>JARFIY010000013.1:10395022-11785034 GCA_036346155.1 Sinelater perroti | reverse complement strand
CCTTTATTAATTGTATTAGCAATGAAATAATCAGCTTGCCATGATTATTTCATGTGCAGCAATAAATCACTTAAAATTATTTGGGTATCGCAGGAACTGCACTAAATATGTGATGCACTAGGCGTTCTTAAATAAATATAATTGTAAGCTCCCTTTACATAATTGCTATTATCAACAAAATAATCAGATTGCCATCATTATTTCATGTGCTGTAATAAGGCACTGAAAATTATTTGGGTATCGCTTTAACTGCACTAAATGTGTGATGCACTAGGCGTTCTTAAATAAATAAAATAGTAAGCTCCTTTTATTTAATTGCTGTTAGCAATGAAATAATCAGCTTGCCATGATTATTTCATGTGCAGCAATAAATCACTTAAAATTATTTGGGTATCGCAGGAACTGCACTAAATATGTGATGCATTAGGCGCCCTTAAATAAATACAATATTAAGCTCCCTTTATATAATTGCTATTAGCAATAAAATAATAAGTTTGCCATCATTATTTCATGTGCTGTAATAAGTCACTGAAAATTATTTGGGTATCGCAGTAACTGCACTAAATGTATGATGCACTATGCGTCCTTAAATAAATTTAATAGTAAGCTCCCTTTATATAATTGCTATTAGCAACAAAATAATCAGCTTGCCATCATTATTGCATGTGCTGTAATAAGGTACTGAAAATTATTTGGGTATCGCAGGAACTGCACTAAATATGTGATGTATTAGGCGTTCTTAAATAAATATAATAGTAAGCTCCCTTTATACAATTGCTATTAGCAATAAAATAATCAGCTTGCCATGATTATTTCATGTGCAGCTATAAAGCACTTAAAATTATTTGAGTATCGCAGATACTGCACTAAATTTGTGATGCACTAAGTGTTCTTAAATAAATATAATACTAAGCTACATTTATATAATTGCTGTTAGCAATAAAGTAATCAGCTTGGCATCGTTATTTCATGTGTTTTAATAAGGTACTGAAAATTATTTGGTTATCGCAGGAGCTGCACTAAATATGTGATGTATCAGGCGTTCTTAAATATATATAATAGTGAGCTCCCTTTATATAATTGCTATTAGCAAGAAAATAATAAGCTTGCCATCATTATTTCATGTGCAACAATAAAGCACTTAAAATTATTTGGGTATCGCAGGAGCTGCACTAAATATGTGATGTATTAGGCGTTCTTAAATAAATATAATAGTAAGCTCCCTTTATATAATTGCTATTAGCAACAAAATAATCAGCTTGCCATCATTATTTCATGTGCTGTAATAAGGCACTGAAAATTATTTGAATATCGCAGGAACTGCACTAAATGTGTGATGCACTAGGCGTTCTTAAATAAATTTAATAGTAAGCTCCCTTTATATAATTGCTATTAGCAACAAAATAATCAGCTTGCCATCATTATTTCATGTGCTGTAATAGATCACAGAAAATTATTTGGTTATCGCAGGAACTGCACTAAATGTGTGATGCACTAGGCGCTCTTAAATAGATACAATATTTAGCTCCCTTTATATAATTACTATTATCAACAAAATAATCAGCTTGCCATCATTATTTCATGTGCTTTAATAAGGCACTGAAAATTATTTGGGTATCGCAGGAACTGCACTAAATATGTGATGTATTAGGCGTTCTTAAATAAATATTATAGTGAGTCCCCTTTATATAATTGCTATTAGCAATAAAATAATAAGCTTACCATGATTATTTCATGTGCAGCTATAAAGCACTTAAAATTATTTGTATATCCCAGAAAGTGCTATAAATATGTGATGCATTAGGCGTTCTTAAATAAATTTAATAGTAACCCCTCCCTATAATTTTCCGAGTCGTTTTGCCATGAACAATATATTGTTGCTTAAATGATCTTTCTAAGCATGCTGTGGTAAGTTTTTGAATAGTTGGCTTAGAGCTCTTAACAAATTCGAAAATTTAAGAGAATATTTCCGTATCTGCTGCCGTTAAAGTAGTATTAGTGATAAACTTTGCTTTCTTAGCATGTAGGCGTATCTTTGTGAGCAGTTGGCTTAAAACTCCTTATAGATTTCAAATTTTACTAGAATTTTTCGACACTCTCTGCCATTAACAATATTTTGTTGCTTAAATGAGCTGTCTAAGTATGCTGTGGTAGATTTGTGAATAGTTGGCTTAGAGCTTTTAATTAATTCGAATGTTTAAGAGAATATTCTTATATCTGCTGCCGTTAAAGTAATATTAGTGCTAAAATTTGTATTCTTAACATGCAGGCGTAGCTTTCTTAGCAGTTGTCTTAAAACTCCTTATGGATTTCAAATTTTACGAGAATTTTTCGACACTGTCTTCAATTAACATTATATTGTTGCTCAAATAAGCTGTCTAAGTATGCTGTGGTAGATTTGTTAATAGTTGGCTTATAGCTTTTAACAAATTCAAATATTTAAGAGAAAATTCTCATATTTGCTGCCGTTAAAGTAGTATTAGTGCTAAAATTTGCTTTCTTATTATGCAGGCGTAGATTTATGAGCAGTTGGCTTAAAACTCCTTATATATTTCAAATTTTTGTAGAATATTTCGACATTCTCTGCCATTAACAATATATTGTTGCTCAAATGAGCTGTCTAAGTATGCTGTGGTAGATTTGTGAATAGTTGGCTTAGAGCTTTTAACAAATTCTATTGTTTAAGAGAATATTATCATATCTGCCGCCGTTAAAGTATTATTAGTGCTAAAATTTGCATTCTTAACATGCAGGCGTAGCTTAATGAGTAGTTAGCTTAAATGTCTTTATAGGTTTCAAATTTTTTAGAATTTTCAGACTCTCTCTTCCATTAACAATATATTGGTGCTCTAATTAGCTGTCTTCAAAACTTTAACGTGCCTACTAAGGTCCATAAGAAATGCCAAAAAAGATATACTATGTTGTGTATCGAATCCAGAAACTATCAAGTGGTAAGCCTAGGATCGTTAATTCAATCGACTGTGTTCTGTTGTCGGAAATGGGATGCCGCCGTCATTAAATATGATCTCCTTGAATTGTGAGGCAGGGTTTGAGGACTTTAAGAGATTATTGAATGGAATACGGAGACCTACTCCATGTGCCGGCGAAGTATGCATTGGCGCATTGTGGGGCGCGTAATCTAAAAATGTCCAAAGAAATCGTCAGTGTATTTTGAGCGAAATTTGGTTCAGTGGAAAAATTAAGAAATCAACTAACATAAGTCGGAGAGACGCTGCGCATGCATCACGGCGGCAGAAATGTGTACTACCTTGTGACGAAAGAAAGTCACAAGACAAACCGACTTATCGCGCATTGTGGAAAACAGTGACAAAGCTACGCAGTTACCTGTTGAATAGAAATATTTGGAACTTGACAATAACGAAACTCGCGTGCGAATAGAACGGCCTCAACTGAAAAATAGTAACATGACACTATTCGCAAAAGTCAGTAATTTGCAAAAGACTATGGACTGTCCAAACGTCAGGAGCGAATGATCTGGGAGAAATCATCCTTAAGGAGAGGCAGAGTAACGAATTACCAAACGCTCCCCGTATCTCAGCGGCTCGACATCCGCATCTCATCTCACTCAGTCTTCTAAGAATCCAGCGCCGCACCCATGTGCGGCGAACATTTTAAAATATTCCAGTGTGACTCCTCCCGATGTTTCGCAACATTTCTGGCATATTACAGGTGCTTAAATATCGCGCAGCGGGCGACAAGTGTTTTCGAAGTTAGTACAGTAAAGCTAGCAAATCCAAGTACTGAAGCGTGTTGACATAAATAGTGCATAGTTTTATATTATTTATTTTATATATATATATATATATATATATATATATATATATATATATATATATATATATATATCTCCTAAGCCCAATTAATTATGTAATTAATTAAATCCATTTTTGCTTGTAGGCCTTCCCTAACTCCTTCCACCTATCACGATTTTGTGCGATTTGGATCCAATTTAGTCCAGCTGTACGTTTAAAATCATCATACCAACGCATAAGTGGTCGTCCTCTTCCTCTCTTATGCTCGTACGGTCTCCATTCAGTTATTTTACGGTTCCATCTATTTTTGTCACCTCTCGCCACGTGTCCTGCGTAACTCCATTTTAATTGGGCAATCTTAATACCAATGTCTGTCACTTTTGTAATTGATCTTATTCTGTCATTCCTAACTTTATCTCTCCTTGTTATATTTAACATTGCTCTCTCCATTCCCGTTTGTGCTATTCTCATTGATTCTATGTTGTTTTTTGTTGTTGCCCAATTCTCTACTCCATATGTCATGGCCGGTAAAATACATTGTTCGAATACTTTTGTTTTCAGGCGTTGATTTATTTTTGTGTTTTCAAAATGAAGGATAGTCTTCCAAATGCGATCCATCCACTTTTATTCGTCTTTTATTTCCTTCTTTTCACTGCTTCGTCCTAGTTCTATTCTTTGGCCTAGGTATATATATTCTTCTACTCGTTCAATTTGAGAATCGTCAATTCTAATTTCTACATCTGGACCAGGGAGCATTACTTTTGTTTTTCTTAAATTCATTTTTAATCCTATTTTGTTTGACTCTCTATTTAGATCAATGATCATTTCTTTCAAGTCTTCTAAATTTTCCGCTAGTAGTATGACATCATCAGCATAGCGTAGGTTAGTAAGCCGCTCTCCGTTTACATTTATTCCTTTATCTGGCCATTCTATCTTCGTGAACACGTCCTCCAGTGTTAGGGTAAAGAGTTTCGGCGACAGTGTATTACCCTGTCGCACTCCTCTTGCAAATGGTACTGGGTTAGTTTTCGCGTGTAATGTATATGTTGCTGTGACTCCCTCGTTTAGTTGTTGTATGAGTTGTATGTATCTTTGATCTATTCCACTGTTTGCTAATGCTCTATATATTGCCCAGTGTTCAATGGTACCAAACGCCTTTTCATAATCTACAAAGGCCATGTATACGGGGAATCCATATTCGTTTGATTTTTCGATGATTATTTTTATTGTTAATAGGTGGTCTCTAGTGCTGTACTCCTTCCTGAATCCCGCCTGTCCCCAGGGTTGATACTCATCCAGCTTTCTTCCTAGTCTGTTGGTAATAATCTTTGTTAGCAATTTGTACAAATGTGACAATAAACTGATGGGTCTATAATTTTCAAGTTTTGTGTTTTCTCCTTTTTTGTATAATAATATGACGTTTGAGTTTTTCCAGGTTTTGGGTATTTGAGTTGTTTTAAGCATGTGTTTAATAGTTTTGCTATTTTTGATATTAAATTATCCCCAGCCTCTCTGATCATATCTATTGATATTTCGTCATCTCCTGTAGCTTTATTAAATTTGAATTCTCTCATAGTGCTCTTCACTTCTTCTATGATTATATCGGGTTGTTCTTCGGATCCCACGTTTTGAATGTTTCTAGTTCTAATGGCATTGTCTTCTATTTCTTGATGTACTTTGGATTCATATAATTCGGTGTAAAACTCTTCTATAATTTTTTGAATTTCATCTCTGTCGTGGATTATTATACCATCTTTGTTACGTAATGCGTACGTTTCTTTCTTTCTCATTTTTTGTTGAAGTATTTTCATTCCTTGGTTTTTCTTTATTAGTTCATTAATTTGTTGTTCTTGTATTTGTCTTCTATGTACTCTTATCTGTTTTCTTATTTGTTTATTCACTTGCTTAAATTATTCTGTTATTCTTTTATTTTCCTTTGCTAGTCGTCTGCGTTTTTCCATTAGACTCTTGATATCTGCATTAATAATATCTCTGTTCTTTTTGCGTGGTATAATTCTCCGTAGTTCTTTTATCGAAGTGTTAATTATTGTAGTTATTTTATTATTTACTTCATCTATTGTGAGTATTTTGTCATCAATATCATCATTAGCTAACTGTTTGTTTATTATTTCTCTATACGCCTCTCCCTTTCTTTTTATTTCTTCTGCTGTCAGTTTAATTGAATTTTTCCCGATTAATTGTTTTCTTTCTGTTCTTTTATTAATAGTCAGTACAGCTCTTACCAGTGTCACTCCCCGTATTAAATAGGTTTAGTACGGTAACGTCATTTATTTTTTGTTTTTTGTTTGTCAAAATATAATCTATTTCGTTTTTTGTATTTCCGGATGGTGATATCCAGGTCCATTTTCGACTGGGTCTTTTTTAAAGAAGGAATTCATAGCATATAGTTTATGCTCGTTCATGAAATTCATTAGCATGTCTCCTCTTTCATTTCTTTGGTCTATTCCAAAATTACCCATGTATTCTTCATCGGGTTCTTGTTTTTGCCTAATTTGGCATTAAAGTCCCCATAACGATGGTCCAACCTGAGGGATCCGTTTGCATAGCTATTTTAGATGTTCGTAGAACAATTCCATCTCTTCGTCCGTGTGGGAGGAAGTAGGGGCGTATACCTGTATAACTTTGATCTTTATTGTTGCCGTAATTTTTAGAATTATATAAGCAACTCTTTCTGATACTGATTTATACTGGTTTTTATATATGGTGTCCATTTTTTGTTAACGAACAGTCCGATTCCTGCCGTGGTTCCATCTATTCCGCCTTTGTGTATTAGCGTGTTTCCTGACTTGAGCTTAATCCATTCTTCTCCTTTTCTTCGGATTTCACTTATTCCAACAATATCCCAATTGATTTTTGTTAGTTCCTCTTCCATATCTATAATCATATCATCCGTTCTGAGTGCACGAGCGTTGTACGTTGCAATCCATAGTTTGCTTATCTGTATTGATTTGTGGTTACATTTCAAAGTCAAAATCTTGCCCCCCCCCCCCCAGAATCCTTGGGGCAGCCTGACGCATCAGGGTTAGATTGTGAGCTGTTCGCTCTACTAACCTGGGGTAATTTCGTTCTGAAGTTCGTCATTATCATTATCATTAGGGAGTAATTGGCAGTAAAACGCCACGCTTGCCAGGCGTCTTGGCGAGTTGGGTAGGGTATGGGTAGGATTGAATGTGGTGTGGTTATGATTACAAGGTTGGGACATGATTTCCCTCGGTATTGGGAGTTGAGGAGAACCAAGGCTCGCGTAGGCAGGGTCGCTTCCTGAGACAGACCTATCTCTACCGGGGTCGTGAGAGTGTCTATCCGCTACCCGTTATTATTATATTATATATATATATATATATATATATATATATATATATATATATATATACAGGGTCCATCCCAAAAGAAATGAGCCTTTTCAAAAAAATAGTTTTATTGAGCAGATCGCTACAACACCTCAAAATTCTTCAAAATAGGATCCTCCTGCATCAATGCACTTTTGGAGACGGTCTTCCAAGTCCGGAAGGCTTCCTGGTAGGCCTCCTTAGGGATGTCCTTGAGGGCTGCTGTGACATTCTCTTGGATGTCCTCAACCGAGTCCCAGTGCTTGCCCTTTAGCACTCTTTTCAACCGCGGAAACAAAAGAAGTCCGGGGAGACAAGTCCGGGCTGTAGGGAGCTGGGGAACCACGCCGAGTTGAATCCGGGCCAGGTACTTGGTCACGATGAACGCGGTGTGGCTCGGCGCGTTGTCGTGGTGCAAACTCCAGTCGTTTTGATCGCGCTCCGCTTACTTGTGACCTTTCTTTTGAGTCTTTTGAGGACTTCCAGGTAGAAGGTGGCATTCACTGTGCGTCCGGGTTGTACGAACTCGTAGTGCACAATCCCTGGCGTCGAAGAAGGCGACGAGCATTGTCTTGGTCCTGGATTTGCTCATCCGAGCTTTCTTCGGCCGGGGTGACGCGGTGGTGTGCCACTCAGCGCTCTGCCTTTTGTCTCCGGATCGTACTGGAAACACCATGTTTCGTCTCCTGTTACCACTTTGTTTAAAACTCCGGGTCATCTTCGCACATTTGCAAGAGTTCTTCACACCGAACCACCCGGAGCTGTTTTGTTCGTCAGTCAACACCCGCGGCACAAGTTTGGCGCACACCTTCCGCATCGATAAATCCTCGGAAATGACTCGATGTACTGTCGATTTCGGAATGTTTAGGGCATCTGCTCTTGATAAACACTGAACCGACGATCGGCGTTCAAAAATCGCGCACTCGCTGCACGTTCTCGTCGGTTCGGGAGGTTGACGGTCGTCCAGACCGAGGTTCGTCGGCCACCTCTTCCCGGCCCTCCTTAAATGCTTTGTGCCACTTTTTAACTTGCAGTACGATAAACAATCATTCTTGAAGGCCTCCTGAAGCATTCCAAACGTTTCGGTAGCATTCTTGCCGAGTTTGAAGCAGAATTTAATTGCGTAGCGTTGATCGATTTTTGAATCCATCGCGCCGTGTCGAAAATTGAAAATAGACATTCACGGAAACACCCGTCCTGCCGCTCCGAGAGCTCAGAGCCGACTTGCACCGACCGCGTATGGAAGCTAAGACCCCCCACCACCTGCCCCAAGCGTCAGAGCACGCCGGAATGTACACTCGCGTCCGAAAAAAAATAAGGCTCATTTCTTTTGGGATGGACCTTGTATATATAAATAGTGGAGACGGTCCTGGCCGAGCGTTGTAGCAGACGCGTAATGTGGAGAGTGCATATTAACAAGAATATTGGTGAATTTAAGTTAATCAAAAGTGCTAAAGTGTGCTAAGCGGGTAAAGTAAACAATAATGAAGCATCTAGCAATAACTGGAAACAAGGTAGGGCTAGATTTAAGTAGATTTAGAGCCAATTCAGACCTACAGCCGCTGATAAGAATACGACTGTAATCGGGAAAAGAGGTCAAGCGCAAGACGAGCGCCCGATAAGTAACCCGCTGACCGCGCAAAAGTATAAACAACCCGTAGACTAGTATTAAGGTAAATTTACGATTTGCGTCTAGCGCGGAACGGTGTTAGCAAAACTAAAGAATTAAAGTAGACGGCAAGAAGCGGGCGATGACCTTCGCGGAGTTGATCCGGGTCGGCCCCTTATCGTATCGTTTAAATTGTAGGCCTTGAAATACAGGTTTGGCCTAAAATTTATCTTCATAAATAATTTTTACATCCAAATACACAATATACTTGCTAGAAATAGAGGAAGATAGCCCAAAACCACAAAATATGATGAAGCTGCTAGAGGATATAAGTAGTAAGCTACAAACCATAGAAAACGACAACGATAGAATGGAAAATAAGTTCAATAATTTTCAAGAAGAAATCAACAAATTAAAAAAATACAATGAACAATTATACAACGAGAACAAATTACTGAAACGAGGTCTGGTACTACAAAAAAAAGAATTAAAAAGCTAGAAAGGGAAATCAGAAAGAATAAAATAATCATACATGGAGTGGAGGAACCCACAGAAGAGGAAGACACTCAAATTAAAGAAAAAGTAAGAGATATTTTAAGTGGTATGGATATAGCTATAAACACAGAAGATGAGATAACAGAGGTAAAAAGATTAGGAAGAGAGCAGAAAGGAGGAAGGACACCAATAATAATAGAACTAAGAAGCTGGAATAAAAAGATTGAGATTTTAAGTTCAACAAAAATGCTAAAGGGCACCCAAAATCTATTTAGAGGAAGATTTCTCAAAAGAAATCTTAGAACAACGAAGGGAATTAATACCATTCATGAAGTAATATAGGAAAGAGGGCCATCATGTCATCCTAAGATATAATAAGTTGTTAATTAATGGAGAGGAGGTTTCTCTGGATAGGCTGAAGTATCTGGATAAACAGGATGGAAAAGGAGTATATGAGAACCGCACAGGGAAACAAACGAAAAGATCAACGATACCCAAATCGGAAAAAAGGGAGACTTAAATTTGAATGAGCTGTGTGGTACTTCAGGGAATTCAAAAAAAGGAAGAACCACGAGCCAGAGATCCCCAGAGGAATGAAGGAAATAGTGAGAGAACTAAACAAGTATAACATAGATATAACGGCCACACAAGAAACGAGGTGGGAAGGAGCAGGCGAGATAAAAAAAAGATTGATATACATTTATGTGCAGTCGAGAGGAAAAAAAGAAGGAGTAACGGCGTTGGTTTGTACATAAGAAAGAAGCTAGTAAATAACGTAATAAAGTTTAAACCGGTGGATGGAAGAATAGCAGTACTTCGATTGAAGTTTAATACCAACTATGTCTCGATAGTAAACATATATGCGTCAACCGAGATCGCGGAACATATTGTGAAAGACAATTTCTATGAAAAACCAAGCAAAATTTGCGAAGACTTACCGAAAAACGACGAAGTGATAATACTGGGAGATGCTAACGCACAAATAGGGAAAGGGTCAGGGAAATGGAAAAGGAATAATACACAGTGAAACAAATGATAACGGACATAGACTAATTCAATTAGCAGGTTCATTGAACATGACCCTCCAAACAACAAAATTCGAACACCCTAGAAAACAAAAAGTTACATGGAGCCACCCGACAGGAGACATTGAAAACCAAATTGACCACATAATGACCACAAAAAACATCAGTAGAAAGATGATAGACTCAAGAACTTACAGAGGAGCACAGACTGAAACAGACCACTACATAGTAATAGCAAATATAAGAAAGATAAATCTACAGAGACAACACAAGATTAATAAAAACTACAAAAATGGGAAGTGGAACAACTACAAAAAGATGAAATGAGGAAAAAATTAACAAAAAAAAATAGAACAGACACAAAAAAATACTACAAATATAGAAGAAATATGGAAAGAATTGGGAGACAGCATAACAAAAACTGCGGGGAAAGTACTGAGCAAGCCAGTAACATCACGAATAAATATGGAATGGTTTGATCAGGAATGTGAAGAGGCCTGAAAACAAAAAAACTTAACAAGAACCAAATAGATTGGAAGAAGAGATGAATAAAGCAGGACGGATTATAAAATAAAAAGAAACGCAGCAAACGCAATATACAAGAAGAAAAGGAATGACTGGATATACAAGAAATTAGAAGAGATAGAACAGGAAGTCAGAAACTTCTACCTAAAAGAATTTTATAAAAAAATTAAACTCCAGCACAACAATAAAGCGGCTAAAACTAGAGGAATAAAATACAAAACTGGCCCACAAATGATAAGCAACATATGGAAACAGTACTACTATATACAGAAGAAGTAGAAAAACAAAGAGAAAATATGGAGGCCACCAGATACAAGCAAGAATATGCCACTTAATTAAACAAATATGGAGACAAAACAAGATGCCAAAGGACTGGAACACTAGTATAATAACACCAATATACAAAAAAGGGCCGGAAAGAAAACTGCAAAAATTTTAGACCAATAGCTCTGCTAAACACCACTTACAAAATCTTGGCAAACTTACTGAAGAAAAGGTAAAAGACACGGGCTGAAAATATACTTAGGGATTACCAGAATGGCTTCAGACCGGGCCGATCGACCATAAATGCCATACACACTCTGGAGCAAATAATCCAAAAATGAGAGAATATAAAAAAGAAATGTATACTACATTTATAGATTTCAAAATGGCTTTTGATTCAATAAATAGGGAAAAACTAATAAGAGAACTGAAACACTTGGCAATACCTGAAAAATTGACTGCACTGATAGAAATGACCTTACTAAATACAAATACGCAAGTGAGATTTCAAGGAATATAAACAGAACCCTTCGTAACAAACAAAGGAGTAAAACAAGAGAACTCTTTATCCTCAACTTTATTTACTCTAATACTATAAGACATAATGCGAAGAGTTAATCTAGATAAGAAAAATATCATGCTTAACCAGATACAAATAATAACCTATGCAGACGACATAACAATCATAGGGAATAAAAAAAAAGATATTGCAAGAGCTGTAGAACAACTAGACAAAGAAGCAAAAAAAATCGGTATGGAAATAAACGAAACAAAAACAAAACACATAAAGATAGGAAAAGAACCAGACCACACAAGACCATTCAAAAATACAGAAATACCCTTTTCTATAAAGTAAAAAAGAGATTGCTGAAAGGAAACCAGGCTAATGGTAGAAATAAAACCCTACTAAAAAACAGAGCATTAAGTAAAACAACAAAAATAAAGATATATAAAACCTTGATATGTCCCACCATAACATATGCATTCGAACGATAACAATAACCAAAAAGGAAGAAGAAGACCTGAAAATCATAGAACGAAAGGTAATGAGAATAATACTAGGACCTAACAAAACACAAGAGGGAGAAATAAGATTAAGAAGAAATAAAAAAATAGAAGAAGAACTTGGAGGGGAAAATATTGTCAGATTTATAAAAACACAGCGACTACGATGGACTGGACACATCATGAGAAGGATGCCAATGAAAATGATAAGGAAGATCACACCGTGGACACCCTCCGGTCCCAGGAAACAAGGAAGACCAAGGAAAAGATAGGAAGACGACCTCGAGGAAGACATAAAAGTAATGGGAATACAAGATTGGAGATCGAAATGTAAGAATAGGAAGGAATGGAAGAAAACATTTGTACTCAAAGTAATTATTATTGCACTGTGGTCTGAAAATAAATCAAAGTTGCTTTCAATTTTGCTGTACACATCAGGAATATCTCTAGTAAGTGCGAAGTCAAGCAGCTCGGGAATTTTATTTAGATCTGACGGCCAATAGGTCGGTTCGCCGGTAGATATATATTTTAGATTATGTTGCTGTATGGTTTTAAAGAGTGCTCGTCATTTGGGTGTAATCAACCTGGATCCCCAGGTAGTGTGTTTGGCATTCCAGTCACCTGCTACAAGGAAGCGGGGTCCTATTGGTAGTAGAAAATCTTGATATTCTTAAATTGAAATGGTGTGCCTAAGGGGACAGTAGATGGCTCCGACAATTAATGGCCAGGGGAATAAATTTATTTTTATCAAAGCGCTTTGGATTTTGTTAGTTGTATAGGGTGGTAGCGGGTAGTGGTCTATTGCTGTTCTGATTATGATTGCTGAACCTGCGTGGGCAGTTCCGTCCGGGTGATTTCCGTAATATATAGAGTAATATGGAATTTTTATAACTGTATTTAGTGTACAATGGCTCTCCGCTATCAGCAGAACGTCGATTTTATTGATAATTAAAAATAGAGTCACTTCGTGAATATGGTTTTTCAGCCCGTTTGAATTCCATTCCGCTATTCTTATCGAAGTAGCCATTATTGGATTACTTTATTAATGACTGCGGAAAGCATAGATAAAATCATGTTGTTCTGATTTAATAATTGAGTGAACATATTTTTGAATTCGTTTAAGAAGGTGTTTAATTTATCGGCTATCTCGTCATTATTGTCAGTTTTTCTTGCAGCTACTTGTGAATAACTTGGGTATCTCTGAGAGGGATTTTGTAAGATTTGCTGGCTAGTTGGTAAACTTATTACTGGGTTTATTTTATTTGGTGTTCTTATAATGGGTTGCTTAGATGTGGTTCGAGTTTTTAAGTCTCTATAGATCGTGATCCTTTATAATTGGCGGGATGATTCCCGCCGCACAAAGCACACGTAGCAGGAGTATTCTTAGATTTACTGCAGGTTTTGCTATCATGTTGTTGTCCACATTTTACGCAGTAGTAGGGCTAGCTGCAGTATGTCTTGGAGTGGCCATAGGCTTGACATCGTGTACATTGTACTTTATTGTTTTTAATGCGCGGTGCTTCTACTCTTATTTTTGAATTTTGTAAAAACTCGACTTTGTAGATTTCTTTATTATTTGGTTTTGGTTCGAGGTCGATGAAAAACATTGGCAACGGTTGTTTAGTTACTCTATGCCTGATATTCACGATGTTCCTTACCGAGTGACCTAATTCTTGAAGCTCAATCTTTATGTCTTGGGTATTAATTGAATGATGGTCTCGTATGACCACCCGGTAAGCGGGTTCTTCTTCGATTTGATAGGTGTGGTGGATTATGTTTTCTTCTTGTAAATGTGAGATTAGTCGATAGTATTGGTATTTATCTTAACTGTGTTATCTGATAACGCTTTAGAGTAGAATCTTTCTTCTTCAATGACTTTGTTTAGGTTATCAGTCATGGCTTTAAAGTCTGTAACACCGTAAATATATACTGGTGGGGGATTATGATTCGGTAGTTGAGATTTTGTTTGGGCTTCACTGTTATTATTTGGGTTGTTATTTTCTTCATGTTCATTGAATACTTGAAATCTATTTGGTGTGTTTATTGTGGGAGCGTTTTCGACAGTTTGTGTTAGTCGCATTCGTTTTCTCTTCTTAGTAATGGTTTGCCACGAGTGTTTTTTATTATTGTCCTCTTGGTTTGTTATCATTGTTTCGTCATCGTCGGTTTCGCTGTTGTGGCTAGTTTGTGAAGATTGTATGAATGGTGTTGCTGATAAGTGCTGTTAAAGATAGTTGTGTTAGGAAAAGGAGATTGGTTTTGGTATTGCTGGTAAAGTTGAGGTGCTTGGTTTTGATACATTTGAAATGATTGATGATTTGATTGTGTTTGACTTAGCTGACCTGGATAGATTGGCGGTGGTTGAAATTGGCTTTGCATTGTGGACATCGGTTGTAATTTATTCCAGTTGTTTGTATAATTGTTGGGTGGACCGGGTATATTCCCGGCTGGAAACATTTCACTGCATGAATGTCTTTAATAAATAATCGATAATTTAAACGAATTTTTAAAAATTACGAGGTCTGGCAGCGGCCCCCGGAGAGCTTGTCCAACTCCGACATGCTTGAGCCCCTTCGCATAGTAGTTTTTAAAAATAATAAAAACACGATTAAAAAGCTCTGTTTGACATAATTGGCGTACGCCGTTGCCATGACAACGCATTTACGTATACCCAATTAGAGTTGACCTTTGACCTTTGACCTTTGACCTGTGTGACAGCACTCATAATTTTTTTTATATATAAGTGCTTTATTACCCGCTCTCAAACGAAAATTTTCCATCGCTTGCGGTTCCGGAAATATATTACCTCGGTCGCGCCTGTCGCCGGGCCGAAATTTGTCCTTCGGAGGCGCTCGGGTCGGCACGGAAAGGCACGAACGATTTGACCTTTGACCTGTGTGACAGCAGCAGCAGCAGCAGCACTCATAATTTTTTTTATATATATAATTATAAAACTTAACACTATGCGTGAGCAGCTGTGATATCAGCCGTCTGCACTAGTCCGTAA
Organism: Sinelater perroti; assembly: GCA_036346155.1. Lineage (NCBI taxonomy): Eukaryota > Metazoa > Arthropoda > Insecta > Coleoptera > Elateridae > Sinelater > Sinelater perroti. The sequence continues at coordinate 11,769,981 of JARFIY010000013.1, read as the reverse complement.
TCACCCCGGCCGACCCTCAGAGATAAGAGAGCGGCGATTGACACGTCTTTATTCTAGAAAAGTCAACCAAGAACTCATACTTGTATTTGAAGCTGAAACTAATCTTCACTTTTTCTATGGAGTCAGTGGTTTTTTCAACGCATAATTTTCAGGTAAGTATATATCGCGTAAAAAGAGGTTTAAGTGTACTCTAGAAAAAGTAGGCATGTATACGCTGCTATGGTACACAAACAATTATTACTTAAAAAAAAACAACAATTCAGAAATAATGTTTTTTATGCGTAATATAATACAATATACTGATTTGGATCTGCATAAGCAATTTGCAGTTTACTGAAAGAAAAATAAAATATTAAACTATAAATTAAGTACAGCATAATGAAAAAGGCTGGAAGCGTTTTCACACTACAATTAATATTTCTTTTACGCTGTTAAGGTTACGTAGTTGCTTAATTTCCATTATTTAAAAGAAAATAAAATAAAAAATAAAACTATGACGCTGGCAGCTTGGCATTTTAAATTTTAATTTGTGGTTAAAAACTCGTGCACAAATATAAACCGAAACCTAAAAAATTGATCGTTAGGTTGAGGATGCTGGAATAGGTTTCGTGTTTATTATTAAATGCAAAAGTTATTAACCATACTCTATACAAATTCTTAATGTAAAGTTTTATACACAACATATGATACATAAATTAAAAGACAGTTCTTGCGGAAGCAAGTCGTTCGTTCATTTTGCGAATTTATTAGTCAGAGCATTACAGGTCGCCAGGAGGAACCACGTTGACTGAGAAAGCGGCAAATGATTCACCCTTTTTGCCAATAGCTTTGGCTTGATATTGTCCAATGTCGTTCGAATCACATGAAACTATCTGGAGTGTGTATCGCTTTCCATCCACTGTGAAACGATATTTGGTACTGCTTTCTTTGATCAGTTTTCCATCTTTAAGCCAATTTATTTGTAATGGTTCTTCTTCGGTCTCGGCCTGAAATGTAGCTGATTCTCCCTCTGCAATGGTGGTGGAAATAGGGAATGTTTTAAACACGGGAGCTTTAACTGGTTCGCCGGGTACTGCTACGTTCAAGGTGCAGCTACTGAAGCTTTCGCCAGCATCGTTAAACGCCTCACACGTATAGGCGCCTGCGTCTTCGGGGAATATTTCGGCAATACATAATTTGTATATATTGGCTTCGTTTGTGTACTGGAAGTCCTTGCTAGGTTTTATTTCTTTGTTGTTGTGAAGCCAAATGACGTCGAATTTCTTGGCTCCAATGATGCGACAAGATAATGTTACTGATTCTCCATCTTTAACAAATGCTGATTGCAAATGATCAACTATTTTGGGAGCTTTATCTTCAGTAGCTTTCTGTTTTCCACCGACAGTACTAGCCATTGCTAAAAGGAGGAAAGGGTAGATCTTATCGTACACCGAATATTAAAGCTTACGTTTAATCTTAAGATGACATTTAGTTTCAGCTGTTCCTAAAGAATTGGTAGCTGTACATGTATATACACCCTCATCTTCGGGAAACACTTCGTTAATAGAAAGCGTAGCTCTGCCGTTCTTATATTTCAAATCCATGATATCCGAAGAATTCAAAACCTATCAATATTGTCAATTATTTCTTCTGCATTTATTGTACATTATGTTACCTACCTTATTATTTTTTGTCCACGATACTTGCGGCTCGGGATCTCCTTGAACAATGCAACTGAGCGTTAAGGATTCACCATCACCAATAGTTAAATCTGATAATTGTTTCGTAAACTTGGGTTGGCACATAGTCGAATCATCTGGTGGAACTAATAAAAAACGAAAAGTTAAGTTATAATTTAATTTACAACAATAAAATTTGAAGTATAAAAATAAAACTAGCAATAAGTTTATTAAAATATCTATTCTGTACATACGCGCAAGTTCCTTAGTTGTACTTCGTGATCTATTTGGACTTCCGGTAGAGTCTAATCGCCCATATCTTTTAGCTTGGCGTTTGTCTAGATCGTTGACGCTCAAGTTAGACGAGGAATGGCTCAAATTTGTAGCTGATGAAGACGGTTGAGGTATAGAACTTGTGTACACAGGCCTTTTTATTGTAATAGGGATCGGCGCAGGCTTAATAGGGTGTTCTATATATTTGCGATCTAAAAATAAAGTGTTATATGGAAAATGGGCTATTATTATAAAAAGTACCTCCAGAATGTAATATATGATCTGCCATTCTCGTTTGCTCGGCAGTGCTAGTCTCACCCTCAACAATGACAATGCAAGATGTTTCATCCTGACCATGTTTGTTATTAGCCACGCAAGTGTATTTTCCTGAATCTTCTGGTTTGCATCCAACAATCTCCATAGTTACAACACCATCTGAGTGAGTCATGGAATACTCATATTTACTAAGTTCTCGTTTGTCTTTGTACCATTTGACTGTCGGTACAGGTTTTCCGCTCAAACAGCACAACAATTTACATGTATCTCGTTCTTGCATTACACGAGGACGTAATAAGAAAGTGAAGCTCGGGGCACATTCTTGTTCTTCTTGCCAGAACATGTAAGGAAGAGCTTCTCGCCTTCGTATTGGTTGAGTATCTGGTTTATATTCAGGAATGACTTTAGGCACAGCTAAAAGTTATAATAATATTAGTAATTGTATTCGAATTGAAATGTATTCAATACTCTTACGTTGTACGTTTAGGAATACCACCTCTTCTCTAGCTCCGTAATGATTTTCTGCACGAATAATGTATTCGCCGCGGTCTTCCAATTTGACTCTATTAATGATGAAGTAATAATTGTCTCCTGAGTATCTCTTCATGAATTTCACACTTTGTCTAAGTTCTTGATTATTACGTAACCATGTGACAGTTGGAGCAGCAACTCCGATAACTCTGCAGTATAGTTTGATACTTTGTCCTTCGAAGCAGAAAGCATTTTGTGGTTTTATTACAAATCTTGGTGCTGCTTGCCTTCGGTCTGCAATAGCAAATATTTTATTTAAATGAGTTTAAAACTTAAAAAACAATTAACAGTCCTACCAAACATTGAATCATAGATTCTATATTTTTCCATCAGCAGTTTTCTTAATGATGAATATTCAGAAAGCCGTCCAATTGGTAAAATGTATTTATCCCAATTTTCATATTGAGCTCGAATCTTATCTCTCATGCGAGTATATCTTGATTGGTCAATAACATCCCGTCGGCTGCTGTGGTCGCCACTTAACCAAGAATGTAAAATGCATTCTTGGGCTGTCATACGCTTTCTAAAATATAACAATCATAAACAAAACGTTATTATGTATTAATAAATATATTTACTCTTTGTTCTTTAGTAGCAATCTACGAATAAAGTCTTTGCCTTCCTCGGAAACATTCGCAAATGCTTCTTCATCGAAGTCCCAATCGCAAGCTTTCACATTTTTCAAAGTCTCAATGTCGTTTTCGCCCGCAAATGGAGATAATCCGCTTAATCTAAACACATCATTAATGTTGTGATATTAGAATAAAACTAAGCCTAGTAAACTTACAGAACGTATGCTAAAACTCCTACCGCCCACATGTCAGTGTAAAATCCAACAGGTTCGCGTTCTACAATTTCAGGAGCAGCAAATTCTGCTGTTCCGGTGGATATTTTAACTATTTCGTTTGGATCTAATTTGGTAGCCAAACCAAAATCTATCAGTTTCACGTTGGTGCTCTTTTTAGTTTGGCACATGATATTTTCAGGTTTTATATCTGAAACAATATTTGTTATTTATATATCTGTAAGCTAATAAAAATAAACGGACACTTACCTAAATGAATGATATTTCTTTCGTGCATATGTTTAATTCCTTCGCATATTTGTCTCATATAATTGATAACCTCCGCTTCAGACATTTGATATCCTTCAGCAGTTATTCTCTCAAATAGTTCGCCTCCAGATAAGCTGCAACCGGATTATAAATTATCTTAAAATCATTCAGTCATAGAACACTTACAACTCATAAATAAGAACCATTTCATCATCGTCTTCGAATGCATCGTGGAGATTAATAAGTTTTGGATGATGCAGTTGATTCATAATATCGATTTCCTTGCGAATAAGTTCCTTTTCCATGGCGTGTGATACGGGAATAAATTTAGCGGCAAATATATTACCGGTCTTTCTTTCTCGGCAGCGATGTACAACACCGAAGGCTCCAGTTCCAATTTCTTCCAAAATGTCATAATCATCATAGACACTTCTCGTTTTTATTTCCACGGGTTGTGGAACATATTTTGAATAAATATCAAATACATATTGATCGTAATCTTTAATTGTTTCTTGGGCAGACTCTCGCTTCTTCTTTCCAGTCTCATCAACTTCGTATTTGCGTTTGTGTACTGCTTTCTTCCCTGTATCTTTAGTCGTAACTAAGGCGCTTACCTCAGATGGATCCGAACGACCGTATATATTTTCCGCATAAATTCTAAATTCATATTGATGTCCAGGTGCGAGACCTTCTACTGCCATTGTAGTGAATCGAGTATTGCCTACTCTTATCCATGTTTGCAACGGATGTTCACGTCTTTCCACCATATAGTTGGTAATATTGCTTCCTCCATCCCATACTGGAGCTTTCCAAGACAGTGATAAAGAATCAACACCTATATTATCAATGACTGGGAACCTTGGAGGATCAGGTCGATCTGCAATTGTTCGTGTAAGAAATATATTATCATAAGTATTAAAGTGTAAATACCGCTAATTTGGATTTTAATAATGGCAGAATCTTGGCCTAAATCATTTTCTGCTGTTATTCTGTATGGTCCACTGTCTAATCTGCTTCCATCACGAATAGTAAGAATAGCATGCCTGTCTTTCACTTCGACGTGGTAATGGCCTCCTGATTCTATTACTTCTCCTTCTCTCACCCAAGTGATTTTGGGTCTTGGATTGCCAGTGAAGGGAATCTTAATGACAACATTTTCACCCTTGTCGAAGAATGCCATGTCACGGAAACGAGGAGGAACGTTAAGTTTAGGTGCAGCTGCAAAGAAACATCGGAGTGCAAATTAAAAATAAATATCTAAAAAATAGAAAAATTATTCTTGGAACTTCTTTTATACGATTTTGTATTCTTTGTTTGTCTCTTTAAATCAGAAAGCCAGCTGAGAAGAATTAGTGTTGTCAAATCGAGCCTAAATATCAAAAACATATTACGTCTTTATTTTTAGTATCCACTTTGTCGATTTTAATAATAAAAATTTATTTTATTCTGATTCAAAACTTTAAAGTGTCCTCCATCTTTAATCATAATGTCAGAATATACAATGTTTTATATTTATAATTACAACCTTTGTCTGAAAAGCATTATTTCGTCATCTGATATGTGTTCTGAATAGACATGGCCTTGAAAATGTTTTTATGTAAACTCACTAAGTTGCAGGGTTGTGCTTAGCAACTCATAGTTACATGAGTAATGTGATGGGCACGAATTCCGAGCAGAGAGTTAAGTGTTAAGCTAAGGAAAGCCCCTAGTAAAATATGAAACATGTTACAGCAAGACCATTATCAAATCCAGTCTAGGAACATTTCTGACAAAGGTTATATATGTATTGTAAAAGTATATAGGAATATGTAGTGTTTTATTTAAAAATAAAAAATTAGATTACGTCGGATTAAGCGGAAATCTGCTATACTTTTGAACAGAAAGTAAACAAAGACAGCTGGTATGTTCAGAATCGTTTTGCATATCTTACTTTTGTAAGCTCAGTCAGTTTTATCATTTGTAAATAAATAGTTACACTTTCTCTGAGTATGCCATTCAATGCTACTATGTTTAAAAATACAAATATTTTTCGTAAAATTAGCAAAATAATAGATAATTACATAAGCTCTTTGTCACCCAGCGTATATACGTATACATGCGTACGAGTAAAGATCAAGGCCAAAAAGCTTCTTTTTTTAAAGTAAACCTTGACCTTGATACGTGATAAAAAAACTTACCACATATAATACACCATTTTACATACATACATAAATATCTAATTGAACTACACTACTGTGATATCAATATTAAAATGGAGTCTATGCCGCAAGGAGAGCCAAGATTCTTAGAAGAAGACATTTTTAGGTTGCTACAGAGATTTTAACAGGACCGCACTTAAATTTAAGCCTTTGGGGTCCATATTATTAGTCTGTTCTGAAAAACGGTTAAAATTTAATGTCTGACCTAAAAAATATTCTCAAAATGTTGGTCAAAATTAGTAGTAACTATACATATCTACGTGTGTATGTTTATCACGTAAGTTTCATTCTCAAATAAAATACTACTTTGTTACTCAAAAACTCATTTCTCAGTTCTCCCCGGGTATATGCACATCTGAACATGTACTTACTCATAATAATAAGTTCTGCTCGTGTCGATTTTATTCCTCCTTTGTTGACTGCTCTGCAGACATATTCGTCGGCATCTTCCCCATAAACATCATTAATGATCAAGCGATGTACGTCACCTTCACTATAAATATGATATCTCGCACCATTGCCGATTTCGCGGGCACCTTTGTACCACGTAATATGTGGTTTTGGAACACCAGTTATTTCACATTGGAATTCTGCATTGTGATGTTGTATGCAATTAGCGTTTTTCAAAGGTTTGATAATTTCAGGTGGAGATGCAGAAAGTGGATCTATAATTTTCACAGAAGTGGAAGCTGTAGATGGTTCAGAAAGGCCAGCAACGTTTTGAGCAAACACACGGAATTCGTACTGTCGTCCTTCAATTAAATTGGGAATACTAATTTGTGGAGCAGGGCAAAGCGATAAGTTCACGCGTTGCCAAGTATAACTGCCTACTTCACGTTTATCTATCCAATAACCTTCTATTCTAGCTCCACCATCTGATTTCGGTTTTTCCCACTCTAGGTGTACAAAATCTCCACCTACTTCGGTTACCTTCGGTGTTCCAGGTGCTGATGGTGGATCAAATGGAGCTTTCGCTTTAATTGGATTAATACCTTCCAGAGGAGGTCCCATTCCATTATCATTGACTGCCATTACTCTAAAGAGATACTCTTGACCTTCTGTCAGTCCTTGTACTGTAAAGTTTGTATCTTTACAAGAGCTAGATATTACTATCCAATGTGGAAGAGAAACATCTTTACGTTCAACAACATAATGAGTAACTTTTAAACCACCATCATAACTTGGAGGTTTCCATCCAAGCGTGCATGTATGTTTTGTTATATGAGTAGTTTCAAGAGGTCCATTAGGAGGTCCTGGTAGGCCAGTAACATAAACATTAAAGCTACCTGATGCACTACCACTATCATTTTTAACAGTTAGATTATACACGCCTGCATCATCTTTCTTAATATCTTTTATAAAGATTATTATATAGTCATCAAATACGGTATATCTAATATGTGAAGATTCATCAATAACTCTGCCATCTTTTGTCAATACTATATCAAGCGGTTGATCACCAGAATAATATATTTTGATTTTAGTATTGTCACCCTCTGGAAGGTACAAATCTCCAGGAAGACGATCTATACGTGGTGGTGCTAAAAATAATTAGAAGGTAAGATAAAACTAAAACAATGCGTAATTCGCATACGCATTAAAGCATGCACGTGTGCACATACATCTACATCCTTAAAGCATAAGTGCATACAAACATAGGTATATAATACAAAAAATACAGTAATACATTAAACTTACATCCAATTTTCAATCTTGCTGTAGTAGTTACAGAACCTAATGAATTGCTTGCCTCACAAGTGTAGTCACCTTCATCAATATCTAGTACCTCAGATATGTGTAACCAAGCAGTTCCTCCTTTAGATTCTAATCGGAATCGTGCTCCTAGAGTTAATTCACGTCCATTCTTCAACCACCGGAATGTCGGAGCTGGTTTACCAGTAGCTTCACATTCTAACGTATGCGATTTTCCAAGAGGGGCAGATTGATTATTTAACAAGCGTATCCAATGTGGTTTTTCTCCATCAACGACTTCACATACCTTAACTGGCGTTGTGCATGCACTAGCATCACTTTTTCCCACAGAATTTACAGCAAATACTCGGAATTCAAAATCTGAACGTTCAGTAAGATTGAGAACTGTGTAACTGGTATCCATTATGTTATATGAATTACAAATAGTCCAGATAGGACTTCCTATTTCTCGTTTTTCAATAATATAGCCGGTAATACGAGAACCTCCGTCATTTGCAGGAGGCTCCCAAGTAAGGTCGACATAATTTTTCCCAACTTTTACAACTTTAGGATTATTAGGTGGAGAAGGAACATTGTATTTACCTTTCAATTTAAATTTGGTAGAAGAAGCAGATGGTTTACTAAAACCAGCGGCATTTTTAGCACGTACTCTAAATTCATACTCATGTCCACTAGTCATATTGTATATAGTATATCTGTTATCTTTAATTATATAATCACTTGCAACTTGCCAATTAGCATCTTCAGCAACATCCCTATACTCAAGCTTATATCCTTGAATACGCGATCCACCATCATTAACTGGTCTATCCCACACAAGAGAAATAGAACTAGCGTCATAATCACTCACACGTGGCGCTCCAGGAGCATCGGGTACAGTGAATGGGAATTTAGCAGTAATAGGTTCGATGGTTTCAAGAGGTTCACTAATACCATACTGGTTTTCTGCTCGCACTCTAAAACTATATTTTTTGTTTGGTTCCAAACCCATAACATCATAGTGTGTGTTTCGAACAAAACTACTTGCTTTCGTCCATATCTTCAAATATATACATTATAAGAATAACAAAAAAAAAAAAAACAAAGTTCCATACTTACTCCACTAGGTTCTAACTTTTCTACTATGTAATTTGTTATAGGCGAACCTCCATCATCAAGTGGAGGCCTCCATGCTAGCGAACAATTATCGGGAGTAATATCTGAAACATCCAAAGGTCCTTGTGGAGGTTGTGGTTTATCAACAACTTGTACTCTACAAGATGCTGAATCAGAACCAACACTATTAGTTAGTTTAATAGTGTAATTTCCAGCATCAGAACGTTTTGCACACTTATTTTGGAAAACTGATGCAATATCATTGGTTTCAATTTTAATTCGATTATCCTGAAACACTTCGTTGCCATTAATAGACCACGAAGCAGTTGGTTTTGGAGTTGCAACATAAGGAACAGAGATTGTAAATTCTTCACCAGCAACAACTACAATATCACGTATGCTAAGATCAGAAGTAATTTTAGGAGCACTCGGAGGCGCTCTACAGACGATGATGTCAGACGAAGAACTCCATGGACCTTGACCAGCTGCATTAACAGCAGCAACACGGAATTCGTACTCGTGATTTTCAATTAAATTAATAACCCTAAAATATACACAAATCAAAATATCAATTTAAATTTAAAAAAGAATTAAATTACTTTTGTGATAAGTCAGGAATAAGAGCATGAGAAGCTTTAGTCCATTTGTCTTCAGAAATTAAACGTTTTTCAATAACATAACCTGTAATTGGAGATCCACCATCATGTCTTGGTTTTGTCCATGCAATGGTAATAGAATCTTCCGTTGTTTCTATACCTCTTGGAGCACCAGGTGCACCAGGTGGATCTGTAAAGTAATAATTAATATTATTATTACTTTTGTCAGTTGTTTTTATTACCAAATGGATGTCGTGCTCGAATGGGTTCAGCAGTTACAGCAGCATCAGATTGTCCATATAAATTTTCTGCAATTACTCTAAATTCATAATCGCGACCAACGGTCAAGTTTCGAATTCTTGCAAACGGAACAGTAACATAACTACTAACTTTAGACCAAGTTGGAGATCGAGCCTCTCTTTTCTCAACGATATAATTTGTAATTTCTGCACCGCCATTATCTTTTGGTGGTTGCCAGTACAATGTAAGAGCATCTCCTGCAAATTCGTCTGCCCTAAGGTTTTCTGGTTTTCCTGGGCGGTCTAGAACTTTTACATTCAATGTTGCAGTATCAAATCCAGATGGATTTTTCAACTGCACTCTGTATTGGCCAGTATCACTACGTTTTGAATTTTTAACAATGATGCTAGCAGCATCATCTGTAAGTTTTGGAAATACTCTACTATCAGACTCGTCTAGTATTTTGTCATTAGCAAACCACGTAGCTACTGGTTTTGGGAACCCAACATATGGAACGTGAATACTGAAGTCTTCACCAGCTTTAACAGTAATGTCTCTTATTCCACCTAAATCTATGCATGGTTTGTTAGGTTGTTCTTCGATAAGAATATTTCCACTAGATCTACTGGGTTCCGAAGGACCTACGTCGTTGACAGCAATAACTCTAAATTGATACTCGTCACCTTCTTTTAGATTAGGCACGGTATGAACAGTAGTAGGTATTGGTACACCATTGACATCAGACCAATCTGAATCACCCTTAGCTTTTTTCTGAAGAATATAGCCTTTAAGTTTTGAACCGCCGTCATTTCTTGGTGGTCTCCAAGATAATGTAACACTATCTTTAGTAATGCGGTCAGGCTTTGGTGGTTCCGGTGCATCTGGTTTAACTGCAAACAAAGAGGAAAGTAAAGTTAATGCTAAAATAACATATAAAGCATCTTACAGCGCTGATGTTGTGCAATAATTGGTTCTGAAGGTTTGCTAGGTTGGCCAGGTCCAGCTTCGTTTACGGCAATAACCCTAAATTCATATTTATTACCTTCTCGCAAATCTTGAACGGTGTATGTAGTATTGGGTGTAGGGTAATTATTGACTTTAACCCATTCACCACCACGCTCTCTTTTTTCAACATAATAACCAGTAATTGGTTTACCACCGGTATGAGTAGGTGAGTTCCACTTTATTGAACAACTGGATGGTGTGTAGCCTGTAACTTCTGGTTGGCTTGGAGGACCTGGTGGGTCAAATGGACTCTTTGCTATTACTGGTTTTCCTTCTAGAGGCTCAGACACCCCATATATATTTTCTGCTCGAACTCGGAAAATATATTTTTTGCCTTCTGTTAAGCCGCGAACAGTATGCGAAGGTTTTGGACAATAACCAGGAACAGGACGCCAACTGTCCGTTCCAAATTCGCTTACTTCCACTATATAACCAGTTATGTCACCACCTCCATCGTCATCAGGAGGATTCCATGATAGAGACACTGAATCTTGAGTAGTTTCCGTATACTGCAGTGGCCCTTTCGGAATACCCGGTTTATCAACAACAATTACTTCTAGATCAGCTTCATCGGTACCATACTCGTTCTTAGCAGATACCGTGTATTTTCCAGTGTCATCTCTATTAGATGCTTCAATTCTAAATACTGTATGTTCACTTGTAGTGTCATACTATAAAAAATGTAAATTATTTGCACATTATGGACTTTCTTTATAAACTTACAGATACTCTATTAGATTGTGGTACGGGCACGGAATTCTTTGACCATTGTATTGTAGGTGTTGGAGCTCCCGAAATAGGAATGTCAATGTTAACTGGTTCTCCTGCACGTACCTTAATCTTACGGCCAATCAAATGATCAAGCCATAATTTCGGTTTTTCTAAAATAGTACCTATAAGTATTCATATTTAGATCTAATCCACACAATTACCTTTCATTGGTTTTGCTATAAACACATTAGATACATCGCTGGGTTTACCAGGTCCAGCTGCGTTAACGGCAGATACTCTGTATTCATATTGATGACCTTCTTGAACGCGATCATCGTAATATTCTAAGTGGCGAGTAGGTTCCTTATTGAGTTTCACCCATCTGCCAGTAGCACGATCTCTACGTTCAACATCGTAACCGACAATTGGAGATCCACCATTACTAATTGGAGCAGTCCATTTAATTTTAATGTGATCTTTATCACTGTCAACAAGTTCTGGTTTTCCTGGTTTACCGGGAACATCTGCGCAGACAATTTTATAAGTATTGTTGATGAAGTTTAATACAAATTTTATTACCATATTGATTTTTAGCTACCACTGGTTTTTCGGTATCAAGTGGATCGGAACGGCCCTGCAAATTTTCGGCGAACACACGAAACTCGTATTTAGTTCCTTCAATAAGACGTGGTACAACGGCGTGTGTATTTTTTGGACTGACGTAGTTGACAGCCGGCACCCAACCACCTCCGTGAGTTAAATCACGTTTTTCGATCACATATGCTCTGAAAATAAAGAATGATGTGTTAGTTTAAAAAGTATCTAAATGTATTTTGGTTTGTTAATTTGTTTATTAATAATTTATTTTTTAATGTACTAAAAAAATAAATGGAATAATAAGTGTTTTAATATAAGCTACTTTTATACTTACGTAATTTCACTGCCCCCATTATCAACTGGTGGCTTCCAAGAAAGTGTTACGCTTTGTGAAGTAATTTCTTCGTAATTTAATGGTCCTTTTGGAGGTCCAGGGCGATCTATAAATAAACCAATGTATACACACTTTTTTTCTCAATTTAATGTTTTAATTACCTAAAACAATTACTTGGAAAGATCCTTCATCGCTTCCGGAATTATTTTTTATTGATAAATGGTATAATCCACTGTCGGAACGTTTAGCATTCACTGTGTGTATGACTGTGTGATGTCCAATGGATGTAACTGTAGTGCGTTCATCTGCAGAAAGCGGGCGACTGCCAACAGTCCATGAGACTTCTGGAGTAGGTTCTCCGATAAAATCAATATCAACGTGTAATATAAGTCCAGCCTTAATTCGAATATCGTTAAGCGGCGTTTTAATTTTAGGAGCCACTATTAAAAAAAATAGTAAATAATTTTGTTTCAAAATCACAAGAACATTTCTTACAGAATCTGGCTTTTGCAGTAACAAGATCAGAGGGTTCAGAAGGCTCACTTTGTCCAGCATTATTGGTCGCAATTATTCTAAATTCGTACTCTTGGCCTTCGGTAAGATCAGGTACTGTAGCCGCCGTCTTCTTCGCTGGAACTGTAGCAGCGTTGATCCAATAAGGACTACCTTTTTCTTTCTTTTGAATAATATATCCAGTGATAGGAGAACCACCATCATTCTTAGGCGGATTCCATTCTAAGTCTACATGGTCTTTGTCCCAGTCAGTAACAGTTGGTTTGCTAGGAGCATCAGGTTCGTCTTAAAGAAAAAATAATTAGTAAAAACACAATTTGTAATTTTTCATTCAAATACCAAATTCATTCTTTGCAATAACCCCTTTAGTTGTTTCCAGTGGTTCAGATTCCCCTATTGCATTTACAGCCTTTACTCTAAAGTAATATTCTTTTTTGTGAATTAGCCTCTGAATTTCATGGCTGCAAAGAGTCGCCATTCCAGCATCGGACCAAATTCCTCGCGAAACGTCCATTTTTTCTACAATGTAATGAAGAATTGGAGAACCACCATCGTCCAGTGGTGGTTTCCATGCCAAACGCGCGCTTTCTTTAGTTACATTCGACACGTCAAGAGGTGGTTGAGGTGGTCCAGGACGATCTAAAACTGTAACATTCGCAGAAGCAGACGTTGTTCCGTGATCGTTGGTCAACGTTAACGCATATCTTCCAGCGTCAGACCTCAGAGAGAACGGAATATCAAATGTTACTCTATTACCAAACACTTGCATGTCCACTCTGTCACTAGGTGTTATCTCTTTTCCATTTACAGACCATTTTGCCGTTGGTTTTGGCGAAGCTTCAATAGGAATATTCCAACTAATACGATTTCCAGCTTTAACAACCAAATCTTGCATGAGAGTTTTATCGAAAGTAGGTGCCAAAAATCGTGGTTTAGCAATGACAGGCAAAGACGCTTCACTAGGTTCTGATTGTCCTCCTTTGTTAACAGCAATTACTCTAAATTCGTACTCTTCACCTTCGTTTAAGTTAGGTACTGTGCCTTTAGTAGAATTTCCAGGAACTTCTGCAGCTTTTTCCCAAGTTCTATAAAAAAATATTAACTCTAGCAGTAATCATATAAATTAAATATTTAAAATTCTTACCCATGTTTTGGTCTCTTTTCAATAATATAACTTGTGATTGGTGAGCCACCATCTTTCTTTGGTGGAGCCCATTCTAAATCAACGTGATCTTTATCCCAATCAGTTGCATGTGGCATTCCTGGCTTATCAGGTTTTCCATAAGGATCCTTAGCAGTAATACTTTCTGTGGTAGCCAAAGGCGCTGATTCGCCTTGTTTGTTAACAGCACGAACTCTAAAGTTATAGTCGTGACCTTCAGCTAAATGGTCGACGCGCATAGAAGTACCAACAGCTTCACCAATTGGTACCCATCGCATATTTTCAGTATCTTGTTTTTCGACAGTATAGTGTGTAATTTCAGATCCACCATCATCTTTAGGTGGTCGCCACTGTAAGGTGAGTGAATTTTTAGTCACGTTATTTGGCTTGAGAGGTCCTTCTGGAGGCGAAGGAATATCTAATACAGTCACATTAACAGTAGCCACGTCTTTGCCATTAATATTTTTCGCTGTAAGCTGGTATGTGCCACTATCCGAACGTTTGGCATCAGTAATTCTGAGTTTAGTATTATAATCCTCGTTAACAATTTTAATACGATCGCCATTCATTAAAATATTGTCTTTAAGTTGCCACTCCTTACTTGGCGGAGGTTCTCCAATAACGGGAACATTAAATTCAAACGTTTTACCGGCTAGAACTTTAACGTTAATAAGTGCGTTACGATCAATTTTAGGTGCAACTGGAAAGACAATAGTATTACAAATAAATAAATATTAGGTATACGTGATACTTACGATTTTTCGGTCGTGCAACGTGTGTTTTTGAAGCATCACTTGGTTCACCGGGACCGGCTTTATTAACAGCTCGTACGCGAAATTCGTATGGTGTACCTTCGATTAAATCCTTTACTTTTCCTGTTGAAACATCCCCTTCGACTTCAGCACATTTTTCCCAGTTTGGATTAAACTTATCACGTTTTTCAATAATATAACCAGTAATTGGAGACCCGCCGTCATTTTTAGGCTTTTCCCATTTGAGCTCTACAAAGTCTTTGTCGTAATCAGTAATTTCTGGTGTGCCTGGCTTATCAGGTTCATCAAATGGATTCTTAGCTTCAATAGCTTGCGTTGTTTGTAAAGGTTCAGACTTTCCTTGTTTATTTACAGCACGTACTCTAAACTTGTATTTCTTTCCAGGAATTAATCCTTCAACGTTCAAAGATGTATTTGGGCCATCGGTTTCACCAGCTGGGACCCAACGTCCAGTAGCTTCATCCATTTTTTCAACGACGTATTTTTCAACAGGATTGCCGCCATCATCTGCAGGTGGTTTCCAATTAAGTTTACATCCATTTGCATGAACGTCTGAAACTTTCAGTGGACCACCTGGTGGACTAGGTACGTCTAAAACAACAACTTCAACGTCTGCAATGTCCTTGCCATTAATATTTTCGGCTGTTACGGTATACGTTCCAGAATCAGAACGCGTAGCAGGTCGCACATTAAGTTTGGTATTATAATCTGAATGTTGTATTTTGATATTATCACTGGATTTTAATTCTTTTCCTTTAAATAACCATTTAGTTTCGGGCATTGGTTCACCAGTAACTTTCACATCAAAACCAAAGTTTTGCCCTGCTTTAATGCGAACTTCGATCAGATTTGTTCTGTCTATTTTCGGGGCTAAGTTTCGCGGCTTGGCAATAATTGTTGGAGTTTCGTTACTAGGTTCTCCAGGTCCTGCTGCATTTACAGCACGAACACGAAATTGGTATGGCTGTCCTTCTATTAAATCGGGTACTGTAGCTTTAGTCTGACCTGCTGGAACCTCAAGAGCTTTTTCCCATTCCCCAAATTTATCTTTTTTCTCTACAATATAACCAGTGACTGGAGCTCCACCATCATCTTTTGGCGGAGTCCATTGTAAATCAACATGGTCTTTATCCCAGTCAGTAGCTTTAAGATTTCCAGGAGCTCCAGGTTCATCTGATAGTTAAAAAGTGTAGATTAAACTCTTACTTATAAAAACAAGCTTACCAAATGGATTTTTAGCGACAATAGTCGATTCAGTTTCTAAAGGCTTAGATTCACCTTCTGCATTTACTGCAGACACCCTAAACTTGTATTCTTTTCCGGGAGTTAAACCGGTAACTTCCATATCTGAAATATTTATTTTACTATTGGAAAGTTATATAATAATTTAACATTATTACTTGGTTCAGTTGATCTGCCACATGGTACCCAAGCGCCAGTCTCTGGATCCATTTTTTCTACTTGGTAATATTCAACGGGAGTACCTCCATCATCTTTAGGTCGTTTCCATTTTAATTTGCAACCATCTTTATGAACGTCGCTAACTTGCAGTGGACCTTCTGGGGGACTGGGTTTATCAGTAACGGTTACATTAATAGTCACACTGTCTTTTCCGGAACTATTTGAAGCTGTTACTGTATATTCCCCTGTATCTTCCCGTTTTACTGGACGAATAGCAATTTTAGTATGATAATCCACGTTATTAATCTGGACTTTATTGCTATCTCTAAGAGTCATTCCAGCAAAACGCCATTCAACTGTTGGTGGAGGTTCGCCAATAATATTAGCTTCAAATTTAAGAGGTGATCCTGCAGATAATGTTACATCATGTAAGTAACGACGATCAATGCGTGGTGCCACTGTAAAGTAATAAAAATGATAAACTGGAAAATATTTTTAAGATATATCATACAAAATCTAGGCTTCGCTGTAAATGTTTTTCCCGGTTCTGAAGGTTGACTTTGACCTGCTTTATTTATTGCTATAACACGGAATTGGTATTCATTTCCTTCAATAAGTCCATGCACAGTTCCAGTGGGCGTGGGACTGGTTGTTTCAAGTGCCTTTTCCCATATTGGACTATATTTATCTTTCATTTCTATAACATAGCCAGTAATAGGAGATCCTCCATCAGATGAAGGCTCTGCCCATTTTAATTCAATATGATTTTCAGACCAATCTACCGGTTCGGGAGCCCCAGGTTTACTTGGTGTAGCTAAATATTAAAAATATTATATATCTACACATAAAGTTGTTCGAATACAACTTACTAAACGGATCTTTAGCAACTATTGTTCCTAAAGTTTCCAATGGTTCAGATTCGCCTTCTTTATTAAGTGCTTTCACACGGAACTTGTATTCGTGACCGGGAATAAGACCATCAACTTTAGCTTCTGGTACAGGACCAGTAGTTTTTGTAACTGGCAACCATATTCCAGTCTCTGGATCAAACTTCTCAACAACGTATCCTTCAATGGGTTCACCACCATCATCTTTTGGTCTTTTCCATTTCAAAGTACAGCCATCTTTTGTGATGTCAGATACATCCAAAGGACCTTCTGGTTTTCCTGGTTTTGCTGTAAAAAATAATTAAAATTTTTGCTTCTGAATATTTATTTTTACTTACAAACAACAGTAATATCTATTTCAGCTACATCAGAGCCATATTTATTAACTGCTTGTATTTTATAAACTCCAGTATCCTTGCGTTCGGGTTTATCGTTGAAGAATTTGGAGTTATAAGGAATATCTTCTATGCGAATATGGCTTGTTGGGATAACAGTTTTATTATCTTGATACCATGTAACGTCAGGAGCTGGCTCGCCACTAATTTTTACGTCAATATAAATTGGTTCTCCTTCTTTGACAGTCAAGTTTCTCAAATTACGACGATCAATCTTTGGTGGTACTAAAAATTATTGTATTATATAACAACAGAATAAATATAGTAATGATCAACAAATAATTAAATAAATGTATGTGTATTATATTAAAAGAGACAAAAATAACTTACATTTTCGTGGTTTAGTAACAACAGATTTTGAAGCGTCACTAGGTTCTCCAGGGCCAGCTGCATTTACTGCTTTAACGCGAAATTCATATTCCACACCCTCGTCTAAATTATCAACAGTAGCTTTAGTATCGCGAGGGCCAACTTCGCCAGCTTTAACCCATCGAGGTGAACCTTTCTCTCTTTTTTCAATAACATAACCAGTGATTGGAGATCCACCATCTTTAGTTGGTGGGGTCCATCGTAAATCAACATGGTCTTTATCCCAATCTGTGACTTCAGGTGTACCAGGAGGACCTGGCTCATCTGTACAATTAAAATGTTAATGTATTTTCCTATCAATAATATCATATTATACAAACCAAATGGATTTTTAGCGACGATAGTATGATCTGCTTCCAGAGGTTCAGACACTCCCTCGGGATTTACAGCAGAAACCCGAAATTTATATTCTTTGCCTGGTTCTAAATTATCAATATCTATTTTTGGTTCTTTACTTCGACCTGCAGGAACCCAACGTCCCGTATCGGTATCCATTTTTTCTACAATATAACCCTCTATTGGCACACCGCCGTCATCTTCTGGTGGATTCCATCTAAGACTGCATCCTTCTTTGTGAACATCGCTAATTTTAAGTGGTCCCTCTGGTTTTCCGGGCTTATCCAAAATTTTAATTTCAATACTAGCTTCGTCTCTACCACAACTGTTTTCTGCTTTCAAAGTTAATGTACCTGTATGTTTACGTTCAACAACGTTTATTACAAATTTTGTTCTATAATCTTCACTTTCCACTACAATGTCATTACGATCTTCTATACGTGCTTTATTAAGGAACCACGTCTTAGTTGGTGGTGGTTCACCAGTAACTTTAACGTCCAATCGTATGTGTTGTCCTGCTTTAAGTGTCAAATCTTTAAGTGTTGTACGGTCAATCTTAGGAGGTACAAATCTATCTTTTGCTGTAATAGTTTCAGAAGGTTGCGATGGCTTACTTTGGCCGCCTTTATTTACAGCGCGAACTCGAAATTGATACTTTTGACCTTCTATTAAATCTGGAACTTTGGCTTCAGTTTTTTCTGCGGGAACTTCTAATGCTTTTATCCATTTTGTACCACTAGGATCTTTCTTTTCAATTACATATCCAGTGATAGGAGCGCCTCCATCATCTTTTGGAGGAGTCCATTTAATATCGGCATGATTTTTGCTCCAATCTTTAATTTCTGGTTTACCAGGTGCATCTGGTTCTGTATAAGGATTTTTAGCTGTAGTAGGAACATCTGTAACCAAAGGTTCTGATTCTCCCTCGGCATTAATTGCTTTAACACGGAATTGATAATCTTTTCCTTCGACTAAACCGGTAACATCTGCTTCTGGTGTTTTTGTGGTAGTAACTGGTACCCATCGACCTGTTTCCACATCCATTCGTTCTACTACATAACCTGTAATTGGTTCTCCACCATCGTCTTCTGGCTTATCCCATTTTAGTTTACATCCTTCAGCAGAAACATCAGATACTTGTAGCGGTCCTTTAGGCTTCGATGGTTTACTTTTAACGACTATTTCTACATCTACTTTATCTTCGCCGTGTTCGTTCTTTGCAGTTACTGTGTAAATTCCAGTGTCTTCTCGCTTTACCTTTTGCAACACAAACGATGTTTTGTGTTCTTCGTTTTCAATTCTCAATCGTTCATTATTTTTCAGAACTTGTTCCTTTAATAGCCATGTGATTGTTGGAGCTGGTTCACCTGTTACGTCAGCTTCCATTCGTAAAAGTTGTCCAACGCGAAGAACTTTCTTATCCAAGTTTTTACGATCAATTCGTGGTGCCACTATAAAATAAAATGCAGTATGTATTTTATTTTATGGTTTAAAAATTAAAAACCTACATTTTCTTGGTTTAGCTATAACCGATTTTGATACATCGCTAGGCTCGCTAGGTCCTGCTTTATTTACTGCCACAACACGAAATTCATATTCGTGCCCAGGTTCAACATTCTCTACTCTTCCAGCAGTTTTGTTACCAGGAACCGTTGCAGCATCCACCCAACCGCGACCAGCCTTATCGTGCATTTGAATGATATATTTTTCAATAGGTGCACCTCCGTCATCTTTTGGTGGTGCCCACGCTAGTTCAATAAAATCTTTGTCCCAATCAGTAGGTTCTGGACGCCCTGGCTTACCAGGTTCATCTGTAATACATATATATAATTATAAACTCATTAAACTTATTCAATCTACATAATTTTACCGAATGGATTTTTAGCGATGATGGATTTGTCGGCTTCTAATGGTTCAGATTCGCCTTCTTTATTAATAGCTTTTACTCTAAATTTATATGGTTTTCCTTCTTGAAGACCAGTAACATTAACTTCTGGTTCAGTACTTCTTGCACATGGAATCCACTGTCCTGTAAGGGGGTCAAGTTTTTCAACTTCATAGTAATCTATAGGTGTGCCACCATCATCATCAGGTTTTTTCCACTTCAATTTGCAACCATGCTTGTGTACATCAGAAATATCCAATGGACCGTTAGGTTTAGATGGTTTGCCAAGAATATTTAATTCCAATTCTGCAGTATCTTCTCCTACTTCATTTTTAGCAGTTATCGTATATTTCCCACTTTGAGCTCTCTTGGCCTTTGTTATGAAAAATTTAGTATTGTAATCTGATTTTTCTATACGAATTTCATCATTAGTTGTAAGTTCTTTGCCATCATAAAACCAAGTAATTGTTGGTGGAGGTTCACCAGCGACGTTTATATCCAAATTTATAACTAAACCAGATTTCACAGTTAAAGGTTTAAGATTCGTGCGGTCAATCAGGGGTTTCACTACATAATAAAAAATATATGTATATGTATATAAATATAACAAAAAATATACTTACAGAAACGTGGTTTAGCTGTATGCCAATTAGTTTGTTCGGAAGGTTCCGATGGTCCAGCTTTATTAACTGCTCGCACTCTAAATTTATATTGATTTCCTTCTTCTAGTTTTGGAACAGTTGCATTACATTGGGGACCAACTTCTACAGCCTTTACAAATTGTCCACCAAATTTGTCCATTACTTCTACAATGTATCCAGTAATAGGTGCTCCACCATCTCGTATTGGAGGCTCCCATTTAAGTTTGACTGAGTGTTCATTCCAGTCAACTATTTCTGGTAAACCTGGAGGTGCTGAAACATCATATGGGTTCTTAGCTAGAATCGACATGTCACTGTCAAGTGGTTCAGATTCCCCTTCTTCATTTACAGCTTTAACTCTAAAGTTATATTTTTTGTTTGGTTCTAGACCAGTAACTTCAAGATCTGTTTTATCTGCGTCTACAAACCCAGCCGGTACCCATCTACCTGTTGCTATATCTTGCTTTTCTACTGTATAACCGGTGATAGGAAGACCTCCGTCATCTTTAGGTTTATTCCATTTTAGCTTGCAACCTTCTTTATGTACATCACTAACTTCCAACGGCCCTTCAGGTTTTCCAGGTTTATCCAAAATAATAACTTCCACGGGAGCTTCATCATAACCAGATTCATTTTCAGCTCTAATCAGATAAGTGCCAGTATTTTTCCGTTTAGTGTCACTTAATGTCAATTTAGTATTATAATCTTCATTTTCTATTTTGGTAGTTGCATCGTTTTCTAATTTTTTATTTGCAAAACTCCAAGTTATAGTTGGTGGTGGTTCACCTTTTACATCAACATCAAATTTAACTATCTGTCCTGCACGAACTTTAACAGTGTGCAATTTGCTTCGATTAATTTGTGGTCGGACTGCATAAACATAAAATGCATTTTACTTTATACAAACAAATATAAATAACTTACGGTGTCTGTGTTTAGCAAGATGTGGATTAGTCGAATCAGATGGTTCTCCAGGACCCGCTTTGTTAACGGCACGAACGCGGAATTGATAAGTGTTGCCTTCTTTCAAACCAAGAACAATGGCGTCAGTGTGCGGTGTCTATAATGTAAAAGTAAGTACTTATAGTTTAAGTAATAACTCAAGTATAGTGAAATCGTAATTTTAGATTGCACATACATCAGTTGTTAAAATTTCATCCCAAGCAGTAGAAAACTTCTCTTTCTTTTCAATTACGTATCCTGTAATTGGAGCACCACCTGTATTCTTTGGAGCACTCCATTTTAATTCAACGCGATCTGCGTCCCAATCTGTGATTTCCGGAGTTCCAGGTTTGCCAGGTACGTCTAAAACAACATTATTGCTAGAAATACGTTTAGTTTTATAACACCAAATAAGATATACCATAAGGATTTTTGGCAACTATAGAAGCGTCGGTTTCTAAAGGTTCAGACTCTCCTTCATCATTAATAGCTTTAACTCTAAACTGATATTCGTGGCCTTCTTGTAAACCTTTTACGTCCAATTCAGGTTCAATTGTTTTTCCAACTGGTACCCAACGTCCAGTTGCCTTATCTAGTTTTTCTACTGCATATCCTGTTATGGGCATACCGCCATCATCTTCTGGCTTATCCCATTTAAGTTTACATCCATTCTTTGTTACGTCAGAAACTTTCAGTGGACCTTTTGGTTTTCCTGGCGCGGCTAAACATTAAATAGTAATTTTAGAAATATGCCTCTATCATAAATTTACACCATACCTAAAACTGTCACTTCTACTTCTGCTTCATCTTCACCATGTTCGTTAACTGCCATTATCTTATATATGCCAGTATTTTTACGAACAGAGTTTGTAATATTTAATTTTGTGTTATAATCTACATTAATAATTTCAATGTTACCCTCTGATTTAATCAATTTATCTTGATGATACCACGTAACAACTGGTGCAGGTTCACCTTTAACGTTTACATCGTACTTAATCGGCTTTCCAGCACGTACAGTAATTGGTTTTAAATTGGTACGGTCTATCCTTGGTCTCACTGGAAATACAAACCAATTTTGTTATACATACTCAACAGCATGACAAATAAAATGTTTAAAAACATTAGGGACCTCTCTGCTGAATCAAATAAATGAATATATAAGATTTGTAATACCCAACACAGTACAAAAATGCATTAAATTTTTGGATCATAGTTAAGTAACTTTAGATCAAAAATCTAATATGCATTTGACTGCGAATATAGAAATACGAATACAGATAAATCAGTATATAAATAGATTCTTCAAAAAAAGGTTGGACCAGGCCAGCAGAAAAATTATCGAGGCTGGACCAGCCAGGCTGAAAAGTATTCAATACTCGGCCAAACCGGGCTGAAACATAAACGAGGTTGGATCGTAAAGTGGGCAGATACAGTCAAGCTTGCGCTGAAATCTAAAGAAAGCATTTACTTCATGTAAGCGAAAGTATTTTGATAGACTAATACTGCATTTAAAAAATAGTATAAAGTAAATGCATGCTCAACTGTTAAATAGCCACGTCATGTAATGCAAAAGTAAGCAGTGAAGTATATTCACACGTCGTGAAAATGAAAACCATATGCAAGAATTAATCATAAAACCAAAAAATATTTACATGGTGAATTCAGCCAAAAAATGATAAATATCGAAATAAGTTATAATTTTGAATAAAAAAGCGCATTTCTAACATACAAGCTCTGTATTTGATGATCTGCATCTTGGAAGCATCTGAAGGTTGTGAAGGTCCAGCTTTATTAACAGCAACGACGCGGAACTGATATTCTCCGTTTTCCTTTAAATCGTCCACCCTGGCTTCTAGCTGATCCCCAGGAACTTCAACAGCTTTTTCCCAATCAGGTTTGAAGCGGTCTTTCTTTTCGATGATATATTTTTCAATTGGAGCTCCGCCATCGCTTTTTGGTTTTTCCCATCTAAGATCAACTCCAGTATTGTCATAATCCACAATATCTGGTTTGCCCGGTTTCCCTGGCTCGTCTATTAAATAAGATATAGAAATAAAAAAGTTTCATCAAATATTATATCACATACCAAATGGATTTTTGGCAACCGTTGCTTTATCCGTTACCAGTGGTTCTGAATCACCTTCATTGTTACAAGCACTTACTCTAAATTTATATTCAGATCCGGGATGTAATCCAGGAACTTCAAATGATTGCTTATCTTTGTTATTAGCTGGGACACGCGCTACACGTACCCATTTTCCAGTTTCCATATCCATTTTCTCAATTTCATATTCTTTAACGGGACTTCCTCCATCATCTTCTGGTTTTTTCCAAGAAAGTTTACATTTGGTATCTGTAACATCAGATACTTCAAGTGGTCCCCCAGGTGGACTAGGTTTCGCAAGCACAGTGAGCTCTACAGTTTCGGTATCTTTTCCCGATGCGTTTTCAGCTATAAGAGTATATTTTCCAGTGTCTTTACGTTCACAATTCGTTATAGTAAAGTCAGTATGATAGTCCACATTTTCTATTTTAATGCGTTCTGTACTAGTGAGTGGTATATTGTCTCGCCATACCCACTTAATTGTTGGTGGTGGTTCACCACTAACATCAACTGCCCATTTATGTGTACGCCCTGCTTTAATAATGACGGTTTTAAATGTTTCACGATCGATATGGGGTTTAACTGAAAAATGATTATAACTTTAAAATAATCATACATTTCAAAAACGTGAAGTACTTACGATTTTTATGTTTACACAAATGGTTATCTGTTGCTTCAGAGGGTTGACCTGGCCCGGCTTTATTGTGAGCACGAACCCGAAACTGATACACGTTCTTTTCTTTAAGACCCTCTACTTTTGCTTCTGGATTACTATCGTCTGTCTTGGCAACTTCTATCCAGTCTGGAGAAAATTTATCTTTGATTTCAACCGTATAGTGTGTAATTGGCCGACCGCCATCAGTAGCGGGTTTTTCCCAACGAAGGGTAGCACTTTTGTTATCGTAATCGATAATATCTGGTTTACCCGGTTTTCCAGGCTCATCATACGGATTTTTGGCAAGTATCGAATCATCCGTTTCTAGTGGTTCTGATTCACCTTCTTTATTCTTAGCTTTAACTCTAAACTTATATTTCTTATTAGGTGTTAGTCCTTTAAATGTAAAACTATTTTCATTTGGACCAACTTCTCCAGCTGGGATCCATCTGCCAGTATCCATATCCATTTTCTCTAAAACGTACCCAGTAATATCTGTGCCTCCATTATCTTCTGGCTTTTGCCATTTAACTTTAACGTGATCGGAGCGTACTTCTTCAGGCACAAGCGGGCCTTTTGGAGGTGTTGGTTTGTCTAGTACAATAACATCAGCAAAACTTTCGCAGGTTCCCGAACTGTTCTTCAAAATAATCTTGTATTTACCGCTATCAGCTCGAACACATTTACGAACAGTTAGAACAGTGTTTCTTTCATATTTATCAATAGTTAATCTTTCTTCTGGGTCTGGTTTAAGTTCCGTAGTATCGCGCATCCATATAACTTCAGGGTCTGGTTCACCAGCATATTTAATATCGTACTTAATTTGCTGTCCTTTCTTAATAATCAAGTTAGTCAGTTGATCACCAATAATATATGGTTTTACAAATCGACATTTGGCAATGATGGGTTTTGTAGGGTCACTTGGTTCTCCTGGGCCACCTTTGTTAACCGCTCGAACACGGAATTCATACTGACTATTTTCTTTTAAACCAGGACAGGTTGCAGTTAATTGATTGCCAGGAACTTCAATGCCTTTTACCCAATCTTTTCCAAACTTATCTTTGTATTCAACAATGTAACTTGTAATTGGGGCACCACCATCACTATCAGGTTTTTCCCATTTTAAGTCGGCATGATCTTTATCCCAATCTGTTAGCTCTACATTTTTGGGTTTACTGGGTTCATCTATAATTATAAAAACCAAATTATATCAGCATTTACTTACATTATTATACAAGCGCGCGTGCTTAAGCATAAAATCATACACATACCCCATGGATCTTTGGCGAGAACGGGATTTCCAAACATAGCGGCTTCACTAGGTCCAAGTTTATTGACGGCACGAATACGAAATTTGTATTGCTTTTTAGGCGTGAGTCCTTCAACTTTGAATTTTGTTGGTTCTCCCACAGGAACTTTGCCAACGTTATCCCAACCAGCTACAAAAGAAATAATTACCATGATTTCAACAACGAGTTGACCATTAAATACCTTTCAAGCTTAAGTCTTGCCTTTCAACTATATAATGAAGTAATGGAGATCCACCGTCATCTTTTGGTGGTTTCCATGAAACAAGACAGTTAGTTTGAAATACATCAGTAACATTAACATCTTGTGGAGGAGAAGGCACGTCTTGCATTGTAATATTAACGTCTTTCACATCTTCTCCCTGACCATTAGCCAGTTTGATTTGGTATGGGCCAGATAATTCTCGTTGGGGTTTTTTAACTCGGAAAACTACTTTGTCTTCAGTAACAACTACATCTACATCCTTTAATGGCAATGGCTTGCCATCTTTAATAAGTTTTGCTTCAACCGGCGTTTGTCGAGTACCATCAACTGTGTGGGTAGTGATATATTAATATATTAATTATACACACACGTTTTAATGATTAATATACTTACTTTTAAATGGCACTTCAATTAAAAGAGGTTTGTCGCAAGGCCCTTCAAAGGAACTGGCGCAATCGATAACCGGCACTGTTTCACCTTTCTTTACAGCGAGTTTCATAGACGATTGTAATTTTCCAGATTCACATGTGATTTCACCATTGTCGCCCATTTCAAGTTTATTAAATACAAGTTGATGTTTACCACCTCCTAAATTTTTAATTTCAATTCTGTCTGACGGTTCAATAGGCTTTCCATTAAATTTCCACTCTGCAGGAGCCGTTTGATCTTGTAGTTCTATATCTAATACAAGTTTTTCACGTTCAACTGCTTCGGTATCCTTTAGTTTCTTATTAAAACGATTTAAATAATTGACTATTAGTTCTGCTTCAGTTTTATCAGCATTACTAACGCATGAATACATTCCTGCGTCGGTAACTTTAGCATCTTTAATAACAAGTTTTCGTTTACGCCCATCTTTTGTAATGTGAATTCTCTTTTTGTCGGGTTTTATTTCTTCTTCGCCCTTAAACCACTTGACATCGCCGCCAGCGTCGTCTAGTTCACATAAAAATGTTACGTTGTCTTTCTCAACTACTTGTTGATGTTTCAAAATTTTTACAAATTTATAAGGATACTCAATAATTTTAACATTAGTCACAGTTTTATCTGGTTGTTTTTCGAGTTTACACGAGTATTCTCCGGCGTCCTCTAATATACAATCTTTTATATTCAGCTTGCATACTCCAGTCATATCTTTAGAAATGGAATGCCTCTCATCATCTGCCAATTTTTGTGTTCCTTTGAACCAAGAAACTACAGCCATACTAGAACTGACTTGACACTCTAATAACACCTCGTGCTTCGTATATCCACTGTATTGTTTTTTTAGTTGTTTTACAAAACTATAACTGGGATCCGCCTCTTCAACCGTTAGAAATCCAGTAGAACTAACTCCACCAATTTCAACGGTATATTTTCCGGTATCTTCCACTTTAGGATTCCAAATGATTAATTGGTACAAGTCATTTTCATTCTTAAATTTATATTTTGATCCTGGAAATAGCTCCTACAATTGAACATCATTAGAATCTACAGGTTAGTAGTAATATCGAAATTTTACATCTTTTCTAAACATCCATTTGGGTTTGCAATTAGGTTTAGAAAATCCAGCTTCAAATGTCACCTTCTTATCTTTGCCTTCTTTTGCAAACTGGTCCACCAAAGGCTTTAAGAATGATTCTGGTTTCTATAAAAAATTAATAGAATATTAATATTGGCTTTTATTTAATTGACGTATTATACAAAAATTGCAGGTGCTGGATCGAAAAATGATGTATTCGTCTTAAAAAGTCAGACTGTAAAAGAAAATACAAAAACAATTCTAAAAAATCAGAAAAAACTAGAATTCGAAAATTTGCAAAAATCGATGTTGTGAGCCACCTAAGACCAACATGCAAACTAACATAAGGGAGTGCATTACAACATCTAAAATTGAGTGTCATTTAGTACATAAACGAGTTAAGTTGTTTTTTAGTTTATGTGGGAAAAGTCAACTATGCATACTTTTTGATCTTTCCCATTTAAACTGTTTATGCAAGTAAGTGAATATTTAAAAATGAATTGTTGGAAATGTTACAGTGTCGTGCAATTCTAAACAAAAAAAAATAATAATAAAACAACATCGACATCTAAACGAGAAGAATGTTCGTTACGTCCAACCTCTTTTTTCTGAAAATGATGCAATACAGGCCAGTCTGGTATTAATTCTGCAAGAGAGGGTCTTCGGGAAGAAACCGGTGTCTATAAAGAAAAACTAAAACTCAGATATTTTGTAATATCTAGTAGAAACTAATACCTATTTGTCTTAAATACCGTCTGACAGACTCCAAATAAGGAGTATTAAATTGTCAGTTTTGGTAAATCAATTTAATTGTCAATGGAAAGCATTAGTACGGTTTGAAACTACATGATTAACTTCTACTAGATATTTTATTTGGCAATATATAATATCTATAATAACAACACATTGAAAATTAAAGTCGCCATTTTGCTAAAAATAGTGAATAAAAAGTAAAATAAAACGAGTTCAAAATAAAATCTGTATATAAATAATCTCACCTTTTCCACTTTTTTCAATTGCGGTAATTGCTTTTCAACTTCTTTAAGATCGCCCCAATCAGGATCTTCCTTATCTTTGGCCCACTTCGCATATTTCCTTTTTTTCAATAAAGCACGGAAGTCCATGCCGCTCGAGTCTTAAAAGCGTGAAATGTAATTTATTTAACTAAATACACAGTTATCTATGTGCATACCTGATACGTATAAGTTCATATCCGCCGAATCTGACCCATGGACGTTTGATACAACAGCTCTATATTGCCCTTCATCATTAGCTTTAGTTTTGCGAATAATGAGTGTGATTGTATTTGTTTCTCCATCAGTAAGGTATTTAAAGCGACCACCTTCAATAATTTCTGTAACTCCTTTATAGAATTTAAAGGTTGGCGCAGGATTTCCTTCCACCTCGACAATTAAATATGCCGATTCGCCTAAGGTTGTTGTTTACTAATTTGTTTAATAGAAATCACGTATGGCTTACCTTCTACTGAAGATATACTTTCCATAAAATCGACAATAACTGGAGGACCTCCTCCTCCAACAGCCTTCAAAGGAGTTGAAGGTTTATCCTCCAGTTCTCCCATGCTTGGTCTTCGAATATCTGCACTTTTCCTTCTCTATATAAGAGTAAAAAATTAGTATTTGATCGAAATATCATCTAAAGTGGCTGATGAAGCATTTTTATGCAGCTGTATGTGTTAGTGCAATTCCAATAATTGGATAATATTACTGGATAAACATAAAATATGCACTATTTAAAATAAAATTGTGAAATTATTTATCAGCATTAAAATGCGCAATTTTTCTCAAGTTTTCGTGTCTTGTGGTACTCAAAAACGGGCACCTTAGATGTAACATGCTCCAGTTTATGTCTTGCAAAGTAATGTCCAAAACAATTGGAGTTTTTATAATTTTTTTTTAAACTTTTAAATAACTAAAATTATAAAATAGATGTATTTGGTAGACTACCATCACCATTTTATAAGTTTACTTTCGTAATTATTAAATCAGTTGTCACGATAATAAAATTATTTGTTGTTTTTATATTTTTTCCTTGGCAATTTTAATATGTTGGCGTACTCTCGAAGTATCTCGTAAAATGCAGTGCGTTGCTGTGTATGTCCAGAATATTTTAACTTAATATTTTGTCTTTTTTTGTCAACTTTAGCAGATTTAGCAAAGATTTCCATCATATCAAATATATCAAATATCGATTGGACTTCCTGACAGATATCAATTGATTTAAAAAATAATAATGAATGAAACAAATTAATTAATTTGGAATACAAAACAATCAAAACTATATCCTTTTACCCACTCCATCCCATATAAAATAAACATTTTTACATTACCATACATAATTCAAAGTCTAAGACCTTATTGAATCTCACTTATGTAAGGAAACGCAATGTCAAAGTAAAATGTAACAAAAGTGACAGTAAAGCACGTTAATCTTCATAGAAAATTTTGAAAACTAGTCGATTTGGAATTTTAGAATAGTTAATTAAATATTTATGGAGGAGTAACACCTCAAGAACCTGGGTTTAGCTGACTTTGTCTAATAGCACCCTATCGGGGTCTCTTGTTCAGAATTATGGATAAAAACCATAATGGCGTTGACGGGAGAAGTGATAACATTAAGTAGTATAACATAAATAACAGTAAATGGCTACAAACGGCGACGATTCCATATTGGACGGCTGAATGCAAAGGTCCTCCTGGTCGGAGGTTATGGCATCTGCCTTTAGAATCCTAATACGTATAAAATTCTAAGCGGAATTGGAAATCTAATGCGGAATTAAAAATCAGAACAGTATTTCCAGGGTACTAATTCACACTTCCAATGGATAGGAGGAAAATAAATGGAAAACCATAGAAAGAAAACGAAGGACAGAAGAATAACACCTAGGGCGTAAAATGTACAGGAGAACAAAACCAAAGAAAGTAATAAAGGAATTTTAGAACCGCAAGATTGACTTAAAAGGAAAGGAACTGAAACAGGAACAATAGATGGAATCCTTCAGTGGTGGAGCAGCACCCCAAAGGAAGTTTAAGATCAATACAAATATAAAAATCAAGTAATAAGAGGACTATTAAAATAAATATAAATGTATACGGCTGACACATTGTGTTCTTATCTTGAGAAAAAATTATAAGAATCCTGCAACAAGAATAAAAAAAGTAGATAAACTCAAGAAAATATAATAATAGTATAGTTGGATGTTTCCCAGAAGAAGTTGTAAATAGAACTTGAAAAATGTTAATAAAAATGAGTAAACTGAAGAACCTCAGCATTATTAATAGATTTTATAAACATAAAAGCATACATATATAAAATACATAGATGTAGCCTACGAGAAAAATTAAATTGGCAATAGACTATTGCGAAAAACAAAACAAACCTATTAATAAACGTTGTACAAGTAAAACGAAGAATGGAATATGGTGGCGACCACATACTTTCAGATAGATCACTAATACTGAAGTAAGAACGAGAAAAAATAGAGGAAAAAATTGAATTATACCTATTCGAAAATGAATCTATAAAAGAATTACGTTAAAAGAAACTCGAACAGAAACTAAACTAAATTTAGTAGAAATATATGCGTTAATTACGAACAGTATAAAACAAGCAGCAATAAAAGCTTTAGAATAGATAAATAAGAAATATCTGAACAATATAAATGAGGATATTAAAATGTGAATATCAAAAAAAAAAAACTATACAAGAAATGGCTCAATACATACAGACACAGAAATCTTAAGGATTATAGATAGAAAAACGAAAAAGTATTAATTTATATGTGTTCGAATACGAATCCGAGGCCTAGAACAAACTATACCACACTTCTTCCTCTCTATCCCTTACATCCTTCCTTTCCCTTTGCCTTCCCCCCTCTCTCTCTCTCACCCTCTTCTTCTTCCCCTCTCTCTGCTTTTAAGATTACATAATAGCCAACCATTTTGTTAATTTTGCAAATAAAACTTTAACTTCCAAATATGAACATTGGGGGATGGTGAGACATATTCTCACATAATCATAATTTGCTATATCAAAGTACTTCCAGTGTTACTTCTAGTTAAAGGAAACAATATGTTTTGTTTCACTTTAATGAAATTTTAAAAAAGGTAATGTTTTTTAATGAAAATTTTAAGATATGCCATGTATCATATATACATTATGTCATTATATCCTTTACTTTCCTGTTATTGCTATTTCTAAATTAAAAATTTCATATGTACAATTATCAAAATCAAATTGGCTGTTATATAATCTCGTCGACATTCGATATATGTATATACACATGGTGCTCCAACTAAAAAAGTTATAAAGCACAACTCCAGATAAATATTGGAAAACTGAACACTTGATTTACCTTTTGTATTTGAAATTTACTATTGGTACAAACAAAAACTTTTTTTTTTAATATTTCATCAGTTTTTACCTTCCACGGTTTCAGTTTCATCAATCTCTGTATTCAAAATTATTTTGGCAATTAACAATTTCAAATAGCGCGCAGTTCAAATTTTTAAAACTGTCTTATTGTGTTAAAAGTAGTCTGTCATAACATTTTATCATTTGACTACATTTTTGAGTCGGCCAATAGTTGAAAACTAAAGTTTGGTTTTTGCCAACGTACCAATACCGAGTCCCAAATCGAAAATAAAAATACCAAATTTTTGAGATACTTGATATTTTCCATTCTTTATTTTTACATTAAATCTGTAAAAACTACAACAAAATTTTAAATGCGGTATTAATGAAGAACTAAATTACTTTTTGGTTAGGTGATGAACTGAACATAACTTTCTTATTTTCAATTTTACTACTCAATTATCTTTTTTTCTATTCTCTATTTTGTATCACGGAAGTAGCAGCACATAAAATAAAAAACACTGAAGGTCCCGCATGACATAATTAGCAATAATTTCAAACATCACCAAAATTTACAAGAAAATAAGAGAACTTTTGAATCAATAATTTTTAAATTCAATCGCAGAATTTAATTGCAAAATTAGAATTTGTCTTCAAAATTTTCAAGGTCAAATTTTCGAAAATCTTCCACTTTGTAACAATGGGCTAAGTATAAAAATTATAAATAATAAACGATTTCTTTTAAAAATCAGGTACGGCGTGAAAAAAATGTATATAGAAAAGTATTTGTCTTTATGAAGTTCACCACCCATTTTTCTTCAGTCACACCTAGTTGTTGCATTAGATATATATAGTCTGTTCCGAAAATATTGAGTCATATAATACAAAAATTGTATTAACATCGATATTTTGATATATTGTATTGTCTATTCTCAGGCTGTTAACTCGCGACAGAAGTTTGCAAACATTTAATGTTTTGTTCACGACTGCGACAGACGTATTCAGAAGAAAATCTTTAGAAAAGGTTCCAAACTCCAAACACGACTTAATAGACCGAGAATAGACACTCAAATTAAAGAAGTATTTTTAGACACAGATTGCACATATTTGAATGTTGATGTAATATCAAGCAATATTTTTGCCTCTCAACATCGCCGACGCGTTCGCTTACATACAGGGTGTATCCAGTAAAATTTTGCTAATTATTAAACTAGTAGCGTTGAAGCATAGGGCATTCGCGCATGCAGCAAATCAACTATAAGAAATGCTTATAGGTAAAATATAGGAGAACGTCTTACTAAGTCTATCGGATTCATTCCGGTATTCTAAGAGGAATGGAACACTAAAACTCAGCTTCTATGGTATCTATCTAGTGCTAAACGACCTTGTTATACTATTCTAAATTTTATAAGGGACACAATTCTTCTGATATCTATATTCGTTAGATACAAACACATATATTTTAATCACAGAGTCTGCTCTATTCTACTATGACCCTGCTAACCTGCTTATCTGACCCAGGTTGTAGTTCCCCTGGTCGAAGGCCTTTTTGCTTTAATCCCAAAATACAATATAAATAAATAAGTCGTTAAAAAGAATATGAAATGTGTATGCATTTTTGATATGTGATTCAATTCGCAACCTATATAAATACTCTCCTAATATTTGATACACGTGGGTTGCTTGCTAAGTTTCTGAACAACCGTTAAAATGATTTTATTAAAGTAATGCAATATCCCGAATAGTGAGCGATAGACTTAGATACAAAGATACAAAGAAATAAAACAAACTACACACGTCGAAGTATTACAAAATTATATAAAGATAAAGATATTCTATGTAGAAGCAATCTTCCAAATTGCAAACAAAATGAAAACAAAAAAAACTTTTAAATATTTAAGCAACCCTCGCATATGTGTTGTCTAAAACATACATATAAATCCTTTAAAGTAACATTAACGTCGTCACCTCTTCTGGTCTTTGTAACTAGGATTATTGGGCATAAAAATTAAAGTCTAGTACACCGCGCGAAATTTTAAATAAATGAAATGCATAAATAGTTACAAACAAATGACAAAGATTACTATATCAATAGAGTCGATTAATTTTGTCATTAGTTTGTTGCTTTTGAGCATGGCGTGCATCGATTTGCCCAACGCAGTTCAAGCATCAAATAATAAACACACTGAAACAGCTGAAATGTGAATTAGATATAAAGAGCCAAGGCGATCAGTGCAGACAAGATGACGAAGAACGGTTACCTTTTTGTCGTCTAGTACTTCTCCAGGGCGTAGCTTTCTGTTGTCCTAGTACAAATATTGACTTACAAAATCGACAAAAACACGATTGTGTGTGCATTTCACATTATATAACAGTTCATGCAGTTTAATGTTACCTACCTCGTCTGCTATGATAATGCTAGCTCTGCGACCTGATTCCTCTGGTGGAATGAGGGAACCTCGACGACCAAACGGACCTCCTGGGGCTAAAGAAGTTTTACGTGGTTCTGGTTGGGGGCTTTTTTCTTTGCTTATTT
Organism: Sinelater perroti; assembly: GCA_036346155.1. Lineage (NCBI taxonomy): Eukaryota > Metazoa > Arthropoda > Insecta > Coleoptera > Elateridae > Sinelater > Sinelater perroti. The sequence continues at coordinate 11,735,711 of JARFIY010000013.1, read as the reverse complement.
CTATTTTGGGCGCTTGAGGTTTTTTGGGCTCCTCGGCTTTTTTGGGCTCCGGTGTGAGAGACGGCCTTTCCTGAGAAAGTACGCTTAAATGATATTCGTTCACAATCACTTCAAAGCAAGCTTGCTAGAAACGCACTAGCGAGAAACAACTGCGAGTTAAAGAAGCAGCGAATTAAATGGCGAATATATACCTATATTCACCCATGCCAGCAAAAACAAGTTACGTTCCTTCATTAGCTATTATAAGTGCAGATTATATCAAAGCATAATCGAAGAGCTGCCAAGATCGTTAACCATTAATTATTCTGCATTCCTGGCTAATGTGCAAGCGGATGTGCATCACGTATCTCACCTTTGAAAGTTTGGTTTTATCGCGTGGATCTGACGGGACAAAATCTGATCGCTCATATTTTTCCAGCACCGGTCTATCATAATCGGGGATATTCTCCCATTCATCATAAGCGGCTTGTTTTTTCTCTCCTGATTTAGCAGTCGCATCGGAGGAACCTCGCTTTTCTGTCACTTTCTGTCAAATATGAAGAGCATCTTATAATAATTAGTATGTAATGTATACCGCATTTTTGCAAGTATATCCAAGAAGAATAGTATCATGCGAATATTCGTTAAAAATATAAAATGGAGGATTTAAAAAGTATAGCTTTATTTATTTAGAGTAGATTAGATAACATGTTTATAATAAATATGATAGTAAGAAAAGACACTTACGAAGAAAGAGTAAGAATGAAGAAAATGTAAATGTAAATAGACTAGAAAGAGAAAAGAGTAATAGTAATAGATAATAAACGTGGAAGTAAAAAAGAAGAAAAAGTAGAAGAGACATTTTTCACGGCACAGCTCTGTTTACCTTTAGGTCAGGCTCTTCGAGTTCACCTTGCTGTGCTTTCTTAGGGTCACGTACAACAGGTTTCAACTGTATATTAATAAAAGATTCCGCTTTCTCATGAGGAGCAGGTTTAAATCTTGTTTTATCAACTCCCGGACGCTGAATATCAAAATGATAATTCACTTTATCAATATTCAAACCTTACATAGAATAATTATAACTTCTACCATACAGGGAAAAAACACTTTCTATCAACGTATGCATTTATGTACGCACACAGTCGTCTTTGTAACTCAAACTGATGCGTGTATATGTACGTATCTGCATAAACCTATAAATAAAATTTTGCTTACCTTGAGCTTTGGTGCACCCAACTTGTCTTCGTTCTACGTATTGTTAACAAGAAAGATGACCACACACGGACAGGTGACATAAAAAGATAATTATGAATTAGAATCATTATCTGTCAAACTATTAAAGAAGTGATTTTAATAATACGATACATAATTAAATTAGCAAAGGAAGAAAATATAAACAAAAACAAGGAATGAGTTAAAGTCACGAAAAATAAATTATAATGAACTTTGATGTGTGTATAATAATAGTTATAACTGTGTACCTGAGAAACAGGGGATCGTTTGGTCAATGGAGAAGACTCTTCTGGAACAACAATTTCTGGCGCTTTTATTGTTGGTTTTTCAAGTTCTGTAGGTTTAAGTGTTGAAATTTCAGGAGCTTTTTTTGTATCTATTCGCTTAGGTTCATTCACTTCTGCAGGTGTCTTTTTGGTTTCTGGTAAAGTTTTTTTAGGTTCTGGTTCTTTTGATGGGACTTTTGTAGGTTGAAGGTCTGGTTTTGTGGGTTCTTGTTCTTTCCCTACCAATTTTTTAGATTCTTTAGGCTCTTCCTGTGGTTTCTTCAAGTCTTTTCCTGCGGTTGCGGGTGTCTTTGTGTCGGGTTCTACCTTTTTTGTATCTGCTACTGCTGTCTTAGGTTCTTTATCAACCTTTTTAGGTTCTTCACTTTTTTTAATTTCAGGTTCTTTAACTGCAGGTTCCGGCTTTTTCGTACTTGGTTCTGGTTTTTTAGCCTGTACCTCTGACTTCTTAGTTGTCGGTTCCGGAGCCGAAGGCTGCTTAACTTCAGGCTCTTTGGTTAAGGGTGTTTTAGGTTTAGGTTCTGTTTTTTTAATACCCACTTCAGCTTTTTTCGATTCTACATCCACTTTTTCGGGTTCTAATTGATTTGAAATGGTTTTTTTGGTATCAGGTTCTGTTTTCGATGTAGGTTCCTTTGCGGGCGCTTTTTTAGATTCAAGTTCTTTTGTATCTGGTGCTTTAGCTTGTGGTTGTTTTAATCCTGGTTCTTTTGGTTTTGCTTCTATGTCATTTGAGGGTGTTGGAATTTGTTTCTGTGTATGTGTAAAGTAATATGGTAAATATAATTAATATGTATATATTTAGTAAAATGTATTAATAAAATAAAAAGGGAAATAAAAATTTGTGTCGGACGAACAATAACACTTACCGTTTGTGCAACGCTAGGTTTTTTATCTTTAGTCTGCAAGAAAATCAAAATCATTAAGAAAGAGAGAAATTTTGAAATATTATATTATTAAAATTTAACAAAATTACCTCCTTCTTTTCGTCAGACACAGTTTGCTTGATTTCAGTTTTCTTTTCTTCTGCCTATTATTAAAATAAGGATGTGGTAAGTTTTAGTAACAAAAGGTAACTAATAATTAAAAAACACGTTACCTTCTTAATGGACGACTTTCTATTTACAGGCCGACCATCTTTGTCTAACTAAAATATCCATTTAAAACAGTATTTAGATAGACACTACTAACAAACGAAATGTATTTTTTTTTTACCTTTTCTTCTATTTGTATAACTGAACTCTTTCTTGATTCTACTTTCTTTTCTTCTACCTAGGTGTTTCAAAAAGTTACTCACACTTGTACACTATACATTACAAACGTTATATAAGGTACATGAACTTACCTTTTCCACATGTTTCTTTTCTATTTTTGTGTCGGCAGGTTTGGATATTTTCTCCTAAAAATACACCAACGACATAACATATCAGACATGTACACAAATAATGAATTACGAAAATGCACACACCTTTTCTTTGTCTGGTTTTTTGTCCTCGGGTTTCTTTTTATCAGTATCATTAATTTTTTTTTCTTCATCCTTTCCAAAAAATCATGCAATTTAAACAAAGACAACACTTAACAAATTACATTCAAGTACCTTCTGTACCAGTTCTGTCTTTTCTTCAATTTTCTTTTCTTCAATTTTCTTTTCGACCTTCTTCACTTCTTTCTTTTCTTCCTTTTTCTCTTCTTTCTTCTCTTCCTTTTTCTCTATTTTCTTCTCTACTTTCTTCTCTTCCTTCTTCTCTACTTTCTTCTCTTCTTTCTTTTCCTCCTTCTTCTCTTCTACTTTCTAAACATACAAATAATTCAATGTAAATATTTACACTCAAAAACAAAAATACACAACTAACTTAAGTATCCAAATATAAGTACGCACAATGTATTATAATATAAAAATATTTAAATGCCTTTTCGCTCCTTTAAAGGTTAACTAAGAAAATTTTATAGTAATTTTACTAGTATAATTGATATCAATAAAGTATAATTTGTTAGTGTATATGTAGGTATGGAAGAGTAATGGTTTGTTTACCTCTTTTTTCTTTAGTGCATCTTTGTCGTTTTCAGTTTCCTAATAGATAAAGTGTATAATTATGTATACTGTACTCATATAGTTTCTAAAGTTCAAATAAATCTGCATATATGGTCTTATTTGAATTTTATTTCAAATATTTTTAATAGGAAACAGAGATTACCATTCATGTTCAACATGAAAGTGTAGATTTATTTGAATATGTAATGTATGTAATTGCAATGTGTACCTTCTGTTTATCTAGTTCTGTGTTAATTTCTTCCTCTTCTTCTTCCTCCTCTTCTTCCTCTTCAGATTCCTCCTTATTAATGAAGACATTTATATAATTGAAGATGTACAAATTGTATGTATGCGTGCATGTGAATGTGTATGCGTAAATAAAATAATTAGTCAGCTAATTCGATGTCTTTCTTAAAAAATAAAATAAATAAAATAGCCATCTGACTGATTTTTAAAAATATTTATAATTTTAATAGTGGTTGATGTGGTTTTATAAAAAATGTTTTTTCAGTCGATCCTTTTTAGGTTATATTTTAAATTTTGCTGTTATATATATAATAACTGAATTATTAAAAAAATGAATTTAAAAAAATAACTTCAAGTCGGAATAAGTAGTAAACATATATAAATTACCAAACATAGTTTAGCAGACAGATGTTAAGATATTTTACCAAACGCTCTGTCTCTCTATTACATTTTATAAATTAGTTCTCTATTAACCACTATTTTTGACATAAAAGTAGATATTTACAATTTATCTATCCTCAAGAAAAAAAACTAGATTTCCCGATTTTAATTTCAAATACACATAAAATGCTAAATCATTGGCAAAATACAGTAAGCAGAAAATTAAATACATACACACATACATGCTCTTTCATATGCTTATATTCAACACTTACCTCTTCTTCTTTCTTTTCTTTCACAGTAAGAGTAGCAGAAGATTCATCTTCTCCGAATTCATTCCTCATAACTACCTTATATGTAGCTGTGTGAGATAATTTACACTTTATTATACTAAGGCGAGCTGTAGAACCATCAAAGGTGATCTTGACATCCGATGATTCTTTTATAACAGTACTATTCTTGTACCATGTTACTATAACAGTTTTATCGACTATCTTCAAAGTAGATATAAAATCAGCCGATCTACCCTCTTCTATAGTCTAAAATTTATTGTATGAAAATCAGCTTATATTAATTGAATGTGTACTTACAATATTTATGAGTTTGCTAATTTTTGGTTTTTCACCTTTTGGTTTTTCTTCAGGGGGGAGCTCAGTAACTTCGACGCTTTGAGATGTAGCTTCGCCTTTTTCGTTACGAGCTACCAATTTATACGAGCCTTTGTCTTCTTTCGTGACTTCATTAATTTCTAGTTTGACATTAAATTCGCCCTACAAAGTTACAGAATGTTATAGAACCTCATTTTACGTATCAAAACTTTTACTTACATCTTTAATTTGTTCTACATGAACTGTATGCCGGGAATCCTCTTTTACGGAATTTGTTTCTTTAAACCATGTACACTGAGGTGCAAATTTGCTTTGAACCTTACATTCTACGATAACAGTACGCTTCTTAATAATCTTTATAACTTTCGGTTTCTCTTTTATTACAGGAACTATTTCTATATTTAGTGTGAGATTGGCATTAAGTTCGCCTAAAGTATTCTTGATATTACATTTATAAAGTCCGGAGTCTTCTAGATCGGGTTCTTTTAATTCTAACTTTATATAATATATAAATTCTTCAACTTTCTCCACTATAATTTTAATTTTTTTCGACTCCGAAACCACCTTCCCTTCACGATACCAGACAATAGTTGGTTTTGGATCAGCGCGCACCTATTATTGTAGCATGCAAAATAATCTTTAATAACCCTGCGTGTTGTTGTTGAAAAAATGTCTACCTTGCAGTCCATAATAACGAGTTTTCCTCCTTGGTGAGAAGTAATTCTGGGTTTTTCTACAAAAGTAGGTCCTTCGCCTTCTGGTTCTGGTTCAGCTTCAATGTTAAGATTAAGATTTGCATTGCTTTCTCCAAATTCATTCTTCACATGACATCTGTAAGTTCCACCATCTGGAGCAGCCGGGTCCTAACAAATTTGAATATTGACACAAGTTGCACATATATACCAATTCTAATATAGCGTATAAATAAACAAAATCAATCAAATAATCTGTTAAATTCTAAGTGAAAACAAATATTTAAAACGCGTGAATCCTAAAACATGCGACGATCACACCGAATGAGAATATGTAAAGATATTAGCCTATTGACGTAATACCTATTAAGTATTTTTTTATAATTTTGCTACATGATATAGAAAATTAATATTTTTGCTAACTACGTTTGCCCAATCGCATTCATAAAACGAAATGTACGCCATTAGACTACAATACTTGATACTTAATGAAAATTGAAGTACTATTATGTACCTTTATCTCTAAAGTAATTTCATAGATGTCTTCTTCAACATCAATTACATTTATGCTGATTTTGGAAGATTCGGTGACAACTGTTGTTCCTCTATACCATGTAACCTGGGGTTTGGGCTTGGCTTTGCACTTGCACTTCATAGTAATTAGTGTACCACTTTCATTTGGTATTATTTTAGGTTTTTCGATAAAGGATGGTGCAAAACCAGCGGCATTGTCGCCACCTGTAAAGATACACATGTGAGCATTTGGCTTGTGGCAGGCACTTCAGGGTGGTTACGGCCATGCTCATGCAAACGAATATACGGAGAATAACAGACATCGAGACAAGTCGACAGTGCTGAAACATATCTGAGACATCAAATATTACAACACGGGGATTCAGCAGAGAAGTTGCACAATATTCCGGATCATACGAAGCATACCTTGGAAATTTAGCGAAATATTCGCATTACTTTCACCATAAATATTGAACGCATTGCAACGGTAATTTCCACCATCGCTAAGCGAAGGTTGTGAAATTTCTAATGTCAGCAAGTACGTGTCTTTGGACGTAGCTTTTCTTGACATTCGCACTCGCGTGCTGTCAATAATAACTTTGTTCCCTTGGAACCACGTAATATCTGGTGCGGGGTTTGCTTCTAACAAACACTGCATTACAAGAATGTCCCCTTCTTGGTGGATCGTTGGCTTCTTGGGAAAGCGCGGTGCTTTGCCTTCGGGAATTCTGTGGAACAGAGCACTATATTCGTGCCAACCTTTGCAAATATTTTGCGATCTTACTTGGGCTTGCCATCGCCCTCGAAGTTGAGGTTGATGGTGGCCGTTCCAGTACCATATTTGTTTTTGGCAATTACGCGATATTCTCCCTTATCCATAGCCTCAACGTCATAAATATCTAATCGAGCAAGAAGGTAAAGTATCTCATCAATTTCCACTGACGTGCTGTAACGTCCACCTTCTCTAATTTCCTTATTTCCATGAAACCTACGTATCGTCAATAAAAGTCTCTCCTTCATCATAAGCAGGACAAATATACATACCATTTAAGGTCTGGTTTTGGATCACCCACACAACGACATTCGAAAGTAATCTTGCTGCCATCGTCGGTTTGTCGGATGACGGGGCGCTCCGTGAATGTCGGTCTGTACCCCTGTTCCGGCACCGGAGCTTCATCGCCTATGCAGAAATTCTCCTAAACTGGCTATCAGGTACAAGACAGCCAGCAACACTCGCGCAACTTACAATGTTCATCACCGAACAAGCTCAGCTTTTAATATTGCCCTAACTGTGTTAAAATTACAGTGCTGAAATAAATGTGTCACATTTGCAAGAACATGGCCTTGGAAAAATCAGGGTGTCATGTTGAAAAATAAGAAGAATGTCCGTAGCTTCTTAGCAGGAAACAAAACTGTGCTAAAAAATAATGCATTTGAGCGGTCAACGCGTAAACAACAAAATTCCAGGCATAATTTGATGAGCGAATACATACATACACACACACACGGATATATATATATATATATATATATATATATATATATATATATATATATTTTTATGTTGCACATGCACACACATACATATGTGTGTATGCCTGTGAGTGTATGTACAATGTGAAATCATTCTATATCTAAACTAAGCGTCCGAGCTAATAAAAATACACACAACACGTCTTCGTCAAAGGCACTGTACACGGATTAATATTGGAAATGTTAACAAACTTGCAGATTAAAAGCTGAGCTGAGATTAAGCGCAGTTAGTCCATTGTAACTGTGCACGAGTGCTGACATACTTGTTTCATTACAGCTGCTACGGTGCTCAAGTATACAACTGTTTGCACAAATAGATGTGTTATAAAGGCACAGCGTGTAATGTATTGAACATCAGTTGCAAGTTACTATAGTGTAACGTGGTATAGACTTGAGCAGCTGCATCCGTGGAGCAAAAGCATCTATACTATAAACTCTGTGCTGTCACACAAATAAAATTAGGAAGCTAAAAACTGAAAGCTCTGCGGTGATTAGAACGTTAATAAATTAATTAAATGTAAGCATCTTCTTTCAGTTTCAGTGCTTTGAAGAAACGTTGAAGTTAGGAAATTTTATTTGATTGAAAATGGCACAATTTACCTACCTTACTTTTGATATATTAATTATTTACATACAGTTCAAAACTGGGTAAAAGTTTTATTGCCAACCAAGATAGAAGAAAGAAGCATGAAAGAGAGGTATAATTAACAACTTACTGTCAAAATTAAGACTGATAGTAGCGTTGCTCTCTCCCAATTCGTTCTTTGCAGTAACTTTATATTTTCCAGCATCCTCAACGGTAACGTTTGTAATTTCGAGAGTTGCAAAGTACGAATGTCCATCTTTGTCTACCTTTAACTGTAATGAAACGAATCGGTGTTAGATCTGATGTTCTTCAATACAAGTATAACTTAATACGGAGAAGTATACATCAGTTTTCGTAGTCCACTGCCCAGATACATATGTAGTGGATAGAAACAACATATCGCATTTCAAAAAATTGAACAGCAAGTGCTGTCATTATCAAAAATAGTCTGTCTGTCAAAATATCAAAACTTAAAACCGCAACTTTGAGGCACTTGATTACGAATTTTGAACATGGATATAATTAATTTTGAAAGTTCCCTTGCGTGCTACGTATGGTACTAAGTCATGTAAATGATACCTTGTGACGTGGCGATTCGGAGACAGGGTTGGTGTTATGAAACCAGGTTACGACGGGACGAGGATCCGCTTGTATTCGGCATTCAAATAGTAATCTCTTTCCGTCTTCTTCTTGTCGAATACTTGGCTTTTTAGCAAATGTTGGTGCAAGGCCGTCTATTTGTCTACGAAAGTACAATAATCCTTTTTATATAAATTTCACTTATAACTTTATACATATAGTGTTTTGTTTTGTTAAGTTTTTTAAGTGTTGTAGTATGAGTAAATATGTGTGCATGTATGTTTGTGTACATATGTATACAATCAATATAGAATAGGTAGTACAATAAATATTTACTTTTATGGGTACTTACTTTTCTCGTGGTTCGTCCATTGCTACAATAAAAAGCAACAATTAAAATACAGTTCGGGTGTATACTTCAAAAGCAATTTAAAACGTTTCCGTTTAATTCTAATAGCATGAAAGGTATGTAAACACTTACGACTAAAATTTAAGTTAATGGATGCTGCCACTTCACCCATTTTGTTCTTCGCTTTGACCTTGTAAAGACCTGCATCTGTTTCGATAACATCGTCTAGCTCGAGGACCACCAAGAACTTGTTGGTGCCTACCGACTGAATTTTGAAAATGGTCCGATTGTCTTCCGTCAGAAGTTCGTCGCTTCTAAACCATTGTATGTCAGGTTTAGGCGAAGACAATAGCTGGCATTCAAAGATGAGCTTGTTGCCGTCATCTTCTTGCCGAAGCTGTGGCTTTTGTGTGAAACTGGGAGCGAAATCCTCCGCCACCCCCATGATTATGCAATTATTTTAGCCCGGCAACATGGACATTAACTCGGCCCTACAAATACTTCACTGTACTATAAGCACTTCAACTTGGTGTTAATATTGAAGGATCGGAAAAGTATTTACACCTCGGCGTTATCAATTAAAAAAATTCCAGATTTCGGAAATGTTATAAATCCGCGTAGGCTGTGGGAAGTGTGCTAAGATAAAATTACTTTTGAAATGAATCACCCTTTCAGCCTAGTTACCAACAGCCAAGAAGTATTTTCGAACTATTACGTTTGCAAGCATTGCTATTATTAAAATAAAAGCTTGTATTGAAATTTTTAGAATGGATAAGGTTCGGCCCAAGAATGTGCTAAATTCATATCCGCCCCCATTGCGAAGGATGGTAATTATAAATAGTAATATACATTAGGTGCTCGGGTAAAATGGTAAATCCTCTAGCTGCACTGAACACCAAGACACGTGGAACACTCGCGCGCACAAGAATAAGACTTCTGAAACTTACTTCTGTGGAGGGAAACTGATCGGACACTTAACCACTTCACTGCACACACCCAAGGGTCCGCGTGTACAACACCGTGGTCGTCCCGTCGCACAGGCGCGCCGTCGAGTCGTTCGTCCTATCCTAGAGATTGCTATGTGGCTACCCGAAGCACTGACTAAATGAGTTTAATGTGCACCCCAAATCTAAACCAGAATGTGCATCCCACCCAGGCGCTAACCCCACTCCTTTTGTTGGTCCTGTAAGAGCAACGCTATTAACAAAATATGTGCCGCCTCCACCCTGACCGCTATTCTCATTTGTTGCTCATCGATAATGACTAATTCACCTATGATAAAATGCTATACAATCGCCGTCTAACAAATTACACAGGCTTTTTTCTGTCCGGGGAATTCCGGCTCCGAATTTCATTTTTCATTAATCATTTAATTCTGTTTCTTGTATGCACATTAAAATCGAGAATATTCGAAGTTAAAACATAACTACAGTATAGTCCAAGTATTATGTTACTCTTTAACAGGAAATTAAGTCTCCCTATAAAAATTAGGCTTCCTTGCTTTTTAATACAGTACAAATTCTGTACTTAAAAACCTATGAAAGGTGAGTTAACGTTTTGGATAGTCCAAAGAAATAGGATGAAACACATCCCAATATCACTAGTTCTAAACATGGCAGTATTAGCTATTTATAAAAGACAACACTACAATGGCCTCTGTCTGTGTCAAAAATAGATCGCTGCAGTTTGGGAGCAATGTGTAATTTGATTTTTTGCACCATCTTGCCATGCAGTTCTATTTATTAATATTAATTAAATAACTTTATTATTTGCATTGCTACAGGCGACATATGGTTTAGAAGCAGAATAACTTCGCAGTGCTTGTTATGGACATAAAGTGGGTACCCTCTATGAGGTGGTCTACGTTTATAGCAGATTTCTTAAAAAGTGGACTGATTGTACTTTCTGCCTTCCTGTAGCTGACATATAAATAAATTATAGTTGTTCGGTGTCGTTCCCAACTTGTTCGGCAAGTTTAAGAGAGCAAGGTGTCGCTTACAGCAGAGAAGCGATATAGAATTCAGATTACAAGAAAACGTGTATATGAATCCTCTAGAAATAACTATCGGCCCAAGTATTTTTAGCCGGAGCAGTGAAAAAGTGGTGTAAGCTTACACACACACCAGTGCCATGCCAAGCCTTATAGGGCGGCGCGCTGCGCCTGCGAAATCCATGAGCGTCGGAACGTCAGCAGGCGCAAGCGCGCAGGCCGTCGCTGCAAGCATCAAACTAACGGTGAAGCGCTAAGCATACTGAAAAAGCTGGCCGTGGCGCCGCTGACGCCTGTCCCGACCGGAGCAAAGCGACCGCCCTCAGTTTCAGGCGACGCGCGCCCCCTGCCACTGATTTCGACGCTGCTTGCCCGGACAGCGCTGCTGGCCTCCAAAAAGCGCACATTGCCCAAAAATGCTTCAATAGACATACCGGAAGTCTTAATTTCGGCAAGCCCGTCGCTCGAGTTCAGGGTTTCATAAAAACACCGCTGCGAAAGTAAATAAGCACGCGAGCTATTTTAAGCCTTCATCAACAAACAGCCCGCTTTCTGATTACCCTCGCAGTTTCAATGCATAAAAAGGCTTCGAGACGGGGAGCCGGTACTATTTTCACGCGAGGCCTTGAAGACATTTCAGTTCCCTTCATCGTGTGTTTGTACGATTAAGCTCTACAGCTTCACAAAAAGCTTCGCCCATACTTTCAGAAGAAAACACCAGACACTAAATTGTATAAACGCACTTACAGTACCCGAATCTTAAAATTAACTCCTGCAGGTCACTTGGGAAAAATAAAAAGCTTCCCTTGATTTAGATATCTATTCCATACTTCAAAATTTATGGGAATAACGAAGATAGAAAAATATTCATTATTTATGGACGCGGTGTTGCCAAAAGCTCTGCAAATTTGTGGCTTAGGTATATTTAGACGATGTGCTAATTTGAGTGCTGTATCGTCCTACTGAAATATTTCAACACATATGCCCCCTTACTGTGACGTTAAGTAGTATAAAGCAGACACACGTACGCATAATAAAACTTGCACAATTTGCAGTTCCATCTCGGATTTTCCACGCGATTCTTTGGGACAACCGCCACTTCTACAATAACTGCAAATGCTGTTTATAGCAGCCCAGACTCTACTATATAAATATCACAATCTTAAAATTTTATCATAAGGAGTTTCAGAATTTTGTGCAAGGAAAAATGACACTTTCAGAACGGTTCAGTAGTACAGGCTAAAAATAAATAAACTTTAATAGACTGTCTTGCTACAGATCTTTTTAAAGCTCTAATAATAAATGGCCAACAATATAACGTCTGCCAAAAGCAACGTGAATCATATGAAGACGTCATCTACTGACCTTTCGTAATTAAATTTCCTTCCCCGCATAAATTTTTGAAGCAATAAATGTGCTAGGTATGTATCTGGAATGCTTGCATTACTATTTCCAAATCACATAGATTACACCCCTCATGATTCCAACAGCAACAGAATCATCGCTTAAAAATGGTATCTTAGCAACAATGCATTAATTAAATTATGTATTTGGCTTCACTCCAAATTTCTTATACAGGCCAAACGTTTCCAATCATTATCAAAATAAACAGGCTGTCGCACGGTGAAATCAAAATAGGTCAGTAATTTAGAGCATTCCTTGCGTTGCTCAATATCTATTACAATACTGAACCAGTTTTAATCGTAGGAAAACTGCGAGTAAGGCGACGATATTAAGATCTTACTGCTTAGGATGTTACCTTGAAATATTTAGTACAGCCATCCATCATCTTTTAATTATAATGTCACTTCGTCAACTTACTCTAGCGTCTAGGATACGACGACAAATCTTATTTACATTGACACTTACTACTTGCAAGTATTGCGCTTAATGCTATAATTTTTTTGTCGCGTCAGCACAATCAGCGTAGTACCAGCTGTTGTATTTTGGCACCAAAACCTTTTAAATTTGTGCAATAAATGCGTACACTGTTTGAAAATCTGAGACAAAATCTGTTTTCTTCAGACATTAAAATACTACATGATGGCAACGACGGCAACCGAGCTGTTTTTCGCCTTGTCACCAGCTTTGCTTTGGGCAACTGTAGCAGCAGCTGCTCCTGGCCCTGATTTATGGTCTCGATCGCCCATTTCCAACAACTGATAGTGAGGCAAGTCGTTTGACTTGGCGAAATCAGATTCGTCAAAAATATCGAAATTGTATATTCCCGCAGCTCTAAATCCGTTCGCTGCATTCGCACCTCACCAAACTTCCAAAACTCCCTTACGCCTTGTTCAGGATTTTTTGCCTCCCTTATTTGTTGGTACTAAATCTTTTTGCTTGTAGCAATGTGGTTGCAAGTTCGTTTGAATGTTGTGTCAGTTTATTCCTGAGTTTGGCACTGAATTTCGTTATTCCTTCACGAACCGTTGGTATGTTTAAGTGAGCATTTAAAACATTCCACGAGTCATTTACTATTGTACGAAGGACTTTATTTTGGAAACGCAGTAATATTAGAGGCACTGCGGAGTCCCATAAGGAGGTTCTGTATACCCTGATGGCTTCGAAATGGTTTTGTAGATTAGAAGCTTATATTTCCGTTTAAAATTTCGACTTCCTTCCGATGATACAGTACAGCTGTTTAAACTTTGTTTTCTTTTAGCGGCTCTGCCAAGTAAGCCCTGTCTAGTTGAAAGCCTAGGTATTTGGCTGTGCCTGTTTGTGGCGTTTATTTCGTCAATGTGACTATTTGTTCTCATTTTAGCTATTTTGTTACGCACTTCTCGAGTTGATTTAAGTAATTTTGTAGATTCCTGGTGACAGAATTAGGGTCGGGATATGAAACTGATATCAACGTATGTAGGTATCACCGTTAAGTTGGTTTATGGGAGGGATACTGCTCTGTGGTATACCGTATTTGATAGTGTATACTTCTTGATGTTTTACTTATAATGTCCTATCCAAAAATATTTTAAAGGGTAGTAAAAGGTGTAGAATTAAATGTTTAAGTTTCTAAAATAATCCTAAATACCATGTTTTGTCGAATTCCTGTTTTATGTGAATGAATAGTAGCGCCACGACCTGATTAACCCATCGGCTGTGTAAGCTGCAGCTGCATGGTCCTCGAGTTCAAAATCCAGCGAACAGTGGTGCAAATAATTTAGTGTTGTTATAGTGACCGTTGCGTTAATAGCATTATAATTTATAATTATTGTGCAGCAGTGTAGCACTGTGGATAAAGTTTTGAATTAAATTGTCGTTAAATGCACATTTCGTTTATCATAGCAAAGATGATCGAGATTTGTTAAAAACCAAGCGAAGCAGAATTCAGAAAACGTTCCAAAAAGCGCCTTGAACGGCAGGATGATGTGATCACGAAAATACCAAAACTAGACTTTAGTGAATTCAAGCCCAAATTGTAGTGCACCAAATGTACAGCTGCGGGAGGCTTCGAGCCCACATAGTTCTGAAGGTACTCTCAAAGAGGTAAATCCTCGATAACCTGACATTGTAGTGAACTTCATAAGTGGGTAGCCTACAGTAGTATTCAACAAAACGATTACTCTAACTTCAAGAAATCTGAAAGACAATGTGCCGCTCAAAAAAGATTTTGAACCAATCAGTTGTTTTATAAAAAGTTTATGAATGGAGAACACATCAAGCAAAATTATTTGATTCATTCAAAATAAAACGGAGTATTTTGTGCATTGTGCAAATTTTATGATGAACAACGTTCCTAAAGAGTTTGATGTTTACAAAATAACCATAAACGATCATAACAACAATCTTTTTTGGTCGAACATGTAGCAAAATTTCAAAAAAAGGAAAATCTCTCCTCCCGTTCCCTCATATTTATCAAGTGCAACTGTCAATAAATTCAATACACAGTTAACGGATCAAGTTCAGGCAGATATTGTCCAAAATATTGTATTGTCAGATATTACTATTGCATAATCGTAGATTCGACGCCAAATGTGTTGCACATAGAACAATCAGCTTTTGTGGGGGAACACTCGGACGATTTATGACGTTTCTTCATAACTGTGGCCACAAAGAAGAATAGGTGATTAATGTTGTAATACTGACCGCCGATTTTAAAGGTCTTGGCCTAGCTAACTGTGGAGAACAAAGCTACGACAATGCTGACATATCTGAGTGTTACAAAATTCTTCAGGCTATAATAACAAATAAATTCGCTGACCATATACATCCTTTGCTCGGATCACTCTTTACAACTAGTTGTCTCTGCAACTGAAAAGAGTAACCAATATTCTGTTGAATTTTTTCTTTAGAATAACAAATCTGTAAGTCTTTTAGTTCTTCAATCGAAAGATAGGGTATCTTGACGTCTCACCTTAAAATAAACTCCTTATCTTTAAAAACATTGTCGACAACCCCATGGAGTGTCCACGCTAATACCAGTCAAGCATTATACAAATCGTACCAGGACGTTCTTGATACTCTAACACACATTACTCAGGATAGTGATTAGACTAAGAAAATACAGCATAAAGCAAATGTGATATTGGAAACAGCATGAATGATATGTTTTTGGAACAATATTCTTGTAGTATAGACACAACAAGTGGAGAGGAGTGACGAACCACTCCACTAATTTAAAAGTCAGAAGAGCTCGAAAGAGCTCTTAACAATTCCACATAGGAATGTACTGCCGGATATATATATATATATATATATATATATATATATATATATATATATATACACACACAAGAAAGGCAATTATCCTATACAATTCTTTAGAAGCTTTTATATATACTCTTTGAAACGAAGATCAGTTTTCAAGACTAGCAAACAAAGCAAAATTGATGTGTGAAGCTGACATAACAAGAAAGAAGAAGCCAAAAGTGTCTGTTGCTAAAAACCAAAGCAAATAGAAATTATGAGTTCTCTTGATGACAATCTTTTGCGATAAAAACAAACACTCAAATGGAAAAATGAATACAATAGAAGATTATACTATTAATTTAGATAAAATATTCCCTGAGTAACGCATCCATTTAACAGCATTTTTAAAAATTAGAACTATTGACAAAGAAGATATGAACACCAAATCAAAAACAATTGGAATCACAAAAACTTTATTGAAGTAATAGAACGTAGAGTCTACTTTTTGAAACTTTATCCTTCTAAGAATGGCAATTACTAACTGCACTGGGAACGATCCTTTTCAGCTCTTAAGAGAATGAAGAACTTTTTGAGATCAACGTTGAAATAAGAAAAAATAATTGGCTTTACACTTTTATTATTTTTCTTCGTGTATGCAAACTTTGTATTGAAGTGAATTTGTGTAACGAAAATTGAAGGAATCAAATAAATGTATTGTCTAAACAATCAACTTCTTTATATTTTTTTTGGTAATGTCCCACTATGTAAAAATTTGAGGAAGGGCGGGTGAAAAATTATCAGGCTAGGGTGCTAACAATCTTAATGAGACCCTGAGTATCGTTTCTCTTCCATGTACTTATTAATTCGGTAACTATTCAATGTACTTGCTCTATGGTCTCGTATTCTTTTCGGAATCCGAACTGGTGAGTAGGTATCAGCGTGTTCCCATCTATAATGTCAACTAGTTGTTTTAGTATAATTTTCTTCAATACTCTAAATAGAATTGGAAGAAGGCTTATAGGGTGTTATGATGTGGCATCTCTTGGATTTTTTCCTGGCTTGGGATTCATTACCACTTGTCCTATTTTCCACTAACATTACAATACAATACAAATTGGATTAAAACTTTGCATTATGCTTTAAGACCTTTTAGAGATAGTAGTTGAAGTACTCAATTTTTAGTAAGGTTGTAATCTAAAGCCTATATAACATTTATTTCGTGGTGTATTTCTCTCTTCTTTCCTTTCTTTTCAGCTTTCCTTCTTTTATAGGTTAACCGTTCTCATCTTCCATAATTACCTATCTTCCATATTTTCTTCTTGTAGATCTTTCTCCATCATCATCTTCTCGACACTTGTTTTCCATTTAACTGTTGGTCGACCCCTTCTCCTTTTCTCTCTAGCAAGGCATGCCGTTCGAAAGAGCATTAAAAAATTTATGGAGTAATAGAAGGCACAAAGAGTAGTGCAAGTGACCTGCATCTGGTAACAGCAATCAAATTATATCTACAAATACGCGAGATTCTCGACGCTAGTGTAGATATGAACAAAAGCGATACTTTGAATTTTGTTGGTGGCGATGGTTTTGGACCTGACGGAGTTGATGAAAATGAGGATAAGACCGATATTATCCTGTTCGGCGATTACACTCCTTCGAATCAGTTTGCTGCACACGACAATTTCTTCTCACTTGCCTTGATTCACATTATACGCGTGCTAAGACTATTGTCTTATTGAGTAATGCTGCAGAGATACGCGCCAAACGCAGTATGCATAGCATACGCGGATGCAGGTCACCTGCACTACTCTTCATGTCATTAAATGTATTAATTCATAGATTTAATGTCTTATTCTGAAAATGTCGCTAATCGACACGTTTTTCAATGCGCAAGTTTCACTTTCGTGTCCTTTCCTTGTAGCTGACCAGTCCATGACTACCTCAGTCATTTATCATTCATCCTTTGGACATGGGTGTACTATCTCAACGTTTCGTTTCCCAGTTTTCTTGTAATACACGTCTCTAGCTCCATCTGTTTCCAGATCACCTTTGTACTTTAGCTAGTTTTTCGTGGATTTTGCAAACTTTGTCTGATAGGTATGGTACAACTACACTATTTTTATTTTATCCTGTATTTTTTAATTTCTCCTTCATGCGTTATAATGTCTTCTACGATTGCGCTAAAAAGATTCCTTTTTATATCTTATAGTACTGCTTTTTCTTCCATGTACTGTTTTTGTTGCCCTTTTTCCCTTCATCACTTTATCTTCTACATCTGGCCCTGCGTTACCCGTATTTGATATTATAGAACCTAAATACTTGCATTCCGCACAGGCTCTTATTGTTTCATGTCCTATCTATAACTTACCCATATATATATTCAGTTTTCTTTTTCAGCGGTGAAGTCATATATATAAAACAAAAATAAGAACTACTTTGATGCCATTTTAAACAGAGTGTAGCTCTTTGCCCAGTGTCTCAATCTATTTACTCCCCAAGAAGAGCTATGGGTATTTGAAGAAGATTCATATTTTGTTTTACTATTTATAGGACTAGATGTTGTTTGAAGGAAATTTTGTTTGGCGGAATATGCATTGGATTCAGGAAAGTTTATTGGTGTGGAGGTATATGGTGCTAAATAATGAGGGATTACCATACGACAGGTAAAGGTCAGCTATCGCTTCTTGTATTCAGACATTGAGGACGTTTTTCTATTTAAATTACCTCACGAAATATCCTGCTGGTAAAATGAGAAATGGGAGCAATGGTTTTTGCCTGGAAGATATTAATTATGTTACGTGTTTGCCAAGTGCTGAACATATACTTGAGTTTCGACATTCACTTTGACGCCGTTATCGAGATATTGTAGTTAGTTCTAGAGAAATATGAGTCATAAGAGATTTTTTCTATGATTCACCGTTCTTCTTGGAGATTAAGCAAATTGAGACCCCACTGAAGAAAATTTAAACAATTTATTTACGTATTGTTATGGATTTTACAAGTTTTTATTTTAATAATAGAAAAAAAAACTCACCAAAGGATTAAGCAAACTGCGAACTAGTGGGCGTGTTTAATTTTAATTCAAGATTTCTCAGCAACCCTTAAAGAATGCACAGTCTCCAAATAGCATTTAGTACTTCTATACTAATACTTTGTTTATACAAAATTTCAGTAAAATTGGTGACCCGAAAGGTCCGTGCTCCCCTTGTAAGACAATCTTGAACAAACCCATTTTTTATCTTGTGTGTGAGGCAGTTGTATTGTTATTTATCAGCGTTTTTAAGCCGTCCTTTTTCTTAGATTCTGGTTCAGAAAGAGTTATCTCGTTTAACTACAGCACAGCTGTGAATGAGTCCAAAAAACACATGGGTTTTATGTAGTGCCTATAGCAACTGATCACCCCTGATGTTACATATGAAGAATAATTCTCCATTGGCGTTAATATGAGTTAATCAAGTGTTAAGCAGACAAAAAAGGCAAAATATTTAAGATACTAAATAAATAATACACCAACCCAGAAGGGCATCCTTGAAAAAGTACAAGATCCATTGTAAAGTAAGGGAAGATAAGAAATTGAAACACACTCTCTTGACCAATACCCATTTTGTAACTTCTCATGCTTACTAATGATCTTTAGATTTGTTGTTGTAACAATAGAAATTCATCAACATTTTAAATAAGGAAAGGCAAAAATTTCAAAAAGCTTCCCAACTGCAATGAAATTAACACCTATAGTTCTTCCAACTAAAGTTGCCTCTGGAAGTGTGAAATTGCATTTAATGAAAGTTTATAACGGTCCTTTTAATTCAACAATGTAACCTAGTGTGTCCGAGAGCTCTTTAATTTATTTATGTGGAGTATTTTTTCAGATCCCCTAATTTGAGTTTCATTAAAAGTAGTTTTAAACCTTCTTCCGGATTTAGGTAGTTCCTAATATAAGAAACAATTCAGATAACAGGCTATACAATTTAATATAGAACTCTTGCAAGAAATATTCCGAATTTTACAAGTTTTTCAGTTATCCTCTCAAATTCTCCTTGGAATTCCAAACGTTTTAGGAGTTTTCTTTCACAAGAAATGACACGAATTTCATCACAAGCACGTCTGTTCAGTTTTCTTCAATAATATCATACATATACAATTCTTGCATAAAAATTATCTTTAAAGAACAAATAATATAAGATAATAGACTTCGTCAACTTGTTCTGTACTTCATAAAATTCAATGTAATTGCCAACTTAATTGATCAGGTTACCAAAATTATAGAATATAAAATAAAACTAATCATAAAAGAAAAAATATATACATTCACCATCCTTATATAATCATAGTTAATAGTAGATATAATTGAGGATTTAAAGATTGGCAAAAGATATATTGCAAAAATCTTATCTTCTTTTTATTCAGTATAATCACCTATTTTTTTAACTGTTCTACAGGCCAAGTTGACTTATGGCTTTAATCTTCTTCTTCAATCTCTTTCTGTCCTTGCTTTTCATTTTCCAATTTATGATATTAGTTCCTTGCAAGTCTTCTCTTTGTTTCTTTGATCGCCCTTTTTTCTTCTGGTCCCTGTTGCATTGTTTTTTGTATTGGGCCATTTTCTTCTTTTCTCATTACATGACCTAACCACCTTAGCCTATTTTGTCTTATCCTTCCACTGATGTATGGGTCTTGGTATAACTCCTCTAATTGTTTTTCCGTTCTTATACTCTCCCCTTTAAATAATAGTAGTATTTTCATTTACATGTAATTAATTTATTTTCTATTTGTTTAGTTATCACTTTAGTTTAGTTTCTGATACTTGTTTTGTACAAACTTATGGTTGTTATCCTTGCAACAATTTTATTTGTTAACATATAACTTAATATACTCGCACATTTTAAAATGTTTAAGAATCTTTTGTTCATTGCTTCTTCCTAATTTCTTTCTCTGTTTATCCTCATTTATTATGTTCAGTCTTAGTTCTTCTTTTATTGTTTTTGTTTTTATACTCAAGTTCTGGCTCTCCTCTTGTTTCCATAATCATATATTCCGACTTGTTGCGCCTCGTTTTTAAAGTTCTTTATCATATTTCTGGATATAATTACTTTGATTCGTTCCCGATTACTCCAGTTATTAAGGATGCTAGGATCTTATATATCGTATTTAACAGAGAGATTGTTTTTCATCTAGTGCTTGTTTTCTTGTTAAATGTTGGACAGATCACTACCATTTCCCATTCCTCCTGTATTTTTTTTTTCTCCAAATCCATTTTATTAACTGGAACATTTTTCTTCCTAATTCCTCATTGTCATATTTTATCAATTCTATAGCTATGTTGTCCGTTCCAAGACTTTTGTTCTTCTTTTGTTTTATAATTTTTTAGAAAACCTCCCACATTGGTAGATCTTTTTCGAATTCTGTTATCTGTTCCTGTTTAATCCCTCCTGCTTCAGCTGTCTTAAATAAATTCACAATGCCATTTCATTATTTCCGCTATCTGCTTTTTTTCTATGCATATCTCCGACTTCGTTTCTTAGTCCCATTGTTTCCTCTTGATATCCATTTCTATGTTGTTTTATGTTTCTATAGAACATTCTTTGTTCGATTTTTATATGATTCTTGTAGTATTTCAATTTCGTTGTTGATTTTGTCTCTTTTCTTTTTCCTATAAATTGTTTTGACTTTATTTCTTGCTATTTTTCGTTCCGATTCAAGTATACTTATGTTTCTGTAACCAATGTTTTTGGTATTCTACCCTCTTCAATTATTTTATTGCGTTCCTGATCGAACCAATCTTTGTTTTTATTTTCTTCTCGATCATTCTCTTACAGTCCAATAAAGTTGTCTTTAAAAAATTCCATTCCTCTTCTATCTCTTTTTTGCTTATTAAGTTTTTATTTCTGCTGTATTTTTTTTGAATTTTGATGCTTTGTTTTGAATGTTGTTTAAGTTGCTTAGTTGTTCTGTTTAAGAAGTGATCCAATCCAATCTCTACACGATCGTATTTTAAGAGAGTCTACCTGCCATTTCAAAATCAATACACGATTTATTCGATTTCTAATTTTTCCATCTGAGGAATAGCAAGTTTCTTTATATACCTATGTATTCCTCTTTTTAAACATCGCACTTTTTATTACAAGATTATTTCTAGACATTGTTTTTCATGTAGACGTTATTTTTCTGTTATTTCTTCGATTTCGTTTTCTGTTCATATATTTGTGTTTCAATGGCCTTTAATTATTTTTATGTCGTATTTTGAAGATTTACTATTTTTTCTCTAAATCTTTATAAAATTTGTCCTTTTATTCTCTCTCTGCTGTTTCTATTGTGCCTATGTTTTTCTATATTGACTTCTTTCTCTCAATATGCTTGTTCGGGCCGATCACGAATTTCTTTTATTTGGGTTTTAAAATAGAGTCGGCCGTTTTGTGACTTTCCCTGTAAGCATTTTGTTTAATTAGAGATAGCTGCGGCAGTTTGGTTCTCCTGCGCGGCTACGTCGCTATAAAAGCGGAGCAGCTACGGCCGTTGCGGTGTAGCCATGATGATTTTGGAAACCGTTCGACCGGCTTTAATTTTTCCCATTTTGACCGAGAGTTCGATTGATGGCAAGAGTTTCCACATTCCAAAGGTCGTTTGTTGTTGGCCGATTGCATATACGGCAGTCGATATTTGTCGATGGAGCAACTCGGTCCGTTTTCTTTTGTATTAGACCCTGTGAAGAAAAATAGAAAAATCCTGTTATAAACCTCGGACACGACCAGCTGAAGGACCCACATCAGGAAAGACGCTTCTGATCGGCCCCGCAGCGAAGATTGGGGTAACTTATCCTTTTTCCGCCTACATCCTTCTCTCCTCTTCCCCGATTCCCCCTAATTTCAGCCCCGGAGAGCCGATTCCTGCAGCAGAGCATCCGCTTTCACGGTGAGTGTCCTCCAGCTTTTTGGCCTTTTGATTGAAATTCATTTGTTTGAAATTAAAAATACGATACAGTCCGCTTAAACCTAAACAATGCTTATTCTTTGCTATATATCTTCCCAGCCTACTATTTTTTTTTTAACCCCTCATGTATCAGAAAGCCTGTCCATTATACGCTTCCTTCTCCGCCTTTATTAATTCATATAATCTAGAATTTCTATATTTACTTCTACTTTCATGTATTCCTAAAATATTAATTTTATATCTTTTATATGCTGCTTCTCCTAGTAATTCTTTTATTTTCTTTTCCCTGTTTAGGCTTTGGGTGTTTCAAGATGCGGTTGTTAATTCTGTTTTTAAACGTTTTTATTTTTATTACTTGTCTTTCCGTGTTCTTTTCATCTGGCGTTTTCGGATCTTTCGTTGCCATTTTTGTGTATACATATTCTCGCAAAGTTGTCATTAAATTATCCTCCTTTTTGCCTTTTTTATTCGTTTTTTAATTATAGATAGGCTTTTTGACCCGAAAACTATATATCTCTCATTTTCTTATTCTAGCGTTTGTTTCTCATTGTCCTAAACGTATATAATCTTATCCACTTTTTGTTATCCAATCCTTATTTTTATATTTTTTTTATGTTTTTCCACCCATGTTTCTTCATGTAGCTTACATTGTATCTGTCTTTCTTTCTGTATTAGTTGTTTTCGATTTCTTCCAGAATTCTTCAGGTTAATTTTTTGTTCATTATTGTCTTTTTATCTTCTCAATTTTTTATTTTTCAGTAGTACTGGTTATTTTTCTTAGTTGTTCCCTATTTTACATGTAGTTTCTTTTTTCTGTTCCACTTATAGTTCCCGTTGCAAAAAAAATTCTACACAGGCCTTGGTACTTCCTTCTACGTTTAGTCCTGTGCTTACTATGTTGTTCCTTTTGCGTTATTTTTCTAATACTTACTATTTCATTATAATTCGTTACTTCAAAAGCTTACATCTACTTTTTCAGACATACGCTTTATTTCTTTTCTTCTGTTGGTAATTGTACTTACTGTCTTGTCATCTGGGCGGCATCTGAGCCCGGAATTGACTCGGGTCCGTCTGTACGCAGCTAAGCGGCTCAACAACGCGGTCATACTAACGCTCAAATGTCACTATTGTAAACTAATAAAAGTTCTTTCAAACTTTTTTCTGTGGGGTATTTTGAATTGAAAAAGACACAGTTTCAGTGTAGTGCATGCAATTTTTGTTGGCAAAATACGGCAACCCATTAACAAAAAACAACTTAAAAAGCATTCAAATAAAGAAGAGATAGATAAAATTAAAATAGAGTGAAAAACAAAGATGAAAAAGCTGCAAAATAAAAATTCAGAAACATCAGTACAGCTAATCAAAAAGCAAATGAATAAATAATTACAAACAAAAAAGAACTTATCGTAGCCACAGTAGTGATCCTGATAAAGAGTAATTTATAAAAAAATGACAATATATCTGTAGATGGTAAATTTCTTGCAGAAGATAAATAATTACAGAATAAATTACTTCATCTTGGTTACATTCCTAAAATAGGTTTATTGGTACAACTGAATATCATCTAATGTTGATACTAATTCCAATAATGCAATTTATTAATTAAGAAAATTGAAAAAATATTAAAAGAAGGCGACGTACATAATAAAGTGAGAAAGTGTGTTCAGTGTAATCTAAAGTAAAGTAGGAATATTACAGGAAACATAACATACCAGAATATTTTAAGACAATGAGGAAAATAATTAATAAAAGACCCGGCCGCTACAACAAATGCGCGCGGACAACCTTCAAGTGTCGGCGGTTAATCTGAAAATAAACCATTCTATCAGTGGCGTAGCAGAAATGGGAATGCAGGGGAAGTGCTAACAACCAAAAGTAATGAATTATAAGGAAAATAGTCAAGAAAACAAAAAGAAAGAAAAGGAAAATGAGGAAATGAAATACGCGGAAGTCTAATTGAGGAAATATGAAATTTAAAAGAAGTACTTAAAGAGAGAAATTAAAAATTGGAAAAAAGCAAGACTAAAACACAATGGATAAACATAAAAATAGTACAGTAGTGTATGGGCACAAAATAAAAAAGAACCAATTAGTTGTAGGATTAGAAAAATTCATCAACGATAAACTGGGAATTGAGATAAAAATAAAAAAGTTACACAATAGAAGAAAGAAACGACAAACAAATTATACTTGCAGAAATACAAACATAGAAAATAAAAAAATCATTAAAATTAAAGAACTAAAGGGTGGTAATATATATATAGAAAATGATTTAACGGCACAAGAAAGAAAAATTCAAGCGAAGTTGACAAATACTGCAAGAACAGAACGAAGAGATGGACTTATGTCCTACAACATCTTTGCCTCATAACAAAAGTGTTGTACCAAAAGATATACATTGGGGGAAAAGGTATGATTGGAATTCTAGTCTGCAAACATCTGCAGTATAAAAAACTAAATAAGTAAAGAAACTACTATGACAACGAAATCTAAGGGCCAAACAACGAATAAGGGTAAATTAATAGAAAAATGAAAGAAGCAATATAAAATCTAAAAAGACGCTAAATAGCAAAGAACGTAAAATAGTAGAATATATGATGAACTCTAGTGATCAACTAAACAAAAACAAAAGGAACGGATAAAATACTATATGCTGAGACAGTTAGAAATAGAAGTGACAAACAAAACAAAAAAGAGAATCGAAATAACAACAAGACGAAAAATAGAAAAGATTTATAGAATATGAAACAATAAATTCGATAATAATAAAAATGGATCTACCACTACTGGAAGTTTTGTGTGGTACAAATATACGCACCAACAGGGAACACCTCTAAATATAAAAAGAAAAATTTTATGAAAGACAGAAAATATACGGAAAAAATAAAAACGTGATAACTAATAATATGGTCTGTTAACAGGATATGGTGGAAAGAAAACTATAAACAATAACAGGAGAAAAATAATTTTGCATAGCAATCAGTTTGACGATAAGAAACTTAAAGACATACACAAATATGCAAATTTAAAATGGGTAACGTTAAAGAGAACTGTATTA
Organism: Sinelater perroti; assembly: GCA_036346155.1. Classification (NCBI taxonomy): domain Eukaryota; kingdom Metazoa; phylum Arthropoda; class Insecta; order Coleoptera; family Elateridae; genus Sinelater; species Sinelater perroti. The sequence continues at coordinate 11,710,089 of JARFIY010000013.1, read as the reverse complement.
GAAACTATAACAGAAGTACGCAAAATAAGAAAATTAGATTCACATTTTAAAAAACAAAATAGTGAAATAAGAAGTAAAAAAACTACAAAAAGAAAAATCAAGCTAGAGATACTGTACAATAGGCCAAAAAAATACCAAGAGAACATTTTGGAATAAAAATAAAACTAAGAGTTACAGAAAATCCAAAATAATCCTAGACGATAGTAAAGAGCAGTAAAAGAAAACACCCCAAGCAAGACATATGAAAGACAAGAATTATAAACTGATAACGAGTAAAGAAGAAATAATTGAAACATTGAGAAAATAGTGTGAAGAAAAATTTTCGAAGCTAATATCAAAGAACTAAAGAAACAGGAAATGTACATGAAACAGATAAGAAGACAAATATAACAATTAGAATTACAGAAGAAGTAAAAACAGCCAGTGCTAATTTAAAAAATAAAAAAGAACACTGAAAAAGATAAAATAATTCCAGAATTAGTTATTTGGAGAACAAGTAAAAGAATGTAAAAAATAAATAAGTAATAAAGAATGCAAAGAAAAAAAATTGCAAAGAAATGAGAACAGAACCATAATACCATTACATAAAAAACAGCAGTGAATCTAAAAGTTACAGGAGTTACGTTTAACATCAATTGCATAAATTGTTTAGCACTTGCAGACATAAAATTTGCATTTGACAATGTATTAAGAAGGCGCCTATGGAGAACATTAGAAAAAATAGGACAAATGAGCACCTTTGCCAAGCAATCAGAAGTATATACAAAAATGTCGAGGGTAATGTAAGAATTTAACCTTTACTATCAATAGAAGAGTGAAACAAGAGGACAGTTTGAGCCCACTGCTGCACAAAGACAAAAGTTGGCAAGAAAAAATTCATACAATGATTGATACATCCAGAGGATAAAGCACCGATCATAATAAATAAAAAATATTCGAAAAACGCAATAAATATAAAAAAAAACTAGAGTAAAAGGGTTAAAAATAAACCTAAACAAAAGTAAAGCGAAGAATGTAACCAATAAGAAATCTCAAATGGAAGACGTAAAAATAGACAACTACATTTGGAAGAAGTAAACATTTATATGTATCTTGAAATCGTGATAACAAATGACGGAAATATAGACAAAAATATATAAAAAACAGAGTGGGTAAAACAAATAACAATAAATAACACTTTAGTTGAAAAAAGAGAAAAGTACAGAAACAAAATTGAGAATAATCAAAGGCAATATGCGTTCCAACTCTAATGTACGTATAAATATTTGGAAAAGGTAACTGATAACACAATAAGGGAGAGATTACTAAAACAAAAACTAATAGTAACAAAATGAGGAAAACAGCAATTAAAATGGATAGGACACACGAGAAGGATGGAAGAGGACAGACTTCCCAGAATAGTAACAAAAATGGGGATGGAAAGGCAAATACTAAGAGAAAGGCCAAAACAAGTTCATTTGTGGGACATGTAGGGATTTGTCATAAAGAAGAATCTTCCATTATTGTCCTCAACCCCCCTTATCTTCAATGTTTTCGTTTTCATCACGAGTTTCCAGAACTGGTGTTGGTTTGTACGTTTACTCTCGCCAAAACAAAGTTAATATTTTGAACAGTTTCTGTTATTCTACTCCCCAATTTAAATTTATAGAACAAAGTCGTACAAATTTGCACATTTCTATGACATTTAAAAATCCTGTTGAAGATGTTTTCTAAATTTTCAAGACACCTACCAATTTTTGGACATTTTATTCAGTCATCGTTTAATCAGCCTAAACGAATATCATCATTCACATTCTCTGTGCCTTTTCGAAATCGTTGATGCCACTCGAAAACTTGCGTTTGTGATGAACAATTCTCTTCATACGCGATTTTAAACATTTGGGGTGTTTCCGTAATAGTTTCATCGTTTTTAAGGCAGAACTCATTTGCTCTTTAAATAGATGCATCGTGTGGTTGGTTCTCAGGTTATAAGGCCGTGGTCGGAGTTCAGAAACTCTTGACGTTTCGTCCACAACTGCGGCAGACATCTTCAGAAGAAAATCTTCTAAAAATAAAACCCGCGATATGGCTAAGATACGTCGATGACACCTTTGCAATATGGAGACACGGAAAGGAGACCCTACCACAATTTCTCATGCACTTGAATTCTATACACCCAAGCATACAGTTTACCATGGAACTGGAATCGAAGGAGAGGATTGCTTTCTTAGACGTACAGGTGTTGAGATTGGAGAATGGATATTTACAACAAACCGTGTACAGAAAACCTACGCATACAGACAGATACCTTTATAAGTCGAACCACCACCCAAGATAAAAAAGAACAGTTGTGAAAACATTGTTAGATCGAGTATATGTCAATTACAGTTTTGGGATAAAGAATTCAAACATTTGGAACAAGCCTTACAAGGAAATGGCTACTCGAGGACGGAGATAAACAGAGCAATCAAGCCTAGCAAATGTGCAGGAAAAACAACCAAAATCGGCCACGGTAGGCAAAGCTTTTTTACCTTACATCAACAGGGTTACGGACCGGATAGAAAAAATTCTCAATAAACACAAGGTGGAAACCATCTACATTACCACCACCAAGATACGGGATTTGCTTAGACCAGCCAAAGATACAAGAAAGCCACAGGATACATCAGGGGTATACTGCATACCTTGCTCATGTAAGCAAGTCTACATTGGGACCACGGGCCGAACGATTACTACCAGGATCAAGGAACATAAACGTCATCTACGCCTCAATCAACCCGATAAATCACCAGTTGCAGAACATGCTTTGGATAATCCCAACCACGAGATAAAATTCGGGCAAACATAAGTTTTATCCAATTGTAGGAATTACTACCCAAGATTATACAGAGAGGCGGTGGAAATTTATAAATATAAAAATAATTTTAACAGGGACGGCGGATTCAATCTACTTAAATCTTGGTTTATCGCTCTCAAGGGCCAAAAAACAGATCGCCATACGGCGAAAGAGCGAGTGACGTCAGAAATATTACCTGCAACGTCCCGATTGACGGCAGCAGCTAGCCCGTGCACGTCATCTACCATTCCGGCGACGTCAACCACGCCCCCAACACCATCTCTACCACACTCGCACGAGTATAAAAGCGAAAACGCACAGGACAGTCACTTTATTTTTAGAAGATTTTCTTCTGAAGATGTCCGCCGCAGTTGTGGACGAAACGTCAAGAGTTTCTGAACTCCGACCACGGCCTTATAACCCGAGAACCAACCAGACAATGCATCATTTGTTCTTTCTTCATTTTTCGACCGAAGTATACAAACTATTGCCGCTTAATGGTTCTAGCGAACCAAATACCATGGATTTTTAAGAAATTATTAAGGTTGACACCATAAATAAATCTATCACCAACAGATGGTGCCACTAATTTCGTCAAAGTACATCTGCTTCGGTTATTTTTACAACAGCGAGCGACCGGAAGGTGTACATCAAAAATAAATTTTTGAGTGTATTTTCAAAAATATTTATATTAAAATTCCTTTCTACTGTCCATCATGTACATATTTATATTAAAAAACAGAAGAAAATATCGATTATTATGAAAAGCTGTAGGTTATTCCTAGGGATACAGTTTATTTCTATTTTTTAGACATTGCTTATAAACTTTCGAATATTGAAAAAATTCAGATTGGAAAAATAATCAGTTGGATAATAAATGTTTTTGTTGGGTATAAACCAAGAAGTAATAAAGCAAAACATAGACAACAGGCCGTCGAATTACAACATAACGCAATATATGACAACTATTTTCCGATGACCTATATGTAAGAGAATTTGCTATCTGCGTTCAACGACGAAACAACATTTTATGTAACTGGAAAGGCGAGCAATCACTATCTTCAGATATAAAGAATAATCAAAACTTTTGGACAGCCTCCAAAGTAAAAGTGTATAGACCGTTTTTCTTCAGTAAAACAACTGCGACGGGTACAACAGGTCCAACAAGTTTATATTCCAACAAGATGGAGCTCCATCCTATTGGTATGGTAAAGTGCGTGGCTATCTAAATGAGGAACTTCCTTACTGCTAGATTGGGCGATGTGCTACAGAGGATTTGGCATCGTTCGACTCCTCCTTCTCCCAAGCCAATTGGTCTGGTTTACAATTTTTTGCTTTGGGGAGTACATTAAAGAGCTGATTTACGTCCCACCAATGCCACTACAACGTATAGGTAGATCGAATTGGAATTTAGACATTCGTGATGGTATGAATAAAAACTTAGGCGCTTCCCCTTTCTTTTCATGTATCATTTATTATATCTGTAATATCTTTTTAAAACCCGATGATTCTTCTGTAATAACCCTGTATATTTGAAAACATCAATTATTCACAAAAAATATAAGTATTTTCTAAAATAAAATTATAAGTCTAAAATAAACTTGCTGAAGTCATTGACTTCAACAAGGACGAAAATAGTTCTCTAACATTTTTATTTCATTATTCAACACTTCAAACAGCAAAGTAATTACACTTAGCATTGTCTTGTCAGCTTTAGGTTATTCTTTGCACAGCTAAAAAATTAAACCAAAATTTCAATTAAAAAACCTGTGGGTATAAAAAAATTAATATCAAGTGCTGTTTACCCTATGCATAACGATTTGTACTCGTTGAATTAAGTCAAATAAAGTTTAGACGGTAGTTTGGGGTAGATCATACTAAGCTACTTCGTTCCTGCTCTACAAATCATCGTCGTTTGGCAGGACAACGAAATTATTATATCCTACATACATTTAATAAACGATACATCTAGAGATTGCGCGAGGCATAGACGAATCGGTATACTCTATCCTTCAAAGGTATGCGAATAAATATTCCATTGATAAAATATTTTGTCAGATACCCTCTATACACAGATGTTCACTTCTACTCCCAATATATGTGATTGCCCTTCATAACAGACAGCTCTCTTAAAAGCGTAGACGTTCATAAATATGACCGTTGTGGAAGTAAAAATTGGAATTAAATTCAACAAAAAAACAGCACCAAATGCCTTTTATGAACAAATTAACATTCATGGTAATACGTAAAATAGGCTTAATAATGTTAAAGTATCAAGGGAAACAAATTAGGAGACGGCATACTGCAAATCTAAATTGACTCAACCGACGGCGAAAAGTACGTAAGAAGGCTTACTATCCAGTTTCGAAAAACTGTTTGCAAAAGGTTCTTTTCTAAAGTTGGTAAGCCAGAACCAAGCAGGATAAATACTACCCACAGAGTTAAAATTCAACACTGTTCAAACTGGAAGAAACATCGTAATGTCTTATTACACCAATCTCAAATAATCGACTGCCTTACTTAGCTGTTAAGACTGTTAATGCATGTAGACCCTACCTCTGCTTTCACTTCTCTTATGACGTTTAAAAAGGTGATTACGAATCTAACTACAATTGTAATCATTTACATAGCTCTTTTAACTCCCAATTTGGATTGCAACTGTATTTTCTAAATACTGTAATTTTTACCACGTGTATTTTAATTTGAGTAAATCCAATTGTTCACTTCTATTCTACCAACGAAATAATAATATATAACCAGTAAAAAGACCCGTCCCAAATACGGGCCACATAAATCAAAGCATGCGCCTCCTGACAGCTGACAAAGAGGTGATGACGCAAACATTGGTGGGGACGTCGCCGGCACCAAATACTATATAGATAAGTTACTTGCATTTGCATGTATTATATGAATGCAGTTAACAATTCCCATTTATTCTTCATTATTGTATTGTACTTCTGAAACACAATCCAGGATGCAAGCCAGCTCCCATTCACTGGTTTCACAATCTCTAATTTAAAAATAAGGTGTTTACCATTTGATACACATAAAAATTATGTAAAGGGCATTTAATAAAATTCAAAAAAGCTAAAACATACATGAGATAAAAACAAATTTCTGTACGAATTCAATTAAAATATAAATAAAAATAAATCACGTCACTGCAAAAGAATTTCGTGCAAATGATTCCATTTGTATGAGCATTTTTTGACTTTTGAGAAAGCAAATTACTTTTACCTCAAGAACGGTTGTTTATGAACACATGTATAGAACGAGATAAGTTACTTTCTCCAAAAAAACTCGTCTTCAATTTTCTTACATATATACAACTCTTTTAACTTGAACATCAAGTTCACATATACCCAAGTAACAGTACAAATACCTTATGTAAGAAATAAAGTTGCCATAGCAACGCCCACTTGTGTTATAATGGATTGTCATTGTTAATTTTGTTATCAGTATTTCTTACAATAATTCAAAAAAAAATTTCAAATTAACTACAGAACAACATGCTTTGCATTGCAATATTAGTGAAAGCAATAAAAACACAGAATTAGTAATTGGAAATTTCCTAGCATTCAACTATCTGCAATTTGAACATGATCTGTAATGGACCTACTATAAAATTATCCACCATAAACTGTTAGAACAAAAGAAAACGCATTTCTTATTACTCAAAATTGTATTATTAGTCATACAAGTCCCTAGGAAAAGACCTCTCAAACTGGAGATTAATCGTTGTACTTTAAGAAGTCTTACACAATATGAAATTGAGATATCCATCAAGAATTATGATCTACATATCAAGCTGCTGTTCTTCGTTAACATTTTTAAAGAAAGCTACTCGTCATGTATTAAACATGGTATCTTATTTTTAACCATATATTCCCATTAAATATTTAGCCCTTTTCCAACACCCTGTTAAAAGTGAAAACTACAAAGACATGACCAGAAAATGTTTTGCCATTTAACTTCATATTTTTAACCTTTCTTTATATACACTTGTTTAAGTATCAAGTTCCCAATTACACCTCTCTCGTTTAGAGTGTTATAAATAATTCATGCACCAATTACCTGAATTATTTGAAAAAAAAGCAATAACTTAGCAGCAATTACCTTTATTTACAATTATTGCATTTATACAGCTTTACAACATTGTTCATTCCTCTGAATTTGAGTCAATATTATTTTTGGTTTAAACATTTATCACAGTTTTCCCCAATTTTCTCAATAAGGATATATGGAACACTTGCTACATTCATAGTAAGTGGATCTTCACTTTTTGATTGTCCATAACATAGGTAAGACTTTTTGGACTCATGATTAATTTCATGATGACAAACATTCTAAATATGCTACAACAAATAAAGGTATGTAACAACAAAATAAGCATTCTTCTCCAAGCTGTAGTGTTTACAAATCGAATATCATAAACAGGGGCTCATTTATCCAAAGTTCTTCAGGTTGTCAAATTTACATCTTAGAATTAAACAAAATTTCCAAAAAATACATATTTTTTATATTTTGATGACCACTAATTCAGAATATTAGATGGCTTTTTCTCACCAAGCTGACCAAATACAATAAACAGTTAAATAGTTAAACACTTTCTTCACAACCACATTGAAAAAAAATAGCCTTAAATCTTTTGTGTATATTGATTGGTGTATATGATAATATTTAACATTTAACAGGCATAAAAAGATCCTAGCATTCAATTTTTTTAAGATTCTAACACCTGCCAAATGAGAAATTATATTCCGACAAAATTGTAAAGACTAGAGAATTTTCATACAACTCCCTTCCTTCTTTCCTAACATTTTTTCCTTGTTGCTAAGTTATTTACAAAATAGAATTATGTAAAATTTATAAAAAAAAATTACCAATAAAACCAGTGTAATCCATAATCTGTTTGCTACTCTCTTCGTCTTCTAATTTGTTAGAACTTCTATGTTCTTCTCTAATTCATCTTCTATTACATAATAACCCTCCTCTATACTATAGTCATTCCAATTAGATTCTAATAAAGATCAAAAAACTTGAGCCTCTATGACAGTTACAGTTAAAAATATTATTTCTTAAACTCATCTTCAATGACACGGTCAACAATACTTTTTTTAATTTCTAATAAAATCTCGCAAGGAAAAAGAAAATATAATTTCAGGCATGCACCTCAAAGTTCACAGTACCAAATGATATCAAATAACAGAAGTGATACAGTAACAGAGGTGGATTACATAGGGATGAGCAAGTCACGTTCTTTAGGGGGGAAAATTAAAAACTCTACAGAACCCCTTCCAGATCACACAGGTATAGTAGACGATTAAGATCTTTTTTCCAGTTTCTAAAATTCCCTGTACATCTAATTTGTCCCAATAACACAGTTGAAGAAGAATCTTGTAATTGTACGAGGTGTCAAAAAATTTAATATAATTAAGGAAACACTTTGTTTTTGTTAAAATGGATAAAAGAATATTTACCTACATCTGTATTAATATATCCCAGAGTTCATAAACTGACAATGCAGGTAAATAAAAAAAATAGATTCTATATAATAAATAATGGAAAGAGGAAGGGAGAGAAATAGAATAGCAGTGTTACATATTACAACTTATTATTTCCCTTATCCTTGCATATAAACACTGAATTTATCATGTAAAATTTATATCTGCAGATATTTGTAATTTAAAAAAGCCACAACAAACTAGTTAGCATGCAAAAAAAAAGTAAACTATTATTCATTTATATTTAAAAAACTTCTAATACAAGATCACCATCAACATCTTTTAACCCAATGGAATCTCGAACAAAAATTTCACATTTTGTGCATTTGATAACAGGTTGGATAGCAATATCACAAAATACAAATAACACAAAAATGTAACACTTGCACTACTAAACAAAAGGTAAAGAATACAATGGCTATTCAAATATACATGTTTAAATTTAACTGCCTATATAGAACTATATCTAGAAGTAGAGCTAAGTATAAATATATTTTTATAGCAATATTCAAACCATTTTAAATATTTAAGTCATAGTTTTATAGATTCTAAAAAACCAATTGAAATGTTTTCAAAAGTTAATGGGTGATGAATGAGTAGTTGAGGGAAAAGCTAAAGCTGTTAAGGATATAAGTCAGAAATATAAAACGTAAGTTAAAACGAATATTTAGATATTTAAAAAGCAACAAACACTATGGGCTGATTCATTGGTAAATAATTAAACCAAAATAAAATAAAAACAGCAAACCAAGAAAAATAAAAATCAATCTAAAACTTTCTTAACAATTCAATTTAATAGTTAAAAATCAAGAAATATAATTTACTTAAATATACGAGTGATTAGAAACTAAAAAATAAACTGCTACTGCTAAAGATATGGACCAAAAATGCAGAAAAATTACAGGAGAGGGAGCCACTTGTAATTTGTAAGTTCTAATAACCAAAATAACAATTTTTCATATAAAATTCCTTCATCAAACTAGCTTTTTTTAAATGAAAAATTTGTGTCAAAAATAAATACTTGTTGCCAATTAAAAAATTTATTTCACTATTATTGAAATTTTAACTGCCCAGTGCTTGAGGAATTGAAAAGTAGAAAATTTCAAAATTCTTAGCCATCTTTGTAATATCAAGAGAATTGGATCCCAAATAAACATTCGGTCCATTAATAAATTCCCATATTTAAACCAGAATTAATGTCAAAAAAAAATGAAATGAGATTTAAAAAAATGTAATAAAACAAAAATAAAAAATAAGAACTCAAACAATACTGATACCTAGCTATACCTCAACTGTGATTTTACGAGAAATGTAGTAGTCATAAATACAACTAAAATTTTTGAGGTAGTTTCAGTATATGATGAACTCAAAAGGTGAAACAGAATTTTGCATTATTAACATACTCTCTAAATGATCCCCAAATAACAAGGAATTTAAGTTTGAAGCTTGTTATATAATTTTAGTATGTTAGAAACCCAAATTGTAAATACCTGAACTGTTTTATTAAAAATACAAAGAACCCTTTTTTTGGTTTCATTTTGAAATATTTCAAAAACCATGTAGTCTACAAAAATGTAATTAGATAATTTCATGGTACAGCTCAGCAAGAATAGGTTGGCACACGGCAGGTGGATGCGCAGTAGACAAGCATCCTTCCCACTGTCAGAAATCACTTGACGTCTGCTTCTCGTTGTGTTCAGATCGTGTACAGTCCGGTGAAAATTATTGCGTTATTAAACAGTTAAAATCTCTTATCAGAGCTACAAGCTCATTTAGTTTATATTCATGAATGAAATAAATATATTAAATATACGAAGTGTAATGTTTCTTATCAAGTTTTCCATTTTTGCTTTAAAAATATTACTTATCTGAGTAAGAAGTTGCTTAGTTAAGCTTAAAAGTAAAAGAAATGGAGTTTTGAATTATAAAATTGGTAAAATCTAAATTCTTTATGCACAAAAAACCCACTATTTGAGAAGTGAAGTTGATCGGTTTTTGCACCGAACATTTTGATTATAATAATTATGTCACAGAGTGTACCTAGCCCTTTTCGAACTAAACGCGTAGCAATGTCCTTGTCGAACAGAGACTCTCACTTCTTCATCTACGCCGATTCACATGCCAAGCTATGCTTGCCGAGTTATAGTTGTTGAATCTTCTCATAATTTTTTGTTTACACCAAATTACTATAGAACGTCACTTAAAAAAAATTTCATTCCAAACTACCAGTCTCTATCTCCTACATAGTTCCCAATTCAATACTAAACTTTATATTCACAAGAAAATATTACTCAAGGCACATTAATAATGCAAAAGTTTTACTTTTTGAGCCCATTCTATGCTGAAAATTCAAATTAATCTAAAATGACATATTTGATTACATCCCGTAGCATCACTTTTAATAATATTTCTAAGTGGTAGTGCAAATGTTAAAATTATATTCATACTGAAAAACACAAAAAACTAGAACACAAAATGTCTGGATTGCAAGAGAAATTACAAATCTCCTCCATTTGTACGGTCAGGTGGCTGGCTGCTTTTATCTGCATCTGACTGGGGTTGATCATTTCCAGAATTGTTGGCCGGCTGAGAATCGGCATTTGTGCCAAACTGCCGGCGTAAATCATTCACAAATTCGGGATTGTTCGCCTGCATCTGGTGAGCCAACTGTTGGCCCCTAAAGTATAAATTGAGTAATAAAACGATAACAAGGCTAGATATGTATACCTACATTTGCAGTAATACGTCGATGTTGGGATTAACTCCTTCATTATTGCCCATGTTCAATATTCCCGACATCCTATCACAAATCAAATTCATTTTTAAAACTTACAACAAAACAATATACTAACATATTTCGAACGCCAGGATCATTCAACATCTGCGATGCCATAGTTAGCAGACTGGGATTGTTTATAAATTGACCTAAATCAACCTGACCAGCTTCAGAGGAGGTGCCTGTAAGATAAAATATTGTAGCATGCAAAAAAAAAATCAAATAAAAATTTAACAGCCTAGCCACTTAAAATAAATCTTGAACTCCAGAAAAAGCACACATTTACCAAAACCTCAGACATTAACACATGCTCTTCAGCCTTCTAAATCTCTTTACTTAACAAATAGAATAGAACGCATACAATGCAGTTTTTACTAAAGATAATTGCAATAAATGTTTCTTGTTTGGTACTGCAAAGCAAATTAATTTAAAACTTGTTTTATAATTGTAGATCAAACGCTGGCATAATTATTAAGGTGTTTTATGATAAAAAACAGTTTATTAATGATGATTAAGAAATAACCACAATTACTATTGACTATATATCACACTTTAGGCAATTAATTATACAGTAGTGAATGGAAACAATAGCAAATGTTAGTCTAAACCAGAATCTGAACTATTATCCTGATTACTTCTGTGATATCCAAGACCAAGTCGCAACCACGCCAATTAATTCCTCGGCAATCTGTTGGTCAGGAGATGGTCCCGCGATGTACTGGACCGAGTACCTGTGCTTATTTGACAAAATACTATTAAATATCAATATATTTGGTCCATTGCACAATGCTCTGTTTGTCACAATACAATGGTGTCGGACCCATATTTTAAGTGCCCATATCTTTGATCAGTCTTCTCCACCATGTCATGTCCTTTGATGTCTAACATACGACCACATATTCCGCTTCTGTAATTGATCACTGGTGTATTGATGTCAAGCTGCATAGTCCACATCACAATAACTGGTCAATTTAAATGCTGGCATATTCGTCTGATTGCGAGGCGACAAGCCTTTAGTTCCTTTCAAATACTTCAGTACTCTAAACTGACACTAAACGATATGTCCGCTTGCTATGCTGTGGCTAAGAAGACAAGTGTTCCCATGTCTATGTGGTATATTTTTCATCTCTTCTTCCTCTTATTTTATCACTGGCAAGTCTTCTTTGGACATCGTTACAGTTCTGTCTATTGGTGTTGACACTAGGACGCGGGCATCAATTTTAAAATGTTTTAACAAATCTTCAATACAATGACTTTAAGATACCATTAGTACATTTTATCTAAAGTCGGTCTATTCCGCATTTTAAAATATTGTTCCAATTTTTCAATTTTGAAGTAATTATCACATGCGATGCTCCAGCCATCAGTCAGTCGTCCATATATAAACACAACAATATAACTTCACCATTAGATGTCGAACGATACATACATGGATCAGTATCTGCTTGCATGAATCCACACATCAGATATAAATGGAACATTTGGTTCCACCGTTTTATATTTGTTTCAGACTATAGATCCATTTTTTTGGTTATTAAACGCGCACGTCTTTACGGAATCCTTTGGATTGTTTCATATAACACCAAACCAAGTCATATTGACTTGCGACTAATCTAGTTTGGAAGCGTTCAATCGATCTCTCTTTCTTTTCAATTTGAACAACTACTTGCAACTGGTCTTTCGCCGCGACAAAATCGACTAACTCCCACATATAGTGAATTCCTGAGGTTTAATCTCTTCTTTCATCGCTTTGCGCCAGTCTTCTGCTTCTAAAGAAAGTATCGCTTATTTCAGACTCTGAGATTCGTCCACATCCGCTAACATAGATCGGCTAAATTAATCTCGCACTGTGGCATTCTACTTCTCAAACAACACGTGGAAAAACGCGCGCCTCATTTCTTTCTTGTATATTTATGTTCTTGTCGGTTCTTCATCGATATTTCAACCGTCTCTTTCTTCAACGACAAGTTCTTCGGATTCTTTGCTCTCGTTTTCATTGTCATCCCATTCATATTACAAGGGTTCGTCAGTACGCACTCAACGGAATTCTTTTTATTAATGATAACCTCCTTGAAGTGGTAATTTTTTCGCGAACGAAGCCCAAAGTCAGTATGTTTTATGCTTTTTGTGTGTCAGAATAGCCGACAAACAGATGTTTGGCTAACATTGTGAATCATTTTAGTCTATTTTATCTTGACACCATCACTAATACAAGCGACCCAAACACACGAAGATATCTCACCGAAGGTCTGATGCCTTTCCACAACTTCGCTGACGTTAACTTCCGATTTACATTCGGAACTCTATTCAATGTATAAGTCGTATTGTTGATAATGGGTTCAGCTCAAAGCTTCATTGAAAGACTGCGCGCATATAACCAAATCCTGGCCATACCTTCCAGTGTTCGGTTTCCACATTCTACGAATCCATTCTGTTGTCGAGTGATATCAACATTTGTTTGATGTAGAACCTTGCTCAAATTTCTATTCACATTTCCGAGACTATTTGACTATTGTCAATTATTAGCACACGAAGCTTTTGTTCCGTTTCAGTTTCAAATTTAACCATATCATCATTAATGCGAGCAGTTACCTCTTCTTGAATATCAATTCTCAAGAAATAGACTATTAAATGACCATTATAGTCGTTTTTGAATGTGATGAAATATCGTGACTTCAATCCATTATTTTGCACAAGTTTAGTTGATTTATGTTCTTTTGACTCGTCTTTACATTTGATTTCATCAGTCTTCAGTTCTTCGGGTAAATCACTAATAACGGCGGCGACAGACGTAATTTATTATTGAAATGTAACCTAGTCTTCTGTGCCACAGTATTGTATTGCCATCGCGCGTGACGCTTGCAAAATCTTTGATCGTTTTTATTTGCATATTACGTAGGTTTCCACTCCTAATGGCAAGCATCTCCATTTCAGATCAATTGGTCATTTTTATAATGTCGGTCGGCAACCTAGACTATCGTTTCTTTGTCACGCGCGTCCAATATTTCTCCATTATTTAACCTAATTGGGTGCGCGCCTGCAGTGACAGGTGTGAAGGTTTTGAAGAAATCACTTTCGTCTGTCATATGCGCACTGGCGCTGATATTGGCTAACCACTGATAAAGTGTTGACTTGTTAGCCATACATTACCTTTATCTTCATCTTCTGATCCACTTCCAACACTGGTGAATTTCTTCTTTATCTTCTTAACTTTTCTACACACACTGTGTCCGACTTTATCAAAATGAAAATATTTGAATTTATCTTTAAACTTCTTATTCTTTTAGCACGCTGGACGGTTTTTCAAACCCATGATATTATATGCAGCTTTGGTATGGTGGACAAAGATGACGCAAAGAACCGTCATAACCATACTAAATAAGATACAAAGATTTGCTTATTCGGGAATAACAGAAGCCATAAAAACAAAACCAACAGCGATAATGGAGACACTGCTAGAGCTTCCTCTTCTTCATTTTGAAAATGTGGGAGACGAGAGAGGCCCTTAATAGACTGCGCAACGCATCCATCCATGAAAATTGTATTGAAATGGGGTACCTGAAAATTAGACATATGGATGAAGGCATTATGGATATGATAATATACTATATGACGCCAAAATTCGGATTCAACATAAATTTCGAGGTTAATATTATGGATTGAAAATAATATATAAATGAAATAAGCAACAGGAATAGACCCAAAAAAATTATTTGGTATACAGACCAAAGACTAGGTCTGGAGGGGGAGCAAGCATATAGTATGAAATTACAGTTTTCAGTAGGAAAATATACATCCGTTTTTCAAGCAGAAATATTTGCTGTACTGCAGTGGATCAGGTAAAATAATTTGAGGGCTTATTAACATATTCACAGATAGTCGGGTATCCCTGAAGGCATCAAAACACCCGAGTGCTTTGGCAGACCACATGTTCACTCTATTGTGGGTACCGAGGTACTGTAGAATTTCAGGCAATGAGAAAGCTGATGAGTTAACACAAAAACGATCAACTCCATATATAGGCCCTGACCCAGCTCTGGAAGTACATAAAGTTACAATACAAAGCCAGATGAGAAAAAAGATCAGAAAACATAAAAAATACAGGGACAAAGACAGAAAACCCTTCATAAAAGGACCATCTCGTAAACGAACTGAAGAACTGTTAGTACAAATTACAAATCAACTGCCAAATATTATAGGTCTCCTCACAGGGCATTGTTCTCTCAGAAGACACTACAAAATAGGGTTGTAGAATGGAGACCTGAGTTGCAGACAATGCGACAGGGAATCAGACTCCCATCTATATCATGTGGGAGTACGAGGCTTTAGCTCACAGAATACATGCTATTTATGGAAAACCAATAATGGGTCCAGAAGAATACAGCAACTATTCACTAAGAGACTTGTACAGACTGGTACAAGGAACAAGGGTACTAGAAAAGGTACAGTAAAGAAAATGAGAGAAGCACAATTAAAAAAAAGTCAATGAAACTGCAGTGTTAACGGAAACATAGTTCAGTTTTCAACAAAAAAAGTTTGCTTTTGTTAAAGATACATGACATGACATCATGCTAATGTCTACTTCCTCAGAAATCACTTGAACAGTTGAGTACCAATTTTCATAAACTGCATTAAGATTATCATTGTATGTTGATGTGGAAAGTCATCCAGTTCTGAGAGGTTCATCAGTCAATGTTCACCCCGCTTTAAAACGATTTAACTGTGTTCTACTCATACAATTTTTTCCAAATGCTTGCTTCGCTTTTTAAATGTCTTTGTGAAAGTTTGAGCAAGTCTAAAGCAAAATTTAACTAACACATTGTTCTTCAAAATCGTTCTTTTTCACTTTGTTAAAAATACACATATTTATCCTGACTGTTGTAGCTTAAAAATTAATAATGGTAACGTGACTCAGCAAACAGCGTTGTTTTTGAAAGGTATCACTAACAAATGCTACTTGGAACATGCTTTCTGCAATGGCTGACGCGCTTTTACAAAAGTTCAGTATTTTTTTGACATATCCCATATGATGTATACAATATTACTGCTGAATTTTTAAAAATATCAAATTAAAAAATACACAATACAATAACTGCTACAATAAAGACATGATAGAAGACAACATGTAAATGCAAAAAGACGTAAAAGACTAATACAACATGAGTAGAAAGTGTGTGTCTAGCAAAGTATCAAACACCAAATAAAAAAATGCATAAAATACTGTAATATTACTGGACAACAAACAAAAGTAGACAATGATGTGGATTGCAATAAACTATTACTAAAAATAAAACAAAACCTTCATAGGGTTTTCATAAAACAATTCTTTCTATAGATCTGATATTCCAGTTCAACATGTGTGAATTGATAGAAATATAAAAAACGAAAACATCGTCATCTTCAATACCATCCTTAAAACTCAACAACAAAAGTGTTTTGGTACATGATGCATGTTGGATAAAAATCTAGAATATCAAAGTCAAATTTTAAGGTTCAAAGAAAGACGATTTGGTTCTAAAATCCTGTACAAAAAATGATCCTTAAATCTTTTAACGTTGCAAAACTGTACCAAAAAATTTAAAAATCAATATCAATCCTTCTTTTAAGAGTAAAAACAATACAATCAAAACATAAAACTACAAACCATCAATATATACTTCAACCATTAAAATACCACTTACCACTGCTGCTTCCCAATCGCTCCTCTGCCAATTTCATGTTTTCTAAATAGACGCTATTACCAGGATCAATATTCAAGGCTTTTTTGTATGCTTCTATTGCTTCTTGGTACCTATTCAAACTTGAATATGCAATCCTAAAAATAATAGTATTAGAGTGTTTTTTAACAACAACTCTATGGTGTACCCTAGCCGTCCGTATGCTTTTACGTAATTTGGATCTAACTTAACAGCTTCTTCGCAATCAGCGATTGCTCTGTCATGCTCTTCTAATCTGCTGAAGGCTGCAGCACGATTGCAGAAATACACTGCGTTATTGGGGTTCAAATTAATCGCCCTGTAAAAAGTTCCAATATACACAAATCTTTTAAAGTACGAGATGTGACAAATAAGATAATTTTGTATTGTTAAGAATAATAGGCTGTGATAGGATATAAAACGACTTTATATTGCTAGTAAGCGTGGCTCAAATTAAGTCAGAATTAAATTTTAAATAAAATAACTTGTGAATTGATTTTATAATTAGATTTTTATAGAGCGTTAAAGTACACAATCTCCAATTAAATATAGTACAAATCTTGGTTCTCTTCACAAAATTTCGAATACAGTGTCGCATGTTCTGATCAATTTCATCGATAACATGTCGGATTTCGTTTTTAAGGTCAACTATTTAAGGGTTGCTGTGTAGACCTTGCATTTCAGATACAAGAAGAAGTCGCACGCCGTTAAATCAAGATTTTGCTGGCCAGTTGATGTCAGATTTTGCGAAAATACGAGGACAGGAAATTGTTGATGCATGACAAGTGCTAAAATCACAATTGTTCTAGATCCATGTTGCCAGAAAACTGAGTTATGTAACGCTAATGATCGCTATCCACAGTTACAGTATTTTCAACATCATTTTTGAAGTATGGATCTATTACGCCACCTACTCAAAAGCAGCACCAAACAGTCACTCAGCAGTGCAGTTGGTTCTCACGAGTTAACCGAGGACTTCCGAGCCCCAAATGCGACAATTTTGTTAGTTTACGAACCCGTCGAGTTGAAAACGCACCTCATCGTTAAAAATGATTTTTCAACTGAACTAAGAACTCACTTCTTGATTTTGAAAAAATCAATTAACGAGTTGTCAGCGGTGAGAATTTTCAGCAAATTTAAGCTCTTGTACCAGTTGAATTTTGCACGTCTTTATTGAATATTCGCTGAACCGAAATGTCCAATTGTGCACAATACCAAGTCCATGTAGCGACACTTTAACTAACTACAGCAATTTTCTCAAGGTACCATACCTTACTCTAAAACTCGCAAAATCTTGCATCCCTTACCTATGCAATTTCATCAACTTTTGTACTCTATCTTCGAACAGATGATTCATTTGTTGAATTATTTTAACCAAAAGTTCCATGGCTTTTTGCAACGTCCCCATAAAATTTTCACCGAATTTGCAATGCATTTTAACAATAATAACTCACTGTTATTTCGTATAAATTCCGTATTTACTAATCGGAAGAATCGTAGATATCATCTGTTAAAGTATGAGTTGCTAATCACAAAATAAAAAAGACGTAAACTAATATCACAATTCATTAAAACGCTCAGTTACTGTCATAGTCGGAGCACTCTATCCCCTATCCGTAACACTCCCATGCAAAGAGTTATCTAAAGCAATAACCGTTCGCTTCTGTGATATCCAAGACCAAGTCCCAAGAGTGTCAATAAGTTCCTTGGCAATCCATTGGTCAGAAAATCAGTCAATTGATTTTTCGTCGGGATGTATTGGACTGAGATGACTCCTTCCGTCTGTGTTTCTTTGACGAAATGCTATTGAATATAGATATGTTTGGTCCTTTCGTCGAACTCCGGGTACAAAACCGAACGCCACAATACAATGATGTCGGACCCATATTGCAAATGCCCATATATTTGATTAGTCTTCTCCATTATATTGTCCTAATATCCTATATATGATATGGGGCCGCATATTCTGCTTTAGTAGTCGATAGAAAGACCAATTGCTGGCGCGTCGAGATTGGACTGTACAGTTTGCATCACAATTTGAACACTGGCATATTCGTTTGGTATTGAGAAGATAGATTTTTAGACCCTTTCAAATATTTCAATACTAGCTTCAATCCACGCCAATCCATCAACCCTGAGTATTGACAGAGAACACTGACACCAAAGAATGTACCCGTTCGCTAAGAAAAAATGCTCCCACGGATTTTCTGTATCTTAACACTCCTATGCAAAGAATAGTCTGAACCATTATCTAAGTAGTTTCTGTAATATCCAAAACCAAGTTGCAAACGTGTCAATGCATCCCTTGGCAATCCTTTAGTTAGGAGATCGACTAACTGGTTCTTCTACACGATGACTCCTTTCGCTGCACTTCTTTGACGAAATTCCATTAAATATCGATATGTTTGGCCGTTTTATGGAACTTCGGGTTCAAAACCAATCGAACAGCGGTCTGATTGTTACAATACAATGGTGTCGGACCCACATATTTGACCAGTCTTCTCAATCATATCGTGATTTTAGATGCCTGATACGCGGTCACATATTCCGCTCTTGTAGTCGGTACAGAACGATCGCTGGCGCATCGAGGTTCGGGTTATAACGCCGTCTACAAGGCGAAACAAAACCACTGGTTGGCAACCGTCGCTACACCCTGCATAGTCGGCATCACAATCGGTCAATTCAAACACTAGTAGTAAGGCGACTAATCTGTAGTCCCTTTCAAATATTTCAATACTTGTTTCACTCCGCACTAATGCGAAGGCCATGTCATTTCTAGGAATTGACTAAGAATTGTGACACTAAACGATATGACCGCTCGCGATGCTGTAGCTAAGAAGAAAAGTGCTCCTATGGTTTTTCTATATAGTGCATTTTTCATTTTTTCTTTCTCTTCTTTTGTCACTAGTAAGTCTTCTTTAGACATCGCTATAGTTCTGTCTATTGATGTCAACAATTGGACACATTCGCCAATTGTAAAATGTTTAAAAAAAATTTAATGACTTTAAGATACCATTGGTTCGTTTAGCTAGTGTTTTATCTACTGTCCTACATAACAATTTTTCACTCCGATATATTGTTTCAATTTTGAAGTAATTATCGCACGCGATATTCCCGCCATCAGTCCGCCATGCACATATAAACACAACAGCATAACTTTACCATTAGATGTCTAGCGATGCACATGGATAAGCATCCCCTTGCGTGAATCCACGTGACATCAAATATAAATGGAACCTTTGATTCCATTATCTTGTTTCAAACCATAGATCGACTTCTTTACTTTGCAAGCACGTGGGTCATTATGGATTCTTTGAATTCAATTCACCGTGAAGAAAGGCAGTTTTCACGTCGAATTGATGTAACGCCATGTCCAATTGTGTCGCAAGCGCTAACAGTGTTCGAAATGAATCGTATTTGACCACCTGTGAAAATATTTCCTCATAATCTAGCTTTGAAACGTCTAATCAACCCGTCTATCTTTGTTTTCAGTTTGAACAATCATTTGCATGACACTGGTCTTCCCACCAAGGCAAATCGGCTAACTCCTACGTTTTGTTGACTTTGTGAGATTCCATCTCTTCTTTTGGCGAGTTGCGTCAGTTTTTTTTTTTTTGCTTCTGAAGAATCCATCACTTCTTTCAGACTCTGAGGTCCGCCAAATCGGCTACCATAACGCAGGTGGTAGTGTTCTATTTCTCAGATTATATGGATACTCAACATGTGGAAAGAGTACGCGTGAACACCTATCTTCCTTGAAGATTAAATTTGTAGCGGTTCTTCATCGGCATTTCAATTTTCTCTTTCTTTAACGACAAGTTCTTGGGATTCTTCGCTCGCGTCTTCATTGTTATCTCATTCATAATACAAGGGTTCGTCAACACGCGCGTTTATAAAAACTGTTTTTTCCATGAATAATAACATCCCTTCAAGCTTTAGTCTTGCTCTTGAGCGAATTCCAAAGTCTGTGTGCTTTTTGTGTGTCGAAGTAGCCAACAAGCATATGTTTGGTTGAGTGCGTGTCCCATTTGAGTTTTGTTTTGGTACCATCATTAATCCAAGCGGCCCAAACATACGAAGATATCTCATCAAAAGTCTGATACTATTACCATTAGCCATCGACTTTTTTCGGAATTCTATTTAACGTATAGGTCGCACAGTCGGTAGCTTCGGCCCAAACTTCCTTAGAAAGACCGCGTGCGTGTATCCAAGTTCTCGACATCTTTACCAGTGTTCAGTTTCCACGCCATGCACATCCGTTCTGTTGTAGAGTGAAAGCAACACTTGTTTGATGTAGAACGGGCACGTCTTTGAGAACATTGCTCAGATTTCTATTTATATATTCATTTAATCATGTAATCTTTAAGAGCAGTCAGCTCTTCTCGAGTCTTTGAATGTGACGAAATATCATGATCCGCTGCTGATGACACATCCATTGGCCCAAAAAATCTAAATGCACAAGTTCTCCGGGTTTAATTGACTAGTGTTCACCTGACTCAAATTTGTAGCGCGCGGCTTCTTCATCAGATAGCTTTCACATTTGATATCATGAATCTTCAGTTCCTCTTAACAAATATGACCTAATTTTTTGTGCCATAACATCATATTGTCATCGTGCGTGACCCTTACGGAATTTTTGATCGCTTTTATTTGCATATAATATAGGTTTCTGCTCCTTATAGCACGCATCTTCAGTTGGTTATCGTATTTCAGGTCAATTGTCTTCTTTCTTGTGGTGACAAGGCCATGATCGCATTCGAACCCCATAGAAAACAGATTTGTTTAGTTCTGGTACATAAAGGACGTCCACCATTGTTATTCCTATAACACTGGTTGTTAACCTAAACTCTATTTATATGTCCAATGTTTTTTCATTACCAACCTAATTGGGTGCGTGTCCACAGTGACAAGTGTAAAGGTTTTGAAGAAATAACTTTCACCTGTCTTATGTTCAATATGGACTTTTTTTGATATTTGATGTTTGTCTTTTTTTTTAAATATTTTACAAATACACATACTAACACACATACAAATATAAACACAGTAATTTGTCTTGGAAAACTTCATTGTACTCTTAATTTTATTTTTGTTAACTTTGTAGCCTTCTGACAACTTTTCTCGTTCAACAGATAAATTATTATAAAAGCGTCATAAAATATCACATATAATTTGTTTCAACCTATATGCAACTTGCTATAAGCTTTTTTTAAAAATTGTACAGGTAATTGAAAGTATTTATCACTTTAAACTTTGATTTAGATTGCTAAGTGATTAAGACAAGTCCATTGAAACCGACAAATAAAGAATCCGATATCTATAAAAAAATATAGTCTACACAGATTTTAAAATTAGTATTCATTTTTAGGAAACGCATTTTCATACGCTCATTTATTGAAAGTTCATCAATCTCTTCTTATTGTGATTGTTTTGTAATTAGTCAAAAAATAAAGTATTATAAAATGGCATTACAACTATATATACATAAATCATTTTCCATATAAAAAAATAATATTTTTACCTGGTGTATTGCTCAACTGCCTCTTGATACATTCCTGTGCGCATGAGTTCATTGCCAGTATTTTTAAAATCCTCAGCCTCAACGTGATTCTGGAAATATTAAAAATTTCTATAGAACTATCAACTAGTAACATTGTTTTTTATAAAATTCTAACATATATAAAACAGTTAAATTTAAAGACATATTTGAGAAAAATACAAAAATACTGTTAGGATCATGCAAATCCAATGGGGTTTTCCAGATTTATATAATCATAAATAGCTCATAATATTCAATTTATTACAAACTTAAAAACAGCTAAGTACTTGTTAATTCTATTTTGCTACAAGTATAAAATGTTCAAAAGACTAAATAAAAGATCGACGAAAATAAGACCCTAATCAACGCTCAAGATGCGTTACTAAAAGACAGGGGCTAAGTGAAACAGCGTTAACGAGTTCATTTTAACACAATCAATAAAGATAGGGAAACATGCTACCAAAAAATAAACAAGTTTTACTTTAAAGTTATTTTTATATTAACTTACAAAATATACATAACACATAAATACATACGTACACAAATAAGGAAAATTTATTTTTCTGCTATAGAAAGTTCTCACTCTTCTGATGTTCTTGATTTTTAATGATATAGTCTTCTAGCATCTTTCGTAGTTTTCTTTTCTTTCATTAAGCAACTGTCCGGAACAGGATACTAAAACCCCACCTTACTTTTGTACTTCTTTCAAAATCTGGAAAAGTTTTACTAAGGAAAACTGTGGCAAATCCTTGCGTTCTACGTTTTCAGAATTGCTATTTTCAGGCTCTACACAAATCCCCTGTTCTGCCAGTTTTTGAAGTTTTTGAAGAAAGTCGTTGATAAACCTCTCACAAGAAACTTGGACAACTTCTAATCCTCATCTTCTGATCTTGCTGAATTGATTAGGTTGAGAACTATATACTTTTAGATCAGGTAAAATAATTTTCTTTAGTATATTTACTGTCTCAAAATTTGATTAAAAATTATTTTTATGATTTTATCAACTATTTACAATTTTACATAATTCCACTATGGAGAAGGTTCCAGTGGATTTCTTGTTCAGTTTTTTATGCGCGATTTTAAAAGTACAAAATCCTTAAAAACAACCACTTTTTTGAACTAAGTGAAGCAAAAATTGAAAATTTTATAAATATGTTGACACACAATCTATTTAGCAATGTTTTATATATATAAAATAACTGCACTGATTTTTTTACAAATTCCCTATGACTTCAAGAATGTTTGAGAGGATACTGTAACAAATTTAATAATGTAGTTGAATAATTCATAAATAAGTTCACTTAAACGTAATCGTATACATGTGTTGCGTTTAGATTGTTTTTAATATTAAAATCTAACAAGGTATTCACTCCAAAAAAGCAAAGATCGAGGCAAAAGAGTTACCGGAAGTTCCAGCAGAGCACCGGAAAGAAAATTTCCAGAAATAAAAATAAGTTCCAGAGTTTAGGAGAAAAAAGAAAAACTCGAAAAAAACTCCAAAAGTTCTAGAGAAGAGTTGAAAGCAAATGGGGGAAAACAAAAACAAAGAAAGAACTGAAGATATTGAAGAAATTTATCAATTGCAGGAAATTACAGTATTTAATAATCAGTGGTTGCCACAGCAGCTACATGGGGAATAGAAACTCGAAATCGGAATTAAAAGTGATGCTAGAATGAAGGCTAAAGTGATTACAACACAATGAAAAGAAATTAACGTACTGAACCCAGTAGTAAGTTAGTTAAAGTTAGAAGATAGTTTTTTGGAGAGCACCATTGAAGGTGTCAACAGCGCTGAATTCAGAAAAACTGACTGGCGGAAGTTTTGCGTCGCCAGCATAATGAGATGTCAGGAGGACAATTAAATTAAGAAGACTTTATAAAAGATCAAGAACAATTGAACTGGGTGAATTGCAAAAATGTAAAGGAATAGTATCAGAAGAGCAAAACATGTGAGGAGATAGCTCTCTTAAAAAAAAAAGAACCGTACCCCTATAAGGCAACTTAATGTAGAAAGTCCAAGTAAAGGACAGTTGATATTTCTGATCCATCCTAGAAGACAGACTTCAGCAACAAAAACACCAATGAATCTGAAATATACCCGATAGCAAATACAGAATCATTCACAAATATTAAGGAGAGCCCCAGCTCCCTGAAAGAGTAAGCAGCAAAGGTACGTAGTAATTCTCAGGAGTTCAGTTCAGAAAAGGTTCGAATAATCTGCTCTGCCCACCAATGTGAAGCCGTAAAAATTCTAATCAAGTGCTCAGATACTTAAGCACATAAAGAACCATAAAAAAGTAGTTGCAATGAGGGACAGTTTGCATAGTAATTTAAGTACGCTGAGGAGTAGATAGACCAATGCAAATAATTAGCGATAACGCGTTAGTAAATTTAATAACAACAAAAAAAAATTTCAAGTAGAACAAATGTGATACCAACCATCACCCCAAGTAAAATTATCATTAATAATTATTCAAGTAAACCTGCAAAATACCGGCAGTGGCGCCAATGTTAAATTCCATAGCTCTTATCATTCCAAAAATATTTAAAAAATTATATAAAACATAATTTAAAGGATTTTCAAAAATTATTAACGGGCTTTTGATAACTATCACCTTCTTCATTTGTCGTTTCAGTTTTTGTTTTATTGCTTGTTTTCTTTCATACCCACAGGTTTGATTGCTCTTATTCTCCAAAGTATTGTAAAACATTTTGAAGAAGTTAGCCAATAGCAGAAGAGATCAAAAGACAACAGTTGTCTACACAACCAATATTAAAATGACCTGAAAAAATATTAAAAACAATTTACCACCCATTGCAAAAAATGAGCAAGAAAATCTTCACACTATTATTCATAAGAAACTAAATATACATCCTACCATTTCTAAAAATTTAATTGATCATACAAAGCAGATAAGTTGAGAAAATACAGTTTAGAGGTTTGCAGTTGACACACATCTTGTTTAGTAACAAAAAGATTTTCTCTATTGAGCCATCCTCAACCGTCAAAATAATCGAATCTTTTGCTGGAATAATGTGCCAAATCATTGAGAATAGAAAAATCATGATGATTTGAGTTACAAGCACCTCAAATGTAGAAATTCCATTATATAGGGTCTAGCAGAATGATCTCCCTTTTTTGAATTGACCACTGCGCGCTATACATTGGTATACGGCGCTTAAGTCGTACATCATTGAGCAGCACAAGATATGCCATTTTAGTGCCCATCATGGCGTAGAGTAGTGAACACCATACGTTTATCTTGGAGATTTATTTTTAAAATGCTGATTTTGTGATTGTGACGCAGCATGGAAGAGTTTCGACCAAGGAAACCATAATATTGCGGATATTCAATTTCCAACAGACTGGTTCAGCATTAAAACGAAAATCACCCGGTAGACCTCCTACCATTCGGACACCCGAGAATATCGCAGCACTGAGGCAGGCTGTTTGCACATCGCCACAACGTTCCGCCGCTCTCATATATTCTTGGGAATATCTGACAAAAGCGTGTGGAGAATTCTACACAAGCTCATGTTCCATCCATACAAACTAGTGGTGGTCCAGGAACTTAAATAATGCGATTGGTACGCATGTTGCCAGGATGCAGAAGAAAATGATAAAAGATCGTCTTACCCGGCAACAGGGGGTCACAAAGCGCGTAAATGTTGGAAAGTTACGAAGGCACGTGTTGTGCCCCGGACGCCATTTTGCAGGTCAATTAAGTCAGTAAATATTATACTACATTATATAACAAATTATTTTACTGAGAGAATCACTTCTTCAATTATAAACTCATATTTTCTAATTTTTTTTATATAACAAGATATAAAATATATGAAACTCAACATTTTTAAAACACTTTGATATTATTATCCAAAGAATGGATTATCTCTTAACCCAAAACCTCAATTTGGCTAGTCCCCAAAGAAAACTAGTACTCCAAGAAGATTAAATATGCAAGTTCAGTTTGTACAGTCTGTATGGCAAGAAAGTGACCATTGTCATTTGGTAAGGAGACACCGCATCGCCATCTATGTTAATTCGTTTGAATCTTTACTTCACGCTTTTTTGTACAGTATATAGTTTGGCAATACATTGTGCTACTGACGTCAGTGAATTCGTTATCTTTATTATGAGTGTAAAATTCTTGAAGCGATACGAGGCCGTGTTTTTAGTGAATCATGCGAAAGCACCGAAACTGACGTATAGAACGGCTGCAAAATACAAGTCCAAGTCAAAAGTATTCGTTAAGAAGTGGGTAAACTGATATTTGGGGGCTGGAAATGTAGACGAACTGTCCGAGAGGAGAATAGCCCGCGTCAGAACAACGAAGAGGAATAAAGCGATCTTGCATCTCTTTAGGCTGCGCCTAAATGAGACTCAGCAAGAAAGGAGTTCAAGTATCTCTAAATATGATTCGAAGTCGCCTGCGTGGAAATAACGTTTCTTTCCGATCAATTTTAAAGAAACTTTAACTTGCAAAAGCAAAAGCACCGAGATTGGGACAACGATATCTTCACAGACGAGACTTCTTTCTGGGTTTGTTTTCCTTATAGGAAGCGTGATCAGCGCAGACCAATAGGATTCTTCAGGGTACAGTAAAACACCTTGAGAAAATGCATATACGGGGATGTTCCTGTGCACCACCTACCAGAAAGACTTGTTGAAGTCTGGTGAAGTTTTTTGGTTCTGACAGAACAAGTTGGGTACTGCAAGAAGGCAATGACCCTAACACCGCAGCACACTATGCAGTGTGTAGAAACAACAAAATAACGTCACTATGATGGAATGGTCAGCAAAGTCCCCCAGATGATAATCCCATTGAAAATGTTTATTTGTACATAAAAGTGAGACTCAAAGGAAAGCCAGTATACACAATGAAGCAGCCATTTCAAAAAAAAAAAAACTATCTACATGTTTATACTTTCAAGATTATAGCGGTCACTTTATTATTGAACAGACTGAGCGGATGCATGCGCTTTGTTTGCTGTAATTATCGCTGTGACCATAACTGCAACTTGCGACATTAAGGCGGTCAGGTGCGTGCTCACCTTGACTGCTGCGCAATGTCGGGACCTGGAAGCCGACGATAGCGGCGGCGCGCTGCTAATTCGATTAGATTCGCAGGACTTAGCCAGAACAAGGTATGGCTGAGCTGCGTCGAAAAGCGATATGCTGAATGTCGAACACTAGAATAAACGACCTAACATTCGGAGCGTAAAAACGTGACAAATGCTGGTGTGTTGGAAGTAATACAAGTGGCTAACCATTTTCATTGACCTTATGGTCAATATTCAGAAAAATATGTTTTCATTTTATTTTACTTATTTATTACTATGTACCATTGATTATCAAATATGAAAATAAAGTATTTTTATTATCCACGCCAAATCAAACATCAGCAATTTCAACAACATATGTATAAATGCACTTCGAAACAAATGTATCCTATATATTTTCTGAACCAAAGATGACAAATGTGCAACCAACAATTCAACAGCAAACACTAACAGATCACTTAATTTGCAATGAGTCAGAGAACGAATAGCATGTAGTCAATAACAGAAAGAGAAACATAAACTCCGAAGGTACATCAAGTAAACAAATAAAAGACAAAAAAACTCAGTATTGGCTACACGACACTGTACAAATTACTAATAGATATGATCCTTTAACTGGCGAATTTGATGATGATCAGGCGACCATGTACAAATACTCATCCCAAATAAGTCAAAACCATCAGCTATACAATTTTCAGATGTTAAAACAATAAATCCCTAACAATACTATTAAATAAAATTGCCAGGCCAAGTCAGAATTAATAATATAATAAAATTTACTCTCTTATGCAAAAAATACAAAATTTTGCAAATATAAACTAAAATAATATAAAAATTTTAAGGTACTAATAAAAAACATTCATCACTCCACAGATACAACAGAAATCACACAAAATTGAAAGCACTAAGGCATGAAGTAACACATTTATGAAACATAAAACAAAGAGCAACTAAAAAACCACTTCCTGTGTTAATAACAGAAATTGAACAAAAAGAATAAAAAACGCATAAAACCAAATCATGAACAGGGTATCATCGTAGAATCTCCGCATAAAAAGAATAATTCTGCAATGTGCTAAGTGTCAATGTTATGGACAGACCAAAAATTATTGTGAACAAACTTTCAAAATGTAAAATGCATAAAATTTCATTTTACCACTAAAAACTTCTAAAAACTAGAGTCAATTAGGTTAAATGTGTAAATTATAAAAGTTGCATCTACCCAGAGCTAATAAATACAGATATAACACCTAGTAGGAGATTATATTCTCAATTAAGTAAAATACCTGAACTGGCATATACCGGAAAAGCAAGACAAAACATGGAATCCTTACAATTACTAAGAACTTAGTTGCTAATAGAAATACAGAGTATGTTCATAAATACTGTTACACACTGATAAAACGACAAAACAAAATGATCAACTGTTCATTAATGATTATTGGTAAGTATAATTATAGTAGATTAATTTAAAATAGCCACCCTTAGCCTCTACACAAGTTTTTAAGTCCTCCGGGTCACTCATTTATGGCAGCATTCATTATATCAGAAAAGTACTGACTGCAGCTGTCAGGGCTAACCTCTTTTTGAGCAAACTACGCCCTCTAAAATTGCCCACAAGTTGTTATCTAATGGATTGAGATCTGGGCTACCAGAAGGTCAATCCTTTACTGTTCGAAAATGAAGCATATTTTTGCTCAGTCATGTTTAAATTGATTGTGTGTTGTGGGTAGATGTGGAGTTTTGCTGAAAGATCCAAACCTCACCTTCAAAAAGGGTTTCACTACACCTTTCACAACATTCTGTTGATACACAGAGGTCGAAGTCTTGCCTTTTCACAAAAATGAATAATTCAGTCGCTTTATTATAACACACTCCCCGCCAAACCATTACAACTGCTGGATGATGGCCTCTCTGAACCCTTGGCACTAGCCGAGATGCTTCTTTCGACGACCTGGTCTATCTGTATCCATCATGCGTGTACCCAGTCAACAACTTTGCTTTTTCAATCCTATCTTTTTTTAAAGCATCTGTTAGAAAATGCCCCATGTCTTTTGTAAGCAGCTAGTCTTAGGTCTTGCTTTTAATTCGAGACTTCAATGTTTTGAAAGTTTTTTGCATGTCCTGAGATATACTTTTCTGCTTACAAAGAGAATTTTGTTTAATTCGGACACTTACACCTTTGACTGCCTGAACAGTCCAAACTGAATGTGGTCTTTCATATCTTGGACAATCATCAACACCTCCAGTCTCGTTAAACAATTTTATAGCCTGACACACACATAGAACTAATGCTGAGAGGATGCAGGGTATTGAACATTACACTTTTTTCAGTTTCACACTTATTTAATGCTATTACAGTAATAAGGTTTTCTTTGTCACCTCACTCCATTGATAAATTACCAAGCTTGATAAGAAACACAATATAACTTACAACAATTGCAACCGTTTGTAAATGTCATAGATGTCTTGATGTTGTGTACTGTTTAAAGCAAGGATAGGTTTGATTTTGTAACAGTATTTATGGGAATACTAGGTACATATCGCATTATGCAGTCAAATCAAAAAATTTAACCATACAAGTGGAGATAATCATAAATTTCCTAATAAGCAAAATATCGTAATAACTCAACTTTTAAACATAGCGATATGGAATGCCAATGGGTTTTGCCAAAACCCTTAAGGATATTTCTTGAAAACAATATTATTTCCAATACTAAAAGCTATATCAAATTTCCAAACTGTAATATATATATTATCCAAACCATCCTGATAGCACCAGCCATGGCGAAACAGAAATTATAGTTAAATCTACTATAAAAAATTATAAATAAAGTACAACTGTTTTATTTAAAGATAAAACAGCTGTAGTGAAAATCTCTGCCATTAACAGATGTCCAAACTATATAGTTAAAGAGTACATTATACTCATTTCTTCAAAAGCTTAAGAAGTAAATTTCTTGTAGCTAGTAACTTTAATACAAAACATAAAGATAGGGGCTCTTGTATTACAAAAATTGATGGACAAGGATTATTAGCAGCTACACATGAGAACAACTTAAAACAATTATCTACTGGCGAATGCAAGCATCACGAGATCACAAATCACGAGAAAATTCTTGACTTAACTAGTTTATGTATAATTTAAGAGAGGCAATCAAATCATACCTAGAACTAGTTACAGATCATTCTTCTCTTATAATTACATCATATTCAAATATACCATACATGCACAAGACAAACAGGGATAGTCCTTCAATAATAAAAGAAAGAGCTCTAAACCAACTCACAAAACAATTTAAAAAACTATCAGTACAATATAAAAATCAAAATTACCTAACCAAACTTCACAGCTGCCAAATGACTGTTATGGATAACAATAAACAAAATAAAAAGACCTACAATGCATAGTGCCTGTTAAAAATCCAAACAACCAATGGTCTCCAAATAGCAAAAAGAAAAAAGTTTTTACTGATTTTCTAGCAGATGTCTTCAAACCTTTTTCAAGTCAATCTCCCGAAAAAAATTATAAAGTAAGACTTCTTTGAACCCCCTTATTAAATGAGCTTATCGATCAACTCATTGATGCTTTCAAGTCTCTTCTTTGTCTTCTTTCTTTTATGTAGGCTAAGTAGCCTGTTTCTAACTGCACAGTCGTGGGGTACTATGAGCCATGCTGAGCATACCCCGGGTTAGGTGGTGAGCCTAACCTATTAATGTAGAAAAAGGAGAATGTACTTCACCGCCAAAATCGTTTGTATAACGGCCATAGAGTATTTGATGTTTATTGTTATTGATCCAATAGTCAAACCCAGGACTGCCACGCGCCAGTGTGTCAGTCGAAGTCTTTACCTCACAGCTATTGTGTTCTCATTTTCAAAAGTAAAAAAAGTAATTAACAAATAAACTTATAACAAATATGCAAGACCATTCTTAAGAGTAAGCATTTCCCAATTATTTAGAAAATAGCACAGATAACAATTGTGCATAAACCAATAAAGCCTGTTAAGCAGACATCGTATAGACCTATTCATTAATTGACAGTTCTATCCAAAGTACTCTAAAAATTACTTTTAAAAAGAATAAAAACGAATAAAGAAATATAGAAAACTAAATCCAACACACAACAATAGAACAGATTCATCAAATAACAATAATCTTGAAGAAAGCAGGTACCGTTCTGCAGCCTTTTTAGGTATATCCCAAGCTTTTGGTAAAGTGTGTACTTGGGCTTGTTCTATAGATTAGGAAGTATTTATCAACTATAAAGGCCGGTTACATAAACGTAAATTAATCTATGCTATCGCTGAACGTGGTTTAACTGTCAATCTGCTGTTAACGTTGTATAAACCAAGATCAAGATACGATCAGTTAAACTACAGTTATTTACTAATGATATCATAAAAATTCCCTAAAATCGAATATTAATATCATTCCGTGGTGTCATTTTTATTAACGACGGCGTTGGGTACAGCAGCAGTTACAAAAGTATAATATTAGAAAAAATAAATTATTTATAGTAAGATAAGCAATAACTGATTGTGCATAATAGTATTATTGTTTATTCATTTTATTTATATGTGCCAGTACCTCAAATAAAATAATTATCCATTGTACAAACCATTGGAGTAAGTTTTCTACAACAATAGCTTTTACTCGATACTAATAATAACTGTTTAATATATAGGCAGTAATTTTCTTGTATGATAATGGAACGAAATAAACGTACCCCAAATTTTACCCCGGAGAAAAAAATCTCTTTTAATTGCATCATAATAGTAAGGCTTTAACGTTTCGTGTGAAAGCACGGCCTGTGAACTGAGATGTTAAAGCTTTTATACGTTCGCTCTTTCTGCCCGGTCGTTGCGCACCATCTGTGATGCGGGGTGATGTGGTAAGCACCGCGCCTAAGACGACCGCCATTATTACCCCTTGTTCCGAGTGAACACAGGTACTCAATTATTTTTAGTGACTTAGCCAACCGCCAGCCATCAGAGAGTCCCACCCCTCAATCGCGGACCTACGCTAGCATTAGTATAAATAAATGCAAACACGCCACCAAATGTAAAAAATCTGATTTTGAAATTGATTCAGAAAGGATGGTATGGAAGCAGGTTATTGATGAATTTAATGCACCTGGGTACATGTAAGTCGGTCAATATTTTAAAAAATAAACACCAAAATATGAAAAAGAACTAAAATATAGTAAAGAAAAAAATATTACTGATAGTGGTGGAGGCCCCTCACAAATGGTTTCAATTACACAAACCGATTTAACAATTACAAAACCATATTTGTGGTAATCATAGCAAAAATCAAAAACCGGATAGAAATAGAACATGAAAATGAGAAAGGAGTAGAAGTATGTCAAATTATTAAATATTGTTATTGTTATCTAATTACCAATAAATTTAAGATGTCTGTGCCTCAAAATCACGTAATGAAGATACTTGCAAATACGCAAAATGAGGAACTTCTCAAAAATATGAAATTTAATGAACAAGATAAAATTGTAGATACAAGTAAGTTAAATTACAATGTTTTTCTTAAAAAACATTGTTTCAGTGACGACTGACACAAGCGACCTTCCTCTGATTTAAAATTTAGAAAATTTCAAATTTCAGAGGGTAAGAGACTGGTAAAAATCAACTTACAAGTGGTTTATCTGCTTAGCCAAGGCAAAAAAAAATTGGCAAGTGTCACGCACAAACAGAAATACTCTTGGTAGAGTGCGAACAAAAAAAGAATTATGGTCAGAAGAAACATTCACGAGAATTAGAAGTTTAACAGAAAAACACGAAAAAGAATTAAAATTTGATGTAGAAAAGCATGAACAACACAAAATTTGCCCCAGAAAAACATCAAGAATATGTGAAATTTGCGCAGCAAAGGCGAAATTTAGAGTTAGCATTTTTAAAAGAACAACACGAAACAAAAAATTGTTATGTAAACAGTTACACAATATAAATAATTTATTAGTACTAAACCATGTGTAAAATATTCTTATTTCTGATTATTTAATAATTCATAATCTTGCAAAATAACTATTAATCAAGGTTCGCCTTACATAATTATTATTTGGGACGTTATGGGCATTTCATTCCTGAATAATATTGATGTTATTCATATCTTGCATACGTTTCTTATACTTCATCAAGAAGTAGTGGTTTTAGATCCCAATTTTTACAAGAAATGTTATGATTATAACTTCTACTCTATGTAAAAGTACCCTCATTCCAAGTGCTATAATAGGAGAACGGCGTTTCCAAATTCCAAAACATCTTCTATAACATTACATATTTGAGTTTGTCATTCATTATAGATGCGTTCTGGTTGAGTTACAGGATTTTTCATTGGTGTCATTAAGTAAGGTCTTATAGCATAACCACTATCAGCAACTAGAAAACTATCCTCCATTTCACTATTTTCAAATTTACCTCTTACTCTACTGTTGCTGACAATAGTTGAATCATGTGATGAACCTGGCCACCAACATACAATGTTTGTTATTCTTAAACGTAGCATCACAAATGCGCTAACATTATTTAAGTTTCCTTTCTAATTGTGATATATTTCTACATTATTTTCTCCAGGAGGTTAAATTCTACTGATTGCAGTCAACAGTACCAATACATAGTGGGAATTCTGTTTTCTTACAAAACTAATAAAAAATGGACTCTTGCTCTATCTCCTTGGCATGACAAGGGTATATTGTAACCTATAATTGTGTTGTTGATGAGAACAACTATAGATTTATGCATGTCAGAAAAATGAACAATTACTATTAAAATAAAACCTCTAGCAAAATAATGTAAAGGCAATAGACTGCATAGTTTCTAAAATAATCAATATATTTATTAAAAATCTCATATTTAGCTTCAAGTGATGTAATATTTATCTTGATATGTTGTAGAATTTCTTATGCATGTGAAATAAATCAAAAAAAAATTTTCAGACCATTTTTCAAATGGTTTATTCTTTTACAAAACGTCTTTCGTTTCCTCATTAGTATTTTTTCTGTAATTTCCATGAGTTACATAAAACTATCATCTGTTAGCAGTTAAATTTGAATTGAATTAAATGTATTTTATTAGACACAAACGTTAAGCTTATAGGTTAGAATTAACTTTGAACTGGTAGCTAAAACAATCAAAATCCAAGGTTCACACTGACCCGTGTTGATGTGTAGTTGTGCAATGCCCATTTACCACTTACACTCAGTTTAACTCGGACTCCCCAATTACCAGGCTTTATGAAACCAGCCCTAAGAAATTTTGAAATCTTGTCCGATGGACCGGCACTTTTTGTGAATTATCAAGGAAAATATTGCATCTTTCTATTTACGGTTGATCTATCAACTACAAGGCTGGCCAGCCATGACTGCAACTTCTGCAGACATGGCTATCATAGTTTTTATGTTAATTCTATAACAGCGTCCAAAAATCAACAAGACAACCTAAGCAACATTCAACAATGGCTGATGGTATGGAAAATCAAAGCGAACAAAAATAAATTTCAACACATTACATTTACAATGAAGCATGGCAACTGTTTAATGGTTTTAATAATAAACGTAAACAGCTTGGATTTAAATTCAATAGGTTATACTGAATGATAAGACAGTAAATTATCAAAAAATAAACTATTAATTTAAAAAGTCTTAAAACCAGTCTGCATGTACAGAATTCCTTTATGGGAAACTGCCAGCAATTTTAATATAGCTATTATTGAGGGATTTTAAAATAAAGTGCTTTAAACCATAATTATTACACCGTGGTACCCAAGAAAGTGATTCAAAATGATTTGTGTGTACCTTCAATAAAAAGACACAAAACTGTAGCACAAAATATAAACACCAGCTAACTGTGCATCTCAAACTAGAACATAAATTGGATGAAACTAAGAAACTAAAACATTTAAAATGATTTAAACCAAATGTACTTCAAATTCGGTTTTAACTATTTAGATCATTCACATGTGATATAGATTAGTGAATTTTTGTAATGAAGTGGCTTGTTGGAGCCCTACTCCATATGACTAAGAGTCCTTATAGATAGGGCAGATTGTATATCAATTGAGTTGATATTTAAAAAAAACAATGCTTCCAACTAGCAAAAATGCATAATGATGTGTTTAGCAGTAAAAAATCCGAGACAAAAAGCACTTTGTTTTCACAAAGGTTGAAAATTAGCCATCCATCATTACGTAAAATTACTATTGGTAAACATTCATTAAGGCGGTATTAAGGCAAGTATTACTCTGAAGGAGCCCACATATTAGTTTAATACAAATATCATACCTCCTCGGGCAGCTGCTTGATGAAAAGAGTCATCAAATCTTCGGTCTCTTGCAATTGCTCTTCCTGTTCTTGTCCAATATCAAATGAAGCTTCTAAACACTGAATCGCAACCTCCACAGATTCTTTCTTCTCGGGGTGCAGTGATTCCATCTCCTGGTGCAGGAATTTAATAAAACTAAAGACCAGCTTCTGTTTGGAAGAGGCCATCTACAATGTTAACTCGTTAATATGCAAACTTTTATTAAACAAGTACAATTGCAGTTAATAAAATTTAAGGTTATGTTAATTGAATTAGAAGCGTGTATTTGAAAAAGGACTGCTACTCACTACAAAATTAGTAATTAAATGTGCAGTTAACAATCACGTTGATTAATTGCGCTCAACGATATATTAATAATGTAATTGAATCAACTGCATATCTAAATACAATCAGCAATTCCAACGTCACTTGACTTATACCACATTAACATATATGCGAATTTCTTATGGGAGCATTATGGCATTCTAGTTCAAAGCCACGTACACAGTGGAGCTAGTGTACGGCGTAATCAGTGGCGTAACAAACATTCATGAACTGTCTTAAAAAGATATTATTTTTTGTTTATTGAAATTAAAATAAATAGTATACATTTTTATAAATTGTATCGTTCCGATTTATTTATGCATGTGACCTTTTTAAACATAAAAAAATGTTACCCAAAAATTATTATTTAATTTAAAACTAATAAATCTCGTCAACTACGTCACTGTAAATCAAACTTAGGTCATAAATACATAGCCCATCTGAAGTCAAACTAATATACAAGGTTAAAACAAATATAAGGTTGTTGAATATTAAAATTATTTAAGATTTAAATAAATATCTATACACTGTTAGCGCGGAAATAGACGGAAGGTGATGTCATCTTGGGAATAAGTGGAAAAACAGGGACTTCCCCGAAATTCTGATATCATTGCCCTTGGCCCTTTCCGGGACAAAGGGGATTAGGTGGTAGCAGACTCGGAATGTGTCGCGGAAGCAGTTTTGGTCAAGACGGTGTCGGCTGTACATGTTCAATATATTTCATGTCTGCCTTTTAAATAAAGCCATTTATGTTGAATCGCATTAAGTACTAGTTTTTTTTAATACTATACACATTTTTAACCCTATTTAGTCACACTTCCGAAAAATGACATGATAGTCATTCTGGGTGAAATCCACCCGAGCACCTTTGCACTGCAATAAATAAGTGTAGTGTTGAAAAAAAGAAAAGGAAAAATTCAGGGATACATTTTAAGCCTTCCTTTATAAGAAAAAAAAATTTTATATTGTAAAATTAATTTTACATATGCAAAAAAAATATGAAAAAAAAGATTCCCAAAATGACAATATTTTCAATAATAGGCATATCTAACGTAATTTTTAATTAAAAATAAAAAACAAACGGTTTTGTAAACTTGAAATACTACCCTTTCAGATGGATATGATTATTTTATAGGCCTTTTCAAAAAGTATGTTTTGAGGTATGAAGATTGGATTTTTCGAGAGAAAATGAGAACTATACGTATGTGAAATAATCCTTGTTTATTTCGAAAAAAAATCATAAAAATATAAAATAATGACGATCAATGAAGGAAAAAAGCAAATAAAGTAATAAAATAACTATTCATTGCCATGACTGCTCGGAGAAGTGGTCTTCTTCGTTGAATTCCTCACCTCTGATAGCAGGTTGCTCATCGACTTTCTCGAGCAGCTCCTCTCAAAAAGTTCGCGGGCGTAAATTATAGGCCATCTGAATATCCGCAAAATAGCGATATAATTTTTTTTTTAATTTTAGTCTTCAAAATCTTTAAGAATGCACTTACTTTTTTGCAAAACACCAGAAAAAAATGAAAAAAAATTGCTCCACACATCAAAAATAAGACATATTAGTCACACTGGGTGAAATTCACCCAACGGAATTTCGTGTTCCACTTTGATCGACTGCCAGACGAACACTAACGGGAAAAATCAAATCTTACCTACCTGTGTCTAGAGTTGAAGGTTCAAACCACTTATTAATGGCGGAGAAAGTTCCACTTTCTCAAATTTAATAGGCTATATTCCAGGTCAAAAAAAGGGTCGGGTGAATTTCACCCAGTGTGACTAAATAGGGTTAAAAGAGTGATAAAAACATTTAACAAAAACCAATTCTACACTGCAATAATTATGATAATGTAATTTATATTGCTTAATACCTAAAAACTAACAAATAAAAACTCTATTTCTTACACAACTAAAATTAATTTATATTAAGATGATACTCGAACACATCTAAAATTAAAACGAAAAAAAAATTTTTTATTTCCTAATGCCCTTTTTTATTGCAAATATAAATTAAAATCTATTTCTATTGAAATAATTAGTAATTGATGTGACAGTAATTCTTAAAACCTAGCATATGATAAATGCTTTTACATTGGTTCACACAACTTCAAGATATCTAGGACTCTAACACATGATTGTAATTATCGAGTCTTAAAGTTCTAAGTTACAGTGTTTTTTTTTAAATACATTATTTGCCAATGGAGTAGGGTGGCAAAGAAAACTGTATTGCTGCAATAGCGTTACATAAGTGTAGAACTGAAAAAAGCGTAACCCTTAAGCCTTAGCCGTGTGATAATGTACAGGACTATAAAATTTTTAATAAGAGTGGAGGTGTCGAGGAACTACAAGAACTGGAAGACTACATTCAGTTCGGACTGTTCATGCAGTCAAAAGGGTAGTAAGACATCTGAATCACACGCTTTTTCGATGTGAGCCTTGGATCTTTCAGTAAGACTCAGCACCCGCCCACAAAATACAGTCAACTCAAACTCGGCTGAGCAACAATGTTCCCCACTTTTTAAAAGTACAGGATTTGTCTTCCGGTAGCCTAGATCTCAATCCATTAGATTCATATCATAGCGAATCCATGTATCTCCAAAATACGAGTTTTGAACGCACCAACCGCCTCTTTCGGCGTCGATAATCGTTGTCCACGCAGTTTGTTCTTCATGTGTGGAAACAAAAAAATAATAGAGGCCACATTAGGACTGATAACAAATGACCATTCAATTTGATGTTTTGAGCGCTCAAAAAGCCTGTTGTTTGTATTGATGTGTGTGAGCTCGCATTGTGAAGAATGATCTGGTGTCGCGCGTTTGTTTTTTTTATTTCTCTGAAGACTTCTGGTAACCAAATGGTTGTGTACCATTCATAATTGACTGTTTTACGATCCTGTAAAACTACAGTTGTAACATGTCCAGTTTTTCCAAAGAATCAGGCAATCATTTGCTTCGAAGTGTTTCGAGCGCAGACTTTTGTTGGGTTTGAAGACCCATATAGTCGATTACTGTTTACTTTAGGGCACCTGTGACGATGTTGTAAGCGGTTTTTGAAGCACCGTAATCGTATTTCTTGAGCATTTCTTTCGACACGAACCTGTTTTTGAATGATTGTTAGCTTATGCGGAATCCAACGCGCACACAGCTTTTTCACGGCTAAATGTTTGTGCGATATCGAACGTATGCTAGTCATACTAATGACTAAGGATGCCCGAACTTCACGATAAGTTACATGACGATCTTGCTTTATCAGTTCGCGCACGGCATCGATGTTTGTTGGCACCACAGCCAATATTGGATGGCTTTCTTTAAATTCATCCGCCAGCGAACTAAAGTCACGATTAAATTCATTGAACCAACGATATATAGTGGCTCTGTATGGAGATTTATCACCAGCTGAAGTCGAAATGGGTTGATCGACGAATTGAGATAACACACGCCGAAAGTCGTGAAAAATTATCGCAGGAAAATGTCTACGAGTTACATCATTCCATTTTTTTGCATAGAAAAAATTTTCAACTTAATCAAAACAGAACAAACAGTGCCCGTATGACAAAACGTTTTGAGTACGTACACCGTCAAAAATGTCAAATTATATAATGCAAACGTCAGAACCTAGCATACTCAAAGTTATTAACTTCCAATAGATATTTAGTAAAATACTAATTGGTATTTATAACAGTCTGAAATTTTGTAGATGTATACTTGGTTTAGTTTTTTGTAACTAAACAATCGACTTTATTCTATTCTTTTAACACTAATTGTTTTAAATTAATTTTGTTAAGAATATCGTACTTTTAAACTTTTTTATCTAGAGCACCTCATAATTTGGTATCCGAAGATTACGAAAGAATTCATAAACATATATAACTCACTATAGAGTAATCATTTATTTAGTTTCTATAGCAAACGCTTAAAGTTATTACCATGTTGGGAGTAAAATTCTTTTAAAACGCTTACATTTTTACTGTTATTTTACAAGTTTTGTTTGTTATATTTAGAAAAGCATGTTGGCCCATAATCCTATCGATAAAATGTAAATTGTTTACACCACTAACGGTCGAATCGAATTTTTCTACACCTTCTGAAAATACTAAATTTATGTTTATCACTACAAATGATTGGATGCTAAATAGTATTATAATGGTGAGTCTTAAACACTTCTCGTTAGAGCACATCGTGCGAAGTAAAGCTTTAAGTTTCTTCTACTGTCTAATCATCGTGGACTATCACTGGTGCGGGGCGATGTGGCAAATACCGCGCCTTAGACGACCGCCATTATTATCTCTTTGAAGTGAACGCAGGTACTCAATTATTTTTAGTGACTGAGTAGGCTATCCGCTAGGCATCTGAGTTTCAGGAATGAACCCGAGTCCGTCCACACCGCAGTCATGCGTCTCAACTACGCGGCCACCCTGGCACGCTAAACAGTATTGATTTACTTAAATATACATGTATCAAACTTAATGTCTTCTTAACTCATTTGTTGTCACCTTTAGAGTTAAATAGATGCGAAGGCTTTCACGGCCGGTGTTATGGTGCATCGTGTGGTTGGTTCTCAGGTTATAAGGCCGTGGTCGGAGTTCAGAAACTCTTGACGTTTCGTCCACAACTGCGGCGGCAGCTTCAGAAAAAAATCTTCTAAAAATTAAGTAACTGTCCCGGGCGTTTTCGTTTTTATACTCGTGCGAGTATTGTAGGGATGGTGTTGGGGGGATGTGGTTGACGTCACCGGGATGGTGGATGACGTGAGATAATATTTCTGAAGTCACTCGCTCTTTCGCCGTATCGCGGTCTGTTTTTTGCCCCTTGAAAGCGATAAACTAAGACTTACTTAGGATTAAATCCGTCGTCTATGTTAAAATTATTTTTATATTTATAAATTTCCACCGCCTCTCTGTATAATCTTGGGTAGCAATTCCTACAGTTGGATAAAACTTGTGTTTGCCCGAGTTCTATCTCGTGGTTCGAATTATCCAAAGTATGTTCTGCAACTGCTGATTTATCGGGTTGATTGAGGCGTAGATGACATTTATGTTCCTTGGTCCTGGTAGTAATCGTTCGGCCCGTAGTCCCAATGTAGACTTGCTTACATGAGCAAGGTATGCAGTATATCCCTGGTGTATCCTGTGGGTTTCTTGTATCTTTGGCTGGTCTAAGAAAATCCCGTATCTTGGTGGTAGTATTGTAGATGGTTTCCGACTTGTGTTTATTGATGTCATCTACCATCCTGGCGACGTCAATCACACCTCCCCAATACCATCCCTACCATACTCGCACAAGTATAAAAGCAAAAACGCACGGGACAGTCACTTAATTTTTAGAAGATTTTCTTCTGAAGATGTTTGCCGCAGTTGTGGACGAAACATCAAGAGTTTCTGAACTCCGACCACGGCCTTATAACCCGAGAACCAACCACATGATGCACCATAACACCGACCGTGAAAGCCTTCGCATCTATTTGACACGCCTCTACGGGGAGGAGGTTTACAAGTCTGTAAGACAACTCGAGAACTTACCCAAGAAGAAATTTCAGCTACTGTCCACCCTTACTTTCTTACTACATTGTCGAGATCAAAAGGTAGTTCCAAAGTATTTACAGATCAAACACCGCCTGCGCACTCCTCAAGCCCAACGAATTTATCGGAAAACGGAAGCTGCCTTAGTCAGAGAACAAGTGCACGTTACTAGAAAAATCCTCGCTCTGTGTTCACTAGAACTGATGCAAATCCATGTCAACTTGGCCAGCAGAATCCATAAAGATGACTGGGATACTGTAGACCGCATCACTTTCCATTCTGTGGATAAACACGGAGCAGCCGTCGCCGTTAGACAATCTTCTAAGTTTCAGCGTTTACAGAATAAAAGCGCTCCCACACAATTGGATTATAACCAAAATGTAATAAACCTTTCCAATTACGAGCTTAGCAAGGAAGCCATCAGTGCTCTTAGCAAAGGTGAAAAGTTTGCCGTAACACCCAAATCCATTCCGGTAGAGGACATTATAGGTAACGTAGAAGCAGCCATACGGAATCTTCCAACAGACGAAGCAGAGGAAGTACGAGTAGAGACTTCACGCATCCTGCGCCATACTAAGCCATCTAAGAAGAACTTATCCAGGGCAGAAATAAAGGCTCTACGTGAACTCAAGGATAATGATATCATAATTGTTTTACCAGCAGATAAAGGTAACGCTAATGTTGTACTAGCACAGGAGGACTACACGAAGAAGATAACCGAACTGCTCGATGCGAACATTTCCACCGTACTCAAACATGATCCCACATAGCGGATACTACGCGACACGAGCAAACTGATAAAGAGTTCCTCACTGGATGACACCATCAAAAAAAGAGACAACAGAAGCGCTGTCCCCAAGAATATACGGGCTCCCCAAAATACATAAGGACGATGTACCGCTGCGACCTATTGTCAGTGCCATCGGGGGTCCTACCTACAAGTTGGCCAAATACTTATCCAGTCTGTTACAACCGTACATTGGACATACTAGCAGTTACATCAAGGACTCCGCACATTTTGTCAACCAGCTTCAAGGTATCCAACTACAGGGGGAGATCTAATGGTTAGCTTCGATGTAACTTCCCTATTTACTAAAGTACCGATTTAAGATGCTCTGGATCACCTGAAGAAAATTTTTCCTAACGATATCTTACAGCTATTTCAGCAGTGCCTTAAGTCCAGTTACTTTGTTTGGCAAGGCGTATATTACGAACAAAAAGACGGAGTAGCAATGGGTAGACCACTTAGCCCTGTAATCGCCAATTACTACATGGAGAAATTTGAAGAGATCGCCATCAATACATCACCTTTAAAACCCGCGATATGGCTAAGATACGTCGATGACACCTTTGTAATATGGAGACACGGACAGGAGACCCTACCACAATTTCTTATGCACTTGAATTCTATACACCCAAGCATACAGTTTACTATGGAACTGGAATCGGAAGATAGGATTGCTTTCTTAGACGTACAGGTGTTGAGATCGGAGAATGGTCATTTACAACACACAGTGTACAGAAAATCCACGCATACGG
Organism: Sinelater perroti; assembly: GCA_036346155.1. Lineage (NCBI taxonomy): Eukaryota > Metazoa > Arthropoda > Insecta > Coleoptera > Elateridae > Sinelater > Sinelater perroti. The sequence goes on along the minus strand of JARFIY010000013.1, from coordinate 11,666,996 downwards.
ACAGATACCTTCATAAACACTCGAATCACCACCCAAGTCATAAAAGAACGGTTGTGAAAACATTGTTAGATCGAGCACGACGTGCATGCGAACAATTTTATGTAAACTGCAGAGGAAAACATTAATACTGCTCACTATCATCTGTAGCGTCATGTTACGATTGTACCATTTTCCACTTCGGTATAAATACGTCGTCATCATAATTACAGCTAAGTTTGGTAAACTACCGACAGAACCGGCACGATAGAGACCCCACTTCCATTAATGTACAAAATACTTGAAAAATTGCTGCTGAAAAGGACAGAAGAGGCCGTTAACTTATATCGGAGCATTCCAATACACCAATTTGGCTTTAGAAAACGTCACTCGACGGTACAGCAAGCCCGTGGGATTGTTACAAAGATTATTGCACCACAGCTTTTTTAGATATCAGATACAATTAAGCAGGCTTTCGATAGAGTTTGGCATACGGGTTTATTATTCAAAATTAATATATCTTTTACTGAAATTTTACACGTGTGACAGAAATCTCAAATTATAGACACACTACTGCTGGAGTGCTTTATGCATCTGATATATACGGCAGACGTTCCAACTTCGGCCAATCCCGAACTTGCTACTTTTGCTGACAATACAGCATGGCATCTGGAATCCTTCATAACCACCTTTATCTCGTTCAGAATTGATTTAATAAATGGCAAATCACAGTCAACAACGGCAAATCCACCAAAGTTAGCTTTACTAGCAAGCGTGGAGTACGTCCACAAGTAATAGTTAACGATGCAGTTATACCAGTAAAGTCGGAAGTAAAGTGTTTAGTGATGCACCTTGACCCAGAAACTCGCCTTGATGACCCACATACAAACTAAAAGAAAATAAAGTTAAATAAATGAAAATAATTGGAAGGCCGTCCCTGCTGTCCTTAGAAAATCAAGTTCTCCTTTATAAAGTCATTCTGAAGCCGGCATGGACGTTCGGCGTTCAATTATAGAGCCAAGGCCTTTCGCATGATGACAAATTCTCCTTGGCACGTCAACAACCAGACCTGGGGCTTCCATATGTATCCAGAGAAATTCGAAGATTAGCCTCGTTAAATTTTAACCCACATTGCTTTCCGTACTCCCCCCAAACCTAATTCGGAATTCACCGATTTATAGACTATTTGTATATTGTCGGTGAACGCGCCTCACTTACAATGTTCAATGCAAATATCGCGGTTTCGTCCCCAGAAAAAAAAGAACAAACATATTTTATTACAGTTTCATCCACAGCGCCATCTTTCGGGAGCCGTGATTTTATGCGACCGCGTATGTAGGTGTCGCTCCACGTTTATGTTTCAGCAATAATATGGGACTCCGATTATAAAGTCATTCGGTAGCGGTGCTAAATCGCAAATTAGTCGCCATCCCTGACATGTTGAAGATCGCCCAAACTGCTTGTGGGTTTCCTTCTTTCTTATAACTTTGTCAACCTGGGGAAGTTCGCCCAAAAGAGGCCACATCAGTATCCAACGGCCAAGGGATCCCCCTTGGGCGCGCCCCCAGGTTGATGGAAAGCTTATAAAAAAAGATGGAAAGCCTCGTGGCAGTTTAGGCAATCCTGAACATGTTTAAGGATTGCCTCGTGGCAATTTAGGCAATCCTGAACATGTTTAAGGATTTGCGACTGATTTACGTATTAATACAAAAATAATCACCGCTACCAAAGAACCTATTTATAATCGGGGTCCTTTATCATTGCTGCAACATGAATGTGGAGCGACAGCTACACATGCGGTAGTATAAACTCGCGGCCGCCGAGAGATGGCGCTGCGGATGAAACTATAATAAAAAATGTTTGTTCTTATTTTTTTCTAGGGATGAAACCGGGACAGTTGCATTGAACATTATTTTTAAGTGAGGCGCGTTCATCGACAACATACAAATAGTCCACCATAAGGCGGTAAATTCCGGATTAGGTTTGAGAGGAATCCGGGGAGCAATCTTATATATTAAAATTTAACGGCGTTTCCTTCACAGTTTCGCATGCGAATAGGAAATTCGTCTGACAATTTTGTCATTCGTGTGTAGCATTGTAGAACGTTGATCTGGTTTGATATAAATGAATAAATAGGTAAATAAAGAAACTTACAGCATAATACAGTTTTGTTGCTGCCGAATTGATTCCATTGACAATCTCAACTTCTAGGTTTCCATCTTCGCTTATTATCTGGCCAAGATATTCCCAACTTTCAACTTATGGTGACTATTCGTTCTCTAAGATTATTGAGACATTTCTCCTTCTACCAATTTCCATCGCCACCGTTTTCTCATTAACCCCGTTCTTATAATTTTTCATTCCATTTGATAATAGTTTTTCTTGTAGCTGTACCTCTGATTTAGTCATTATAACCAAAACATCTACGTTTCTTTATTATTGTTTTAAGGGTATGCCTCACGGTTCCCGGTTCCCGAAGGACCTGGCTAGTCATATTAGCGGTCCTATATCACTGGTCCCATTTGAACGCGGCCTCGAATATAACAGTCGCATAAAGTCACTGCAACTGTAATAAAGCATCGGTTTGTTATTAATTACTTTTTGAATGTCATTTCTAAACAAGGCGCGTTCACCGGCAATATACAAATAGTCCACAAATCGGTGAATTCCCAATTAGATTTGTGGGGAGGGAATCCGGGAGTAATTTTGTGGGGGTTATAATTTAACGGGGCTAATCTTCAAATTTCGCTAGATACATGGAGGATCTGGTTGATGACGTGCCAAGGAGCATTTGTCATCATGCGAAAGGTCTTGGACTGGAATCGCTGCAGAAGTTCCTATTTGACGGTTTCGTACGGCCCCATAGTTGAACGCCGAATGTCCATATCGGCTTCAGAATGGCTTTATAAAGGAGAATTTGATTTTATAAGGACAGCTGGCACGGACTTCCAATTAACCAATCATTTATTTAATTTTAAGGTCGAGATATTTTCTTTTAGTTTGTATGTGAGTCGTCTAGGCGAATTTCTGGGTCAAGGTGTGCCCCTGAACACTTAATAACAAGAAACAAATTAATGATTCGGTTGATTCTTAATAAATTGTTTTCGTCACTTACATACTTTTGGGGCACCCTGTATTTTTGCAATTATTTGTCTATTAATAAAAAAATAATGCATCAATGCAAATTTCTAGAAAATCACTGCGTTAGGTTTCAAATTGAAATCGATATAAACACTGCCATCAAAGTTGGTCCGGATAACTGGTCATCTCGATAACCCGCATCCAGATAATCGGTCCTCCATTGCATTGTTAGTGTTAATTGATGTTCAACATGTGTAGTATATTTTGTTGGATTAGGATTACAATTGTTTAAATCTTTATTCGCTGTTTATTAGTTGTTTCCATTGCGTTAATTTCCAATGCCCAAAAGACTGTTCATTTTAGTATTCTGCCTTAAAACAGCAAATGTGTCCTATCTAGCCGATAACGAGCAGATGTTGCGGACATTTAGCAAAAATTTGACCATCTGGGTTTAGGTAAAATCCGTCGCTGCGCTTTATTCAAGAACTTTGCGTCCAGAGGCCTTCAAACTTTCTAAAGTTTAGTTACTTTCTAGAGGCAAAATTACGTGCGTAGTACACCAAACATCGTCATTATTATTTTTGGGGGAGGTCGGAGAAGCTGATGATAAAACTGATAAGGCTGTTAAGGCAGTTAAAACAAAAAAATGTAAAAAACAATGAAACCCAGAGATTTTCTTGGTTTTTTTTAATACGAGGACTGTGCGGAAAATTTACGAGAATTTTGCTGTAGTTTTTTTTTATTTTAAAGGAATTGGATGCTGTGCTTAAGGGCGCATCATCTTCATCTTCCTCCGCAAGTTTTTGGGTTTTGAATGAAGCCGCATGCATACAGCTGACGCCCAAAAGTGGCAGCCACGCTAGAGATTAAAGAGAATAAAGCTGCCTGAAATTAGGAGAAAAAATCTCCAAGATGTAATATCTGTTTTATTTGCCACTTAAAAAGGCGATGGAGGCTGTATGTAGTTTTGTGTGTTGAGTGAATTTATTTTGTTTTGATTATCATAGTCATAAAGGCCAGATTTGGTTAATACGGTATGGTGGATGTCCCAACAATAGTGTTAGGCTTTGTCAAGAACTATTTGATAGGCAATAAATTGTATGCTACTACACATCCAATTGTTTTGGGTGTTCTTGAAGACACTAAAAATTAACAAAAAGAATGAGTTTTTTAGTTAGACCTTGTAATTATAATATGTAAGTATGTAATTTCTATAATAGCATAATTTGCCCCATTTAAAGCTCTAACTTATTTATCATTGAAGCCCAAATTATTCGGATGCTTTACATTTCTTGCCAATGTTTGATCCCCTTATCGTTTTCGATAACGTGCAGACGTGCACGTGGGCTTATTTTTCGCAATTTGTGCAATTTCTAACCAAGTGTTTTTCTGCAGGTTCGGGCAGGCATGCAAAGGGCCTCAAACGTGCAGACCCTGCTAATTTAACTTCAGTTGTGATACGGATGCGGATGCGGTCGAAAGTGCTGCATTCGAGTGATTACGGGGGGACTTTTGGTGTTTTGCGGTGACTGACGAGGGTGGGATGTAGTCGATGCAGCCGTGTGACCAGAGAGGAAGGAAAGAAGAAGCAGAGGCCGGAAAATGGTGAGTACATTTAAAGCTCTTCTAGTTCCGGGCAACATCGCGACTGAATGCTAAACCGGGCTTTTGATTGTATCAAAAAGAATGAAAACCAATCTAGGGTTCGTATATAACAATCGTAGTTACTCGAAATCGCTATATTCGACTTTAATCGTCAACGAAAAGGACGCGATGTTTATTTAGAAACACCCTGTATTATTTTAGTTAAAGTGCTCTAATTTACATATAAAATTAAAAGTATTATCGAGTAACATTTTTTACTTGAAGCAAACTGTCGCGCACACAAGCGTCTTACTAAATTCTTAATTAATGCCCCCTCAATCGCTTTAAAATCGGTCGAGACTGTTACGTTTTCCGAAACCTCTATCGGTCAGGTAAGATAATTTTTGTTTCATTAGAAAGTTTTGGATTTAAAAGCAGATAATAATTATGTTCTGTTGTTTTTTACAGGTTTCAACTACAAAACATTTTTGTAATTTATAATTTTAAAGGAGTTTGTCAATTTTATTTGTTTCTAATCGTCGACTTACTTGGTTTTCCATTTTTTAAGTATCTCCCCATAGGTGTCAGTTGAATTTATTCCATTCCACCCCCACCCCCCCATTGCTTCAAAGTTTACCTGTTCTTCCGCCACTTCCTGTATTTTAAGAACTGCTGAGTATTTAAAAGTTCTTTGGACGACTTTCAGTAATTAAACCCCGTCTTCATGACTTTCGAAACTATAACTTGCAAAAATCCATAGGTATTTCTTGCAAAGTTATCCTATTGGGAGCGGACCATTTAAATTTATACCTGAACCCTTCCGCACTTTTATTATCCCTTTGGGTTCTTTTTGACAGCTTGATTGTAATATCACTCTTTTGAAGGAGAACATATATTTGTTTCATGTGTAGATGTACATTTTTAAAAGTTTTTTCTTTTTTTATTCCGCTGTCTTCCTCTATTTACCTTTGAATTTAATAATCTCCCTCCCTTAAGCTTTCCTACAGGATTTCGATGACATGATGCTCGCAATTATTTATTTTGCACCCCCCACCTCACCCCCTTTCGGCTTATTTTTTTTGAACTACTTTTCTCTAAGAAATTATTTTTGTAATAAAAAACTCCCCCCATTAAATTTATCTCTGCCCAATTCTGCTTTTGGTAATTGAGCCCGCCCCCTTCCCCCATTTTTAAATTTGAGCGTCTCTCTTTTAAGTTAGTCTGCTACAGACAAACGATTCGATTCGTACAGTGTTTTCTTTCGTCTATCTTTCGCCTTTGTATTTCTATGAGCTTGATTATATATTTGAAAATGGTTCTTCTCCCCCAAGTCTTTATTTTTTTTTCTCATTACGTTTTTATATTTGATTAAAAAATCGCTCATTCCCATTCAATCTAGAACCCCACAGGGGTAGATGATAACGTTTATTTCTCTACTCTCTACTGTTATTATTCTTACATCGGTTTATTTATTTTTTTAAGAGCTTAACTAACAGATTTAATCCTGTGTTCGGGTGCTTGTTGGGTGACCTAAAAATAATTGAGTACCTGTGTTCACTTCGAACAAGAGGTAATAATGCAGTCATCTAAAGCGCAATGCCTACCATATCCTCCCGCATAAGAGATGGTGCGCGATGACCGAACAGAAAAAACGCATATGCAAAAGCCTTAACCTCTCAGTTTGCAGACCACCATCTACTTACCTTTAGTATATTTTAGTAAATGATTCTTCATCTTAAGGTTCAAAACTATAGATCTTTACTATATGACCACACACATCTAAATTTGTTTGATTGCCGTTTTAGCCTCAAGAGATTTTTTAGAGTTTTATAGCAACAAGTTATTTTTATAAAAATAATTGTACCCTGCCCCCATATATTAATCTTTATTTCTGTGGTCATTATGGTTTTATATCCATTTAGTTAATCGCCCACCCCCTCATCTCAAAAGTTTGTTTTCTTCCCCCGTCTAATTTAGTTTTTTAGAAATTGAACTTGCGTCCCCTAAATATGAGTAATATGAAAGCTACAACTATCTAAATTTATTCGTTGTCTACCCCCCCCCCCCCCATCTTACCACCGCCAGTCATATATATTTTTGTAAAATGTAGTACTGCCACACATATACTAATTTTATTTTTGGGCCCATTGCATTTTTATATCCGTCCAGAGGTTTCCTCAAATTGATAAGTAATTGCATCTTCATTTTATATTCAAATCTATAATTTACAAGAACCTTATCGGGGGTGGGTACTGCGATAAACTAATTTATTACTCGTTCACTGCTTCCTTTCCCATCCCCGTTTTTTTATCATTATAGTTTTGCTTTGCTGTTACAAATTAATTTCGTGAAAATTTTATTTTTTAGCGATTGAACCTCTCCCCTTTACTTTTAAATTATAACCTGCAAACTTCAAGGACTTTTTCTTTTTCTAATACCTCATCGGAGATTTATTCCTTGTTTATTTTTCTACCCCACCCTCCTTCTTTCCGAACTTTAATATTTCTTCAAAATTATGTTTTTAGCTTTTTATGATTTTTACTGCAACAAGTTATTTTTATAAAAATAATTCTCCCCTTTCATATATATTAATCCACTATAGTAACAATTGAAAAGACTTTTTACTTACAATACCCCATCAAAAGTGGGTAATACGATATTCCTAACCATCTGGATCGATTCTTTGTTTATTTATCCTCATATTATTCTAATATTTATAAATTTTTTGAGATATTTCTTTTTCTGTGTCCCAATTTTCCAGACAAGAGAGAGATCACTACTGTATTAAGCCCTGCTGGCTCAAGACTATTTTTAGACCTTTTCCGTTACTTTTTGTAGTTAAATTGTATTTAAGGTGTCAATTAATTTTGTGCTTTTTGTCAAAATTTAATCATGATTTGAAAACATGTAAAGTAAGATAAGGTATCGAAATATTTTTTCTTTTCTCTGAAACGAGAAAGTTATCCACATTTTTCTAATTGCTTAAGATGTGTATTTAGCTAGGTGGTGATTTGAAGGATTGGGGAAAGTTTGTGGCTCTTCTGTGTTTTTCCCAAGGACATATCATGGAGTTTCGTTAAGGTATAGCTTAGTATTAAAGGTCTGCGTTGACTGCCGTTGACGGTCTCGTCATGTATAGAACAAAATCTGTTGGTGCATATATTTGGATTTGCAATTGATGTCTTCAGTTGGCCTGGGCCTTTTCGTTTTTCAACGTTTGTAAACCTGATAGGTTACCAAGATCAACATCATCTTAGAAAAAATTTTGATACCATTTGTGATAAATTATTGAAAATAAAGTACTTTTACCTGAAGCAGCAGCACAGAATTAATTTACGTACGTTATATAATTAATGTTTATGTAACTTTGTAAAACATGTGATTAATAAGATTTTCAAAATTGTATTTTATAATTTGATTATATTGATAATTTGTGTAATTTTCAATAAAAAATAATTTGACACTGTGAAGCTAATCGTTCTTAAATATAAAATAATTTGAATCTACCTTTTATAATGGCACACTGAAAACAATTTAACCGAAGTTTTAATAAAATTTTGCAAAGTGGTGTAATGTTTTCATTTATTTCTTTGTAAAAATCCAATTTTTGGTATATTAAAAAATAAAGTTAATGCTACAAGGCGTGTCCAGAAAGTATGTTCAAATACTTGTACATTCACATAAGACGTGTAGTTCTGTCTCTTCTTCCTCTACCCCCCCCCCACCCAGGGGGATATTGTTTCAATTTTCGTAACAGTATCTACGGGAATTAGCGCTCCCGGGGTCCCTAGATGTCAACTTCGCTATCACAAAACCGCTTTGCTGTCTGAAACTCTATGATAGATTGCAGACCTTAGTTTGCCAAGATAGGGTCGGGATTGTTAGAGGCATAGGAAACCATTGTGTTTATTTATTTATTTACTTTATTTTTTTATATATATATTGTTTTGTTAGTTCTTGTGACCAGGCGAGGTAGTTACTCGTTGGCTTGTTACATGCCCCTATTAGTCTCAAAGCAAACCTGCGAGATGCCGTTCGTGGTCAGTGTGCACTTGGAAAGAAAAGGGAAACCTCTAGCTGCGTAAAGGCGGACCAACGCATTGGGTTTGGCTACTGCTTCGGCCATGGATGCACATGCTATACTTATGCACCGGGTATAGAATCGGCTTCATGACATACTTTGGGAAACCGGATATAAATCATGAATAAGGGCCTCCTGTACATTATCACCGGAGGTCGCACCGATTTGCGGTGTTGACGTCCCCTTATGGGACTCCGTGGCGGGTGGTGAACTGTCAGGTGTTTATAATAAAAATTGTATATGGATACAAACAATTTTCCCCCCATTTTCACGGGAGTCAAACGGTCTCGGACCGACACTTCCAAGATTTGTTTTGCGCAAAATACTATAAAACGGGCTGAAAAGTATATAATAGTCAAACGAAAGGACAGAACTACTTTCAGACAAGTATCACCGTTCTTCATCAGCAAATGTATAGAAATGATCGGTGGTAATGTAAACAGCATGAAACAACTACGAGATGGTACACTGTTGATTAAAACCTCCAGCGAACAGCAATTAAACAAATTTCTTAAAGCTACACAACTGATAGATATAGCAATCGAAGTAGAGCTTCATAAAACACTCAACTTGTCCAGAGGTGTCGTGTCCTGCTTCGATTTGCGAAACTGCAAAATACACGAAATCAGAAAAGAATTAGCTCCACAGGGTGTAATTGATGTACATAGGATCACTAGAAAGAGGAACAGGAATATTGAAAACACTCCTTCGCTTATACTAATATTTGATACTCCCATTGTACCTACTAGTATACAGGCAGCAATGTACTCCCTTAAAGTAAGATCTTACATTCCAAGTCCATTACGGTGCTTCAATTGCCAACGTTTCGGCCATACGTCTCAGAACTGTGGTAATCCGCAAATTTGCACCTCCTGTGGTAGACAAACTCACGAGGGCATCAACTGTCAACTTCTACCGAATTGCGTCAATTGTCAAGGAGAACACAGTCTCAGATCTAGAGATTGTCCCACTTTCGAGATGGAAACCGAAACCCAAAAGCTCAAAATCTCCGAACAACTTTCGTATACCGAAGGTCGTAAGAAATTTCAGACAGCTGCTCGATCAGCATTTAGTATAACCTACGCTGCAAAAGTTGCCCCTCCCAAGCAAATATCATCTGTTGCTATTCAATGCAACATGATTGATGTCATCGGATTTTAACCCAAAAAGTAGTACACCAAGAACAATACTAAATAAAGTCGCAAATAATAAGGTGGTGAAGAAACCACCACCGCAAACCAAAATTTCAACTAACGTCACGGTGGCCCGACCACCAAAGGAAACCAAAAAGGCTCCATTAAAGAGACCTGCTGTTTCTCCCCCTGTAGAACCTAAACCAATATCAAGAGAGTGATCGACGAGCTCTATCGGATCGTCGAAATCAAACTTTTCCCAGAAGAGCAAAATCCCGAAGGCTCCAAAACCAATAAGTTACGAAGTAATACTGACCGACATGGTACTGGATGAAATGATCCAAGCAGAACCCGAAGATCTCCTTAGACTAGGAGTCAGCAAAACTCGCCGCAATCGATAATTATGGAAAATTTTCTCCAGTGGAACTGCAACGGCTACTTTGTCCATACATCTGAAATGCGCCTTCTGATCAAAAAATGCGAACCAACTGTTATTGCTCTACAAGAAACCCATTTTAAGAACACTCGCACACCATCTTTACGGAATTATTCTATACTCCGAAAAATATTGCAGGCGAGCGCGCAAAAAGTGGTGTAGCTATTCTTGTTAAGAATACCGTGCTTTTCTCTAATGTCCCTCTTCAATCAGATCTGCAATGTATTGCGATTAGAATTCACACTAGCCAACCGGTAACGATATGTTCTATTCATGTTCCACCCGGAGAATGTCTCAATTTCAATGAATTGGATAATATAGTATCTGCCCTTTCACGTCCATTTATTATTGGCGAATATTTTAACGGTCAAAATATCCTTTAGGGTTCTACTAACACTGACCGTGGGGGTCAAACAATTGAGAATCTCTTAGAAAGCAGCGATATATCGTTATTGAATACGGGATCACCCACACATTATTCAGCTGCATATGGAACGTTCTCTTGCATCGATTTGACTCTGTGTTCTCCTTCTCTTTTAACTACTCTTCAATGGAGTGCGCATGACGATTTATGCGATTCTGATCATTTTCCACTGGTGATTTCTAGTTTTCGTCATCAATCATCTAATACTAGAATGCCACCTTGGAAGCTCCATGAAGCCGACTGGTCAGGTTTTTCTGGCGATGTTAATTTTGGAATAATGGCATTCGATGATGTTGAACTCGCAGTCCTACACCTAACATCGGCAATTATCGAGACAGAAAACTGTTTCGTCTCTAAAACTTCTAGAAATGCAAGTCACACACCTGTTCCTTGGTGGAACGAACAAGTAGCAACTGCTATTCGAGAACGAAAGAGAGCTCTTTATCGTCTCAAACGTCACCCGAAAATCTAGAGTCGTTTCGTATAAAGCGCATCGAGGCCAAGCGTCTTATAAGAGAAAGCAAACGAAAATCTTGGATTGACTATGTCTCTACCATAAACAACAATACACCAGCGAAAGATGTTTGGAAGAAAATCCAAAAAATTGGCGGTAAAAGACGGTATGCCCCAATACCTGGTTTGGTAGTGGACGATAAACTTATAAATACGCCCGAACCGGTTGTTGAATGTCTTGCAAACCATTTTTCAAAATTGTCAAGCTCTGAACATTACACTAAATTTTTCCTGAAATAAAAAATAGAAGCAGCGCGACAACCACTGAATTTTCATTCAGATAACTCAGAATCATATAATGCCGAGTTTATGATGGAAGAATTGACTTCTGCATTGAAGGACTGCCACGACATATCGCCTGCGCCGGACAACATCCATTATCAGTTTCTGAAACATCTGAATCATCATGCGCTCCAGTATGTACTTCAAGTATACAACCTCATTTGGCGCAAAAGCCAGATTCCTGATTCCTGATTCCTGGCGTCTCTGTATAATCGTACCTCTTCTTAAGCAGGGCAAACAATGCTCAGACCCATCTAGTTACCAACCTATTTCGCTTACAAACTGTTTATGCAAACTTTTGGAACGTCTGATAAACAGACGACTTGTTTGGTATCTAGAAATCAACAATCTACTATATAACCAACAATGCGGGTTTCGTAAGAGTCGTTCAACCATCGATAATCTATCCCAACTACAAACAGCTGTATGTGATGCCTTTCTGAGAAAACAGCACTTTGTGGCGGTGATGTTTGATATCGAAAAAGCGTATGATACCACCTGAAGATATGCAATTTTAAAGCAGTTATACAAATGGGGTTTAAGAGGACGTATGGCATTCTTTTTGAAAAACTTTTTGTTAAATCATACGTTTCAAGTGAGAATTGCATGTGTTACATCTGCTGTTCATGGCCAGGATAACGGTGTCCCACAAAGATCAGTACTCAGTGTAACATTCTTTGCAGTAGCCATCAACGGAAGTGGTAGTTGTCTAAGTACGGCAATAAGTAGCATGTTATATGTAGACGATCTAGCTATCTATTTTGCTGGATCGTCACTTACAATTATTGAACGTCAACTTCAGCTTGCTATTGATAACATTGTTGCATGGACTGCTAAAAACGGTTTTCGTCTATCAACTACCAAGACCCAGTGCATTGTTTTTTCGCGAAAACGTGGTATATATCCAAATCCACGCTTGCTTCTGAATAAAGAACAGATTCCCGTGCAACTGACGTGTCGATTTCTGGGCATGATCTTTGACAGATAACTCACTTGGACCTCTCACTTCAAAGACGTGCGAAGGAATTGCTTTGCAATTTTAAACATTTTAAAAGTACTATGTAACACTAAATGGGGAGCCGACAGAACAACAATGCTTCGTGTGCATCAAGCTCTTGTTCTATCGAAGTTGGAATATGGTAGCATCATATACGCATCGGCAACTTTTTCTAGCTTACGCTGTTTAGACACCATCCATCATACGGGAATCAGACTAGTCACAGGAGCCTTTCGCACTAGTCCTGTAGACAGCCTCTATTCCGAGTCTGGCATGTATAGTCTTGAGACCAGACATCAACGTGCTTTAGTTTCTTACATAGCAAAACTCTCTGCATTGCCAAAACATCTATGCTTTCGTATCTGCTGCCGGCCATCATACGTAGCACTATACCGAGTGCGCACCCGAGCACCACGTCCTATCGGTATACGGTTTATAGAACTTATGAATGATCTAATTATAACGTTACCTCGGTCGTATAATGCCGTTTTTAACGCTGTGCCTCCTTGGTTTATATCTCGTATCAAAGTAAATACGACACTTACTTATTTTGAAAAGCATGGAACTTCGCCAGCTATTATTAGGTCGGAATTCTTTAAACTGTTGGAGCAATATCGGGAATATGACGGAGTCTACACTGATGGTTCTAAAAAAGATTTTCAAGTGGTGCTGCTTTCGTTGGCAAGAGACTAGAAGAATTGTACAAACTTAATTCAATCAGCAGTATTTTTACCGACGAACTTCTTCTATTATGAAAGCTTTAACTTCATTTTACAAACGCCAAAGGGACGTAGTGATATTTTCGGACTCGCTTAGTGTTCTGAAAGCAATTCAAGATACATTTTATTTTCATCTGCTTGTTATAAAAATCCACCAACTAATATATAATTTTTATCGTCGAAAATTAAGAGTCCAATTGGTCTGGATTCCAAGTCACATCGGAATCAAAGGCAATGAGCAAGCAGACGATGCGGCGAAGCGTGCTGCCCAAAACGGAACTGATCTGGATATCATAATAGCTGACGATATGAAATCTTACCTCAAAAGCAAAATATTGGAGAAATCGGCGAATTATTGGAGAGACCTCCAAAACAACAAGTTTAGAGCTATCAAAGAAGATATTGCAGCATGGGGTTCTTTTAGGGGGGAATCTCGCAGGCAGGAGATCGTTTTGACCCGAATTAAACAGAATGCAGCATCTTTTTTGTCTATCTGAACGAGTATTTGCAAACCTGCAGTAAATTGTTCCTTTTTGTTTCTTGACGCTAATAGTCTTAAAAGTTGAAGCGTCCTTAAATAAATTTAAATTCTCTCTCTCTCTCTCTCTCTCTCTCTCTCTCTCTCTCTCGACTTTTAAATATGTAATAAGTCAATAATCCAGCAAACTCTCAATTTTTTGTGCTGTTATAACATATGCACAAGAAAGGACAAAGTTCTAAACTAATAAAACAAAGATTCAAGATTTAAGATTAGAAAAATAGATCGCTCGCTTGATTATAGGTTATTACATTTTAGTGGAAATCGCAAAGATATGCGTATGTTGAAAATGCTGAGAGCAAGGCAGCTGACAAATCTGCTCGTCTATCGCCTGGGATCTTTATAAGACGTGACGATGTTAGGCTTTTGAGCACGTCCATTGTTTTGACAGCTTGGCAGAATCGATGGTTACGATCTGACTCAACCCTACATAGCGTACAAGCCAATATGACAGAAGTTCATTATTAAATAGACTTACGCTGCCGTTTCCAAACATCCCTTACACGACTCCATACTGGACACACTCCACTGACTTCATCATATTTATTAACTGGCACTGAATGACCTGCATCTCCTTTAACCGTTTGCCACATCCTTCAAAATTGCCCACAGTGCGCTTATCTACGTTTTACCAGAAAGCTCAGGAAATTCCTTCAAAAAGTAAATTTGGTATCTAACATTTAAAGCTGTGGTAGTACGAGAGGTTTTTACACATCTATACCTTATATTGTATGTTCTTTCGGTTGCCCTATATGTTTAAAAATTCTACCTTATCTAGTAACTAAAATTATTTATTAACAATTCTATAGGTTTATTGTCCCTTTTTTATTTTGCTAGTATTAAGGTTTTCTTTTATCATAGATACCCTTCTAAATCAAAGAACCGATTAATGGACATGGGTACTGATGTCTTTTTAATAGAATTTAAAAAACAAACTGAGCAATATTAAATTCAAATAATAAAAGTGTACTTCAAGGAAGAACATTATAGCAATACATTAGTTAATAAAACATTATGGTGCTGTTAATCATATCAATTATGAAATAAGTACATAATGATTTTTACAAAGACCCAAATAAACAGCTGACGTCACCGACAAACAATAATATTGAAGCGCGTAATGTATTTAACCCGGAACGGAGCTGCCTGTGATGCAACAATGAAACCTCCTCAAGCTCAATACATAGCTCGTCGTCCCAGGCCGAATATATGTCGCTGACGTCAACTATGACGTAAGCGTATCTGATCGCGTAATTTACCCTTTGCTAGGGATGTTCTAGCTCGACAAATATCTGAGACTGCCTGGGCTACTCCGTTTATCTTGGATGAAAAATAAAATTTCCATTTATACGCATTATTTAATGCTACACGAATTCAATATTGATCTTGTCAATTCACTTTTAACTGTTTTAGTATTAAACTTTTCAACTAATTATTTTAACCAGTATCTGTGGTTGGAATTTTGTTAAAGCTGCTGGTTTAATTTTTTCTCTCGTCATTTATCGACTTTTATTATTACAAACAAGAAAAAGGATAAAATGGAACCAACTAAACTACGCAGGCATAGTTTTATTTAATGTTGCCTACAAAATATTTGCAACAATTATAAAAAACAAGATAATCGAATTGAAAAAAGAGCTAGATGATTATCAAAGCGGGTTTAGAAAGAAAAATGAGACTTGTGATTAATGAGCATAAAACTAAATTATGGCGTGGGCAGATAAGGTCTGAAGATCTTAAAATAAGGTCTGACAACAGCAGAAATTTTCATACCTAGGGACAATGTTTAGCAAGAAACCAGACAAGAAAAAAATACAGCAAAGGATAATGTCAGAAAATCTTTGCTTATACTCGATAAATAAATTACTAAGCAAGAAAACAAGACACAAAAAATTAAAAATAAGAATTTATAAAACGATTATAAGGTCTATTGTAACATTTGAATGTAAGGTGTAGATTTTAGAAAGAATAGAACCAAATATGTTGGAAGTATGGGTAAAACGAACTAATCAAGAACTAAAAAAGTTATTTAAGAAACCGAATATAATAGGAGTTGTAAGATCACGAAGATTGAGATGGTTGGGACATATAGTGAGGGTGGTGCAGAACAAAGCACCAAAAAGGATATTTGAGAGTAATTTGGGGAGCAGAAAAAGTGGTGAAAGACTTAAGACAAGATGGAAAGATAAAGTAATGAAGGACATAAGGCAGTTCAATATTGATAACTGAGAAGTAAAAAAAAATTAAGAAAACTGGTCAATCAAGCCATGGGTCTACTAGGCTCGCAATGCTAATTATATAAACTTTTATTATTTATTAGTCCATATCTATCTTTACCAAACGAATGAAGCGGTCCAATCTTTCATAAATTAGCCTCAAGCGCTCATTTTGGCAAACATTTATTTTGTCTTCAATTTATCAAATTGTAATTGTAATTTAGTTGCTAGTACCTGTTTTAAAGAAAGCATAATGAATTGAGGATAGTGAAACTGTAGCATTAATTGTGACTGTGTAAGGAAATTACTTGGCATTTGTCGATATTGAGCACTAAGCATCTGCATCTCTCTCACAAGTTTTAACTTCAATATTACACTAAAAGCAAATTTAAATTAAAAATAACTCGTGATATTACGAGGTCACTTAATATTGTACGGGACAAATCAAACGCCTATCCTTGAAAATCAAACGGAAACTAAGACTAGAAATCTGACTAGGAACTACTGACTAGAAATCCATTCTCAATTGATTTTCCTTAGTTTAAATTTCACATGCGTCTCACTGAACTTATCTTCTATTTTTTTTAATAATCTGCTTTCCAAAAATCTTTCATACATTTTTTCTTACATGATTATTAAGAGCATATCATCATCCTCAAGAAACTGACTTGCAATGAAATAAGTATCTTATAAAACTATTTAATGCTGTTGTCCACATTGAGTCCTTTTCAGTCCAACTGGACTGTGGTTTAAATTGTTCTCATTTTAAAATCGAGGAACCCCATCAAATGACTTAAAATTATATTAGTTAAATGTTTGAAAAGCTATTGCTAAGCAAACTTCTATCAATTATTGAGAACAACAAATCAGTTCATAATTACCAATTTGTTTTAAGGTAGATTCATTGTACAAGTAAACAAATGCATCGTGTCAAATTAATAAAAGTTATGAAATATTTTGACACATATTTACCAAGCGCAAACAGTTGGAATTAATTTTCTCCAAAATGTACTGGTTACTCAAACGTAACTCCAAACTCACTACTGAGAACAAACTTTTGACCTACAAAGTGAAAGTCAAACCAATCTGGTCCGTCCCATAGGGTTCAAATCTAAGGCACATTATCTATCTTTAATATTAAAATTTTCCAGTTTTCCTAAGCGAATGTGCTGCGCATAATAGTGAACGCGCCTTGGTTCTTATTCAATACAGTTAACCAATTAGACCCCCGTCACTTCAGTCTACAGTATGGTGCTCGACTTAATGCTCCTCCTAACTATTTAGCAGTGACCCTTCACAGCCAACCCATAACTAATAGAAGATTGCAGATACCTACCCAGTAATCTGCTTACTATATTTTGATGTGGTTATCTTAAGTTAGTTTTAGTTTTAAGGCTTAATATATAAGTGCTCTGGTTCTAACTTACAAAACCTATAGGATCTTATTTGTTACGGAAGATTGTTACTGAGCACTTTCCTACATGTTACTTAACTGTCGTACCATTTGCTTGAACATGCGATCTACCTAGGATATACGCACTATAATTCTATGTAACCACATCTCGAAAGTTCTAGATCGTTTATGTTAACTTTTAAAGTTTATGACTCAACCCCGTACAATATATAGCTTGAGACAGGTTACCATTACATAGGAAGGCTCTCAGTTTATTAAATACATTTCGTGCCATCTCTATTTGGCCTAGTGTTCTTTCAAAATATTTAAATATAAACGTTCCATTGGGACATCAAGTTCTAATTTAACATTATTGTGTCCTGCACGAATAAAAACCATAAACTTGGTTTTGTTGGTATTGTAACGTTTCTGCTCTTCACAATGGTCACTTAACACTATTTATGTGTACAACACA
Organism: Sinelater perroti; assembly: GCA_036346155.1. Lineage (NCBI taxonomy): Eukaryota > Metazoa > Arthropoda > Insecta > Coleoptera > Elateridae > Sinelater > Sinelater perroti. The sequence goes on along the minus strand of JARFIY010000013.1, from coordinate 11,649,148 downwards.
TTCAATTAAGAACTTAAAATTACACTGTATTTATCTGTAACACTATTTATGTTGCACGGGAGCAGATCACTTTGCTTGACGGCACTTCTCCGTGGTTGCGTAACATTTATGCTAATTGAGGATCTACCAGAATGGTCTGAAAATGCCTGGAATGTTTATATTGTTCGAGTCCTCATACGTATAGAAACGGCGGCTGTATTCTTGAAAGGCACTATATCTGGGTAGCGCTACGGGAAGCCTTTGAAAATTGTTACAATATGCACAGTTAGGCCGTATCTTTCTCCAGTGTTGTTGATTCTTCATAGTAATGATTGAAGTCTTTCTATTGTGTGACTGTGTCATTAGCATATCTTTGTTGTTAGAGGCACATGGTTTTCTTTTCTTCCAAACTAAGATAATTCGTTCAATGCTTTTTTAAATAGGCAATCAGAATAAAAATTGATAACAGTGAGGAGAAGATGTTTTTTCTAATTTTGTTTAGGATGCTTTCAAGGTTAATACTACATGTCCATTATAAATTCGCTTATTTATGCTTTATTAAAAACATTAAAGTATTCACAAAAATTTACCAGAAGTCTATATATCCTTCAATGTATTTATTGTCCTCTTATAATTTTTAGTATGAAAATACCTTCTGATATTATCATTTCAATTTTTATTATTACTTTAATTTTATCTTTTACTTGAAACAAATGGTTAAACTACATTTGGAGCAAGTCAATGGTTTTCTGTTTACTTATCAATTGCGCTTATATATAACAAGAAAAAAGCTTTTAAGTACTTCCCAAAAACATGCGTGTAACACTGAATTAAAATATATAATGTAAATTAGAATTTTTTGAAAGTTATCAGACTACTCCACATTGCCATGTAAAAATTGAATTTTTCAATTCGTAAAAATTTGATCATTTAATTAATATTAAAAATTTACTTTTGAAGAAACCTGTCTGTAGTTTGCGATATCTAATTCGTCGAGTCGTCACAGTAACGGCTTACTTTATTTATGGGCAAGAGCTTTTATAACCCCAATAACCCTCAAAGAACCATTTGTGCATTCTGGAAACTTCTAAAGTTTTGTTCTACTTAGCTAGTTAAATTTTTCCCGTACATGGTTCAAGTCTTTCTCGTGTACTACTTTTTAATTGCATTACTAGTGTTTTTCATACATCCTTCTAATAGTAAATTAAGCATATCCTCAATCTGGTAATTAGTACAATTATTTCTCAGTTCTGGTCTATTTGCCAATCAACTATATGGTTTCTGCACTGTCTTGCGCCATCTTTTCTTTCAGAATTTTCAAACGTCCCATTTCGAAAAGTAAAATGAACTACATTTGTAGTTGAATATATGATGTGATATTGTGCAATTTGTTCTCATCCAGGAAAATATGTTAAATGTATATCACTACAACCCCCTCGACAGGCTTTGCCTAAAAAAAGCATTGATAGCAGAGGGATTGTTCATATTTGCTGCAGTTCTTCGCCTTTTATAGTTCTCTAGTACGTTCTCAAAATGGCTTCACCAATAATCGCATTTAACTCTTTCTCCTGCTTAGATCTTTAGGATTTCCTACAGAGCTTATTACTAGCTTTCAGTTGGTTCATATTTTCCATGCTAATATTAATTAAACATAGGCAGTACAGAAGGATAGCAATAACGAATCTCTGATAGCACTGTATATGGTGCAACAGTCTTTATTTATCAAGTGTAGAAGAAAGACTGATGAACATTTCTTCAAACTAAGCAGTGAAGAAAGACAAACCCCAGACGACAGAGAGAAAGGAAGAGAGCGAGAAAGAGAGATCAAGCAATACGATTGGTCGAAAAATTACTAGTTCATCTCGATAAAGGTGTCATTTTACTATTCCCCAAAATTCAATTACGTGATATAGGCACGTTTTTAGTTAGTTCTGAATAGTATCTCTAGGCTGAGATCCGGATATACCATAAAGTCCAAGACCTACAGCTCAGCCCAGTAATTACCTACCAAGTTGAAACAATTTTGATCAGTCTTCTATGCTCTATAAGCTTGCTTAGGTTCTATCAGTGAAGGTCCCAGATCCAGTATCCGTAGAGATTTAAACATCGTCCCTTGAATATTTGGTTTAGGTGTAGTCTCGTCTAGATCTACTAATGTACCAAGTGCCAGTTCCATAGGCCTTGTGATATACTAGTTAATGGATGCTGACAGATAGTCAAAACTGTAGTCTTCTTCAACTAAAGCTGAAAAAATCATCTACTAAACAAGCAATAGGTAACGCAATTATAATTAATACACATATAATATTTTTATTATTTATTTCGTTTAAAAATTTTTGTTTGACAAATAAATAATTTATATAATGATTATGTATAAATTTATAGTGAAATAAAGTCTATTCGATAAATATGCATAGATAACATGTGGCCTTCCATGCAAAACGCATTCATAACTAAAGTGATAGAATAATTTCACGCATCGGCAGAAAGAACTTCACAATTAGTCGAAAAAATATATTTGTATATTTATATAGTGTATATTATAGATTTATCTTACTAACTTATTTCTATTTCTGTCGCGTTTGTTATATTATGGTCGTCAAAGATGACGATTGAAACACCCATAACACATTGTTGAGTATCAGGTCGTTATCAAGTCAAGAGAGCGAATCAATCGACACTTGACGATGATATGTAAATACATGCACGTATAGGTGGAACAATCACAATAGAAGTACAGAATCGACCCCTGTAGAATTATTGATAATAAACATTTGATGCGTGCGAGGCCCTATATACGCAACGCTTCGACTCCAAAATTTTGGATTTGATTGACTGTATTACTTGATTTACTATTTGGATCGATAGGCCAACCTAAAATGATTAATTTGGCTCTACATGTCATCACTGTATCTTCCGCGATTGATACTTTTCATATTTTATTAACTCTACCATATTTACTTAATTTTACTGGGTATATTTTGTACACAGAATCGGGGAGTGCAACGGTCGTTGTGTTGTGGCTACTAATCACCTTAACCATAATGTTTGTGTCCTTAGATTTAGTGCCGCATTAATAGCTGAGAGTCAGTTTTTCTATGTTATGCAATGATCACACAGCAAAGTTATTTATAATTTTTCATTGTTATCACGCAATGTGCTAAATTATTATGTTATACGAACATTTTAAAACATCTAGATAAAGAATGATGCAAACTTTAAACTGCATATAAATTCAAGAAATTAAATACCAAAAAATTAAAAATGGGAGGTTTCGTGCCCGATACTTGTTCGATATTTGTTTGTTTCTAGATATCTCTAATGATATGTTTTACTCCAAAGAAACTCTTTGGTACTTGATATGTATTTGTAAGTCTGATTGTTTGGCCAGTATTGTCAACGGGCCCTGCAGACAGGAGCAGGTCCCGAGGTGGCCGGAGACGAAGAGGGGACGGATTCTACGAACTCTGCTGCTAGAAAAGGGGACAGTTAATAAGGAAGGTATGAGTAAAATCCTTTGATAAGAGGTGCATGAGGCTGGGGATGAGCGAAAAATACAGCAGCAGGGTCCGATATACTTCAGTCCAAAAAACCGGTATTCACTAACTTTTCCAGGAAAAATTTAACGTCTCCTAGTTCTGAGTCTTTAATGCCAAGGGATTTTAGCATGCCCAGGTCACCGTTTTCCACCGCCATAAACACGGACCGCAAGTGCTCTAAATCTGAACGCATTAAATGGAGAGCAGCGCCAAAGTCTTCTATCGTCTGAGATTCTAAAAAATAGATATTAATGACATGAGAATTCACTAACAAACGCAAAAGATACCTGATAAGGCAATTGCCACCTTATCTACTCCTCCAAGTGGTTTAAGAGCGTCTCGCGCTTTACTGCCAAAAAGCTTTTCCAGGTAATTGGGTCCATGACTGGCAAGAAGAGATTTTAGAAAGCTGCCCGTTTCTTCGACAGGTGGCCTTTTCGCTGCGGTACAAAGGCGAGAGTCTTCATCGTATCCATCAGGGCAATCTGGAGCTCCATCGCAAAGGTATTGAATAGATATACAGTTACCATCTCCAGGACATTTGAACGGTTCGTATGGATGGCAAGCATCTCCTGTAAAGTATATGTTGTTGAATAGTGAATAATTTAAACTTACAATGTCAAACTTATGTTAATAAACCAAACATTGCTAAATACACTCGTATACGCTTTTTTTATAAAAGTGTATACTAAGTTTTTTTTAGTTTTTATGACTACGACCATTTTTACATTTTTATTTAGGACTTATTTTGTATATTGCACACTTTGTAATTTAAAGATAAGATTTGTTTATAAATATTATTTAATGACTGATATTGCATCAATTATTGTTTTACTTTGATTTGAGTGTCCAAATATCATATAGTAAATCTTAAATGTGTTAATATTTGTATTTTTTTTATTATCTGGTTCTAACTGTGAATAGAACATTTTTATTTAATATAAAATACAAATAATAAACAAATTTCGACAACATTTGCTTTTTAACAATACATTTCTTATCACATTTCAAATAATTATGTAATATATGTACTGTGATATGTAATATCAATCTCAATCTATACTCCACACTTTATTACCTTTTCAGCCAGTAATCCAGAAACAAAATTTAGATATTCTTAAGCATTTAATTAATTAAACAAAATAACCCTATTGCCTAAAATGACAGAGATATTGATGCGTTTATTGATAAATGTGAAAGTTTACAACCACCTGTAGATATAAATGATATTACAAGACCATTGAGAAAATTCAGCTTACTTAGGCAACACACATATATAAACCTAGTGAAGGTAGTAAAGGTCACTCAATATAGGAGTGCAGTTGTGCACCTCATAAAGACGTCTTATCAAGCTTCTATTCATACCATCACAAATGTTTGATATGAACTGCTTACGTCAAATGACACACGTCTAAATGGTAGTCCAGTTCGGTCTATGCGCAATCACTGCAGCAGTCATGCAGTCTCGAAGTTCATCCAATGTTGTTGACATTGGTGATAAGTAAACCAGGAGTGTAATGCATCCCCCAACAAAAAAATTGTAGAATTGAGAAACATGGAAGGCCAGCCTAGCAATACCAAATCCTCTCCAGCACATTGCCCAATGCAGTGATAAGAAAGTTCCTTATTTAGATAGTCATGCACTTCCCCATACCAATAGGCTACAGCTCTGTCTTGTTCGAATATGAAACTGTAACATATCTAGGTATATTGTACCCCTCACAGTCTTTTCACTGACAAAAGGGAACTATACGCTTTTATTTTAGAGACTACACAAAAAACATTAAGTTTTGGCAGATTCCTTCCGTGTTCCACAACGCTATTATAAGAATTTCCCGTGTCCCATACCGGAAGATTGTGACCATTAACCTTTCCAGTTACATGAAATGTCGTCCCGTCGCTGAACACAAGACGGTTAGCAAATTCATCGTCATGCTTGCTCTGCTAATTGACTGTTGGGGGTTATGTACGAAACTGTCTCTAATTGCCTCCATTGAGTCGTCAGAAACGCCTGGTCTTCCGTTACTTTTACTTGTATCCTGAAATTGCCGATACCATCACAAAACTTGGAGGTCTCCCCTCCTTTTATGTATCATTTAATATTACATCTGTAATACTTTGTAAAATATATATTTTTAAAGCCCGATGATTTTTTGTAGTAACCCTAAATTTGCCCCACGAAAATTAAAAAAAGCAATTTAAAAAAAAAAAAATTTTTAATGATTAGAGTTACTTAAAACATTTCAGAAAGCGTAATCCATACTAGCACTACCCTCATTTTTGTATCTCGCTTCCCTCTTAGTCCGCTCATTTCGTAATATATTTACAAGCTCGCTTCACAATTGAACACAAAGTATGCGGCCTTAAAAATATTTCCGAAATGTACATTTGAGGTGGACCGCAAAGCTTTTACGGATGAGTAATTGCTGTCTAACAAACTTTCAATGAACGGACACCGGTGCAGGTGTGGCGATTTACTTGCTCTCTAGTCAAAATGCTATCTTCAATGATTTTGATTGGAGGAATAGTCTGGATACTTGCATTTTACTAAGTTTGACTGGAATAAGAGTGAAGTGTGAGCGAAACGCCTAATATTTTTTAGAAAGATATTGTGACTTGCTAAAAATTAAACAAAAAGTTTGACCTATCGTTACTAGTTCCAGTAGTACTTTCAAGATATCGCCACACATATAAGTAGGAAGAAGAGCATTTATCGAAACTCTTAAGTGTCCAAAACTCTCAGACTATAAAAATAATTTTACAACATCATAATCAGCTTGTCTTTTTATACAAAAAAATTAGGAAAAAACTGAGGAATATAAAAGCTCAATAACTTAGAGAAATACTTTATTAAAAAAAGTACATACTGTATATTTTATTCACGATATCTTTGTTGTAACCTGCATCCCTGTGCAAACACTCCTCTGTTTTTGAGTGTATATCAGCCATTACATACCGGAATATTTTCAAAAGGATTATAAAAGTCCAGAAACAAAAGTCTTACAAGGTCTATTGATATTCGGACTGTGCGAATGGTGTCCCAGCTTGTTGGAACCTTATTCCATCATTAATAAAAAAATATGGATAATTTTTGCGTAATAAACCTGACCAACAAACTGTAAATATCATTATTGTCCTGCAAAATATACATTTTTTGATATTATCTGAGGTACGTAAAGTTCTTGCTGTACTCTCAAAGCTGTATCCAAAAAGTTGTTAATCCATCTTATAGTATTATGTTTGAGATATTGACCTGGCGGTAGAATAACCGTTGAATGAACGCAAAACAATAATTATCTTTATAAAGCAAGTATAAACTAATTATAAACTGAAAGAAGAGCACAGCTTCTTAGCTAAGACAAAAGTGAAGTAGGAATGCTTGAAGAAAATTTCTTTCGTAGGTTATCTTACACTACTGACTCTTTAGTCAGTATCACGATATCAGATTAACATATACTCTCGTCCGTTACGTAACGGATTATTATAAAGCTTCTCATGATACAGAACATAAAACCATTTAAAATTTCGAGAAGATTTAAGGCACACGTCGGAGGTAACATCCTTAAAGGGCTCAAGTATTCGTGAGAGGAAAACAATTTTTGGAACATTCAATATTTAAAAATTAAGTTCACTGATGTCTTATGGGAACTAGCGTAACTAAGGAGAATATTCGCATTGTAAACAGCCTTTTCGAAAATGATCATCGATTAATCATTGCTGTAATTGTTTCTGATGTGGGAATAAACTTCGGCAATGCTTAGATAATCCCAGACATTACTGAGAATTTGTTCTTTTGCAATTATCATTTGTTTGGACTACTAACAAAAGTAATTCGTGCGCGATTAGCTGATATCAGAACCACCTTCATTGTAGAATAACTGACTCGGAAAACTACGTATCTGTTGAGAAAAATATGTTTTTGAGTCAGAAGATTATGTAAAAAATAACTTTTTGGGTTGTATTTTTATAATACTTTAACAAAATTAAAAAACAATTTAGGTTTAATTTGATTGTCTTTCATATCTATGTTTTAATAGGAAACGTAAATTGTACACCTGCTCATTTCTTCATAATTACTAAATACTGTACTCCTTACGATATAACACTGGTTTAAAAATTTTCAGTTTTTATACCCTATATTTTAAACATTAAAGAAATCTCCCTACGAGAACAGAACAAATATAAATTAGCCATATCATTCAATTTTTTCTTATCTTCAGTAATACTGTCAACTGATAAGACGCGAATCGGAAAACTTGTCGATTTAAATGTTTGAACCAGCTTTACTTAGAAAAAACACAAAACAACAAATAATGTGACAGTATTTGATCCTACCAATCAAAACGATTAAACTATTATTATTTGAAATTATAAATATAAACATTATAAGAAATTGTTGTTATTACAAAATAATAATTCAAAACGAAGAAAGAAAAAAGAAAACAAAGAGGGGGATACAAAGTAAAGGGGGAGAGAAAAGGAAACTAAGATCATATAAAAAAATAATTAACAAAGAAAAAAGTAATAATAAGTTACATTATAACAGAAAAGGGAGAGTTAAAAACTGACGAGTTTATGAAAGAGAAGAATAGAAAATAAATAAAGACAGTAGAGAATCATGTAGAATGAGATAAAAGGAAGAGTGAGGACTATAGAAAAATGAGCTACATTGGTGGGCGAAATGAGAGACTTTGTGAGACATTCAAAGAACTAGCAACTCTACCAAATAATGTTTTAGCCCACAAAACTTCTATAGGTCTATAGGGTCATTTGTCCCAAAAAGGCAACATAAAAAATAGAAAAAGATAAAGAACAGTACAAATTACAGCTCTACTCTAACTCATAGCTCTCGTTGGGGAGGAAACAAATTGAAACCTCCAGCAAAGAGCTAACTTTTCTTAATAATTAATCAAAATAAATACCAAACATCAACAAACTTCAAATGATTATGGAGTCTGACATTTAATAGGAAAAAAGGTAATATAATACAATATTTCCATTTACTTAGGTTTTGTCGATTATTAAAAAAGTTTTGATAAGTCAGTTGATAATCATAGATTTATAAATAATATACTAATAGCAACGCGATATTCCAGTCTAAATAAAATTACAACAAAAAAGAAAGAATAAAATTTATTTTCAAAATTAATTAGCATATGATATTAGATGTATTCAAACAATTGAGCTGGGACAATAAGAAGACAAGCATTAGCGAAGACCAGCTGAATAAATAATATATACATCTATAGGATAAAAATATGTCAAACATACTTGAAGAAAATCCAAAACAGCTAAAATCAAAAAGGCCAAAGAACACTCAGAGCTACATTGAATCATGCTGCAAAACTTAAAAAAAAAAATCAAATTGGGGTGAGTTGCTTTTGCACCATGTATTTAATGAGAACTTTTAAAACCTCTAAATAACCTAAGTGTTTTTTCAATGTATGGTACCGCTGTTACATACGGTACAGAAACGTAAGAGTCAATAAAGACAGTTTTAGACAAAACGAGAATAAGTAGAATAATTCTAAAATAATGTTAGAAATACTTCGAAAAGACTGAAAGATAAATACTAAGATGGGACTAACAATGAAAGTAGAAGAAGTTATTATAAACATAATAAAATAAAATTCAAAAAAAACTAAACACGTGACGAAAATATATGAAAAAAATTAAGAATTGTACAACCTTATAAACGGAGAAGAAAAAATAATTTTAAGACAAAAACATGAAATAAAAGGTCGAAAATAGATTCAATTAAGTCAGAATATACAAAAATAGACGATGATAAAAGAAGGCTAAATACAAGAGTAGACTACAGAAGCTGTAAAAAGAAGAAAAATTAAATTAACAAACAATAATTTGCAAAAAAAATGCCAAAAAATATAAAAACTACTGCAGATGGCCTTCAAAATGGTTCCTTACACTCCTTCGAGATTTTAAGTTGATTATAAAATAACAATATTGCACGTTGCCTTATTTTATAAGGAATACATTCATTGACTTCATCTACGATATCAATACCATGATACTCTGGTATGGTATTTTGTGCACAAGTGAAATGTCTTTTTTTAAAGAAGAGACACCCAAGGCTACGCTTTTACATATCACCCCTCTCAGTATCCTCTTATATCACTTTTGTAAAAAGGCGTGGGTTGGTCTTAATGTCATTTACGTACAAATTCTTCTAGTTAGATATTGTCTTCGAATTGCGATTTTATCTTCACCGGTAGATCTTAACAATATTAAGTACTAATTGTGCTTCGTTTGGTAAAAAAATTAGTAAAATCTATGCCTTTTTCATTCCAAAATACAGTTGCAATGACCTTCTCCATTCAAGTTCTTCTTTTGTACCTGCCTTTATACTTACTCATTTAGACGCGAGAGGAGAAGGAGAGTTAAACATTTTCTTGAGACGAGCTAAGAGCCTTTGCAAGGTGTCAAGTCGTGCAGTCTTTAGACAGAATTAAAGAGGCAGGGCTCATCTTATCGACACATTTTAAAATTTCAAGGTATTTTTGATTATTCAACGAATACTGCTTTGACTAATAGTAGCTTCGGTGCACATTTCGTCAATTGTTAGCAACTAATTGTGCTTGGCAAGTTTGAGAGTTCAAGGAGCGTTCATCTCAATGTTGCTTGTACAAACGCGCGTGTATGCATTACGTCGACGTAGTTTTGGTAAAATCTCGGCACCTTTCTATTTTCTTCTTTTAAAAACTTTATTATAGTGCGTTGCATAATGACACTAAGTACTGACTATTCAGTCTTTGCAATTGCTTGCAGGAAAAGATATAATAGGGCAACCACTCATGTCAACCAGCCTATACACACATCAATATTCTCCATCCAATCGTCTCAGTGTTGCTGTGTAAGTCGCGTTTAAATTTAACTTGCCTATATAGATTTTCCAAACACGCTTGGATCAATGTCTATGTAGTAGACGAAGTACTCAGTAGACCAAAAAAAAACTTTACTTGAACATGCAGTCAACACCTAACTCTGTGTTAATATTCTGTTAGTTAAGGAAAATATAATATACCAAACATTACAAAACCCTTTGTAATTATATAGAAATTGTATTTCAAGAAAACTGAGTAAGTTGAATCGTTAGGTTGAAAGTTATAAACAATACAAGATTAAATAAAGACATTTAATTACGATAGAACTGACACCGAAGAGGGCTGTGGCAGTGTTCATAATATCAACCAACACAAGAGCCAATGCGATCTTACTCCCAAATAGAAGCTCTTGAAAAATACTGTACACACTATACATGACATACGCAATAATTGGATATAAAGAAGTTATCCAAATGATTCCCGCATGACCCACATATTATTCATAACTATTAAACTTGGTCATTAACGAAAGTTCAATTCAAATAAAACCGTACCATGTCACAGTCTGCTTTGAGCAAGACCGCTTTCAACGGCGAATGAGAAGTTGCGTGCAAGGAAGGGGTATCGCGTTCTGGGAGCTTTATGACGAGAAACAAGCCGCGAATGCCGACACCTACCAGTTTTTTTGAGCCTTACATCCCCAATTGCATGCAGTCACGTAAATTAACAACGCCCATTATCACCCGTGACAACACCAAACCACATGTGACGCCCGTCGCTAAGGAATAGCTCGATTCACATAACATTAAGGCGTGCACGAACCTTTTCACTTACCTACTCTGCAGCTATGTAATTTTAACTGTTTGCAAACTTTGAAGAACTAAACTGTTGACAACGTCTCATTGACATAAATGGAGACTATTTATAAGCTTACTAAATTTTATTTTTATGGCTAACTTGTTCTTCTTATTTAGTTCGACTCGGACAACCTATTAAAACACTGGATTAAGTTCAAGTAACAAAAACCACTTTTAAGTGCCAACAGAGCGTAAAGACAAAATAAAACCCCCTCAAAAATATTTTTCTTAAATTAAATTGACATGTCAATGGCCCATTGCTTAGTACTGGGACTGTCCCCCTCCCCACCAAGTATATGGTTTCCTCCTTCAACACATTGTTGGCAAATGTACCTAGACTTTTACCAATTACAAATAGGACATTCTTCATAAATTCCGTTAAAGGTATACGTCTTACTATATTTATAGAAATAACATCATTAGCCGATATTACAATTTGTTCTTATTTTTAACCAAATACTATGTCATATTGTTGAAATTTTTTAATATTTCTAAGAAATAATAATATAATTAAATTTTACATGAAAAATAGCCATTCGCTATACTTTTATTATATATTTTTGAAATTGATGTATTTTTCCAAATTTTTATGCGTCGCCATTTTTTTAAATAAACGGTTTTGATTGAGTCCATTGGTGACAAAAAAGTTGGCAATGCTTTTTATTTAACTAATTTTAAATAAGTCCCCATCAAGAAATAAAACAAAAAAACAATACTTACCTTTTTGCATCATTCTCTACATAAACGAGTGAACATTTGTCTAATTTGTTTTAATTTACAAACTCCATTTTATGAGGGCGTTTAAATATAATTTTGTACAAAGCCACCTCATACCCAAGGGGCAGCCCTAAATTAAACGCTTGCACTTGTTGTACAGGGTAATAGTATGTACTAGAGCTACCTTTCTCATTGTTCTATGTGCAAAGGGACCACTAACATTAACTTAGGTTGCAGTTCTCTGTACACCGATTGGAGGGTTTGCTTCAGTTTCATTAAAAAGTTACTCCTTCATGTCCTACCGTCCATTATCATAGTTGTTTCCGCTGGATGAACCAATGTCTCGCAAACAATGATAAAATTTGGTAAAAGGGAACACCGAGTGCAAATAACCCAGGCTTTGGGCCCCACAGGGACCTTCAGCCTTACAGGTGTAACACGCAGTTAGCAAAAAGATCGTTTAAGGGCAAAGTGCCACCGCAATTCTAATTGACCTGGTCTCTAGCTTGGAAAAGGTCGGTCCTACGAAAGACGTTCTCACTTTGAATTAGTTGCGGCTTCACGAGCATTATCATTGACACGACCGCTCGTAAAGTACATATCTGCCATTTTTGCATTATATACTAACGCTAATCTCCACTTGAAACCAAAAAAAAAAAAAACTGGCAGCCTAACGACTAACAAGCAAGTAAGCGATTATGCAGAATGATCTTATCGCGATCGTGTTTTCGATAACTAAGACAAAGTGAATGAAAACTTTTTAGACACTACTACATTGCTTCTCTGTACAAATTCTTATGCCAAATGTTATTATTGGTGATTAGTTTTGTACCAAAATGGGATAAAAATCGTAGACAACGGTTTCTCTTTATTGATTTTAGAGGAGTATCCGATCATTAAGTTAAAACTAGAAATTCGGTTAAACGTATATTTATACTGTTTTTGTGATAACAGAAGGGCCATTTTGCTCTGAATTATTTGTTGCGTTTTCAGTGGATAAATGAAGTGCATTCAAGCAAATATTGAAAATCCCATGACCGGAAGGAAAGTATCGAGTTTTTTGCAATAAATGAAATGTTTATTGATCGGTAAAGTGCGACACCTGACAGTTGATGAGATTAAGTGTCCTTGTGGTATTGTCACATTGTGTTAACTTACCGTTCCTTTTGAAGCTAAGATGACCGTAGAGTCTGCTGAGGTCGATGGCCATGACGGCGTGGGGTATAGCCGCACAAACGGCCACTACCACAGTAGCTAGTAGCAGCGGGTGTGGCGTCAACACCACGCGAATCATTGCTGGCGCTGGTGCACTACTCAAATGGAAACCGGTGCCAACAACTACCTAGTTCGTCCTAAACTATAGCGTGTCTTTTACGTCAGATACTTTTGTCGATGCGTCTAGACGCTTCTGCGCAATCGGTTGTTAATTCGATCAATAATGCCACCTACTCTTAGGTGTAATTTCCAGGAACATACAACGATGCTTAATTTAGTTCTGTTCCTACAGAACATTACTTACGTTATAATAGACACCAAAGAATTTAATAAAACAAAAACAATATTTATTTTAATACTTAAACGAACAAAAGTACGGCATCAGTACGAACGAATTACATATATTGCAATGAAATGTTCATGTTAGCGTATTATAATTAGAAAACTATTCAAACTTGAAAATTGTAGGTTTATATCTATCCGATAAATCATATATAATTTCTTAAAAACCAAATCCAAAAAAAGTATTGTTAGCTGTTCAAATTTGTCATGTTAACATTGGTAGTATATTACATTTGTATGAATGCCTTGTTATAGGTAAAATATAGATTATAGGTATGGTGAGACTACAAAAGGGGTCATAACAATAATGTGACATAAACATGGAACTAGTGAGTACAAAAGGTATTCATTTACAAATAGTGGGTTCTGGAACGGTACACAGGACCATCAACCGGAAGGATCGTCATCTTTAGAGTCTTACCATTACGGATCGTAACGCGATTTCGAACGTCCTAAAGCAATAATGATGGACCATCACATAGTACCGATTATTTATTTTCTCTATTTGATATAAATTACTTGCAATGGTACTTTTTTCAACGATAAAATTACATTGGACGACAAAAGTAATTATGGATATGTGAGTATCACAGAGTCGTATTTTCCAATAAATCTAAATTTTATTTGAACCAAAACCATGACCGAGAGGTGTTATAACACAAGAATGAAAGACAAAATTTTTAGTTAGACTTCTCTGAACACGCTGTTGCCTACCTTCAGATAATACCTCAAGCAATCTTCCAGTGAATAACACTCAAGTGCATGTAACACTCAATTTTTCCTTGATCAGCCAGATCACCTAGCACGTCGTTACATAAGAATACAATGATATTCACAATCCCCCAAAAAACCTAAATAAATTATAAAAACGTACCAATAATTAAGTTAATTTTCTTTTTAACTCAAAGCTAAGAGGACTGGAAACACTCACAAAACGCTGAGATAGAGTCGCATATTCTTGTTCTTAGGATGTCTTCTTTAGGCAAGACTGACGATTTTCTGCTGTTCTAAACAATTCTTGCTTGTTAATTCCAGCCCATTGCCTTGTTTTTTGACCGAGATGTTCTATTTTCATTTCGTAAAAGATGACCCAGATAAACTGTCTTTCTCTTTTTTACTATTAACAAGAGTGCTTGATTGCAATTTATACATTGTAGTACTTCTTGGTTTGCTACCCTTTCCACCCATGAAATTCTAAGCTTTCGTCTGTGTCCAAGGTTTTATATAATATCAGCCATATCTATTTTTTACTATTCTCCATTTAAGTGATAAATTAACATTTTTGTCAATTAGAAGTATCTTCGTTTGGATAATTTCATTTCTACTTCTTATTTTTAAGCTTAAACTTTATTTTAAGTTTAGTCAGCAACCTAAGTATTTGTGCTTTTCTATGTTTTCTAAAGTGGCGGCATTTATTTTAAATTATTCTTCTTCCTGTTTAGTTGCATTTTTTTTTGTTTTATTTGTATTAAATGTTACACCTATTAGTGTGCTTGTTTCATATACTTTAGTAATTAATTGTGACGATGTCTGCCAATAATACGTTGTCGTCGGAAGTTTTAATGTTATTAGTTTAACTTTTAAATTACTTCCAATTAAGACATTTTGAAAAGTCACTCTAGAATAAGTATTAAACAACATAATACACAGCTGTGACCTATACCTCACTTAATTTCCATGTTATTCGTTACCTTCTCTTCTCCTTTTACCATAGATTAGCGACTATTTTTAAGAATTTTATATATGCCTTACTTTATCAAATGCTTTCTCATGATGGGGAAAGCAGAGGTACACATATTTTTGCTGGTCTATATATTTTTCCATCAAAACTTGCACAGAGAATAAAGCTTCACGTGTTCCTATTCCATTTCTAAAGCCAAATTGCGTGTCACTGTTCCTTCGCATTTTCATATTTACAGCTTTGCAGTACTTTAAAAGTATTTTTAGATAGTAGCTCATAAGACATCAATCTGTAATACTTTCGCATTTGTCTTTTTGGGCAATGTGATGAATTCTGAATCAAACCAATTATGTGGAATATTGCCAGTTATATACCTTATTAAATAAATCTTCTAATATCCTTATATTTCATTCTTGAATTAATTTAAATAGTTCTGTGCACACACCATCATGTCCACTTTCATCTATTTATCTACTTCCTGATCGTTATCATCAAATTGAAATTTTGGTCACTCATCGTCAAATAATTTTTCAATATAGTCTTTCAAAAATAATTTTATGGCAACTTTGATTTTATCTTTTACCTTTAATTTATTGGTCTACAATTAGCTTTGTTCCTGTTTTTAAAAACTCTACGTGTATGAATTAAATTCATTATTTCCACTGTAATTAATCTTTGTTTCTATTTTTTGTTTTCTCACATTTAAAGACTGCATTTTATACTTCTACTCTAGTCGTTTTTAGCTTGTACCATGTTTCTTCTATATCGTTTTAAAGATCGTTTAAAACATGTAAAGATTTTGATAGAGTAATTGTAAAATTCACTATTTACATGTTTTATTTGCCCAATTGTATACTGTCTACGTTGTTGAAGATGCTTAATCATAAAAGGAAATCAACTGATATAAGTTTTGGAGATCTTCTGATTTTATTACAATTTACCTATTCGAAAAAAAATTATTTTAACATCGACCAACTTTCATAACATATTATTATAAAACTTCATCTTATTCATACTACAACTTTTTTGAAGAAACTGACATGTTGCACAATTAAAATTGGCATTAAAGAATACTGACTCTATCTTAAGCCTTGATTTTTTCCAAAATTGAATTGTCGGCTCAATTGAAATTGTGGCGATCAAAGTAAATAATCGGCCCTTAAAATATTCTCTGAACGGGACCATACTCTGTCTCTAAAATATTTTCCCCTTTTAAAGACCCATATTTACATTTAAGACAATAATATGATTGATGTCGTTATTACGAACCAGTTGCCGGGCTAAGGTTATTACATTTTTCTTGATCAAGAAATTTCTTCAATGAGTTATCTCTATTTAGGGATCTCGTATATAGTTCCTAAAATTATGCCTACATTTTACTAATTCTATTATGACAAACAGGGAAAAGTCTGGATTCTGTTCTGACAATAAGCTTTTTGTTGGTCAATAAGATTTAGGGAGTTAGGAGTTAGTATTTCTATTAATATTGGAATATCAGTTTTATAGTAGGGTTATGGTAACAGATCTTAGTTCTATTTATCGGTTTATCATGTCGAAAAGTCTGATAAATATGGTGATTAGCTATTTTGTCACCAAATGGATTTGGACAGGGTGATAATGAATTTTGGTATTAAAGTAACAGATAGTATGGTACGTTTTCTATAGACAGTATAATAAAAACTGCCATTTAAACCATTTTTTGTTATAAGAATGTCTAGGAAGGAAAGAAAGTTGTTTTGTTTCTATGGTAAATTTGCTTTAGATAAAAAAGGAATTTGGGAAGAGAATATGGTAGAGTCCCAATAGTAAAAGCATCACCGACATATTATATCCAACAGAGTGCTTTAAGGTAGGTTTTTTAAGGGTTTTTGTTTTAAAATCGGTCATAAAGAAATTTGCTGTGACAAATAAAATTGGCGAACTCATAGGAGCACCGTTAGTTTGACGGTAACAATAATTTTAAATGGTAAAGTGGGTATTGGATAGTCAAACGTAATTACGGATAGAGTATTATTTACTCTATTCTAAATTGATTTCAATAAGCGCAGGGTCTTAGGAATTAGGATATTGGTAAACAAGAAAACGACCTCAAAGCTGACTATAATCACTTTCCCGATTTGTTTGACCTATATACGGTTTTTGTTAGTTTCCACAAGGTATTGGAACAGCGATATTTAGCTGAATGATTTTGTTATCGGTCATGAAAACCGTATGAATGTTTTGCCTCATTATTATGCGGCATATTTCATTGGCAATGTCTCTGATGTAAGGCAAAAACGCTTTTTGTTGTTCTGGTCCTCTAGATCTTGGTATTGGGAATTTTCTAATTATAGGTATAGGATAAAGATTTATTAAAATACTCATTTGTCGGTTTTTATGATGAAAAGTTTGATGGATTTGGTGATGAAGAATTTTGTAACCTAAAGGATTGGGACAAGGTCATAATAAAATTTGGCATTTAGGTAAGGATTAGTATAAATAATTTTTCTATAGACAGTGTAATAAAAACTGTCGTTTTAAAAGTTATTTTATTAGAAGAGTGCCTAGAAAGACAAAGGAATTGTTTTGTTTGATTTCCATGGTACATGTTAATGTGGATTTGGTTAGGTGGTAAAAACGTTTCATAAATTCAGATAACAAAAGTATTATCAATTGGAGATAAAACTTATTTTGAAAAATAAAGTAGGTATTGGATAGGCAATGGTCAAATAAGAAGAGAATATCGTCCTTTACATTGCAAATTGATTTTAATAACTGTAAAGTCTTAAGGATTGGGATACTGGTAAACAAGGAGACGACATCAAAGCTAACCATAATATTTTCTTTGCGTATAGGGAAAGATTTTATTATTTCTAAGAAGTGGTAAGAATTTTAGACGTAAGATGAGGCTTCCTCTACTAAAAAATGAAAACTTTGGGCAAGAAGAAATATAGAATGTAAAGAATTGTTTTTATGAGTTTTTGAGAAACTATATAATTTTGGAATTCTTCGGTTTAATCTAATAAAAATGGTTTTGATTTTTTACAATGTACGTGATGGTATTATTAGATACATAACGATAGTCGGATGATTTTAATAAATGTTCTATCATGCCGATATAGTCTGATGTGGTTAGGATTATTTTAACTGTCTATAAAATTGTAATATAATTTTATTTTAAAGTTTTTAAAGCACGTAATTCGGAGGTTTTAATATTTGATTGTGATAGCACGGCTGTCCGTAGCACTATAGGTCATCTTGTCTGGTTTCATTTGCCGCGTTTTCAAGAATAAAAATGGGAGATTATATTGAAGATATTATATGTTATGTTCGGTAAGTACACGAATTGGGATAACATTAAAATTAAAACTTTTTATCGAATTGCTTATAGGATAGTTGAAAAAAAATTGTTTTGCGCAATATGAAAAATTTAATTTTTTGGGGCATCGATTTTCTCTTCTAATATATATGACGCTATCTCATCTATTATCCTAAACAAATAATTCAAAATAATAGAGAAAATATGTGAAGAACTTAATTTACAGAAAATACCGGAACATTCTGAGTTGATTTTATCAAGGTTTAAATGATTTTTGGCAATGTTTTAGTCGTAATCAAATAAAGATCCCATACTGCAGGTTCTTAAAAAGTTAAGGTGTCAAAAAGTGTAATAAAGTATAGTAAGCTTTCAATCTAGCTTAGGTCAGTTAAATTAAATGTTTTCTCCCCGTAGAAACTTATGCTCAAATTAAATTCTGCTCTTTCTATTTGAATAACTTGATTTACCAATTGAACTGCGTCGTTTTTGGGATATTTTGTGTCCGGATTTATTATTTATAGGACTGAAAGCAAAAGAAAAGTGTTGGGTAACTGATGGTAGAGGATAATGAGGGGGTCTCATATGACAGATAAGAGTTGACTATTATCTCTTATGTTAGATATTGAAGGGTTTTTTTGTTTTAGTTGCCTCACGAACAATTATTCTGGTAAAATCAAAGATTTATTAACGGAAAAAGTTAATTTTGTGGTATGTCTCTATATGATGTTTGTCAAGTACTGAACAGTTATTGCTTTTCCGTGCGGCCAAATATTTGCCGGTTTGTTTGACATATGTAGATTCTTTGGCAGTCTCTGCAAGGTATTTCATAAACTGTTTGGACTATTAGGGCAGTGATCCGCAGCTGTTGCATAGTGATATGGCTAAAATTACTCGAACCAAACTGAGAAATCATGCCTATCCTGCTATATAGCCCTACCTTATGCAACAACAGAAGTTCATTAACAAAATAGAGCTTTATCAGTGAATAAACAAATTAATTTGCAAAATTCTACAAAATTGGGCATGACGAATTACCTGGAGCCTTGGCAAAAGATCAAGTTATCTTTAGAGAAAATAAAGAATAAAAACTAACATAAAACGAAATCAACTTTACAGTAACGCATAGTGCAGATATTTTATTATACAAGATGGTTTAAATTTTCAAAAAAAGATGGATTTCTAAAGTATCAAATACTTGGAATACCGTAACCAACTCTCTGCTGTGTGTTTAATCACTATTTACTGTTCAAAACTTATCACTTGTAGGTAGTAAAAGTTCCTTGCGTTACGTTAAAGCTTGTAGGACTTTATAATCGTATGACTGAAAACATGGCGCATTTAATTCTTAATAAGAAAGCAACGTCTCGCCTGATTTATTCGGTTACTGGAATAATACACTCTTTCAACGACTTCATCTTTTCAGTCATGTCGCCAGAGACAATTGTGTAAGGGATATTGATGACGCGATTTTTTTGCTGGAAATATGCAAAAAATACGAATCTACAAAAATAAAAAGCTATAGTAGTATTTAAAATTTTTATATTGCGTTGACGTTTCCTGAATTGCTGGATTCCTCCCAATTCGTCGGAAAACCTTTGCGTCACCAATATCCCGACATGGCTGAGAAGAAAAAGTCGTTGAAAGAGTGTCATCAGTGGCACAGTAGTATAAGATGGTTTCTAGGATGATGCGTGTCAAAGGATTCCATTTCTGCACTCAGATTTGAGCTATCTGCAGGAACTCAACGTCTACGGCTGCTCGGAGATTGATGACGTAGAAAACCAGTTTTTCCAGGTTTTCAGGATTTGAGCCAAATCTTCTTCAACTTTGAGCTCCTACTGGAGCCTATAAAAAATCCCAGAAATAATCTAAGTTCAGGAACTTGTAGAACAAACATTCTTCTTTCATGTGTGAGTATTGATTAGACATGGACAAATTTTACGTGACCGTGGAGTAAAAAATGCAGAACAGCTTTTTCCCAAATTGAATTCTCGAAAATCAGCTGGAGATGGATGAAATCAATTGAGGTATGTTGCTGTCGATGACTACGCAATCATATACTCATATTTCAGCTGTGTACAATGTCTGAGAGCCTAGAAAAACGAGGAGAAATAAGTGCCCAAAACTTTTGTTCGATACTGTACATCGCGATGTTGCAAAAAATTTCTTTTTCAAATAAATAAAAATTTAGATTTCATCTTTCACGAGGACAAAGCTACATCCATTGGCATTGAAATGTTCGATGTTTTCTAAATTAATCTCAACCTCTATTGATGGGCCATATGAAAAATAAAAGTTTTGTGCTTGAATTTTAACCTGCAAAATTTCCTGGTTTTGTTTTACAAAAAAGCAGATCATGTACCACCTCTACCAATACTTTAAATAATGCTGTTGATTCAGTGACGCAAAACATTCTTCGGGTGTGGAATCAATTGAGCTAACGTTTAGATATTTAGATAGATATATCGTGCAGTCAAAGGGGGGTGGGACATTAAATATTCATAATTTTTAATAGGCGTAGAATGTAATTCATATAATATTTTTCAATGGTTCTAATTTTGAATTAGCTTACAGTATTAAGTCTATCTTTTTGAATTGCCTTCTATAACCAATCAAGATAATTTAAGATTTTTGATGTAAAAAAAACTAAAGAGTTTTGTTTGCAACGAAACTGTAAAAACTATAGAATACGACCAAGAGTCTGTAGTCTAATAAAGCATACAATGAATTGTAAATTATTTTCTATTTCATGTTCTAATACACATTTGTGTTCATATAAATGACAAAAAGCTGTCATACTTATCCAATGTCTTGGTTAGTATCATATATTTTTTTGTTTATGTATGGTAGCTTCTTTCTATTAATTTCAAAGCAGAAAACCATGCTTGAATAACAGAATGAATGTTTTAACAGTTTTGGTCAGGTTTCAACAGAGAATCTTTCCCTTGTTACCGTGTAGAATTATTGCATCTAATATAATTTTTGATGATACTTTTGTTATCTGGCCTCGTGGGCAAAACCATTATCATTATCACCCAGCCTCTTTTTTCGTCCATACATAGGCCCTCCTCTAGTTAGTTGTGTTTTATTTTGATATCATCTGTCCAGTGCATGGGTGGTCTTCCAACACTTCATTTATCAGCTCCATATCCATTCTCATGGATAAGATATGCTTCCACAATTCCTTTTCTATCTAAACAACATTACATCAACATCAACATCAAGTTTACAATAAAAGTAGAACAAAAATACTAAACTTTGGTTTAGTGGAACCGGAGATAAGAGATGGATGAGATACCAATAGAAGCTAATCCCGAAAATATCTATTCTGATTTACAAAAATGCCCTATACATAAGTTACACTTCTAAAGTTTGAATTAATAATGTCTATGGACATAGACGTTGCATAGACTCTATGGCAGAGTTCAAGTTCATTCGCACGTGCGTAGACTAAGCTTGCTTCTAATTAGCCAACTCACCACGTGAGGTTAATCCGTGACACTTTAGTATGAAAGAGAACACAGCTTTATCTCTTTAGTCATTTGTGAGTGAACGGTAATTTTTTTTGTCTATTTGTTCTCTAGCTTTTATTGAAATCAAGCATGTAGAATTCTTCTAGTTTTCAGTTTAAGGTATATTTTTACCAATGTTTTCTTTATTAACGGTTCTTTTCTATATTAGTATGAGTGATCAAGTTTGGAAGGCATGTTAGTTGCTAACGTGGGAAGATGGAATAGCTTGAGCTATTTATAAAAGATTCCTACCGGCTTATAAGAACTGCTACCGCTGCCATACTCCAATACAAAAAATATATATAGCCAATAACAAATTTTTAAAGAATGCGCTGCTCCCACCTGACCAAATCACTTAACTTATGTACGGGCTTCGTCAATAACTAGACATATGACCAACAGAGCATATCTTAAACCTTATCGCTGCTTGGTAAGTAATCGCCATCTTGTTTGTTTACATTCCTATGTTACTCAATAAGCACTACCACCATAAAAAAGTTTGGTGGGTCTGGCAAAATTGTCCAAATTAACACGTCTAAGTTTGGTAATCGAAAATAAAATCACAGTCAAGCAATTGAAGACCAATAGATGTTCTGAATGTTGGAATATAGGCAGGACGATGTCATCATGGTTGTTGTAGACACACATAATTTGGAAACGCTAATATCCCAAATTAATAGGTACGTGTTAGAAGGCACAGAGACTACATCCACAAACGTGTAAACTATAACGACTTAAAACATCAATTCTTAGTAAAGTTTTTCTTGTCATTGGTTACTAATAATGTCTTATTACAACTAAGGTAGTACTCATACCCAGATATCGTTGCTGCAAAGTCAATAGACTCGATTTGATGGAAGCATTGCTCGAAGCTGTCCATCATCAGCACAAAGACTTCCATCTTTCAACTGTGCCTTAAATTGCTTATTAGGGGGGCGTGTTTTTTATAATGGTTCAATGAAGGGACATGGGAGCGAAACTGACTGTCACTTCACTATGTTCCTTGGATAAAAGTTAAATGGTCAGCATTATTAAATAAAATGTTTTCCAGTTCTTTTCATGTCTTTCCCAATTAGCATTGGGCCATTATGCATTCTAGGATATATTGGATTGTTTCATTTAGTTTGGATTGCTTAGGTTAAGATGTGGTTAATCATAAAAAAAATATTGGTAGTGTTCTGTCAATAGTTATAGGCAACATGGATTTCCACAGACTTTCTAAAAAAAGTATCAGGAATGTAAGGTCTAATGTTTGCCCAAAAAAATTTTGCCCGAAATTTCTGATTAACATATCCATTAAACGTCACCTATACCAAAAATTACGGAAATTATAGCAGAAAACAGGTATTTCAATAAATCCGATATTATTTATAATAAATTAATGTTCAATTTTTGCCAAAAAGACAAAATTTAAAATGTCCCCAATTGGTTATTTATATAATTAAATAGTTGCAATCTTACGTTACTCTCAAAGCAAGTTCATTTTTTAATATTCCTTTTCATTGACAATCTCGAACGAAATATGTAATATCGGAATTAATAACCTTCACCTGGTGGACCACCACTTTGTTATTAAAGTTCTGCCCTTGCAGAGCATTGCTTAGTGCTCGTAATCCGCTGGCGCAAAAATGGGGTTGGATGGCAAATGTGGCAATTTTTTTCAGTCGAGTAACAACAGTTTTTGCCGGGTCGCCTGAAAAAAGCGTGGTTTTAATAGAATTTAATTTCATGGCGAGTATTTCTACAATTTTTCCAGTAACGCGCTGAAGTTGTTTACAGTATTATTGGAATGTAACGTCGATGCCTTGCAATTGCAGCTCAAATTGCATAATACCTAAGAAGTTTTTATTTAAAATAGAGCTGTAATTATCCGCCTTTTTTATCTTTTTGCGTTGAATAGTGACTAAAGACGCAATTTCAACTCCTTCAACAAAGGAATCAAACCAGGCGTTAATGCCGCGATAAGACATCAAAGCGACAGTTTCCTAACACCTGCGGTCGTTAATTAACAGAACACGGAGTACTTGTTGGTTCAGCTTTGACGTATAACCTAGTGCTACAGTATACCCCAAATATGTCTGCAATTCCACGCTTAATCAGATGTGATTACGATTAACGGTCTGGGATTGTCCTAAACGAAATATCTAGTAGGGCAACGGCTGAGCCAAAGTTGTTCCATGTGTTCGTTGACAGCACCTTTACCAAATGCGGTATTCACGCAACGACTTAATTATGCTGCTTTCAGTCCCGTTGTGAAGTTGTATAATAAACAGCTACACACGAGTAATTTGGTTGAAGACTCTACAGAACTTATGGTCACCGAAAGATCACGATAGTAGCACGTGGTGAAACTAACAAAGGCTTAAATATTCAACCACCAAAATATAGCATGTAACGTACACTTTAGGACAAAAATCACTTTTTATATTTTTTTGTAAGACTAATTTTTTCAAGAAACTCAAAAATACATATCTTTTATTTCTATAAACGGATCTAACATAAACAATTCAATTTTTGAAAGAAATAGTTCATTACTATGTTATTGTGAACCAAAACGATTGGTGTTTTTTTTATTTTTTATGTTTCTTCTAATACGCAAAGAATATATAATTCTCTATATATTGCTTTATTGTTTACATGCTAGGAGACATCAGCTATGATTCTTAATGACCTGGATTGAAAACTACGTGACTACATAAAGGTGGTGTTTGTTTACCAAAAATAGGTCGAAAAATTGATAGCCATAGCGGTACTGTGGCGAAAATTTAGAACCAATGAATTAAAGAAGACACTTATTCGTGAAGTCCGGGTGTGGGGCAGTACACGGGATAACTAACCGGAAGGCTCATCACCTTCAGAGGCTTGCAGTTACAAACCGTAGTGCAACTTCAAATGATGGACTATTACACGACACCGATTGTTCGACGTGCACGAAGTTCTTCTCTACACCGGCAATAAAGGTTGCAATTGACAAAAATGCGTCTGTAGATATATGAGTGGCATGGAATCATATTTTGTGATTAATCCAGATTTTGTTTAAATCATGATGGTCGGATATTAATACCCCATAGACGCGGAGAAAGAGAGCAAGAAAATTGCATTCGCACGAAATATGGAAAGCTAACCATGATTGTTATGGTATGGGGAGCTATCAATTATGATAGCAGGTCACCTCTAGTTAGAGTTAGAGGCAACATTACCAGTTATACCCACATCAACACGGTCTTACAACCCTTGGTATTTTCTATTCTTTCTAAGGTACCTCAAGTAATATTTAAACAAGATAACACTTAACCACATATTCAACTTTCTTCAACAAAGCGGACTGAAAACCCTCCCATAACCGACTGGCTTACTTGGTTTTTTACTCATAGAGAATGTCTGAGACATCATTGAGCAGAGTTCAGAGATCTGGCTAAATATGCAATCCATCAAGACACTATTCGTTCATTGTTTGACTTGATGGTGAGAAGAATGTTTATGGACTAATATTTTGTAAATTTAAATATTTATTTATATTATACTGTTAAATAAATCTGCAAATTTTTAGTTGTTAACTTGTCTTTTTTGATGCTGCAATTTCAGTAAACAGTAGTATAGAAAATCCACATGAATAATACCAAGTTTGTTCCAAAAAATACTGGCCATCATTTTACTTGCAGATGCAGTCTTTATATTTTTTGGATAGTATAACCACAGTTATTAATAATTGCTACATGTATTAATAAAAGTAGCTTGTGTTTATTTTTACTATTCTTATAAATTGTTTAAATCTTCTAGAAAGTTCTTCTTTACAAAGAGACAGCAACTCCGTATTATCTATAAAAGTATATATGGTAGTAACTAGTTACTATAATAGATATGTAAATATTAAATATAAGAGTAAGTCAAATACACTCCCTTGTAATATTTCACCATAATCATGATTCGTTTTTTTTAACTTTCTTTGATATCTATTATTAATTAAATAAATAAAACTAAATGTAAATAATAGGCACTTCAGAGGTTTTATTATTTATTACAGGTTTGTGCAATTAGTAAATTTAGACACCATAATTTACATTTTTAAAATAATGTTTGTTGCCTTATCAAAATAAATTATCAATTATATCTCTCAAGAACAAACTTAGTATAGCTGGAGATACAGCCTGTAGAAATTAAGATCTTTCAAAGAAGCCACAGAAACCAAGGGCTACTGTTCAAAACAGAGCTTTAATCCCCTACTTTGTAGTTTTTGGTTGTCTTTCACAGAACGAAGACTAATCTATCTTGAGAGTCGGTCAGATAAATAAGTCGAGTACACACGACTGATTTCATTTAAATCTAAATTCTAAATTTAAACGTAAAAAGTTATTTTAATCAATCGTAACGTCAAAAAATAAAATTATATAGACATAACATAATGCATTCTACCTGGTTCATTCAAAAATTTCTTAAACAACTAGAATAATTTTCGAAAAATTTTTACAATATAAGGTTAACAGCCGCTTACTACGTAAACCAGATAAGTCGAACACAGTTAAATCCTCACATTCCTTAAAATATCAAAATCAAATCTCAATATCTTAACCTTATTAACAATGTTTATTTCAAATCTATTTAATTTAATCTATCTATTAAATTTAATTAAACTCATACAACTGATTTCTCTCAACCCGTACAAAATAGTCACAACATCGCATGTGATGATGATAAATATATGAACTTAGATCAATAACTTAACGACAAGAAACACCCCTGGTAAGTTGTTATTAAAAAAAACGTATGGTATAATGAAAATCAACTGAAAAAATGGAATTGAACGCAACTCTCAAACTGTAAAGAATTCAACTAACTCGAAAATTCAATCAGACACCAGTCTTCCCTTCAGATGCTTATATAAACTTCAAAACTATGACAAACTGAACCAAAGCATCTAAGATATGCTATTCTAAGACGCTATCAACTAACACAACCAGATAAATACATATAGGAAGATAATTTCTCACTTACATCAAGAAAGCATCATGCATTATTAAGTCAGATAAAAAGAGCTTAAAAAATCGTTATACGCGACCGAAACCACTTAATCCCTCCCCAAGCCATCAAAAAAGAGCTACGTAGCGGGAAACACCCTGTAAAAAACTTTACAAATATTCGATATAGAACAAACAAAGAGCCATTGTCCGTGATTTTCGTAGTCCTCGAGTCCTAACCGAACACTAAAAAATCTAAATAGTTAAATTTCTACAAAATACAAGTTAGAATTGAAGCATCTCGAATAAAGAACAACATAATGCAATGTATACGCTACCAGCGTATGGTCAAATCCCTACAATGGGTCAGATACGAAGAACTTTACAATATTAAAACCTATGCAACGGCAACCATCCCCTTAATTACAAAGGTTGTACTGTACTTTACAGGTATACAGAAACAATCAACCATCAGCATATCTAACAAAGCAAACCCATCAACTTTCACAATAACAAATCATCAACTCTTTGATAAATTTAAAAGTACGTTTTCTCGATTTCTAAATCAAAACAATATGGTACTAACTACAGTTATTAATAAATTGCACAATAATGACTAGCTCAATAAAAATAGCGGCACATAAATCAAATGGGTTGAAAAACATATTCATGAAGTAACCATATTTTTAACCTACAACAAAATTGATATATTACTTATCTCCGAAAGCCTCTCTACATCTTATACAATAATAAAAATATTACACTATAACTTATGCTACGCATATCATCCGAACAGGACAGCGTATGCAGGCTCGTCAATAATAATCAAATCTATGATAGACCATTACGAATTACCATCTTATACAACTAATAAAATCCAAATCGCTTTAGTCAGAGTAAACTTATTCCCCTGGTCGCTAACTATTTATCATCCATCTCAGCAGACCATTACAGTTGATGAATTTCAAGAATTTCTACTTTCACTTGCACTTCCCTTTCTATTAGCAGGATAATGAAATGCTAAACATACTCTCTGGATTTCCAGACTAATTATATCCAAAAGGAAAACAGTGTTCCATGTTATAGAGTAGCATAACCTAAGTTACATATCTCTGACCTGCTGGACTTTGGAATCACCAAAAATATTTCCGACATATACCATCTGATCGGAGCCGTGGTGGTTTAGTGGATAGATCGCTAGACTACGAAACTAGGAGTTGCTGGCATTTTTACGGCCCAGCTCGACTCGGGCTGCAATAAATGAGTACCTGGAGGTCAAACTCTGGGGTGTAGTAATAGATGGTCGTTACATAGCGCTAATCACGTTACTAGCCTTGTATACCGCAGGCTCTAGATTCAAGGCCTGTTACGGGAAACTATTATTATTATATAGTATATATAGCCAAACCAAAAGCAACTTCGAGCTAAACTTAGATCACTACTCAATAATAATAACATTCAGTATCAATGTTATACAGAAAACCACACCACAAAACTTGGTATTGCTAAAACAGTGAGAGCAATTCAAATTGCATATCAGTGACAACATTAATCTATTGTAAAAGATACAAAAATTCTCGAAACAAAACTATATTAAATAATCTAACCCACCAACTTAGTAATGTCATCCAATAAAACAGAAATGCAATATTTAGCTATTACATAAAAAGATGAAAAGGTCTATTACTCAAATAGTACCCATAAGAAAGTCAAATGAAAATTAGGCTGAATCAAATGAAAAAGCAAATACCTTCAGAGAACATCTCACAGAAGTATTCACTCTACTTTCACCTGATAATAGTAATTTTGACACAGTATTGAGAAACATCTTAACTCGCCTATGCCAGTTTTACCTGCGAAGGTATAAAAAAAATAAAACGAACCAGTATATTTAAAGCCCTTGTCTATGACATTATAGTGAAAAATACTCTAAAGCATCTCTCCAAAAAAGCAATAGTGCTTATTACAACAATATACAACCGTATGCTTGCTATTTCTCACTTCCCTACTCAATGAAAACTTGCATTCATAACCATGATAGTTAAGCCTGGAAAACTTTAGTAAGAAACCGTGTCTTATCAATCGATAAACCTAGTGCCTCTTTTATCCACAATATAACTTTTACT
This sequence comes from Sinelater perroti, assembly GCA_036346155.1. NCBI lineage: Eukaryota > Metazoa > Arthropoda > Insecta > Coleoptera > Elateridae > Sinelater > Sinelater perroti. The sequence continues at coordinate 11,620,085 of JARFIY010000013.1, read as the reverse complement.
GCTATATAAAATCAAGAAAATAACATCTCCAGCAAAGCTAATTTTCATTCACCAGTTTGGATTCCACGAAGAGCGTTCAACCATATCAAAGAAAACTTCGTAGAAAAAAAGGTCTCGAAATTTTTGAATATTCAACAATCTTTCAACAAGTTATGGCAAATCAAAAGAAACCTACTTCTTAAAATCCTAGCTAATTTAGAAAAAGTAGAAGAATTTTAAATATAAAAGGAAAACCATGTGAAGAAGCTAAGAGAATCGCACATAACAGAAAGAACTGGAATAAATTTATGAAAAGTTAAATTAAAGAAAATAAATACGACAACCAAATATATATCAATGTGAACCTAAACACGATTGAATTATCACAAGTTAAAAACCATGTTACGAGCAAAAGAAGCCGCATTTCCTAACAAAAAATACTTGAAGAACCAACAGAAACGGAAAATTTAATGGAAGAAAGAAGAAAATACAAACAAATAAAGTAATATGTAATAATTTATCAAAAACTTTCGAACAAAATGAAGGACGTCAAAGAAATGGATAGTAGTGCATTTCACTGATATTAGAGTACTTTAAGGGGACATTCCAATGTGAACATCAAAGAAAAGAGCGTATTTCAACAATTTTTTTCTCGGGAACTATTGAAAATAATTGGACAAATGGTTTTTTTCCTAAAGGTATGATCAAGCAGAGTGGAAAAAATGTTTTTTTTGGTCATAAAAAATATTTCTTTGTTTATTTATAATACAACATAGCTATGTTAAAAAAAAGTTTTCTGCTGGTGCAGGTGATTCTGCCCCACCTGGTGATCTGAAACAGAAAATCTAAGAAGTTTCTTAATCTATCTCATCGCCCCTATGTCCCGAACCTCCACTTTTTGTTTTATCGAAAATTAACAAGATGGCGACCTTTCTTGCAAAAGTGTAAACAAAAACACGCATTTTTGCATCATAAATCGGGTGAAATTATAAGTTAAAATCAAAACATCAACAAGTTGGAGGTTCGGGCCATAGTCATGATAGTACTGAATATCGTGTTAAAATTTGAAGTCGATACGCCCGGTGGTTTTTGAGAAATCACCTGCACCAGGTGCAAAAATGTCGTTTCGAGAAAAACGCGTTTAAAGTTTTTCAAGATGAAAAATCATATGGCACGAGTCTATGAATCTATCTGCGCACCGGCAAACTAATTTGATTTTAAAACCAAGTCCTCGTTGACCATATTTCGAAAAAGTAATGTTTGAATCACATTCTCGACATTTCACGATAGCTTAGAGTGATGAAAACAAGAGCGAACTGGACCCTTCTACACTCGAGAGTAAAACAGCACTCAGCACTCAGCAACATACTCGAGTTTTGAGAGAATGTGTATCCACTCTGATAGCGTTCCAAGTAAAGTTCAGTGTACTGTATGAAAGCTTAAAAACTGTGGTTTCAACTGATACCACTTTAATTGGAATCGGATCTGTTCTGACAAAGTTATGGGACTAAGAATATATGTAACACAAAAAGGAAAAATATAATTATGATATGGGAAAAATAAAATCCTCAGTTGAATTTAATTTAATGATTTTTTCAATATATGGTGTTACCACCTTTATCCCTAATAGCACTTTCCACGCGATTACGCATGAATGTTTCGAGGGATTGTTTTCCATTCTTCAATTAACGCCGCTCTCAGTTCCATTACGCTCACTGGTGCAAAATTTCTGGTCCGGAGTCTTCGCTTAATCTTATCCTAAACATGTTCAATTGGATTCAAGTCTGGCCTAGACGGAGACCAGTCCATTAATTAACATAGAGTCGTCACCAACAAATCCTTCAAACAGAACAACATGTTGCTCCAAAATGTTCCTGATGTAGCGATCTGCTGTAAAACCTCCGCGTCCTCCACTAGGCACGAAAAGTAACTCAGTTTTTCCGTGCATGGAAATACCCGTCCAAAACATATAAGAGCGACCTCCATATGCGACAGTTTCTTGATACAACAATGAACTAATTGCTCCCCTTTTATAGACCCGACGTCACTTGTTACCATGTAGGCATATCCTGGAGTCGTCAGTGAATAATATCTGACTTCAGTGGTCGAGGTTCCAATCGAGATGTTCTGAGCAAATTCCAGTCGCCTTTACTTTTGGACTGCAGTCAGCTTGGAACCCGTAGTTGCTGTTTTTTGGGTCAGGTTGACTGCCTGCAGTCTTCTTCTCGTCCAATCGCTGGCGACCACACTTCTGATCGCACTCAGCTCTTGCTTGAGGTCAATGCCAGTCATATGTCGATTTCTCAGAGATATTGAGACAAGAAATCAATCGTCTCTCTCCGTAGTCACGCGCCTGAGGTCTCCTCCTTGCCGGCGGACGGAGCTACCGGTTTCCCGGTACCGATGCTACACTCTCGATACAGCTGATTGACTCAGATTTAATCGAATTGCCACGACCCCTGACTAAAGCCCTTTCTCAACAATTCAACTTCCTGGGCTGCTTCGGCAGCTGTGATATCCATTTTCTTGCGAATTACTCAAGCACTTACGTCACTTACTTACTTACGTCAACTTCAAATAAGTGAGTGAGATAAATTACCGGATTGCAAGCGTACAGTAGACCAATCAGTCGTCGCACACGTGCGTTCCATTTATCAAGATTCATAAAACCTCGTTCGTGGTGCATATTTTTTGAATGCGTCATCGGATTAATGCAAAGGCAACAGTTTTTTGAAGCTCAGTAATAAAGTTACCTCTTGCACGTTAACGTTTTTATTTTCCTTTTTCTTAGACTGAAACAAAAGACGAAAATGCTCGTTCAGCTAGTTTGGAGTTTTTTTTTTGTTGATTTCATAGACGCAAAGTGTTGCTAATAAAAAATATTACTACAATTAAGAAAAGAGTGTGAATTAGAAGCCATAATTAACTCCAAAAAATTATCTTGCTATACATCGTATTGCAATATATTAGTTAACGAAAAGTCAACAGCAAGTGTAGTTGGAGAACGAGAGTAAAAAATCGCTGCGGATTTTTCATGATAGCTAACTTCAGTAACTGAGTAGCACTAACAGAGAAAGTGAGATAGAGAGAGATCTAAATATACAGAATAAAATCAACCGTAGATATTTTGTAAATCACATAACAATATGAGTCACAATAGTAAAAGGAGAATACATAGTCCAAAAATGGTTGTTGAAAGTGAACAAAATTATTGGCCGAGTAATATCATCTCCATTAGTAATAGATGTGGTAAATTACCAGGAGAAAATAAGGATAAACATGAACCACCACCGACTTAAAATAACCAAACCGCTTACTGGAATATTTACAAGCTTAGCAAAAGACAGCTATTTTCTTAAAACAATTAGCAATGATCAGGTTAAAACTCCACCTAACACTCAAAAATACTACATTTGCATTACTAAAGCCTTAATAGTACGTACCGGTAAATTTCACCAAAGCAGCATAGAAAATTTCGTGCTGTACTTAAAAATCTACACCCAACATCAGACGTCAAACCTTTAAAAAAATAATTAAAAAAACTTAGTCACAAAGTAAATAATATGTGGAATATTAAACAATGTGTTACAAAAAGAATCCTTCTTATGTTTTCTTTGATTTTCAAATTAAGGAAAACGACAAAGAAATCGTCAAATTGCTTCAAAACTGTGTAATACAAAGTCGTAGCACCCCTTGTGCTAACTGGTAGAGATACGTATGCACTACAAACTATTACTACCAATCATATAGGTGCTTCAATTGTAAAGGAAGCCATACAGCAAGAGACTGTCGAAGAAAAATAAAACCCGTCGAAATGCAGAAACAACTTTGCCAATTACAGAGAGTGCTGGGTTTGTAAACAATTACAACAGAAGCTCCAGCCCTAAAAACTAATAAAAAGCCAATAACAATTAATCAATAAGCAGCAAGTAATCGCTCAACCGTGACGACTCGGCGGCAACAAAAACTGCAAACCTGGCATCACCCGCGAACGTCCAATGCGACAATGCGCCTACGCGGAGCGTTTGGAAATTCGTTACAATATTAATTCCATTACATGCAAGCACCAAATATACTTCTCCACCTTTTTTTTAAATGCCCCCAGGGGGATATTGTTTCGATTTTTGTAACAGTATCTACGGAAATTAGCGCTCCCGGGGTCCCGAAATGTTATCTTCGCTATCACAAAACCACTCTGCAGTCTGAAACTCTGTGATAGACTGCAGACCTTAGTTTGCCAAGATAGGGTCGGGATTGTTAGGGGCATAGAAAACCATTCTATTTATTTATTTATTTTTTATATGCTGTTTTGTTAGTTCTAGTAGATTGTGACCAGGCGAGGTAGTTACTCGTTGGCTTCTTACATGTCCCTATCAGTCTCAAAGCAAACCTACGAGATGCCGCTCGTGGTTAGTGTGTACTTCGAAGGAAAAGTTGATCCTACCAATTGAGGGAAACCTCTAGCTGCGGCATAGGCGGACCAACACATTGGGTTTGGCTATTGCTTCGGCCATGGATGCACGTGCTATACTTATGCAGCGGGTATAGAATCGGCTTCATGACATACTTTGGGAAACCGAGTATGAATCATGAATAAGGGCCTCCTGTACAGTATCACTGGCGATCGTACCGGTTTGCGGTATTGACGTCCCCTTTTGGGACTCCGTGGCGGGTGGTGAGCTGTCATGTGTTTATAATAAAAATTGTATATGGATACAAACAATTTTCCCCCCATTTTCACGGGAGTCAAACGGTCTCGGACCGACGCTCCCAAGATTTGTTTTGTGCAAAATACTATAAAACGGACTGAAAAGTATATAATAGTCAAACGAAAGGACGGAACTACTTTCAGACGAGTATCACCGTTCTTCATCAGCAAAGGTATAGAAATTACCGGTGGTAATGTAAACAGCATGAAAAAACTACGAGATGGTACACTGTTGATTAAAACCTCCAGCGAACAGCAATTAAACAAATTTCTCAAAGCTACATAACTGATAGATATAGCAATCGAAGTAGAGCTTCATAAAACACTCAACTTCTCCAGAGGTGTCGTGTCCTGCTTCGATTTGCTAAACTACAAAATAGACGAAATCAGAAAAGAATCAGCTCCACAGGGTGTAACTGATGTACGTAGGATCACTAGAAAGAGGAACGGGAATATTGAAAACACTCCTTCGCTTATACTAACCTTCGATACTCCCATTCTACCTACTAGTATACAGGCAGCAATGTACCCCCTTAAACTAAGACCTTACATCCCAAGTCCATTACGGTGCTTCAATTGCCAACGTTTCGGCCATACGTCTCATAACTGTGGTAATCTGCAAATTTGCGCCTCCTGTGGTATCAACTGTCAACTTCTACCGAATTGCGTCAATTGTCAAGGAGAACACAATCCCAGATTTAGAGATAGTTCCACTTTTAAAATGGAAACCGAAATCCAAAAGCTCAAAATCTCCGAACAACTCTCATATAACGAAGCTCGTAAGAAATTTCAGACAGCTGCTCGATCAGCATTTAGTATAACCTACGCTGCAAAAGTTGCCCCTCCCAAGCAAATGTCATCTGTTGCTATTCAATGCAACATGATTGATACCAGTTGCCAAACGGATTTTACCCCGAAAAGTAGTACACCAACAACAATATTAAATAAAGACGCAAATAATAATGTGGTGAAGAAATCACCGCTGGAAACCAAAATTTCAATTAACGTCACGGTGGCCCGATCACCAAAGTAAACCAAAAAGACTCCATTAAAGAGACCCGATGTTTCTCCCCTTGTATAATAGAACCCAAATCAATATCAAGAGAGTGATCGACGAGGTCTATCGGGTCTTCGAAATCAAATTTTTCCCAGAAGAGCAGAATCCCGAAGGCTCCAAAACCAATAAGTCACGAAGCTATACTGGCCGACATGGTAATAGATGAAATGGTCGACGCAGAACCCGAAGATCTCCTTAGACTAGGAGTCAGCAAAACTCGCCGCAATCGATAATTATGGAAAATTTTCTTCAGTAGAACTACAACGGCTACTTTGTCCACACATCTGAAATGCGCCTTCTGATCAAAAAATGCGAACCAACTGTTATTGCTCTACAAGAAACCCATTTTAAGAACACTCGCACACCATCTTTACGGAATTATTCTATACTCCGAAAAATATTGCAGGCGAGCGCGCAAAAGATGGTGTAGCTATTCTTGTTAAGAACACCGTGCTTCATTCTAATGTCCCTCTTCGATCAGATCTGCAATGTATAGCGATTAGAATTCACACTAACCAACCGGTAACGGTATATTCTATTTATGTTCCACCACGAGAATGTCTCAATTTCAATGAATTGGATAATATAGTATCTGGCGAATATTTTAACGGTCAAAATATCCTTTAGGGTTCTACTAACACTGACCGTGGGGGTCAAATAATTGAGAATCTCTTAGAAAGCAGCGATATATCGTTATTGAATACGGGATCACCCACACATTATTCAGCTGCATATGAAACGTTCTCTGGCATAGATTTGACTCTGTGTTCTCCTTCTCTTTTAACTACTCTTCAATGGAGTGCGCATGACGATTTGTGCGATTCTGATCATTTTCCACTGGTGATTTCTGGTTTTCGTCATCAATCATCTAATACTAGAATGCCACCTTGGAAGCTCCATGAGGCCAATTGGTCAGGTTTTTCTGGCGATGTTAACTTTGGAATAATGGCATTCGATGATGTTGAACTCGCAGTCCTACACCTAACATCCGCAATTATCGAGACAGCAAACTGTTTCGTCTCTAAAACTTCTAGAAATGCAAGTCACACACCTGTTCCTTGGTGGAACGAACAAGTAGCAACTGCTATTCGAGAACGAAAGAGAGCTCTTTACCGTCTCAAACGTCACCCGAAAATCTAGAGTCGTTTCGTATAAAGCGCATCGAGGCCAAGCGTCTTATAAGAGAAAGCAAACGAAAATCTTGGATTGACTATGTCTCTACCATAAACAACAATACACCAGCGAAAGATGTTTGGAAGAAAATCCAAAAAATTGGCGGTAAAAGACGATATGCCCCAATACCTGGTTTGGTAGTGGACGATAAACTTATAAATACGCCCTAACAGGTTGTTGAATGCCTTGCAAACCATTTTTCAAAATTATCAAACTCTGGACATTACACTGAATTTTTCCTGAAACACAAAGTAGAAGCAGCGCGACAACCACTGAATTTTCATTCAGATAACTCAGAATCATATAATGCCGAGTTTACGATGGGAGAATTGACTTCTGCATTGAAGGACTGCCACGATATATCACCTGGGCCGGACAACATCCATTATCAGTTTCTGAAACATCAGCTTGCCATTGATAACATTGTTGCATGGACTGCTAAAAAAGGTTTTCGTCTATCAACTGCCAAGACCCAGTGCATTGTTTTTTCTCGAAAACGTGGTATATATCCAAATTTACGCTTGCTTCTGAATAAAGAACAGATTCCCCTGCAACCGACGTGTCAATTTCTGGGCATGATCTTTGACAGAAAACTCACTTGGACCTCTCACTTCAAAGACGTGCGAAGGAATTGCTTTGCAATTTTAAACATTTTAAAAGTACTATGTAACACTAAATGGGGAGCCGATAGAACAACAATGCTTCGTGTGCATCAAGCTCTTGTTCTATCGAAGTTGGAATATGGTAGCATCATATACGCATCGGCAACTTTTTCTAGCTTACGCTGTTTAGACACCATCCATCATACGGGAATCAGACTAGCCACAGGAGCCTTTCGCACTAGTCCTGTAGACAGCCTCTATTCCTAGTCTGGCATGTATAGTCTTTAGACCAGACGTCAACGTGCTTTAGTTTCTTACATAGCAAAACTCTGCATTGCCAAAACATCCATGCTTTCGTATCTGCTGCCGGCCATCATACGTAGCGTTGTACCCAGTGCGCACCCGAGCACCACGTCCTATCGGTATACGGTTTATAGAATTTATGAATAATTTGTTATAACGTCGCCTCGGTCGTATAATGCCGTTTTTAACGCCGCGCCTCCTTGCTTTATACCTCGCATCAAAGTAAATACGACACTTACCTATTTTGAAAAGCATGGAACTTCGTCAGCTATTATTAGGTCGGAATTCTTTAAACTGTTGGAGCAATATCGGGAATATGACAGAGTCTACACTGATGGTTCTAAAAAAGATTTTCAAGTGGTGCTGCTTTCGTTGGCAAGAGACTAGAAGAATTGTATAAACTTAATTCAATCAGCAGTATTTTTACCGACGAACTTCTTCTATTATGAAAGCTTTAACTTCATTTTACAAACGCCAAAGGGACGTAGTGATATTTTCGGACTCGCTTAGTGTTCTGAAAGCAATTCAAGATACATTTTATTTTCATCTGCTTGTTATAAAAATCCACCAACTAATATATAATTTTTATCGTCGAAAATTAAGAGTCCAATTGGTCTGGATTCCAAGTCACATCGGAATCAAAGGCAATGAGCAAGCAGACGATGCGGCGAAGCGTGCTGCCCAAAACGGAACTGATCTGGATATCATAATAGCTGACGATATGAAATCTTACCTCAAAAGCAAAATATTGGAGAAATCTCGAATTATTGGAGAGACCTCCAAAACAACAAGCTTAGAGCTATCAAAGAAGATATTGCAGCATGGGGTTCTTCTAGGCGGGAATCTCGCAGGCAGGAGGTCGTTTTGACCCGAATTCGTATTGGTCATTGCGGAATGACACATAGATATTTACTTTTTGGAGAAGACCAACCGTTTTGCGACACCTGCGATACGCCACTGACAGTCGCACATTTACTTTTAGAATGTGTGCAATTTAGGGAAGTTGGCCTGACTCCAAATATCTCATCGATTTTGAAAAATAGCTCAGAAGCATAACAACTCCATTCTACTTATACCACTCTTCCACTGATTTAGTATAATGGCAACTCGCTAAGTCCGCCTAAAACAATGATTGAGACATATGTTTTTGTATAAAATGCCAAAGCATTCTTTTTTGTAAAATTCCTGGTTTATTGTTCCCGTGGTGATAAATGACCGTTTTTTTCCACGGCTGCAAATAGCATACCAAAGTAAGGTAATTTTTTAGAAAGTTTAACCTTTTTTTAGTTAATAATTTGGCGCGTCTTTACGATTTTGCTGATGTAAAACTCTTTCCCCGGAATTTGCTTGAACTCCCCTTTGATATAGGTCTCGTCATCCATCACTACGCATTCACATCTTGCTAAAAAAATTTCTTATAATTTCCTTCACCGATGTTTAGTAGTTAAATTTTTTTTAACATAACGATCGGACCTTATAACTGTTTAATCCAGCCCTACTCTTGATTTTTGTAGAAATGATTGGGACATTTCTACTTTTTTACCCACATCACGCGAGGGTAACTTGGGATTGATGCAAAAGGCTACAAAACGCGTAGTTGACAGCTCGCCATGATAACAACGAATGGGCAACAAAAAACATTGATTATTAGATTTTGCTCTTATGGCTGCTAGATTTATTTTGCCAAAATAAAAAAGAAGCCATGTCTATTATCTTAACACTAGTAATATTTTATTTATGCCCAAATATTGGCGTGTTCCACAGTTAAGCCGTTTGAAAAGCTACTGCCAATATTGAAAGAACGAGAACTCGTGCCCACCATATTCCGCGTTTGGACCTGGCAGCCTAGCCACGCGCCAGCTCGTCTGGATTCCCAAAAGTTCAAGTGCAACGCGATAAGCGCGCGACCGCTAGGTCAGTGATAAATCAATTCTTAGCTACTAAAAATATCATTGTGTACTTTTAAATGATTCATAAATAAATAAACGGCGTCACTAGCCTAAGCGAACATAAAACAAAATCAAGAATGCAATCAAATAGTTTTGGTTTATACCCGCAGCACTCTTGCTCAGTTTATAACCATAGTTATCCTTTAAATGGCCAAAATTACGTTCCCAACTACGAATAATAATCTCAAAATGTTTTAACCGGAGCTAATCCAATGCAACTGCATCTAATACAACCCCATCAGCAACCAGTACAACAGCAGCTGATAACATGGATGGACTAAATTTGGCCCCATCGCAGCCAAGCACCAAGTTCATAAAACCGGTAAGTGCATTTAATAACACACAAACATTTGACCTCGCAAATACATATTGCTCATAAAGTGCATTGACACATGGCGATGCTATATAAACAAACAGACACTTCTACAATATCCAGTCCTCAACGACTGCGTTAAAAAATAGTAGATAAAATAACGTATGACAAGAAAAACACCCGCGACAGTCTTAAGAAGATGAAGCAGAAGAAGTTATCAAAATAAATGAGTTCCAGGAAGTTCGTACATGCAAGAAATGAAGCTAACTCAGAAGTCTTGAAAATTCGGAAGGATGAGTTAAACCTAAAGTAATCCAACAAACGCACAACAGATTCGAAGCACTAACTGATGCTAATGTAACCCATGACTCAAACAGCAAAATAAACATAGTACAGAAAAACGACCGAAAAAACCGCCGCCATTAATAATACATTAAGATGTAAACGTAGCCCCTTTATTAACGTTAATTGGTAACACAATTACTAAAACTAATTACAAAAAAATGAACGGCAACAAAATTAATTTACAGATTTATACGATCGAAAATTATAAACAAATAAAAATAATACTTGATCAAAACAAAATGATGCCGCATACTTTTAGTTTAAAAAGACGAAATAAGTTGCAAAATACTAATTAGAAACTTTCATACAACTGATACCGAGGAACTCAAGGCAACCCTTATGCAGAGGGTTATAGATAGGATGTGTGGGCGAATTCAAACTTCTATTATTTATGCATAAATTGTTATATCTCATCAAAAAAAAGTATAAAACTGTCTAAAACAATGCCCTCTTTCATTATTAATTGAAATTTATACAAATCAAAATAATGGGATGTCACAAAGTTGATGCTGAACTTGAAGGGCGCGTTCAGCAGTTTTTGGAGCCCAAGTAGTCAATATCGAGGATAATTCATCACTTCAAGACTCAAGACATTAAAGTCAGTAAAGCACTCATCTATAACATCAAGAATCGAGACAAGAAAACCTTCAAACGACAGTACAGAATGTTGATTGAGAATCCACAACTACAATCCACGTTCAATCAATTAAACGAGGTTATTCTATAGAAATAAGGCTGAGAAGAGAGTGGAAAAACAAACGATACTCTAAAGAAAAGCGGAAATACAACAATTCTTCAAAGGACTTAAAAAGCTCCTACAAGACTACAGGAACGCATCCTTTCAAGAGTATCTAGAAGATTAAAACGCAACAAAACCAACTGACTACTCTATGAAAAGCCGAGGACAAACTAAAACCGCTTCAAAAACCAGTAGCGTTGCTTCACAAAACAGACGAATCATGGTCAAAAAGTAAAACTGAACCTAAAGTCTTTGCAGACCCCATCAAAAATTTCTTTGGTCCCGTACCTGGAGACCCTGGAACAGACGAAGAGGATACAGAACGCTACCTAGAGACGCCAGGTCAACTATCGCTACCAATTAAAAACTTCAGAGTGAAAGAAGTAAAAATCATCACCAAAGAAATCCCCTGAATACGATCTTATAACATAACGCATTCTAAAAGAGTTACCGAATAAAGGACTTACGATGATAACACTTATATTCAACTGGACACGTATCGAAGCAGGGGAAAGTTTCAAAAATCGTTTTAATACAAAACCCCGATAAACCTCCAAACCTAGAAGAATCATATAGGCCCATAAGATTATTACCTATTATCTCTAAGTTATTTAACAGAGTGCTATTCAAAAAGATAATGTCTACTATAGAACAAAACACATAATACCAGAGCACAACACTCAACCGCAGAGCAAATTCATCGTGTAGTGAATATTATAAACGCTTCCTTTGAAGCAAAACAGGATTGTAGTGCAGTTTTAATTAACGTCAGCCAAGTGTTTGGCACAAAGAACTATTATTCAAACTAAAGAAGTGGCTACCGGATAACTATTATCTCATAATAAAATCTTACTTGCACGGCAGATTATTTCAAGTCAAGTATGAAGACAAACTCGCTAATCTTCTGCTCATATACTTTAGAGTGCCACAAGGTAGCGTAATTGGACCCGGTCTTATACCTTCTTTACACAACTGACCTACCGAATTGTTAGGGAACTAAAACTGCCACGTTCGCAGACAATACCGCGATATTAACTACGGACGATAATCCAGTGAGAGTATCTGAAAAACTACAAAACAGCCTTAATACCATTCAGGATTAGTTCAATAAGTGGAGCATAAGAATTAATGAAACGAAGTTTGTGTATATTACATTTACTAAACGACGGTGATATATGCCCACCAATAACACAACGGACAGCAAGTACCTCTGTCTGGCTTTGCTAAATACTTAGAAATACATCTCGATAAGGGCCTCACTTGGAGAACACACATATGGGAGAAACGAATGCCACTAAACCTGAAATTTGGCAAATACTACTGACTGCTGGGTAGAAACTCACAACTTCCTTTTAACAAGTTGCTTATATACCAGGTCATCTTTAAGCCGGTATGGATGTATGGCAATCAATTATAAGAAACAGTATCATATTCTATCACTACGATAATCGAGAGATTTCAGTCGAAAACACTCCGAACTATTACTAACGTATCACAGTGTATACGAGATGTGACAGAAAAGTAATGAGACTGATTTTTATTTACCAAAGTTTTTATTTTTTTCAAACATCAATGTTATCCCCTTCAAAGTAGTTCCCTTGGGCAGCTACACACCGATCGAGACGTTGTTCCCACTGTTGGTAGCAGCGCTGGAAGTTTTCAACCGGTGTGGTCTTCAGCATGTCCGTTACATTCTTTTGGATATTATCTAAAGTCCCAAAATAACGTCCTTTGAGGACATTTCTCAGTTTAGGAAAAAGAAAAAAGTCACAGGGACTGAGGTCAGGTGAATAGGGGGTCTGGGGAACCACAGGAATGCCTCTTGAGGTCCCCTTTGCACGTGCAAATGTTCAGTCAAAATTTGATGAACGGTAAATCTGTTCAAATTTAATTGTTCACTCAACATTCTTAATGTTAAACGACGGTCTGATCTCACAAGAGTGTTCACACGTTCGATGTTTTCGTCGGTTTTCGAAATTGAAGGCCTCCCTGAAATTCCGCTGTTCCATTTTGCGTGACGCACAACCAAAATACAACTTCAATAATAGTAGTCACAAAAATCACGTAGTTAACGGAACGAGTTGAAACTCGCACTGAGCTATGGGAGGGTATTTATACACGTGCTCTATCAAGGACAACAACGTAGCGTTGCCAGATCGCTCGCAGTGTTGCCAGTCTCATTACTTTTCTGCCACACCTCGTAAATAATGCAGAGATGTATGGTAATTTTAAAATAAGTGGTGCAAAAAGTAAGATCGTAAAAATTAGTAAAAGATACATCAGTAAACAAAAGTGAACAGACTAAAAAGACAATATACCCTTTATTTGCCCTTTAAGTTCTAGTTTTAGAGTAGTTCTTTAAGTTGCATAATTATTATTTATATAGCAAAAGTGACGTTGATGAACGTCAGCTTCCACTTACCACATATATAATATTTACGTATTGCTCTGCAGTAGAATGTAAAACGTTATATAGATAAATAAAAAACCAAAACATCAGTTCGGATTTAGAACTAAATATGGTAAAAGTATCGAATCCTGATAATCTACAGTTCTTTAAGTCTAGTTAAAAATTGCCCGAGAGAGTTCAAGATTTAAGTTAACAAATCCAAATAATTATATGTTACATTTACAGTGAGAAGAGAAATATGTCTTAATAATATTGTAATTAATTTCCTAGCGCCCCCAATAGGCGCACCGTTGCGTTAGACGCTCACGGCTGATGCCGGGTTCACCGTTCTTGTTGCCGCCCAGCCGTCACGGTCGAGTGATGGATATAATGATCGTGCACGTGCAAAGAATATAACAATGAAAAAGTTTCATATGTTGACCAGATGGTGCACTTAGGCCCTAGAACCCGTTCTGAATTGCTTAAGTATCAGACAGCGAAGTAGTCAAGGTAAGTCGAGTGTCGGAAAGTGAGCGTGGCAGTGCAACATAAATAGGGTTACAAATAAATACAGTTATAAAGTGTAATTTTACGTTAGCAATTCTTTGTATAGCAGACATAAATATTATTAAGTAATTTGATTTCTCGTAAATAAAATAAATATGTAGTTTTAAGTAAATTAACGCGTGTTATTCACCACCGGCGAAAGTAAAAACGCTACAATACCATGATTCCGCTAACTGAAGATGAAAACCATTGATTACACATCTAGTTCGATAGATCACGTGACAAAAATATATTTTTACTAAAAGAAAACAGCTCAAAAGCAAATCAATCAAAAGTATTGGTTACTAAATAGAAAATGAAGACATTATAGAAACAATCAAACAAGAACCAATAATGAAAAAAATAAAAAAGCAATTAAAATGATATGCACATAAAGTGAGAATGGAACACTACAGAATCACAAGAAAAGTGGAATAATTGGAAGCGGGAAAAACAACCAAAAAAAAAACAAAGAGACAAACCCAGAAGAAAATGGATAGATCAAATAAAAAAAATAGGATTAGAATGAGAAGTTGCAATAGATAAAATGAAAACAATAGTGAGGGACAAAAAAAGATGGAAAAACTGGATACAGGACGCCAGAAAGGGCACTAAGGATTAGAGAAGAAGAAGAAGAAATAAAAATGGTGGAAAATATATGGGAAATTCTCTTATTATATATATATATATATCGTATTTGAGAAAAATCTCGACGTTTCGGCATCGGCTTTGATGCCATTTTTAAAAATTTAGCTCTTCACTCGGTGTCTCAATCTGCCTACTCCCCAATGAGAGCTACGAGTCTATGAGTCTTTGGTGTGTCTTGTTTTGTCATTTATAGGGCTAGAAGTGAAAGTTTAGCAGGAGATGCATTAGACTGGAAAAAGTTTGTTGGTTTAAGGATATTGCGTAATTAACGGTGTGGGGTAATAAAGGATTTCCATATGACGGGAAAGCGTTGGCCATCAACTCTTGTATTCAGGTATTGTAGACGTTTTTTTATTTGAATTGCCTCAATCCTGCTGGTGAGATGGGAAATGGGAGCAATGATTTTCGCCTTCGGAAAATTAATTTCGTGGCCTGTTTTTTTATTATGTTTGGCAAGTGCCGAACCATTATCGCCTTTCCGTACTGGCAA
This sequence comes from Sinelater perroti, assembly GCA_036346155.1. Lineage (NCBI taxonomy): Eukaryota > Metazoa > Arthropoda > Insecta > Coleoptera > Elateridae > Sinelater > Sinelater perroti. The sequence continues at coordinate 11,604,844 of JARFIY010000013.1, read as the reverse complement.
GAATGCTTATATGTTCGGCTGGATATTTGCCGATTTGTTTAACCTATGTAGGTCCTTTGGCAGTCTCTACAAGGTATTTCATACACTACTTGGGATTCGTTAGGACAGTGATCCTTTGCTGACCGAATAAACCCAGATATTTGATTATCGGTAGTAAAGACCGTGCTTATGTTTTTCCTCGTTAATATGCGGCTTATTTTATAGGTGATGCTTCTGATGTAAGGTAGAAATGCTTTTTGTTGGTCAGGAGGGTTTTGGGATTGGGAGTTAAAAACAGTCGAAGCGAACTTATACCACATATGAAAAGAGCAAGGTAACAAGAAAGCAACGCGTTTATTATATGTTATCAGCTGATAGTAGATGAGAAATTTTATGTCAGGGATACTATCAAAATGGAGCAAATGCAACAAATTTACTGAGGATGAAGAACGAAGTAGTGACACTAGAAAAAAAACGACAAGTGGAAGAAGATTCCCAAGTATAAATGATGCAATGGAAAAGAAGATATATGAAATAACAAAAACCAATCAGAAAGAAACTAATAAGTAAAGGCAAAGATGGAGCAATTAATTATGATATTATAAAATTAACACTGGCGCCTTGCAAGAAGTACGATGGGGAGAACGGAGAGAAAAAACAAATAAGAAAGGCGCTGCAATAATCTCAGGAAATAAAAAAACAGGGGCATCAAAGGATGTTGTTTGTGCTACTAAAAAAAATAATAAAATAAATTGGAATCGTATGATTTATTTCTGCTAAATATTTATGCCCCTACGAAAACATCAAGAGAAAAAGGAAGAAGACAATTTTTATAAAACACTTGAAGAATAAATTGCGAAAGTATCCAAAGAAAATGTAATATTAGTACTTGGAGACTTTAATGCACAAATATGGAAAGAAAAATACAATAAACATAGCAGGAAGACATATAATACATTAACATATAAAGAACAACGGGCATAAGTTGTGCAATCTAGCTGTAATAAGTAATATGACTATAGTAGTAATAAGTATAAACATCCCAAGAGACATAAAGTAACTCAGATATCTCCTAACCAGTAGACGCAAACACAAATAGATTTCAGTGATGGATATATATATATATATATATATATATATATATATATATATATATATATATATATATACATATATGTGTGTGTGTGTGTGTGTGTTACCAAGAGTATTGTAACTCCTAGATATTTAAAGTTGCTCACTTCTTCAAGTTCCCTATTTTCTTTGTTTCTTATTTTCTTTTCTATACTCATTAGTTTTATTTTGTTCATGTTTATTTTTAGTTCTATATTTTTATTTTTTTTGCTTATCTCCTGGTGATGGATATATATATATATAATCATTGAGCATGTGCAAAGTCTGACCACTCTATGATTGATGGCAGGATTAGACGGTTTTAAAATAAACTGAAAACATAAAAAGCCAACTAAATCGAAAATAGATAGATTAGGCGATAAGAAAATAAGGGAAGAATAAAATATATTTTAGAAGAAAAAAAAATGAATATAATGAAATAAAAAATAAGTGGGGCATCAAAATACAACCTGGTAGAGGAACAAGTAATTAGAAGGGGTGTATATAACAAAGTAAAGAAATGGTTTGATAAAGCAAGCAAAAAAGCAAATGAAAAGAGAATAGAAGCGAGGTTAAAATGGCTAAAAATAAAAGAGGAAAAAAGGCATAGAAAATAATGGGAAAAAAGTGAAAATAATGTAAGAAAATAATGAGATAAGAAAAAGACAATAGGGTCTAAAGGAAATTATAAATAATAGGAAGAATAATAACATAAAGAAAATTTATCAGAAAAAAAGAGCAAAACTGCGAATACAAATCTAAAACAAGAGATATTAAAAATAAAGAGAGCAAAATAATAAAAGAGAAAGGAGAGGAATAATTCAGAAGTTTATAACGAAAAGCCAAATGCAAGAAAACTTGAAAGTTCAGGATGAAATTGATTATACTACACTTGAAGAAATGAAAGTAGAAACAGCAGATAAAATTCAAAAGCATCTGAAAAAGACGGAATAGCTTGGCACTAATAAAATATTGAAAAGAAAAATTAAACGAACAAATATATGCAGTGATACAAAAAATCTGAAAAGAAGAAAAAAATGCCCAAAAACGGGAGGTTAGGCAGTAAATAACTATTCATAAAAAAGAAATCAGAAAACGTGTAAAAATTACAGAGCAATTACCATATTAAATACAACTTATAATATCCCATCATCAATAATCCAAAAAAGACTAAGGGAGGATACAAACACTGTGATAGGAAAGTACTAGTTTGGGTTTACAAGAGCTAAATCTACAATAGATACCGTTTACATGATGAATCAAAAAATAGAGAAGACTTATGACCATAAGATAAATGTAGAATTACTATTTGTAGATTTCAAACAAAAACCTTCGATTTGCTCAATAGAGCAAAACTTAAGTACATCATGAAGAAATTAGGAGTAGCAGTAAAATTAACAAGAATGGTCTGTAGTACTATGGGAAAAACTAAAACAGTGAGAATGCAAAAAGGAGAAACAAGAGAATTTAGGACAAATAAAGTAGTTAAACCAAGAGACTTGATCTTCAGTACACTTTTTAACATAGCTACAGAATATATAACTCGGAGGATAAATAAAGGAAAGATAAGAACAAGAAGAGGACAAATAATAGCTTACGCGGATGACCTAGTGCTAGTAACGAAAATAAGATTTATAATGGAATAGATGCTAGAGGAGATAAGCAAGAAAAATAAAAATATAGGACTAAAAATAAACATGAACAAAATAAAACTAATGAGTATAGAAAAGAAAATAAGAAACCTAAAGCAAATAGAGAACTTGAAGAAATAAGCAACTTTAAATATCTAGGAGTTACTCTTGGTAACACATATTAAATTAAAAATGTGCAAAACTTTAATAAGGCCAATAATGATGTACACATTAGAGGTTATGATATTAATAAAGAACTAAATATAGAGGAATGAAAATCAGTAAGGTAGTTATTAAAACCAGTTAAAATAGAAATATTACAAGATCTAAAAGGGGAAAGCCATAAAAAAATAAAGCAGCAAAAAGCAAAACGTCTGAGACTTTTGGATAGCGAGGGAAGACGAAATAATAAAAATAATACTGAAATGCTAACCATCAAGAAAAGGAAGGAGGGCTAGGCCTAGATCGAAAGGGTTACAAGAGGAAAAAATTATCTAAACAAGCAGAAATAGTTGATACAAGAAGAGCATCAATGAAAAGGAAGAAATTGACGGAAATATGTAAAAAAGTAGAATAAAAGTTATGATGAGGGACTGATCCATCCTGAGAAAATGGATCTAGAAAACCTAAAGCTACCTTACAAGGGGTGTCAGGCCACATACATATAAAAAAGCTTTGTATTGACGAAATGTTCCCTTAAAAGTTGTTGAAGCTATAAAGTTTTTAGCTTCTCGTAAACTGCCAATTTGTGGCGATAATGAAATATCAGGCTCTATAAAAAATGGTAACTTTTTTGGCTGTGTAGAACTAATTCCAAAATTCGATCATTTTATGGCCGAAGGTAAAGTGACATTTGGAAGTAAAGGAAGAGGTGTTTCTTTATACTTATCAAATACACTGTCAGTGAATTTATTAAGCAGTTAGCGAACCAAGTTAAGATAGAGTTTATCCAAGAGATTATAAATGTCAAGTATTATACCAAAATTTTGGACCAGATATATCACATCTCGCACACAGATCAACTAGCTTTTGTAGTACGCTATGTACTACCTACGGCAACTCCTGTTGAACGATTTATGACGTTTATTCCTAACTGTGTTCATAAAGGTAAAGAAATGGCGAATACTACAATGTCGACCATAGATTTTTTAACTTTTGATTTAAATAACTGTAGGGGACAAAGCTACAATTCCAGCGACATGCCTGTGTGGTATAAAGGTAAAAGATGTAAATCCTCGGACCACTCTTTACAACTAGTTGGCTCTGCAACTGTAGAGAGCAGCTAGTATTCTGTTAAATTTTTTCTTTAAAACTACAAATCTATAACTTTTTTAGTTCTTCAACCAAAAGATGAGGCATTTTGCAGTCTCGCCTTAAGAAGGACTTTTTATCTTTAAAAACTTTGTCGACAATCCTATGAAGTGCTCGTACTGATGCCAGTCAAGTATATAATAATCCTGCCAAGAAGTTATTCATGTTCTGACTCACATTACCCAGAATAGTGATCAGACTACTACGAACAGTATGAAGCAAATGTGATATTGCAAAATCTTAAGAGTCTTGAAATGGCATTAATGCTATGTTTCTGGAACAATGTTCTTGTAAAATCAAGGAGAAGTACAGAAACATCTATAGCTCTATACAATACGTCAGAAGCTTTTATAAACACTCTTCGAAATGAAGATGAGTTTTCAAGGTTAGAAAACAAAGCAAAGTTGATGTGTGAAATTGACGTCTGACATCTATAAAACATACAAGAAATAAGAAGCCGAAAAATTCTTTTGGTGAAAACAAAATGAAAAAAATTTAGGCGACAGTCTTTTTTGGTAGAAACATTATGCTACAACTGATTTTTTAAAGCTCATTTTAATGTGAAAAGGAAAAATCTATTCAGAAATACATAAGGATATAGGTTTCTACGGGACATCTCTCAAATGAAAAATGGCAGAATACGACAGAAAGCAAATCATCTACCAGAAAAGTATGCTTCTGATTTGGATAAAACATTCCCCGAGAAATGTGTGCATTTAGCAGCATTTTAAAGAATTAATAAAAGCATTGATAAAGAAGATAAGAATACCAAGCCAAAAACAATTAGAACCACAAAGGCTCATGGGGCATAGAATTTACTTTCCCCAGTACTGCTATCGTTCTAAGAATTGTTTCTAAATCTGGCAGTTACTAACTGTATCGGAGAATGATCTTTTTCAGCTCTTAAGAGAGCGAAAAACTTTTTGAGATCAACGTTAAAACAAGAAATGATTGATGGGATAGCCCAAAGGAGACTTGCTAATCCTAAAGTCAGGAGAAGAATTTTTTTTTAAATAAAAGGGTGTTTGTTTTTATATTCTCTCGTTGATGTGTAAATGGATGTAAATATTATATTGAAGTGTACGTATGTAAGAAGAATTGAAAAATCAAATAAATGTTTTGTCTAAACCATCAACTTCTTTTTAATTGTTTAATAACGTTCCAAATATGCATAAATTTTAGGGAAAGCGGGCGAACAATTGTCAGCCTAGGGTACCAAAAGTCTTAATCAGACCCTAGTCATTTTATATATTTTTGTCCTTTTAGTTATTTTAGCTATTCGTCTTTAGGTTTAACTATGTTTAATTTGAATTTAATATAGATTTGGAAGATTAGCTTGTTTTAGTTCATTTGATAGAGAAAATTAGATCATTGAACATTTATTTTGGAAAAATCAACCTTTACAATATGAAGTCGCGCATCGTCACAACGGACACAAAAGAACCATTAAGTTCTATTTAAGCGACACAAACAAGGAGACGAGCAAGCGAAAGCGACGGACTTCTTGCAAATACATCCACATCTGCGCCGCAAGTGGTTGATTTCGTGTGGTGGTGGTGGTGGTCGCTGTTGCTCGCTAGGGATGCGTTGAGTAGGTTTAGGTCGCGCAGCTACGAGATTCAATTCGCGATGGGTGACGAAAGCCTGCGGTTGCCCAGCGACAACATCGAATTTTGTATAGTGACGCTTTTCGAAAAGATCGAGGCCCTCCGCAGCGAGCCCGCGTGCACCGCTTCCAAGTGCTGGAGGGCGTCGGTCCGAGCGGAAGTTCGCGCCCTGGAATTTTGGCGAGCCGTCATCTGCGAGTGCTTCGCTTCCTTTTGTTATGTCTTTATCGTCTGCGGAGCTGTTGCAAATGCTGCTAATGGGGCTTCCGGTGCCACCATCCTGTTCGTGACCTCGATGGCCACTTGCTTGTCTATCGCCACTTTGACTCAGTGCTTCAGCCACATATCTGGTGAGTTTTTAAGACCCGCGGGGAAAACACGCAATCATATTTTTTCTAGGGGCCCATATTAACCCAGCAGTTACCGTCGCTATGGCAATTACGAGGAACATCTCGCTAGTTCGCACTCTAATGTTTGTAATGGCACAATGCGGAGGAGGAATCGCTGGGGCGGCGTTTTTGCTCGGGTAAGAAATAAGAAAGGTGTTAGTAATTAGAAGAAATAGAAATAGAATCTTCCGATATTTTGCTCTAAAAATCTCACAATGAAATATAAGTGAAAAACACGCCCGGTGCTGGTTGCCACCGGCAGGACAAAAGTGTTCAAAAGAACGCCGGAAGGAATTTTTACCTGAACCATTTATCGAATGCCGTGCAGCTGTTCAAAGTTCTATTATGAAGACTAAAATGTGGATCGGTTTTCGGCAAAAAGAATATGAAAATGTTACGCAAGATAAAACAATTCAAAAAATTGGGACATCAAAATTTAGCCATATATGGGTGCCATCCCCCAAAAAAGCTTTATTCACCAATTTGTCCGCGCAATCCTTTTTATACAAGAAAGCCGGTCCTGCAGGCATCTGGTCAGCATGTGCTACATGTGCATGGGTGTCAGGCTCGGGTTGCGCGGTTTGTTTGGGAACTGCTGTGCGGCAGCTGCATCTAGTTAATGGTCTTCTGGGATCGCGATGACGATTCGTCCGACAGCCGGCATCTGTTGCTTTCATTGACCTTGCCTTGCTAGAAAGTATGGCTGGGACTAAAGCGTGCGACGCTGCGAATTCGGATAACCGAGCAATGCCCAAACCATGTTGAAAACTAGACTGGCCAAGTGGTTAACGATCGAGCCGCACTTTTCCGGTTTATAGAACGGTCATTTAGAGTAACGTTGCCCATTAGGAAGTCGAAATGAAGTTAGAGAAACTGCCTATTTATTCAGATGAAGTCAATATTTTGTTTATTTTGAAACTGAAAATGCTCAATGTTTATTTCTATATAGTACGTTGAATTGATTATTTTTAACTTTTTCCAAATTTCATTCTTTCTAACTCGAACAAAAAAAGGGGGATGAAAATGTTGATAGTTGATTTGCTTAGATAACTTAACGATGGTATCGAGATTGCTATATAACTTAGATCTGTAAGCAATGTACAATTCTTCAACAAAGACGCCTTTCAATATGTTAAAAAATCAAAAAACAACCCCCTCCATGTAAATTATTTAAAATAATAATGTTAATTTGTTTTATTATGAAAACGCCAATTCATTTAATATATAAAGAAGAAAATCAGCTGCCTTTTCAAGTTTTGAAAATTAAACATGGTGACCGAAGTCAGAAATAGTTTAATCTATAAAAATCAAAAAGACGTTTCCAATTTGTAAATCGGTTATATAGTTTAGCTAATGCGGGGGAAGATAAACAGGTAGGCAGTAGAAAAGCACCTTTACTCAAGTACTAAATGCTGCTTTCCGTTTGTCTCTCCAATTTTGAGCAGCTGTTATTTTGTTTCAAGATGGCTATCGAAGTTTAGACTAGCTGTCTTGGCTACACAAAAATAAAATTAAAGACCGACTTTTTATAAAAAACATACGGGACATTTGCTGACATATGCTTTGAAGAAAAGGCAAAGGGGTTGCTGACTGAGTATGCGGAGTATGCGTATGATAAAATAATTCTACAGTAGGAGAACAATTCATCAAACAAAATGAAACAATGTGTACATGGGCTGCTGAATATCTAACAAAAACAAATGTGTAATGTTGGAAACTTTTTTATTGTTTTTCAACGTATTTTCTGACGGTCAATATATTATTGCATACGCTGGAACCAATTTTCATAGCATTTTTCCATAGCGAATCAGGTATTTCCAAAATATGAGTTTTTAATGCAACAACCGCCTCTTACGGCGCCAAAATTCGTTACCTTCGCAGTTTATTTTTCACGTGTGGGGACAAAAAGAAATCGTCATTGGCTATATCAGGACTGTATAGCGAATGATTCATCAATTCGACGGTTTGAATGTTCAAAAAGTCGTTTATGTCAATCGGTATGAGCTCGCATTAGCATGGTGCAGAATGATCCGGGGTCGCGTGTTGGTTTTTCTTATTTTTCCGAAGATTTCTGGCAAACAAATGGTTATTTACCATTCAGAATTGACCGTTTTACGATACTCTGAAGCTACGGTTGCGACATGTCCAGCTTTTCCAAAGGAACAGACAACCATTTGCTTCGAAGTGCTTCAAGCGCGAACAACTTTGGTTTGGTTTGGCTCATCTTGAAAGACCCATACACTCGACTGCTATTTACTTTCAGGCTCATACCCATAAATCCAAGATTCGTCACCTGTGATGATGTAAATGGTTTTTGAAGAACCGCGACGTATTTTTTGAGCATTTCTTTCAACCAATCGACACGAGTCCGTCTTTGAGTGATCATTAATTTGTGGGGATTCCAACACGCACGCAGCTTTTCTCGCGCTTAAATTTTCATACAATATCGAACGTATGCTAATCATATTAATGCCTAAGGATGTCCGAATTTCACGATAAGTCACATGACGATCTTGCTTTATTAGTTCGCGCACTGGCACCACAGCCGATTTTGGATGGCCTTTAAATTCGTCCGCCAGTGAACAACAGATAATACGGTGGCTCTGTGTGGGGTTTCATCACTAAAAGTTGAAGTGATTTGATTGACGTACTGCTGTTGAACGAATCTACGAGTTAATTACATTTTTTGGTCGAAAGGCTAGTTAGGGTAGAGTATTTCGAGAAACCATCACCAAGCATCTATAATGATTTGGTAAGGAGTTTAAAGAATTAATCAATATTTTGATATTATTCGATTTGCCTTGTAGTCCAAACAACTTTAAAGAATAACATTTTCTCAAGATGATATCTCTATATACATTTTTTAAAGCAACTCGTAAAGGCTGCAATAAACAAGTTGCCCATAAAAGTCGTGAGTGTCATCATTGACGATTTGCCTAAATGCCGCAAGACTTTTGCATAAACTAAAGATAAGCGTTTTGAAAATATGTGAATATACATAAAGAACTCATTTTAATCACTCTAAATATTTAAAAATCTGATCGGAAGTACTACTTTACAACTAAATTAAAAGGAGTACACATAAGTCTCCGCCGTTTGACAAAAGATGACCCACCAGTAAATTATGGTTGAAATTGTCAAATGTAAAACTTCATATCGTAGGGTTGGACATCTGGCAACACCACAACCTTAAAATATTAGCGATATTGTATCAGCATCACATAATTTTTTTCGTGCGAAAATGTCGAGTTTTAAACCAAATAACCGTTATTTGCGGGAACTTTTGATTTACTTCTTTAATTTGAAGAAATCTGCAGCTGAGGCGCATAGATTGCTTGTAGAAGCATATGGTAAGGCTGCTTTAAGGAGAGAAGTTGTCGTGAGTGGTTTCATAAGTTTAAGAACGGTGATTTTGACGTCAAAGACAAAGAACGTAGCGAAAGGCCGAAAGTATACGAAGACGCGGAATTGGAAGCATTAATGGAGGAAGATTCCTGCCAAACTCAAGAAGAACTTGCACTTACATTAGGAGTGACTCAATAAGCAATTTCACATCATTTAAAATCGTTGGGAATGATTCAAAAGCAAGGAAATTAAGTTCCATATGAACTAAAGCTGAGAAACGTTGAACGCCGATTTTGCACGTGTGAAATGCTGCTTGCCAAGCATAAGCGAAAGGGTTTTTTCATTCTATAGTCATTGCTGATAAAAAATGGATCTACTACGATAACCCAAAGAAGAGGAAATCATGTAAATCACATGGCCATGCTTCAACATTGACAGCCAAACCGAATATTCATGGAAAAAACTCATGTTGTGTATTTAGTGGGATCAGCTTGGTATCGTGTATTATGAGTTGCTCAAACCGAACCAAGCCATTACTAGGGCTCTCTATTGATGAGATTGAGTCGATCGCTCAAGAAAAAATGCGCCCATGACGACAAAATTATTCTTCTTCATGATAATGTTCGTCCACATGTTGCGGCGCGGTCAAAACCTATTTGGAAACACTCATTTGGGAAGTCCTACTTCACCCGCCGTACTCACCAAAACGTTGCCCCTTCCTATTATCACTTGTTCCGATCGTCGGCACATGACCTATCTGAGCAGTACTTCACATCATATGAAGATACCAAAAATTGGATCGAACCGTGGATGGCCTCAAAAGATGAAGCGTTCTTCCGACGCGGTATCCGTATGCTACCAGAAAGATGGGAAAAAGCAGTGGCTAGCGATGGGCAATACTTTGAAGAAAACATAAGGTTCCGTTCTTTCACAATAAATGCCCAATCTTAACCGAATATAAAAAGTAAATCTGGAACAAAGCCTTAATCGTCTCAATAGAAATCTCTTAGTTTGCCACATCTGAAAATGTTCAACGCCCAAACTTTGAAGTTTTTTGAATCTTATAATTGTTTGTATTATATCTTGATACTTGGAGGGCAGACAACATACAATAATTTAGACTGCATTATCTTTTTTTAATAAAAGATATTATAGGGTTTATTGATTATACAGGAACTTGAGAACAAAAATCCAAAATTTGATGTATCTATTGTACATCAAACCATTGTCTTCATCAATATATGCCAAGTATGCAAAATATGCAAGAATGCATTAAATGAGAGATTCAAAAAAAAGTATTGCAGTATTATCCTTTAAGTTAATAATACTATTACCAATAATACGTAGTATATTATATAGGTGACGGTGCATTATAAATTCATAAAACGCCAGTCAGTCCACTTGGGGCATAAAAAACAAGAATAGTGTTTTCGTTATCCATATGTTGAGCAGTCAGATGTAAAAACTACTGAAATTTTTCGATATGCTGGTGTATGTTTGTCATAGCAGTAAGTTTACAAGTGAAATAAAAGTGAACAAACAACGCCTCCTTTAACTCTTCTCGTTTAGGATTCATTGAACTGTGATGCGCTTTTTTTAAAGTGTCTAAAAAGCAGATGTTATGAAGAACTCATTAAATCTCGTCTTCAATAGTTACCACATGTTTGAGGTGAGGGCAAAAATCAGTTTCTATAGAAATATGTGACAGCTGGATTATGAGTGACTAGATATACCAATAATAATGCAGAAAGAATATACCCTTGTCTCACCACTTTTTGTATTAAAATTTTTTAGTGAGTTGTGCTTCATGCTCTATACGTGTCATAAAATAATCTTATAATTTCTATGTATTTGTTTGATATGCCATATTGTTTTAATATCTCCCACGTTGTCCTTCTGTCGAGTGGATGAAAGGTCTTTTGAAAGTCCGCAAAATTGACAAATATTTTTTCATCAATTAATGCAGTTTGCTCTAGTGTTATTATTATGATCGACGCAAGCTCTGTTGGATCTAAATCCTGCAGATTTTCTCTTAGTTTCTCAATGATGGATTTTTAAATCTTTCTGATATAGTTCTAATTATTATTTTGCTAGTTACACAAAGTAAAGTGATTGGATTCCAGTTCTCGTATATGGCTGGGTTTCCTTTTTTTACATTTTGATTATTATGCTTTCTGTCCAATCGCTTGGGATTTTTTTGTTCACAGATTTTATTAAGTAATACCTAGGGGACCTCTATTGAATAAATTATATGAGCTTTTACCAGTTTTGCTTTTACACAATTTATTCCTGCTGATTATTTATTTATCAACCATCTCTTTGTATATCTTATTTCTTCTTTGAATATTTCTTCTTCTGTAATATTTAATATTTCTTCTACATTTATTATTTGTTTATATGGTCTGGTAGTGTTTATAAAATTCAAAATTATCGAAAGTACATGATTTGATCCTATCAATTTTTTGTTGTCCTATATAAAAATCTTAAATCATGTATTCTTGCTGCTTCTTCTGCCATGTCGGTCATTTGATCTATGAATTTCCTTTTATCTTATCTGTCAGTTTTTCTACTTCCTTTTTTTTGTATATTCTTTCTGTCATTTCCTATTTCGATCATGATTTCTATCGGCTAGAAACCTTGCTTTTATTGATTTCCTCCTTTCAATTTATCTTTTTTATTTCTATTTATGTCTAGGGTTCATTGCTTCTTCTCTCATAGCCTATGAGACAATGTGTTTTTGTATATTTCCCAAAACGTCTCAATATTATGTATTGATATATCACTTACAGTATTGATTTTCTTTTCTAGTATATTTACATTTTTCTGACATTTTAATTCATTTATATTTAATTTATTTTTCTTAATATTTAATTTGTAATTAGCCGTTACACTAAATTTAATTTTTGCTCGTGCTAGTTTATGATCAAATGCATAGTTATATTTTGTAAACAATTCTTTTCCTACAAGAATATGATCAATTTGATTTTGAGTTATTCCATATTGATATCCTTGTATTAAAAGAGGGTGCCTTCTACGATAAAATTATTTAAGGGGCAAAATTATATTAATCTTACACCACTGTTATTTTCACTATAACACTAATCTTCCCATTATAATCGCTTTTTATGTCTCGTTTGTATTTTACTTATAAGAAAGTATATTTGGACACAAAACTTTTTTTTATCCTTTTGCTGCTTTTTGTAGCATATACATTGATAATAATATTCCTGAATTTGACTTTAACCTTACCTATATGATTCTGCTTTACATAACATAGGAACACATAAAACCATGCATGCTTTTGCAATACGCAACTTATTAACAATATAAAAGAAAATTGGATTTAAAGAGTTTAGTAGAGTGGAATTTATTGCGAGCTGTCTGTTTGCTTTGCGTAGCTTTACCATGTTAAATTTATGCACAAAAATTGATCATTAGTATGGGAGTATCGTGGATCTAGGGCTCACAAAAAATCTATATACATTTGAAGAGAAAGTAAATAAATACACTTGATATCAAATGTGGCGTAGCTGAGCTCTGAGCGTACGTTTGGTTGTCTATCCCACTATTATAATTTGTAAATTAATTGTTTCTCATTTCCACCTTGCAAAAATTTGAGAGAAGGAGGGTAAAAAATTTTCAGTCTAGGACGCCCAAAATATTTTTTGGCGGGCAACCCCTCGCACATCCATATTATAGTAAGACATTTAAAACTCTTCGTCTATAGCATAGATAAAAATAGAATAAACTCATATTATGTAGATTAATTGAGCACATACGGTTTTATTAATAAATTTTATTTTTATGATGTATCTTAAAGTTAATCATTGTTTAAGTAACCATTTTATTTAGTATATTACACACTATACAAAATGACATTGATAATGTTGTTTTTCTCGGGAAATGTAGCAAAATAATAATGGGTTCTTTGGACAAAAAATAATTTACATATAATTCATTCGAGTACCAAAAAATCTTCTGTAAAGTTATCTGAAAAATTCTATTATTGACAAAAACATTGCGACTCTACGAGACACCATGTAGGAGAATCGTTCTACTGTTTACTCGATTGAAACGACTTTGAAGGTTGTTATACAACACCATCTCACTTAGCCTTTAATAGTATAATTTAATAGTCACAGTTTCCTGAAGGATTGGCTCAAATACGTAATAGGCAGAGGAAAGTGATAGTGATGTGACCCCGAGAAAGAAAAAAACAATGGATGTTTTCGTATAAGTTGGATCCGATAGATATCATACCTAAAAGAAACCGGAAGAAAAGAAAATTGGTCACTTTTGATATTATTATATACATCGCTAGTGCGCCATTTGGCCGAATTAAACAATTGGATACTAAAGTGTTTCTACAATGAAGCTAATAAATAGTACCCCAAACGCAGCTTCCGTCACCTATCACCATTTATAAGTGACATCGTAAAAGGACATATTAAATTTGGACTAATTAAGTAAAAGTAACCACATCGATTCAACTCAGCACTATTGATTTACAAGTTAGAAGAAGAATAACAACCAGAATCCTAAAAAGGATATAAAATTTCTCCTATATTTACCCACAACGTAAAACATTATCAGGGAATAATTTCTGACATCAAGAAAATAACTGAAAATTGACAATTCGCAACAGCAAACAGTAATAAATTAACTAAATTTTATATGAACAATCAAGTGGATTTCCACACCTTTCAAAACCCCAATGAAAATCATTTATCTATAGTTATTAAAAATGTTTTAATCTCACTTAGAAATGATGAAACCAAATAATTGCTATCCAAAAAAAACTACCAGAATCGACAATCATATTACCAGCCAAAAATCCTCTTGCCCTACTATATTAACTACTATAGAACTCAACCCCCGATAGTTACAGAGAATGTTGTTCCCATTACTAGGAATTTATTAAGAAACATTATGTAATCATAAATTAAAAAACACTTATAAGACAACCAAGTGTGGCATCAAATACACCCAACAATACAACCAAATAATAATTTAGAGTTTTTTCAATCTAACTTTCTGGATTCCATAGTAAAATTTAACCAAAACTAATAATTTCCTATATATTTCAAATATAATCCTTCATATCGATTCATGTTCTGCTTCATTTTCAATGTATAATCTCTTGAAAGGCATATCTTAATTGGTGTACCAATGGGATTAAATCCCAGAAATATCACATTACACAGTATATATTACAGAAACATATCTCTCAAAAAGAGAGGTTTTCAAAATTAGCAGTTACTTTGTCTACCGTAATGATAGACCGATGTAAACCGTACGGGGAGAAGTACCTATAATTATCAAACGGCAACTATGACTGTTTGATACATCATTGCAATCGTTAATCATCGGAGACCTAAATAGCAAAAGCAAATTTTAGGGATGTCTTACAAACAACCCAAGTAGAACTATATCAAATAACATTAGTTTGAAGTAATAGCACCCAACGAATTCACCTACTACCCAGACCGAATTGACCATCGGCCAGATATACTGAAAATAGTTGTTGCTGAAAACTAATACAACAAAAAGTAATCCAAAAACTAGATTCTGGCCATCTTACTTGTCTCATGATATTACTTTCTCTTCAATTTATATACCATATAATCCATCAGGAACTTTCCCTAGATACCGGAGAAAAATTTATCCGAAGAATAACCAACAACTTTGTTACCAACTAGAAATATTCACACCTTCCTTAAACGACATCTGCTCCGAGACCTGCCAACCTCAAATAAAGTCGATGATCAATAAGTTAGAGCATTCTCTCTACACTAGTCTAAATTAAGATATGCTATATAATATTTAATATCACAACCAAAACCAAAGAACCAAAGCATTAGGACGATGTTCTATTTTTTTTTAGATACTTAACACTGAACTTCAATTTCCTTCACAGAATGAACTTTCAAATCACTTAAAATTTCTGTATTTCTCACAAAGTAGGAAGCATCATACATAGCACGTAACACTTTAGATTGTAGTACACCCCATAGCAGGATGCTACAGCACCAGATGAGTTTGAAGGCTGTATTATAGACGAAGAGGTCATTAGATATAGTTTAGATTTTCTGTCAAGCAGCAAATAGTGATTACTAAACATTCCATACAGTTTTCGTTTCTTCCAAATGTGGGACTTTTCAAATCAGACCTTGTACTTTAGACATTTGAGTTAATGGTGTAATATTTATGTAAACTAATAGTGCACTTGGTAAGTTGATGCAGTGTTTCTAATAAATTTTAATTTCTATTTCTTCTTTGATGATTGGGCTAAAATTTATAAGATATTCTTTGAAACTCTCACGTTTTAGACATTTCATGAGTACTTTCAACTCCGATGATGCTTGATTATACGGTCTTTTGTCCGAGAGATATCTTGTACTTTGCCATATCCTTATATTCCTTTCTATTTTACTGTCGCTTTTATGGCTATCTCTTGGATTATTTTGATGAGTTTGTAGACTACCAATTCAAGTTCTTTATTAGTTTAAATGAAACTTTCAAGTATAGTTGATTATGAGTGATATTCTTGTAGTAATACCAGTTTTTGAACAATTGTTCTTTCCTGATTCATGGTTATGGTACAGTTGGAAGTATTGGAGTGTAGTCCAAGGATAAGTCTAGGTATGATACAATTTTGAGGTAACCTGCACCTATGTCTTTAACTGAAAAGAAGTCCAACCTCTAGTACTTGCATTAGAAGGTCAGTAGGTAGGTTCATACGTTGATAAGATACTTAGATGAAGTTTTTGTACTACTTAATATAGTGCCTCAGAGGATATGGTTGGCGTTGTAATTTCCCTTTGTTAAGAATCTGCCTAAGGATCTGAAGTATTCGATAAAACCATTTTTATTTGTAGCATAATTCGGGGGACAGTATGCAGCTGACAAAATTAGTAGTCCGCTCCAATCTTCTCGCAATGGTTCTTGCCTGTAAAAACTTCTTTTTCAATGGAGGTAAGACCTGATGTTGAATATGTTGCTTGATTAATATCCCCATGCAGTCTCTCTGTGTCCAAATAATTTGTATAGCTTGAGAAATGTGATTTAGATATAAGCAGTATGTCTATTTAATTATATAAGAGAAATGCTTCAACCTCATTCTTATAATTTATACATTGGAGCCATTTTTATTGCTTAATTATTCTCTGAAAAGTCTAACTTGCGCGGTTAGTTAATTGATGGTTTGTTGTGGGGTTGGATAGTTTGTTAGGGCGAGATTCTTATTAATGATTGTTAACTAGTTGTATTGTTGATGACAGCTAAAGCTTAACTCATGCTTTTGCGATGTCGTTTGATTTGGGTCACAATTGTTGCCGTCGTTGGTGCAGTAGCTGCTGTTGAAGCTTCGATACTATTTGTTTTGAAGGCGTATTGCTAGCTACAATTTGCCTAGAATTTTTAGGCAGCGAAATATTGACCTTGACACCGGACGCGTCCAACAGGTTTGGCGTCATTGCAGTTTTTTGGACAGGTGCGGTAATCGTGTAGTCACGCACAGTTGACTTGGCGAGCTGGTCTAGTGCATCTGTTACGTCTATAACGCTGACAATGTTTTCATTGTAGTACTGCGCCTTCGACTATTCAAATACATTTTTTATATTGAAAATTTATTTTCATTTTTTACGTTTAATAGCAAAATAAACAATTTTTTTGCAAGTTTCTCTGTTAATTACATTTTTACTATTAAGTACTTTACGGCCTTTTATTTGCAAAATAAAAGTAAAGCGGTGCAAGATTTTTAAAACTCTGAATGTTTTTTCTTCTTCTAGACTGTAGTTATCTATAGCTATATTGCTAGCATTTAAAACGTTCCTGATATTTTTATAGTCTTCTATATTGTTTATTCGTAACTTTAATTTGTTATCTTGTAGAGGATGATATTAATTTGCTTTAGTTTGATCAGTGGGTTAGTTTGATCTGTGACGTAATGAAGTATTTTGTTTTCACTATTTGTATCGTTAATGTTAGCATTACTAAGATCTGACAGGAATTAAAATTTATTGATTGATCGGCTTGAGTTTAACCGGTTAGCCCTTTGGTCAGAGAAGGTAGGACTAACAATTTTTCTTTTCTTGTGGTATCTTACTTCTTGAAACTCATTTAGTTCTATTACTTAAGAATCATCGCTTAGAAATGTTGTGAATTACTTCATTAGAGATGGAATAAAACAAACAGTTACGACAACTATCCAACAACAGAGCACCCGGATCCGATGAACTAATTATGGAAATGGTAAAATCAAGAGCTTGTTTCCTTATTTGGCAAAACTCTTCAATACCTCCAACGTCTAAGGAAAGTACCAAGCCACTGGGAGACTGCGAACATTATTTTAATCTTTAAAAAAGGTGGCGAAAAACTATTAGAAAATTATAGACGATCTCATTAGTTTCCCACATATGCAAACTGTTTACACGAATAATAAATAAAACAAGAGTCAAACTTCTTGAATTTCAAACACCGGACCAGGCAGGCTTCAGAGTATAGTACTCTAAATTACATAGAAACAGTGAGACAAGTGATGAAAAAGTCTCATGGATACAACCAACCACTCTATATGGTTTTCATAAACTTCCACAAGACATTCGATACGGTCGAAATCTGGGCATTAACAAACATCCTTCTAAGATGCAGAATCGATTTTTGTTGCATCCATGCAATCACGGACATGTACATGAATACAAATATCGTTGACAAACTCTTCGAAGATACAAAACCTGTAATGACCAAGCGAGGAGTAAGACAAGGTGACTCTTTCTCCCCTAAACTATCCACAAATTTACTAGAGGATGCCTTCAAAAATTTCAGTGGAGAACAATAGGGATGAACATATATAGCGCGTATCTCAGTAATCTAAAGGTATTCAACCAATGCATACTGTCTATCCAAACATATGCTTCTGAGACTTAGGTGTTAATAGAAACCAAAATCGAGAAACTGAAGGTGGTACAAATAAAAATGGAAAAAGCGATGTTAGGGATCAAGCTACTAGATAAAAAAAAATAATACATGGATAAGAAAAAGAATGAAAGTTGACAATATAGCGAAGAGAATAGCCAAACAAAAATGAAAACAAGAGGGTCACCTTGTACGTAGAGACGACGAAAGATGGAGTAAAAAGACGATCTTATGGAGACCTCGACTAGACAAGCGGAACAGAGAAAGGCCGAGAGCACGTTGGAGGGATGACATCGCAATAAGAGTAGAAATTCAATGCACAAGAAAAACACAAGCACGGACTGAGAAAAGAATTTTGAGGAAGCTTACGTCCAAAGCTGGAGTAGACTCTATGACGCTGTTGTATAATGATGATGCTGATTTTAGTATATACCATATTATGGGCTGCTGCTGGCAACGTAAACATTGGTTTTTGTGATGTAATGGGTTGTTGGAGGTTTTGTAAGATTTATAATGTTTGCTTATAATATACTCAAAATATTTGCCATTTTGTTTTGTTTTTAAATTTTTCAACTTATTTTTAAAATTATTTTAAGTATCTAAAGTTAACACTAATGTTTGTTAGTCTTTCGTTTATATAGTCTTAAATAGCCATAGAATATGATCTCATTTGTTGCTAGAACTCTTACTGTACAATAATTAAATAATGAACTGTGGCATCGTTTTGTTGAAACCAGCAGTTATTTGTTTAAAAAAATTAAAATAATGGTGGTAACTTTTATAAGCGCTTATATTTAAAATAAATTTCACGGTGCGAGTTTCTAAATTCAAATACTACCCCTTGAAATAATTTGTGAGGTTATTGCTTCCGACTTGCGTTTTAGATTCCCTCTAAAAATCAATGGGAAACTAAAAGAAATTTGGGGCGCACTTCACATGCAAAATGTTTACCGCTACTGTTGTAGAGCTGCTATAGGTTTCTAGTGCAGCACCCCCTTGGGAAAAGTTTTATGAGAAGCAATAGCAAGTTCATTGTGATCAGGGAGCTCCTGGGGCTATCGTTGCGAGGGTTAGGCTCGCACATGCGGAATGAATTCAATTGTTTCCTCGTTATCAATTTAATTCATAAGAACTGTTCACATGTTTCAGACACGTGTTCATAAAAAGCTTACGCTGGGAAACGCCTGCATTTTAGACCATGAGAATGGCAAAACACATAACCAAATATTTACGATCCTTGCAGTATTGAATGATAATAATTATAAATTTATAATCTAAACCTTATAGGTTTTATATAATTTATTTTACTTAATTTGCGTTGCAAAACTTATTGAACAAATTACTTCTGTTAAAGATTATTAAAAATAAAAATATTCTTTCTAAATAATACCAGTTACTATGAATTTTATATTCAAAACATGAATAGTAGTAGCACATATAAATTAATTATTGTTTAAGATTCAAAAAGTATATTTTTTAAATTGTTGTCCTTTTTATCGAAAAATGACTAAAAATAATATGGGTAATTATTTAAATACAAATATTTTAAAACTTCTTTCATTTTCAAACAAATTAAATTTCCAATAACTAGCAATGTGGTGTAATAGATACGAAATTTTTTTTTGTAAGCACGAAGATTTTTTTATTGACTATAAGTACATCTTATGTGATACTTAATCTAAGAATTGAAAACTAGAAATAACTACATGTCTTACGAGAGTAAAACTATATTTACATATACATAGAATATAATTTAATTACTATATGCAGTGGCGTAACTAGCGTATGTACCGCCCGGGGCGAACTCTGAAAGTGTCGCCCTACTCCCGTGTTAAAAAAAACTAAATAGAGAACAGGTGAAAGTGAAAAGCAGGTACTAAGCTGAATAGGTAGGTTTAAGCCTACAATATATTTTATTTACTCACTCTAAAACAATAGAACTTTCCGAGCTGTTCGAGTTGCAAATTCATTAATTACACTGTTAAAATATATTTTATTGGTTAAGTCTTCTTCGACTGAAAGGAGAGACACTTAGTGATACGGAGCTGGCTCATTGTAGATCTGAGGTAGCTTTTTATTAATTTTAGCTTTGAAAAGCTCCTCTCACAAGAAGCAACACACGGCAACAGTTAAAAATAATCTTAATATAATAACTATGTTAGGGACAGATATCCCCAGAATGTATTTCATAATAAATTTTAGTAGTTCCAGTGGGCCTCCTTCAACAAGTGTTGTCTCGTCATTAGAAGCCTTAACGAAGCGCTGAAGTCGCTTTCCTTCTACCTCGAACTCGCTTTTGTTGATGTCGTCTGGAAAACGCAATGCCCACCTCGCACCCGAACTCTGGATCCAAAATATTTGATGGTTTCAAAAAACTATGCTTGTCATCCAGGTCCTGGAGTTGCTGGAACCGTGTACTAATTTCCTGTAATAAATTTTTATGTTAGAGAATAATATGAGTGTAACACATTTTTGGCACCCAATTGTAATATTCTATTCAGCGACTCGAAAATTTCCCTCCTCAATTCTTCTTCAGGAGACAATCCGGAATTAGAATTATTGTTGTCACCAAAGTGATGCTTGGGTTTCTTTGACATATGGTTAATAGTAGTTTTCGATTACATAAAGCAACAGTAGAAAAAGCTACCTTAAGATGGCAATTAGAAAAGTAAGGAAGAGTAAAACGTAATGATAATAAAATTATTAAAGAACAATACCATGCATGTGTAAACTGAAGATTGTTGAAGGTAATAACGACGACTGTTTGAAATGACCGGAAAAGTAAGCGAGAGTTTTTCTATTGGTTTTCCCCAGAGACTCAGGTACAAAGGGAAATTCGTGGAAAAATTTTAGAAAGTTTCTAAACTTGGAATACTTTTCGTGATCACCCTGTACAAAGTACCAAAATAAACTTCAAGGAACAAAGTCTGATCGGAGTCGTCTGTACTTTGGCAGTTTAAACAAATGTATGGGGGGCGTGTTTGGCACACAAAATATGAAAGGTAGGTAAGTAGGTGCATATGTGCTTACATACACAAATTACGTTTACAAATCGGGAAAATCCTGTGCAGTAGTAAGTCCAATTACCCCAATTTTTAAGGGTTAGATGGACCACCTCAAAACTTCTTCCCGCGGCATGCTACCATCTAATTTTAAGAAAGCGTAACTGTGTATGTAGTATCGTTAAAATGCAGTAAGAACTACGTCTCGCTCAATACCTACGTTCGGACTTTATGGTTTTATGGAAGGTCGGCACTAATATTACCATAAACGGTTAATACCATTGTATTTAAATGAATTTTTACTTGAAAAGATTGGGACCGGGGCGCTATTTGCCGCCCTTTAAATCCTTTTAGTCTTCTGGGCTCATCTTCGTCATAGAACAATGTTAATGCCAGTTCATTCGAGTGTATCGTTATCCTATCCTTGTATTTGAGGTTTATGTTTATAATTCCTTCCCGAATTATAGATATGCCTAGATTAGTGTGTAATAATATATTTGATACATACGAAATACTTCATTTTGAAATGTCTACAATATAGATGTACTTGCACATCCCCATAATGATATACTGAAAGTCCAAACAGTTTTTAAAATTGTCTTATATAATAGAAGTTAATTTTTAGTAGATAGTTCTAACTTTCTGCCAAGCATCCAATACATTTGGCTAAATTGGTCCAGTTATTAACTTTCAACAGCGGAACGCTATAGGCGAAAGTTAATGATTTTAACATGGTGCCTGTCTGTCTGGAGACACGATAACTTCCGTTATAATCATCGGATTCACTTCAAACTTGGCATACATATACCTTAGGTCAATGCCTTCTTCGCTATTGAATTTTAGCCAAATCGGTCAAAGGGTCAACGGTGAGGTCATAATTTTTTGTGTACCCGTTTATCAAGGGATAATAAGCGTCTTCGCAAGAAACTCGGAGCGCACCCATGAAACACCAGAGTTTCAACATCAGCGAGTTCTCAGAACATCATAATTTTTTGCATACGCTTTTATGAAGAGATGATAAGGCTCTTTGCAAAAAATCTCGGAGCGAATCCATGAAACACCAAAGTTTTGACATCAGTGAGTTCTCGGAACTTCATAATTTTTGTGTGCGCGTTTATGAAGGCATAGTAAGGCTCTTCGCAAAAAATCTCGGAGCGAACCCATGAAACACCAGAGTTTTGACATCAGCGAGTTCTCGGAACATCATCATTTTTTGCATGCGCTTTTATGAAGAGATGATAAGCTTCGTGACAAAAAGTCTGGGAGCGAACCCATGAAACACCAGAGTTTTGACATCATCGAGTTCTCAGAACATCATAATTTTTTGCATACGCTTTTATGAAGAGATGATAAGGCTCTTTGCAAAAATCTCGGAGCGAACCCATGAAACACCAGAGTTTTGACATCATCGAGTTCTCGGAACATCATAATTTTTTGCATACGCTTTTATGAAGAGATGATAAGGCTCTTTGCAAAAAATCTCGGAGCGAGTCCATGAAACACCAGAGTTTTGACATCAGCGAGTTCTCGGAACATCATAATTTTTGTGTGCGCGTTTATGAAGGCATAGTAAGGCTCTTCGCAAAAAATCTCGGAGCGAACCCATGAAACACCAGAGTTTTGACATCAGCGAGTTCTCGGAACATCATCATTTCTTGCATGCGCTTTTATGAAGAGATGATAAGCTTCGTGACAAAAAGTCTGGGAGCGAACCCATGAAACACCAGAGTTTTGACATCATCGAGTTCTCAGAACATCATAATTTTTTGCATACGCTTTTATGAAGAGATGATAAGGCTCTTTGCAAAAATCTCGGAGCGAACCCATGAAACACCAGAGTTTTGACATCATCGAGTTCTCGGAACATCATAATTTTTTGCATACGCTTTTATGAAGAGATGATAAGGCTCTTTGCAAAAAATCTCGGAGCGAGTCCATGAAACACCAGAGTTTTGACATCAGCGAGTTCTCGGAACATCATAATTTTTGTGTGCGCGTTTATGAAGGCATAGTAAGACTCTTTGCAAAAATCTCAGCGAACTCATGAAACACCAGAGTTTCAACATCAGCGAGTTTTCAGAACATCATGATTTTTGCATACGCTTTTATGAAGAGATGATAAGGCTCTTTGCAAAAATCTCGGAGCAGTCCATGAAACACCAGAGTTTTGATATCAGCGAGTTCTCGGAACATCATAATTTTTTGCATACGCTTTTATGAAGAGATGATAAGGCTCTTTGCAAAAAATCTCGGAGCGAGTCCATGAAACACCAGAGTTTTGACATCAGCGAGTTCTCGGAACATCATAATTTTTTGTGTGCGCGTTTATGAAGGCATAGTAAGACTCTTTGCAAAAAATCTCGTAGCGAACTCATGAAACACCAGAGTTTCAACATCAGCGAGTTTTCAGAACATCATAATTTTTTGCATACGCTTTTATGAAGAGATGATAAGGCTCTTTGCAAAAAATCTCGGAGCGAATCCATGAAACACTAGAGTTTTGACATCAGCGAGCTCTCAGAACTTCATAATTTTTGTGTGCGCGTTTATGAAGGCATAGTAAGGCTCTTCGCAAAAAATCTCGGAGCGAACCCATGAAACACCAGAGTTTTGACATCAGCGAGTTCTCGGAACATCATCATTTCTTGCATGCGCTTTTATGAAGAGATGATAAGCTTCGTGACAAAAAGTCTGGGAGCGAACCCATGAAACACCAGAGTTTTGACATCATCGAGTTCTCAGAACATCATAATTTTTTGCATACGCTTTTATGAAGAGATGATAAGGCTCTTTGCAAAAATCTCGGAGCGAACCCATGAAACACCAGAGTTTTGACATCATCGAGTTCTCGGAACATCATAATTTTTTGCATACGCTTTTATGAAGAGATGATAAGGCTCTTTGCAAAAAATCTCGGAGCGAGTCCATGAAACACCAGAGTTTTGACATCAGCGAGTTCTCGGAACATCATAATTTTTTGTGTGCGCGTTTATGAAGGCATAGTAAGACTCTTTGCAAAAAATCTCGTAGCGAACTCATGAAACACCAGAGTTTCAACATCAGCGAGTTTTCAGAACATCATGATTTTTTGCATACGCTTTTATGAAGAGATGATAAGGCTCTTTGCAAAAAATCTCGGAGCGAGTCCATGAAACACCAGAGTTTTGATATCAGCGAGTTCTCGGAACATCATAATTTTTTGCATACGCTTTTATGAAGAGATGATAAGGCTCTTTGCAAAAAATCTCGGAGCGAGTCCATGAAACACCAGAGTTTTGATATCAGCGAGTTCTCGGAACATCATAATTTTTTGCATACGCTTTTATGAAGAGATGATAAGGCTCTTTGCAAAAAATCTCGGAGCGAGTCCATGAAACACCAGAGTTTTGACATCAGCGAGTTCTCGGAACATCATAATTTTTTGTGTGCGCGTTTATGAAGGCATAGTAAGACTCTTTGCAAAAAATCTCGTAGCGAACTCATGAAACACCAGAGTTTCAACATCAGCGAGTTTTCAGAACATCATAATTTTTTGCATACGCTTTTATGAAGAGATGATAAGGCTCTTTGCAAAAAATCTCGGAGCAAATCCATGAAACACTAGAGTTTTGACATCAGCGAGCTCTCAGAACTTCATAATTTTTGTGTGCGCGTTTATGAAGGCATAGTAAGGCTCTTCGCAAAAAATCTCGGAGCGAACCCATGAAACACCAGAGTTTTGACATCAGCGAGTTCTCAGAACATCATCATTTTTTGCATGCGCTTTTATGAAGAGATGATAAGCTTCGTGACAAAAAGTCTGGGAGCGAACCCATGAAACATCAGAGTTTTGACATCATCGAGTTCTCAGAACATCATAATTTTTTGCATACGCTTTTATGAAGAGATGATAAGGCTCTTTCCAAAAAATCTCGGAGCGAATCCATGAAACACCAGAGTTCTGACATCAGCGAGTTCTCAGAACTTCATAACTTTTGTGTGCGCGTTTATGAAGGCATAGTAAGGTTCTTCGCAAAAAATCTCGGAGCGAACCCTTGAAACACCAGA
Source organism: Sinelater perroti (assembly GCA_036346155.1). NCBI lineage: Eukaryota > Metazoa > Arthropoda > Insecta > Coleoptera > Elateridae > Sinelater > Sinelater perroti. The sequence continues at coordinate 11,579,507 of JARFIY010000013.1, read as the reverse complement.
GTTTTGACATCAGCGAGTTCTCAGAACATCATAATTTTTTGCATACGCTTTTATGAAGAGATGATAAGGCTCTTTGCAAAAATCTCGGAGCGAATCCATGAAACACCAGAGTTTTGACATCAGCGAGTTCTCGGAACATCATAATTTTTTGCATGCGCTTTTATGAAGAGATGATAAGCTTCGTGACAAAAAGTCTGGGAGCGAACCCATGAAACACCAGAGTTTTGACATCATCGAGTTCTCGGAACATCATAATTTTTTGCATGCGCTTTTATGAAGAGATGATAAGCATCGTGACAAAAAGTCTGGGAGCGAACCCATGAAACACCAGAGTTTTGACATCATCGAGTTCTCGGAACATCATAATTTTTTGCACGCGCTTTTATGAAGAGATGATAAGCTTCGTGACAAAAAGTCTGGGAGCGAACCCATGAAACACCAGAGTTTTGACATCAGCGAGTTCTCAGAACATCATAATTTTTTGCATACGCTTTTATGAAGAGATGATAAGGCTCTTTGCAAAAATCTCGGAGCGAACTCATGAAACACCAGAGTTTTGACATCAACGAGTTCTCAGAACTTCATAATTTTTTGCATACGCTTTTATGAAGAGATGATAAGGCTCTTTGCAAAAATTCTGGGACCGAATCCATGAAACACCAGAGTTTTGACATCAGCGAGTTCTCGGAACATCATAATTTTTTGTGTGCGCGTTTATGAAGGCATAGTAAGACTCTTTGCAAAAAATCTCGGAGCGAACTCATGAAACACCAGAGTTTTGACATCAACGAGTTCTCAGAACTTCATAATTTTTTGTGTGCGCGTTTATGAAGAGATAAGGGTCTTTGCAAAAAATTTCGGAGCGAATCCATGAAACACCAGTTTTGACATCAGCGAGTTCTCAGAACATCATAATTTTTTGCATACGCTTTTATGGAGAGATGATAAGGCTTTTCGCAAAAAATCTCGGAACGAATCTATGAAACACCAAAGTTTTGTACATGCATGCGTTTATTTCACCTCTTGCTAATTCGCCACACCGTTGTCGAAAGTTTCATTTATGGTTTTACACCATTCTCGTTTTCTTTTGACAAAAAGATGTATGCACTATGTTAATCGCCTATCCAGATGAAAGTCTAAGTATTTGATTGTTTAACTTTGTGGTATATAAGTTCCATTTAATAGTACCGGCGAGGGGGAGGGGGATTTCCATTTGAAGCAAATGTATATGTGTATGTAGTTTTCTGAAGGCTTCAATGGGGTTTTCATGAGATGTTAAAATTATTGTGTCATTAGCAAAGGTGGCAAGCATTATTCGTCTAGTTTCCGATAAGTCTGCAAAGTATAATATAGGCCCAGATAAGACGGTGTAATTTTGCATAAGTTTTTTTATATCTAATTAAGGAGGTTCTGTTATAATGTTTATTTTCAAAATCACTGTTTATTTGATCTACCAGTCGATGTATTTGTTTAATCGTTCCGGGGCCCTTTCCAAACCAAATTGGTGTGTAGGTCTGAACTAAAGTTCGTAAATTATTGGTTATAATTGTTTTAACATTATTCTTTCTAGAACTCTGGATAGGACCGGTATCAAACTGATGGATCTGTAGATGCACCATCGTTGGGATGTTTTCCTGATTTTGGTATCATAACCATTTGCACAACTTTCGATTGACAAGAAAAATATTCAAGTTTTAATATTACATTGAATATATATATGTTAATACTTTGAAGCCTTTATCGGATAATTGTTTTAATGCTTTGTCGGTAAGCAGATCATATCTTGGATTGGCGCCATGGAGTATGATAGTTTCTACTTCTCTTTGATGTTTCACTCAGTGAAAAGGCCACATGGTACGGGATTTCTGTCTGATTACTAATTTCTTCTTAAGGTGCTGGTAGCTGGGAGGGGGGGTATGTTGGAAAACTGCTTAAATATTTTTTAAAAGCTTTTTGACGATAAGTTCTAGTCCAAGTGTTGCCACTTTTTTGTATTGGTCTTACCCTAAAGAACAATGCTTCTATTTTTTGTTTTCCAAATACAGAGGTTAGAATGGCCACTAGCATAGGGGTATAACCTGAGCTGACAATGAGTTCTAATTGACTAATTTTTTTATCAAATCCTTTTGCAAACGCAGCAAAATGGAATTCTATTCCCACTGACCCTTTAATTTGTCGTCAAATAATAATAATACCGGTGGTATATATTTCTGTTAAAGGCATCTTTGGATGAAATGTTTTCCACCAACAGACAGAAAAGGCATTAATCTACCTAACTATGTAAAAACAAGAACGCTTGACTATTTAAAACTTTAATTTTTAACTAATACGTGGTCAATCCAAAAATTAAAGGCATATAATGCAAAAAAATAAAATTAAAAAATTATATAAAATAAATATAGCCCAAATTAAACGCCAAATTTAAACTTCGCCCCTTTTTGTTTATTTTACGGTTAACTACTTTAATGCTTTGATAGACGTAATCTTCAATTTTTCCGATATGCAAATATAAAATGGTATTATTATATATAAAATTAATTACAAAATTTGATGAAACCGGATTGGTAATGGATGCAAAACTTCGTGAAGTAAGGCCACATGAGAATATTACCATAGTTCGTCAAAATATCGCTTAAAATCCAAAAACATCAACTCCGCATTATATACACAGTTAGACATTTTGATAAGCTCTCTTCAACGAATACTCACTAAAGACTAAATGGGTACAAAATTCACTTGACACATAAACTTAAGCTTGCTGACCATTCTTACCGTCGACAGTTTGTCAAACGGTTTTTAAAGGATCAAAGTGGATTATCAGTTTAGTCAAAAAAAAAAACATATTTACTAATGAAGCACATTTTCAACTCGACATATAAAATAGCTGTATTTGGAGTTCGCAAAATCATCTCATTACTCATGGAAAGCAAATGCATTTTGGACAGGTAGCATTATAGGCCCATACTTCTTCAAAGATGGTGCTGGAAATGATATAACTGTGAATGTCGATCGTTACCGCTACACGATAACCCAGTTTTTCGGCACCAACTAAGCAACATGGATTTGGAACTAATATGGTTTCACTAAACTGGTACCATCTGCCATCTTTCTTCTTAATCCTTTGCCCTTTTACTAGGCGTAGGATGTTGACTCCACCCATTTCTTCCATTCTTTCCTGTTTCCCGCACTATCTTCCATTTTCTCCATCGGTTTGTCTCTCCATCCACAATTCTTCTATTCTGTCTCGTCAGCTTTTGCTAGGTCTTCCTGTCTTTTTTTCCAACCCTCTTGCTTGTATTATTTTCTTCGCCAGACTGCCTTAGGCCATTCTACAAATATGTCCGAACCATTTCAATTGCTTTATGCCTGCTATATTTGTTATTGCATTTTGCTCTAATTCTTCCCTATATTTATTTCTGATTCTGTCCGGTTTCGTCTTCCTTGCTATTCCTCTAAGGTACTTCATTTCCCCTGCTGTTAGTTTTTCTTCGTGTTTCTTTTGAATTAAACAGTATTCACCTGCATATAATAGAATTGGGGTTACAATTGTATTGCATATACATAGTTTTGTTTTCGTTTTAAGCTCTTGTTTTCTATATATCGTTCTATTTAAGGCATAGTATAACTTATTTGTTTTACTTCTCCTGTTTGCTATCTCCGCATCTATTGTTTCCGTCCTCCGTTAATATGCTTCCGAGGTATGTTAGTTAAAAATTGCTACTTGTTCTATCCCATTTTTATTACTTTATCTTTATTGCATTGTTTTCTTCAGATAGTCCATTTATTATTATAACTTTTGTTTTATTCGTGTTTATCTTTATTTTCAGTTTCTCGATCTCTGATATCCATATATCCATTAACTTCTGTGCTTTCTTGAGTTTGTCTGTTATTAATACTATATCATCCGCATACAACAGGTTATTTATTTGTATTAGGTTAAGGTTTTTGTATCCCACAATAGTCTTTGGTGTTCTTCGCTGTGTATTCTTCAGCAGTCTATTCATCACAATAATGAAAAGATTTATTCCTTTTTTCACCTCGAACGAATTTGATCTTTTTCCTCGATTTAGATTATTCCGTATATCTTTTCGTAGATACTTATCACTATCCTAAGTAATTTATCTGTAACTTTTAATTCCTTTAGGCAGTTCCATAATATGTTCCTCTCTAGATTGTCGAAGACTGTTCCTGGGTCTATGAAAATCATATACAATTATTTACCTGTTCCCTTTGTTTCTCTATTGAGTTTCTAAGTATACTTATATTATCATTAGTTTGTCTCTGTGATCTAAAAGCTGCCTGCTCGTCTTCTATTTTTTCTTTGACATTTCTAAGTTGTCTTTGTATTATTCTTGTATATACCTTGAAACACACTGTAGAGGAGCATATAGATCTGTAGCGATTACAATCTGTCTGTTCTCCTTTTTTATATGTTGGGACTATAATGTTCTTTTGCCAACTCTTCAGTATTTGTTGTTCCTCTTAAGCTTTGCTGCGTATCCTCCACAACCATGTAGTGACCTGATCGTCCCCGACCCCCACTTAATCATTTCAGCTTCTACTTCGTCTTCGCCGCAGGCTTTTCCAATTTTTATTTTGCCAATTGCTTCGCAGGCTTCCTCCGTTTGTTCTATTCCTTCGCTCCCTTGGTACTCTGTGTTCGTGTTGAATTTTTTCCTATAGTATTCTGCCCATGCTTCTAGATTTTTTTTATTTCCCCATTTTTATTTTTTATATTACTGATTAACTTCTTTCTTTTCCTGAGATTTTTCCTATACTGTTCCAGAATTTTCTACTCTGTAATTGTCTTTTTCTGATTCTTCGCCAAATTCTTCCCAGTTGTTGGCCTTAGCCTTCTTTACTCTTTTTTTAGATTTATTTCTTCTCTTGTTATATTCTTCTCTATCCTGTTCCGTTTTTGTTCTAACGCACCTTTTCCATGTTAGTTTTTTTCTTCTTACTAATTCTTTTACTTCTTCGTTCCGCCAACGCGTTTTCTTATGCTTTGTATCAGTCACTTTTCTTCCATATATATTTTCTTTCTTTTTATCACCATCTTAAAATTGTCTCACAGTTTTTTTAGGTTCCAGCTTTGTGATTCGCCATCTATTCTTCTAAGCTCTATTTTTGATTGTTTCTTGTATTTCATTCTGATTTCTTCCCTGTTCAGCTTTTTCATGTCGATTTTACTGTATTTTTTCTCTGCATTCTTGTATGCTTTCCGTATGTTAGTCTTCATTATCACCAGTTTGTGCTTTGTTCCCAGTTCTGTTTCTCCCTCTACTTTTACCTCAGTGATAATTCTTTTTGCCTTCTTGTGTATAAACCGTAAAGACGATTATGTTTCTTGCTTTTCTTTCTCTCGCTTCAAGTGTACCACCCTTCTGTAGATTGGTAGAAGAATAAATGAGCAGGTCATTACTTAAGTAGAAATTCAGCATTTCGTTGCCATTATTGTTTATTACTTTTTCCCCGTCTCTTCCGTCTGGTCCAATACAACCCATTTCCTTCCTTGGGTTATTCCCATTTCTTGTGTTCTAATTCACCATGATTATTAAATTATCATTTTTCTCTCTTAACAAATCTAGTGTCTCTTGTAATTTTTTATAGAAGTTAATTTTCTCTTCCGCCTGGGCATTTTCCACTGGTGCGTATAACTGTATGCTGTTATTTGCTATTTTTTCCTCTACTTCCAACTCGATTCCAAATTGTTTGTATAATTCTTGTGCTAATATTATGCCCATCCCAAATTTTTTGTTTTTCCTCTTTTGTTTTGTTTCCCGACCATATACCAATTTGTGTCCTTTGGGTAGTTGTAATGTTCCTGCTCCAATTGTTTTAATGTCGCTCACTTCCATAATGAGTATTTTGTTGATTGTTTGGATGTTCTATAAACCAAAATTTATTTCTGTTACTTTACTGTTCGCGTTCTTTTTGAATTTTTCATTTATTAACTCATGTTCTTTCTCTTTGCTTCAGTTGTACTTGGTTCCGTCTGGTTTTTAGCAGTTTTTTGGGGTATCCTGCCGCCAGGTTGTTTTTATGATGTTTCTGAGCGTTTAATTCAAATCTTCATTTTCCTTCCATGTTCTTTTGATTTGTCTTTCGCCTTTTTCAATTGGTGTTGACATAGTTTGTGTCCAAGTTTTCTTTTTGCCCTTAGTGGTGAGTTTCCTCCTTGCTCATCCGTAGACCTCTCTCTTTTCTTCCTTTTACCTCTACTTTTCTCTTTACCCATAGGATTTTCTGTTCCATTCGTTGGTACTGCATGGCATATAACTCAAAAAAATCTATTTAATGCACCAAGAATTTTTTGGTCGTGTAATTTCGCGAAATACCGACATCAACTGAACAGCAAGATCATGTGATGTAACACCATACTTCTTTTTATGGAGTTATCTATAATCCAAGGTACACGCCAGCAATCCACAAAAAGTTGACGACCTCAAGAAGGAAATCCGAGCTGTTATCGATAAAATTGATCAGAACATTGTACCAAAAGAACCAATATTTGCAACCGAAACCGAGATGAGCATTCGTCAGGCATAATTTTCCAAATTTGATCTAAGATTGTCTGTTATAATACTCAATTAAAATCCAATCATAAAATTAATTCGCATTGTTGCTTTTTTAAATTTAAAGTGGACTTTCACTTTTTCGGCTATCCGTTATTAAAAATGGTATAAATCAAGATAATTAATTAACTTAAAGGACAATACGTCAATACTTTTTTTTATAACTTTAATGAATATTTGTATATTTGCGTACTTTGCATATATGGATGATTTTTCATCGACAAGTTTCTGTAGAGTTAATAAACTATAAATTTTTATTAATTTTTTTTAAGTTACCCTAAGTAGTTTGTCACAAAAGTATCGAGCAATATGATTATAAAAATTAAAATTACAATAACCAAAATCTGTTTTTAGTAAAAATGTTACAAGATACAAGCGTACGTAGCCTCAGTTCTCTTCAAAATAAGCACCCTGTGTCTTAGCTTTGCTGGGACTTCCTTTAAACGTCTTTGGAATCAGCAGCTCATCTTCTAGTTTTCGGCCTGTTAGTCGCCGCTCCTTGTTGTTTGTATTATGTACACGTTCAGCATTTTTTGGTATTTTGTTGGTTGCTAGTCTTCCACAACGTAGTTCACTTTCAACCTTTGTCCCACTCATTGTATCATTTGATTCGCTGCTGTACTCGCTCAATCATCGCAAATGTGACGATCACACAGTACATATGCCCACTCACTTCAATTCTCAACTGATTCGGTCAACAAGGCAGTCCTAATTTACACATGCGCATTACAGTGTATTTTCATCGACTACCAGGTTGCAATGTTATCATTTTATTAACAATGCCTTAATATTTTCGAGACAGCCCTTATATAATCAAATAATTCACTTTAAAGTATATACTGGAAGTATTTTTTTAAATTAATCTTAACATCAGATTACTGAAAACATTTCGGAACATACACAAACAGTCTTGGTAGGTACCTCTTCGACCTATTTCTATGATTCTATTGTAATCTATAAAACCCAAAAGTTTTCAATCGCTGAGAGTTTTGACTGTAACAGTATTTTAGAATAATTTTCAGTATAACAGAATTTCAGAATATACGAACTGGATTACTGGGGTTTTTATACTGAAATTAATAATTTTGTATTAATTATTGTATTTGTAGAATTTCACTAGACTGAAAATGTTACAAGAGCAGATTCAGGAGCAATCCAACACGCCATGAAACAAATGCGATTGTTGTCTGCTTTGATAACTCCAAATTATTTCACAAGGTAATTTGAGAATAAGCGTTGTGTCGCAAAAAGGAACTTAAAAACAAAATTTTAGAGCCATGATTTACTATGACTTTAATTGTTCTTAGGCTCCGAAAGAAAGCGTTGCACGCCTTCGTGCTGCATTTAATGACCCAGCGCTTTCTCGGAAGACTATTTACAGCTGCTATAACAAATTTACATTTAAAAGGGTTTCACTTAGCGATTATTTTTGCGAAGGAAGGCCAATTTCAGCAGTTACAAAGAATGATTCAGGAAGATAATCGAGTCACGTACAGAATTATTAGTAGCACCTTGATCATTGACGTGACCGCAATAAAGATTTTGCAAGATTATTTCGATGTAAATAAAGGCAGCCGTTGGTCGGTGGATACCTGAAAATTTAAAAGACAAAAACAACGCATGGAGTGATGTAAAAAACTCTTGAGAAATATTATTATAGTAGATCTGAAGCAGTTTACATCATTATTGGTAATGAAAATTAAATATATGCATTTGAACTTGACTCCAATCAGTAGTCAGAACAGTGGGTGTTTCCAACAGATTCTAACCCATCCAAAGTAAAGTAATTTCTTAAAATAAAAAAAAAGTAAAACCGTTTTGCACCACAATAACGCTTCAAGTCATACCATTAAAGAAATTTATAGAGGCTAAATGTAGTACAAGACTGACAATTACTGATAATGCATTAGAAAGCCTCAAAGTGACTTAAATGTAAAACCCATGCTCTGCAAAATAATTTTATCTAATTTATAACTATTGTGAAAAGTAATAATAAAATTATTTTCCATATTACCCTCGTTTTGAAGAGATAATTTAACTTTCAACCTGATGCCTCAAACTTCCTATATCCCAAGGGAAACTAAATGCTTAAAAAAAGATTCATCTTTGTGCACATTACTTGATCAAAAGTGAAAGAAAAAATTATTAACCGATAGTCATTAGCTGTCATTTGGTGTTTTGAAACGCCGAGTGCGTTTTTCTATTTCAGTTGCTTCACAAAACTTTGGTAATAGGATAAGCAATGAGAACATTTGTTTTTGATTTTAAAAAATTGATTATGTGCTTCGTTTTACTGTACTGGACAAACATTTGGAAGTTGTCTTTCCATACAGCCATAGAATACTTATAAATGGTTCAGACGCTAATAAATAAGCGACTCCCTCAAGACATAACCTTGTGGAACAATATCAACACGGCCTGACTAATCCATAATGAAGAACAGTGGCGAGTTAGAGGGCTACAATGACATTCATCAAAATTATGGTTGACTTTAAAAGATCTGGTGGCAATGTCATTCAAAAAAATTTTGTACCAATCAATTTTTTATAAACAATGAACGAAATCGGTTGGTTTATTCAAAATCAACTGGACAAATATTTTGTGTGCCGTGCAAACTCCATAGAGAAACGATGTTCCTAGCAACTGAGACGTTTGATAATTAAAAAATGACCATATAATAAACGATCATAACAACAACTCTAAATACAGAGAGTGTATTCAAAATTTATTGGCAGAAGTCGAGTTCCATAAAAAGATCATTGTAAAATAACAGAATACAAAAAAGAAGCTTTGTAGTGACGAAATGTTCTCTTAAGAGTTGTTGAAGTTGTAAAGTTTTTAGTTTTCCGTAGACTGCCAATTCATGGCGATAATGAAATATTAGGCTCTGCAAGAAATGATAACTTTCTTGGTTGTGTACAACTGATTTTAAAATTCTACCATTTTATAGTCAAACGTAGCAAAATTTGGAAATAAAGGAAGAGATGTTTCCTCATACTTCTATAGTGCAATTGTCAATGAATTTATTATATAGTTAGCGGACCAAGTTAAGGCAGAGATTGTCCAAAAGATTGTAAATGTCAAGTATTATTCCATAATTGTGGATTCAACGCCAATATCGCACACAGACCAACTAACTGTATTACTTACGGGAACTCCTGTTAAACAATTTTTTACGTTATTCCTAGCTGTACCTATAAAGTTGAAAATAGCAAATGCTGTAATGGCAACCGTAGATGTTGTAGGTCTTAATCCAAAAAACTCTAGAGAACAGAGCTACGACAATGTCTGGTTGCTACAAAGATCTTTAAGTACCAGAAGGTTCTTGATGCTCTGACACACATTGCCCATGATAGTGATTAGACTAAGGACACATAGTATGAAACAAATGTAATATTGATACAAATTTAGGTGTCTTGAAATAAAACAATGTTCATGTAAAGTCTCGGCACAACCAAGGTTATTATCATTAGATATAGCACTTAGAAGCTTTTATAAATACTCTTCGAAACGAAGATGAGTTTTCAACACTAGAAAACAAATCAAAATTAGTGTATGAAATTGACGTCTACAAAACAGACATTACAAGAAGTAAGAAGCTAAAAATTTCTTTTGGTGAAAACAAACCTGGAAAAAAATTTTCTGGATGGCAGTCTTTCGTAATAAAAACATATTATGCTACAATTGATTCTCTGAAGCTTAACTTAGTTCAAAAAGAAACAACCTATACAAAAATACATAAAGATTTCGGATTTCTATGAGAAATCGCTTATATAGAAATTGACAATATACGAAAGAGGGCAAATCAGCTATTGGAAAAGTATGCACGTGATTTAGATAGATCCCTGAGGAATGTGCTCATTTAGCAGCATTCACTACGATTAATAAAAGTATTGACTAAGAAGATAAGAATAACAAATCAAAAACACAATTAGAATTCTTAGCATTATGGAAGCCATGAGAAGTAGAGTCTACTTTTCCAAATGCTGCCATCGTTCTAAGAGTAGAAGTCTAAGTATAGCTAACTTTAAAATAAGAAAAAATTACTAGTCCTGCAGTTTCTACAGTCTTTCCTTTGATGACATAGTCCAAATGTTTGATTATTCTAAAGCCAGGAAAAGGAATGCTTTTTAAATAAGATTTTTTAGTCAGTAAGAATATGAGTGAATTACCATTTAACTAAAAATGAATGTCGCGAAGTGAAAAACAAATCTAGATGTTTCTTGAAGGTTATTGAAAACCTGAGAAAATGTCTTTTAAATTCGCTGATCTATGAAAAAATATGGAAACTCAATATTGAAGCAAAGACTACTGATGGAGCCTAAGAAAGTATACTGAAAGCCCACTATAAAGTCTTTCTTTTTCTTCTTCTTTCTCCTTCCCATTCATGCCTCACGGTGTTGGGGGTCTTTATCCATCTCTCTTTCCCTAACCTTTTGCTTAATGTTATCTACTCACTGGACTCGGGGTCTGTCACTTCTACCTTCTGCTTTTGTTTCACATATTAATTTGGGGTATTTTTGGATGTCTACTCTGGTAAGGTGTCCAAACCATTTTAGTTGCCTATTTAGTTGTCTATTTTCGCTCCTGAAATTGGGTGTTGGTTCAACTCAGCTCTTATGCTGCCATTTCTAATCCTACCCTTACTAGTTTTATCCAGTATTATTCACCTCTGCTGCTGTGTTTATCCATTATTGTTCATGTCTCTGACTCATATAATGACGCAGACGTGACCATAGTTATATAACTGCATCTTTGTTCGACTGTTGAGTTCTTTATTACCAATGATTGTGTTGTTAATTTGATAGTATAAATATATCCTGTTATTTATTTCTTAATCTATTGTTCCATTATTGTTTATGGTGATTCCTAGATACTCGTATTTTTCTATATATTCAGGTGATTTTCCTTCTAGTAGGATGGATGACCTTTTTACTCTGTCCCTTTTGCTGATATAATTTACCTTACTTTTTTCTATATTAATCTTCATCCTCCTTTCCTCTTAATTTATTTTCAAAATATAGCCTGCATATATTAAGTCCCGGTTCGTATTACAATATCCTATACTAGTTTTGCTTATGTTGTTTTTAGTTTCCCTTACTTATATAGATTACGAACAATACTAGGCTTAGACTGTCGCCCTGTTTTACTCCTATCTCTATTCAATTCTTCAGGTTTTTGTCCATTTATCCTCACTACTCTAACCACTTTATTATTATTATTGGTTTTTGGTCTGTCTATAGTTTTTTAATGATTTTCATATGTATTCTCTGGGAACTTGATCAAAGGCTTTGTTGAGGTCTAGAAAACCCAGGAAAACTTTTCTGTGACTTGTCTAATTGTGTATTTGCATCTTGCATTTGGTATCCAATATTCCAGTTTACCTTCTATCTTCCTTCGCAGTGTTTTGCTTATTATTTTTGAATATATTTTTAGAACAGTACGTTGTTTCCTTTTGCACATGGACACTATTATGTTGCGTTCTCAGTCTTCTAGTATCTGTTCGGTGTCCCATGCTTGTTAAAATATTAATTTTAGCAATTTGTTAATTGTTTCACATCCTCTCTTTATTAATTCTGAGGTAATGTTATCTTCGCCTGCAGTTTTTTCTATTTTTGTGTTTTTTTTACATCTTGATTTCTTTATCATTTATAGAATCTTCTTCATTTCTTCTTTCAGCTTTCTGTTTTTCTTCTTGCCTTTCTGTAGCAGTACGGTCTTCAGTTTCGTCTTTGAACTTGTTTGCATATTGACTGTTAGGCCTTTAGAACCTTATTGGTTGTTGTCTAAAAATTGAATTTTGAGGATGAGTAGAAATACAAAAAAATCTTTTTGACGCATCTCCAGTGTGATTAATCAAAATTGTAAAAAAAAAACAAAAATAAAACAAACAGTTTCAGTGGAAGGTCTGTACTGCCCCTGATAATTTTATGCCTAAAAGATATATCTTTGGACTTCGTAAACAAACAAGAATACAAAAAATCAGAAGTAAAGGTTTGTCATCTAAAATATTAAAAACAAAGAAAGCATTTTTAACGCGGTTTATACCACTACTGAAGAAACAGAAATACAAAGAAAAATATTGAGGTATAAACCGTTATCTTGCAGACGCTTATGTGCTCTTTTCTTGCAACTAAATTATTGATTATTTTTAAAGTATTAAATCTGAAAAAAATTGTTGGATTTGTGTCCATTGTTACTAATTATAAAATTTCCATATTCTCTAAATTTCTGTTTTTACTTTATGTCCTATTCTGGAGTTCAAATATTTGAAAAATAATACATTTTTGTTGTGGGTAGGAAACCTTAGAAGTGCTGGTTCTGTAGTGGGGAAGGGAGGAAGAAGATCTCGGAATATGTGAATAGATACAGTAAAACGTTCCATTTTGCAGTCTTTGGGACAATCTGTGCGTAAGCATACCGTTGCTCTTCACTTATCTAGTAGAACTATATGGTGAATTTCATATTAAGATCTTCATTTTCATTCATACAAGATACTTATTTTATAGAAACTTTCCAAATGTGATTAGTAAAATTTCCTGAAAATGCGTCGAAACATTTTGAAAACAGTACCACATGAGACAAATAGCATTTCTACTTGAAAGGATGCGTTAATAAAGAAAACTTTTGTTATTAAATGTTAACAATCTACGATATATTTATGTCACTGTTGGTACGCGGTGGGTGAAATGGGAGTTATTGATCCGTACTACTTTGAAGAGGGAGGCCAATGTGATACCATTACTTCCAACTGATTTATCGCACCGAATCTTAATGCACTTCAACTGAAAAAGGTTTGGTTTCAACAGAATAGAGCCACAAAAGCAAAAGCTTTACTATAAGTGACCAACACGATGACGTCACTTGACCAACATGTTCACAAGATTTCGCTCCGTGTAATTTCTTCCTATGGGGACATCTCAAGGCTGAGATTCATAAACATTGCCCCTAGGCACCCTCAAGCCCTACGAGATGCAATCCGTAAAGAAATTTAGCGTATTCAGACTATGACTGCAACGGTACACAAAAATGAGGGACCAACATTTTCTTTAAAACACATTGAAATCAAACTTCTGATTCTGTAGTTTTAGTCTCTAAAAATAAATTTTGCATACCTCTTTATACCGTTAAGTTTGTATTAATCGATATACTATATTACCCTGTATTCTTGCTTAATACTAATTGAGGTACAATTTGTTTTTAGAATGAGCAACAGAGGATACCAAAGCAGTTTAAGTGTTGTCTTGACTCAGACCGTTAATCTAGTAGTTTGGGAACGTTTTGGAACGGAATTCATTCTTTCCTTTGTCATTGTACTGACATATTTAATGACAATGGATAGCTACAACAAGTGGTTAGGCAACTCCTCTCTTACCATTGGAGCTGCTTATGGAGCTTGCAGTTTTATTTCGGTAACTATATATATTTTGCTATTTTGATTTGTTTTACTTAATTTGTTGTTTAATATTTTGCAGATGCCCTATTTAAACCCAACGTGTACGTTAGGACCATCATTTGTTTTAAGTAAATGGGAAAACCATTGGATATACTGGTTTAGCCCTCTCATTGGAGGAGTAACATCTGGCTTTGTTTATAAGTATATTCTCAATCCCCATCAGCACAAGTACATCAAGGATTCTACTGATGCAGATTCTATGAGCATTCCTTCTGATGAAGATCCATATGATGATTTAGAGAAACCATCTACAAACAAATATAATAGTTCTACCTACAATTACCGACAAACTGGTAATACGACAGTCACATCAAGTTCTGGTTATTGTTCAAATTTAACAACAACTAGTTTATATTCTGCACCATTGTGTAAATTGGAACGTGTCGAGTCATTGTATGGAGGTACAAAATCATTGTACTGCAAATCTCCACCTCTAACTCGCGTTAATCTAAATCGGTCGCAATCAGTGTATACTAAATCTAATAGTGGTGTTAATCGCGATATTCTGCCGAGACCTGGCCCTTTAGTACCTACACAATCTTTGTATCCTATAAGACTAAATCAACAACAAAATCATATACAGAATCAGAATGTACAAAATCAAATGCAACAACATTCAGAAAATGCATTTGGTATGCGAAATACTACGACAGGAACAGCGTCAGATGGTTATGGGACTGTTAGTAGTACATCGCATTCACCAAAAAATATTTCAGATGCGGACAATGCAAAATACGAGGAATCTCATAAGGCCAGAAGTAGCAGACCAGAATCAATGTATGGCTTAACTACAAACCATACAAGGATTGGCCAATTAGATGACTCTAACTACAGCTTATACTACGGATCTTCCAAAAGGAATAATAAAAATAATTCGTCGTTTAATACCAACCATTCGGTGAAATCCACTTGCATAGGAAATGTAACTTATGGAACCAGAAATTTAGAAACCAAACATACTCCTCAACAATTACTAACTACAGCTGTATCAAGTGCTAGTTCCTTTCATCATCCAATGTCTCAACATTCAACTCCAGGGCAATTTTAATTTCTTTTAAGTATTTATCTTAATATTATAATATGTTTAAATCATTGTGTTGTTATTCATTCATTTAAATTCCACATTATGTTCGCGAAATCCATGACTTTGTTATTTTTAATTAATGGTTACTTGTAAGTTATTCAAGTATATAAAAATAAATAGTTTGATATCAAAAATGGCTTCCTAAAATCAAATTCCCTCCATGTGGCTTACAGAGCTTTAGTAACTATTATGAAATAATTATAGCGGTTATGTAAAATTATTACACTAACTATTAAACTAACTTACAAATTAGTTTATCTTATAAAGCTATTTATAAAATATTTACAGATATGTTTGAAAGAAAAACCACATTTCTCTGCCCTTTTCATATCTTTGGGTCCAATTTTTAGTATTTTCAAAAACTGTACAGTAGGCTAAAAAAACTGCTACTATTAAGCTTCTATGTATTTATATCTGAAAGCGTCGAAATTATTGCTTTTTGTACTTATTTATGGATCTTATTACTCACGGTCAAGATTGTTTAATTTGCAGTACTTTCATTTGTATTCTTACTCTTTCATATTGGATTACCTCTATAAATCAGTGTCTTTATCCTGATAAAGATGATAGTTTCTGCTTGAAATTGACCTTGTAATCATAAAGGATTTTTACAATATTGCTCTTTATTTTAATATAATTTTTTCATACAAATCTTCATCTGATAATTTATCTTCATCTACCAACAACCAGTTTTTAATTTACTAGTAAAGATGTCGGTTTAAGAAATAATTTGTTATCAATTTAACCAATTATTTAGTGATAGGTAATAAAAGATGTGCACAGTTAAATAAAAATTCTTTTATTTTATCCCTTTTGTGCATTTATGCTTTTACTGTTTATTGAAATTGCAGCTCCAAGAAAAAATTCAAATTAACAATAAACCGTTGCAGATTTATTTAATAGTATAAGACAAAACATTTGTGCATAAACATTTACATTTATTCAATAATACAAAGGTCACATTCTTAAGAAATCAAACAATGAACTAATAGTGTCTTGATGGACTGCATTCAATTTAGTGTTGACACGCTCCCATAATTCAGTCAACTTCTTTGGAAGTTATGGGTACCGTTGTACCCTTTGCTCAAAGATATTCTAGACATATTTGATCTGCGAAAAGGTCATGTGATTAGCCTGACCATAGAAGAGTTTTAACTCTGTTGTATTATTGAAAAATTGCTTAGGGTACCCTCTGAAGGAAACGAAGTATGGCGTTGGTGTAGGTCAAACTGGTAATGTTTCCTTTATCATAACTGATAGCTCCCCATACCATAATACCCATAACTGACGTTCCATGCCTCGTGCAAATACAATCTTTTTGCTCCATTTTCCCCGTCTATGGCGTATTAATACCAAACTGTTATTTCATTTTAAACAAAATCTGAAATCGATTTTGTCACTCGCGTATCTAGCAATGGATTTCCACCGCCCAATGTAATCTTCGTGCCGGTGGGGAGAAGTCTATGATACTTGCAAAAAAGACGTTATGCTGTTAATCTTATTACAAGTACTAGGGGAAAGCAGACGTCATCGCGTAATGAACTACTATTGTTACACTAGAGCACCCGAACTCGCGTTACCGTTTGTAATCATAATCCTCTGAAGATAATGATTCTCCCAGTTGATTGTCCTGTATATCGATCAAATAAGTATCTTCTTCAACCCACTGATTTCATATTCACATTACAGTACTGCTATGGCAACTAATTATTTTGTCTATTTCTCGTAAGAAGCGTTCTCTTAATGTAGACCAACAATATGTTTTCTTTAAAATTCGCTAACTTATTGATAATGTATCCTTAACTCATGCCGTGCAAATTACTTTTTTAGACAAGTTTTTCTTTCGTTTAAAGCCTCTAACGACATTTTTGCTAGTTTTTATTGTCTGGTCATTAAAATCAGTTGAAGATAAAAATGTAAAAAGTAACCCGTTAATGAAAAAGCTCAAGATACCAATTTAACATGCTAAATCACTAAATAATTGCAATTTCTTTCCAAAAACTACTAATATATAACTTCCTGGATTGCAAAATAATAAGCCAGGAAATTAGTGCAATGTGTTGGTTACAATTATTTCACTGAAGGCAGTAATACATTTTATCATATCAGATACATAATTTAGTACCATCGTTCTCTTTGAATTGTTTTTGTTCTCTATAAACAAGTTTTTTATAAATCCTTTTAATTTAGCTTCATTCCAATGCTTGTATTTTGTCAAACCCAATTTTTTGAGGTTGTATTGTTGAAAATTTGAATGTCAATTGTGCTGATTACGTGTATCTACCCATTAGTTTTCATCTAATCGGTTTCTAACTATAGGAAAAAGATTTTCCAGTTTATTAAAAATAAAAATAACTGCTTATGGCAATTTATTTACTTTTACAGTCACCGTCAAAAATGCATCAACTTTTACTATTTTTGCCATAACTTTTTCGTTTATATTTTCCGCTAAAATTTTCAGGGAATCTTTCTCGGTGTATTTCACAATTTTCAAAAAAAAACGAAACAGAACTCGACTGGAAAAAACTTTATAGCACAGCGAAAATGATCAAAATGCAGCAACAAAACAAGCATCAAATAAAAACACCAGAATAATTTTAAATCACCAGAAGACAACTCAAAGTCTAACACTTAATAGCATAACCTTTATCTGGGTGATGGCTGGAGTCTAGAAAAGTGTGGATGAAGGAGAAGGGGGTGTTCTTCCATTCCTCCTCGAGTTAGGCATATCCTCATCTGCATTCTTAGCATTTTTGCCAACTAGACGATGCTCCAAGTCTACCCAGAGGTCCTCAATAATATTTAGATCGGGGAATTGGCCGGGTCAATTGAGGAGGGCCACACAATGGCGAGCGATCCAGCCCTGGACATGCTTTGAATGGTGTTTGGAATCATGATCCTGTTTGAAAATAAAAGCTTTGCCCATATTCTGCATAGCACATGGACGCATCGTGTTCTCGATGATGTTTTCATATAGCTAGCGATCCATACTGCCACGCGTTTCTTTTAGGAGGACCTGTGCCAAGGTCAGAGACACAACCCCAGACTATGACAGTTCCGCCTCCGTGTTTCATTATAAGAATTTGGTACCTGGGATCAAAACGACTGCCTTGGGTACGACAAATCTACTGAATCCCATCCGTTCCGAACAACATGTTTTTTCACTGTAGAGCACATTTTCCCACTCTTTTCTCGTCCAGTGCTTGTGTATCTGCACGTACTACAAGCGTACCTTCCTGTTGTTTTCCGAAATCATCGGCTTTTTGATCGGACGACGTCCATTAAGTCCAGCTTGATACAGACGACGTCTGATAGTGCAAACAGGTGGTTTTGAGTCCAGAAGGCCCCACAATTGGCGAGAAATATCGGCTGCGGATAACGTTCCTGTTGAAGACTCTCAAGGTAGTCTTAGAACAACCAGCCTTGGATCCTCCAACACATCACAAGCAATACTAATAATATAAGTCATACTAAAAAAAATATACATATGGTCTTTACGATCAATAATGAAATAGAATTTTTTCGTTCATCTAAGGATTGCTACCCCAATGAATCCCAAAAAGTATACGAAATAATTTGCAGAGACGCCCCAAGAACCTACACGGGTCAAACAAATCGGCAAGTATCTTGAGGAATATATGAGCACTCTCTGATCGTACGAAAAGGTAATGATCATTCGGTACTTGCTAGTCCTAATTAAAAAAAACAGGCCAAAAATTAGCTTCCCCCATTCAAAAGCCATTGTTCCCATTTCGCATCCTACCAGCAGAATTATTTGTGAGGCAATTGAAATATAAAAACGCCTTCAATGTCTGAATACACCAAGTGATAACCAATGCTTACCTGTCCTATGAAAACCCCTCATTACACCGCATCATCAGTTACCTAACACCTACAAAGCAACAAACTTTCCCCGTCGCAGTGCATCTTTCACTAAACCACATTCTCACCAATATAGGTTTTCAAAAATTCAGCAGATTAAAGTCCTAAGTGAAGAACTAACTTTTTTTAAAACTACATCAAATGTAGTGCCGAAACGTAGAAAATTATTGCGCTAAACCGTAAACCAAGTTGTTCAAAAAACAAAGACACACGGTACAAATTATTTACTGCCTATGTTTGATATACTTGTAATAGGACAACACAACGTTCTTTTTTGCGACTACCACTGACTTCTCTGCACCGACAATGAAGGTTACAGTGGGCAACGGAGAAGCGCCTGTAAACACACTAGAATCATCTTTTAAGATAAATCCAGATTGTGTTTAAAAACAATGGTTTGTTATTAATACGCCGTAGAAAGGGAGCAAGAAGGCTACATGCGTACGAGTCAAATAACGCCAAATGTCGTTATGGTATGGGGAGCTATCAGTTATGATAGCAGGTCACTTCTATTTAGAGTTAGAGGCAACATTACCAGTTAGACCTACATCGATGGAGTTTACAAGTTACAGTACTTCCTTTCGTTCAGAGAGTGCTCCAAGCAACCTTTAAATAAGAAAACAGTGTAGAAATAAGGAAAGAAACAATAAACCTTGGATATCAGTAGAAACAAAAATAATGATAACGCAATAGAAATAGGCGGTATTCAAACAGAACTAATAAAAGTCTACACAGTCTATTCAATAGAAATCATCTGTATATTAATAAGAGCTGAATACAACAAAATTCCCAAGTAGTTGAACAGAAGACATAATCAAAATACCAAATAAAATAAAACTGAGCTATATGCGAGAATTCGAGTTCAATCTCCATTTTATGTACCTAAAATAATGAACATGATTGTATGTTCACGTATGTCACGCGTAGAGCATAAAGAATAATTATTCAAAAATTGTAATACAAAGAGGACTAAGACAGAGAATAGAAAAACAAGCATTAATTAGAGAGTGTCCGATAAATTAAAAGATTTGTTAGTTGTCACTAAGCGAATAGTGACAACTAACAAAAAAAAACATGTAGAAGAAGACAACCAAATTAAATAATAATGCAAAAAGAGTAAGCCTAAAAATAAACACGAAGAAGCCCAAAGTACTAGTTAAAGACAAAACAAGAGGAAAAGAGACATCGAGAAAGTTAAAGAGTTTTGCTATGTAGATAGTGTAATGAGTTAGAAAAATGGTACAGAAAGAGATATAAATAGACATGTAGAATTATCACGAAATGTTTTTAAACCACTACACAAAATTTGCATGTCAGCAAATGTTATTAGGAAAACAAAGCTACGACTATTTCACAGCAATGTAAAAAGTACATTATTTTATAGCGCAAAGACCTGGAAGATAGTAAGGAACTGTTCCAAAGAATACAAACATTCAAAAACAGATGCCTTCGAATTATATGCATACTTTTTTGGCCTAAAACAATTACCAACAAAGACTTATGGAAGATGGCGGAAAAGAAAGCACCTTCAGAATATAAAAAAAAGTATAACCAGGCAAGCTTTGGATTATAATAAAATAAGGAATGAAAAAGGGATAAATCAAAAAACAATTGTAGAAGAACTGCAAGTCAGCTAATTTGGAAAAAAACAAAAATAATTGTAAAAAATAGAGAGAAAAATACTAATCAACAAAATTGGACAGACTCAAGATAGTGCATGAGACTAACAATCTCGCTACAAATATGTATACATGGCTTTTGAAACGCCATTGATAGCACTCTTTACTCCAGCTTAGAGCTATATGATATATGATGATGATTCTTGGAAATCAGTAATGAATAAGGGTTGTCACTAGAAATTCACTATATAAATTTTTAAATAACTTCCACAAATAGTATACATCGTTCTTAAATCTTACCTACACCAAACATACTTTCAGTTCAGATACGAATCCAAGATAGCAAAAATATATCTAATATCAGACGCACTACAAAAGAGAATAATTAGGCCCAACATTGTAAGTGCTTCTCACAATTAATCTTCATTTGTAAATGATATTATCATCATATCTATGAAATAGAAGAATAGAGTAAGAAACAACATTTTAAGACTAATAAGCTCAAATCAAATCACATAAATTTTACAAAAAACTGTAGTAACTCATAAGGAAATAAAAAATAAATAAAATTATTTCATTATATATATATATATATATATATATATATATATATATATATATATATATAGAGAGAGAGAGAGAGAGAGAGAGAGAGAGAGAGAGAGAGTTATAACTTTTTCTAGTATGTATACTATGATTCATACTGTAACAAATCATCATAAGTCAAACACATAAATTTAGTTGAAATACCATAAATCGAAAAGGTTACGAACACTAATGTGAAGAAAAAAGTTAATATCAGAAAGTAACAGTACCTCCGTACCTAGTCATTTCTAAAATTTATATTATTAATATAAATTAAAACAAAATGCACTAGATACGCTTCTTCCTTGCAAGTAAGAACTACCCGATTATAACATTTTTCCATTAATACCACAAGACCACAACTTTGCTGACCAATGTAGAATTGGCCAAAGGCTTTAGTGAAGTTTGCATAAACACAGTTAACTGAAGCATTATACTAAGTGTTGAAAGTAGTGGCTTAAAATTTCAGTAAGTTCCAAAGCATAGAACAATGCAATTGTTTAGGCACTGGCGTGTTTCAAAATCATATAAAGTTTATAGTAAATTAAAGACTCCATCCTTTTTGCATCTACATATTAAATGGCGTTAAGCCGATAATTAGATATGATTACTTCTTTGCCTATATTACGAATTGACAATATATTCTCCAGTAAATAGGATGAATTTCTATATCTAAAAATTTATTAAGAATACATACAGAAGATAGGGTAAGGCAATGAGGTAATAGATTAACAGGTATTCTACCAATTCAAGCAACTTCAGATATGTTTAGATTCTCAGATGTAAATATTATGGCGTAAGGTATATAAAACCCTATAGAAGCAGCACATTCAATTAAAAGTAGGCGATTCACTTTAGCAAATGTAAACGAGCAAAATCAGGTCGCGACCGTGACCGTGAACAGCGAGTGCGCTACGAAGTGTTGGTCAACGTATGGGAAAACAAACGGATAATATATAAAGAACAACAAATACAAGAAAAAAGGAAAGACGGTAAAAAAAACAACAATGAATGAAAAGCTACAACTGATTTTTGCTAATAAGAGTGAAAAAATATTAACTTCGGTAAATCAGGCAAAGATAACTTTAAAAGTCGACAAAAGTTATGAGACTCGCTACTAAACAAAATACGCAACCCACAATATAAAATGGAAGATAAGGACCAGTTTGAGAAAAAAATCAATTGGAGACAAGAATGTACAAACCAGAAAATATGTTAGAAAAACAAAAAACAATTAGGGATTAAGAGTACAAAATAAAGGACGAAAGAAATAAGTAGTACGATTAGTAAAAGAAAAAATTAACGTAACGTTAAAGAACAATTATAAAATTAAAGGAAAAGTAAATAAGATAATATATCATGGCAGAGTACAAACGTGGTAAATAAGATAAAGTAATTAAAAGCATTTAAAGAATTGTTTAAACTTCTATTAATAACGATTGCACATTAGAAGAAGGGAAGTAAGAAATAAAAGGCATTGTTAGATAGAAGAGAAAATAAGGACATAAAATTAAAATAGGATAGCAAAAAATCTAAATGGATTCGAGTGGAATACAAATCCACAAAATATAAAAAAGCAGATGGCAATACAAAAAAATAAATAATAGAACGGAAAAATCGAAGACGACTTCGGCAATAAAAAATTTTAAGGATAGGAATTCAAATAAAAAGATAATGGAATAAAGACAGATGCAGCAAAATAGTAACACAAAAAGGTAACCGGGACTCTGTCTTTGGACTAATCACTCACACGGAGTAAAACGATTCAGAGAAACAATACGGATCTCGAATGTAGACAGACTAAACAAAACAAACGGGCGAGAAAACGGATAAGGATTGTGACATGGAATATCAAAACACTAAATAGAAAGGAAGTAGAAATATTACAAGAAATGGGAAAATACAGAATACAAATTCTTGGCATAAGTGAAATCAAAAAGAAAGATATAGGAGCTATTACATTAGATAAAGGATACGTATTGAGATATTCAGGAACTGCAATACAAAACCAAGCAAAAGAAAGGGTGGAGATAATAACAACCTCGAAACAGAATCCAGAGTAACCAGCTGGAAAGCTATAAATTCAAGGATTATGTATATAAATCTAGAATTAAATAAAAAAGTAGCAATCGGAAGATACAGACGCGAGATCAAAAAAGGAATTTTATGAAAGGAAGGCAAAAATAGGCCCACTATGATAATATGGGACTGCAATGCTCGCATAGAAAACGAATAAAAGGTAGGACACGCGACTATGGAAAAATATGGCAGAGAACAAATGCACTTATGCATTAATAACCAATTATTAATAGGAAACACAGACTGTAAACATAAAAATATAACCAAATTACATATGGAGCAGAAGAACGGGGACAAAAGAGTATAACAGAATATATAACATACACAAAAGCGGTAAAACATACAGTACAAGATCTCAAAGTTATAAGAAGAGTAGAATTAAATACAGACCATAGACTGGTAGTAACAAATACATGGACAGAAAGACCAACAATAAAAATAAATACATAAAAAATATGAAAAGGTCAAAATAGAAACACTAGGAAATAATTAAATAAAGAAAGAATATGAAAGAAATTACAGATAATTATATTATTATGTATCATATATATCATATATTATTATTATATAATAGAATTAGAAGAACAAGAGCAAATGGCAAACCAATATTACATATTGAACAGAGTTAAGAAAATGATACTGGAAAGCAGTAGAAAATAAAATGGTGGAGCGAAGATATAAAAACAAAGGTAAGCAATGCATATACAGAAAATAAACGAAGCAATAAGAAATCCAAAAGAAACCCTTGGAAAGAACAAGGAAAAATAGAAGATAAATATATAGAAGATCAAAAACAATTTTGGAACATTACTAAAAGGCTTAGTAGTACAAAAGGAAAACGGATAAAAAACACACGTAACAAAGAAGGTAAATTAATGACAAAATACAAAAAGAAATACTACAAATCTGGAAAGAACATTGTCAGGAGAAATTTAAAAATAAAGAAGACAGAATGAACCCCAAGAACCAAAAACAATCAAAAAGGATTAACATAAATTTGCTGAGGAAGAACATAAAACAAGCGAAGATAAAGTGAGAAAAGCTAGAAGAAAGTTGAAATGCGGTAAAAGAACTGAAAAAGATAAAACAGCCCCAGAACTCATAAAAAACAGAGAAATCACAGTACGCAAATTGCTACAGAAAATATTTCGGAACGCATGAGATACAGAAGGGATACCAGAAGACTAAGAGCACAACGTAATAATACCCATTCACAAAAATGCGATATCTGCTGAGCCACCTGCTTATCGTCAGTCGTGATGAAGATATATGCAAGAATACTAAAGAATTGACTAAAAGAAAAAGCAGAACCACAACTGGGAGAAGAGCAGGAGCAGAAGATAAACAAACGTCCGTATATTTGCTATAACAACTATTGTATAATCGAAAAACTCCTAGTAAAGGAAAAAATACATACATGGCTTTCTTAGACCTCCTAGAATCTTTCGATAATGTACCCAAGGAAGAAATATGGAAAGTCATAAAAAGCCTATATGCAACTGTGTGGGGAGGTATCAGTTTAAATAGAGAGTTTAGAATGAAAAAGGAAACCAAATAGGAAAACAACCTGAGCCCACTGCTCATAATATACGGACCAGATAAAAGATTGCAAAAAAAATTTCAGAACCACTAGTCTTAGAAATCACCTGTTAAATCCAATAGATACACACTATTTAGTTCATGCAGATGACATCGTACTAACATCAGGAAACAAAGAGAGGTTACAAAGAAATATAAACATTTGAATGAAGAAGTTGTAGAAAAAATAAAAGTAAAATCATGCACATGATAAAAAAACAGAACTAAAACATAGTAATAACGATAAACGGTAAAATACCAAATAGAAGTGATCGGCAAGTACGAATACTTAGACATTGTCATCACAAAGAATGGAAAAATAGACCAAAAAATAAATAATACAATAGCAAAAGCAAATAAAATATATTATAATGTAAATAATACACTAATAGGAAAACAGAAAAGCCAAAATTCACCTATACAAAATCATATACACACCAATACTAACCTATGCAGCTGAATCGTGAACAATAATGGACAAACACAGAATTAAAATAACAGCAACAACAATCAAATACCCGAGAAGAATAGTGGCTAAAACGAAAAGAGATAGAATCCTAAATATAAGTATCAGACAAGTGCTAATGAACGAAATCGTAACAAAACAATTAAAATGGTATGGCCACCTAACCAAAGTGGACAACATGAAGATTCCCAAAAAGATAATAAATTTAAAAATAAACGGAACGAGATCACGCGGAAAGTCAAGACAGTTATGGGGAAAACAGTTATTGGCTTGGAAAACAGGAAAAACAATCATAAATGTAAAGAAAATGACAAGAGGTAAAAACAGCCATCAAAAGTGGATAGAGAATCTAGAACAGTGTGGATCAAAAAAAATCTCTACACCGAAAAATATAAGTGAACAAAAATGGGGAAATAGTAATGTAATAGGAACGTGTGACTCAAAGCCAATAAAACAGCTAATAAAAAACAAATTATAGAATAAATCTATTAACTACCCAAGAAATGAAACTACTAAGAAATGAAATTTGCGAAATAGGTAGATATATATTATTTAAATATAGAGGAAAAACAACATTAGGTGGGGGATATTTTATAAGCATAGTAAACTGTCATGCCCTATAAGAAGAAAAACAATTAAAAACAAAAAAACTCAAAAACTTAGATACAGTTGTAGAAAAATTAACAAGATATGGTCTGAAATTAGCATTAAGAGATGCTAACGCGAAAATCGGAAGAAAATCAATATATCAGCCGACAGTCTACAGGCAAAAACCAATAAAAATCAAAGATTATTAATAGATTTTGCCATTAGCAGATATATGAAAATTATAAGTACATATTACAAACCTAAAAATAGATCCGAGGAACCTGAACGTTACTTAATGGTACCACGATGAATCAGATAGACTACGTTTTAACTGAAACAAAAAGTGGGAGATGTATAAAAGATGTTAAAAACCAAAGATAATAATATTAAAAGAAATGTAAATATAAGAAAAAATAAACATGCAATTCGGCAACAACATAAATAACAAGTAACAAATGTGTTAAATAACCTTCAGGAGCAAACAAACACAAATACAAAAAATAATGGAACAATATAAGGCAATCCGTAGAGAAAAAATATTAAATGAGAATGTTGGAAAAAGTAGAAGAAGAACCATTGGGTACCGAGATCACAACCTTCTAGCAAGAATTAAAAGAGGTAAAAGAAGCACAACAACCAAAATTAACTAAGTGTAAAGACAAGCAGGGAAACCTATTGGAGATTAAAGAAAAATAGTTGAAAGATGGGCAGAGTACTTTGAAGATATGTTCAATAAGTAAAACAGATCAATAATAACTTGGGCGTAGTAATACCTACATATATGAAGAAAAGTGACAGTTATAATAAAATAACTGAAGAACAATAGAATATATGATATATATATATATATATATATATATATATATATATATATATATATATATATATATATATATATATGCTCAAGGAAATACAAGCTACAGATTACCAGAAAAATTTGCTATTTATAAAAAGCACCAATAAGCAACAACTATATCACCAATGATAAAATTACAAATAGCATCCAAATTAATTAAGTCAGTACAAATAACACTACGAAACATAAATATAATAAGGATAAACAGAGAAACACCAAGAAAATTCAAAGTGGAGAAGCGAGTAAAACAAGGAAATTCCCCATTAACATTATTGTTCAATATTGTCCTGAAAAACCTAAGAGCAATTAAAATAAGTAGACAAAGAGCATTGTGTCAACATCGAAATAAGTCTCATGCATTCGCAATACTGTAACAAGATCTAAAGAGCTAAGTGAAAACAAAGAAATTTATCTCAGCTGTTCAATACATGAAAGTCGAAATAAACGAAACTAAAACAAAGTTGATGCCCTGAAATGAAGAAGCATATAGTAACGATCACTTAAAATTAAAGCAGACAGGAATAGCAAATACAAATTTAACTACGTGGAAACGTTCACGTTGTAACAAGACAACCTAGTAGTAATGAAGAAATAATGGCCAAAATACAATAGGAACTCCAAATAGATGTACAATAAAAATTATAATCTCAACGAAAAGGGTTCCCACGAACTATAAAATTATGAGTTCACAAAACTATAGTTCGTCTTTAAGGAAATAAGAACAGTAAATGTTAAGGGTATGGAAATGGAAGTTATTGAAGAAGATATATTGAGGAAAAAGTATAAAGACTGGTAAATGAGAATAAAAAGAACTCTACGATAATGCAGACATAATAGTGGTCACTAAAGCACAACAAATTAGATGGTTGGATCATTTAATACTGATAAAAAGGGATAAAATCCTTTATAAGATATGGAACTCACAAGTGGGAGGAAGACAGCGAAGAAGAGGGCTGAAAATACAATGAAAAAGTAAACTGCAACAAGAGCTAAGCCGATTAAATGTTCTGGGATGAAATAAAGTGTTCGGAGCAGAACAATTGGACAAGACAAAGACCTGTAAAGCTTATAATAGCACTGTACATACACACATACATTGACACCAAAAACATTACAATTATTTTCAGTTTTATTATGGACAAAGCATGAGATGATTTCGGCAAAAACCAACCAGTTGCATACTGCGAAGGGGGGGGGGTTAAGCGCTATAAACCAAGGTACGTTTTATTATTTAATAGAAACAAAAATGAAGTATTTAAATGCTTTATTGAAATATTAAAAAAAAAGCTTCAACAAAATAAATGAACTCGCATCTTAGTATAATTAGCAGTATTTTGCAACATGAAAACAACCCCTATCATTTTTAAAATAAAACACGTCTCAAATAACAGCTGTAGTTGCTGGGGCATTTTTTCTATCAATAAAGATCTCAGTTACAAGTTAGCATTAAAGATAGTTTTAAGGTGTCATGATATTACAGTACAATACAGAAAGCCCAGGCGCTTGTTAATCCGACTAAATTTTAGGTGACAAAACATAATTTTTTACAATGCAGCATCCTCACTTGTCTGCTAAGTTATTTAAATACAACTTGCCCAAAAAGCATTAAAAAAACTAAAAACCCACTTGACAGTTCAGGAAATGTGACATTATGCCCGATTAACAAGATTGTACTGTATTATATGCATTGTCTGTTGTTATCACGTGTTATTGTCATATTATGAAAATGGCATATGTCGTTTAGTATTAACTATATCGTTATTCATTTTTAATGATTGAAACTATTAAATGTTCTCTTCTTATATAAATGAAAAGCTACTGCAATCGCAAACTTAAGTGTTGAAATCCAGTAACATAGAAGAATCACTTTGAAACGACATACACTTCTCATAACAGCCACCATTACCTTACTAGTAATAAGATAAGCTTTGTATACGTAATTAAAAAAAATATATAAGTTAAACATATATTTCATCTCACATACAGTTACTATATCATAGGAAATTACTAGTAATGTAAAGTTTAGGTATCCCTCCTCACCAAGCGGTATTAAATAAACTTTCAAAACAATTTTATTGCAAGCAAAAAATCACAGATTATAATCACAAGGTAATTGTTATAAATAAATCGCGAGACAACGAGAACAATAATAATGGTGACAATAATATTAATATACATTCTGACACATTATGATATGTACGAATTCATTCAGAATATTAGTATTGACACATAACTTTTTTAATCAAATTGAATTGTCAGTCACAGTGATAATGTTCAGTTCAATAGTTATTAGCTGCATCGTACAAGTTTACATAAAAATGAGTAACTAAGTCAAGTTTGTAATACATACTTTCAACGTTTATATTGATACAATATATTTGACCATAACCACCTAAAATTGATGGTATACTAAATACAGATATCCTAAACATCCAATTCTTAATGTTCACCCAAATAAATTTCTTTAAATTATAACGATTCAATACATATTCATATTAAAAATACGCACAATTTCTATACAACAAAAATATACATCTGCAAATTGATACCCTAATAAAAGATTTAAATGTGTTCAATACCAAAGCAAATACCTGAAATAGAATAAGATGCATGACACGTGAGGTAAATAAAAATCATGTTTGTTCTACTGTTCAAAATACAGTAAATTTGTTTGTACAATATGCATTTTCTATTTTACGTTGCTTTGGGCCTTCATTTATACTTTTGATTACTAGAAAATATGTTTCGGGAAATTGCAAAACATTTAACGTAGACAATACATCATTACAAGTTTATAAAAAAAATATTTCGTATCTAAAGGCTACAAATGATACCATACATAATTACATACATACGGAATGGTATAATCCAAAAATTATAAAAACCAATTCACAACAATTACAGTTACTTATAATTTTACCACAATAAACCTCAATTGGGTAGTTATAATCAGTTTGATCACACTGGAGGTACCGCCATTAGATCGGAGTGGTGACTAATCGTATAATGTAAGTCTACCCCGGTACTTATAGAACCATCACTCATGTCGTGGTGCAGTCGTGGTCGTCGTGGCCTCTTATGATGGGCTGCGACATGACATCGACAATCACAGTGCATGACGCACAATGCAACTGAGGTAGCGAGAGTAATAACAAATGGTACTGCAAAGTAGTGGATGATAATAGCAACTTGCTCATCTCGATCGTAATGGGTAAGTACTACTGTACGATTTTCACGCGAATGGTAACAAGGAAATTCGGTTCCTTCTATTCCGTAAGCTTCTGTGAAATTTGCGCAGAAAACTCTAGGGGGATAGCCACAGCCTTTAATATTAACCAACAACACGGCATTGTCGGTTTGGTTTGGAGTACTGCTCGAATCATTATAGCTTACATATATGTGTATACACTGATAGGCATCACTGGTGCAACCTTCTCGACATGAGCTCCAAGAGCAATTTGCCAGACCAGTAAGCTCATCACGGCGCGTAGTTACACACGTTACAGGTTCGGTGACAAAATTTGAAACCAAAGTGGAAATAGCTGGATCTACATACAAAGGTACAAGAAATAATAGTGATGAACCACTAGTCATTGCTATAACTGCAAGCAAACTTGTTGAATAAAATAACGTACGTTCTCTGCATGACTGGTTAGCTGCATGTGTCTTTTTTGCTTGCTGTGCCAACTCTTTAATTTTGCGTTTCCGCAAGCCCTCCTGATCAAGGAGCAGTTCTGAGCTACTGCTCCTCATGGTACTATCTACTAAGACATTCCCCGGGTCATTTTCTATAAAGTCGTTTATTTTTTGGCTTGTAATATTGCTGCTGTTGAAGACCAGATCGAAAAAAGCTCAGTTGTGGATAATTACCAAAACACTGCCATGGGCTTTAAATTTCTTTGGTGGAACGGCAGGCAACAATCGTATGCAATATAAGTAAGAGACAATTTTCATTTATGCTGCACTTTTTGACGTTTGTTATTTGTTTAGTGATTGCATTATTTAACTATGGTTCCCTTGATCTATGTCAACAGCCGCAAAAGAGATTTGCCATCAGCTCTTCAACTATCGTTACAATTCGATCTAGCGATGTTAATTTCACTTAATTTTAAGAACGAAACCGACAACCACAGACAAAATTTCACGGCAACTGAATAACTTCAACGCAATAATAAATCAATAATGTGGTTGCAAGGGGGTAACTACCAACTCTAAATTTTACGTAGCTGTTGCTACCCAGTTATAATTATTGGCAAGTAAAGATCACTGTTTCACTCCAATCCAACACTTTGTGTTTTAGTTGTTTCACATATAAGCCATTTTTATAAAAAACAAGTTTGTTTTATTTCAACTTTACCACTATCTACAGAATGAATCAAAAGTAGATTATATTTGCTTTTATGTTTAATCATGCACGCATACATTTGAGAGTTATATATAGCATTCGCTATGACTAAGTTTAACGATTTATTATATTTTACTAATCGATGTAGATCTGATTAGTTTTCACACATTTCACTATTTTGAGAACTGCTTCCCAATCTGACTGTTTCATTATTTTCAGCAGCCGACTTCTCTTAGTCACGTAGCAACAGTCACTTGAGTTGGTAGTAGCGCGTCATTTTACATAATGTTGAAAATCGACCACCAAGCCGCGATTAAATTTCTCATTAAGTCTTAGTCCCCGTGATATTAAACCCTGCAAAAAATGGACAAAACAATTTTGTTTAGGCCAAGGAAGTATTGAAGACCAACCAGGTGTAGGTTGGCCAGCAAAAGTAAAACCATTATCAGCAAAGTTAGAGATTTCTCCACGCATTCTCCATGAACACCTTCATATGAATAAGGTTAATGCCAGATGGGTACCCCTATTGTTGTCACCACATTAAAAATATTAACCTGTAGTCTGTTAAGAACAATTTTTAAACCTCCATCCCAACGATAAAAAAGCAATTCTTCAGTAGATTATTACAGGTGATGAAATCATACTCCCACAACAAAAAGAGTGGAATAGTGCAGACTAGACGAAGAACGACCAAAGGTGGCTCAATTGACGCAAAAACCAAAGCAATGATCTTTTGGGATTCAAAGAAATGTGTGTTAATTGATTTTAAGGAAAGAAGCACAGGGATAAACGGGGAGTATTATGCCAACTGTCTTGCTTCTGCACGATAACGCCCCTGCCCATAAAGCCACAATTGCCCAACTTTGAGGAGCTTCCTCACCTACCATCTACTTTCAAATTTGAAGAGAATCCTTCGAGTTAGAAAATTTAGCAACGATAAGAAATTACAGAAGGTTATTTTGCAACATTGTGCAGATAAAACTTCGAAGTCTGTTTAATATAGTTATTAGTACGAATAGATCTTCCAGTATTACAATTGATCTATTCGTTGTAAAGTGAAAATTAAAGATTTTTAAATTGTCACTTCACCATTATCTTTAGATGCTAATCCTACAAAATGAAAGCGGCCAATTAAACAAATATTCGCTATTGAGCTTAGAAAATATCATTTTTATTGCATGTGTTTCTGAAACTCTGCTGATACCGTCTGTTAATAAACACTTGTCAAGTGATAACATCTATCGATTCTATGTATGTATATGTTCATGTGTTATACTTAATACTTTAAAATTCCACACTATTCAAATACAAGAATAGACAATGCAATTTCGCATACATACTGCGAGAGTTGTGGTAACGAAATGCAATTCTGTTATTAATCTGTTTAATTATATATAATTATATATAAATAAAAAAAAACATTTTTTAAACCTTTAGCGCAAAATAGATTTAGTTAATTAAAATTTAATATTAAAAGAATGTCATGGAGTCATTTTTTGTATGTCTATCAACAATTTTATAAATAACAATCGTTTAATTTATTATTAAGTACATGCACTTAATATAAATAGACTGAATTTGAAAATACAACTTCAACTCCATATAAGTTGGTCAAAACAATTATTACCATACCAACTTTAAATAATTCATTAGAACATTATAGTATGGAGCTCATGGCAGAAAATTCAAATGCCTTCTATTTTCATTTAGGTACACGTACGCATATATATCATTATCGAACAAGCATACACAACTATTTTTCTAGATGAACTCCTAACTTAGAAACACATTTTTCGGATGGATAAAAGATTTTTGATCCCGTTACTATAAAATGAAAGTACTTGACACCAGCCAAACGTTTCAACATCGTCAAATCTGTCCTCCAAGTGTATCTTTTAGTTGTCAAAACTATTGATAATCGCAGGGAAAGTCCAAACTGTAAGGAGGGTGTTCCAACATAGTCCAGAACAGTTTGAACAGCTCTATAGAGCTAAACGTTATCATAAAGCAGAATAACTAATCGGATTTCCCGAGAATTGCTGTGATTTTTCTAATTTTAGAAGTAATTTCAGTAACTATTAAGAAGGCGACGAAGAGTGCGAATATTCTCCAGTCGTCCTCGGGGCCTTCATTTTCAACCGGTTCTCATCCTCATAAAAATTGTTTATGCCACGCATACATATGAATCTGCTTAAGGGTATTGTTCCCAAACTATGTCTAAGTTTATGCCTTTATCGTGAGAAACTTGATAATAATCCGCATAGCGGAGAAGTATCTCCAACATCATAACACTGACCCCATCAAGGAGAGACCCCCTTTGGGAATACTTACCCGCTCAACAACCCACGCCTTTATGTAAGATAAATACATACACACATAAAAATGCATTTATTTGTACGATTTATATATGCATTACATATAAATACAAGTAAATAATTAAATTAATAAATTGTAGACTTCAGTTTTATCAAACCATTGATGCTTGCAACTGTATTTTGGACTACTTATAATGCTAACAAATTTTACCAGAATATGTTAAGGATTTGATCAGGACCTGAACCCAGGACTGCTTTCAATTTTGAAGTACTTTAAAATCCTGTCCTCTTTATCGTATTCATGATCATTTTTTTACCTTCCTCAATAGCCTTAAATAAATCTATTTTTCCTCCAGTACTTCTGTGATAAAGACTTGGCTGCTGATGCCCGGCTCATCTTTCAGATCACCATCTATTAGAGGCTAAAAAACTGGATCTGTTTCAGTCTTCTTTAATACAGTCTACTCTGACATCGTCTTAGACCAATCCAGTATGATAGAACAAATGCTAAATAATCGCTTGATTTACATGGTTTCAGACTTTCATAAAAAGACGAGTTTTTTCTCTAATGACACTTTAGTTGCTCAGGTATAGAACGCTGCAATTTAAAATGCGAAGTGCAGTTGTCCTCAAGGAGCAAAATGTCATGGAAGTCCTATTGAATTGTGCACTGTAGCTTTCAGCTCCTGTGCTAATATCCACAATGTTTTTGCATGATATATTATTAGCAACAGCTTTCTCAATTTTGAAATAATATACATTTTCAAACTTACCACCACAAGTTGTTTCTTCCATCCATGCCTTTAATACACCTCACCAGTATTATATTTTCTCATTTTATTCGTAAATTTTCCACCAACCCATTGTTTTCTTTTAAATTCGGCATCTTATGGGGTGTAAGTCTAAAAAAGCAAATTTCATCAGTATTAAAAATATCTAGTTCACTAAGTTGAATAAAAAAAAATTGACCAGATATTCTGAACCAGTTGCTAACTGCTGGTAATATTGGAAGTCATGTTTTTTGCTTCTGCTAATTCCCCTATAAAAATTAAATCAATTTAGCCAACCCTTTAAAGCTTTGAAGTCTTCCAGTTCAAGAGAGACTTGGGCTTGGCACATAAAGTGAATCCAAGAATAGAAAACTAGTGAACCCACTATTTAAACTATTGAGATCAGCATCTAACTCCTCTAGACGAGATTTTTAAGCCTTCTTATTTCTACTCTTCTCCATAGCTTTAAAATCTCTCCCTTACTACAAGAAAACACCACCGTAGACTACAAAAAATCACTTTGTAAGCAAAACGTAATTTTTAATAAAAAAAAAGATTCCAGAAATAAAAGAGCAAATAAGATATGATAAACAAATGCAATACATATGATGTAA
This sequence comes from Sinelater perroti, assembly GCA_036346155.1. Lineage (NCBI taxonomy): Eukaryota > Metazoa > Arthropoda > Insecta > Coleoptera > Elateridae > Sinelater > Sinelater perroti. Next base: position 11,544,695 of record JARFIY010000013.1, on the reverse strand, counting down.
AAAATTATGAAGATTATTCTTCAGAAAGAGATCTATTGTCCATTCCTTTCTTTTTTATATATTTTTTTACTTCTTGTGTTAACTCCTTTGAACCCTTCCTTGCTATATCATGCACGGCAATATTATTTTTGGTCTTTCATTTTTTTTCTGGAATAGTTTTAAATGTTCATTTCTAGCTTCCTGTGCCTCTTCAAATATTAGCCTAATCGAAAGCAAAGCAGCTAAAATTAATACTTCATAATTGTTCCTTTGGTATATTCCTTGAACAAGCCAACACCCAATGATCCAGTGGTCCTAGCAGCAATTTCTCAATTAACGAAAAATTGATGTTCAGTATTTCTGTTGTTGCATGTGCCAGAACTTTCTTCCTTTGGTTTGTTTATGAGGAATCTCATCTTCTCATAAAATTTCTTCTATGACTTTATATTCCTCCTCTCTTGTCAGCTTTGAATACCTTTTCTAGGTAAAATGCACAAGAACATCTCTATTCAAGCATGCAAAGGTAAGAGGCTAAAGTAAAGAGAAAAGATTTCCAACAAAGGAACAAAAGAATAACTCCTTAAAAAGATTACTGATTTACTAGGAAAATAGGATTAACTCATTTTTTTTCAAACAGATTTCCACTCTTCCTTGGCAGAATTAATACCAAACCTTGGAATTGCACTAAATCACAAATCATATAAAAGCCACTTCTATAATTCCAAGTTCTCTCAAGTCCCAATCAACTTTAAAACGGATGCCAGAACCGAAAACATGACAACCAAAATCAAATTCTTATTTTGACCCATATGGAAGTCTCCCCCAAAAAAATAATTTAAAAAAGGACTAGGAAAGAAACATCCTTGAATGACATAACTAATAATCAAGAAAATCTATTTAAATTTCCAATGTGTGTCATTTGTGGTGAGAGTTTCATTGAAGACTGGATACAGTTATAAAGTATGTGTATCTTATACAAAAGATGGGTTCCCAAAAAATATGTTAATCTGAAAGGAAATGCTCTATTTCACATATGTAGTATTTGTAGAACAACTGTAGATAGAAATGAACATTATAGTTAATAAACATATCTACAAAATAGAAATAAACTGTCCAATACTATAATCCGCTTTTTCTATTTATCAAAAAAGTACAAAGTGTCCAAAAATAAGTTCAAATTTGTTTTACTTCCTATGTGAGCTTAATTCTTAACATGAGGTTGGTAGGTTGGTAGCCCAATCTTTGGAAATTTATACATCGTGGAGCATTTCACTGACATAGAACATGCATTTTATATGTGAAAGTTTTAAACAATTCTACAACTATCAAACAAAGAAGATTTCATGCACTTTATTAATTACATAGTGGCAATGAAGCCTTTAAAAATGAGTGAAGGAATTTGAGAGTAGGTCAAATATTAAACAAATCTCAAATGAACCAACCACAAAGCAATACAAATGTAGAGAAAGTCAGAGGATCTGTTCACATTTCATAAATGGCGAAGTATCCTACGCCCAGAACTTTCCCATATCATATTCTTCATAAAAATTTGTTGGCTTACAAAATAGTGTAAGAATTAATGACTACTGATACTGCTTCTAGTGTTCATTTGTCAATGAAATATCTAACATGCAACATTTGGTAGCATTTTATTCTCCAATGAGGCACATTTTCATTTCAATGACAATGTCAACAAGCAGTACTGCCATTACCGGAGCGAGACAAACCCTAAATCTAAACATCAAATGGCCTTATGCTCTCCTAAAGTGATGATTTGGGCCACTATATCGGTGTATGGAATAATCGGTTTTACTTTTTGAGGACAGAGGCTACAGAGTAACTGTAAATTCTGAACAATATGTTGGGACGATCAAAAGCTTTTTTATACCTGACTTGCAAAATTTCGGTGGTTATTATCAACTACTTTATCTCTATCACCACTCTCTTTCAGTACATGGTTACTCTCAGTTGTCAAATACACCTCCCAAGGTTTCTACAGTTAATTCTGGAATGTATGTATGTAAATACCAAACTCTAATATAATATGTAGCAAAGAGGGATCCAATGTGGACCTTTTACAACAAAAACCAAACAGAAAATAATAAATGAAAAGATAATTTAATACTGTATATGCAATCTGTAATCAACATAGTATATGAAAAAGCTTAAAATTGTGCACTGCACTTGATCAAATACAGTAATTTCCAACTTGGTACCCCAAAAACACCATTTCTAAATAACCAATAAAGTGGTCAACAAAAAAAATCGTAATTATTACATAATGTGTTATTAAAGTAAGTAAATTAGCCCTTTGGTGAAAAGTAAACGAAGCCCTCTAGGGACCTTTAAGCATTTTTATTACAACTACATAATTACAAGTATTAGAGACAGGGAATACAGGCAAATAATCTAATACTAACAATTTTCACTTGTTCAAAATCCATATAACAATTCAAAAAACCAAGGAGATTTTGTAGCAATGGATCGCATTTTAATTTAAAATGTAATCTTATTTTTAATGGTTTTATTAATATTTAAATTCAATATTAAAATTTGAAAAATCTTACTCATCCTACCCGTAAAATTGTAAATATATTATGTGTATAAATAAGTTCTCAGCTTTAGATTTCACATGATGAAAATCACCGTTTACATGTAACGTATTAGTCCGCCTTCTTGCGGTTTTAAAGCAATCACATTTGGTCTTTTGAAACATCATGTGATTTGGCGTTTTCTATTCACTTCGCGTTTCATCTTAAGAAAAACGCTGCTGAAGCCACCGAAATGTTTGTGCTGCATATGGTGAAAATGCTGTAAGTCGTGCAACGTGCAAAAAGTGGCACCAAAGATTTCGCAGAGGAGAGTTTAGTCTTGAAGATCAACCACGCGCTGGACGCCCTCAAACATTTGACACGGATGAGCTGCAGACGCGTTAGGCTAGGAACTTCTCCCACATGCGGCGTATAGCCCAGACATGGCCCTTTCCGATTATCATTTATTCCGGTCGTTACAGCATCACTTGACTGATACGCACTTCAAAACAGAAGAAGACGTCCGAAAATGCATCGATAACTTTATCGTCTCGAAGCCGGTGAGCTTCCATCACCAGGAAATTCGCAAGCTACCCGAAAGATGGCAAAAGGTCATCGATTCCAATGGAGAATACTTTGATACTTAAGCTTTATTTTGTTTGTTTTTAAAAAAAACTTTTGCAGAAAAAAGCTGAGAACTTATTTATACACTTATTATGTAGAATGATTTAAATAAGTATAACTAGATATAAACTTGTCCTTCCATGTCAGCAAAGAAGCAATCTATGATATTTCCTAAGTACAGCTGCATGTTTGTATTACCCCTTTAGAACACCCGAGTGGAATATTTTGGTGCTTGCTGTCAATTGAGTACGACGTGCAACACTGAAGTCAATATTTAATGTTGAGTATCCAACTTTCAGCCTGTTTGCGAGCTGTTTTGTAAAGAGGGTGTAGAAACAGTTTACTAGAGCAGTAATTTGCAAACCTTAAATAAGAACAAAGGCTTAGACATCTCATTTCTGTTATTTCATTAAGAGATACTTACTATTTTCAACAATATGACCGCATTCCAATCAGACTGCCACCTTCAGTGGAATGGTAGATGATTCTCCACCTATTTGAAAGAACATTAAATTGTTATTAGTGGTAAATATGTAACATATTGAGGTAATTCATAATTATTAGCCTATATATGCAAAACTAACTTTCAGAACCAAAAGAAATGCAATACTTCTGCAAAGTGAATGAGTTCGGTTCACATGGTGACAAAGTTATTTTAGTCAAACGAAAGCAATGTGTGATGTAATGGACAACACGTGAGATTCATAATTTTGCATAATTTCAAACATAGATGTAACGTGTGGAAAAGAGTTGCCAGTAATTACAGTGACGACATAAACCAGAAACCAATCGCCTGTTTGTAAGTGGCATTATAATTACATAACATCCTATGATTATTAAAAAATGGGTTCTTTATAACAATAAAAAACAAACAGCAGAGTAGCTCAATATAGCAGAACCATAGCTGTTCAATCTGACTTGTGCCTATACAAAGTTCTGCTTACTATGTGATGGATTGCGAAGACTGTAGCATATCAAATATTTGTCTCTTTTTGACTCCTCCTCAATAAAGCACAAGTACATGTCTACTGAAAGCATAAGGAAAATGTTTTGAAGTATAAATTCCTTCTTCACCCTGTGTATTCACCAGACAGTCCCCTCAGACTTACATTTGTTTTGCTCGTTCGTTACTTCTTGAGAGGCAAACAGTCCATTAACTAGGATGCTGTGATCGGTGCCATTAATGATATACCAGCTGCTGCCTTCACATTTTTACGCTGATAAGCTGGGTACATTGTATTGCTACCGAATAAAATATTTAGCTGTTACTATTATTATTCTAATTATGGCAATATCCGCCAATAATTATTAAATAACCAAATATATGATTTAAAAACTAATAATAAAATTAACCGGTTTATTAAATAAATGCTTCTATATCACTGATAACTTACTTTTCAGCATTATTTTACAAATCCCACTGTTATTAAATCCTTATTAGAATTATTATTTAGTTCCGCCATGTTCATATTGCGTCAACAAAAATATTTACAGTGACGCAGTCGTCTGAATTAAAAGGGTTCAAAGGCATTAAAGTTAAATTCATATTTTTGTAGAACACTTTTATCGCTAAAAAATGTTAACTTATTTAGCTAAAAATACAATTAAATTATAATTTACGTGTTTGCTTACATTTTCGATTAATAAGAACATTTCTCTTTTATTCTAACTTAAGTGAGTTTCTTACGCCACTGGTCATTCTGTATACCAAGGCCGCGATGTACGAGGCTTGCCCAAAGTGTAATGGTATTTTGAAACCAATACTGTGCAATAAAATTAAGAGGTATAGCTTTATTAATACATTTTTTGATGGTTTTAGGATCATTTGAGATCGCTAAGCATTAATCGGCAGATCATTTTGCTCTATCACTTTTAAAGCAATTACTTAAATTTGGAAAATTTAATTTTAATTAATATTAATTTATAAAAATACAGATTTGAATCTTCTCATCTTTCTCATCTTAAAGAGGATCTAACGAAAGACGTTTTCTATTATTCGAACTGCCGTGCAACTGGCATAGACGAGATGCCATATTTTACTTTTAGTCGGAAAGGAAAACGATAAAAAAATTTCTTTTTTCTTCATTTTTAATGGTCAAATAAAAATTGTAAGATCAACTGCAAGAACTTAAAATCTTTCTGTGTTTACAGAACGGCGGATAAAACGGTGGAAATAGAAAATGGTGCCTTTGCAAAGCCCAAGTTGCTGCCCTAACCGTCCAAATTTTGTGTCTCACGTTGTCAACCTGGACGGTCGGTCGGTTAGGTCTGCTGTGTTTCTTAATCGACTGATAATGCAAAGGAAGGGAAACGTAAAGTAGGGAAAAGTGTCTCCCGAGGGAACTGTTGCAACCCCTGACGTGTCTCTAGCGGGAAGCGGAAGCATGTCTAATTTTACGTATGTAATTATGGCGCGAACAAACTATTACCAGTAATGTCTCCTCACAATGCATAAAAAACGCCCAGTTTTAGGCTGTGATGTTAACGCAAGAGGAAGGCAGGAACACGAGCAATCTATATGAGTATCACGTTCTGGAGAATTTGTTCGTTGAAAGCGCAACTCGTTGACTTTGGACGGCGGCCCGGGTTCAGAGGAAAGAAAAGAGCACGTGTCGTATCTGTGTGTATATGTTAATCCGAGAAGGGTTTACATTAATATGGCGTTTGCTAGTCCACAATCTATGACTCTAAAAGTTTGGTTTTGAGTTGCAGTCATATCACACTAATCGGTTTAAAAATTTACGGAAGAAATATAAATATATTAGGAGTACGTGGGCCCGCTGATAACAGTCCGGGCCCTAAAAAAATAAAACTTCATAGATAGTTTAATAGAAGAAATAGAGGTTCTGTAAACAGAGAAAGATTTTAAGTTCTTGCAGTTTATTTTACAATTTTTATTTGACCATTAAAAATGAAGAAGAAAAAAAAAGAAAACTTTTATCGTTTTCCTTTCCAATTAAAGGTAAAATATGACATCTCGTCTATGCCAGTTGCACGACAATTCGAATAATAGGAGACGCGTTTCGTTAGATCCTTAATCAGCGAATGTCATTAATATATGCGACCAGAACGTGAACTCCCTTGGAAAAGCCGCTATTGATGCATTTTTTGATTTCCCGACGGTTTAAAAAAAGGCAAAAATCTCCTTCGTCGCCGCTATTAAATAAAATTTAGTAATAATAATAAGACAAAACAACGATTACGATAGCAATAATAATAAATAATGGTAACTAACTTAACGACTACTGGCTCGATTGACAAGGCAGTAGTAGTGGTGATGTTGCAGAGAATTGTGTTTTTATTTTAAATTATTGAGAGGTAGAGGTTACGTTTTTTTGGATGCGTCGCGTTCAATATGAGTCTGTGACATACAATTACCACGCATGCAGAACGGTCGGGAACCAAAAAAACGTAACCTGGTTTTGCACCGCTACCGAAGGACCTACTTATAATCGGTCCTTTATCATTGCTGCAACATGAACGTGGAGAGACACCTAATACGCGGTCGTATAAAGTCGCGGCTGCCGAGATATGACGTTGCGGATAAAACTGTAATAAAACATGTTTATTTGTTCTTATTTTTTTCTGGGGGTGAAACCGCGACGGTCACATTGAACATTATTTTTAAGTGAAGCGCGTTCACCGATAACATACAAATAATCCACCACAAGGCGGTGAATTTCGGATTAGGTTTGAGGGAAATCCGGAGAGCAATCTTATGGGGGTTAAAATTTAACGGCGTTTCCTTCACACTTCTTTGGATATTTCTCCTTTTGTAATATTTAATGTTTTCTCTGGATTTATCATTTCTTTTATTTCTTCATATGGTCTTGTAATCTGTTTATACAATGCAGAGAAATATTCCATTCATCTCTTTAAATTTTCTCTTAGATAGGGAGTGTTTCGCCTTTTTTCTTTTAGTTTTATTGAAAGTGCATTGTTCTGTTATATCTATTTTTTGTTCTAAATAATGTTTTTAAGTCATGTACTCTTGCTGCTTCTTTTGCAATATTTGTCATTTGATTTACGAATTTCCTTTTTCTTTTGCCTGACAGTTTTTTTTTGCTTCTTTATTTTCTTTAGCATATTCTTCCTGCCATTTTTGGGATCTCCTTTTAATTATGTTTTTTGTTATTATTGATTCCAAGTTTTATTGCTTCTTCTCTTATACCTTATCCTATCTATTGTAGTTTCAGATAATTTTTTTTGTGTTTCCCAAATCGTCCCGATTGTGGGTTAATATATCACCAATAGTATTGAGTTTCTGTTCCAATATATCTTTATATTTCTTCGCATTTCTAGATTTTTCAATTCATTTGTATTCAATTTATTTTTCTTGATATTTGATTTGTAATTAGCCTTTATGCTAATATTAATTTTTGTTCGTAAAATTGAAGGCACAGTCGGCATGGGTTTTACATCTTGTAAAGAATTCTCCCATTTTCTTTCTACAAGAATATGATCAATTTGATTTGTGTATATCTTGAAAAAAGTTCCCTCACCATTAATTATTTATGGAGCAAAATTCTATTAATTTTGTACCATTGTCATTTTCATCACTAATCCCATGTTTCCATAGAATGCTCTCCTTCCCATGATAACCACTTTTGGTTTCAAATCACTCATCAAGATTTTTATGTCTCTATACTTTACTTGCAAGTTCATTTGATGTTTAATGGAGTTTGTTTATTTATGCCATTGTCTTAACATTTCAACATACTGTGAAAGTGTTATTTCTTGTATCTATTATTTCTTCTGTATTTTTCCTTCCCTTATTCTTCTTTTTTTACGTATAGCTAATTGTGGTCTGTTTTTTACTTATACTATTTGTTCTACTTATATCTGCATTATTCTTTTTTGTCTAGATTTCTAGCCTTTGTTGTTACCGTTTTCAGTTCCCTACTATGCGCTATTAGTTTTTTATTGTTTTTGTCTTGTTCCTTTTTAGCGAATTTTTGACTAGTCGCTCTGCCTTTCTTTATCAGGTGATTCACATCTACTCGCGTGCCAGCCATTAATTAATACTTTAGTTATAGACAAATTGAAAAATCCCATTTAAGTGTTGTCATTTTACAAACTAGCGTTATGGTGCTTTATGATCTTAGAAATGTTTCTCATTAAAAAAACTTAAACAAAAATATTATTTTGTTTATAACTTTGAGTCGTAATTTGTAGGAGTAATATATTAAATTATACTAATCTCAACATTGACGCACAGCAGAATAATACACCCAAAAATATACAAATTATTTTATTTGCACTTGTAACAGTTACACTTCAAAATAGACCACACTCTTTTTCCCAATTATCTGTTAAAACTGGCTGGAGTTTATTCAAAAAATCATTTAATATGCACGGAGTCGCACAAAACTTTGTTGTTATTTCTTCAACGTGGCTTGTAACATTAGACTTATAGAAAATCTAAAATAAATGTGCAATAAAGGTTTTTAACGATACTATTATACATAAACAATAACATTACCTTAACATAGTTTTCAGTCCCGATATTATGGAGTTCAAAAATCACAGACGCTGCATAATCAGGCTTTAGAAGTTCCTGATAACCTAAGGTTCGTAACAGATTTACAATAGTAACATCGTGGGCAGAATATAATGCTATATTTAAATCTGGATTTAAGTGTTGGGTCTTTTCTACCATGCGCCCCATAATGTCTTTTAACAGGGGACCTATAATTATTTCAAAAAAGCTCTAAAGTCACATTGTTGGTAGTTTACTTACCTCCTTTTAAACGTTTCATTAATTGTGTGTCTGTGAAAATTGCCAAATTCTCTGCCGCTAAGGTCCGTAAAGTAGACATGGACACATTTTTGAGCCAGTCGGGCAGAGATAAATTGTGCAATTGTTCAATTTCCAGGGTATTGTATAAGAATTCAACGGGAGATATTCCATCAATTTTTTCTCCGGTGTTTTTGGATAAATAATCGTACAAATCTTTATGTTTCTCATTTATTTGTTTAATTCTTTCAGAATTATAAGCGTCGACTAAAGCTGAATCATAAACAGGGCATTTCCTTTTCTGCGCAATTAGCTAAAATAAACAGATTTGCATAGGTGAAATAAAATAAACTGAATGTACCTACATTATCTAAATCACGAGGTAGATATTTCACAGGTACTGGCTGCCACAACAAATCAGGGTTCCACACTTGTTCTTTCACTGGTGGATACAATCCAGCGAGTAATAATTGAGCGCTCATAAGATTTCTGTCTGCATAGCTACTCATTATAGACACGTTGCTTGGCCAATAATATTCCGATAAAAAATGTGCGTAACTTTGACGAAATAATGAACCCAGTTGGTACAACTCTTGTTTTCCTTTCTACAAATATATTGTATTATATGTTTTTGCATACCTCTACACATATATACAACAGCGCCCATACATATTAACAATACCTCTACACTGTAAGGTAGAAGAGGATTGATTGTGTATGCATGTAACATATTAACAAATGAAAATTTTGGAAAATTTAGCTTAAGTATGACCTGAAGTAGTACCTACTGAGGATCAATAGTATATAAAGGGTCCGCCATATAACTTTCTTTTTTAAATGCTATAAATAAAAAACTACTGAATATTTTTCCAATTTTTTTTTTTATTTGAAAGTACAATCCTTCCGGTTAATAATGGAACATAACTTCATTCATATGGCTGCCTTGGCTAGCCATGCAGTAGCCTATACGATCGGTCCAAGTTTTGAGTACATTTTCGATTGTATGCAGCTCTATTTCAGCTATGGCTGCACGAATGTTGTCCTTCAAAGCCCCAATTTGTCTCTGGTTTGTCGGCGTAACACTTATCTTTGACGGCTCCCCACAAATAATAGTTCAACGGTGTCAAATCGCAGCTCCGAGGCGGCCAAACGACATCAGAATTTCGACTGATAATGCGATTTTCGAAGACAGTGCGCAAAAGATCGATTGTAACGTTGGCTGTGTGGCACGGAGCGCCGTCCTGTTGAAACCAAATGTCGCCAATCTCTTCCTCTTCAATTTCTGTGAACAAAAATTCGTTCAATATGGCCTGATAACACTCACCATTGACTGTAACAGCCGCTCCTTGCTCATTTTCGAAGAAAAATGGCCCACTGATGCCTCTGGACCAAAATCCACACCAAACAGTGACTCGTTGTGGGTGAATTGGCTTTTCTTCTATTGCGTGCGGGTTTTCTGTGCCCCAAATGCGACAATTTTGCTTGTTGACATACCCGCCGAGATGGAAATGAGCTTCATCTGAAAAGATTATTTTTCGCCCAAAATCGGCATTTTCTTCAAGTCGATCCCAAGCCCATGAAGCGAAGCGAAAACGCATTGGATGGTCAGTTGGCTTCAATTGCTGAACCAATTGGACTTTGTACGGCGTCATACCAAGGTCTTTACGCAAAATTCGTCTCAATGATGTCTCCGAAATGTCCAATTGTTGAAAACGACGGTGAACTGATGTTCCTGGCGATTCACGCACACTCTCGGCAACAGCAGCGATATTCTCGGGTGTACGCACTGTTTTTGGTTTTTCACGCGTTGGTTTGTCAATAAGCATGCCATTTTCTCTCACTTTTTTAACAAGATAACGCACATACGGAGCTGACGGCGGTGCCTCTTTTCTTCCCATTTCCGTACGTAATTTTCGCACACATTCTGCAACATTACCATGATTTTCAAAGTAATGTCGCAATATTTTCTAGCGTTCTTCAAGCGTACACACAACCATTTTCGTTCAGCGGAAGGATAAAACTAATTTTCTGTCAAAAATGTCACGAGCTAAGTGTTGCCATTCACCGAATAACCGCTAGTTCAAAAAACCCATTAGATTGCGGACCCTGTACATTCAGTTAGTGCATAACAAAACGTATATATTTTAAAGTAATAATTTTGTGTAAAGATTATAATCAGAGGTTGTACATAAAGTAATTTATTGTTGATTAGTAGCCCCACAGAACAAACTGTAATTTTAAGGTAACGCAACTCTTCTACAGGTATCTTTTGGACATTGCCAAAATGAAGAACAAGAATGTTTTGATATTTTAGGTATAATTCTTCAAATGTAACTTGAATACCAAAACGGAAAAGATTGCTACTCGATGAATATAAATAACAACAGATACAACCCAGCAAAAACATATTTGTAGCATATATTTGAATTAACATGCCGTTTTTTGCTGCGATCACCGTAACTAGATAACAAATGCGTTTATCTATCCATGGGCAATATGGCGTTGAAATACAAACTTCCTGTACACTTGTGACCTTTCGAATCATCACAAACTAGAACATAAGCCATTATAACGCTTCGCTTAGTTTAGCTAATCAAAGTCCTAATTAGTCCTTGTAGCTGACGTTAGTAAGATTCTTTAGTGTCGTTATTCGCCTATTCGATTCACGTTTACTCCGTAACTTAAAATAGCGTGCACTATAAGCTCTACAATCGCTGTTCTACAATAAATAAATGTCACAAAGAACCTATTGGATATTAAAGAAAGTAACTGCTTTTGAAGTTACTAGAAAAATTGGACACAAATAGCAAAAAAGTTCAATTTTCAGGAAAAACTCTTTTAAAGAAGAAATCCTGTTACTAGGTGAAGCATACAACTATCCGGCATTTACAGTCAAAAAGAATTGCAAAAAAACGACGTACCGCTGAGAAAATTATGCAATTCCAGAGTCCTTAACGCCTGATACATATCAGCTGATAAATGATCAAGACATCGACACTCAAATCCTTACCATAGAAGCACTAAACACTGAAGAGTTCTTGAAAATAGTAAAGAGAGTAGATCAAGAAGAAGGAAACAGTTTCAAGATTTTTGCGCTATGAATGCTTTAAAATTGAATAATCAAAGAAACAAAGTTAATAAGGATGTTCTTTGAAAAAAAATATTTTTTTAATTTGCAATTACTATTGTATTATAACTTTAATTATTATTGCAATTATTCAACTGTAGGATGATGGAATTGAGTAGGTCCTATTCCACTTTACAATGAAAAAATAGTTTCATCCTTTTAACATCACTATAATGGAATTTTATTATATGTATATATTGTGTATAAAGGTTACTACAGAGCAGCACAATGACTTGCTTCTGATAAAAAAAGATAGATAACGTACTATGCTTTGCATTGTTTAATTTAGAGTTCAAAGATAAAGATCTGAGAAACTAAAATAATTTTAAAATTATCATTAATAAACTTTATGTCAATGATATTAAAGATGTCTTATCTAGAGAAGGGAACATATATTTCAAGAGAAATATAAATTTGCAATTGAGATAAAAATTTTAAACATCAGTGAATCCAGCTTTCCAAATGAATTCTCATGGCAGAAAAAAACATTGAATACCTTAGTAAGCTGCCCCCAACCTTCGGGCCAAAATTTATGAGGGTCGTTCTTATACGTCTCTGTAGGTGTGCGTTCGCCATGTCGAAAAACCTTCGACAAAAAAAATTAATAATATTTTTAAAATTTTTAAACGAACTTACTATTTGAAGCATTTCAAGCGATTTTGAGTTGTTATCTAAAGTACAACAAAACTGCAGATTCAGCCATAAAATAATGATATAAGTTTGCAGCCTCATGTTCTCGATAGACTTACAAATAATAGTGCTTATCTATTACATCATAAATGCTTGTACAGTTACCTCTACTGACGCCATCTAATGTAATCAACGAGACTTATAAAAGTCTAATTCTAAATCTACGAACTAGAAATTTACATTAAAAGTATTGCTTAAACTTTCCATATTTTATTTACAGATATAACTTGTTTAATAATTAAATGGATAAATTTATGTTTCTTAAATTTACAAATTTGAGCAATACCATTAAATAGTTTTAATCACGAAATCTATTTTAAATTAGAAATTTCTCACCCAATGAAAAGAATTCTTGATGAAACGCACTGTTGTTATATTAACCGATTAGATAGCGATGACCTACTTTATTCTAAAAACAAAATGTAAATTATTAGGAATAAAAAATATTTTTTTTGGATTTTTCTAAATAAATAGGTTTTTTAAGAAAATAAATTAAAAATTGCTCTTAAACTAAAGCAACAAATAATATAAATGAAGGAAGAAAACAATAGTAATAGAAAGACAAATAAATGGCAACAACCAATAAGAAGTGCTGTTATGTTCTTACGTTACAAACAAAATTTAAATTATAAACTGTTATTCCACAAATAACTTTTTTGTATTTATGCCAATAGTTATATATCTATATTTGGTAGATTTGATGTCTTGAATCTTTAGAGTCTGGGCTCTTCTTCCTCTTCTTCTAATAGATGCTTGACCAGAGAGTTTGGGTGGGCACCAAGCCGACTTTGGTGACGTACGGTGTATTTTCTTAGCTCTTCGTTGATTATAGGGGATACCAAGATCCCGACGTATGATTTCGTTTATTTTATATAATTATTTATATTAGAGTTGGTTGCTGAATGCCATAGGACCAGACTGGTCTGAATATGGTTTTGTATAATAGTATTTTGTTTTCCAGCTATAGTTGAAATTTTCGCCCTAAGAGCCAATACATTTTTCGATATATTTCTTCCAGATGTTTGCATTTCATCCAAATGTGTTTCCTCCATGTCTAGGCGGATTCCTAAGTATTTAGTGCTCTCAGCTTATGGGATTTGCTGGTTATTCAGCGTAACCGGTGGGCAGATGCCTTTTCGTGTTGAAAATGTCACTTATATTGATTTTGTTTTATTAATTTTTGATGCGCCATTTTCTGACCCATAGTTGTAGTACAGTCAGGTGGGCTTGGAGATTGTGGGATGCCATATTCATGTCCGAATGCGATGCTAGTACTGCTGTATCATCGGCAAATGTTGCACTCATTGTTGTAATGAGGTGGGTAGATCTGCTGTAAATAGGAGGTATAGTATAGGTCCCAGTACACTGCCTTGGGGGACGCTTAAATTGATGAGTAATAATGTTGTTTGACAGACTTCAAATTCGGTTAAAAAGTGTCTCTCTGCTGCATATGATTTGATGAGCTGATGTATCTGGAGATGGATCAGGTGTAAAAAACCTGAACTTGTAAGTAGCCCCTTAAGAAACAATCACACAATGAAAGATGCAGTGATCGAAGGGGCATTCCAATGAAATGAGGCGTCCTGGAAAATGTTCTTTTAAAAGTCATTGATTCTCTTGACATATGGCAAGTAGCCCTATCCTGTTGAAATCAAACCCTATTGAGGCCAATCCGATGTCTTCTCAATTCAAGCATCAAAAATTCTCTTTAACATTGTAAGGTAATGTTACGAGTTGACCGTCAAAGTGCGTCTGTTTTCTCAGAAAAGTAGAATCCAATTATGGCAAATCAGGCTATTCCACACCACGTAGTTACTCTCTTACTATGCAGGGGTCTTTGTTGGACTTCCTGTGGATTATTTTCCGACCAGTATTGGCAATTTTGTTTGTTTACAGCACCTGACAAACGAAAATGAGCCTCATCACTCATTATCAGAACACAGTAATTTTCCAAGGTTTCCAGCGTCATTTCTCCAAATGTAAACCCCTGTATATAATTATTTTCTTCCAGTTCTTGAACCATCATGATTTTGTAAGGATGAAAGTGGAGGTCAAAGTGCAAAATTCAGCGGACTGACTTGTCTGACCTGAGCAAAACGCGAGCGTGTCATACGGCGAGGGCTGGCCTCCACAACCTGTCGAACTCTTTCGATAGTTTTTGGTATTCTAACAGTTTGATTACCTTCCCAGGTTGTTCCAGGTCTCACAGTTTCTCTCGTTCTGAAGTTGTTAAACCATTTCAGTACTGTTGGGAAATATGGGACGGCACCGAGTCGACCAATATTAAAGTGAGTTAGAAATCTTCACTTTTACCAAATTACCGGTTGCAACAAAGGTGTTGTAAACAAAGACGCGTTGTTCAATCGTCCATGGCTCTATGGCTACTGAAATCGCAATCAACCATTGCGCATGCACTAGGTTTCCTACCACCAACGTTAAATCCGTCTCAAAAATGTTACACCGCCCTGTCGGACTATGTTTATGTTCTCCCATTTAAAAGACGTCTTTATTTGGCCATGTTAACTTAATTATATTAGTCTCAATTGGTAACATTATATAATGTAAAATTATAGATAAATAAAGAACTATAAAATTATATAGAATGTTATTTTTTGGCTGGTCCTTATGCCTGCTGTACCATAGTGGTCTTCGTTAAGCAACCTTTTCATTTTTTCTGAAATCACTTTTTTGGTTTATCATAGTCTGTCCATCTGCAACATAAAATATTGTGCATTTATTTTTATTATGATCTAAAGGATAACTAATTATTGTACAAAAGAAGTTAAATTAAGTACATCCTACTTCTTTGAAAAAAAATAATTTACAGGAAGGCTCGTCTTATTATTTGGAACGCTGCAAATGTTTTTTTGTTTAGGGGATTTGATCTGGTATTCTATCGTCTTCTTGTTTATTATCTTACTCTATTTTCCACAACATCTTCTTCCGTCGGTAAACCATAACTTTGAATGTTATTTCCACGTTGATGTTATCCACACATTATTTTTACCATTTCTCGTATTTCCTTATTTTTTAGTTTTTTTAATAGAACTCTAATTCGCAATATATATATATAAAAATGTAGATTTTAGGACTGTTCTCTTGCAAAGGTTTTTCTCTTTTCCAGTCCTCTCATGTTTTGCACGACATTACTATCATTTTCTCTTTGAAAAGTCTTTCACTATCACACTTTTCTTCTTTGAACTTCAAAGTCTCATTTAATGTAAATTTGAAGAAAAGCCAATTTGTAATGTTTATATATTTCTAAGTTCACTTTATTTTATACAGCAAAAAATGGCTTGCAAAAATTAAAAACTATCATTACAGCTAATTTTACAATTAACATATAAAAAAAGATCATCTAGTTAAAAAAAACTGAATTAAATTCAACACTTTAAAACAAAGAAACTAAAAATTTAAATTAATTATTTTTTCGTTCAAATTGTAAAACTGAACTAAAAGAATTAGTTAATTTTATTTAAAAATTTAAAGTATTCTAAAATTTCAAGTTTCAAATTTTAATTTCCCGCCATTTTAAAATAAAGATAGACAATTAAAGCAACTACCCATCTCTCTTAGTTTCAAAATAATGGATTATTGAGTAAATTGGCAACGGTGCATTAATAAGAAAGGACAGTTGCAGGGCAATCTTTCAAAATAGAAAATGATAGCAAATGCCTATTTAATTATCTTTATGGGAATATTCCAGTTTCTCATATTTTTTCAGTTAAAATTAATACAACTGTTGTCACATCGATTCATACGAGAAATTTATAAAAAACTTAGTTGAACTAATTATTTCAAATAATTTTATATTTTATGAAAGCTTTTTGTCAAGTTAAGTTGGTATCATAGTTTTAGTATTCGTTGCAACTTCCGACTAGTCGACAGAAACGTAGTCATATTATGTGGGAGTGGTTAAGTTATTGTTATGAATCATTCAGTGTGAGCCTACAGTATTTATGAATTTATAGATTAATTTGCGTTAAGATACATCGAGCAATAGCTTTTCTGATAGGCAGATTACAAATTTGTCTATATAATAACCATGACTGACCATTTTGGCTTAAAGTGGGATCCGAAGAATTTGGAAATCAGGACAATGTCTGTGGAGAAAACGTTGGAACCCTTAGTTTTACAAGTAACTACCCTTGTGAATACGAAAGGGCCCAGCAAAAAGAAGAAGGGTAAATCCAAGCGTGCCAATGCTCTTGTGAGTACTGTCGAGAAAGCAACCGAAAACTTCATCGAAAAGGGAGAGCAAATTGCTTACGAAAATCCAGATATAACTCAAGAGATGCTTGCAGCTGTCGACGAAGTTAGAAAGACAGGTAGATTTGTGTATAATTTGAATGTATCTGGATAATATTTTTGTAATTAGGTAATGCGATGAGTATTGCTGCCCGAGAATTTTCAGAAGATCCTTGTTCGTCTCTTAAACGTGGCAACATGGTTAGAGCAGCTCGCAATCTTCTTTCAGCCGTTACTCGTCTCCTTATTCTTGCCGATATGGTAGATGTGCATCTGCTACTGAAATCTCTGAGAGTGGTGGAAGATGACATAGAAAAATTGCGTAATGCTTCCAGCCAAGGCGAATTACTGGACAACATTAAAGAATTTGGACGTAATGCTAATGAGTTAATGAACCAAGCAGCTAAGCGACAACAGGAATTAAAAGATCCACAACTGCGTGATGACTTAGCTGCTGCACGAGCTATTCTGAAGAAACATTCCACAATGTTGTTGACAGCATCGAAAGTCTACGTACGCCATCCAGAACTAGCAGCTGCGAAGGCTAACCGTGATTACATCTTAAAACAAGTTTGTGAAGCAGTCAATACAATCAGTGATGTTGCTCAAGGACGCACGTTACAACCTTCTCAAAATCCCTACGAAGGCCCTGGTGAACTGGCCGCAGCTCTTGACGATTTTGATGTAAGTGCATATTTTTATCATGTTAGAAATGCAATCAAATTAATATTTAACGTTAGAACTTAAACCTGATTTTTCCGGCAACATATATTGATAAGACTTAGGTGATTTTAACTGTAGTAATATCAATTTTAAAGGTCATATAATGTAAATGTGTTTTTAATCTCTCTGACTCATTATGCTTACAAAGGAGGCTATCAAAAGATGCATTTTAGCTAACTAAGTTTACTCTACGAGGGTGGAGTATGATAACATTTAACTCTGAATCAGTTATCTAGGAATTTCGTTTAGTTTCTTGGATTTTAGTATTAATAATGCTATGTATATTGGTAAATCTATGATAAAGCAGTGAATTTCCAGTGGCATTCAGAAAAAAAACAGTTTCACGTTTTTAGCCCTGAATTCGATGTTTTCACTAAAAAAATTAATTTCAAAATTGAAACCTTAAAAATGCGTTTTATAAATAAATTTTGCAGTGCTATTGTCAGTTGCATGTTTGTCTTTGTTTGGTTGTTTTTTTATTTAAATGTTTGTTTATGTAGCTATAATGTTGAATGACAAAACTAGCGGGGAAGTAGATGCAATAAATTTCATTGGCATGCATCTACATGAAGTACACATTCAGAGACAATTGAAATTGTGAAATTAACTGCTGAGTTTCTGTGTTTTTTCATTGTTGATAAAATGAAAAACAATCAATTGTCAACATAATTTTTGGCTCACAAAATAAAGAAGTCTCGATGCATTTATCTTACAAAATTTTACAAACGTTATATACACTGAGAATTTACATTTTAAAGGAAATGTCCTTGAAATTGGATCAGATTAGTTGCACCCAATCCAACGTCTGCGAAAACATTCGAGAAACAGATCTCTTATTGAAACAGAATGCAAGAATTCTGATTTTCAAGAGAATTGTATAACTGGACCTTTCCACAAAGTCGTAATTGCAAGATGTCTGATATGCTCGCAATTGACTGTGTTTAATTTTGATAACATAATAATTAAAAATTTTATCCAAATTTTTGATGATGAAAACATTCAAGTTAATTGCACTACTAAAAAGCTTGTCCATGACTAATATCTTCAGGACTACATGAATTTTAATTCTTGATCGATTTAATCAATTACTTTGAATCTTAGTTTTTAGTATCAAGAACATGATGAGTTTCAAATTCAATTCATATGTAACAAGCGAAAATATGCTTTACAGGTAAAGCAGAGCGGTCCCTATGCATGAAACTAAACTATCGGGTTTAACGAACTTTTATTGAAACGAATGACAGTGAATTATTTTCAAATGAAAGTGAATAGTGACTGGAACTGAAAAATTTGCGGCTACTTCCGGTCAAACTGGTCTCGAGATTTTCCAATCAGGCTGATGTTTGGCGTCTGGACTTGACGTCCGGACTTGACTTATGGTCCTTAGTGTCCTTAGTTGAATACTGAAAACGTTATTTCTCTATCTATCACAGATCAAAAATTATAAGGCTTGACAGATGTCAGAAATGACAGAAACTTGTCTCCAGCTTGGAAGCTGCCTTGATCGAAAAAAAGACGACGGACATGACAAAAGTAAAGCTGGTCTCCAGCTTGGAAGCTGGGTCCCCTAAAAATCAAGTATGAATAATGTGTATTAAAGAACCCACACCTGATCAAGTTCATTAACTATGACACTTTGGGCCATTTAAAAATATTTTTCGCCCCAATGACATTAGTGGAAGTAGAAAGAAGTTTCAGCAAAAAGAAAGCAGAAAAAAGAAGAGGAATATAACAGAATGATAAACAAATAAAGATAAGATATCAAAAATTACAAAGCTGTGTTACTGGAGTGAGAATAACCAACGACTTCAGTCTGTAGGAAGTTTCAAAAAGCCAAACAACTAAAAATAAGAAATCCATATATAGGTAGATTGCGATGACGGCCCAGGTGATGTTAAAGTATATTTTAAAAAAAGCAAAAGAGAAACAAAAGATGTTTCAGACAGGATCCAGTTATTAATGCCCTTTCTAGAATATATATAAACAATAGAAGATAAAGGCAAAATAAAAGTACAGAATATTAATAAAATTGGAACATACTGAAAAACATGTTTTAGTATATAATAGGGATATCCAAAACAAGAAAACTAAGTGAGGTTATAATGAAAAAGTATTACACACTAAAAGTGAAACAAAAAAGCCAATTGGTTCCTATCGCAATGAAAATATTTACAAAATAGAAGAGATGAAGGAATATTCTGATAAAGTAGCAACTTGAGCATTAAAAATAAATTAAATAGAGAAACAGTAATACAGATTTAGGTATTATATCATCTGGATCTAAAGAAGACATGAGTTATGAAAGAAAAAGAAAAGGTAGGTTATCTAGATAGTAAAACAGAAGAACATAAAGAAGAAGATGAAGATATCACGCAATGATGTGGTTATAATATAAGAAATAACACATGAAGGGAACTCAAGTTCATAAGCAATAAAGAATATGATTTATAACTAACTCTTCATTAAAGAAAGAAGTAAGACAGTAGAATCACCAATTGGACAGGACAAACATAAAATTGATTACATTAACAACAAACAAAAACTTTGTTACCTACAATACAAAGATAATTTAGTATAGGTTCTCTATAATAAATTTGAAAATTTTTAAAAAAGAAGTCCAGGAAGTGACAAACTGAAAAACCTATAAATTAACAAAGAACTAATAAAAAAGAGAAACCGTGAAAAAAGGGAAAGACATTAGAAAGAGTGTGCAGAAGTTGATAAACTCATAACATACACAACAAAACATGCTCAAAAAGAAGACTAGGGAACGAAAGAAAAGGAAAGCAGTAGATTAATAATGATGGGGCTTTATATCCCCGCAGGGAATATTACTTGCGAATTAGGAGGTTAAAGTTTTCACAGGTTAGCTCTCACTTTCTGAGTGTTACATACTTTCTCTAATATTCAAGGTGATGTGGCAGAAATAACTGTATTCTTACTCCTTCAAATTGAATGAGCCGTCCACTAGGCATCTGGAACTTAGAATCAAACCCAGGTCCATTCACACTAAAACTAAACATTTCAGCGGCTTTTTATCACTTTTCAGAAGACACTCAACAAGCGAATTTGGGGTAAGCAGAAAGCTGGTCATGATAATGCAGTGTTTTTGTGGTTTTCTATTAATTTTGGGGATATCAAGATTGCCATATTACCTCATTCAATATAGGTGTATAAATAAGTTCTCAGCTTTAGATTTCACAGGATGCAAATCACCATTTACATGTAACGTATTAGTCCGCCCTCTTGCGGTTTTAAAGCAATGACATTTGGTCTTTCGAAACATCATGCGATTTGGCGTTTGATGCACATAACCTCAATAATCAGCTGTGTTCACGATGGCAATCACAAAAGAGCATATTCGATTTTCTATCCACTTCGCGTTTCATCTTAAGAAAAACGCTGCTGAAGCCACCGAAATGATTTGTGCTGCATATGGTGAGAATTCTGTAAGTCATGCAACGTGCAAAAAGTGGTACCAAAGATTTCGCCGAGGAGAGTTTAGTCTTGAAGATCAACCACGCGCTGGACGCCCTCAAACATTTGACACGGATGAGCTGCAGACATTGCTGGATCAAAACAATGCGCAAACTGAAAAAGAGCTTGCAGAACAGCTTGGCGTCACTCAGCCAGCCATTTCCATACGTTTGCATGCAATGGGTAAGATACAAAAGGAAGGCAGATGGGTTCCGCATAAACTGTCCGAAGACAACAAAAATCGACGGCGTGACACCGCACTCCATTTGCTTTCAAGGAACCGAAAAAAGGATTTTCTGCATAAAATTATTATGGGCGATGAAAAATGGATCTTGTACGACAATCCCAAGCGCAAAAAATCATGGGTAGACCCTGGCAAACCTTCGACATCGACTCCAAAGCCCAATATCCACGCCAAAAAGAATTTGCTCTGTATCTGGTGGATTGGAAAGGTGTGCTGTACTATGAACTCTTGAAATCAGGTGAAACAGTTACGGCGGATCGCTACCAACAGCAACTCATCAATTTGAGCGACACAATCGAAGAAAAAAGGCCATTTACTGGACAAGGAAGTCGCAAAATATTCCTGCTCCATGATAATGCCTGACCACATGTTGCGAAGGCGACGCAAGAACACATTTTCGTGTTAGGCTGGGAACTTATTTATACACCTAATACATATCATGGCACATTGACTATGGCTTTCAACATCATACCTTGGAAACGTTTTAGGATGTTGATGTTAAAATTATTGGTTGTTTGCTACAGTTGTATATCATAGGCCTAGATTAGTTTTAGGATGGCTTTGTAAAGTAAGAACTTGTTTTCAAAAAACATTTGGGATTTGCCTTCAAGCATCCAGTACATTTTACAATACACTTCTCCTAATTGCTTACATTTTAGGCCAGATGTATTTTTATAGGTTCATCTTCTGTCTAAGATATCGGGCACTTATTGATTGTTCATTGTAATGATTGAACAAGTATCTCTGCAGGTAATAAACGTTATGTGATCTGATTTAATGCCATTAACTTTAATGCGTCATTTCTTGAACTATCCTTGGAGAATATTTAAGCGAGATTGAAGATTTGGTAATGCTGTTTTGTTATTGTGGACTAGGATAGGATGCTAAAATTTCTGTATCGTCAGATCTGCTGTGAATAAGATGTATAATATTAGCCCCAAAACATCGCCTTGAGAGACAAGCCAGAACTGTTGGGAAATATCCATCAGCAAAATATGATTTGATAAGTAAATAGCAGTCTGGGGAAGGCATGCTTTTAAGTTTGTAAAGCAAGCTTTGGTGGTAGACTTTATCAAACGCTTGTTTTACTTGTAAAAATATTGTTGAACAGTATCTTTTCTTTTTCAAAACCTTTGATAACTCCGTCAACGACTCTATAATTTTTTTTAATGATGGCATGCTGCTTGCAGAATCCAAACTGGTAATTAGGAATTAAATTATCCCGGCTAATAGGCGTAATGCTACTTAGCAAAAGTTTTTCAAATACTTTGGGTAGTATCAACAATCAACTGATAAGATGCAACATTTTCTTTAGGCTTTCTCGGTTCAGGGATCACCATAATCTTGGCAACTTTCCATTGTGGACATATAAAGCATAGTCTTAAGATTACGTTAAAATGGGTAGGTTATGAATTTAAAAGTTTCCTTAGGAAGCTCTTTCAAAACCTCACTTGGGATTAAATGATGCCTTGCATAGATTCAAGTTGTAGTGTCAGTTCTGATCTCAGTTAAAGTGGATGGCTTTATCGGCAATAAACATCTTTAAGGAGGTTTCAAGAAATTGCTGATTTTACTCTTCTTCATTTGTGATTTTGAAAGAAAAAGGTCGGAAGGTCTCAATTAAATAATTTGCAAAATCCATAGCTGTGTCTTGGTTTGTTTATGCCCAGTTGTCATCAATACGAAGTGTTGTATGTTGTAGTTGTGATTTCCTTAAACCTCTGGTTCCACTTTAGGGTGAATACTTAGTAGCTTCAGTTAGCGTTGGGGTAGTTATGTATAGATTGGTTTTTAATGTGGGAAAGGAGTTTTGAATTCAATTGTTGCTTGATACAAGTTTAATTTGTCAGTTGGAATGTGTTATAACTTTTCATCTTCTATGGAGTCTTCGCTTTTCGCAATTTTCTGTTTTATTACTATAGGGCACTCACAGTTTGTGATAATCTGTGATTTTTGAAGAATTGCCTGCCATAAAGCTTATGATATTCTGTTGATGTTATCAAATCATATTTAGTTTTAAGAGCAATATCCAGAGAAAAAGTGTAGAAAGGGAATCATTAAGTGGACTCCAAATGACAGATACAGAAATAGGAGAAGGCCAATGGTAGTCCATCATGTCTGATAGACGAAGAATAAAACTACATGGAACCAGAAAGGGGAAACTATTGCCAGATATTTGAATCTCATTCATTAATATTAATAATTTTGATGCATTGTAAATATTATATTGATTAATTTTTTTCTATTTATTATTATTTCACTGATTTATGTTTTGATAATGATGGTCTAGAAGTATATCACTCAATCTGATTAACTTTGAAATGGCTAGGAATCTTGGAAGTTCGTTTTTTGATAACCATATACTTCTCTTTAGCTGTGAGTGAAAAAGGTCTAAATTTGCATTTTAGAATGGATTCAAAGTATATAATGAAAATATAACACGCAGATACCGAGTATAATATTAGCATTCAGTTAAGTTTATCCCGTCTCCCCATTTTTCTCTTACTTTAATTGATTATTTCAATGGTTGCAACAGTTTATTATTTATTCAGTGCACTTGTGTTTATGTTTTATAGATAGAAAAATGCAATGCATTGAACAGTGATAAAGAACACAAATAATCAATGCATAACATTTGCATCTGAATAGGTTTACTGTTTTTATTTAATAATAAATGACAAGAATGTACCTGCACCTTCCTTTTAGGAGCATTTATTTATTGTTAGTAAACCCAGATTCAGTTACATTTTGTTATGAGGTAATATTAAAGATTAGAAACTATAAGATGGATAACTGAAAAAGGAATCTCAAAAAAGATGAAGATGAAAGGCCATTCTCATTTAAAGAGACAAGATTGGAAACAGATGGAAACGTTCGTGATTTTAACCAATAAGATTGCAGCTTGTAGCCACATACACATGAGATTGGTTTATTCCTCTGTAGTGGTCCTAACAAACAGTGTTAGTTTAGAGTTCACTGCTAACAAATAACTCACCACGGCGCATCATTTCCACTCACATTTAAAGGGACAAACGCTTCAAGGTCAACAAAGTATTCAACGCGAGTGATCCATCTTATTAGTTTCTAATCTCTGCTAATATGGTAGTGTTTAACATTCTTTGTTGTTTTGGTTTTTTCCCAATTAATTTTTGTGTTGTAAAGTATTCTTATATTATGTTTGCCGCTTCTTCTGCTTTTTGTGCTAACTTTTCTGTATGTAGTATATAAAACAAAATAAGAAATGGGAAAAAGATGGATGAAATATTTCATAGAGGTATACAAAAAAAAACCTGGATCTAGATAACATAAATGTTAAGGTAAGAAAAGAAATGTTAGACACTTGCACCGAAGAAATAAAAGAAGCAATAAACAAATTGAAGAATGGAAAAGCAGCTGGAAACGAAACCATTACTGCAGAACTTATTAAGATAGATGTGGAGACGTTATATATCTTGCTAAAGAAAATTTGGATTGAAGAATGAATACCAAAAAACTGGACACAAAGAGTAATACTAAAATTATCTAAGAAAGGTGACTTATTCAAATGCGAAAATTAGAGCCCTATCACACTATTATGCACGGCAAACGAAATAGTGATAAGAATTAAACAAGATACTAAGAGAAAACCAAGCTGGCTTCCGACCATAGAGATCTTGCATTGACCATATATTTAATTTAAGAACTATACTAGAACAAACCACAGAAATGGAAGGAGACATATACGTAAATTTCATAGATTTTAGACAGGCCTTCGACACAATAAATCTAGAACAGATGTAGGGAATACTTGAACATTACAGTAAGTACATAAGACTACTGAAAATACTTTACGAAAATTATACAGCTCGAATTGAACATAAATATCAACAGCTGGGTTAAACAAGATTACATATTGTCGCCAACATTGTTCCTGGTAGTAATAGATTGGATTATGCAACAAACAGTAGATAACAAAACAGGACTTGATGATTTGGAATTTGCAGACAACGTTTGTTTAATCGAAAAGAAACACCATATGCACAACAAAATGGACAGGCTAACCAGTACAGAAAAACAAATAAGACTAAATATAAATTATAAAAAAACTAAATTATTTGTGAAAGAACTAAATAACAGTACAAGGAGAAGAAATAGAAGAGGTCACCGAATTTTGCTATTTAAGTAGTGTAGTGCATACAAAGGGAGGAAGCAAACAAGACGTAGACAGAAGAATCATGCAAGCCCAAAAGGTTTTTAACGCGCTTCGGAAAATACGGAATGAAAAAACTATATCGAGATAAATCAAATTGAAAATATTTCAACCAAATGAGAAAAGTATAGTGTTATATGGTGTAGAAACATGGGTAGAAAGTAAAAAGATTCTCACAAAACTACAAACCTTTATAAATAAACGTTTGAGGATTATATACAAAATTTTCTGGCCAGAACAAATTTCTAATGTTAGACTATGACAGATTACAAAAAAATTAAAACAACAATTAGAAGACGGAAATGAAAATGTCTAGGCCACACTTTGAGGAAACCACATAATAACATAACATGGCAGGCATTCGATTATAATATTACAGAAAAAGGAAATTGGCAAACCAAGAGAAACATGGCGAAGGAACCTAAGAACTGAATTAGAAAAACAAAATTTATTATGGATCTTGTACTCGAAACACTGAAAGGCGCTCCTTGCTCCACTGGGAGTTGTGTGATGATGATGAATATGGTAATGTATGGTGGGTTAAAACTTCCCCCGCTCCTCTTTTTCATGTTAAATAAAGAAAAAGCAATAGGAGCAATACAAAATTTATTTTTACAAGGTAAAAGCTACAGAACTGGAAGTGTTATTTTAATGTGTTTTAAAAAGGATATTGGCCAAGTGGTGTCCCTTATTTTTGATGCATCATTGAAGTTGTATTGTGAAATTCCTCGTTACTCTTTCCAATATGTGTTGAGGAATACCCCCGATTTTATATATATTGCATTTTATGGGGCTTGGGGCGTCCTAGGGTGATCCTCAACCTTAAAATATCCCCATAGGAAAAAGTTACATGAGACGAGATTTGATGAACAGGCATCACTTCAATGACGAATTTTTTGATTGTTAATGTACCCTAACAAGTGGAAATACACTTTGTTGGTGAAAAAAATACTTTCCAAAATATTTCCACAGATTTCCAGGTACTGTTGCCAATCAACTTTGAAAGTTCTTGTACAACAACCATCTTGTATGAATAAAAGCAGGTGTTGCAAAGATCCTGCAAAATAGAACGTCTTAGTACATTCTACTACACTCTGAAGTCTTCCTCTTCTCTTACTTATTATAGAACCAGTACTTCTAAAATTCTCTACTCACAAGGAAATCAATTTTCCATCATTAACGAAGGCCCTAGGCGTTCAAAAAGCACATTGTGGGACCACAACAGAATCATAGTTCTGAATGTACATTTTGGCAGCAAGAGCTCTCTATTCATTTCTTTACGACATGTTGACTGCTAAGGGTCCCAGGCAAAGTTCCTGACTACTATCTGCGTGAAATCACTTTCCCCACTCTCGAACTCATCATTTGCTTAAATTTTAGGATCACATGCAAATGGAGCCTCTTGCATACAATGAGGTGCATACACGTCCGTCATTGGAAGAACGCCTAGAAAGCATCATCAGTGGAGCAGCTCTTATGGCCGATTCTAGCTGTACACGTGATGAACGTCGAGAACGAATAGTTGCAGAATGTAATGCAGTGCGCCAGGCATTACAAGATTTATTATCTGAGTATATGGCCAATGTAAGTAATATTTAGTGACGCAAGCTTTTTTACATTTATACATGTTCCTCGATGCAGTATATCTCAAAAGTGTGTAAGTGAACCACATTACAATTTTTTTCCAATGAAAATTTAAGAAGGGTGATAAATTTTTGAAAGTTTTTTGAATCCCCACTTGAGATATACTGTATGTGTTTATGATTATATTCATATTTAGTTAATCATATGCATTGTAATCAGTACATGTGCTGATACTTTGTTTTGCATTCAGCAGTTACAAGTATTGCGGGGAGGGATCCGGGTAAATATTCTGTAAATATGTGTGTCTATGTGCACTTTTTAGCCACTTTCAGCTAACGTAATATGTAATACAGCAAATTAAAATTAACTTATGCTTGATGAAAGCTGAAATGGGCTATAAACTGTTGCTGCGATTCAACCTCCTAACTGCACTACTAACAGTTTTGTGATCATTGCTATTTTGTTATATACTGTGTACACCCAGCTACAGATTTTAGTAACAAATTTGTTACTTTGCACATAAATATCGTGTAAATTTCTTTTGTACACTAGAAGTATACATATTTATGTCGCGCTAAAGTAACAAAATTTGTTTGATTTCATTATATATTTTGCTCATATTTATGACTGCCTGTGCTTTGCCACTAAACTTAAAAATTTGATTATGTGTTGGTTTACTTTATTATTATTATTATACTTGCAGATGAGCAATAAAGAGCAAAGTGATGGATTAGGCCGTGCAATTGATCAAATGAGTAAGAAGACTCGGGATCTTCGCAGGCAACTACGAAAAGCAGTAGTTGACCATGTATCAGATAGGTTTGTATTATGTAACCTTCTCTCACATAGAAAATGAATATTCAGACTCTATCGTAGGTACAAGCAGTGATAAATAGAAGTTTTTATATATTTCTCTTGTTTAATACAATTTTGATGGACTAAGTTCCTACAAATTTGTATTATTTAGTAATTTGACTTTCTACATCGGCCTTTAATTGATTTATAAAATAACAGTTGTTTTTTTGTTTTTTTTTTTCATTTTAATAATCAAATTATAATTCAGAAGTTGCCATTTTTTCTATTATTTATTTAACTCCATAATATTATGTTAGCCAATAATTTTTTAAATATGTTTACAATTTTATAAAATTAGCTTTCATATTTTTCTTCAACTTAACTTTTATATTAAGTATTATTGAAAAATGAGTCCAAGTACACCTTTAGACCATATTGGAAAAAAAGGTTTTTGATCTTTTATTATTTAGCCTATAAACAAGTTACTAATCATAAGACCATTCATTTTCGACCAGAAAGAAAGTAGTCACATAAAGAATCCATTACACAGTATTGGATAATGCTGCATTCTTATTTGAATGAATTTTTGTGATATATTACTATTTGACCTTTACACAAGTGATTCTAAATTACAGTTCTAAAGCTTTTAGCCTTTCCTGTTATATATGGGTTGATCTTTTTAAGAAT
Source organism: Sinelater perroti (assembly GCA_036346155.1). Classification (NCBI taxonomy): domain Eukaryota; kingdom Metazoa; phylum Arthropoda; class Insecta; order Coleoptera; family Elateridae; genus Sinelater; species Sinelater perroti. Next base: position 11,516,060 of record JARFIY010000013.1, on the reverse strand, counting down.
ACTTTAGTTGGAGTAATCTTAAAAACAATGTGATCCAGAACAGTGAATGGTTTGAAAAAATGTTATTTCATATTTTATACATAAAGGAAGTAACAAAACGGAATGAAAATAATCAAATTTCAAAAATATAAAAATGATCTTCAGGTCCATGATCCCAAATAGTGGAATCGGTAAGTCAAGCATAGGTGAAATTGAGTGTTTAAGAAAGACATAAATTCCCGAAATTGTACTTTTTGTCAACATTGGTGGTCTATTGTATGTGAGCTTTTCTTGATAATCAGTATCTTAGACAGTTCGTAAAATTGTTCAATCATTCTTAAACGAGTTTTGAAGGTTTTCTTTGTTGTTTTGTAACTGTATTAAAAAGGTTGAAGATATTACTTTTCTGTGAGCTATTTCACTCGTAAGAATTCATATGAAATTGCTCTACAACCAAGTAAAAAATTTCAACATAGCATTTGAATTATGTACACAATAAAAATATTGTCAAAAACTTACTATTCATCATTACATTGACTATACTTCAGTAAAATGAAGTATGTAACAGCTTAAAGAAGTTCTTAATATATAACAACATTGATTAGCTGAAAAACATTGAAGTAGCATGAACAAATGTCTGGAAAAATCAGGAATTTCTTTAAGTTGTATTGCAGGAAAACTAAGGCCATTTTACATGCGTGTGCAGTCCCCTATTAGGTAGCACAAGTTAGCTTCACGTTATCAACGACCTACAATTGTTGAGAATACAACTGTGGAGCTGTTATACTCGAATCCCTTCACGTCGGAAAATCTCTGATAAAAATTATTGCATGGTTTGGCTACAAAAAAATACACGTTTATGGTGCCAAAATGGCCCTTCAATCTGTCAAATTTCATTATTTTCCACTTCTGTAATGGTGCTCCACTTCTTTGAGGAAGGTGATTGCTGATAGTTATATCAACATGCTGGTGATAGTTATCAAGCTCTGAATAGAAGTGGCCGCTGGGCGGAAGACCCCAGGCATGGCCATACAACAATTTGTATTACCACAGGTCCCTCAAACTGTGGCCACCCTCCAATCCCAATTGCAATCCCCTTGACTACCATGTGTGACATCATAACACCAAAGACAGCTTAAGGGCCTCCATAGAGAAGCTTTAATTGCTAATAAGATATAAAAATAAGATTTTGAAATGAATTAGCTGAAAATTTTAATTATATAAAAACGTAACAATCTATTTAAGATAGTACTGATTAATAACAAGGTTGATAACAAATTGAAATTATGTCCCTGTTTTATTGAGAAACAATTTGACCTTGATAATTGTTTATGATTAGTAAAGATGGAGTATTGGTCAAATTTATTCATGCATTTGCATTTCTTACTGTTTGTTTTCACCCTCCAATCATGAATTTTCTTCTAAATCTTTCTTACTTGTAGCAATGCTGTTCATGGTCTACCTTTTCCTGTCTTACATTAATAATTGATTTGATAGTAATGTTTTTATTACCTTCTCTTGTGTGTTCTTTTCACATGTCTTAACCATATTATACTATAACTAGGTAACTATTGCATTATTATATACCATCATTGCCTCTTCTTCCCCACCGTTCCTATGTTGTTTTGACTGTGTAGATCCTTCTTAAAATCTTGTTCTCATGCTTCTATTCTGTCTTCTGCCTTGTTCATTATCTACATTTTATTTGCTTAAGTTGTATTAGGTTTTAACACAGTTTTATAAACCCGTATTTTTACACCATATGACACATTCTTTGCTTTCATCACTTCACATAAACTACCCAATGCCCTGTCTCATTTGATTTATCTAACTTTTTTCGTCTCTAGTGCTTCCCTGTCTGCTAGTTTAAACTGCACTGACGCATTATTAACTGTTTTCTTTTCATGACCATGCATTTAGTTGTCTTTATTTCTATGAAAATCAACACAAGTGTTTTTCCCATTTAATTAATCATCTCCCCCTAATTCTTTTTTTGACCTTTGTTGGCACAGACTGGCACCTGTTGACTTTTTATACTTGAAGTTCCTGTTTTAATAATTCCGCTTTTTCTTATTAGCACAATGTTAAAACTCCTTTAAAAGAGTACCATTGACTTTCATTTTTATTAGCTGAACCTATTATAATAGCCATTAGCTTTATTAACTTCTCTGGTCTATTCAATTTCTTCTATTTAAAATCAATAAAAAAAAGATATGGATATCTCTTATGCTCATAACATGTTATTTGTACTTCTCTAAGTAAAAATAGTATTTTTCCTAAGAGCTTCCTTGCTCTCCTACTTATTTTTCCGCATAAAATATATTTCTTATAATTATTCCCATTATTTTATGCCGTATTTAGGAGGGCTAGTCCTCTTTAATTGTCACATTATTTTTTTACTTATGTAAAAGGGTAATAATTGCCTTCTTTCATATATCTTCCCAATTAACTTGTGCTTTTTATCTACTAACTTTTCCCCTTTATATTTTATTAATTCAGCGTAACGTCATTTTTAAGATTTTATAATTTTGTAACTTCTTGTTTTAGTGGGATTTCCATTTTATTCTGCTTGGTTGTTTATCTACCACTCTTCATATTCATTTTTCTTTTACCTACACTTAAGATTTACTGAAAATAGTTTCACCATCTTTCTATTACTTTTTGTTCATCCCCAATCAACAGTCACTTCTTGTCTTTGCAAAACATATGCGTTGGTTGGTAATCGCTCTTTCATGCATTTTTAGTTCCTGTTAGAAATGTCTTATTTCTCTTCCTTTGCGTTTTTCTTTTATTTTCTTTAGTGCTTATAATTTTTTTAATCTTTTTTAGCGTTTTCTTCGTTTCTTTGTTCCTGGTGTTTTCTCTGATTATTATATCTTCATTTCTTTTTAACATGCCCTCCACTGAATTTTGTTTTTGTTTAATTCTTGCTTAGGCTTCTTATTAAACTGTTTTTTGTTCTTAATTTAATGTGTTGCTTGTTGACTTTTTTACAACTTGTTCCATGCTTTTCCGCATTCTTCATGTGTTTCTATTTCTCTCTTGATCACAGTCCTATCTAATCTTACATTGATTCAGCTTTTCCTGTTCTTCATTTCTTGACGCCCTTTTACCCATAATCACTTTCTTCTTTCTTTTTTATTTTCTGGTTCACATTTACTTGAACCAAATAAGGATCTGATTCTATATCAACGCCTCTACAGTTTACAATATCTGAAATATACTTTTTTAGCAGTACATAGTTAATTTTGTTAGCTCTTTATGTCCCTAGTATTACACATGTTTCTTTATGATTTTATTTGTGATCAAAATAATTACTCATAATTATTATTTCCTTCAATTTTTGTTTGTTTTTGTTACTTTCTGCATATAAAGTTTCTCTTTCTATTATTGGTGTGTATGCTTTTTCTCTTTTCAGTTTAGCATTAAAATTCCCTAATATGATCATACATTCTATTTTTGGTTTATTGTCGAAAATATGTTCCACCTCTTTGTAGTATACATCTTTTACGTCTTCATTCGTTTTTCTGATGGAAAATGTACCATTAATTAAATTAATTATTTTGTTATTTATTTTTAGCTTTAAGTAGCATATCCTCTCAAATATTACATTAAAAGTTTTATTTATTTTTTTTAGACTAGGAAGGCTATTTTGAACATTTTTGTCATTGTGGCCACTCTGGAATAATACGTATTTTTCCAGTTCTTTTCTCTTTTGTCTCCTGTATGTCTACTTCGTTTCTAAACTTTTAAAAGCTTCCTCATAATATGCCTTTCTTACATTCAATGTTCGCCAAAATATTTTTCTCTTTTCGGTTTGTTTCATGTTCTTTATAACTTCGGTTGTTCTAGTTTGGGCTGCTGGGTTCTTTCTTCTTATCATTTTTTCCGCTTTCTTCTAATTCTATGAGTGCTCCTTTTTCATACTATGTCCATATTTGCCCATTAATTGTAAGTTTTTGGTAGCTGGCTCGTATTGTTTCCATCCAATTTTTCTTTTTCGGCACAATTGTTTAATTTCTTTTGTCTCTCTTTCCTCTATTGCGAAACTATTTATGTAGACCTTTGTTTTGGTCTTTTATGTCTTAGGGTAGTCGTAATTTGTAAAGAAGTTGTGGGCGGAGCTACGGCTGAGCTAATCTGCGCGACCATGAATTTAGTTACAACGAGTAGTGTCGTAACGTGTAAACCAGTGAAATTCAAAAGTTCGAAATTATGAATAAAACTGATCAAAATGAACATATGTTGATTCTGCAAGTAATTTGATGTTGCGTTTTATGTTTTTTGTTTAGCTAAATACTCGCAATAACATGACCTAATTTTGAAGGTAGAAATTCACTTTAGCAAAATGTACATTACTGACTTTAAAAAGATAGATCTTTGCACTGGTTGATTTATTTTGAGCCCTTGAAAACGAAAATAAAAAATCTGAAAATGGCGAGACGCGATTCCTCTATTTTAGGTGAATTTCATCCAAAATACTTTCAATTTCTCTTATATAAAACATTTTATCTTTTTGTTTCACTTTCCAATTCAATTACCATAAGATTTTTTTATCTTTCCCTCTTCAAGCGTTCAAAACGTTCTATTCCTTTATGTTTTCACATTTTTTTCTCCAGTTTCTCTATTCTTTTTTCACTTCTGAGTTTTTTTTAGTTATGAATTAGTTTAACTCCTCTCTCATTTTGTGAATTTCTTGTAAATCTACTTGGTTACAGCCCACTTCTTTAATAGCTTTCTTCATTTTTCCGAGCGATCTAACCGTTTTTTTTACTTCCAGAGAAATTTTTTTTGTTCTTTTCTTATTGTCGTCTGTTGAGGATCCAACTCCATTCTCATAATCGTATCTCATCATCTCTCCACAAAATTTTAGGGAAACTGAATTGGATGTTGTGTTACCCAAAAGCTTTGATAGCTTAAGGCACTTATCTTTCCTTTATTCTTTTTTATCAGTAACTAAAAAATAATGATAGTCAGAAACTACTAAAAGCTGCTCTGATCTGCTTGTATTTCTTGCGAATTTTTTCTCTTATCTGTTCTTCAAGTGAACCACTATCTGTTCACTATAATGTGTAAATTAAAATATTAGATATGTTGAAAACTTTTTGTAGCAATAATTCACATCTGTCGGGTGTCCAATAATCATTTCAACATGCTGAATATAAATTTTCAAAGCTAGCATGAGAACAAAGAATAAATTGAATATTTGAAAAGTTTGTGGCATATTTTCCACAACTAAAAAAAGTTACAGCAATAGAAGAAAATCTTATTAAAGTATCCATGGATGTTACTCTGATATTCAAACTCAATGTCACTTTAAAATGTTTGGTTCTGCTTAAAAGTTTTTTTTAAATCATTAGCGAGGGCATGGAGGCTTTGATTCCTTTTGTAATGAAACAGGAAAGTGTACTTTACTCTCATCTATCAAGATTAATCTCTTAAATTCAACATTACAAATGGAACACTGTGCTTTCCATTAATTTTGTTTTTGTAAATAAATTATTTCCTATACTGAAAATAAAAATTGCTGCTTAACAGATAAGTAGGAAAATTGATATTAATAAATTTCTTTTAATGACATAGTTGCTTACCTAAAACAATTAACGGTTTTTTAATCAATTTTTTGTGTATTATTACAAGACAATCTAAAGTAAAAGGTGTCATATTCAGAAACTTGGATTTTTAAAATGGTTTTTAAATTTCTTTGTGATTATTAATAATACTTTTATGAATTTATAGCACAATTTTTAAATATTACTAGTTGATTTATTTTAATGTAATTACAATATCTAGTTTTATGGATACCAATGTTCCCCTACTGGTTCTTATAAAGGCTGCAGAAAATGGTAATGAGAAGGAGGTAGAAGAGTATGCCATTGTTTTTACAGAACATTCCAATAAATTAGTGGAGGTAATGGCTACCGTCGTAGTCTTTAGAAAATAATATGTTAAAATATTTACATTACCATTTAGGTAGCCAATTTGGTGTGCAGTATGTCTAATAATGAAGATGGTGTGAAGATGGTCCGATACGCTGCAGCTCAAATAGACAGTTTGTGCCCAGAAGTTATAAATGCTGCACGAATTCTTGCTGCAAGACCTCGCAGTAAGGTAGCTCAAGAAAATATGGATGCTTTTAAGCAGTCATGGGAAAACCAAGTTCGCATTTTAACTGAAGCTGTGGATGATATTACAACCATTGACGACTTTTTGGCTGTATCTGAAAATCATATTTTGGAGGATGTTAATAAGTGCGTATTAGCACTTCAAGAGGGCGATGCAGATACTCTTGATCGCACTGCTAGTGGTATACGAGGACGTTCTGCAAGGGTTTGTAATGTTGTCACTGCAGAAATGGATAACTACGAACCTTGCATTTATACTAAACGAGTTTTGGAAGCTGTGAAAGTTCTCAACGAGCAAGTAATGCCCAAATTTGGACAACGTGTCGCTGTAGCTGTTTCAGCATTATCAACTAATCCTCCAAAAGAAGTTGACGAAAATGATTTTATTGATGCGTCAAGGTTAGTGTATGATGGAGTGCGAGAAATACGTCGAGCAGTTTTGATGAACAGGGTTTGTATAATAAATTTTAATACAACAGATTTATCATTGACATGTTCTTACTTTAAGGCTGATGAGGATTTGGATCCTGAAGATGTTGAATTAGATGAAAATTATCCTTTGGAGACGCGCAGCAAATGTGAGTTATCTAATATTTTACTTTTTAGAATACATAGTGATGCGGGGTCTATTGGCAAAAAATTTAGGAATTTATAAAATTGATTATAATTTGTATTATAAGATAAGGTACATGGATTTTTTCTTTCTTCTTCTTTTAAGTAGGCTACTAACCTATTTTTAACTGCACAGTCGTGCGGTACTATGAGCTATATTGGGCGTACCCCGAGGAGGTGGCTAGCGTAACACGTTAATTTAGAAGGAGAGAATGTACTTCACAACTGCTAAAGGTGTTTGTATGATGGCTGGAGAGCATTAGATGTTTGCCATTGTTTTGGAAATAGAAAAGATAAAAATTTGTTATTTTTAAAAGTGTAAAAATTATGAAATTCAATGTGTGTGCCTGTACTTTAGAAATCATCATTAATATTGGGATTATTAAGAGTTTTGCAATTTGAATAGTAAACGCTTTTATTGGAAAAAAAATGTTCCTTGCTAATGAATCATACAGTTACCTAGTTTCAATTTTGATATACTTTTTGTTGCATCTAAAGGAAGCCCTGTTTTTTATCATGTTTAGTGGATAAAATAAGATCATTTATTTTTTGCCGCTTTTTTTAATAGAACTTTAAACAATGAAATAATCTACTTTGAGATGTTAATTTTAAAAAACTTAAATTTGTAAACACTAAATTAAAATTATCCAAAAATAAAAAATTGGATTTGCCAAATTTGTCAAAACTGTATGGGATGGTGATCCACAAATAAAGTACAGATCTAAATTATATCTACACTTTATTATACAAAATTGAAACATGTCATGAACACAAACCAGTGTGGTCACTTGGTTGAAGTACTTGGTAGGCTCTTGCATAATACTAGGCTCAGATAACCTGGCAGGTAGCCAGTTTATCTGAGTCTCAGTCACTAAAAATAATTGAGTACCTACATTCATATCAAACAAGGGGTAATAATGGTGGTCGTCTTAGGCGCGGTGCTTGCCACATCGCCCCACATCAGAGATGGTGCGCGACGATCAGGCACAGTGGCGAACATACGAGAGCCTTAACTTCTCAGTTCGTAGGTCTTACCTCTACATGGGGCAAGCCATATTGTGAACACTGCATATTGCTGTTTATTTCTCCACATAATCACTGTAAACATTTTTAAATATTTCTAATAGTTATATTTTGGTCAAAAATTGTAAAAATATGTCCTCAGGCACAATTATGCAAAGTTCTATCACTCCTTAATGGGTCTGATCTTTTCTGTTTTAATGGTTAAATTTTATTACTTGAAATATCTAGTAATTGCACACATCCCCACCTTGGAATACGTTTTAATCACATACACCATCTTTTTGCTTGCCAAATTTATACCAGTGAATGAAGGTGGTGCTCACTTAATTCATTGAAATAGCACTTTTCATTCATGTGCAATGAACAACTGTATCTTTAATATCAAATCTTCTTTGTACAACAAATAGATAAAGAATTTGTGATGGTAAAAACTTAATCTCTTACATACTTATGCATACACATATGTGCACACATGTTTTCTTATGTGGGTACATATACATATATTTTAATTTTTTTATAGCAAGTACACATACAGGGGAACATGGTATTGACGAATATCCTGATATAAGTGGTATTACTACAGCAAGGGTAAATATAATTAAAGTTTAACAATTTCATTTAATATATATACACCATAATTATAATAGGAAGCAATGGGTAAGATGCCAGAAGAAGACAAACAGAAGATCCTGCAACAGGTGGAACATTTTAGAAGTGAGAAAATGAAATTTGATCGAGAAGTTGCTAAATGGGATGATACTGGCAACGACATAATTGTTCTTGCAAAACACATGTGCATGATAATGATGGAAATGACTGATTTTACACGGTGAGAGGTCATTACATGCTCTTGCAACAAATTATAATTGTTTTGAGTACACAGTGGACGTGGCCCTCTCAAAACTACTATGGACGTTATAAATGCAGCTAAAAAAATTTCTGAAGCTGGTACCAAACTAGATAAATTGACTAGACAAATAGCTGAACAGTGCCCAGAAAGTTCTACCAAAAAAGATTTGCTCGCTTATTTGCAACGCATTGCACTTTATTGCCATCAGATGAATATTACATCAAAAGTAAAAGCAGATGTGCAAAATATAAGTGGAGAGCTTATTGTTTCTGGAGTAAGTCGCAAACAAAAAAGGCTTTATTAAAATATAAACTTATGATTATTTTATAGTTGGACAGTGCAACTTCCTTGATTCAGGCAGCTAAGAATCTAATGAATGCAGTGGTGTTAACAGTTAAAGCATCATACGTTGCTTCAACAAAATATCCTCGGCAAGGGACAGTGGCGGTAAGTAAAATAACAATAAGATTCTAAAGTACTTAGCATGATCCATGTTATTCTGTCTTTCTCATGGATAACAGCAACAGGTAAGAAATTTTATAGATATTTTTAAGTTTACTTTAGGAGTACAGAGTAATCTATTTTCAATAGTTTCTTATGAGAATAACCCTATTCTTGTGTAGTAATCTATTTCTAGGACTACTTTGTTTTATACCCTTTTTGATATTTTTAGGTAAAATTAAAAAAAAGCGATTTCACTATTTGCTCATAACTTTTTCATAAATATATACATAAATATACGAGGGTTCCTTTCTGACTCATTTTTTGGAGTGGATCAATACCTGTTTTTCGCTTCCTTGGCTTTTATCACTATATCTCTGTGCTTTTCTATCAATAATCTTTGCTTTTCAATTCTCTGTTCCTAACTCTCTTAAATATTCCATAACTTAGTCCTACTATATAACTTTTAGCCTTTCTTTCTTGTTTCTATTTGTTATCTTCTTTACCATTCTCTCCTCTTCTATCTTCATCACGTCACAGTGATTTATACTTTAATATTATTTACAATATCTTCTTCTTTCAAGTCCTCTAATAACTTGTGCTTTATTCTGGGTCTCATTAATCGTCCTATCCTAATTGGCCCATATATTGCTCTTAATATCTAAAACTTAGTATTTTATATATACTAAATTTTTAGGTATTAATACCACTATCACAGTCATCCATTCATGAGGTATCTGCTTCTTCTTCCATATTTCTAGAATGAACTGATATATTTTTCTTTATAGTCTTTCTATGCTTTATTTGTTCAACTTGTATATGGTAACTACTTACTGCTTTTCCTTGTTATCTTATTCACAATTTCTTCAAACTCTTTAGGTGTTGGTTTTGTCATCTACAGTTCTTTTTCTTTTACTGAATGGTTTTATTTCTCATTGATTATGTAATCATGTCCTTCCTTTTCCATTTCTGTCAATCATTTCAAAAAGTGTTGCGTCCATGTTTTTAACCTTTCTTTGTACATTATTTATCCCTCTATTTCTTGGTTTATTTTTCTTTTGTTTTAATTTCTTGTGTAAACTTTGAGTATTATTTTGTTTGCCACTGTCCTCAATTTTTCTTGTTATTTATTCAATCTACTTTTTTTTGCTACAAAATTTTAAAGTTCCTTCTTTATTTCCTTGTCTTGCTTTTTTCCATTTTTCTCATATTTCTCTTGTTTTATTATGGCTTTGCGTTTTTGTTTAGACCATTTTCTTCTTCTTTGGTGTTTTCTGTGTTCTATCATTCTTTCAGCTGATTTTCTCAATTCCTTTATGTTTTCTCATTCATCTGTGATATTTTTGGTTGCCGTTTTCTTAGTAATTTCTCTATTTACTTTGTGTATGTAATTGTTTTTCTTTAATAATTTTCTGTTTTACTTTTGGCACTAACAAGTAGTGTTCTGTATCAGCACCGGCTCCTCTGTACATTCTGACATTTTGCATTGCATCTGTATTCTTGCACATTACTAATATATGGTCGGATTTCTACTTTCCCTTCCTTGAATTTACGTTTCTTTATTCTTTGAAAACTGCAAAACCACATAATTTTCTTCCATTATTAATTTTACTATGTATATTTTTACTGTGTATATTTTTCAGGAACCTCTGAATAGCATTCTTCTTTTCTGATTTGTATGTTGAGATAACCTAGTATGATTAGAATGTTATGCTTTGATATTACTTTTCTGATTCTCTCTCATAAAAATCTTCTTTTTCGTTTTGAGATGCTTCTTCCATCGGCACATCCACATTGTTGTTAAGTTTTCTGGTTTGTTTTTTATTTTAATTCATAATATTCTTCCGCTTATAGGTTCAAACCTTAATATATTGTACTTTTAATTGTTTTGTTCTTCCCCTGAGTACCACATAGTAAAATACTTTTTAATCTGTCCTTTGTCCTCCCACCAAATTTCTGATGGTTCTGCTATACCTATTCTGTATTTGTTTACCTCTTGCTACTTCTGAGATTTTGTCATGTACTAATAATGTTCCAAGTGCTTATTTTTTGTGGATTTTTATCTTCTTTGTTTATTCCCATTTTCATAGTTTGAGTTTTCATGCGTCCTCTTTTAGCGTCTTCTTAGTGTTTTGCTTCATTTTTGTTCAGCAGCTTAGTATTCTAGTATATTTTTGTCAGTAGTTATCTTTTGATATCCAATTGTTACTCCATTCCTTGCCTTCGCCTCTTCTGTTGCTATCTCTAATTTTTTCTTTGGATATCTTGTTCAATTTTTGTCATATTATTCTGAATCAATATTTTTGATTTAAGTTTCTTTTATTAGTTATTACTTCCATTTATTACCTCCATTTATTACCCCAAATTCTTCATTTTTGCTATGATGATTTGCTTTTTTGGTATTTTTATCTTGTACGAGTTTGTTATCTCTACTTTAATTCTTACGTTATCCTCTAGGAACTTTTCTACTTTTTCTTTGAGATTTTCTCACTTAGTCGAACTTTTTTAATCACTATGTTTTTCTTCTTTAAATGCCCACTTCTTTCCATAGTATTTTTCAATTTTTCGTGTTTATCGTTCTCATTCTTTTTTGCCATTGCTTTATTTGCGATATCCCCTCTCATTCTTGTTATCTTTATTCTATTGAAATCCATTTTTTTTCGTTTCTTCATTCTTCGATCGTGTTTTCTCCTTGTTTGTCTTAGTAAAATCTATATTACTTCTGTTTCTATAGTTTGATTTCTCTGTTTCTATAGGTATGTTGCTAACAATTTGCATTTTTTCTGAATACATCAATATCTTCAAAAGACATGTCTTTATTCATTTGTATTTACGTTTAATTTACGCTTTGCGAATTTATTGTCCGTTATTCCAGCTCTGTTTACAATTTTAAATGCATCAATTGTAACTCTCATGGTACTTGTGATACTTTTTACAATTTCAACAATTATCACAATTTGCACTATTTTGTTTATACACTTCATATACTTTTGTCTTTGCCCATATATTATTTTATTTACGCTAAACGAGATCAACATAACATAACATTCTCGTCAGGACTACATTCTATATAGACATTTGAATGAAAAAAAGTTGCTCAATATTTTACAAAGACTGTGAGAAGGGCAACATCAGGTTGAAGATTTTCTTTCATGGAATTCAGTAATTTTGCCAGTATTTTTTAGTTTTACTCAAAATTTCGAATACTGAAAATTACATTAAAAACAATTTGCATTAATCATATTTTCTCAAAAAAAAACTGAAAGTAGATTGGAGTTTTTACCTTACTATAAAAGATAAAGTACTTCTTATAAGAAACCATTTAAAATAGGTTACTATACCAGTATATTTTAAAATGTTCTTTTACAGTCGCCAATTGTTGTATGGAAAATGAAAGCTCCAGAAAAGAAACCTCTCGTTCGTCCTGAAAAACCCGAAGAAGTACGCGCTAAAGTTAGAAAAGGTTCACAGAAGAAAGTGCAGAACCCAATCCATGCTCTTTCTGAATTTCAGAGTCCTACTGAATCAGTTTAAATTGACTGGGTTATGTAAAACTTTTGATATAAATTTTTTTATTTAATTTTCTTATTGCACAGAAATAACCATTCTAGTTATTAGGTTAGATTAGCAGTGTATGAGTTTGTCTCATATTTTTAGTCTATAAAATATTTCACATATCGTTAAATTTCAGAAATGGGATTTATTTATGTATTTTACATGTCTAATAGTGCTAATCAGATTTTTGGAGACTGTAGTATTGTACTTGTGTATTGTAGTTGTTTATATTTTTTGTTTAAACGTGTGCTTTGCAATAGGTTGTAGGTTACAACATACCTATTCTTACCTTATTATATTATATGCATTTGATTTATATGTGAAAGAAACTAGTTTTATTACATTTTCTCTTGAAGCATATTGTGAAATAAATTAATCAGATAAATTAATGTTTTTTCTTACTTTGACCAATACATCTTATTGCTTTGGTTTTACAGGATCTAAAGTAACCTTATAATGGTAAGGCTCTAACGCCCCGCGTGAGAGGACGGCCTGCGAACAGAGAGGTTAAGGCTCTCTGCCTGGTCATCTCTGATGCAAGCGATGTGGATGACCACCATCTAATGTGACCTTGCTTTTTAAATCCTTTATGCAATTTCTTCATATATTCTTTGAACGATTTTTTGCTAATGTAATGCCAGAATATATATTGTCTGTATCATATCATTGATAGAAAATTGAGACTTGATTGGGGTGTTAGCAGATAAAGCAAACTTTCTAAGTGGAAATTTGATAGTTTTGTTGTAGTAAAAATACAGTCCTTAGGGTGGATAATGTACCTAAAATGAATGTCATTGGACTTCTCAAAGTGATGTTAAAAAAAAGAAATCGAACAAAATACACGTGGGAGAAATCTGTACGGTTACTATGTGGATAAAACTAAAAACATAAGACGTGTATAATCAATCGGATCAAAAAAATTAACAAGGCATATTAATGTTCAAAATAGCTTCGGCTTCATCAATGTAATACAAAATTTAAAGTGGCATACAATTCTTGCTCTGAAAAAAAGTTTGATATATTTTTTCATTTATTAAACGAAAAGTAGTTAGCTAAATGATTTAATGTACAAAGGTAATTATCTTACTTCAATGTACAATAAGAAAGCCAACAATGAAGAACAGTTGTAAAAAGAAAACTTTTTTTAGAAAAAACAAATTGGAATTAAATGAAAACGTTCCATACCTAACATGTTTATATCTTAGCAATAATAACGCCCTAACTGAAATAACATAACAAAACTAGGACTAGATCTTTATCTACAGGCATAAAAATGAATGTCGGCAATGAAAATTTATGAAGTGCATGAAAAACAGAAACAACTTAGAAAAAATGCTAGTTTTAATATCAATTGTACAAATCTTGGTCAAGTTGAAATTCTTGTTTTTTTTAGCACTACTAGAATAATATATTGCATATAAATGCAAGATGCGACTATAGTGGCTATTGTCACCTTCAATATGCTCACTTGTGAATTCATGCACTGTCTTAGATGGCGTTTACGTTACAGAAGTTTGGGACTCAACGTCCAATTTACTGCTAAGTACTTGTCTGTCATTTGGTTTGATATGTTGGTGTCAACGCTCTCATAAGTTTGCCCTCGCTGCTTGGTTGTCACGCACCATCCCTGACACACGCCGATGTGTCAAACACTGCGCCTTAAATGACCGCCATTATTGTCCCTTGTCCGAAGTGAAATGAGTACTCAGTTATTTTTAGTTACTGAGTAGGTCACCTGCTAGGCATCTGGGCCTTAGAAATGAACTCGTCAACGACACAGTCACGTCCTCAACCATGCTGTTATCTATATTTAAAAATCTTGTTTCATTAGCATGACTTGACTTTGAAAACGTCTAGAAAATGAAAAGACAGGATGCTCTAATTAGATGGAGACACTGTCATATCCAATATTTTAGTTAAGATTAATTTAATTGGTTCTTCACACTTAATTGTTCATCGGAATGTATTGCATCTTTCACTTTTTGATATTAATGACTGTTAGTACTTTTAGCTGCCCCCCCGGGGGCGTTTGAAAATTCGCTACACTGGCCCCTAGCAAGTAGCTCTCTCCTGATTACGTAATAATTGCGTTGAAGCTTTGATAACACTTTACCGAAATAGCCAATGACTTTTCCTTGGCCATTTTGCAACTGTGTCCAAAATAACATTTTTTTCTGACTGTCGGTAGTTCAGAATTGGTGCATTTAATAAGGTACGTTTCAAATTTTCGGAAGTTTTTAGTGGATAACTATCTTCGTGATATCATTGAACCAACGGTAGTCAAAGCAAAATTCTTTTCCATATCTGAAATTATCTTTTTAGCTTGCTCTAGTTTGGTGAGTTCTAGCATTTTGTCGTATGGGAGTAGTATCTACGGTGTTTATTTTGTGACGCACGATATTTGTCTTGTTTTTTGAACCCTTGTCCTATTGATTCCGGTGCAACAGACCTTTAACTTTTGTTTGCTAGTCAGGACTCGAGCTACTGCAGGATGTGGCGATCACTGGTTTCAATTCATTTAGGGTAGCTCGCTTGATGTTACCTGGATGCTATCGACTTGACGAATCACTAAAGATACCCATTAACATTCATCATGAGGACCGGTACCATGCTGCCAGTTTGGACCAGTGTCTTTCCGACTAGTATCCATTTTCCAGTCTTTTTCTTATCATTACTTCGTTCTATCAGGATGACACTTCTTCTAGAAGATCGTAATCCAAAACGGCATCTACCACCAATTCACTACGTTTTGGAGGACTGTATCATGAGCTACTCTTACCCATGCCACGACTCCGTCTCGATCATGGAGAAGAAATTATTCTCCGTGTATCTTCAACTTTCAGTTTTCAAAATGTCTATTCCGAAGATTATGTCGTTTTTAACTATGTTTAAAGGTAATATTTCCGATGTTTATTTGGGCTTCTATCACTTCCTTACTGAAGTTTCAATTGCTATTCAAAGTTTCCACTTGGTTGGCAGAAGAAGTCCTCCACGGGTGCCTCATTTAATTCATTAATATTGCCACCAGTTCTCTTATATTGTCATGTCTCTTAGACGCTGAGCGCTTCAATTAATGTTTTTGGTCTGACCAATCTCGTTGTTTGTTGGGTTTCCCACCATCAATAAATATTGGCATAGCTAATACTTCCGGAAAATCATCTGGGGCTGTTGGGTATAAAATGCGAACAAGACAGGCTAGGCCTGCCTGAAATTCTTGAAGACTAGTATGTACATTACACAAAAAATTACTAGCATAAAATCACATTTTATATCTCTATTTATCTGTAACACGATTTATGTCACACTAGCACAGTTAATCTCGCTTCCACTACTTGACTTCTTTCTCCTGGATTTGTTCTGGGGCCTACAGGAACCATCTCGTAAACCTCTGGAACTGCATGCATGGAAGTCATAAAGACCAGATTATTATTTCATTATCATTTTACTTGAAATTCCGCTAAAAAGTATCAAACCTCCAATGTTTTCTATTTGGTGACCATTAATATATGTGGCATCTACGACAGAAATAGTGAACAAGTTTAAATCCATCACAGAAACATAGAGAACACTTCATTGAGAACTTAATTGAGTTAGTTCAACTACAAATCTAGACAAAGGTCATACAGTATATCACACTGTCATAAAGAAGACATCGATAAAATTTACAAGGGTCGTTAGGAGTCTAACATCCCATATTCTGCTAATTTATAGTTAGTGTGAGATGAAGGTGTGTCTTATTACTCATCAGATTATTGTTAATTAATGTCCATTGTTGAGTTATTAATTCTGTTACATAATTATACTAAATATCTCACTAGCGCTATATTTTATTCTATAAGCACTGAATGAGGTCGATTAGGTTCTTTTCGAATTGTCTTTTGAGTTTCCATAATGAAAACATTTTTAATAAATCATTTCACTATCAGTAATAGAAAAAGAAATTATCTTATCTATGCCTATATCTAACAGAGTCTGTAAACGGCGTTTGAAGAAGACTGTAAAATATTAATGGGATTCTTAAAAAATCAGTTTTGAGCAGTGTGATGGCATTTCTTCGTACGAATGCGAAAGATCTTGTTTCCGAGAAAACTGGGTCAACGCCACGACCAACCGTTTAAACATGGTCGTAAGTATGCCTAACTACGTCATAGGTGGAACGCCTCATACATTGCTCATTTATGCCAGCATGACGTAATATAGATAAAGAAAAATGGCGCTTGGTCAACAACCGCCTTTGTTTTGGTTATTGTCGCTCGTGAATTTTCTATGGTTTTTCGTAAATGGGCAAGATACGCGCTTTAATCAACAAAACGACCCTTATTGGAGCTATCGGCCGCCGGAGCCCGGCGACAGAAATTATAGAACTATTACCCATAACAATAGGAGATATGGTCAGTATCAACCGAACAGTTACGATGGACGGGAACAACCCGGTGATCCTCGTAGAATAGGGCAGGACGTTCGGTTTAAATATGATCCCGTAAGTACATAAAATAAAAAAAAAAGTTAATAATCACTTCTCCTAGTAAAATTATGTCATGATTATTTGTTTGAAATCACTTGTTGCTTCCGGTTAATTTATTCGATGTTCAATTAGTTGGGGAACGAAGAACCCATTCTACCGGGAATCCTAGGTGGCTGGAGAGAAGATTTGCAAGGAAAGAAAAGGCCGGACACGTTATTCAAAGATAGGGATGTGTTTGTGAAAACGAAACATGGAGAAGTGCAAGGCTTCAAAGTTTATTTGTACGACAATCCTGATCCAGAATTTTTGTATCGACCAGGATCTGAAGCAATCGAGCGGGAGCAGGGTGTGACGACAGTATTTCTAGGAATTCCCTATGCTTTGCCTCCTGTGGGAGAAGGCAGGTTTAAAGTACTTGTTTTGTTTTGTTTTTAAGATCCTGAAATAATGCACGATATTTATTAGCCGCCACGATGGCATAAGGGCTGGCAGTTAATGCAGGCTACAGATTTTGGGCCAGCCTGCCCTCAACCGATTCGTTATGTAGGATCCACTAAAGGTGTAAGGGATATGGACGAAGACTGCTTATATTTAAATATATATACACCTTCGGTAAACAGATTATTAATGGTCTGATCAATTACTCTGTCACTACATAATTCCGTTGCAGGTGGGAGGTGTGCCACAGAATTATCCTGTTATGATATACATACATGGTGGTGATTTCATGCGTGGGGCTTCAAATTTATTTCCTGGCCACATTATGGCAACGTTTTACAAGGTGGTGGTGGTTACTTTAAATTATCGTTTAGGAGCATTAGGTATAAATTAATCTTGAAGTTGAGAATATTTTATAATAGTCCTGGTGTTTCAGGTTTTCTTAGTACAGGTGATATTAATTCTCCTGGTAATTATGGAATTCTCGATCAAGCCATGGCATTACGATGGATTTACGATAACGTAGAATATTTTAATGGTGACAAGTTTTCTATAACTTTATTTGGACCGGGTGCAGGAGCAGCATCAGCTGGTTTACTTATGGTGGCTCCAGATACAAAAGATATCGTGAATAAAGTTATTGCTCAGGTAGCAGGATTGGTTTGCTGTAAAATTTAATGAGTGTACGTTACATTTTTAGAGTGGGTCCGCATTAGCTGATTGGGCCTTAATAACCGATAAATACAGAGTTCAAAACACAAGTAGAATTTTGGGCCGTTTGGTTGGCTGCAGCATCGAATCGTCTTGGAGACTGGTGAATTGTCTTAAGGAACGTCGCAGCTTTTATGAGTTAGGAAGTGCAGAATTTCCCCCTGAAGTGGGATTATTTCCCTGGGGGCCCACCGTTGAAATGAATGTAACAATGCCCTTTTACGAAGGGTGGCATGAAAAAGACTGGCACTTTTTAAGCGATGTTCCAGAAAATCTGATTAAAGCTGGCAAATTTAATCCAAACTTGAAGTATATGACTAGCGTTACACTACAAGAAGCAACCGATTTTATTTGTGAGTACGTTTATTATAGTCATCTGTATTTTGGTGTTTTTTCTTGTTTTAGATAAAAATGACAGTTTGGCTCCTCATTTTATCATAGACCAAAATTTTTTTGACCAGAAAATAAAAGAGTTTGTGTTAAGATTCAATTACACATTGAACCCAAATGGCACTTTCGAAGCTATCAAATATATGTACACATATTGGCCGGATCCAACAAATGTCATTCATATACGTGAACAATACATAAATGTATGTTTAAGAAAAAATTATGTTAAGTTATAATCCAGTCTGGCTGTGTGTGCTGCAAGTGTAATTTTTACATATTTAACCCTTTTTGCCCAAATATTGTTGAGACTTGTTTTTTTAAGTCAAAAACATTATATACAGTTAGATTTATTTACTTTTACTATAAACAATTACTGACGTGAAAAGTTTTAAAGGTTTAAAAGGTCTTATGTAAATTTACTTTACATTATTTGTATTGTTTTGTTGAATTTTTTTTGTAAACAGTACATGTATTTGTTTACTTGCGGGCACCATCCAGTGATTTATACAGTTGTATCTAACTTCTAGCTAATATTGCTTTGAAAGATTTTGGTCTTGTACTGCCAGCTACTGGTGTTCTATGTTTTTGTAGATAAACTTGTGCAGTTGTCTTAATTTCAAATGATCAAGAAGCTTAATGTTCGCATTTTGTTTTCGACAATAAAGTGCCCAAACATGATATATGCTAATGTGTGTAAAAAATGCAAAAAACAGGCCACCACTATTTTTTGAATTCTATAGTTATTCTGTATGTGTCGATATTTTCATCCATTCTATTAACGCCTCCGTATAGGGACGCGGTGGCTCAGATGGTTCAACCAGTCAGTTTGAGTTTCGCTCAACCCATGGGTGTGTGTCAATGTCCTAGAATAAGTGCATGTTACTGGGCACAATAAGCCCTTGTGGCTGCAGTGCTTGTAAGTGCGCCAAAAAACAAACGATTAATGTTAGATATTTTTTTATTGTTTTTCATAATATTCTTCCTGACGGTCAATACATTGTTGCATGTGCTGGAACCAGTTTTAATATCATTTTTTCCATGGCAAATCAGGTATGTCTGAAACATGGGTTTTGAACGTATCGTTCATGCAATTTGTTCTGGGAACAAAAAAAATCATCAAAGGCCAAATCAGGTCAACGTTTTGTGTGCTCAAAAAGCCAATTGTTTGCGTCAATGTATGTGAGCTTGCATTGGCATAGTGGAGAATGATCGAACGTCGCGCATTAGATTTTCTTATTTCTCCGGGGACTTCTGGCAAACAAATGGTTGTGTACCATTCAGAATTGACCATTTTATGATCCTCTAAAACTATGGTTGCTACATGTTAAGTTTTTCCAAAAAACAGGCGACTTTTGTTAGGTTTGGCTTATCTTGGCTGACCCATACAGTTGATTATTGTTTACTTTTGAGCTCGTACGTATAAACCCAAGATTCGTCGCCTGTAACGATGTTGTGAACGGTTTTCGAAGCACCGCGATCGTATTTATTTAGTATTTCTTTCGACCAATCAACGCAAGTCTCGGCTTTTTCACGGTTAAATGTGCATGCAGTATCGAATGTATGCTAATCATACTAATGCCTATGGATGCCTAAATTTCACAATAAGTCACATGACGATCCTACTTCATCAGTTCGCGCATGGCATTGATGTTTGCCGGCACCACAGTCGATTTTGGACGGCCTTCTTTAAATTCATCCGTCAGCGAACTATGACCACGATTAATTTAATTGAACTGACGGTATACAGTGGCTCTATGTGGGACTTTATCACCAAAAGTTGAAGCGAGTTGATCGACGTGTTGTTATTGACATAATCTGCGTCGAAAATCGTAAAAAATCATCGCACGAAAATGTTTACGACTTAATTTCATTTTTTAGCTAAGAGGAAATTTTCAACTTAATGACAACAAACCCTTTTAGCTTGTTCTTTATTATTATTATTACGTTATACAAATACAAACCGTTGGTTAAAATATACAGGAATGTGCTTACCGAAAGGTACATACAGGCTATAATAAATGGCATTTTACATAAATGTTATCTTGGTGTGCAACAACAGTTCATTGGGGTCACCACAAAAAAGTAAGCAAGAATTAAGAACTTGAAATTAATAAAATTGACTGCTTGACGGCTTTGTTGAAAACAGTTTTAAATTTTCAAGTGTATGCTTTGCTGTTGAAGTTTGTGTATCTATAAACATACAGTTTGATACTACAGATTTCACTTTATTTATGATGCTTCTACCTATATTTTCGCTCATAGCACGAATGTTATCAGATCAGTGCAGTTCGTTCTCTTCAATTGTCGTTTTTCCTAACATTCCATCTGAAATAGTTCTTTAATTGCTATTTGAAGTAAACATAGTTTGTTACATCTGTGCTTTTATCCAGTTGTATGACATAAAAATTACTTTGTGAACTGTCAATTTTTTTGCGGTTTATGTCATATTTTCAATCCTGAAATGGACTATATCATTTGTCAAGGGTCCCATATTTACCTCTTTAGATGAGATACCTAACATGCATGTCACTATATCTTTTTCTGTTGGTTTTCTACACTTGTTCGGTGACATAATGTTCTTTCCAAAAAAAGTTCTTGGTGTGTTTTCTAATGTACTGAAGTGACATAAAGTTTTAAAATAGTTTTAAAGCAAATAATGCCTTGAAGGCCTTAATATTCTTGGAAACTTTTGGAGTGTGGAAGAAATTTTCGTATCTTTGGTTATCATATGTTAGAAAGTAAACACAGCGGTACAAGATTTGTTTTAGAAGAAGTCTTATGATTGATTGCATGCATACACTGTTTTTTACTTCCTTGCAATAAAAAGCTTTCTTAAGAGGTTCAAAAATTTGATGACTCACAAGGGAAGTGCACGAACTTAAGCTGGACTGCTGCCACGTGTTATAGCTCATTTGAAAGCTCGTCAAACACCGGTTTAGCATCTGCTTTCCAATTTTGCTAAACAGCTCTGGTTGGCGTGATATGGATGAACAAAGTTTACCAATTTTCACACTGGAATCCCTTTCAAACAAGCGTCCCCATGCGTTGTGGCGAAATGGCTGAGGCGGTAGTGATCCCATCTAACAAACCTTTGGTGTCAAGTTCGATGACCTTTGATCATCCATATCTTGCCAACCAGAGCCGCTTAGCAAAATCGGAAAGCAGATTCGGAACCAGTGTTTGAAGGGGTTTCAAATGAGCTATAACACGCGGCGGCAGTCCGCCTTAAGTTCGTGCACTTCCCTTGTCAGGTGAATTGGTTAAAACTCACAATAACTCAATACTCATGTTCAGAACCATTTCTTTGAATTCTGTTGCAGTAGCTGAAAAGTTTCTACCAATTTAGGAATTATTGCAATTACACACTGCAGGACTGGCTCGAAGAATTGTTATAGACATCCCACTAAATCATTGTTTTTCAGATGTTATCTGATTTTTTGTATGTTGCACCAAATGACAAAATGGTTAAGTTATTGGTCGAGAAAGATATACCAGTCTATATGTACATTCTTAATACCACTGTCGAGTCATTTAATTATTCCGAATGGCGCAAAGTACCCCATGACATAGAGCATTATCTCCTTTGTGGCGCTCCATTTTTGGATGTAGAATTCTTTGCTCCTGACTTGCAATTTACTCGAAATCAATGGACAAATAACGATAGAAATATGAGCCACTTTTTTATGAAAGCTTATACGGATTTTGCTAGACATGGGTGAGATTTACAGAAAGATCATGCTACTTCTCTTGTAATAGGAATTTGGAAGTGAAGTTTTAACATAAGCTAGTCAATAATACAGAAGCATGATGTTTCTTGTATATTTTGTAACATAACTATATATAAATTCAATTGTATGGCTTATTAGGAACCCTTCACATACGCAAATACTTGGACTGCATTTTGAATCAGCAAGAATTGGATTTTTAAAATACCTCAACTTAAATACAACGTATAATTCATCAATTATGTGGAATTTCCGACAAACAGAGTCTGCGTTTTGGACTCAATATTTGCCCACTGTTGTAGGACATCTTGTACCTACTTATCCACCAACAACAGAGGTACGATTTTAAAGATAAGCCCATAATATATAAAGTAACACTATTGCATGCTTTTTGAAAGAAGCTCTTAATTTTTTGCATTTATGCATTGTTACAGTAATTAAAACTTAATATAAATTGTAGTTTTGGTGGGAACCAAGAGAACCATTGCAAATTGCGTTTTGGAGCATGTCTGCAGTTTGCTTAGTGTTAGTAGTACTGATTGTTCTGTGCTGCATGTTGTGGAGAAATGCTAAGAGGTGAAATAAATTAATTATGTAATGAAGATGGTAATAAAGGATATTGTTTGTAGGCAATCAGATCGCTATTACAACGGAGAATTATTTTTACCACATGAAATTGATCCAGACTTAGGCACTGACAATGTACGAAATCATGATGTATACGAATATACAGACAAGCCAAAGAGTATTTCTCCGATTGGACCTGGATTAACAAATAGTGAACAGTCGTTCAAGACGGAAAGTGCAGTATCGTTGAAGGAGATGGGTGCTGTAAATCCCATGGCGGAACAACGAAAAGGTACTCCAGTTATGTCCAACAGAAAGAATTCTAGAAGCAAAACGCAATTAATTCAGGGGATTCCACAAACTGACGTTTAAAGACTTTTTATTCTACTTATACCATTGCGAAGAAGTATTTTTTAGTGCAGCTATTTTTATAAGTTACCAAGTTTGGTGAACTTTAAGTGAGTAAAATGTGTATGTATATGTTTTATACACTTTAAACATACAGAAAGCGCTTAATACTGTAAACAAATAAAACACGTGTTCATGTTATCAACTCGTCCATGAAGGTTTATTAAATTGACCTTTGTTTTTATTAGTAGTTATCATCGGTTATAGTTAAGACTACGTATTTTGTAATACAATATTTTTAATAAAAATAAATGTTTCTAAAATATCAAAATTGTTTAATTTTTGGAATTCCTAAAATTTCATTTAGCTTTTCCTGAATCTCTTCAAAGCTGTAAGATAGCAAAAATTAATGCTGCCGCTTTTGTTCATTGAATTTTAGTTTAACTTACAGCATTGTCAAAAGTTTTATGCTAAATCAAACTTTTCAGAAATATGACTAATCTAAAATATTTATTTAGTATTTTGTGATCATTTCTGAATCTAAATATCATGGGTCTATTTAACAGCACTCTTAATAGCGATTTTTTAAATTTGTTTAAATGATAGATACTAGCAAAAAGGTTGTTTCTATAATATAATTTTAAAAGTCTAATGATCTGTAGGTGCATTAGTTGGATAAATGCTTAATTTTTAATGAATAATATGTCTAGAGTTTGAAAACATGTATCATAATTATGGACAAAATATTTCAATATGGATTAATAGCCAACAGGATATTGACTCATGAAAGCTTTTGTATTTATTTAACCACAAATGCTGTTAAAGCCAGCATGGACCAAATTTAACTGAATGGTTTTTAAATCCTGCGTGTATGATAGAGATTATGAGGCTTGTGCTACCATTTCTGGTATGACCTGTCTACTATTTAATGAAGATAATACACATGACAAATTACGCGACAATACTGATTTAATATCTTGATTATTCCAAAAGAATTAAAAAAAGGAAATTATTAAAATCAATATTGTGCAACTTAAAGAAAATTATTTATGTTTTCTCCGGTTAACAGATTTTTAACTGCTAAAATGAAACATCAATGCTAGGAGAAGATCCATAATTTTGGTAGCATAGCTTTAAAGAATTGTTACTTGAAGACTTTTCTTCCAATTTTGCGTTTCATTATGTCTTTTAATTAATCTTTGCGATATATGATAATGGTAAGGCTCTCATATGTTCGCTCTCCTTGCACTACCTTTGATGTGGCAAGTCGCGTTTTAGACAATTGCATTATTACTCCTTGTTCAAAGTGAACACAGGTACTCAATTATTTTTAGTGACTTAGTAGTTCAACCCTATGGCCACGCTGGCGCCGTTTTGATATATATGTTCTGAAAAATTCTGTAAAATAATGGAAGCAATTATTACTAAAAATACTTATACCCATAATTTTGGCAGTGATTCAAATTGTTAATGATAGGCAAGTTTTCTTCGGTTTTGTTTTTATTCTTGGCCTATCACTTTAGTAAGATTTTTGTCAATATTTGTATTTGTTATTTTCCAAAATTTATTTTTTTACAATATCATCCTTTAGATTAAAACTTTTTTTTAGCAAAAGAAGAAATGTAATATCTAATGATAGTGTTGGGTGACGAACGAAAAAGTGAAGGTTCTCATAATCTGGGATGTAGTGATTATTTTACAATTATAATGATTTAGATTTTTGTTCAATCAAAAATTTTATTTATATCCAATTACAGAAATAAAGATAAAGTGACGATTTCAGTGTTGTTGGTCCATTCAGCATTGTCATTTGATAGGAAGCCTATGAACTCATCTTTAGCCAATTTTGATATAACAGAATTATCAGGAAAAAATAAAACATGAATTTTTAATAATGGATCATTCGCGAAAGTTTTAGTTTTGACACCATTTTGACCATCCCCCACTAATATTTCCAAATATTTGTGTAATTGAGTGTGAGGATGATTTTGGGAAAACACGGTTGATCATTCTCATAATTAGCCATAACATACTATTTGAAAATATAGGTGGTTAAAAAATGACGTCAAAAATTGAAATGATTCCATACATTTAGTTAAAAACTCATATTGTAAATTTTTAACCGTTTGCTCGAACGTGGAAACATTTGGGAGACACATTTCATTGGTTGCAGCTGCAAGTGGCGTTCATTTGCGTAACTGCAGTTTCGAGCTCCTCATTTGAACAATGGAAATGGTCCAAATGGTCCAGTGGCCAGACTGGGCCTTTGACGGATGCCAATTGGGCGCACATGGGCGACGGACTGTCTAGACCTGAGAACTCTTTAATGTAGTTAGTTACTTAAGAATGGTTTTTAACGGCATTTCGAGCTACTGAGGCAATGTTATTCATACCCGCGTAATTAGTATGTAGTCTGTAATGCTAATTAGAAACAGGCCCCTTTGTTTCTTTCACATTTTTCTTTATTTTCTAATCTAATACTTTTATTTTTTTATAAATAATCTGTCACATCAAAATTTATATGCCCGGTCAAAAACAAGTACAAGCCAACCTACCGAATGACCATGGTCTATTGGCAATTGAGCTTACAACACTGAAACCGCCACTTTGTCTTTCATCATTGTACCTTGTTTTAAAAATACATTCTATTGCAATACAGCTAAGTATTAAAGCTGACATACTGCTTGAAGGCAAAGGAAAAAGTATTCTTGTTTCATCTACCCAATAAATGGTTTTAATTGTTTGTCAGTATATAAATTTACCTCTGTAACTGTAAGGCTTTATTACATTAAGTAAAGGCTTTAGGTAAACGTCAGTTTGTGAAACTTTTCTTATGATTGTTTTCATTTTATTTTGGAGATTGAGAAAATAAAAATGATGACTTAATGACAAAAATGTTTATATAATAATTTATTTCATTTTGTTCACTACAGCTTTTTACCGGAACACCAACCTCAGATGCATCGTGTGGTTGGTTCTCGGGATATAAGGCCGTGGTCGGAGTTCAGAAACTCTTGGCGTTTTCGTCCACAACTGCGGTAGACATCTTCAGAAGAAAAACTTCTAAACATTTTTAGATGTCTGCCGCAGTTATGGATGAAACGCCAAGAGTTTCTGAACTCCGACCACGGCCTTATAACCCGAGAACCAACCACACGATGCATCTTGAGGTTGGTGTTCCGGTAAAAAGCTGTAGTGAACAAAATGAAATAAATTATTATATAAACATTTTTGTCATTAAGTCATCATTTTTATTTTCTCAATCTCCAAAATAAAATGAAAACAATCATAAGAAAAGTTTCACAAACTGACGTTTACCTAAAGCCTTTACTTAATGTAATAAAGCCTTGCAGAGGTAAATTTATATAGTGACAAACAATTAAAACCATTTATTGGGTAGATGAAACAAGAATACTTTTTCCTTTGCCTTCAAGCAGTATGTCAGTTTTAATACTTAGCTGTATTGCAATAGAATGCCGGAACCAATCACACGATGCACCATAACACCGGCCGTGAAAGCCTTCGCATCTATTTGACACGCCTCTACGGGGAGGAGGTTTACAAGTCTGTAAGACAACTCGAGAACTTACGCAAGAAGAAATTCCAGCTACTGTCCAGCCTTGCTTTCTTACTGCGTTGTCGAGATCAAAAGGTAGTTCCGAAGTATTTACAGGTCAAACACCACCTGCGCACTTCTTAAGCCCAACGAATTTATCGGAAAACGGAAGCTGCCTTAGTCAGAGAACAAGTGCACGCTACTAGAAAACCCCTCAATCTGTGTTCACTAGAACTGATGCAAGTCTATGTCAGCTTGGCCATCAGAATTCATAAAGATGACTGGGATACTGTAGATCGCATCACTTTCCATTCTGCGGAGAAACACGGAGCAGCCGTCGCCGTTAGACAATCTTCTAAGTTTCAGCGTTTACAGAATAAAAGCGCTCCCACACAATTGGATTATAAGCAAACTGTAATAAACCTTTCCAATTACGAGCTTAGCAAGGAAGCCATCAGTGCTCTTAGCAAAGGTGAAAAGTTTGCCGTAACACCCAAATCTAAGAAGAACTTATCCAGGGCGGAATTAAAGGCTCTACGTGAACTCAAGAATGATGATACCATAATTGTCTTACCAGCAGATAAAGGTAATGCTACTGTAGTACTAACACAGGAGGACTACACGAAGAAGATGACCGAACTGCTCGATGCAAACACTTACACCGTGCTCAAACGTGATCTCACATCGCGGATACTACGCGACACGAGCAAACTGATAAAGAGTTCCTCTCTGGATGACACCACCAAAAAGAGACTAATAACATCAGAAGCGCTGCCCCCAAGAATATATGGGCTCCCCAAAATACACAAGGACGATGTACCGCTGCGACCCATTGTCAGTGCCATCGGGGTCCTACCTACAAGTTGGCCAAATACTTATCCAGTCTGTTACAACTGTACATTGGACATACCAGCAGTTACATCAAGGACTTCGCACATTTTGTCAACCAGCTTCAAGACATCCAGTTACAGGGAGGAGATCTAATGGTTAGCTTTGATGTGACTTCCCTATTTACCAAAGTACCGATTCAAGATACCTTGGATCACCTGAAGAAAATTTTTCCTAACGATATCTTACAGCTATTTCAGCAGTGCCTTACGTCCAGTTACTTTGTTTGGCAGGGCGTATATTACGAACATAAAAGACAGAGTAGCAATGGGTAGCCCACTTACCCCTGTAATCGCCAATTACTACAGAGGAGAAATTCGAAGAGATCGCCCTAAATACAACACCTTTAAAACCCGCGATATGGCTAAGATACGTCGATGACACCTTTGTAATATGGAGACACGGAAAGGAGACCCTACCACAATTTCTTATGCACCTGAATTCTATACACCCTAGCATACAGTTTACCAAGGAACTGGAATCGGAAGATAGAATTACTTTCTTAGACGTACAGTGTACAGAAAACCCACGCATACGGACAGATACCTTCATAAGCAGTCGAATCACCACCCAAGTCAAAAAAGAACAGTTGTGAAAACATTGTTAGTTCGAGCACGACGTATATGCCAACCACAGTTTTTGGATAAAGAACTCAAACATTTGGAACAAGCCTTACAAGGGAATCGCTATTCGAGGACGGAGATAAATAGAGCAATCAAACCTAACAATTGTGAAAGAAAAATACAACCAAAATCGGCTACGGTAGGCAAAGCTTTTTACCTTACATCAACAGGGTTACAGACCGGATAGGAAAAATTCTCAATAAACACAAGGTGGAAACCATCTGCACTACCACCACCAATATACGGAATTTGCCTAAACCAGCCAAAGATACAAGAAACCCACAGGATACATCAAGGGTATACTGCATACCTTGCTCATATAAGCAAGTCTACATTAGGACTACGGGCCGAACGATTACTACCAGGATCAGGAACATAAACGTCATTTACGCCTCAATCAACCCGATAAATCAGCAGTTGCAGAACATGCTTTGGAAAATCCTAACCACGAGATAGAATTCGGACAAACACAAATTTTATCCAACTGTAGGAATTACTGCCCGAGATTATACAGAAAGGCGGTGGAAATTTATAAATATAAAAATAATTTTAACAGGTACGACGGATTCAATCTACCTAGGTCTTGGTTTACCGCTCTCAAGGGGCAAAAAACAGATCGCGATGTGGCGAAAGAGCGAGTGACGTCAGAAATATTACCTGCAACGTCCCGATTGACGTCAGCAGCTAGCCCGTTCACGTCATCTACCATCCCGGTGACGTCAACCACGACCCCGGAACACCATCCCTACCATACTCGCATGAGTATAAAAGCGAAAACGCACGAGACAATCACTTAATTTTTAGAAGTTTTTCTTCTGAAGATGTCCGCCGCAGTTGTGGACGAAACGTCAAGAGTTTCTGAACTCCGACCACGGTGTTATAATCCGAGAACCAACCACACAATGCACCATAACGCCGGCCGTGAAAGTCTTCGCATCTATTTGACCAACCTCAAGAACTTATTGTGTCAACTAACATCGAACTTAAATACTACTATGTCATATATACACACGGGTTTCCAGCGAGACTCGAACTCGCCCGCGCGCTAGGTTCCCGGACAAAGTAACAATGCCCCTAACCACACGGCTACAATAGCAGCCCTCACTATAGCTTAAGTTCCCCATATATTGTTTTGGTGATTTTTTATTCTAAAGGCTGTTCCTATGATATGAGCTCCATTTTATGTCTTTTGAAAGAAGTAGAAACCTGCAAAACCTTTTTCTTCTTAAATTATTAAAGATATATAAAGATCACTGATATTTAACACATAGTTTGAAAAACCCTATCAAAAGCATGTTTTTACGTTTCCAGAGGTAGTGTGTTAAAGTTACAGAAAAAATTTCATGAACTTTTGTCATTCTTTGGATGAAGTTGTGCATTAATTAACCAAACGAAGGCTTTTATTGACAGTCTTTTACTTTTTAAAAAACATGTAACATATAATCATGAAAGTGCTTAATTTAATAATATTTTTATTTCATTAACTAAGGAACTATATATTTATTGATGATCTGGTTAAGAAAAACCTAATCTAAAACTGTCTGATATCAACACTATCCCAGCTTTGGGCACATTCAATTTTGTAGTTATGCTATTCCTCAGTGTGTCATATGTATAGATTATCATAACTCGGAAAACTGGTTAACTTTCACAGTGTCCTTAAAAAGCTCCATTTGACTCATTCATGTTATCCGTTTTGAAAAACGCTTAGTGAAGGTACCATCTAACTCACTACTGCTTTTCAAATTGAAAGGAATTTTAGAAAAGAACGGAGTCGAGGATGTGTGTAGTGATATTTTCAACCTGGTAACCAATAAAAGTGCAAAAGACTAGCTATCAAAGTCAAAACCTCCTTCAAGACAACTTAAGAAAGTAAACTGGTAATCTTCAACAGTTATCAATTTTGGAGACTTGTAAAGGTCTTAACACTTTCCGAATCCCATGCATCCATAGTAAGAATGTTAATCATATCACCATGGATAAATTTAAGGTCTTTACTGGGCAGTGTTGATAGTTGCTGAACGACCAGACAATCTCTAAGGACATCATATTTATGTCTATGTTTTAAGTTATCTAAACTTAGCTAGGAGTTCCTATCTAGTAACGAATAATATCTTCTAAGCTTCAGGTTAAATTATAAACGTTTCTTCCATAAATATGTCTACCAGATAAAGCCTTTAGTAAGGTGAATGCCTAGATATTTGGTATCATCAGATGATGGAAATGCTATTCCATTTGGGGTGATAAGGGGGCACATACCTCTTGGTCTAGTAAAGGGGACTTGGCTTTATTTAGTTTTATGCGCCATTTTTAAAGTATTGCTGTACCTGGTCTAAAGTATTCTATAGTTTGTGTACTGCTCTTACAAGATCTTCGTCTATAGTTAGGATAACAGTGTCATCAGCAAATGTAGCAAATTCATTTTGGTTGGTTAGTAGATGGGCTGTATAAATGAGGAATAGTAGTGACCCGTGACACTTCCTTGGGGAACACCTGCCATGAAAATAGTAATCGCTTCTTCACGTCTTACCAGAAAGTATCTTTCATGTAAATATGATTTCTATATTCGATAAAAAGTATGAGGTAGGCGTTGCTTTTGTTTAAAAACTAGTCCTTTATACTAAACTTTATCGAATGCTTGGCTTACATCAATAAAGATAACTGGACAATATTGTTTTGCTCGAAACGCTGCTTTTATTAGTTTACTACACAATGCACCTGGTTGACTGTTGAGTGCTGCTTCCTAAAACCAAATTGATAGTCTGGTATTATACCTTCTTCATATAGGATAGGCATTAAGCATTTAAGTAACTGTTTCCTACACATTTTACTCAAAATCGGTCTATATGATGAAGTTTCATTAATTGGTTTATTTGGCTTACGAATTAAGATGATCTTTGTGGCCTTTCATTGGACAGGGAAACAATTAGTTTTTAATATGGCGTCAAAAATGTACGATATTAAAGTTATACCTTTTTTGACAGAACGGCAATTATTTTCGTAACCTCGTTTTGTGAAAAGGCTTTAATTGGTAGTGTAGGAATGCATCTAGGCAGTTCCGTATTTCATCATAGTCTAGTGCTTGTTTATATTTCAGTAGCCGAAAAACTTTCTACTTTGCAAAAGCCTCTGGCTTTTCAGCAACGCTTTTAGCCCAACTACCATCATTTTTATAGATCGGCAATATTGTTTACTGTGGCTGCCTAGGCATTTAGTGAGCTTCCACAGAGAGTAATCACTAGCTTCAGTAGCAGTTAAGTTTCATTATTATATTCGTTTATCTATTTTTAGGATCTCTGCATGCGTTATTATATCTCCGTTTTCCTTTAGATAACGTTTGGTTTGCTACAGCTTAGACATCTTTTTTTTCAGGAATCTTTTCTATGGTTGTCCTGGCAAGAAGTCGCTTTAGATTGTAGAGTAACATCCAGGACTGCAAATTGTGTAACTGTAGAGTTTCAATAGCACATTCAATATCTTTGGGGTTTTTCAAAGGTACATTTAAGGAGAGACGTGCGTCTCTGAAGTCATTCCAAGCAATTAAATGTGTGTGTAGTTATGAAGCCTTAGTTTTCAATATAACGGACGGACTTAGGGTTGGCGAATGATCGGAACATAAATCAAAGCTTTCGTCCACCTCCATGTAAATATTTCCAATACCCCTGGTGATAAAGGTATCTATGCAATCAGGATTTTTTTCTGGATTGGATGGCCAGTAGATAGACACTGAGTGGAGACGTCTTTCATATGTCACCTCTACAACATAATTTCGAGTTCCAGTGGTGGTGCTTCACATTTGAATCTTCTCTAGAAATAAATCTTGATGCTAGTAATAGAAATTATTTAATGAATCCGTCTTTATTTGGCCTGTATCTTGGTGGGTAGCACACAGCCAATAGACCTCTTCAATCTTCTATCATCACTAGTTGCTTGAAGGTATTCTGTTTCATATTTGGTAACCTTGCGGTGTTTTATATTTTGCTTAATGATTATTTCAGTAACCCCCCTCCCCAGCATTACAATGTGGATGCTTAGTGTCCTACACCCTGAACCCAGGAATTTTCCAATATGTACCTTCTGTGAAGTGGTGTTTAAAAATTAATAATACATCTATTTGGTTTGTGTTTATGAAAGCTTCTACTTCTCGACAATGTTCCATCAACGTTATGTCATTAAAACAAGTTAAATATTGATGTGACAGAGTTAAACTGGTATAATTGGTATGTTAAATAACAATGAAGATAAAAGATCTTCATGTTTAAACCCTATATCTATTCATCTTAAAATTTCTTGACAAACCTCCTTAGTCACTTATTGGAATTGTGTTTGTTAGCGTTATCTTAACTAAGTTCATAATTTCTTGTGTAAATTTCAGTTCTTTAAAAGCTTCTAAAATCCTTTCTTTTGGTTTTATTATATGGTCCTTGTGAATACATGTTAGATGAACAAATATTAAGGGCGTTAAATATCATAAGATACAAACAAAGCGCCAACAAAAAGCGGAAAAAGTAAAGTTTATTTTAAGACCCTCACATGAGTTTACATTCTGCTATATTTGTCTTACGACCTCATTTATTGTAAAATTAGATACATGGCCACCATTCACATAATAATTACAAAATAAAAATAGCTGGCTGGCATTGTAAATGGTAGGCGAAATTTAAAACTAAATACACTTCTACATTAGTAGCGATTACTGTTACAAGTGGGGTTTTACCAATAACCTACTGTCAAACATAGTGGTGTGGTGTGTTGGGCCAACCATGTACTAATAATACTAATAATAGATAACTGTTTTTATTGATAAATTGACCTAAAATATTTTATTCTGCTAACACATTTCCCTTTCGAAATTCACGTTTTCATGAAGTTGGTCTTCTTACCATTCAAGCGTAATTGCATTCTACCATTCATTTGTAGCTTAATTAACATAGATTCATGGTTGGTTAATAGTCCATATATTTAGCGTTAGAAATTCCAGTTGTATGAATTCATCTTTTTTAACGATGATATGAAATCATTAAATTAAAAAATAAATGCAGAATGCAAATTTTAAAATGTTCTGTTCTGCTATGATACCTAGTCACATATATGATCAGCTTTTTCACTTTCTCAACACATGAAATATGTTTAAACAAAATTGTTCAAAAAGTTCATTATTATATATTTAGCTACACTCAGATAAAACATATCCTTTATAAACTATACATAAAGACTACAGTGGGTAAACGGGAGACCCCACACCGTTTACCCATAAAACTGCGGGTGGAGCTACCCTATCCCACATCTGTGGGTAACAGATGCTGCCTGTAGTAACGACGTGGGGTAGAGGTTCACGCAAGTGACCTCGCCGGCAACTCGTCAAACGAGGCAGGAGAAATCCTGCCAACACGAGTACTATCGACTGGAGTATTTGTTACATCGATTAGGCCCCAGGCCTACGGAGACGTTAGACCACATGACGTTATCCCGTTAAACCTGTTATGCAGGCCATCCGATCCCACACTTGTGGGCAAAGGACGCCGGTAGCAGTAGCGATATGTGGTAGAGGTTCGCCCTAACATTCTGTGTTAACAATATTAAGTGTATTAATAATTATTTAAATCATTGGGAAATATTAACTTCTACTTGTTTTTGTTGATGATACTTCGTGGTACATTAAGCACTGTAAAGTAATGAATGTAGCAACTGTTACTGATGAAAGATACAGATTCTACACCAAAGCGAACAAAGGATATATGAAAGTAGCGTTTTGAACAGAATGTTTGAAAATGTTTAAGTAAGACGAATTAGCTTTGCAAAAAAACGTTATTTTCTTGTCAGCTTTATAAATGATGTCAATGCTAATGGAGTGTTACATTTAAGAAAAAGGCAGAAAAAAGCTGGGTGAACTATGGTAGCATAAAAAAACATAAATTTACATTTACAGCGTAATAGCAAAAACTATACTATTATATAGGTGTAAGTTGTGGTAACTGACAGGATGACAAAACAAAATAATAGCAGTATAAATGATTATATAAACTATTTCTTTGTGAAAAGAGAATTAGAAATGAACAAATAAATGATAGAAGCAACAGAAGTAAAAATCTTTCTTTCTTTCACTAGTCCCTAGTACCCTTAAAGGTGTCGGGTTCAGAAGTAAAAATAAATTTTGTTATTTATACAATCGCCTATTTTCACATTTCAATGAAGTAAGGACTTGCCTTGTTCAGTTTCAATATACATATAAATATATATAGGTATGTTTACGTTTCATTTTCATGAAAATAGACTATGAAAATAAACTTTATTACACAAATTCAAATGTTTCATCTTCAATTGTCACCTTCATTTGTTTCACTCTACTGTTACACTAATTGTCAAAGTATATCAAACTTCAGTCCTTTTGTTATTCTCACTATTTCTTAAAGATATCTTCCATTTTTAAAATATTTCATAGATGCCTGTATAATTCTTATTTTCATCATTATTAGCGAATGCTAAGGAAATCTTAAAACCTTTACAAAGACGACACGGCGCATTTTAAATCCTATAATTATATTTTTTAGTATTTGCCACCATCTCATTGGTGGAAATAACCTTGAAAACTCAATTTTTGTAAAATTTTTTAAGGATGCCACATCTAGGGAACTTACAAAAACTGTCTTTCCCTGTTATATTTATAGCTACCATTTTTAGATGACAATCTGGCAGGCGGCTGGCTTGCGCGCGTCGGCGTTCATCAAAATAAGCTATAAAACATGCAATACTAAAGAGCTGTAAAAGAAACTACATTTACATCAAAATCATCTCTATAACATAATTTGTGAACGCAGAAAAACATTCAACGAAGTTACGTAACAAGAGGTGCAACACACACACACACACACACATGATGAGCGTCAGGAGGTAAAATGCGTTCCCTAAGTGATAATATTTTTGTACCACAAACATTTCTATAAAATGACTGCGTCGAGGTACTAAACAATTATCGCAAAAAATTTGACAATTTATTCGCTCTTTCCTTAATAAAGTTAGAGTGGGTTCCCAGATTACAATATATTGAAAGTTATCTCAAATATGTAATAAATTTATAAAGTTTACATACCTGCATTACGGCATTTCAGCTAAACTCACAAGTTGGTTGCACAAGTACAGTCAGTTAAGTAAGAGCATGTTCGGCATAATCAGCAGTTAGTAAAAGGTATCGCCCTAATTTTTTCATTAGTCGATAGAGGAAACCTTTGTCCTCAATGCTTTGCCACAAAAGATTCAGTTAGCATTGAATTCTTGCTAGAGAAACGCGTAAAGCACCACGAGTGGCCATGTACGCGTCGCGCTACGAGACTGTGTTCCTCTGTACCCACCCGAAAGATCCAAAAATGTCTCATGCAATGGCTGCTAAGTACATGAACAAGTTGAAAACATTCATTAGCAATTGGGTGCAGTGATATAAAGACACAAAAACCGTCGATGACTTGCCGGAACGTGGCTCCATAGGCAAAGTGTAATCTAATGTTGAAAAAACAGATCGTCAACTTGTTTTTGAGGAACCCAGGCTTAACATTGAATCAAAGAGCAGCAAAAAGGTGTAGATATATCGTACGTAGCTACCCGAACCCATCTCCGTGCACATAATATCAAATGCCGTAGTTCAGTGAAGAAACCTTTGCCAGGCGAAAATCACGTGACAAAGCGACTCGCTTGGGCGAAGGACAATATCAACCGAAATTGGAGCAATGTAATTTGTACGAACAAAGCTTCTGTTTGGGGATATGTCATCGTCCCACGAACCTGATCAACCTCAACTAACAGATTGGTACAGTAGATCGTCAAACACCCAGTAAAAATGCATCTTTGGGGCTGCTTCTCAAAATTGAGTTTCGCGGAACATTGCATCTGTTTACATACAACTTAGATGCTCCAAAAATGTCCGATATTTATATGAAATATTTGTTACCGATTGCCGAACGTTGGTTTGTCGAGAAAAACGGGGACTAGATCCTGCAGGAGGGCAACGACCCCAAATACCGTAACAAGCTTTGCATCAAGTGAAAAGAGCAGTCTGGCATCATTACACTTGATTAGCTGTCACAGTCGCCCAAGAATATATGGTAATACATCAAGCACAAACTTCGTGGAAGAAAAATGTTCACTTTGAAGCAGTTAACACGAGAAATTCGTCGCATTTGGAGGTCCTTGTTGGATAAACACGCCATCAATTTAACTGATGGAGTACAACATAGCCACATATTTGAAAATTTTAAATAATTTTTTCTCCACATTATCTCAAACGCGCTCTTAACCGACTGTATACTGATTCTTAAAAAGTTAATTAAAATAATTTTTAAGTTGAATGAATAATATTAAAGACTCCCTTAGAAATCTCAGATTGCATACTTTTTGTAGACAGTATCCAGGGGGATAATTTTATAGGAAGGAATTTTTGTAAATAACGAGTACATAAACGAATTTCTTAAATATTTTATGTATATTTTAATTTTTTCAAGAATAGAGTTCATAAATTAAGAATTACCTTATTTGAATGTAATCAATTCAAATAATTTCAACAAAAATTGTGTCAATAGCAATTATCTCAATTATCAAAAAATACAACTAAACCATAGCAATAATTACAATTACAATCTTATGTCTGTATACAATAAAAACTATAAAGATGATTAAAGTACCACACTAGGCTGCGGCAGATTAGAGAATTCAATTACATTTAAATTAACGTTTAAAAAACAAATTGTACAGCGATTTCATTAGAGGACAGTGTTATTCTACTGCATCTCTAACCTGCCTTGCAGAGGAATGTAAACACTTTAAGTAGGTGTAATAGATAAATATATGACAAACACAAGGCGCCGTGAATACATCCCACCTAGCCTAGACCGGTGGATAGGTAGTAGAAACAGGAGAAGGAACAGGTAGCCTCCCACCAAGGAACTTAATTACACGTGAATTACACCTGCTCCGACATCATCTTCTGTTCTGTGTCTTCAAAGGAAAATCTGTAAAACAGAAAATGCTATGACTAGTGGTAGCCAAGAAAGAGAAATTAAAACTGGGCGTGCTCGCGGCACTGCGGGTTGAGGGCAATAAGAGCACACCATCGCCCAGGTTAGTAGGTTAGGAAGGAAGAGAGGCGGAGGTATCCACCAGCCAAAGAGGCCAGTGAGGGAATAATTATTGCATGAAATACTCAGGGTGGTCCGAGTCTTTCTCAAACCTCTTGGCCTCCTCTTGCATGCTCTCTTTAATTTTCAAAATAGCGGCTGATTCCGTTTGGTCCTGCAAGGAGAGCGTGTTTTAGTGGTTAAGTGTCAGTCTACAAAAGCATAAGCACCTGTCGCAGTTAATTTTACTACTCACGTTTTCACCAGGTCCGCCAAATCCTGCCAAGTTGTAGTCTCCCATTCCACTACCGCTATCTTCTCTAGGTGTGCCAGGTCCACCATTAGCTGGAGAGTTTTTCATACCATCCATCCCGTCACCATTCAATACAGGTCCCATTGAATTTGGACCCATAGGACCCATTGGGCCTCCTTCAGGGCCACTGCCCATAGGGAACTCGCCTGGCATATTACCACCTACAGCTGGTTTCATAAGAGTGTACATATTTTCACCACCAGAATTGGAAGAGTCCTGAGGACTTGGCATTATAGGGGTGCCTGGTCCAGGTGGCCCTGCTGAACCTGGAGGGCCACCATAGTTACCAGGCGATGATGATGAATAATTCATGGGTTTTAAATCACACTGTTATGAAACGATATTTTAGCAACAGAACAAACTTTTAATGTACTGTACTTACTGTTGATGTGTTGGGTTGCCACTGAGGTCGGCCACCAGGACCAGTCATAGACATTGGTGGTATAGGTCCTCCCGGACCTAAACTGCTATTAGGTGGTGGCCCCCGCAATCCAGGTCCATATGACCCGGGACCTAAAGGACCCATTGAAGGCCCGCGTGGCGGATTCATACGTGGATTCATAGGATTCATGCCTGGAGGACCTGCAGTAAATTAATATTAGCAACTAGTTGATCCTTTTTGGCAACATACATTGCTCCTATTAATTTGTCTATATATTTTACTATGGCACACAATGACACCACATGCTGACTAGCACCAATAAAATAGATAATGTAAAGCAAAGCGAGCAACATGATTGTGTATGCATACGGAGTGTAGTGGTGAAGGAGCACATTTGCCTACCTTGCCAACCTACAAACTCTCCGCCTTCACCTGGAGACAGAAATAGATGCATATTACATAAGGCATATTATAAGGTTTGGCTTCATGCTTTGTGCAATTTTCTTGTATGTTGTTATTATAACAATCCATATTAAAATCAGTTTACTTAATAATGATATTTAGTTATTCGATATAAAATTAAGAATTTGTTATCAATATACCTTGTCTTGTGGGGTCCATGTTATTAGGCATCATTGGTTGTCCAGGGGGCTGTAATCAAATAATCAAAATATCAACAGTAAAGAAGTATGAAGAATTCTTAGTTTGCTACGTTAATTATAATATGAAGAATGCAAATCTACTATTGAGAATAGTGTAGAAAAGATTTAATCTACATATAAAATAATTATAAGTAAAAATGAAAACATACCCCATTAAAATCGTTTCCAATTTGGGGTGGCATTCGTACTCCTGGACGAGGTCCAGCAGGATAGCGGGGACCCATAAATGGTTGCGACGACATCATCTGTGAATGTGGAGGTGGTGGTTGTGAATGTGGTGAGGGCTGATTAGAAGGATGTGTAGGTGGAGAGGGCCGCATCGTTGAGTTCTTTAAAAGTTTTAAATACCAATTAATTAATAATCTCCACCTTACGAATGTATACTTACCGGAAAGAATCCGGGAGGGATCGGTCCTCCTGGCATGCCATCATTTGGAGGCATTTGTCCCAAAGGACTTGGCGCTGGCCCCGCATTCTGGAACAATAAAGCTCGTTATTATTGAAGATAGAAAAATATAAAATTAATAATGTAAAGATCTTCCCATTGTGGTTCTATTTTCAGCCAGTTCAGAGGAACTACTATTTTTAGAATCTTCTTTCTATCATTGATTTTGGTATTTATTTGTTTTCTCCCTAATGATGAATTTTTGTTTCTACTTCTAGTTTTTTCTTTTATCTTCTTTAATGGATTCCGTTAAGTTTTATAATATTTGTATAAGTCGGAGTACTTCTTGATTATTTTTTTACCAATTCTCTTTTTCGTTTTTCTTAATCTTGCTATCTTACGGATTGCTATTAATATTGCCTCTTTCACTATTTTGTTAACTTTATCTACACTTTGTTTCCTCTTTTTTAATATTTTCTTTAACACTTGTTGATACTCTTCTCTATTATTAATTGTTTCCTATTTATTTTTGTTTTTTAATGCTTACTATCTTACTTTTTTCAGTTTTGCGCGTTGCATTCTGTAGTTGATACACGTGTTGAATGGGTTTAATGCTGATATATCCGTTTTCTGTTTGTCTTTTTTAATAGAATTTTTTTCATTGCATATAGGGTCTGTTGCTCTAGATAGTTAATAACTATTTGCCCTCTGTCCTTTCTTTCACCCAATTCACAGGAGCTTCCGTTGTCTCCTGTATATCTTTCTGTTTGCTAATTTTAGTATTGAAAAGTATATTTACAAAGATGATCTTCTGTTGCTGTTGTTATTTCGGCATAAAATATTTCTATATCTTTATCATTGGCTGTTTATGTTGGGGCGCATGTTTTAATATCTGCACTTTGATGTAAACTATTTTATTTAATATTCCTTTATATGTTATATATGGCGCTGTTCCTTTATTGAGTATGAATCCGACCTTTTCTTCATAGTGTCTTTTATTGCACAGAATGCTTCCTGATATTAGTTTAATAGACCCTTTTCATTTTCTCTTGATTTCCGATAGTCCAACAATATCGCAATTTATTCACTTTAGTTCCTCCTACAATTCTTCATCTGTTCTAATTGTATGTATATTATATGTAGCCACATTTAATTTGGTTTTTGCTCTGCTGCTTTTTTCTTTTTTTCATATTGGCGATTTTTATAGTCCACGTGTTTTTAGAAAATTCATCAAAATAATAAATATTGTCTCATTCTCGACCAATATTTCATCCTCATCAATAAAATTAGGGTTTGATATGTTTTTCGACAATAAAGGTTTTGCAGTGTACTTCTACGTTTAATGTTAGCTTCTTCTAATCTTTAATCGTCTTAATGCCATCTTAAGTCTTTTTTCCCTATATCATTTTGTTGCCCCATCTCAATATTAAAAAGGTTTTCGTTTGAATAATTTCACAATCTTTTACTATTTTACCCATTTTCTTAAGAATTACTTAATTATGACCCTTTTTAGCACACATTTACTTAAACAACTGGAATCAGATAAGATACTCGGTCCTAATGTACTCCCAACTCATTTGGGTTCCAATGAATCACTCTTATATATAACAATTTTTCAAGAATTCGTTCCAACGACAAAGACTGTAAATTAAGAGAGAGGTAGATAACGCCGTAAAAATCAAGATTGTAGATATAGTGACATTTTAAAATTATAAATATTGGAAATTTAATTTTTTTGTGAGAATTTCACAATTGTCTCTAAAATCACCTGGTGGTGATAGCTCGTCACTTTAAAGGTTGTTAATGTAACCTACATTTTCATGGCTGTGAACTATATTTAGTTTCGTTCAACCGTTTTGTAGATATTCAAAATCAAATGTTAAAATCCATGTTTTTCCG
This sequence comes from Sinelater perroti, assembly GCA_036346155.1. NCBI lineage: Eukaryota > Metazoa > Arthropoda > Insecta > Coleoptera > Elateridae > Sinelater > Sinelater perroti. Next base: position 11,475,019 of record JARFIY010000013.1, on the reverse strand, counting down.
CTTGGATTGGAACCAACACAGAAACAAAAAAGTGGAAGAAAATTCGGTTTAGTTCCCTCTATAGATAGTTTAGTCTATGATGTTACAATTTGTTTCCCTTTTATTCTTCTAGTTTGTACTTGTAGAATAGTGACGTCAATAAAAACGCGAGTAATATTTATTGATGTCAATAGAAAATCGGCGCGGTTTTTCCATTACTAATGACAACTTTATTAGAATTTGTTTTTGCGATAAAATGGCAAATCACAGAAGTCCATAAAAGGTTACTACTATAAGCAATATCATACTAAGGTCAAGAATTCGCAACCTTTTTCATATGTTGACCACCTAAAAAAATATTGCCTGCTAATGGTCTTCTTCGGCATTTCATAAAATATTACATAATATAGCAATATATACATATAAATTATATATACATATAAAATAAAGTTCCATCGACATCCAAGAAATTTGGTATAGATATTAGAAACATTAAATAAGTTAGTGTTTCATTTATTTGTTGACAATTAAATAAAATTATAGACTCAATTATAAAAGTTATCGTATGATTCTCATACTTATTTGGAAGTTAGCTGAAACAGTCTTAAACCGACTTAAATTGACCCCATAAGTTCCATTGACCTTCAGGGAGGGGGGTCTAGACTGACTTTAAAGAGGGGTATCATAGCTAAGGACTAAAATATCGCAATTTTTGTTTCTTTTTAAGATCAATAGTTCAGTCTAGAAAAGATGCTTATAAACCACTAAGATAAAGTTTAAACCATTCCAATGAGTTACAGAAGCTACGTAGACGCATCATCGGTTAGGATCTCGGTTCGCTCAAGATTGAATACGAAGTATGTGGGCTCGAAAGGTATTACCTAATTCTTTCTTTGGAGGCGGATTGTAAAACCTTCTAATGAATAAATTATTGCCGCCAAATCGAATTTCATTCAATGGCGCAGGTATCAAACGGGAGCAAACGGCTGATTCAGGATTACAAAAGTCTGGATGCTAATTAATTTGTTTTTTTTCTGTCGCGTGTTTTGGGGAAGAATTGAAATGAAAGACATGAATCAGAAAAGATCATATCAATATCTTTACCAAACACTTGTTTTTGGGGTTATGTTTTGTATGTCACTTGAAATTGGTGAGATAACGCGACCACATATAAATGATAAAAAATGTCAGTAATATTGGAAACTTGGAAATTGCTTTTCGTGTTAAATTGTCTGTATCTTTTCACATAAAATTCAAAAGTCTTCTCGGAGAGGCATATAATTGGTAACACTTAGTATTTAAGATTTGCATCAGTTTAATGATAACTATTCTATAGTACGCGAAAAGTGTTATTGTGAGATGTTATTCCCATAAGTAGATTTTAGAATATCAACGAGCAAACTTAATTATTGTTTTTAAATTAGTCATATAGGTTTTTCTTCCTTTTTTAGTATTATGCCTTTTCATCTAGTATCTGCCAAATTTTTATTTTACAATGTTATGTAACACGAAGAAGGTACTCAATATTATATACTTCGGAAGACCATACTCATATCAGCTAATTTCTTCTGTTGAGCTCTGTGGGATTATTATGATTTATGCGGCCTTTCTCATTTTGAATAAAATGTACACACAAAATTTTAGATTATGGTAATTACTTCAAGAATAATCAACAGAGTACTGGCATTGTCATCATCGATGTCTATTCTGTATCATCTTTATACCGAGAGTCGTCAGGTTTTTCTCATCACATAGAAGTTTCTTTTGTTGTACTAAAGAATTCCTGGAAAGTATACACTCTAAATCACAAAGAAAATAGTTGGGAATACTATTCGAACCTACTACTATGTAGTAAGCTACAGTTTTACTCGGCTGTAGCTAAAAATTATGGCGAGATCTGCCGATCAGTTTTTCAATTGTTTAATTTGTTACAATCATACATATGGTATTGAAAAGTGTTGTTATATGGTGCCAGAGATGGTCGCATGTTGTCGCATGTTGTGTAAACCTACACTGAATTCGACAGCACGACTTCTAGGTGATTATTGGTTTTGAACTGCTGCAATGCTCATCCTTATCGTAAAGCCATATTCAAATGGTATCGGAAGTTATAGTTTGGTAGGCATTCCAAAGTTAGGATACCCATCCTTGTCTGTCACGGAGAAGAGTATTGTTGATATTAGGAAGATGATCAAGTTCAACAGGCATGTGGATCTATCGCCAATTAAAAGAAATTTTGAATATTCCTGCACTGGCAGTTTACATCATTCTGCACGCCCACCTTCAAATGAGAAAGTTTATTTCTTATCTTAACCAACGAGATGACATGACGCGTTTTGTGGGACCGCGAGATGCTCAACAATTTTCAAAATGGAATATCTCCCTAGGTCAACGACATCGTAACTTTTATGACCTCAAAAACAGGCTAAAAAGGAGATAGTTTTCCAACGACGAGGATTTCCCGATAATGTGGAAAGACGAGTATGATACGGTTCATAAGAAAACAGAGTTGGTTTGACGACTGCTTTCGAAAGATGTAGAAGTATATAGTGTGATGAAAAGTATTCTAAAAGATCATAAAAATCAAAGGTTTATTGCAAAACCGTCTTAGTATTCCATGTGTTTTTATAAAATTTTGTTTCAAATTAAAAAAAAAGCTTACATATTTACTAATGGATGTTCATAATGATATTTCATTAAATCTGTTTTTCAATTAAAGATTACAAGGAACACGGTAGGGCGCAAATTGCGTCCCATTTAAAGTAAAACAATTTATTAAATTAATAAATTTCGCGCATCACTCGTAGTGCGTAACGACACTCAATTGCTTTAAGCTGATATTTTTCATGGTAAGGGCAGTAAGTCTCTGGTCGTATTAATTGTTCTTGCTTGGCTAAATTATTTAATTAATTTCATGGAACACATTTACAAACCTTAAATTATAGAAGAGTTGTCGTTGGCTTTATGAAAACGAATGGTTCCGCTTTATCACGCACTAAACACTGTCACAATGCTTATGAACATAAATGACACACGACAATTAGATTCCAGCGGCGGAGACTATCAGATTAGCCGGGAAATGACACGACAGTGCATCTTGTTATTGATTAAAATAAGATAAATAAATAAATAATAAAATAAAATAAACATCGAACAGATATCAAGCGCTTCGCGCCATTTTGCGCGCGCTTCTCTCGCAATATCATTTTCGGCGAAGATGTCACCCTTTTTCTTCTATTATCTGACCATGGTTAATTCAGATCGCATTCAAAACTATAACTCGCACGAATCTAAAAAGCCCTCAACCATTAAAATCGGTTGCTTTTTTGATTCACAGCGTAAATTAAAGGCTATATAAAAAAGACACAATAGGAGGTTGTACAAACATTTTTAAGATAAAAGTGATAGCAATTTGCTACATAACGAAAGAATCGAAAAGTAATTCAATGCTGTTAAAAACATCGATAAAAATTATTGAAGATACACTTTGGGCAAAAACACAACTTAAAAGAGACAAAAAACAATTGGTAGCTGTAAGACTTGATGATAAAATATTATTAAAGTCTCTTATATTGTTGAGAAAAATACACAGCCGAACAAGGACAAATTGATTTTTGTATAAAATTTGTTAGTATGCCAAGCCAAGTATAGCATAAAATTTAACTGGCTTTTTACTCATGAAAATTATGCTAAAAAATGTATTACAAAAGGACTATTGCCGATAATTGTTAAGCATACAATACCAAAATTATTTTGTCGTTAAGCAGCAACCACCAAGGAATGGTATAGAGAAGATTTTACGGACAAACAGCTGAAACTGAAAACTTGTCTTGAAGATCGTTGTGCTGAAGGTCATTAGACTATCCTTAAATGAAAACTGCAGGTAGTGTAGAATATTTCAAAAAGTGAATAAGACAATTGGCAACTAACAAAGAGCAGTATAATTCAGGCCTAAACAATAATTTAATATTAAACAAATTGTTTTACAGTTGCGTGATCGTAATCGTGATCATCAACAACCCTCATGGATTAGGCCTTCTAGCTTATTCCATTCTGTCGGCCCACCTTTTTCTTGTCTCCTCTATATAGTAGGGTCTGTTTTAGAATGCGATCGTTATCTATTCTTAGAACGTGTTTGTGTCATTTCGTTCTATATTTTTCGATTTTGTCGTTCACGGCAAAGATACTAAGGTCACACAGTTGTATGGTACAAATGAAAACAATAAGAAATGTAAGAAACTAACAATTGTCATTCAAATGTATAGACATAAAAGCACACTTAAAAATCATACGGTTCTTGGAATGGCGGTAATAAAAAAAACTCCATGATCTACAAAAATGTTTAGATGAAAAATGACATCACATGATAAAAAAATCATGCCGTATAACTACCGCTGAGAGTATGGACCTTTTTCTGAGAAATCCCTATATGTAGTTAGTGAAAGTATTTCTATTTAAGGCATGGAGATAAGTGAATGAGCTCAACATGATACTAGCTCACATCAAGATATCATCACCAATGATCTCGTTCACAGATGCTCTCTTGGTTATATCGATTTCCACGTGTTTAATACGATTGGGTGGTAGTTTGCCTCATAATGTTTATACATAGAGTACTAGGAACATTTTTGCAATGTACTGCATTCTTCAAAATCAGCCATCGAATTAACTCTTTCAACATTTTCCTAAGGATTTAGACACACTCGTTATCCCATGTCATTAAACATGGACGTGTGTTCATCTTCACAGATTAAGATTTCATTTTATAAAAAAAGTCAGGTTTTGCCGTGTGGTACGATGCTTTCGACATAGCGAAATTATTCATTTTAAAATTTATAGAGAATCTTGCGGTACAAAAGGAATATGTTTTGTAGGTTAAGGGGGACCTAAAGCTAACGCTCTTTTCTCACTTAAAGATGGTCGTGCAAAATAATACGAATTTCCGGTGTAGGGCTCTCTAAACATTCTATCTGGCGATACGTCACATGTCGGATTCCAACATCTTGATAGCAGTGAAGAGAAATCGGGCGCCTACTCTCTGCCCCATTATATAATTCCCGATACTACCTAAATATCGTTAATCATATTCTAGCACACAAGCCATTTCCTTTAAATACCAACCAGTACTCAAACTGCATGTACAGTTGTGGAGTAAAATTACATGGTGTTTTGTTTTTTGGCCAAGATGACATTTGCTTCTATTCAGGAGTAGCTAACACCTAGGCATCAACCTGGCGGTTACAGTGCAGGTTGAAGCTGCCTCAACACGCTTGAACTTGTCACTATATGCGATCTTGCACCATACTGCAAAACTTTCACAGTACTCAAGCCACTTGGTAAAAATAATTTAAATTGGAGCTCATTCTTCAATTTGAATAAAGGCATTTCGTTATTTGTGAAATTTGTGGAAGAAGAGCAGATTGAACCTTACGACAGGATTTTTGCAGACACTGTAACAGTGACTCAAAATATTAATCGTTTAAAGAAATCAACTTCAACCTGCAATCGCCTTTTCCTCTATACGACGTTTACAGAATTTGGTTTTTTAAAATTCGTCTCGCTATAATTTTTTAATTAGTGTTTCATTTCTTTGTTGACAATTAAATAAAATTATAGAAATCAATTATAAAAGTTATCGTATGATTCTCATAGTTATTTGGAAGTTACCTGAAACAGTCTTAAACCGACTTAAATTGACCCCATAAGTTCCATTGACCTTCAGGGAGGGGCGTCTAGACTGATTTTTTAATTAGTGGGTGGACAAATTTCCAAGTTTTTATAGGGAATTTCAATAACTGCATCATCGATCACTTTTTTGAAAAAATGCATTTTTTTCATTTGCATATTTACAATCTACTTATTTAACAAGTAATTAGTAAATATGTCATGGCCACTGCCATTTTCTCCAACAATGTCACTGTAATGTTGATTGAATTATCACAAGTCGTGTGGCCATTAGCGTTTCAATCTTCTGGCGACGTTTGGTTGGTTGGACACCTGCTTTATTAGTTCGTTTCTGTATCCTATTAAGAGTTGTTGTATGTTCTTACAAGCCTTTGAATGTCGTTGGCTACGTGTGCGATTTTTAGGTCCTTGTAGAGACTTTTATTTGTTATGTACCACGGAGCTTCTGTTGTTGTTCTAAGGATTTTCGATTGATATCTCTGAAGGATTTTGATATGTGAAGATTTTGCACATCCCATAGGTCCATATGGGTTTTAGTATGGTTTTATACAGAAGTATTTTGTTGGTTAGAGAAAGTTGGGATCGTCTCTCAATTAGCCAGTTCATTTGTTTAGTTTTAATGTGAATCTGTTTTCGCTTAGCCTTAATGTGTGTATTCCAGTTTGACTTCTGACATAGATGCAGGCCTAGATATTTCATTTGTTTTCTGGAGCATTGGAGCACCATTGATTCTGAGTGAGGACTTATTACTCGTCTGTTTGATAAATGTGACTTGTGCTGATTTGTTAGGATTAACTGTGAGGCGCCATTTGCTGAACCAATCTTGGGGGGTATCGAGATGTTCTGCTGGTCCTTAAGGTTTTTCGTTCGCTAAGAGAACAGCCGTATCGTCTGCGAATATGGTCATTCTGGTATGATTTGAAGTTTTCAAAGTCAAAATTGGCTACCGTCTTTTGTTTTCGAGTTATTCATAAAAAATTCATTTTTGACTTTTTCTTTATGGTAATATTTCACTTAATCTTGAAAATAAAGAAAAATAAATTTTACATTCTCTGAGGACTTTTTTAATAAGAATGCAGTAGTGTAGTTAGATTTTTAATTTTTTTTGATACTCCAATTAAGAGAAAATTGTATTTTTTTAAATAGAAGTCATGGTTGGCTGTGGCATTGCGAAAAAGAAAAAAGGAAAGGAAAAAAGAAAAGGATTAAAGCCTAGGCTACAAGGACAATAAATGATGCACGTTACTCAGCCAAGTCTCAAATGACTTTGCTTTGTAGGCTGGTGTAGTTTTATGACTAACCTCGGAAAAGTGAGCGATTTAGAAGCTTTACCACATCTTTTAAAATATACTATTGGTAACCATTACAGATATTAAATGCTGTCCTTTCTAAATCTAAAACTAAGTCATTGAAAGAATTTTATCCATAAACATCTATGACTCATGCACGTACTTAGTCAACAATCTCTTGATTTTATTTTCCTACCTTTCTTTAAAACATCTATTATCAAATGTGTCGTATATTCTTGGCAAACAGCCAGTTCTAGGTCTTGTTTGATAATACGAGACTTCTAAGTTTAAAAAATTGAACTTCTTGAGACAATCTTTTGTTTACTAAGAGGAATATTTCATTTGAGTACCTGAGCAGTACGAATTAAACCTGGTCTTCCAGATTTTTGAGGATCTTTGACATGCCTAGCCTCATTAAATAATTTTAGAGTCTAAACACAATTGTAGAGTCTTACAGATATACATCTTTTTATTTCACATTTATATATCGCTACGGGCGCAACATGGTTCTCTTTTTATTTTGATTCGTGCATCCAAACATTTTCTATTTGCAATCTGTGCAATACAATAAGAAAATGTGTTACGGTTGAATGTATAACAATAAGTTTTTTTCCACCTTTATTAATGTACATGTTGGAAACGTTCCCAGTGAAAGGCTCCTTTAAGAATTACTTATTATTTGGTACATATTAGATACTTATATACGTACATATAAAAAATTAGGTATATAAATGTTTAACTTAACTAAATCGGCCCGGTAGGTCAATAGGGTTATGTCTTTGCAATGGTCGTGTTATTATTATCTATTAGGTTTACATTAGAGATGGGCGATCCGCTCATGAGTTACTCAAAAGAACCAGCTCTTGGTAGGGAGTGAGTGAGTTATGACTCACAAAATAAGAGCGGTAGCTCTTCGATCTCCCGCCTCGATCTGACTCATAAGAGCTGGTTCTTTTGAATAACTCATGAGCGGATCGCCTATCTCTACTAGAGAGTGAGTGAGTTATGACTCACAAAATAAGAGCGGTAACTCTTCGATCGCTCACTCGATTCTCGCTCTTTCGTTGTCGTGCGGTCTGCGCATATGCGAGCAGCTCTTGGTTCTCCCGTCTCGATCTGACTCGCTGATCTGATTCACTCACGAAACTTGGTCTCGACTTTTTTCTGGTTCCGATAACTCCTCAGTTTTTTGCGACTTTGCTTATTCTATCTACCAGTCTTCACTTTTATACAGCTTGGTATGTAATATTTATCTATAACATCTATAATATAATATTTAAAGGATTTACGTTATTTATAATATTTTGTTGTTATTTTAGAACAAAACGTCGGTGGGAGCTAGTAGATTGTCGAGCGATATTTGGTACCAATTTACCGAAGAAGGAAAAGGGAAATGCCGCTAGTGTCAGGGAAAAATAAAATTTAAATAAAACGTTGTTGAATTAAACAGTTCATTACAATTGGTTTTATAATGGTAGCAGTAATAGCCTGATATAGCCAGTAGGCACAAATGTAGCAGAAAATGAGTTATGAGTCATGAGTTATAAAAAAGAGCTAGCTCTTTTTGGTGAGTGAGCGATCAGAAATGAGTCACTTTGCCCATCTCTAGTTTACATCAATGGTGTTGATGTGATTTTCGAGACGTACAAGATATTTTTTATTCACGCGCTTCACTACTTCTTTCACCGTTTGCACATTAAGGTCACGATGGATCACTTCGTTTTCATGTACCAAGGTGCGACGATCATTGCTCTTAATGTTTTTAATTGGAATCTTTGAATTATCTCCAGATTTGAATGGCTCGAAGTTCCCCACAGTTGGATGCCATACGTTCCTATATTGGTCTTTATAGGGTTTTGTATATTAGGACTGGAGCTTGTTGAAGTATTGCTGAAGTAAAATTGCTGCTGATATTGGATTTTTGTGTGTAGGATAGCTTTATCAGCGAATGACATCAGAGTGCATATTGCTTTTGGAAGATCAGCTGTATGGAGAAGGTACAGTGTAGGTCCCAAGACGCTCCCTTGAAGAACCCCTGCTTTAGTAGGGTATAATTGTGTTACTCCTTGACCATATCTGACTCTAAAGTGTCTCTCTTCTAAGTATAATTTTATGATTGCATGCGTGTGAGGCAATATTGGGTTCTGTTTAAAAAGCAGCCCATCATGCCAAACTTCATCGAATGACTGACTTTCATCAAGCTACGGAGCAATAAGTTTTTCTTCAAATGTTTATTCGATGATATTAACAACTTTGTGTACTATTCTGCCTTCTAAAACCAAATTAGTGTTCAGAGATTAGTTGGTTTTCTTCTATGATTTGCATTAATCGCGTATATAACAACTTTTCTAATAGTTTGCTTAGAATGGTCTATATGGTGGCACTGAATTTGGTTGTATTCCTGCTTTAGGAATGAGAATCACTTCAGCTGTTTTCCACCGGGTAAGAAAATGCCCCAATCTTAAAACAGCATAGAATATAATTGTTAATAAAACCAATCCTATATACGTGGTAATTATTTTATTAGTCAACCTGTGATTTGTTTATTCCAGGAGCTTTCTCAGGGTTTATGCTATTTTGTATTAGGGATTTTATTTGTTTACAGTGAATAAATCTGTTTATATCTACGTCAAGTTCGAGCACTAGTGATATCTAAAGCAATAAAAACAAATACGTGAAGGCCATAAGACCGCTGCACGTGGCTGGAGCGATAAGCAAGTTAAGGTTTTATTTAATTTTTATTATTATTGCATTATGTCATAATGGCATCTATGTAAACTCTTGCAAGTATGCAAGTGCCATATTTACAACTGAAAGCCAATTATCGTCAGAATTCCCGAATGCAAATATACGTAGCCAATACAAACAATGAATATGCAAAATATTATTTATTATAGTCAACCTTGACCAACCAATGACATTACCAATAGCAGCAACAATAAATATCAAGTCATCAAATGCCATTACTAATAAAAAAATAATTTGAATAGTAAATAAAGAATATATAGTAATGATCAGGTTAAAATTCAACTAAAAGCCCAAAAAATTACATTGCTGTTATCAATGCCTTGTCCATGTGCACACGGAGAAGAGCAGGAGATGCCCATGTCCAGCAGTGAACCGAAACTGATGATGATGACTAAAGCCTTAAAAGTATATAACACTAAATTTCACACATTCGAATCCAAGCAGGATAGAAGTTTTCATGCTGTACTTCAAAATATGTATCCTTGTCAGGCATAGAATTGTTAAAGAAAGAATTAGAACAACTTGCTCATAAAGTAATTAACGTATGGAATATTAAATATCACGTTATCGATCAATATTATTATTATAATTAATATTATTATTATTCATTCTGTGTGTGGTTTTCACCCACTACACCGAGGTTTTGAAGTAATTTACTTAATCAGACATATATCACTAAAAAAGCTTAAATGGCAATTGACGGGTGCAATTGCTCCTTTATTACCTTCATGACATTGGTGTCTTGGAACCTGTTCTAAGCAATCTCTCTCTCTCTCAGCCAATGCCATATGTCTTTCTATACAATTAAGCACAACTTTGTAAAGTGTTTAACGCCGCTTAGTTGTCTGTTAAGATAGAGATTGGCCTGTTTTCAAAACCCCTATCTACCATAGTTTTTGCACGTCAGTTGTTATTTCAGCTTGAAAGACTGAGTTGGTCGACCTAACTTTACACTAATTCCGTTTCTTGTTCTTGTCCATCTGTATACCAGACAGATTCATGTCTTTCAGTCAACTCCCGTTTTTGTTCTCGGATATTAATACCCTGAAAGGTTTTTTGAAGTACCAACTGGTGTTGATTTTATTGGATTGTATGTTAAATATGCATCTTTTGCTAATATAGTGAAGATCTCAACGTTGGCTTCCTTCTATAGTGCACTTTCAAATAATCACTTATTTTTAGTCTACATGCTGCACCAAAAGAAGTGGAGGAAGTTTTAGCATTGTTTTCATCAAGGCTGTAGGCGTAGATGACATCGCCTCCATTATCCCCACGCAATTAAGCCGTTGTAGTTTATTTGCTTTGTTGATTATCACTCTATTTCTGGTTGTATGCCACTAGAGGATAAAGACATATGTGATTGTCGGTATAACTAAAGGAAAACAATAATGATATATACGTAATATCAAATTAGTTCAAAACTATGCTGTGAAAGTTGAAGTATCTTGTGTGAAAAGAGATATTTCTTGATGTACCAAGTGCCAGAAATACGGACACACTGAAGACTATTGGTACCAACCATATAGATGTGTCATATAATATATATATATATATATATATATATATATATATATATATATATATATATATATCCTGTCCTGAGTTCATAAACAATTAGCACAGAACTCCTACCTGACACTGCGATAAAAAAATAATAAAATACCAACCTGGAGTAACGTACTTTCAAGCACCAAGTAATCTCCATAGTCTACAATACCCATTCAAAATGTAAACAAAAAACAAACAAATGAATTTTCCGAATTTCAAATTATGATGAAAAAATTAACGGAACTGTCAACTACTGTTGTCAATAATCGAATAATGATCGAATGGCTAAACTACTTAGAGTTGCAATATAGAATATCCCACTTACTCCCTACAATTAAACAAAATGACACGTCTTTAATAAAGCCCCTCATTAAAATATCCAAATAATGCCTTTTTATTATATAATGCATCCCAGTGGAATAGTTACTGCTACTAACGTCGCCATACTGGACCCATAGGGTCACTGATTATATCAGCAGTATACTGTCTGCCCGAACATAATAGGAAGCAGCATTGCGAGCAGCATTTTACAACCTTGGAAAACAGATTTATTTAGTGATTTTAATGCCAAAAATCCTTTGTGGGGATCAAGGTTAACTACAACAAAAGGGAGAAGACTAATAGCTGTAATAAAAAACTACAATCTATAATTCTTAGTAACAAGCGAACCTAAATATCTAATGCCACCGACTTTGTAATACAAAAGGCAATAGCTACTAAATTGCTCTTCTCTACAAAAATACAACAAAAATAAAAACAGCTAAAGTTATATTGTAATTATACTCACTGGGATATGTTTAAAACATATTTGAACGAAACAATCAACTTAGAAAAATCTAAAGAAGACATAAATACTAATGAGATAATAAAAGCTACACAAAAAGCTGTTTGGCAAGCAACTGATGCTCTGCTAATGCAAATCAAAGTACGTCAAGGCAAAAATTACTAAGAAACACAAATTACCTAAGAGGTGGGAAAAAAAAAGTTTAACAAGGTAACACAAACCTTCAAACAATTACTATTGGATATCAAAAACAATTCATCTATGAACAACCTCACCGTGACAAACTATTTACTACTCGATATGGTAAACTACCCAGAAAATTAAAGGACCATAATAAGTAATACCATGAGTGAAAAAAGAAAAATAAAAGTCATCAAGAAACGAAAGAAAAAACCTGTTTGCATTTTCCTACTCACTGAAAAATGTCGCAAACAATTATTCCAAGCTGGGAAGGAATTTCAACAATGTAGAAACCTATAGACCCAAAAGTCTATTACGGGTAATATCTAATCTGTTTGAAAGACTACTGTTAAAACGACTCAGGACAATTCTGGAAAACGAGAACTCATACACAACCGTCAGTTGCAATTGTTAATAAAATAAAAGACCTTGAATCCCAAAAGTACTGTTCTGTTGTACTTTTGGATGTCAAACAGGAGTTTGAGAAATTATGACATGAAGGCCGTATCATTTTTACGAAATTATGAATTTCTATTTGGAAGATAGATGGTTTTTGGTTAAATAAAGTGGAAACCTATCAGAACTATATCTTATTGACTCTGAAGCCTCGCAGGGGAGTGCGCTAAGCCCAGTTTTATATATTCTTTACATAGTTGATACATCCACGACCAATTTAACAGTTACAGCAAAATTTGCTGATACGACCATACCAGTCCTGCTATTGCATCTGCAAACCTACAATGTAACCTAAGTCTAGTTGAAAATTGCCTGAGGACGTGGCAGTTATGTTTATAATGAGAAGAACATGTCCAGCTGTAACTTAATAATACCGTGATTAGGCAAACTGAAGATATAAATTATTTAGGTACACATCTAGAGCGATGGCTCACATAGCAAAATTATATCTTCACTAAAATAAAGGAATCTAGTGATTTTCAATTAACAACTCAAAATGGCAAAAACTACCACAATGTTGCTATTTTACATAGTCAAAAATGTTATGTTTTGTAGATAACATCGGAGATATCGTGTTCATCCTGTCTGACACAACCTCCCTGAAGCTCCCTGAGGTTTTGCATTACTCTTCGGAGCAGATTGTTGTCGATTCCAGCAATTTCTCTGCGAATTGAATCCTTCAATTTCTTTAATGTGCCAGATTTACTAATGTACACTTTCCCCTTTAAATACCCCCAAGGAAACAAGTCGCAAATATTAGGGTTTGGAAAACGATGCGACGAACCACCCCCACTGATGCAGCTGCTGTGTGAGCTGTTTCCCCGTGTTCTTGGAATCTGACGGCAAAGTTCAGTTTCAGGAAATCATTAAGCACTCGGAACTTACTGCAACTGTTCCCTGCCATTAAAAAAAAGTCCGACAACACCTTTCTCGCTCACTCCACAAGAAAAGATCACTTTAAAACTATAAATAGACTTTCTTGGATTTCCCATGGGTTCTAAATAGCTAAATACTCATTTTTGAAAAATGAGCTTCATCACTCATCATAACCAAGGGATATTTTTCGAGAATTTCAAGCATTCTTTCAGAAAACGTTAGTCTCAGAGGGTAATCTCGTACTTTAAATTATTGAACCACCATTAACAAGTACGGGTAAAATTTCACTTCTTGGTATAAAACGAAAAGACAGAACCGAAGCTTAGAGCGCTATGAACTCTCTAACTTTCTAAGTTTTTTAGGGTGCACACACTCCGAGGAAGACCAGAAGGTTTTTCTTTCGTTACAGAACCAGCTGTATGAAATGCATATATCCACCTTAATATCGTATTTTGCTTGGGGGTACCTCCATGGAGATCGTTGAACCTGTATAAGTAAATAGTTGTTTCTAAACAATTAATCAACTGCGAATGTAAGATGTTCTAAGCCTCAGCACTTCATTGCAACTAACTTGACATCCCGTTATGAAAGTATTGCGCGCAGGTAGAAACCTCGGATCTCTACCATTTTCGAGTAATATCAATTCTAGAAACACCCGATTCCTCTGATGCACATTTTGGTACATATCTAGATGTAACAACACTGTTCTGGATCATCTTATTTTGAAAATTTTGTAGAATATCCAGATTTCAGTTACTGGCCGATCCCCTTAAGTGAATATTCAATACGTTTATATGGACTGCAGAACAGTTTCGTTTAGCAATAATTTATCGTCGATTGAGAGTATAGAAATTTGTCCAAAGACTCAATAGATTTGCCTGTATTTCAGACCTTCCAGATATTTGTAAGCCAATTTAATCTTCGGTCAAGGTACATGGCCAAATATTTAGTCTCCTTGAGGAAGTTGCTTATTGTTTAATAAAATTGGAGAGCAGGTCCTCTTACGTAATATGAATGCCACATGTACTGATTCGACTTCGTCGCCACCAGGTTTGGATTTTATTTAGGCTTAGTTAAAGGATATGAGACGCTAGTTACGGATCGTCGTAGGAAATGAAGTGCGAGACCCAGTACATTCCCTTGTCAATATCCCGTGTACTTTTTTAATATTATACAGCAAGCCAGTAAGTCAGACTTTGACAAAAACCTCCCTATAAATTTGTTGTATGGTATCATGACTTTTTCTGACTGATGTATCGGAAAGAGATTTTGTTATGGATCTGTAAGATGAAACATTTTTCGGGTCCTTCTCTAGCCTTGAGATCGTCATAATTTAGGCAACTTTCCATTATTCTGGGAAGGTTTCTAGTTTTGGAGAGCATTAAATAAATATAGCAAAGTTTTTATATTAGATTTTGTGGGCATTACCAGATCATAAACAGAAGTTTTGTTTCTTTCTAAATTGTTAATTACTGCTTTTATTTCAGCCGTTATAATTTGTCTAAGTTTTCTACTGTCTGGATAGGTTCTTCGACTGATTGATAAATTAATCCTTCTTCTTCTGAAGAGGTTGAGAGATGGTTAGCGAAGGCATTTGGCTTCTCGACGGAAGTTCTTGCCCAGATGCCGCTGTACATCCTAAGAGGCAGAATGATTAGTTGAGCTTCTTTAAGTCTTTTCGTAGCTTTCCACATGGAGTAGTTGGTATTTTTAGCTTTGACAGATGGTCTTAAATACCCCGATTCTTTAAGTTGTGTCAATAGGGATTTTTAATTCACGGGTTGGTGCATTAAGTTTAGTTTTGTTTCTAGGATGTCGTCTGAGTCTTCTCTTCTCTGCTATTTTCTGCTTAACAAGTATAAGGATAGATTCTTAAGAGTTAAATGTAGAGTCCCATGATGACTGTTGTATAACTCTCTAAAATAGTCTCATTTGGTTCTTATTGAGAAGTCTTGGGAGATTTTAGGAATTTTATCATTTGGGTACAACATGTGGCGAAAACCGATGAATGATAAAAAAATCCAAACATAATTATGTTTTAAAATAGTTTGTTGCTATTCCCTTTATAAGAGTGAGCCCGACGCCCTGTGTACTGGTTCACTGGTTAATAGACTCTGGATTATTTTCCCTCATTGGTTTGAGTAATTCTCTCCCACACGTTTAAGTGATCCTAGATCTCCAATTCCGTCAATTCGTAAATTTATCATGAGATTTAGAACCCTGCATATTTATTGTAATGAGAAGAGAACGTAAAAAGAATAAAAAGTTTCTATTGCAAATGATTAGGTTATTCTTTGATGTTTCTGTTATCCAAATTTTCCATTTCTTCCAATCGGTAGTATATTCTTTCATTTTATTTAACGTTTTGCTTCTGTATTGTCCTATTTTAGTGACTTGATTTATGCAAGTAATTCTTAATCTTTCTCTTTCCCTTTAATTTTCTTGTTTAGCTTCTATGGCTTTCATTCTAAGTCTTTCTGTCAATATTCTAGTTGACACTTCCTCAAATATTTTCCCGTTACGGTTGAAGTTGTATGCTTCATCTACTGTTTTATCGTGTATAATTATTTTACTTTATTAATTGTTTGCATCTTCCTTTTATTGTCTGCAATTAGTGCTGTCATCTGCGTCAAGGAAGACATCTAAATGTATGATATCTGTGATATAGTCTTCAAGATTTTATTTTTTCTCTATTTTTCAGAATTTTATCAGTGACTATCATAAATAGAAGTGGGCTCAGACTCTTTCCTTAAGGGGTAGCACCACTCTAGCGACCGAAAAAAAGGCCTAACTTTAACAATATATTTTGGGATAATGGAAAAAGGAATGGGATTTCTTTTTAGAGGGCTTATTAAACATGTATTGAAGTGTGAAAAAAAGTTTTTTTATTATTATTTCAATACAACATGGCGGCGATATAGCTAATTTTAAATATCTCCTTTTTTTAAACTCCTTCATGGGAGGACGGATTTCTCGGAAAATTGAAGACTTGGGACAAAAAAAGGAAAAATTTTCTTAATCTAGTAGGTGTATAAATAAGTTCTAAGCTTTAGATTTCACAGGATGCAAATCACCGTTTACATGTAACGTATTAGTCCGCTCTCATGCGGTTTTAAAGCAATGACATTTGGTCTTTCGAAACATCATGCGATTTGGCGTTTGATGCACATAATCTCAATAATCAGCTGTGTTCACGATGGCAATCACAAAAGAGCATATTCGATCTTAAGAAAAACGCTGCTGAAGCCACCGAACTGATTTGTGCTGCATATGGTAAGAATGCTGTAAGTCATGCAACGTGCAAAAAGTGGTACCAAATATTTCGCGGAGGAGAGTTTAGTCTTGAAGATCAACCACGCGCTGGACGCCCTCAAACATTTGACACGGATGAGCTACAGACGCGTTAGGCTGGGAACTTCTGTCACATGCGGCGTATAGCCCAGACATGGCCTCTTCCGATTATCATTTATACCGGTCGTTACAGCATCACTTGGTACTTCAAAACAGAAAAAGAAGTCCGAAAATGCATCGATAACTTTATCGTCTCGAAGCTGAGAACTTATTTATACGCCTAATACATACTATTGGCTAGAGAAGTACGTAGGGTTTTTCTTTTAAATCCATTTTTGAGGAAATGGCGTAATTATGAAAGAAAAAGTCGATTTTTTGCAAAAAAAATCGGCAGTAAATTGTTTATAAAAAAACAAATTATCATCGAATCCAAAAACAGTTTCGTACTTCTGTGGAAAATGTAATTGTGAAGCTACAGTTAAAATTTCAGATCGATCCATTGAACGGTTTTCGAATAATCCGTCCTCCCAGGTCGAAAAAAGTGGTTTCGAGAAAAACGCGTTTAAAGTTTTATAAACACTTAAATTGTCAAAATCTTCTCAGTACTAACTCACACATACACGTGCATCACACACGAATATATTAGAACAGCACACCCTGATGGACTCCCGAGGAACCCGGAAGACTTTCTGCTCCGCAAATAAAACAGCCACTCATTATTTTGATACGTGAAAGTAGTATAAAAGCAATAAATCCGAGCGCGCGAAATTTCGAAAATATTGCGCTCAAAATGAGTGTGGAAAAATCGCAAATAAAACCTTTTAAAGTTTTTTTTCACCGTGGGACCAATTGTACATCATTTTTATGGCCCTAAAGTACAATTTAAGCCAAAAAAAAAAAAATCAATTTTTTCAAAATCCTATAGTGGTGTTACCTCTTAATTGATTCTCTCCCATCACCTTTCATTCACTTATATTTTTACTTTGGAATTATATATTGAGTTAACGAAATTTATTAATTTTCTAGTTTTTACTTTTTTCAAACGTTCATTATCTTCGTATCGTGTCGAAAACTAAGTCTATAAAAGCCAAAATAATTTTTCTTATTTCCATCTTCTTCTCTATTAGGTTTCCGAGAATATATATGTCAATCGTTTGTCTGCTTGCCCTGAAAGCTATTTATTCTTCTCCTAGTTTGTCTTCTATGCGTCTCTTTATTTTCTGTTCCATAACTTTTGTGTGTTTTGTATACCACTGATGACAAGCATATTGCTCGGTAATTTTCGCAATTTTTGTTTTCCTCTTTTTTATGAACAGGAAGAACTAAATTATTATCCCAATTTTCTGATATTTTATTTGTCTTCTTTGCTTTCACACATATTTTCTTGTATCTCCGAGTCACTTAATCATCTTTGGTTTTATGTTATCCTCTCCACATGCCTCTCCTTTATCATCGCGTTCTTCTCCTTTCGGAAAAGAACTTCCTCCATCTTTCTGACCTTTGCTCCGCATTTAAAAGTTTATTGTCTTTGTCTTTTATTTTATTTAGGTCGTTTTTTTAATCTCTCAAAGCCTTAATATTTTTGTCTTTCCGTTGTTATTCTTAAAATTCTCGTTAAGATCTTCCCAAGTTTTCTTTATTGTTCCTTTCACTTATTTGTTCAGTGTGTCAAAATTTGTCTTGTCCTCTCTTTTTGTTCTTCTTCAGTTCATCATTTATTTCCTTTTATAATTTTTCTGATCCCCCATATTTTAATTGCAGTCTTTTGTACAGTTTCTTTAAATATTTCCCATCTGTAAGGTTTTTAACCATTGTTTCTTGTAATTGCACTATATTATCTATTTTTGTTACATATTTTATCTTAACTACTTCATTTTTTAGATTACTCATATTTATTATATTGAATTTAGCATGTTTTTTATATGACTAGCCATGCAACGCGCCACTTCTATTGATGCAGCTGCTGTGTGAGCTGTTACCCCGTCTTGTTGGAATCATTAAGGACTCGGAATTTACTGTAATACCTCTCTCACTCACTCCACACCATACAATCATTTTAAGACTGTGAAGTGGACTTTACTTTGTGTTAATTCCCACGTCTTTTTGCACTTTCTTTAATAGTATTATTCATTTCTTGATCATACACACTTCTGTTTTCTGCTGTAAAAGTAAAGCGATCTTTAATAAATTGATATCAGTGCGAATTTCCTATTATTAAATTATTTGCGATACAGAGTTCTGGCATTTTAGTGTCGTTTCTATTAATTTATTTTTCACCCTATCTTTTCAGGCTGTCCATTTTTTCATTCATATCGTTTTCCACTCTAGTATTCCAATCTACTACAATTGCTACTTTATCTGTTAGGTCTCTTAGTTCATCTAGGACATTTTGTAGCCTTTCGCACAATTTTTTTCGTTTTAACTTTCTATAGGTGCATGTACTTGTATGATGGTGATTTTTTCTTCAGGTTTTTCGGCGATACTGTATCTCTGTAATTATTATATCAACTCTCTCTTTTGCTCTGTTGCCCGCTTCAACCCTTAAGTAGTTTATTTTCTGATGTTTTGGTTCCCTGCCTTATTAATTTTCTACAGCGGAGCTTATTGTAGAAAGTTAATGAGATTATCATTCTGTCTGTCTGTCTATGTGTCTGGAGACAAGATAACTTCCGTTCTATCCAACGGATTCACTTCAAGCATGCATGCATCTCAGGTCAGTACCTTTCATGGGATTGATTTTCAGCCAAATCGGTTAACGGCAACCGGAAGTGACCGTTACGATTTCGCACCGCTGTAGAAAGTTTCCTTTACGGTATTACACCGTTCTTGTTATTTTTCTTTCTCTTAATCTCAGTAATATTATATTGAATTTTTCATTGAATGTTGCAATGTACCATTTATTAATAAAATTTCTTTTGTTTATTTTATTTTTCCATAACCCCTATTGGTTAGCGGAGTGTAAAACCCCATATAATTCTTGGTTAGATATTTGTCTAATTTTTTTAATGCGTGTTTACTTATTTTCATTATTTTCAATAGATCTCTCCTTATTCGAGTATATTCTGTTGGAAGTTCTTTCGCTTAATATTCTCACTCTCCCCTTGCATTGTGGGGTTTGTATTCGATATATATGGTCACCTTCTTGTTCTTGTATTTTTCATATTTGTATGTCTTCTATATGTTGTTCCATTTACGATGAGCTTATTGTATATGATTGTTGCCTTACCATGTTCATAGCCCTAATAAGCGTTTTCTTAGCCTCTGTATATCATTATCATTGATTTTATTTTTAATTTAATAAATAAAAATTAATTAAAAACAAAATAAAATTAATACATTTATTAAATTAAAATATAAAAAATAAAAATAAATACTGCAAGCAATATCTAACTCACAACTATTATGTTGAATCCTACACTCTACCCCTGAGCCACTGACCACTTGAGGAAAGTTCTCTCTTAAAGGCAAAACTGATTAAATTTACTAATCTTCAATATTTTATCCAAATTTTAACCCCCTTAGCCCCTGCATTGGCAAAAAACCCTTTCACATATGGTTTCTTTTAGCAGGATAATTAATTTTTAAGTCTAATATTTTGAAATACAAGGAGAACAACTGAATATATCGCATCGTTAGTGCACTAACTGTATATTTCTTACCGAGCACAATTTTACTTCGCTTTTGATTCGCTAGCAAGACTGTCATTAAATAAAATGTGGCAAGCATGAAGACAGCCGATTAGATGAAAGCCAGATCTAAAGCGGAAGTTGAACGCAAATTATTTTTTTAGTTTCATTGGCTTGTTAAATTTAAACAAGGATATGGATTATTTACCGCCAGATTTCCGGTGAGCTAAAATCTGCCAATGAAGGTAACGTCAGTGAGTGGAAAAATAGTGCTGCCTAATCCGTTTTTAAATTACTAAAGAATATGGTTTATTCTTTAAGTTTATTAACAGCTGTGTCTAGTATTGGAGAGAAAATCAAAATGTCATTTTTCAAATATTATAAGAACCAAGCACATATATATGTATGATCGAAAATTAGCAAAAACAAAGTAAGACTCCAAATTCTCAAATTCTTAATTCAAATTTGTGGTGATTATCCAGCTGAGGATAATTGGTTCACCTTGTAGAAAGAGTTTATAATAGATGACATCCTTTCAATCCTACAAAATGGCCATCACAACTTTCTACATGTGAAGAACGAGCCTTTCTATCGTAAAACGCTTATTATGGCTGGACCAAGAATGTTACGGATAACATTCCCATATAGGATTCGAGTCTCACACCCAATAATTGATTTTAAAAAAGGTTCTTTCTTGTTTCTCTGAAGTAGTAAATCGCACCTGGAAACGCGGTTAAGGAAGTTGCTCTCTGTCAACTGATGCGGAATCCATACTTCAAAGCCATTGACGTAACCAAGATTTATAAGATCGATTGTTTATCGTTATTCGGGGAATGCTTAAATGGCCTTGATGATGTCTGTATCTGTAATGGATGGGCGACCGCTGCGCTCTTCAGCTTCCAGATTACAATCAACTCGAACCTCCTATAAGAAATGCGAACTACTTGAAAACTTGTAGCACCAGTTTCATAAACGGTACAAATCTCGTTTGCAATATCGTTAGCCTTTTTAAAGCAAAGCAACATTATATGTTCCAGTGCTTCCTTCAATTTTTTATATTCGTACTAAAGGGCTTGCTTAACTCTTCAACGAAACATATTCTACCTAGCATTCCCATAAATACTGTTACAAAATGAAGTTTGTCTTTGTTTTACACAGTACAGACATCTGTATCTTTAACATACAGTTGCCATTGTTAAGTCTTAAAGTTGTAAGTTATATCGTATTTCTTGTCAAGTCTGGTTATTTACCAATAGTGGGGCTATAAAGTAAACCACATTGTTATAATAACATTACATAAGTGTACAACTGAAAAAAGTGTAATCTTTAAGACCCTGCATTGTTTAATAAGACTAGAGGTGTCCAAGATCGTTCAAGATCTGGAAAACCACGTTCATTTCGAACTATTCAGGAAGTTAAGATGGCAAGTGCCCGAATTAAACGAAATCCTTTTCGTAACCAGGAGATTATGTCTAGGGAGATGCAATTTCCAAAACTTCAATGTCTTGTATTATAAGGGAAGACCTAGGACTAGCTGCTTACAAAAGACATAGAACATTTACTGACAAATACTTTAAAGAAGGGTAGGAGAGAAAAACCAAAGAGGTTGTTGATTAAGTACGCGCTTGATGGCTACAGAAAAATGTTGTTTACGAATGAAAACATTTTTACAGTAGAGGAATCTTTTAACAAATAAAATGACAGGGTATACACTAGGTCGTCCAAAGAAGCATCTCAGCTAGTGTCAAAGGTTTAAAGAGGCCATCATACAACAGCTGTAGTGGTTTGGTGGGGATTGTGTTATGATGGAGTGATGATATTCATTTTTGTGAAAAGGGAGCCACAACTTTGGCCTCTACGTATCAATAGGATGTTTTGGAAAGTGTAGTAAAACCTCTGAATTATGCGCGTTTTTGAAATGAGCTTTGTATCCTTCAGCAAGACTTCGCATCCGCCCTCAAACTTGACCGAGCAAAAATGTACACCATTTTCTAACGGAAGAGGATTAGTCTTCTAGTAGCCCAAATGTGAATCCATTAGATTAATACTTATGGACAATTTTAGAACGAACAGTTTGCTCAAAAAGACACCCTAATATTGATTCTTTGAAGCGAGCCTTGACAGCTGCAGATAATATTTTTTCAATGGATGTAGTGCAAGCCATAGACGAGTGACCCCGATGTCTTAAAGCTTATATAGAGATTAAGAGTTGGCTTTTTGAACAAATCAGTTGTAATTATGCTTACCGATAACCATTTAATAATCTTGAAAAGATTATGCAAAAACAGCCATTTACAACAATCGTTGCGCAACCATTATACCTTCAAAATGTGTTTGACATACTTTGTAATCCGGAGGAATCATTACCCATACTTTTTTGAAAACGAGAAAGATATTTGTGTAACAAAATAGTGTGACGAGCCATATATTATATGCGTGAATAGATTTACTGCAAAAATTGTGCAATCTAACATTACTAGTCTCTTAGGAAATATTTAAAAAATAGGATGTATGGTCCTCCTCCTTCTCCTCAGTCTTAATCCCCAGTAGGTAATGTGGTCACTGCGACATCTTGAATTGCTTCTTTCCATTTTGTTCGGTCTTGTGCTTCGATTGTGAGTGTACGCAAAGATTTTACGGTTAGCTTTGTGATTTGATCCATCCATCTGGTAGGTAATAGACCTCTGGATCTTTTTCCTTCTACCTTCCCCTGTATTACTAATTTTTCCATGTTGCCAGGTTCTTTGCTCATAATATGTCTTGAGTTGTATTTCGCTCGACAGTCGTCTCTTAATGTTAAGCTCTTGGAGTATTGATATATTTGTTTGATGTTCTGTCTATGAGATGTTCAGCATCCTTCGCCAACAGAACATTTCTGCGGCATCAATTTTCTCTCTTTCTGTCTGAGAGTCCAGGATTCGCTGCCGCATATTAGTATAGGGAAGATTAAACATTGTATCAGTTTGCATTTTATTTTCTTCGATATGTCTTCGATATGTCTCTCCATATTCTTGTTAATGTTATTATAGCCGTTCTAGTCATTTCACATCTCCTTCTGATTTCTTTTTCTGTTGAACCGTCATTTGTTATTAGTGACCCCAGGTATGTGTATTGTTGTACTACTTGGTAATTGTTTATTTGCTTTATGTCGGGTCCGTTGTTATGTAGTCTGTCTATAATCAAGATCTTTGTTTTAGATATGTTTAGTTCCAGTCCTATTTTAGAGTTTTCTCTTTCTACCCGTTCTATGATGTCTTGTAGTTCTTTGTTGCTGCAGAGAACATCGGTGTATCTTAAGTTGTTTACTTTTTGTCCGTTGATTGAGAAACCACCTTCGAAATTTTCTGTGGCTCTTCTCTATCTCTATCTATGGTAATAATCCACAAATGAGGACTTCTCTAAAAGGGCTAAGGCGAAAGGAAAACTGCAAAATTTCGCAGGAGTTAGACGTGCCGCAAAAAAAGACTACAGTAATCTACTCGACACGCCAACGCAAAACCGCGCAGGTTCTGGAATAAGGTGCGCGAGTATTGAAGCATATATACAGAACGGTAAAGAAGACAGTTGCTGTTAATATAGTTCGTGTGATGATCGAATTGCTAAATAATCGAACCCACAAATCGAGTTCGTTTTGTTGTCATTTAGGCCATATTATATTTATGTTTCCATTTTACATTAATAGCAATAAATATCTAATTTGACACCGTTTGCAATAAAACACGAAATCTCACAATTCTTTAACAAGCTGAGAAACAACTACAATTGTTAATAATTTAAAAATATATTTGAACTTACGTGTGCTATTCCATTTACACCATAGCCAGAATTGACGAAACCCTGAAAATAAAGAAAAGTACATTACATACAAAAGATACCACATTTTTCATCGACTAAAATGATTATTAGTATTACAAAACTAAACTAGAAAATATTTAAAAATCGACGACTCGAAGATAGGGTACAAATCTCTAGGTCTGAAGAGAATTCAGCATAATTATTGTTCGCAAATTTTTAACCACAGTAATTAAAGGTAAGGAAAAAGAATACCGTTTAGAACTAATCTGACTAGCCTGGTAGGTGGAAAACAATACAAAACTCAATTTGTTTATTTTAGCTATGTCAATAATTGGTAGGGTGGTGCATTGTCCTACGGAAAAAGAATTTGATATACTTTCTTAGACATAGCAAAAATATTCACCATAATTTGAATAACCGGCCCGATTGTTTTAACTCGTTTAATGTAAGGAGTCCTTTTGTTAACGCAGGTCTTATCAAGAGTTATTGAGCAACATAAAATTTTGATTGACTTTTATAGTGATTAATTTAAACGGCCTTTAGCGGTGTTTTTAATTAAGCGTGCGCAAATGCAGTACTAATTTGGCGCACAGCTTTATCAAATTGGTAATAATATGTATGATACTGATTTGATCAATAAAATCAATCTAATTTAAAAATAATTCTTAACAGACAGCATACTTTCGAGATCTCAGCATAATTTTCTATCATAAATTTTTCAGGCTTCTACCCTTGCAATATAAAAATATCCTAGAAATCAACAAAAAAGATTGTTCGTACCGTCGTTTAACAATTGTTCAAAGGCGAAGCCGAGAAGTGTCGCCGTTACAAAGCATGTCAGAAGGTCTGTCCGTTCGCTCGCGCCCGTGAAAGAAATCGCTTTCGAGTTGGCCCGTACTTAGTGCGGGATTTATAAGCAAAAGACGTGAGGTCGAATTAAAAAAGGATACAAGATATCCAGTTTTAATTCAGTCCCCATTGTTAACCCCTCTTCTCGACACCCTTTTTATTATAACTTCGGGAACGTTGTTGTCGGCGACGAGAGCTCAGGTCGTCGGATTGGTGGGTAGAATCACATAATTATTTATATATAGTTTATCGCAATTTTCTCGTCGTAATACAGTCCGCTTGTACTGACCAAAGAGTAACTGGTTTTCAGAGTCTTGTAGAGACTTCACCCAGTAATTATTTTAAACAAAAATATACGTGTGCAGGCCTTTTTTTGAATCTCTGTGAAAGAGAAACTAAATAAGTATGCAAAAATTTAATTTTTGGCAGAATATGCACAAAATCTAAAAATTAGAGTAAGATATCTTTGAAATATGTATGCCTAATTTATATGCATCTTGATTTCGGCAATAAGCATGACCCGGATATACATTCTGCAAAAATGGCCAAAATATGTCATAGCATATATACAATCGCCTTTTTTCAAAACGCGGACCAATACCAGTTAGAAAGCATTTCATTTAGAACTACAAAATATTGTCAATTTTCGATAATTTTGTGCAGTAAACCATGGCTGTAAGTTATCCTCATAGGAATAACTTCATTAGAGTGAAGTCTAAGAAACCTAGGGAATTCAATACCACTTCTTCGCTCAATCCATTTGTTCAAAAAAATAGCATCCGGATAGGTCCTTATACCACGAAGATAGTGGGCAGGTCCTACATCTTGCTTAATGTAAATTTTTTCATATCAAACAACTTTTCGGGGCGTCAATCGACGAATTTCTACAACACATTTAGGTAGACATCACTAGTGACAGTTTTTTAAAAAAATAATGCCTCTAGGATGTCCAATGTTGATGAATACTGTATTGATTGTCTTTTAAAGAGTGATTAGATTTTCTTAGGACACCCTGTAAATTTATAGGCAATATAATATTATTTAACAAAAGGTACAAATGCAGCTGATATTTTGTTTCCCGATCAGCAATCAGTAATATCGATTGCTTACCAATGCGTCAAAAAATGTACTCTTTATTTAGTAATACACTCAATATTTTTCGGGGAAAATCATTTTTAATAGGTTTGGCCTTGAATCTTCTTGACATGTTGCATGGCTACAAGCTTTAATGCATTTTCCAAAGTATATAGGTGATTTTGAGCCTTTTTACGACCATCATCACATGCATATAGAATACTTCAAGCCAGACTACGATAAAAGACGGATGATAATCATGCTGACTGAAAAAATTTTTCTCAAAGAGCTTTAACTAGGTTTTGTGCATTTTTTTGTTCAAATAAAAAAATTATCCAAACACTGGATCTTCCAAAATTCATTCGTGGCGTGCCTTATTAACAACTGTTTGCTTTTTTCAATCGCATCGTCTTTAGGTTAGGAGTTAATGGAGAAATGACCATTCTGTCGGGACGCAAAGTACTTCCACGAAGCAAAACAGTTAGCCTAATATCAGAACGCAGTGTTTCCCCGAAGCGAACAAATCAGCGTAATGCCGAGCCGAGAAGCATTCCCAGAAACCGGCAAGCCTATCCAATCATACGATCTTTTCTTGGATGAGCCACACCCCACGCACAATCCCTGGGAGATAAAAGCGTGCCTCACGCCAGTCCAAGACAGTTCGCTGCCGCTACTCGAAAGCCTTAAAACTGGCCTTGCTGTCTGAAAGCCTTGCCTGTCATCGAACAGCGCTTGCCGCTAAGCATAGGGTCAAGACGAATCGGAGCCACCTCCCACAACTACGTGACCGTGGCCTATGGCCCCTAAGAGGACCAGCACCAACATTGTCCGATCGACACCTCCAAAAGGTACTACCGGAACCAGTGGCGAGCCTACCGCCAAAAAACGCCGGTACCAGAACCGTTGTCCCTGCTGCCACCGACACCCCAGAAGAGGCCCGGCCGAGACCTCAGCACTCGCGTGGACATAATAAACTCATCTTGTAAATAATGTAAAAAAGCGTCTGTAATTAAAAACAATATGCGAGGAATATTCGTTATATCGTCCTCACAATTCCTTCACGTAAACGCACGAGACCTTGATTAATCACACTTTTTAAGAATTCTCTTGATGCTTTTATCTTAGAAGCACAAGTTTCTATTCTAAACTTGAATATAAACACATAATGTTAAATTTTCCAAAAGAATTACTATCTTTTTCAACCGCCTCTCCCTCTTCCAAGACTATTTAAAAATTTTTAATAATACGTAGTCGTTAAGGAGATACAATTTGTCATATGCAATAATACAAAATATTTCTACTAATTTTTCCACTATATCATAGATGAGAAAAAATCACAAACTTTTTTAAACATTACCTAACATCTATAGGAGGACCTCTATGATATTATGAATATACGGAGAAACTGTGTGAGCGGAAAATACAAACGTTTGGAAGAATCCAAACTAATTCCGTTCTTTTTTGGAGAGTGAAAAATGAGAAGAGATTGAATTCCACCAACCTTCCAGCCTTAAGGCTTATTGTACTACTTATCTGTTCACTTATCAGCGAAATCAAATTAGATCCTTTCAAAAGCTATCTCTTTCCAGAAGAAAAAGTTTCCATTGGATGAGAGTTTCGCTGTCAAACATAATATACGAGGCTGTTTCACCTTCTCTATTACAAATAGGTTCTTCTATAAGCGCCCATGCATATGCGTATGTATAGGATACAGTGATCAGTCACTAGTCCGTTTTTCTGTCTCTTCAATCACACTACGCCCTCTGTTATTTTCTTAGGTGGCATTTTAAACATCTCTACTTTGATACTTCCCACTTTTACATAAATGCAGCAATTTTGATGGGATTTCTATATACCCAATCATTGAGCCAACCGTGAACTGCTATTTTGGTTACTCCAAGCAGGTCTATTAAAAGTAGTTTCTGATTCTGTGCACCAACTTTTTTATTTCATAATATGCCTCCTCTATGTCTTGATACCCAAGTGTTAAATTTAGCATTGTTTTCAAGGGTTATGAGGTTTTGCAAATATTTCTAAATTAGTTTAGAATTAATCTGGTAACTAGATATGGCTCTTATTGCAGCCTGGTTATCAGTTAAGACGTGATTATTTTTACCTTGGCAGTTCCTACTTTAATAGTTATGGAGAAACATGTTTATAGTGTGAATATTCGCTCGAAACATTGAGATTATCCAAATATTCCAGCTCCAGTGCCACTGTCGGTTTTAAATCTCTGTGCGCCAAATAAGTTTTTCTGTCCGACAGTATTTATGTACAAGCTTTTAATTCCAGTTGCCTTATTGACATAGCGTTTGTGGCATTTCTGTTATCCATTACATTTCAACTTGTAGGAAATCATCCTTATCCCTATTTTGACTAATAAGTCTAAATGCAACAAACTTGGTAGTACTTGTAATACATAGTTAGGCAACTCTTTTTAGAATTTAGCCAGCTCCATCTTGGTTTGGCCCTATTTTACTTTAGTCGATTCATAGATGTCCATAAGTCTCACCAAAGCAGTGTACAACCAGTGCAACATGTGTGGCTTAAGTGCGCATGTTTTACCTAGTGTTCGCTTAACAGCCATATGTGTTATTTTTCCTTTGTTTACACTTTTTTATGTCTGTGAGTTCCAAATTATCTTTGCACCCAGGTATTTAGCCTCCTGACTCACTTGTAATTGTTCACTAAAGAAATTTTAGCTAATCCAATAACCTTCTCCTAAATGGCACAAATTCCGGTTTCTGAGAACTTTCACCATCTATCCACAATGCACAAAGCCTTCTATATAAATTTTGAGACTATACTGAAATATTTCCCAGAGACTACTATTACCAGATCGTCAGGCGTAATGGCCTTGCCTATCCAACTCAACAAAGAAGCTTGCTCTCAACTAGGTTTCATACCAAAGATGATAAAACTCCTACTTGTAGAAATTGTTTGACAGTAACTATCTTCATCACTAAAAATAGATTGTAAAATTCTATCTTCAATGTCGAGAAAAACTGTCAGTGCTATTTCCTGGCGGTTTAAAGTCCTCTTCAGCATCGTAATATTTCTCAAAGGGGACTTTTAGCGATAGGTTTAATTGAATAAAGTAAAAATAACTTTATAGTACAATTAATCTTTTTTACAATAAAAGAATGGCTCTTTAAGACTAAAAAGGTAACCAAAAGTGAATGGCAGTTTTCAGTAAGATGAAATATTAAGCATTCAAATATTAGAGAATTGTAGCAAATGATTGCAATACTATGGCTATTCTCTTGCTCTCCTGCTTAACAGTTTTAACTTAAAAAACAGCATACATAGACAGTCTTTTCATTGTGCACTAACTTTTCATAATAATAGATAATCGCTGAATTTCATAAACATACACCACAGCATAAAAAGTAAATAATTTATTTCTAGTATTTATTCTATAATTTAATTAATGACTTTAACCAAATTGAATAGTTCGTTTTATTCCCTTCCATGTTCTCTCTTTTGCTGTTTAACTTTCTAAAAATTCAACATACTTTTTTAATTCTTAATAAGGTTCTCGCTGTTTTTTACGAGAGTCTCTAAAGAAGTTAAAGACAATATCTCTGAAAAAATTTTTGGCGCATCTAACTAATCGTTTTAAAATGGAAGACTACGGAATTGCAATATTCTTATTCAAACTGCATACAACTTCAACACATACCTACAGTAGTAACAATATTAAATTGGCTACAGGATTTAGAGTGCGTCGACAATTTGGTGGACACTTCATCGAAAAAGCAAGTGTTCCAATGACATATAATGTTCGTTGCGCAACGTTGCGAAACGCTGCTCAAAGCAATATGCGATTGACAATTGATAAAATCTGCATTGAGTCTTGGTAGTGCTTAGGTAATAATCAAGAACATGTTAAAAGGTATCAGCAAGATGGGTCTGCATCTATTTAATACTGAAAAAAGGTTGCGCGACTTGAAATCTCCCAAATATTCACCATTCATTTTTGCATATAATGCTGATGATTAAAAACGAAACAAAGGATGTTTTAGGCTCCCCTTTGAAATAAACAATTAACTAGAGTCGCAAAAAATTACTTCAGGCTCAGCCTACGTCTTTTTTATACTAGAGTTTGCGCATTATCTGTGAAAGAATTCTTGTATTAGACTAAATATTCTCTAGAATGTGCTACAACCCTTATCATATAATTCCCTCGCCGAGTAGATGCTTTGGGTGACTCACATTGTGCATCACATTCAAATAAAATTATGTAGAAAAACCCTAAGGTGTTATTTGCCTGAAATAACTTTTTTATGGATAGGCTCACTACCCCCCAAACTCCCCTAGTACATATACATTACCAAATACAATTACATTGTTTAATGAAGTAACATTAAAAAAATAATTATAAAACAATAATTACTATTTTAGGTCAAAAAATAAGTTTAATTAATTTTGCTCTGCCATTTTATCTGGCACAAATTTCTAATATATTTTTCACATACAATTTAGAGTACAATTTGGTGAAATAACTATAATATTTTGTACTTTCAAAATAAAACTTTTTAATTTGCCATTTTGAAACTAATAGAGGTAGAAAGTTGAGCTAATAGATAATAACGCAATTTCAAAACCGTTTATTTTTTAGGAAAACTAGAAAGTAAGAGATATGAAAATGGAAGAACATTTTTCAAAACAAAAATAAAAAATTTAAACAAAAAAGACCAAACCAAACTAAGGAACTTAATTACCCCTCATAGAGTTGAATAACTTAAAAGATCTAAAGAATATTATGCAAAGAAAATATAAGCTAAAAAATCTAAGAAGAGTTCACATATACATAGATAACAATCCAAAAGCAATAGAGGGAAATTAAACTGGGGGAAACTAAGATAACGATTGACGATGAGCTATGGAAATAAGACAGATAAGAAAACTAAAAAAGCAAAAAACTAACGAGGGATGAATATAATGACGACAACCAGGCAAAGCTAAGGGGCCTGATATCGAACAATATAAAAGAAAAAATAAGTAAAAAACAGAGGTAACAAAACATTGAAAGATAGTAACATGGAATATTAGAAGACTAACTGATAAGGAAAACGAATTAATCGAGGAGTTTGAAAAAGCGGATATTCTAGGTATAACATAAAAGAAAAAGAAAGACACATGAGAAATGATGTTAAAATGGTGAACATGTGTTACTATACAGTGGAGTAGATCGAGACGAAGGGGCAAAAGAAGGCGAAGAGTGAATTATAAACATGATCATGTAAAATGTATACATAGTTATATAGTTAGATAGATATTACAGAAAGAATATTAAAGATAAAATTAGAGACTTGTTAAACTTTGACAAACTGACAGAAATAATAGAAAATATTAAAGGACATCTGATAATAATAGATGACATAATTGGAAGTAATAAAGCAAGAGAAATTATAGAGAAATATGGAGAAAAAACTAAAAATAACGAATGAATTTTTTAAACATAAGCAAATAAATAAATACACCAAAAAAGTTAAAAGCAGAAGCGAAAAACTATAAAAAAAGAAGTGAAAGATACAAGGGTAAAACGAAGACCAGAGATTTATTCAGAACACTTTCTAGTGATGTCAAAAACAGAAGTAAAAAGTGAGAAACATGTTGAAAGTTAAAACAAGAAAAAGGAATAATAGATCACAAGACAAAAGAAACAATGAAATATAAGCTACAGGAGGAAGAGATAAACAAATTATACAAGAATAACGTAGTCATGAGACGAGTTTGGTGAAAAAATAATACAGAAATTGAAATATAAAAGATAAAAACGGAAAGACACTAGTAAATAAGGACGAGATAACAGCATGTTAGAAAGAGTACTTTGAGAATATTCTAAATACGAAACAAGAGGTAACAGAAAAGTAACAAATAGGAAATGAAGAAGAAAACCCAAAAAATAACAAAGAATATATAAAACATGAAGATATAGAGCTAGAATAAGTAGTCGAAGCAATGAGAGTGATGAAAAAATGGAAGTGGTGAATAAAGCGTGTAAAAATAGTAAAATACCTAAGGTTTATAAACTGGGAATACTGTTACCCATACACTAAAAGGTGATAACAACGAACGCACAAAGTGAATTTACTGACGATTTAATTATTTACGCAATAACTATGGAAGAAAAAAATTTGAAAATAAATAATGACAAATCAAAAGTAATGGTGATAAGGAAAAAATAACAGAGTATATCCATACAACTGAATGGAAAAGATTTAAAACAAGTAGAGACATTTAAATACTTAGGAGTTAAGATAAATAAAAAAGAGAACACTGAAATAAACGACAGAATAGAAAGCGGGGCTAAACTATACCGCTTTCTGAACGACACTATAAGGAAAAAAAAGTTTGTAATGCAATATACAAAGCAGTTTTTACATACGGAAAAAAGTTGGGTTTTATCAAAAAAATGAAATAAAAGTACTGAATATAGAAATGAAATCCTCGGAGGCGCCAAAGGCATTACAAAAAGAATAAAATTATTAATGAAAGGATAAGAGAAGAAATAAGTGGAACTAATCCTAAAAGCAATTGAACTACAACAATTGAAATGGTTAAGACACGTAGTAAAAATGACAAGGAAAAAACCAAAGATATAGGAAACACGAGCAATTCAAAAAAGAAGAGGTAAACCAAGAAAAACTGGAATGAAATGATAGCAGAATGTTTGATGGAAAGAGGACTAACCTAGAATGAAGAAAGTGGCGAAGAAAAAGAATGGGAGAGTTTAATTAACAAGTTAAATAAATACCACTGTATATTAAAATCGTAGTTACCAGTGGAAACAATTAAAATATGAGAATGTATGTTCATGTTTGTTTTTCAGACTAAAATATAGTGATATCGCGTATTTTGGTTGTAGTTATCTATATTACTACCACTAAGATACGGGATTTGCTTAGACCAGCCAAAGATAGAAGAAACCCACAGGATACACCGAGGCTATACTGCATACCATATTCGTGTCTGCAGGCCTACATTGGAACTACATGGTGTATATTGATTTAATTTAATCTTAATTGTTACCTTTTGTGAATACGTTTCTGCGAAATCATTCGCTGATCTAGGTGCACACCTAGATATTTTGCATGTTCTTTGTGTTTCAATTGTTTAAACCTGGTATTTATCTTCCTTTGCTTTCATTCTTCATTTTCTTACCCATGTTTAGATTTTATCTGACTTCCTCGTAGTAGTAGCAGAATTATGATAAGTCAGAAATACTATATCATCTGCGAATGTGGCCGCAATTTTGCCAGATTTATATGCAACAAGTATAATATGGGGCCCAGATTGATTCCTTGAGAAACTCCAGATGCTATATGATGTAGATCGGTTAAAGATTCTTATTGTTGCAGTAAGAAATATCTTTCAGTTAGTAAGTTCTTAAATTTGTAATATAACCCGTCATGCTATACTTTGTCAAACACTTAACTTATATCAAGGAAGGTAGTGTGCAACAGTATCACTTTCTTTCTATGTCAATGATTTTCTTGACTACATAAATTTGCTCCACTGTTCTATAGTTCTTTGGGAAGCCAAACTCGTGGTCTGGAATTAGTTGTCTTTCCTTCCAGATTGTTTTGAGTCTCTTTATATTATCTTCTCTGAGACCTTCGAAGTGTTAAAGCAGAATTACTGGCCAATATGATGTTACCTCATTAATATTTTTTTTCAGGCTTGGGTAGCATAATTTTTTGAGCAATCTTCCAGGAAGTTCGAAATTCTAATCTAAACGAAGCGTCAAATATATACAGTATGAATTTCATTGCTTTGGTTGGCAGTTCTTGAAATTTGCTTTTTCCATTACAGTGTTTTCAACTTCGTTATACTTTTTTTAATGGGTATATCCATTTGATGATTCAAGAAATTCTTCTATTTCATTTGACACAGTTATTTCTGTCGAAAAAGGTTTAATTACTTCTTTCAAGTGTTTAACAACGTATCGATTTTTTATTCATTACTTCTCACCCAGCTACCATTGTGACTTTCAACTGGAGGAAAGTACTGTCGTGGTTTTTAAATTGTTTTTATGTCCCCCATAACAAATAATTTTTTGTTTTCATGACTGATAAGACATTCAGGTGCCCTTGTAAGGTGTTGTTCTATAAATGCAGTAGTAATTTTTGAGTTCCTTTATAGCTTTATTAAGTTTTTTCTTGACTGTTTCAGGTCTTGTAAATTGCCCTTGTACTGCCATTGCACAAAGACTAAATTTCCTGTGCAGTGGAGTTCCACACTATGCTTTTTGGTAACTGAGCCATTATAACATTTAGTAACTAGTGTGATAATGAGATTCATCTGAGCGATCAGGTTTTTTATCGTAATCTTTAGTTCATTTAAATCGTCGGTTTGTCCTATTGTATCAGTAGCTTCTAATTGGCTATTATTATTATTATTGTTTGTTGTATATTTGACCTTAATGCTTGTGCATATGTAATTTCTGGTTGTATATCATACATTACTATTTTTCTCTTCATCTAGCGTAATTTTTGTGGTATTTATTTATAAACAATACACCCCTTGTAATTGCGATATGGCGCTCAAAACAGTGTATACATTTCACACATGCATTCTTTATATTTCTTGTGAGTCTTTGGTGAAGTGGTTTTCAATACATTTAACGCAGCGGCTTTTTGTAGCAAACATTTTTTGTATGCCCGAAACTCTGACATCTTGTACGTTGCTTTGTTAAGATGAGATGCTTCAGATGTAAAACATTGTTCATCTTTTTCCTTGCAAATATTGTTTACCTTTTCAGGCGTTGGAGGAGGAACCCATTTCCTGCATTCATTTCTTGATAGGGCACTAACTACTTTTATCATTTTTCCTTTTTCTAAGACTATTCTTCTAATTTGATCTATCCCTTTTCTTCTTTGTTTTTTAATTAATTCTTCAGCTTTCATTATTTTTGTTGTAATTCTGTATGATTCCTTTCTCACCATATAGTCATACCAATTTAATTGCTGCTTTTTTATTTTTTCTATTATTGGTCCTATTTTGTTATATACCTAATGTCGTTTTTAATTGTTTCATTTAGTTTTCCCTGCGATTTTCCTAAAATGTTTGATTTCGATGGTATTAGTTTCATATGTATGTTTAACTGCTGATGTTTTTCTTTAATACATTTGATGATCCTATTCATGATAATGATAAATAGTAGGAGGCATAAACTGTCCCTTATACATTTTACCTGATCCTGATCTTTGTCCTGTAATTTCTATTTTTGCTCTAACTGTCCCGTATATGCTTCTAATGACATTTATTAAATTGTTAGGTATTTTCATCTTCCTTAATGTTTTCCATACTTCTTTTTTGTCTACCGTATCGAAGGCTGGTTTTAAATCTATAAATGTTAGGCACAATTCTTCTTATTCTATTTTTCTTTCTATCATGTTCCTTATAATATATATGCTATCTGATCTAAAAACTGACTGTTGTTTTTCTAATTTTATTTCGTTATGTTCTCTTAGTCTATTTTCCAAAATGTTTATTTATAGCTTATCATTTGCTTGAGCTATACATATCGATCTGTAGTTTTCATATTACGTCTGTCCTCTTTTCTTGTATATTGGTATTAATAAATTGTTTTCCCGCTCATTAGGTATTTTTATTCTTGCCACGTTTCTTGACATAGAGTCCATATCCATTTTATGCCTTTTTCCCTCAACCATTTGATCATCTCTGGAACTATTTCGTCTTCTCCATTTGCTTTTCTAGTTAAGATTTTCTGTATTGCACCAATTTTTTCTCTTTTAATCTATTGTTGATATTTTATTTTCACTTTGTTTGTGATCTACAAAGAACATAAGTAATTTTGTTAGTCCAAATTTTGGTTACTTCATGTCCCATACTTTGTAAATTTTGTTGTTCTACGTTAGTTGACGAATGATTTTTTAAAACCACACGAAAAGTTTTATCTTTTTTATGTATAATAAATTAAGCCTCCTAAAAAGTTTATTTTTAAATTGCTCGCTGTTTAATGCCCCTATGACGTATTTTTCTTAGCAAAGTTGTCCACTAGTGGATACATACAACATAGTTATGTCATTTTGATAACTTTTATTTTCTAAACTGACATATCTATTACTTGTCGTTGCGTCACCCAACCAATTAGTAATTTTTCTTTGTTTTTAATTGCTTGCTATGTCTCCGAAATCTTTTATTATTTTGTACTACTTGCCTGGTGGCAACCCTTGTCGCGTAACTGAAGTTAACTAAGTATGTTAATCCGCTGCTGGCGCTGGAGTTGTAATTTTGTTGTGAACAGTAACAAATGTTTGACATTTGTGTGCATACGTACGTGCGTGTTATGATAATTAACGGTTTCTAAATAATGGATAGATGACCATCATCTAGAGTATTAAAATATTAATGGTGTTTTTTCCATTTCAATTATCTTATGAATGATTATACTGGTGTGATGGGAAATGGGAGCGAGTATCTTTGATTTAAAAAATTTAATTTTATGACTGGAAATGCCGAAGAATTGTTGAAATGTTCATATATGCGATTTGATATTTATCTGTTCGTTTGGTCTAGGTAGGTTCCATCGCAGTCGCTATAAAGTATTTCGTAAAGGCCTTAAGATTCGTGGGGGTAATGATCTTCAGCTGAGCGGGTGAAGTCAGCCATTTTATTGTTAATTATAAAAACTGTATATTTTGTTTGTTCACTATGTGACCTATTCTACCAACGATACCTTCTAATGTAAGGCAAGAACCATTTACTTTATCGAAAAGATCGTTTTGGAATTTGTGTTTTTATTCATATTTTTGAAGATATAAGTTGAAGATTTTCTGGAATCTGTTTTGTATTAAGGTTTGGTAAGGATTTTAACTTCAGTTTGTCGGTTCTTGCCCACGTAAACAAACTTCACACCAATATCAAGTTTAGAATAAAAGTCGAACAAAACAATTCCCTCCCTTTTTTGGACACGCAACTACAGTTTCTATCTACAGGAAACCTATTCATTCCAACCATTACTTAAATACTAAATCGCATCATATATCCGCTCAAATCCACCCTCTTGCAAAATCCCCAACTTCCTCCAACTTTCTGACACTTAGATATCGCGGACCGCATTGCTTTATAATTCAAGTGCAGAATTCAACGTGTAATATAGCATCAGCATCCGGTTCTCCGTCTGGTGCAGAGGCGTGAAGACATCAAAAAGGCTTCTCGAAGCTGATAATCCTACTGCGGTTTCCGTGAAAATAGCACAACTCAATGGCCATACGACGACTTAAATATAAGCTGAATCAAAATAGACGATTATTGTAACAGGCGATGAAAAGCAGTTTTTTCTATTCCTGATCAAGAAGAGAGGAGTAATCTTCGACGAAAAGTTAATCTAGAAATTCCGCATGAAGAAAGCAGTCAGTTAATCAGACTTTAACCTTCACCCCAAAAATAATCTGCCTTTCAAGAATAAACCAACTTATGTATGATAATTATCCATCCTGTAATGTATGTATATTTGACTAGTATTCTTATGCGAAAAATTCAGGAAATACAGCATAACTTTTTTTCGTTCTGTATTTCCTTAGAAACACAATTAGTGATTTTCACATCAACAAAGATTCTGATACTTGCCCCTAGGGACAGTGTGGAAAGAATTTACGCAGTCAATCACTATCTATGAATATTACGACTGAACTTATACATCTTCAAACCGACAAAATCAATTTCAGATTATTTCCAAAATTAAAACTGAACAAGAAATGAAAAAATATTTAAAAATGGTCGTTGTCTCATCAAGAATTTGATGCTCGAGTTGTATGATTATAAGTTCGCGACATTTATTAAATATTTTAATCATTACAACTTGTTACATTATGGTTTAATGCAATGTTTCCAATAATATTCCATCTGTCCACTATATATAATGTAAGATAAATATTAGAGCCTCCTACATAATAAAATATTACTATATCTTACTTAAATTAGATCCTTCAATAAAAGTGTTAATAATAGCGATTTATTGTTATCACACAAAAAAAACTGTTGTAAGAGATTATTTGTATTTTTCTATTAGTCTATTATCACATTTTAAAAATTCAATTTATTTCTCTTGATTAGCAATCAGAACTTTTACATTATATGAGCTAATTTGATAACATAAGTACAATACTAACTAAAATGTGAAGAGAGCTCTTTCAACGAAGTGACTTTTTCAACAATTATTAGGTCAGACGATCACCATCGTTTTCTAATAAGACAGCGGCTTTCAAATGTTATGACTTTCTAATTCTTCATGGTGTCTAATACTATTCCTTGAAGATATCCTTAACAAAGAGTAACTGTGTGAAGTATGGTTGGTAATATAGGTGCATTTATAATCAATATTTTTTATTAATATAATAAATACAGAATTGGTCCTATTACACTGCCTTGGGGAACACCCGCTTTGATAAGAAAATTTCCCGACATTGTTCGACTTACTCTTGTTCTGTATTTTCAACCATATATAAGTCAAGCAGGTAGCAGATAGGTACTCCTATGCGATCCCGGCATGGAACAGACCTATTACAGGGACGCGACCCTGCCTTATGCGAGCAATGATTTTGCCCCTACCTCCACTTCTGGGGGAAAATCATTTCCTACCCTTTACACCTACCCATCTCCCCTACCTACCCCATCCCTTACCAAACTCGCCAACACGCAATGGCAAGCGTGGCGTTTTTAATGCCAAATACCCCTTATTCTCTTTAACTATGGTAATGTCAGTATCCAAAACAAAATCACCCCAGGTGGGTAGAGCTCAAAGCTCAGAATCCCACACTGATCTTTCAGTTTGTCCCAAGGATTCTGGGGGGGACAAGACACTGATACATAAGAAGAAATGTTCACTCCTAGTAGCCACCTATAATTGCAGATCCCTACTAGATGAATCACAACTATACGATCTGGAAAACGAAGCAAGTAAAATTAATTGGGACGTATTGGGACTTGCAGAAGTAAGGAGAAAAGGAGAAAGCTATATCACTCTACCATCAGGAAATGCACTAATGTATAGCGGCCATGAAAGCGACAGTCAAAGAGGAGTAGGTTTACTTGTTAAGAAATCAATAATACCAAATATTATTAGCTTCAAAGGAATATCTAAACGAGTAGCGTATATGATCATAGAAACATCAAAGAACTACCGCATAAAAATAATACAAGTTTATGCACCTACTTCGACATATACTGACGAGGATGTTGAAATATTATACGAGGACATTATAAATGCGAGGAAAGAGGGAATGTCTAATCTTGATATAGTCATGGACGACTTCAATGCGATTATAGGACATATAAAAGAGGAGGAAGAATACATCGGAAAATATGGATTGGGCGAAAGAAACCCAAGAGGAAATATGCTAGCAGCCTTCCTGGCAGATCAAAAAAATGGACGTGGATAAGCCCAAATGGGCAGACCAAGAATGAAATTGACTATATACTCTCATCCAAAAAGTTAAGCATAAACGATGTCACAGTCTTAAATTCATTTAACACGGGAAGCGATCAACGGCTCGTAAGGGCAAAGGTTACTGTTCAAAAGTTTAACAGATATAAATATAGATATAAAAGAACGATAAATGCCCAGACACTCAAACAAAACAGGGAAACCTATCAAAAGTACATACGACAATCATTGCTATTAAAGGAATATAATGACAACAATCTAAACCAAATATCTCGTGATCTGACAGTAGCATTAACAGAAGCGTCGGAAAAAATCACAAAGACGACATGCCAAAAGGTAAATAAAATTACTCAACAAACAAAACAAAAAATAGAAGAAAGAAGAGAGTTATATAAAGAAGGAAAATATGCAACTGATGAATATCGAGAAGTGAGACAAGAAGCGAGGCGTATGATAAGAGAAGATTTAGAAAAATTCTATGAAGAACAAATAGAGCAAGTAATAGAGGACAACAAAAGCATGAAGTGCCTGAAAAGAAGATATGGAAACGAGAAATCATTGTAGTGAAAGACTCCCGGAACAGAAATAAGAAACACAGACGAGATCCTAAAAACTACGGAGAAATACTATAAAACACTATATGGGTCGCACATTAAACAACCTGAGGGGCCAAAAGAGAAGTCTAAAATAGTAAATGTAGGATCTGAGGATATGCCGGAGATCAGTGAAGACGAAATTTTGCATGCCCTGAGATGAAAAACAATAAAGCGTCGGGAGATGATAATATAATAATAGAAATGATCAAAGAAGCCAAAGAAATAGTAATCCCCAAGCTAAAAATCCTATTTAACATGTGCCTACAACAAGGGAGAATACCAGATAACTGGGATAACGCCGTGATAGTAATTTTGTTTAAAAAAGGGGACGCATTACTATTACAAAATTACCGCCCTATCAGCCTACTTTCTCAAACGTATAAACTGTTAACAAAGATCTTGACTAACAGATTATCACAAAAATTAGATGATTATCAGACAGTAGAGCAAGCAGCTTTCAGAAAGGGATATGGTACCTGTGAC
Organism: Sinelater perroti; assembly: GCA_036346155.1. Lineage (NCBI taxonomy): Eukaryota > Metazoa > Arthropoda > Insecta > Coleoptera > Elateridae > Sinelater > Sinelater perroti. Next base: position 11,434,340 of record JARFIY010000013.1, on the reverse strand, counting down.
CATTTACTTACTGTTAAAATTCTAATCGAGAAATCCATCGAATATAACCTGCCTTTGTTCATGGCTTTTATTGATTATGAGAAGGCGTTTGACTGCGTTGAACACTGGGCAATAATGAAGGAACTTAAATGTGCTAGAATAGATTCCCGATATACAGCACTGATAAGTAATATATACAAACACGCTACAGCAACAATTAAATTACATGCATATAGTAATAAATTCTCAATTGATAGAGGTATTAGACAAGGAGACACAATGTCTCCAAAATTATTTAATTTGGCACTTGAAGGAATATTTAAAAATCTGGACTGGTCAAATAGGGGTATTAATGTAAATGGGGAAAAATGAATCATTTAAGATTTGCCGACGACGTAGTTCTATTTGCAGACAACAAAGACGACCTACAAATTATGATAAACGAATTAGAAAAAACGTCTAAGAAAATAGGTCTAAAAGTAAATTTGAATAAGACGAAGACAATGTGTCTTGAGAACCCACAAATAAACATAAATGGAACTATCCTAAAAAATAGAATATATATCTAGGACAAACTGTAACATTAAGGAAGGAAAACAGAGAACACGAGATAGATAGAAGAAGGCGTCTGGCGTGGGCAGCTTTTGGAAAGCTAGCTTATATTTTAAAAAACAACACAATACCCCAACGCTTGCGAACTAAGGTATATGACCAATGTATACTTCCCATAATGACATACGGAGCTCAAACATGGACATTAACGAAACAAGTAAAAACAAAACTGGAAGTCACTCAGCGAGCAATGGAGAGGGCAATGATTGGAATTACAGTAAGAGACAAAAAGAGAAATAAATGGATAAGAGATAGAACTGGGGTCGCGGATGTAGTGAAAAGAGTGACGAAATTGAAATGGGAATATGCAGGACATACAGCTCGGATCAAAGACAGTAGGTGGAACGTTAAAATCCTCCAATGGAGACCATGGACAGGCAAGAGACAGCGTGGCAGGCCAATAATGAGATGGCAAGACGACATTAATAGAGTAGCAGGACTGCCATGGATGAGAGTCGCACAGAATCGCGCTACATGGAAGAATTTGAGGGAGACCTATGCCCAATACTGGGCGCAATGAGGATTAAAGAAGAGATAAGTCAACGATAAACAATGTTTAATTCCTTTAATCCTTTGTGTCAAAACTTATCAAAAGCTTTAATAAACTCCAATGATCACTTTTAAATCCAAACTGATGAAAAGGTTTTAAATATTGGTTTAATCTTCGATAGTAGCCTTTCCAGAACTTTCATGATTTTTTTTTGTATTCACATTTTTTGGGTAAACATTCGGATCTAGTGTGTGTGCCCATTGGTTATCAAATTCTATAAATAGCTTTGCTTTCTCTTTCATCGCTACGTATAGGTGGTGCTGATGTTTTGGAGTTTTCATCTGATTTATTGGTTTCCAAATATTATCAAACCTATTTAAACTAGATTTTGGAGTGTGTTCGTTGCTATTTTGTTTTAATCTTCTTTTTCGAATTGAAGTTGCTTGAACTCTATAGGAACATTTGTAGGTCTCTGTTATGTACTGTCTGTGGTTTGAATGGTCTGAATGGGTTTTATTAATTCCTTCCCAAGTCTTAAGATTTAAAACAGAAAGATAAATTGTACGTCTCATTAATTTAACTGGTGCTGCATTATAGTGTGCTAGTTATAACTTGTCTCAGTATGTCTGCTATAGGTTATAGCGTTCAATATCCAGATTAACGGTTAATAAAATTGCGTTTTACTTTATGATGAACGTTTCTATCACAACTGAATCATAAATTACAACATATAGAAATACTGAGATACTATTTTATTTAAAAACAAATTCTTTTGGCTAAAAGAACAGAAAGGGGAATTTCAGTTCATTTCTAAAACATATTGATATTATTTAAAAAATTTCTGCTTCGTTAACACAAGGTATTTTAAGACAACAATTTCAAACACGAGGAAACCTTCTCCTAGAAGTTTCCAAGAAGTGAAAAATGATAAAACAACGCTACGTTAATTATAAATTCGCCAAATGAGTAGGTGGATGATTAAAGCTTTTCTCATTTTGATGTTGGTATAAGTAATTTTGAAATTGTCAATTTGTGCCTTGGTGCTAAAGTAAAAAATCTGGAGAATGAAAAATACAATTTTATTCCGCAGCACAAGCGGCTACTATTGAATATCTACAGAAGGTAGGAGTGGCCTTATGGATTCATACGAGTGAAAAATATCACTATCAGTGTTTTAAATATCTTGGACTCTATATGCCCGAGTGATAAATCGTTGAACCTTCTTAGAAGTAAATTCAGAAACCAAATAACTGATAAAAAGTTGGACTAAATTTAAAAATACATACCAAAACTTTCTACGGAAATGAAGGTTCATCGTCCGAATTAGTTTTAATGGATGGTTTTTTGGAGTATTTCTCGAATTAATTGTAAATTGTGTAATTATTTTAAAATAGACGTTACGATTTTTGCGTTTCATGTTTTCTGAAGATTAATTTGTAGTATTCTCACCATTTTATTGCTACACTTTAACAACGTCAATCCATACATCACAAAATTCTAGCCATCTGCTATTGTTTATTAGTTATTTTTTATTCCTTTAAGGCATAACCCTCACTTTCTTTGTTTTCTTCCTAACGTTTCTCCACACTTCTCTATTAATTGGCATTTACCGATTAATGATGTCCATAGCCTTCAAATTGTCTCGACCATATCAGATAACTATTCACATGCTTGCTTCAAAGTTTCTTTTTCAGATTTTTGCTGCTTCTCGTTTCTTCCATTTCACCATACTGCTTTTAATCTCCCTAACTACACTAGGCGCTTTTATATATGGCTCTTAAAGGGTGCTTACGATAAAATTGCAACAAATTCAAAATTTATTTAGCAAGTTCTCCATATACTACCACTTTGGTGTGCATAACAATTGAAAACGCTCTATCATTACTTGTCAAAATCATCGACTTATTGCAATTGTAATGCGAACAGTAAATAATACCATCTAAAGAATTAAACATGTGACAAAAAATTATTTACAAGTTTTACAAAAATAGTGAAAAATAGTTCAATAGAAAAGTAGTGCTTGATGTCATCCTACGGTTTAAAAGTACGTTAACAATCAAGAGAGACAGGAAGTGGTCGGAAAAGAGAAATTATAGACAAACAGTTAGAAAATGTGATTAAGGTGTTCAAATCAAACCCCAACATGCCAGTAAAGAAAATGGTTTCCCGTTTTCAAGTATCGGTGGAATTAATGCAGAAAATTAAAAATAACAGCAATTGGAAAGTATATAAAGTTCAGAAAATTACTAGCAAGGAATGGCGAAGACAACTATACGAACAATTCTTAAGAAACTTTAAAGGCTGCGAGGTTATGGACGATGAGACTTAAGCTTTGGCTAATTTCAAACAACTTTCCGGTCAAGAATTTTATGTCACCAGCGATCGGCTAAGTGTAGACGCAAAATTCCGAACGAAGGGAGCAAAAAAATACCCAAAGAAATTTTTAGTGTGGCAGGCGATCTGTACATGTGAGTTAAGAATGCACCGTTTGTGACAGGTGAAACAACATACCAAGATATCTATGTAGAAGAATGTCTGCAAGCACAATGTGGAATATGATATTTTGGCGGCTATGGTACAAACCAAAGGAACGGTACAGCGTAAACATCAATATTGTTATCCGTGAATGCAATCCCCTTGACTACTTCAAATTAAAACCAATAGTGCTACTTCTTTAATACCCTTGGCTACAGATTTATCGTTGGGGGTAAATTTAACGCCAAGCATCCCTGGTGGGGTTCGAAGGTTTGTGTTCTAACTCCAAAAAACCGATAATTATAGACAATAATGCAAAAAACAATCTTATTCCGCTAGCTACTAGAAAACTAACTTATTGGCCAATCGATCAGAGACGTGGTTAAAGGAATAGCTGCAAACTATATATGCAAAGTATAACATCATGCCTAGAATTGACATCAGACCACTCTTCTGTGATTGCTATATCTATATAGACCCAACAAAAACAAAACGCTCCCTCAATTCACAATAAAAAACAAATTGGGATATCTTTAGGGATATGTTTTGCAGAGAAACAAAAGATAATATACAGCTCCAAATAAAAGAGAATACTGTTGTGCAAGACTTAAACGATCAAATACAAACGGCAGCATGGGCAACGCTAGAAAATAAAATGTTTTACAAACCAATGAATTGTTCAAAAAAACGTCACAACAAAAATTAGTGAAAAGAAAAATTAGGAACGCAATGGCAGCAAATCCGTTCACGATACGACAAATCCAAACTATATAAGTGTACAAGAGCTAAAAAAATGCTATATGAAGAAAATAATGAAACTATCCAAAAGTACTTATAATAGTTAGCAGCAACGGAAACAACAAGATATTCGTTATGGAAGGCGACAAAAAAATTAACCAACCGCAGGAGCATATCCCACCAATTAAGAGTGGAAAATGGCAGTTGAGCAAGTTCAAGCAAAGAGAGAGCAACAGGATTCTCTGAACACCTAAAAATGTATTTGAACCGTTTCCAAGGGAGGTTTCGCATGCAGCAAACTTCAGATACAACAATACTTAAAAACACCGGAGCAACTAGTTACCAATCAGAAAGCACAAGGGAAAAGATGTTTGAAACATTATACACCATCTAAATGCAAAAAACAGGATTTTATAATAAGCCGAACATTAAAAGAACTCATAGAAAAGATAATAGTTGAAGTTGAAGTACTATCCACTACATTGGAAGGTAGCTGTAGTAATTTTAATCCCAAAACCCGGAAAACCCCAGAGCAAGTGAAGTCCTGCCACGCTATAAGCTTGCTACCCATCATATCAAAGATATTTGGAAATATACTGTTAAAAAGAATTACGCCGGTGCTATTAAAAAGACAATTAATACCTGGACATAAATTTGGGTTCAGAGAAGGACATACAACGACTACAAATACTTAGAGTTGCACACAAAGTCAATGAAGCCCTTGAAAAGTCAAAATACTGTACAGCTGCTTTTCCAGGTGTGACCCAAGCCTTCGACAAGGTCTGGCATACTGGTCTACTGTTGAAGCTTAAACAATGCTTACCACATCATATAATTTGTATTCTAAAAAGTTGTATAAGCGAAGGGCAGATTGTTGTTAGATATCAAAACGAGCACGCCGATATACAGGCGGCAATCTTTTCGAGTATTCCACAATGAAACGTACTAGGACCTCTACTTTATGTATTATTTATCTTAGATCTTCCTACATTCAGAGACACGATGACTGCAACCTTTGCAGATGACATAACAATCATCACAACCCATAGAAATCCAGGAATAGTATCTAGAATACTTAAGAATCATATAAACAAAGTTTAAGGGTTTTTTGAGGTTCACTTTTCCATCTAATTAATGGTTCAACTAGGCCACTGTAGCGTAGTGGTCATGAACATTGCTCCTCTGTCTGCGATTGCAGCGCGGGCAGGTTCAAGTCTCTTTGGACAACCATGGGTGTATGTGACGTGCTATTTCAGTTACATGTTATTAGGCACAATAAGCCCTTGAGGCTGCAGTGCTAGGAAGTGAAAAATTGTTCGACTACAGATGATAAAAATAGAAAAAAATTGCTATGAGTTTCTCAATCATGGATACAATGATTACGTTAGGATTAGTATTAAAGTTGCTTGCATGGTGCAATTCTTGTTACTACATCCTCTGTGATTTCATGCGTTTCCGTATAATTGCGCCCAGATATTTAAATGTTTCTCGATTATTTCTAAAGGCTGTTGTCCTATATTTACAACACTTGTTATAATTAACTGTATAGTCTACATATAACAAGATTCAAGTTGTTCTGTTAAAAAAGAAGCACCTCCTCTATAAATAACTACCCTATCATCCAGTTAAAGCCACGTTAAAAAATACCGTTGACAATCGATAATTTTCAAACTTTCAGAGGCCTTTGTTAGCATATTGGGACGACAACCTTGTGACGTAAAATTTTAGTACAGCGTATAGAGTAATGAAATGTCCTACACTTGAAGATACTAATAAGCAAACAGCCATCGTCTTAGAAAAACAAAATTTGATGTCGACAACTTTGGTTATACGGTCATGTGGGAGACGATGCATACTAATAAATCGTATATCATATCTTACAGACATCTATAAAAACAAAACAATTTAATATCTTACGCGAGACGTTTCTAGAATTTGCCTAAAAATAAAAATTTGCATCAATCCGAACCCACTCTTTCTAAAACTTCTTTTATGCCCATCCCCTTCTTTTTTCGACAGTGCTATTAAGATGATTTTATAGCTAATATTCAATAATATTACACCCCTGCAATTTTTATTTTATTACCTTTTCATCTAAGGGACAAATTAATGCTAAACTCACTCTTTAGAATATTTTTTCTTTCTTATTCATTAATAAATGTATTACCCCCCCCCCCCCATCTTTCACATTTCTACTGCAATTTTATCCTAACCTGAAAATTTATTGTTTTTAAAACTACGTATTATCTCTCAGTTGTTTTCTCAACCTAACCCCTTTTGCATCACCGCATACTCCTTTCAAAATCAATCAGCACTTGATGCATGTTCGTATGTTATAACAACCAGAAAAATCATTTCTTTATAAATTGTATTCGTATTTACCATATTGTCACAATTTTCGAAATCTATCATTTACATTAAATTATTGTCAGTTTCTTCGTGTAAACATTATTTGACAACTACTGAGTTGTAACAGGTCTATTCCCCACTTTGGCATTGAAATTCCATGATTTTAACGTTTCATTCAATATTTCTTGTACTGTAGCATAAAATTCCAAACTAGAGCCAATCATCAAACATTTTTTTCTTTGTTTGGTTGCATTGTCACCAAATTTTTTCTGCTGTTATCTTCTAGTAGTTTCTTATCCTAACAGTAACAGTTAGCTTCTGAAGTTTCTTTCTACATATGTCTTCTTTTTCTCATTTGGACTTTATCGCTTTGAACCTTTATTAATAAACAGTTTTTTTCGTTGTGATCGTTTTATTTTTGAATAGCCTTCAAATATCTATATATTAGGGCCTTGTAATTTTGAATGGCTTCAAGAATTTCCATTTTGCTTCTGTTTTTCCTCTTAAAAACGTTATCCTCTTCTATTATCTTGTTTTAATTATGAACCCCATTTTAACAAATAAAGTCACCTCCATTTTTACTTTTTATAATTTTCTCCCTTCTAATTTTTTGTACTATATTTTTCATTTATTTGTCTTTTGAGAATCTCACTCCTCAGATCGTTAACTTCCAACTATACCACCAGCTTTATCGCATCATTTGCAGTTTTTTTTTGTATTCTCTGCCATTTTCTCGTTCTTTGCACCATTTAATTACTCTTCCTTTTCTACAATTTTGCAAAATGTGTTGCCTATTCTGCAGGTTGTTCACTAGCCCATTCAAGTGCCGTGATTCAACAAAATTGGCTGAATGGAAATTTAAAAACATTCCGCGTCTATCTTACTTATCTGATTTGGCTCTTGCTCAAAATGTTACTGGCCAAAGAGATTTAGGTTAAATGAAGAGATGAATGAAGCTGCAAATGGTTGCTTTGTTAATCTTGATGAAAATTACTTCCGAGAAGCTGGAACGACGATAGACCAAATATGTTCAAGGAAATTGAATTAAAAAAGCTTAAAAGCAAAACTGCCGTTCAGCAGGTCACTATTGACGCTTTTCATTGAAAACCTAATAGTAAAATAGCTTGTGTTTCATTTCAGATTTCTTAAAAAACATTTCAAAGTAATGGAAATATAATGGTCGTTACCTGGAACCAATAAGCACAGTGAAGTGCAAAATTGATGAGTAACAATAAATGCAAGTCATTATCTGACGCACTTTAAGTTATTAAAAAAGGCAAGATTTATCCATTTCATTGTACCGAGTAGTTGAAGTAGTAAGATGACTTAGGCAATTCTAATAATATCCTGAATAAATTGCGTCAAATGTAGAAAACACAACTCACAAACCCTACTGTAAAAAGCGCAGAAAAAGTCTAATGGATTTTGGAGACGAATCAGATGTTCTGCAGTTGGTTCATCCTAGACTAATCTTAAGGTCTATGCACAACCCAACATGTAACTGGACTTTGCTCATGTTGGAGCAGAAGCTAGAAACAACGAACATATTGAATCATCATATGTGCGTTTTAGGATGTTCTCCTTCAAAACAATTTCGACAAATAGAAAAATGATTTTTCAACACTACAGTAGATAGTGAATGGTGGAAATTACTTAACTTAATCGTTAAACCTCTCTGTCGTTGGGTATAAGACCTATGGAGTTAAATTTATTCTCTGTTGCGTATATAGGTATACGCTCCCGTCCTAAAAATAGCCGGAATAGCTCCATTTTAACGAAATCAGTGGCGCGATTTGATGGTGAAATAATTATTTACCAAATGTCAACCTTCCTAAATAATCTATAAAAATTTAATGACATTTAATTCGCTAGAAGGCAAAAATCGACGCATTACGCGACAGTAGTTTGTATGCATCAGTCGAAAAACGAATAAAGAACAAAGTTCTGCGTTAGAAAACGGTAACAGTGCTACGAAAACGCCCCAATGCTTATAATCGCTTAAGGGGATAAGTACTTAACACAAACATTAAATTTTTGAATAGCATTGACAATTCCGAGAAGGCAGAGAGGGTGTAAATGTTGATAAACGTTCTTCTTCTTTTTCTTCTTAAGGTACCATACGCTTTCCAGCGTGTAGACAATCATCTATTCTATTCTGGTCACGCAATATATAAAATACCATATTGTGCTCTTCTGACTATAACTTCCACGTCAGGTATTTTGCACCAATTCCTGATGATCTCCGCCATGAGTGTCCTTTTAGGCTGGATTCTTTTTTCCCTTCGTTTTTACACATTAATAACCTCCGTAGTAATCTATATTTGTCATTTCTTAGCACATGACCCAAGTAATTCACTTTTCTCTGGTTAACGAGGTCCAATAGTTTTCTGTGGGTACTTTTGTACTTCTTCATTAGTTATATGAGATACTAAGAAGCCTTCTGAGAATCCATGAATCGAAAGCCTCTATTTTGTTTAGTAGCCTGCTCTATAGGGACCATGTTTCTGCACCATATAGAAGTATTGATCATATATAACATTACTGCTCTTAAACGAAGGCTTATTGGTACTTCTCAACGAAGAAGAAAGATATTAAGTTTTATAAAGGTTTTTCTGGCTATGGCTACACAAATATTTACCTCTTCGTCACAATTCCATTTTGTACTTAAACCTGTCTACATCCTGAATATGTGTATTATCTATTTGTAGTTGTTTTCGTGTTGTGGTCTAGTGACAATCGTTAATTTTGTTTTGCTGGTCTTTATCTTTAGACCATATTCCTTTCCTGTTTATTTTGTTCCATGACTGATAAATCTTGAATATTGTCTGCCAATATAGCTGCATCTGTTAATTTTCTGTTTACTTTAATGCTCCTGTGTTCATTTGCAAGTGCCAGTTGAATGATTTTTTCTACGTAAATATTAAATAATACACCCTTATCTGATTCCTTTCGTGATTGGTATTTCGTTTGTGTATCTTGAGCTATCTATTTGGAGCGACGCTATTTGATTTAAATAAGGTTTTTTTTTATAATTCTTATGTCCTTGTTGTCGTGGCCGATATCTTTTAACAGGAGTAATAACAAGTCATGTAGAACATTGTTGAAAGCAATTTCATAATCTATGAAGCATATAAATACCTCTTTCCGTCGATCATAACATTTCTGGACTAGTAATTTCATACTTCACAATGCTTCTCTTGTACCTAGGCCGTTTTTGAATTCAAATTGGGTTTCCCTAGATCTTTCTTCACATATTTTACAAATTCGATTGCGGAAGACTTTTAGAACTCTTAGAAAAGTTTTAAGGGAATAACTCATAAGACTTATTAGCCTATGTTCTTCACGTATTTTAGTTTTTTTTTTTGAGGGAGCGGGGTAAAGCGATAAAGATGGATTTTAGCCAGTCCACTGGGTTATTAGCGGTGTCGTAACGTCATTGAATAGCTTGCATATTTATTTTATGTTCACTAACTTCAACATTTCTCCATGAATGTTGTATGGTCCAGGTTACCTGTTGTTTTTTTTTAATTTTTTAGTGCATATGTTACTTCAGATACAAGTATTGACGGTCCTGATAAGTCTTCTAAGTTTATATTAAAATTCGGGTTGCGATTATCTTCGAACATAATTTTTATGTATTCTTCCCAGCTTGATTGTTGACCGTAATTTGAATGAATTTGTTATCTCTAAGTTTTTTATGGAAATTAAAATAATCATGTTTCCTTCACATTGTTTCATTACCCAGTTATTTTTCGTTTTCCTTATTTTTGCACTTGTGTTTAGATCTAATTCCCTATACTTTTGCTCATTTCCTTTTGTGACTCTTCTTTTCTATTACTTTCTTATTACTTCTTCCGTGGCTTCTTGTAGGCTCTTTTAATATTGTTCCAGTGTTCCCCTACATTTTGTGGTTTATGATTTGCTTCCATAATTTTTCTGTTTATTTTAATGTTCAATACTTCTTTATTTTCCTTTTTTTGAGTCCATCTATATTGCAGCGGTTAGTTTTGGTTCTGCGGGTTACAGTTTTCCTTGTATTTAAACATTCAGGCCGATTTATACCAACTTGACCGAAAAAAAGCCGAAAAGTTGCGTGATTGCGTAGGAATTTCGAAAAAACCCTCAGTGTGAATCACGGAGACCCATAAACTTAGTTTGCTAAATGATTAAAAATTTATCTTTTAATTAAAAATGTAATCATTATTGCTTTCCAGCTGCTTCTGTTCTATGGTTAATTTCTTCTTCATTCTACTTTCTAGATTTATTGTAGTTACTAAATATTTATATTTTTCCACTTGTTCTATTTTAATTCTCTTACTAATAATAATAATAATAATAATAATAATAATAATGGTAAGGCTCTAACGCTCCGCGTGAGAACACGGCCTGCGAACTGAGAGGTTAAGGCCTTCTCTGGCGTCGTCACGCACCAACTCTGTTGCGGGGCGATGCCACAAGCACCGCGCCTTAGACGACCGCCATTATTACCCCTTGTTCGAGCGAGCGCAGGTACTCATTTATTTTCAGTGACTGAGTAGGTCACCCGCCAGGTATCAGAGAGCACCGGGAGTTGAACCCGAGCCCGCCCGTTAACCACGGGACTACGCTAACTGCTTTTACTAATAATTCTAGTAAATAATAATGGACTAAGGTTCCGTCTTTGCCTTATTCCTTCTTTTGTCGTAAATTTTTCATATTTCTTGTTTTATTCTAACTAAACAGTTGCAATTTTTATGTAAACTCTTTACTACTTCAGCAATTTGCCCTTGTTGGTTGGAATAAGAAAAAATCTATAATATATTCTGCCTATCGTAAGAGGCGACTAAAAGACGTCGGGTAAGGGGCCGAGTTCCCTCTCCCATAATAAAAACCCAATTGCGAAATCTCAAACGAAGTCTCGGAATCGACGAAACACAGAAAAACGATCTAGTAAGACATGGACACCTAAAGAGCGAATACTAAATAAAATCAGATCAATTAAACAACTACTACCAGTACTAGAAAAGTATAAAATGCAAGCTACGAATATACAGGTATACACACAATGGATACCAAAATTCAGGTAATTCTATACAGCGCAAAAGAAACGGGCAACCATGAACTAGGTGTAATCTTCGTAATTAGCTGCGCGGTAAAAAAAAACGTTATTGTAGACTTCAACCCCATCGATTAAAAATGCAATTCTTCAATGCAAATGCGTACGCTGAAAGAAAAATATTAATATGACAAGAGCCAGTTCCATCAAATGTTGAAAATAACCTACGACCCAATCTCTTCAAACGATACAAATATCATTATTACAGACGCAAAGCTAGGGAAAGAATAACATTACTGGCCAACTATAGAGCACCACAGTCTGCACCAAGAGTCTGACGATAACGGGAAAAGGCTGATCGAATTCGCTATAAGCAAAGTCTGTCCACCATCCCAATATATTTTCCACATCTTGACATCCATAAATAAATATGGGTGTTATCGGATGGAAAAACTTCCAAGCAAATCGATCACCTAACTGTCGAGAAAAACCGTGCGTCAAGTATAACGAGTCAGATAGTATCGTATCGTAACTAAAAGACTCCGACTACTACTTAGTGAAGATCATCTTGAAAAACTGCATTAGTAGCAGGAAATCAACAATAAATTGGACCAGAGAGATCTATAATATAGGAAGCCTAAAAGAAAATAAGACACTAACAGCATACCAAAGGGAAATAGGGAAAAACCTAAACCGCAGGCGAGTAACAGAAACAGTAAATAATAATGCGACGATAGAAGAGTGAGAATACAACAAGGGAACAATCGTAGAAACACAATCAGACGTGCACGTAAAGTACGCCATATGGACTGGTTTAATAAAGAATGTGTAATAGCAATCAAAGAGGAAAATAGAAACTACAACACATATATTACAAAACCCACAAGGGCCTTGAAAAATAAATATGAGGAAGCCAAAAGAACAATAAACGAGCTATTTAAGAGAAAATATGCTAAGATTACAAAAAAATCAAAAATAACAATATGAGAAAAGTATACAAACAAATGAACATCTTCAAAAGCGAATATAAACAAAATACCAACTTATATCGAGACAATGCAGACGAAATCGTCGGAAGCTCAAAGGAAATCGAAGGCAGATAGAGGGGATACTTCGAGGAGCTACTAAATTCCAAACAAGAACAGAACCCGACTAACAAGGATGGAAGAATAACAGAACCTGTAGTAAATGAAGAATTCTGATTGTATCGCGGCTAGTTTGTTGCGATAGTTTAATAGGGGGGAAAATTGTAATAATAAATCCGCTTGTTTGCGATGATGTTTTCTTCAATCAAACATTAAGATTTCTAAACTACGATTTATTGTTGACTGAAGTTCGAACAAAAATACAAAATTGCGAATGGTGCTCGAGTACATTAGTCGAGGCTTTCGATGAGGTTGCTTGTTAACGACCGACTAAAATTACAAGACTGTCGGCAAGTGATGGGATGGGTTCTTGAAATCCGGGCCAGTAAATTATTTTCAAAAAGACAGACGGCATCGTTGTCCAGCCTTAGTGGCGAAAGGACCCGTCGACAGATTAGTTAAACTCATAAATATATTTTTGAATAGAGTCATGAAACTTGTATTCAACAGAAAAGAGGCGGCGGCGGTCATCTACATGAAAGGGACCCACCGACCACTTAAACTTATAAAGCTGTCACTCGACTTGCCTGGAGAATCTTAATTTTTAAAATAAGATAATCCTTACAATTACTCTTAATAACTTAATAAATATTCCGCAAATTCTCAAAGAAGTCAAAGAAACGCTTCCTTATAAATCCAACCAAATAACAAAATATGCTGATATTAACATCCTTGGAAGAAACATACATACCACCAAAGAAATATATGTACAATTTGAAAAGGCTACAGCAGAGAAGACAATTAATACAAAATTAAGGTACTCATACCGATCAGAAGCAGGAAATCAGAATTTCGAAATAGTGAATGACTTCATATACCTAGAAGCCAACATATCCCACAAACCAAACAAAATGAAGGACATACAACGTCGGATTAAAAACGCAAACCAAATATATTACAGCCTATAAGTCCATATTTAAATCAAACGATATACATAGAAAAACAAAACAAAGTACACTTTGACCATTACTGCGTTATGGAGGCGAGACATGGATACTACCACAAAAAGCGAAAGCAGCCGTAAACGCATTCGAACAGAAGATTTTGTGCAATGAGGACGATTAGTGAAGAGTTACATACAACCACCACATCGACTGTTGAAGGAAACCGATGCTGCAACCTTCATCAAATTATAAAGACTTAAAGGAATAGGACATTAGAACCATAAAATTGAAGAGGCTAAGATCCGATTTGGACTGTAACGTCATTAGAAAAATGGATAAACTACCAACACTTTTTTTGGTTAACTATTCTGTTCTTTAAACTTCTATATATCTTCCCGTCCTATTTTATCAAATGTCTCTAAATCCACATAACATATATGTAAAATAATAAATTGATCTTTCACCCAGTTCTCTCATTACGTATATCAAATCTTGCGTTCCTCTCCGACTCCCAAAGTGACACTGTGCTTCGTTTATAGTTTAGTCAATTTGTTTTCTCAATTTCTATTCTAAAATCTTCGCGGGAAGTTTTCTCATTAGACTCCCCAATGATATTCCTCTATAATTATTAGAGTTATGGCTCTCTACTTTTTTTTATAGATTAGCATTATATCTGTTTATCATAATGCCTTTGGTCCCGTACCATGTCTGGAATAATTTTTCTCCTGATTTTACCGCTTTTAGACCTTCCTTACTTTCTCAACTTCTTCAATTCCAGTAATTGTTTCTTCTGTCTCTTACGTCATTGGTAGATTCTTCTTGTAACTGTGAGATACTTCACTGGCTAGTGGTTCTAGAAAATATTGTTTCTATTTCGCATAATACCTTCTTTTTCAATGAATTTTTTAGAGTTTTATTAATTACTTCAAGACATATCTGATTTCTCTTCTTTTTTATATCTCTCATGTTATAAAATTGTGGTGGCTTAGTGCGCTCTCGCCAATTCGATCGTTGGCATTTTTACTGCCCAGCTCGACTCAAGCTGCAATAAATGAGTACCTGGAGGTCAAACTCTGGGGTAATAATAGGTGGTCGGTACGTAGCGCTAGCCACGTTTCTACCCTTGTGTACCGTAGGCTCTAGATTGTAGCAGATCTATCCTGTTACGACCCCAAAGGGCCTTCAAGGCCTGTTACGGGGAGCTATTATTATGTTATAAAATTGTTTCTGGTTTTCTTCATACAATTCTTTTAATCTGTTGCCAATTGTATTGCTTTTTTGATTTCTACCTTTCTCCCCTCCCTATATTCTACACGTTATAAATGTCTAAACGTAGTATTTGCAGTAATTAGTTAACTATTTTTACACTTTCCTATTATTCTGTTGCCATTTTCATTTTACGATTCTTCTCCTAGATACTCCATACCATATTTTTCACAATTCTTCTATTGGGATGTCCTACTATTATTTTTCTAGTTACATAACCAATAATTTTCTATAATTCCTCAAAAAAAAACTTGCTTTCTCTAACTTTTACAGATATAAAAATCTGATTGCTCCTCAAACAGTACCTTAAAGAGTATTCTTTCATTCACAAATGTTCTTTCTCCTATTGCATTTATTTTATATTGCTGCTTTTGCATATGTCTATTATTCCATCCCACTTCATATTAGTCATTAATCTTTATAAATTAGCTTATATCCTGCTTCTTTGGTTTTTGTTTCGGTAATTCCCATATATTGAACATCACCTCTACGTTATTCAAAACTCTGATATTCCATTTTGGGGTATCTATTGATTCCTATAAATCAGCTTTAGCTCAATAATGATTTTCATTCTTTATCGTCTTGGTTTTTGTATTCTCTTCTACTTTTTTTTAATTCAATTTATTACTTTCCCCTTATTACCAGTTTCGTTATTTTTTGTTACTAGTGTTATTAACTCTTTCTTTTGTTCAAATCTGCATAGTCTGTCTTATTCAACCTTATACAATTTGTCCTTCTCCATTCCGAATTAAATTGATTGCTCCTAATAAAATAATCGTTTCGTAGTGTTCTGCTTTTATACATTGTTTCCATATTGTTTCTTATCTCGTTTATTTCGTTCTATTTCCAAAGCTCTTCATTAGTTATTAATTTTTGATACCCAATTTTGGATGAATGTTTTTTATTACTCGAATTATACGCTCAATATAATTTTATTTACTTATTTATTCAATTATTAGGAATAGTAATGAATGGAATGTTAACTAAGCCTCATTGGTAGACTCCTAGTTGACTCAACCTATCCCTAAACAATTAAATATTTTGGCCATTTATTCTAAGCCATCTGTTTTGTAGATCTTCTATCACTGGTGCGAGAGATTAATTTGGATGATGTTCCGGTGTTTTTTGGTGCTTAACAGCAATGTTTGATTAGGCGATATTAAGATCTGGATAGTCTGTTTTATAATATACCAGGATGCGAATGGAATAGTGCAAATGGTTTTAGATTGGAAACGTTAGATGACGTCCACATTAGATCGACTTGTAAAACCCTAAAGCTGACAGCCGTAAGTCCAAATTGGTCTTATAATAGCCTTATATAACAATAGCTTGTTCTTCAAGGATAATGAAGAGCTTTTTCAATGAGCCAGTACATCTGCTTTTAAATTGATATGGGGTTTCCCTGTTAATAATTTATTAATGTGTAACCCAGATTTAGTGAACTGAGAAAGGATAGTACCATTAAGGGTAACTGATGGACATTCTTGACGCTTTGTTGTAAATGTAACACGTGGTGATTAGTCTCGTTAACTTTAATTCTCTATTCAAATTTGTAATTAGGCTGATGCTACTACTAGGTCTTCGTTATACGAAAGCACTACCGTATTGTCAGAGAATGTACCTAGATGTGACATTGGCCCCATTACACTCTCTTGTGGTACGCCTGCTCTTGTTTCTTTAATTTGGGAGATACCTTTGTCAATTTTGTTGGTTTTGTTCGCGAAACACGATTGCAATAGAAAATACTAGTCGGAAGAAAATGTTTTCTGGTTTTGTGTCCAGAAAAGCAGCAGTGCAGAATGTTTTGTTTAGTTGTATAGTTTGGATGATATTTGTTATACGGTGGCAGTATTTCTGCCTAAATCCAAATTGATAGTTGAGCAACCATATTTCTTGCCTAGTTTTCATTAATATGCCTCGAGACTAGTTTCTCAAACAACTTGGATACTATGGGGGTAGCTAATAGGACGATAGGAGTTAATTTTATGGAGTTCGGTTTTGGGGGATAAGAATTATTTGTGCGAATTTGAATTCCAACGTCCAATATATAAGATAAGTCTTATGATATGAATAAATATAGATTGCATCTAATGTTCCTGGATGATGCGTTCACTTAAGGGCGACAGCCAAGATCTCATTGCAGTGAAAATTTTTGACTATCCAGTTGGATATAGAAATGATAACTATTATTCAATGGATTCGAATGATAAGTCAAATGTGCACTCATTGATATGAAACTTAAAATACAGGCGCTAAATATTCAACTAAAGACTATCTTCCAATAAGAAATATATGTATATGCACAGCGAACTATTTCTTGCTTAACGTGCAACTATTTTATAAATTGTATATCATATTACCTGATAAGTTTCATTGATAAAAAAAAGCAACTAGAAACACAAAACTATTTTATAAAATTGACAAATTTGACGAATCGTCGTATTGTTACGACCGTCATTTCTATGCGTGTCAACGTTAAGACATAAATAAACAACACTATCAATAAAATCAACAACCTTTCAAATCATATACGAATAATAAATGTTTTAATTAAGTATCACATCAAAATAATTAACATGATTAACAAATTACGAAATTTTTAATTAAGAATATATTTTTCCTCATTGAATATGACTTCAAACCACCCTTCAGGAAGTTTTTAGACGCCCTCTTCAAATAATTTTTGTTTTAGACCCATCCAAGATGTCTTCCCCAGAAGTAAATTTGCAATCAAAATAATGTCGCAAACTTCTAAAAAGATCTTGAGAGAAAGGTGAATAGAGCATGCTTTCTCAGCCAAGTTCCTCTATTTTTCTTAGGTGATATGCTCCATGTGTGGACGGGCATTATCTCAACTGGACGTGTTTTGCGTGAGCTGTGATCGTTTGATTTTTTCTCAACAGTTCAAAATTCGACCAAGGTACCGCTTTATCTCTTTGGCTAAATTATTGGTGCCAACACTTAATATTGTATTGTGTAACAATTTGTTTCAGGCATAAAGCTCGGATATTACGACAGTGCAATGATATGCATGCATCACCGGAATGTTGAAGTTGTGCCATTGATGTTCTTTTTCCAGTTGTTTCAAATGTATGAGTTACATCTAAGTCTTTTGCTAGCTCGCGAACAGTAGTGGAGTAATTATTTTCTACCAAAGCAACAAATATCAAAATCAAAAAGCTAAAAATATAGTTTTTAAATTTCTCATGCCATTTCACTTGTATCACTTCTATACCTCATCTTTTTCTTCACTCAACCCTTTCCATTCATTGTCGCAAAAAAGCCTCCCTATGTTCTTCTATGCCTCAAGATCGTCAATGTTTCTCATCTATTCCAAGCGAGTTACTCTCTTTTAAAGGCGCCCTCTACTTCTCTTTCCAGTCCATGATCTATAATACTAGATCCCTTTATTTCGTCTGTTGTTCGATTGTCTTAATGTATTCCCGGTCCATTTTCATTTCACAGACGTTGCATGGTGCACAACCTCTGCTGCTTTTCATTTATAATCCAATCTTTGATATTCATCATTTATCTTTTTTTGTTCTTTAGGACCTGCTGTTGTTTATCAAATGCCGACCCTTCTAGCCGCATACGCCTCTCTGTTTCAGCTGCCAGATTTTATTTATTTAGTTTAATTAACCGACCGAAATATATGTATTCCTGGATATTTTCTATTATTTCTCCATCTATTGTGATGTTTTTCTCATCATATTGGTTCTTCTACCATAAACTACAGATCATTATACGCAAAGCATTGGTTCCATTTACGTTTACGCTGTTCTCGTCCCTTTCTAGTCCTCGAATAAGTCTTCTAGGGCGGTTATGAATAGTTTTGGGATTATCATATTGTCCTGTCTTGCATTTTTATGGTTAGTATTAATGGAGTCTTTTCATGCATTTGTCCTGTGACTGTCATTCACCCTACGCTTTCTTAGTGCATTTTCTATTGCCTATAAAACCGCATTATACTCTATTGATCTTTCAATTCAGATTCTTAGAGTAAGTGATTGCACGTCCTGTGTCCTTTACAAAATAGAGCTTAACGGTAGAATTTTAGTTTATTGTTAGTTATGTTGACAATGATTTTATTAGTAGTTTATACATTTGAGATAACAACGAGATAATTTACAATTTTCTACACTTTGAATATGTTTTTTGGCCAGTACTGTCTTAGGGGTAATATTGTAGCCCAATGTTCACTGTTCGAAAGTAACGTACTAAGTCATAGGATGTATTTGCACGACTTTATGTCACAACCTAGCACATATGTTTCATAATCTTTCTTTGCTTTTTTTGCTGTTTCTTCACGGTTTAATTTAATATTATTCATCACCAGAAAAATTCAAATTACTAAATCTGTCGCACTATCTAATAGTTGTCATACACAAATGGAATCCTCTATTAATCTGAGAATAAAATATAGCCAAATATTTTTCCTGGCGACATTCACGCTCATACTCTTTAAATATTTATACTACTTTTTAATGTTTCCAATGACATCAGAGGTATTACAATTACACAAGGTCATGCATTTTCTGTTTGTCCTTTTTTCTGGCAATTTTTTTAAGTTGCAGTTATCCTCAATTCACAGATAGTATTAATGTTGTTGTAGTAGATGTCATAAATATTTCTTTTACTGATTCAATTGTACTAGTAGCAGCCTCTACAACTTTTTTACTGCACTACATACAAAAATTGGATAACTCCTCAATTTATATAATTATGTTTTTGTTACACATGTGTTTTAGTACCACGTAATATGTTTAAAGTTAATTTAAGGACGTTTAACCCTTTAAATTGATCAGTGAAAAATGTTAAACCGTAAATTTTCACATAAATGAAAGGATTACTGTAATCTACTGCACAAAACTAAGAATATTGAATCGTTAGTTATGATATAGTTCTATGAAATTATTTGGCTGCTATTATTGTACAACACAAGACCTTCCAAATCTTCAAGAAGTTCCTGTCACAAACATTTAGCGATTTTTTTTAATCCCGATCACGTGGTGAGTAACACTATTCTTTTAAAAAGGTAATGGTGTATTAGTTACAGTTCAGGATTATTAACGAAGTTCATATTTACCAAGTTCAATGAGAATGATTCGGTGCATTATCATGGTACTTATTGATTTAGCTATTGATCATACTATAGTAACAACACTAAACGATTTCTACTTGCTTCATCCGTTAACAGAACAATTCGAACGAGGTCAAAGTGAGCGGAAGAGTATGCGTACATTTAGCTAATATTAATTTCTAGGTGCCATTACAAATATTTTTAAATTGCCCCTCATTTGTTAACCTTTCATCATATCTTTTTTAAAACACGTATGAAACCTTGTTTTTACATATTACAGTATTCGGCGAAACGTTAATAATTAAACTCGTTAATCTAATTAAAATATATATATTCTAAAATTAACATTTCTATAAAGGTGATGTAAGCAGGCATCCAAATTGTTTATTAAAGCAAAATTATATTACGTAATCACCACTATTTATATAACTCTACCATCAAATTGAACTTATGTCCGCTGCGTTTTCTATTCTACGCTTGTTTTCGCAGAAATCACGTATACTGATATTTAAACTTTTTAGTGTTGCTATCGCTAAGTATCTTAAAGCAGTTCTATTTTTGGCCTCAAAAGTATGTTTAGATTTTACCAAATAACTAAAAGGCCACATTAATATTAGGACGGCTAGTGCAAATAAGAGATAAGTACAGTCTGCGCCACGAATGCCGGGCCTTGGGTGACTCATTTAGACGCCAGAGCTGTTTGACGCTGGCCTCCGGCGCCACTCGTGGCGCGAATTATGGATAACCCACTCAAACGTAAAGCAATAGGTTCGACAACATAGATTTTCAATAAGAAGTTACAGACAATCAACAAATTGTTCATGAAATCAAAGGAGTTATTAGAAACAAACACACCAACTACACAACACAACTACTTCTATTTGCTCACTAATTCCTTCTACCTTCACTGAAACACATTTACAGAAAAGGTAGATGAATCTCAAAAATGTATGAGAACTCTGTACTAGTTTAATCTTAATTATACAGACAGATTTCTAATATGAAAAATACACGTGTTTCCTGATATTCTCCATAACATTAGTAAGAACACTCGTCTCAGTTACAGCATGTTCATACATTTCTTTTCAATTACATATTTGCTCCTAAGTAAATGGGTGCTATAAAGTGATGTTAAAATACGTTACTATCCATTTTTGCTCCTTTTCTGATCAGGAATTCTCCCTTCATAGTTAGAAAGTCCGACATCCCCAATTTCCATGCAAATTGAGTTTGATATGGCATCCGGTTCTCCACGATGGCGCGCATCAAATAAAATAAATGTTATTATTTATAAAAGCAGTCATAAACCCGCTGAAACTTTTAAAAATTATTTCACGAAAGTTTCTACGAAATTCCAAAAAACAGGACACGTTCCGCCTTAAATGTGTTAAGAAGGTTTGTTTTATCTACACATCCAAGGACATTAACTAATTTTTTATTGAAAATCAGTTAGGATACTTACTAAGGGTTTATCGCACAACATTCCGGTGTATCATTTAAAAAAATGAAGGTATGGTTCTGGTATGATTAAAAAAGAGACTGTCATTACCAAATCTCGAAAAATAAATACCTTACAAGTTCATTACCCTAAGCTTAACGTGGATCCCAATTAGTCAATTAAGAGATCTTAAAAAACGATTACAGATAATCACTCATTTCCAATATTAATAAAAGACTACAGTAAACATATGGGATATGTGGATAAAATAAACCTACCATAAAACGCACAGGAAAAGAAAACGCCAAAATCATAATCAAGGAAATAAATCTTGAAGCAGTTGAAAGTCATTCTCTTTGCTGAATTTATAGTGATATGACCATTCGAAACAAATAAGTCGAACAAAATGGACATCCAAGATTGAGCCTACACCAAACCATAAATCATAAATTATAAAGGCAACTTGTAATAGTCTAATCACACGAAAAAATAATCTCAACAAAAAAATTATGACATAAAGATGACCTTTTTTGTACCTAAACTAATCATATTTTGAAAAACGCCATATTCGTTTACCGTGGCACAAGGATTTCTGTATCGATAATACTTCTTGTATATTATCTGGAAAGCATTCGAGTAATCATTCGTTATCTGTCATATGGATACAAAATATTTGATTATGGATTATTTAGATAAATTTTTGTGTACTCATCTTTGATGGTCATACATACGTGATATTGGCAAATGCGTACGACACATACGTGCTTAGTCTCCAATTTTATATAGTAAGTGTTACGAAGGTATGATTATATAGATACACAATCATCTGAAAATGAAAGGAAAATATGCATGGGTACAGAATAAAACTGTGGACACTGGAAGTAGAATATACAAGACCACGTTTAGAAAAAGAAAAAAAATAGTTAAATATCAAAACAATAAAAAAATAAGAAGAAATCATCTTTAAGCCGGTTACAATTGTTTTTCTTTCATAAATCAAAAAATATTAAACAATAAAATACTTAAAATTCGCCCTACACGTCTAGAGGTGCTTTCGATTATGATTGAAATTGCCATTAGTGTTTCAAATCGCTCTTTAACATCCAACCGTTGCCATACAAAGTAATTTTTTTTATTTTAATGAATTAAAGTATTTTCTGATTCCCCACAAGTCAAACAAAAACGTATTGGGCACAGATGAGCACGGAATTCCGCCATGTTGAAACTATAATAGAATTTAAGAACACTGGCATGTTTTTTTATATTTTAATAGGATTATTAGCAAAAACTTCCTCAACCCCACTTATTACCAACAATAGAAATACCCAAGTTTTTGGAGAACGCCGCACCGAATCACCTTTATCGTCGCTGTTCTAGAATTGGATCGTCTTTTAAGGGCGGGTCTTAATAATGGCTTTTATTGGTTTATATCCTGTAGCGATTTATTAATATTACCAGAAACAATAAAACTGAAGATTAACTTCTTCTCTTTCATATCTCTTAATACGGCTATGACCTCGAGTAATGTGACGTTATCCATTTCCTACATTCCTTTCTGCTGGTTGTTGCCCTCTTTATTTGTTCTGGTGTTGTCTTTCCTATTGGCTTTGCTTGCAGATACCATTTAGTCCTTTTATTCATATCCATTTTAATAACATGTCTATACCATGCCAATTATTTCTTTCCTATTTTTAGTTTCAGTTCTTTGTCTATAGTTTTATTTTTCCATTTACTTATCATTCTTATTCTTTGTGTTCTAGTGAGTATTAATGACACTTTTGTGGCACACAGAACTGTTTAGATTACAAGTGCATTATAAATATTGTTGTCTTCGTAATTATTTCCTTTTTTTATTTGTTTAATATAGCAATACATATTTGTTGCTTTCTTGATCTTGTTTGCAACTTCAGTTTCTACCTTATATTTGATTCTAAATATTCAAAATTTCTTAATGTTCTTTTTCTTTGCACGTACATTGTTTGCATCAATTTTCATCATCATCCCCCTCATTTCTATTTCTTTTGTCTATATATTTATCAGCATTTACATTACTGCTGTCCTATCTGCTACGATCACTTGTTTACAAAATTTCTACGAATTTTTATAAATTTATAGAACTTCTTGCACATGATACATGCCACTAAAACTCAAAGATTAGGGTATCATAGATTAGAACTGTTTTCTGTGCAGTAGCTCTAAAGTCGGGACTCAAAATTGGTTTATCACTATTATTGGACACTCAAAACGGCCAATGCAGAATGAGTATAACAAAAAAATATATAAAATATTAACAAAAGAAATTATAATGCCACCATTACACAACACTGAATTCAAAATGTCAAGAAATCCAACAGGATGTCTTAAGTGGACAAATAAAACCTATTAAGATGACGGAAATAATAAATAATGGATAATAGTTTAGGTGATGCATTCGCTAGAAAAATAGTTAAACAAAAATTGGTTGTTTTCTTTTCGTGTGTTTTAAGTGCGTGATTTTTCCAATAAAAATATTTTTAATCGCCTTTATAAAATTGTTTGCGTCCGAATCAAAACGTAATTGCCAGAAAAAATTGTTTACTTAACGCAGATGCTAACATAATGCTTATAAGATTATTCAGAACAGATTTTGTTAATTTTACTTGTTAAACAACGCATTTTACAAAATTTTTACAGTTAATGTCGCTGTCAAAAATAAAATGCGAGAAAAACAAAAATCTTTAATACTTTTTAAATTGTTAAAATTAAAAAAAAACGTAAAAATTGTTTTTCGAGATAAGTATACAACACACGATACTCGAACGCAATGAAGCCTGCTGTTGGGAGTGGCCAACCATTGCGCATGTAACAGTCAAGGCCATGCTACAATGTGTAATATGCATAAATCTGATTGGTCGCGCCGGTTTCTCGGAGAGCCCTTAAGCCATTCGCTATTGCTAACTATACACAACCCCACTATCTTTAACTTGTATACTTAGGGCTCCGCTTGCCATTTTGATTTTTTATTGTTTACGATTACCTGCATGCTTGTTACTAGAATCTCGATATTGCTTGAGCTAATGTTTCCCCCCCAACGAGAATAATACACCGAAATGCTTTACATGGCGGAAATGCCTAGGCTACTGAAGGACTATTAGAGGCGATACCTCGATGAAGAATGCTATCTTGACTGCAAGGTGTTCCAGGAAGTCGCTGATGATGCATGAAAAACAAAATCCCTCCCAACCTGTGAAAAGAAAAAAGACCTAAAATGACATGGCGACACAAGAACCGTCTACCAATGTACATCGTATTTTAAGGCGTGTAAAAAGGGACCAATTGTAATCATATTCTGGCCGAAGTGTAAAAGCTCAAAATGGTGCAATCTTGCCGATAAAAATGTGAAGCGACGGATCAAACTTGGATAAGAATGAAATATTCAATATTGCCAATTTACATTATTGAAAATATGCAAATCCTAGAGTTGTGAAAATGAACATTTTCATCAGTTTTGGCTCAGCATATGGGAATAATTTAAAGCACATTGATTAGGCCTTTTAAATTTCTAAGAAAAATTAATCGTGGAGATTACATAGAAAATTTGGAGAATTAGACAACTTAAAAGAGCGAAATTTGAGGACAAAAGTAAAATGAACACCTACACTCAACTATTATAATTATCAAATTTTAAGTCATACACAGTTTAATATGAGAAATGTATAGCTGGCTACCACAATTGGCAATCATTTGAAAATGTAAGAAATTAAAAGCGAAGTCGAAAGTGAAATCTTTCAATTTTGAGACATGAGTAACAACCATATAGTACAATACAATTTGAAATTCATCACGCAAGTATGAAACATTACTTAGAAAATCACAGACCAAAAAGGGCGCGAACCACCCAAAAATGAACCAAAATGTTACGGGTTTTATAAAACAAAGTAGATCGATGTTAACAATTGCAGAAATTTAAATTGAGAGTGGAAACAATGCATTTTGATGGATGATGACACTTCTGCTACACAAAATGTGTAATTGATTAGAATAAGGTGTTAAAGTGCAAAAATTTGAGTTCCTGCAAATTTTTTTTGTACAAAAGGAGCAATTAATAGAGAAACTTGTAAGCACAAGTAAATCGATTTATTGGCCATATAAATAAATAAAAAAGATCTTTGAATGAATTAGAAATTAAAGTATTTCAAATGTTTGCAATGCATGTGTTTTCTCCATATTACCAGACTGTTCTTTATTCTTCCAAAGCTTTTAACAATTCCTTGATGCAAAGTTTTCTATATTCATAAATGATTCAGAACAACAAAAACTTCGTAATGTCCCTAAAGATAAAAATCCAAAGAATTTAGTTCAGACAACTTAGATCTGTTCAACGTCCTCTAAAATCGCGTTCCATAAATGTAATTCGGAGAAAAAGTGACGGAGCACCATCATTCATCCAAAACCTAGTATTTTTCACTAGTATGTTGTCAAAGCAAAAAAACATCCAATAAAAACACCGATGGTTTCTGCCCTAACATTTACAGAAAATTACGGTTGGTGTCGTCTTTCCTCAATGAAGCTATCAAGATTTTCATCTTGTCAAAAGTTCATTGCGAAAATTGAAAACACTATCACGATCAAAAGTTGCTTTGTCATGAATAAAACGCGTTCTTTAGAATTAATTGGACGTGTTCGCTAATTCACCACGCTTCTCCTTCATGCTAGAACGTGTATCTTCCCCAACAAACTTAAGGATCGCTTCCTCCAATGTATGAATTTTGATTGTTCTTGGATGTTTCCGCTCATATTTATATGAAGATGTGCATTAATTTAAAAAAATAAATAGATAAAAATACCAATAAACATTTACAAACATTGATAAATGGTGATGTGGAGAAGCTTTAGCAAAGAGTCCGTAGACTATTTCCACTAGTTTTTCTATACATCAAATACACATCGCTTTATTTATGCACAATTTTTGTACAAGACTAATAGGGATCAAATCTGAAGGACACATGTTTACTTGATTGTGATAAAAATAATCTTATCATACTGACGAAACGTTGGATATTTTGTTTTTATACTTCGAAAAGTAAAAATCAAAGGCATATATAGACATATAAGCGGCCCAATATTCACAAGCGGTGCTTTTTATGGAAAAGTTCGAATAGCCACAATTTCTTTAAAGCAGCATTTTGTTACAATTAAATTATTTAAAACATAACTATATAAGCTTACTAAATTAGGTTAAACACAAAAATCATATCCACACTTCACTCTAAATTTTCTTGGTCCATTTTTTTTTGTACTTTACCAATTTTTCCCTCTGCTCCAGGTATTGTCTTGCGTTGTTCACTATTTAACTTGGTCCATGTTTTCCTTGGTCTGCCTCTGCCTCTTCCTCTTTTTTACTGTGATCTTGCCTGCCATATTATTTTTGTCATAATTTCCTCTCCCATCCGCACCATATGTCAAAAATATCTTAGTTAGCGCCCAATGCTTTCAATTGCCTTCTTATCTCGTCATTTATAATTTTGTCTCTTCTCGTAACCCCTTTTACATCTTGAACGAATCCCATTTTCATTGCTTGAATTTTGCTTTCTATCTACTTCGTAGTACCCATCCTTCACTTCCTTATGTCCTTAGAGATCTCTTTTTCCCAATGAATGTGTTTTTTAAGCTGCGCTTTCTAGTCTATTGTTTATTTCAGCATCAATTTTTCCGTTCTTCCGTATCTTCATTCCCAAATATATAAATGTTTAAACTTTTTCAATTTCCGTAACGCTTAGTTTTATTGATTCTCTTTTCCTATTACCATTTCCTTAGTCTTCTCTACGTTTAAATAATTTGTTTAGCATTACTGCTCCCTTGTAGCTTAGATTCTTCACTATTTCTGACATTATCCTATTGTAGCCAGCTGCTTTACCTCTTTTTAACTTTTGCGTAGCTTCTAATACTTCCTCTATTGTTATTTCTTTCTGTACTTCACTTCCTTCTGTGTGTTCTGTACTGTTTAGTTCATTTCCTTCCTCTATTTTCATTTTTTGCGTTTGTTCTGTCGTTAACATTTCCTTAAAATACTCCCTTTGTGTTTTATATATTTAGCTTTGTCCATTTTCTCTTTTCTAAGCGAACTAAGTGTAAATATTTTATAAAGTATCTTTTAAATTCCAAAGCAGTCCCGTTCCATTTTTTCTTTAAATTCTTCCGATGATTTTACTTTCTGTCACCTAAATATTCTTTGTATAGCTGTTACTTAATTTTTATTTCCTCCCTTGGCCCGTCGATCCCCCAGCTGCTTTGTTTCTTTCCGCTGTTAAGTTCTATAGTTCTACATACTTATTTTGCTACCATTATTAGTGATTTTAATACATTTCCACAATACCTATGGTGGTAAGTTGTTTTCATTGTTTCTGCTAAACTTTTCTTCTACTCTCCTTATATTATCTTGTCGTCTTTTCTTCTCTCAACTTGTATATTTTGAGTTTTCCTTTATATTTATTACTACTTATTCCCTTAACATTTTTCCCTTTTATCTTTATTTTAGACATCACTAACTATGGTCAGAGTATATTTTTGTTCCTCCTTTCACCATTATATCTTTTATTTCACATTTGTACCCTCTGTTTATTATGTAGTCCAATATCAATTTATTTCCCCGATATATTTATGTACATCTTTATGCGTAAAGTAGTATATTTTCATATTGTTCTGTATGCAGAAGTCAATTAGTCTTTCACAATTGTTATTTTTGGTGTTCTCACCGTTTCTCCTGATTCCTCGTCTTTCTTGTCCACTCTTCCATTCAAGTACCCTAATATTAGTATATCAGCATATATATTATCCTCTATAGAACTCTTCTTTTAATGCCCTATCATCTTCATTGGAGCTGTAGACCACTATTAAAGTTGTTTTTGTTTGTCTATCTAATGCCATTTCAGTCTTAAATACCCTCTGCGACCCCCCTAGTTTGTTTGTATAATTTATATTTTCCTTTTTAAACATGCATCCTACTCCTTTTGACCGGTGTATATTGTCTACCCCACGATATCATATAATACTTCTCTTTTTCCTTTATGCTCCTAATGTCCAGGTCCACCTTTATAATTTCTTTTCTATTTCTTTTTCTTTTCCTGCTATGCTACTAATGTTCCAAGTACCTATTTTCCAAATATCTTCTTTTTCATTTCCTCTTTTCTATCGACTATTTTTGCTCGGTTATTATATCGTCTTTTCTCACCACCTTTGTTTTGCCATGTCCGTCCGTCTAGTCCTTACATTAATTTTTAGGTTTTTGGATTCTCTTGTCCCTTGTTTTTATTTCTTTCAACAAACGTTTGTTCCATTTCCATTCCTTCCTTCCTAATATCGACATCGATATCTCTTTCTTATTTTGTTAAATCATTTTTTAATATCTACCTTGTGTTTTCTTATATTTTATTAATTTTGTTTTATTTTTTATTGCCTCCACTTTTCTTCAAAGCTTGCTAGTTCGATTAAGCATAGTTTTGGCCCTATTTTGTAAACTCATTTAATCCGTCTTTTAACTTCTGTTTTTATCTGTTGTTAGCCCTTGTAAAACTATATTATCCCGTTTCTTCGCTTATTCAAATTGCTGTAATCTCGTGTTAGTAACTTTTTACTCTTTCTTTGGCTCCTTTAGACTCTAATTTTCTTTCTTTAATTCAACTAGAACCTTATTATGCTCGGCCTGGTTTAATTTTATTTGATTAACATCTGACATTAACCGCTGTAGCATTTCTAAGACCATCCAATTTGTTCTCATCTTATGTTCCAATTTTACCGGCAATTTATTTATCTTCTTGGTCCTGGGGAAGGCCTGTGTTTCTTCGCCATTGTCCTCCATTTCTATATCTCTTTTCCTTTTGTTCGCCATCTGTTCATTCGCAGTCCCTGTATAACATTTCGTTTGTGTTTGTTGCTGGTTTATTCAATTATCTAAATTATTGTTTGCACGCCCTTGGCTCTATTCTCTTAATTACAATTTTAGGGTCTTAATATCTAAATTTTATATGGAAATAATAATTCCTTGGTTGTCCCTGGCCGTATTATTTATCGCATTGCACTGCTTGTGATTAACCGTCCCTATCAGCCCAGGTTGACCCTTGGAGAACAATAGGCGTTACGCTTAACTTTTACTTTCTAGTCTGTCTTCGATATACTTCATCGTCGACACATCACTTCATCTTTATCAGACCAAATCAAATACGATAAAAACATGAGAAATATACGCTACTGCATTAGGTGTTCCGCAAGGTAGTGTGAGGTCTGGTTCTCTATTTAATCTACACAGCCGACCTATCCATAACTCCAAACACAGTAATTAGAACATTCGTAATCACATCAATTTTAGCCACAAATAAAGACCCAGCTACTGATTTACAACTAAAAAACGCATAAATATGCTTTACGAATAGTTTATTAAACGAAAAATAAAAGTAAATAAGAACATGTCCACACGTACTTTTCAAATTAAGAAGACAATCTCGATAACATGGAAATACCGCATGCTACAGAAGTTCATTACCTGGGACTACAGCTAGATAGCAAATTAACATGAAAGCTGCATAAAATAAGGACAATAAAGGGAATGGATCAGAAACCTAAAAAAATGGGTTGGCTAGTTGAAATTAATCCCCGTTTTTTTAAAAATAAGGTCACCATCTATAAAATTATAATCAGACCGGCTTGAAACTATGGGGCTGTTCCAGTATGTCCAATTATTCAAACGTTTCAGTCGAAATTCCTAAGATTAGTAGCAGACGCACCTAATAACGCGGTACTTGCCACATTGCCCCACATCAGAGATGATGCGCGACGACCGGGTAAAGGGAGCGAACATATGAGAGCCTTAACCTCTCAGCTCGCAGGCCGTGCTCCCACGCGGGACATTAGAAGCCTTACCATTATTATAAGTCAAAATTAATCAAACATCGTTACCTTTAATAGAATGGCAAAATGGCTGGCGTCGCACTATATTACGCGAATAATGTCACTTAAAGTGGCCTTGATACTCAAAATGTTATTTTTTTTTCTTCAGGAAATCTCGACGAATTTGGAAGTCTTCCATTCTGTAGAAATAAAATGAAATACAATTCATAACACTGTTCTTGTTGAGCGTATCCTTTTAATATTGATGAACAATATGGGTAATCTAACAGCTGTAGGCCAAATCAATCTCGCAAGTTACACAATCGGTAAATTCTGAGTAAGCTAGCGCTTCTTCGTACAACTATTCTTCCTTGCGTGGTACACTATAGGATTTCGTATTTTCGATTATGTAAGATGTGTTCAAAGAATTCCAACTTTCTTTTTTTAACATTTAATCGAAGCTTCAGTTCCTTTATCCATTCTACCCGGTGCTTGTAGGTGTGTAGTATGGTCCGTTCAGAAAATTTCAATATGCATGAAATTTATTTAGTATGCATCTTTATGCAGTACTGAGAATACGTAGGATCTGACCTTTATTAATAATGTTGATGAAATATTCTGGGTTATTTAGTAGTTTCCTCAATTTCCTAATCTTCCTGGCTCGGCTGAATTCGTCTTCTGTATGATATTTTCATTTATTGTGGCGCCAAGATATTTGAACCGATGAATTTGTTCCATCGCCTTGTTGTCTACTATCTCCGCTGACTATTCTTCCAGAGCTTCTCGATATATATATATATATATATATATATATATATATATATATATATATATATATATATATATATATATATATATATATATGTATATGTATATATATATATACTGAATAAATATTAAACAGCATTAAAAAGAGGACTCATCCCTGCCAAATACCTTTTCATATTATATTTATGTCATGATAATCAATATTGAGCTTCTGTAACATAAATGTCACACTCCCCTGTTTTTCTAGGTGGTTGTTGGTAATCAACGGTTTCAAACTCGCACTTTCCTATGTAATGTTGTGAAGTTCTACATCCCTTATGGCTAATTTTAAACAAGCTTGACAAAGCGTTGGATTTTTTCAAATTATCGTACTATTGTTTGATCGTTCTCTCGTTTTAATTGGGAAACTCAACAATGGCCTTTGTTTTCTAATATAGCTTTATCTACTTTCGCACGAAATTGAGATAGTTATACAGATAACGTACTGCTGCTGCAATACTCATCTACGAGACTTTAAAGTGATGACACAGGAACACCGCTTTTAATTTACTTGCAGAAACAACAAAGTAAACAATACTATTTGCTTTGCTTACAACACAAGTGAGTTGCAAACTGAAGATCATAAAGATCATTTACGTACATATAATTTCTAGAATCTGATGTAACGCCTACACTTCGACGAATTATATACAATAAGTCCTCACTGTATTTTATTTATAGTGAAAGTTATACAAGAACTTTTCTATTTTATGAGTCATAAAGATCTATTTAAATATCGAAGAACGCAACGCAATATTGAGCCCTTTTGGAGCGCCTTCCAGAACTTTTCTTAATATTTCAGATGATAACGTTGATGATTTCCTCCTATATTTTGAGATTTATTCATAAAAACTAAAGTCAGATATGATTAAATCTGGCAACCTTCTTTAAAATAAGCAATCCAGATCTACCTTGAAAATATCATTCTCAAAATAGTCATCATGTTGGTACCATATATTCCCTAAATGAAGCTCTTCCATTTTTGAAACAAAAAATCTTACAACGATCTGTAGCATCTCCCATTTGTAATACCAATTTTACAATAATGGCACACCATACAGTAACTTTTGGTTCGTAAAGTGATATTTCATGAAGTATTCGTGGATTCTTATTTTTCCAATAGGGATAATTCACAACTCGGTAATTTGGTTTTGAAGGTTTCTGGCTGCAAACCATATGATGATAATTGAGTTGGTCGTTTTCTTGTCGATGTTGTTAAATCTTTCACTATATTGTTACGTACACTCTATATTCTTCGCCAACATGTAGTTTAACAGTTATAGTCCCAGTTAGTTCAAAATGTGCACCTAATCACCAAACCAAAATGTCTTTGCTGGCGAAATCGGACGTCTACATTTTCTTCAAACTTTTTACTGGACTAAAATACCTCTTTCAATAAAACATTTTACAATTTCCGCATATACTGATTCATGATGAAATTCTCTTTTCAACTAAGATAAATTTGAAATATTTTATAGCAACATTTTATTAATCTTCTATAATACATAGTTGAAATAACTAGAAGAATAAGAGTTGAGTTGTGCCACCATTTATGGATGCTATAGATCCCTTATAAAACTTATTGGTCTTTTAGTTTATGTTATAGCAAATAAAGTAAATTGAATATTCAATATTCCTTGGTAGAAAACGTACTAGTTAAGATAAAGTTTTTACTTTTGAAAGTATTGGGCTATGATGGCGCAGAATGATTGAGAAATTCAGATGACAGCAGTAATTTCATACATTAAAGTATTAAGGGCGTTTTTCTATTTCAACTATCTTTGATTTGGAAAAGTTGATTTGGAGCCTGTTACTTTATGATCTGTGATAAGCGCCGATAAGCTATCACGTTTCTGTGTAGCCAGACAATATTTGCAGATGTGCTTCGGATATGCCTTTTGGTGTGACCTGCGCCAATCCTCAACAGTCTTCACAATTTATTTCATATTGTTCATGGAATTCGTAATGGTAATAATTCTTGGCTAAGTGAATAAAGACAGCTATTTTCTTATGTCTCTTATAATATTGGTAATGTCCCTGATATAAACCAAGGACGATTTTTGATTAAAAAGGTTGTGAGATTTACATACTCACAAACAAACAGGATGTTTCTATTTTCTACTTTTTCATTTAGATGGGAACTTTGGCACCATGCCAGAAATAAATTTACAATTTTTAAAATATCTTGGTAGTTTCTATTTTGCAAAGAAAGCGTTAAAACAATTTTTTTAATTAGATTCCAAATGTTTAAAATTCGATTTTCCTAAGAGTATTCAAAGTTTACAAAAAGGGAAATTCTTTCAAATTCTCAATTAAAGATGTATAATTTTTGCCTGGTCTGTTTTTATGGATTTGTTACTCCTAACAACGTAAAACAACAGAAACCAATTAACTATGAGATAATCAATTTAAAACGTACGTAAATAATGCATATATTCGCACAGGACGCTATTGTTTTCGATTATCCATTGTTTTCGTCGTTGATATTTGCATTATTTGGTGTTAGACACATTCCTCAATTTTTGAGTTAGCGAAGACAATGGTGTTCTGTGGATAACAAAAATTATAGTAATGCATAAAAATTTTTTAATCAATCTAATGGGAAGTTATCCAATCAGCCTCATTTTTTTAAAATCAATCTAAACTACCAAGCAATTGAGTATTTACTAAAAATATACAAATTGGGCTGCTATTCATCAGAATATGTTGTATGGTAGATTCTGTTGTGCCTTCAGACAAATCTTCCTTTTAGAACACCATCACATACAATGACATATCTTTTTAACGAAATCTCTGACCAGTAGTAAATTATTTTGTTGCAAACTCGTCTTATTATTTTATAGTATTGCGAATAAAAATGTAACAAAATGGTGAAGACAAAACTTATACAACTCTAATTAAGAGTTTTCAAATGTACCTTTTTCAAAAATCTATGGCACAAATTTCTGAAATCGAGTGTTAAAAAATCTAATTGTCCACCATATTTTTCAGACGATACTAACAGACATTAAAAAAACAAAACCAAAATCGTTTCAATTTTTTCCAAGAGTTCCACAGCTAAAGGTTGGTAAAGATTCTCATACAGTTCTTCAAAAAATAAGGAATTTAATGGCAATTACACTTATTACGTTTCCTTTCTCCAACAAGCTTATAAAGTTTGGATAAATACAACAATACAACCGTTTTTTTAATGATTGACAATAGTTGTTATAAAAGTAATCTTCAATATATCAAAAGTGCGCACATTTTTGTAAAATTTCATTTAAAACATAGAAGTACATGCAACATTTATCTTCAATGTAGAAAACAAGGCATGATTACTGCAAAATATGAACAAAAATAGAAAAGGTATAAAAAAATGTTCGCTTTTTGGAAGACAATTGCCTTAAGAGAGTTAGAACATGCAATCTGCGTTTTTGATACGTTCATTACCTCCTGGCATCTTATTTAAACAAGAAATGTCAATTCACTTTCCTTAATGACTTGGAATTTTTCTACAAACATCTTAATAGTATTTTAAGTAGTGCTACTGAACTACAAGTAGCTAAAAATGTTAATGATAACAATACAGATTATGTCAAAGAGCAATATTTATATAGTTCGTAATAACTAATATGCAATTCTTTTTATATAGGTTGTTGCTAAATATGTTATAGTAGGTTAAGAAGACTCCTAGAAATTAAAGCTGTAAAACTAAGTCAAACATCTTTGGCATCCGGATTGTCGTATCTTCGTTTTTGGACAGAAACTCAAACTGTTATCTTACTTTCTATTTAAATCTCACCAATATGTAAAGAAACATTGAAATGACAGTAGTCTACTGGTAGACCAAATCGGAAAAGTACGAAAGGGAAGGCCCAAATTGTCAAGCCTGTTAGTATTAGAATATTGGGAAAAGTTAAGATTAAAAAATTTTAAGCGAGAATTCAATACCTCCCCCAGGAGAAAGATCACATTAAAGAAATATATAACCGACTTAAAAATGTTTGGGCAAATATAAATTAATAGATTATAGCAAGAAGTTTTAAAAAATTCAGAATATAAACAGCCTAAAAAGATTAGGAAATAACAGACTTTAGTAGCCAGAAGGAGAAAGTAAAACTTTCACTTAATGAGTGATGATGAAAAGAGCTATGAGGTTAATTAAATAAGTAGTAGATGTAATAAACGAAAAGGTTAATTTTGAATTAAACCAATCATAATTTGCATTCTATAAGCTATAATGAGGTTTCTCCCTCATATTAGATCTACTGACCATCTTTTGTTTCCTAGTAGTGGAGGGTAAGGAACAGCACTAACATTTAGTCATCCAAATGTCAACCTCACCTGCATGTGGTACCCTCTGCTAGATAACAAACGAGGCTTTGACGATGCAGCAGAAGGTATCATGATTCACAGTAATGTATCGAGCCTCGGACATGGACGGATCACCAAACGACAACAGGCAATAAATATGATACGATCTGGTACATGGAATATCACATCCCTTACACGAAAAGAGAGTGAAATTATAGGAAATATAAAAATGACAATATCAAAGAAAGAGTTGATAAAAAGGAAAAACCACAGAACAAATCCAAATCCTTTCCAGGAATAGACAAGAATATAAGAAATAGCTCAATACCCCAACACCATAATGGTAAACTGGAAAGTAGTTACTAGTAGTGGCTAAACCAATGTTTGTGTGATGATGTTTCTAACTTCTTTTGAATTGTGTCTTGAGCTATTAGAATATAGGTCTCCGTAATGTAACAACCGATTTGTGACATATGGAATGTCGACTACTGTTCTTAGAATCTTTGACTATGCTGTGTTAAACTTGCTAGCACACCTTTACAGCTCGATTCTATAGGTCCAGATTAGGACAATCACTGTTTTGTATATATTAGAATCCTAGTTTCTAATGACAATCAGCTAGTTCAGTTCTCTCGTTTTAAGATCTATCTACATTCTGTCAGAAAAGTACTGGGAATTTGTAATTTAAAAAGCCCCGGCTAACGATTAAAAAAACCTTTTTTGCGTACATTGGTAACACTGTCCTTAATTACTATGCCTAAAATAAGCGCGATCTGTCAACACTTCAGTAGTGCGTCACGATTTTTACAATAAACGAAATAACGAACAAAGACTTTGCCTTAAATTTCGTATGCCAACTCGTTAAAAATATTAGAAAGGGCTTATGATGAATCAGTTTTATCAAAAATACGAGTCTCCATTCAAAGTGGTACAAAGGTACAAAGTGTTCAAATAGGGCCGAGAGATCGTCGAAGACAACCCTCGTCCCGGACGACCTTCGACCTCTTCAAATGACGAAAACATCGAAAAAGTGAAGGAAATTGTGCTCGATAATCGCCATTTCAGCTTAAGAGAGATAGCATGTGCTCTCAAGGTCTCTTGCGAGTCCATTCGTTCAATTTTACAGGATCATTTGAGCTCTCAGCTCGTTCCAAAAGAGCTGAATTTTCTACAAAAACAGTTCTGTAAACAGGTCTCTTTAGACGTGCTGGATCGTTTCAATTCTGATCCCACATTCATGGAACGTATCACAAGGGGTGATGAGACATGAATCTATGACATGCAAATAAGTCAACTGGCACTCTATGGTACCCGTATTGAGTCGATCGAGTCCAAAAAATAACATTCGTGTAAGGAGCTGAAGGCTATACGAAAAAGCGCCTATAAATTTTTTTTCGAAAACTGGAAAAACGCTGGCGTATATGTGTGATGCATCAAATGGTACCTACTTTAAAGGAGACAAAATAATTGTTGATCATTAAACGAAAATTGTGAGTTTTATTTAATAATTCCCGGTACTTTTGTGACAGAGTGTACTTTCGTATCTTACTCATGTGTTTTATTATAATAATTATTATAATTTTAGTATCGCGTATCTGCATTGTTAATGTAATCTGTCTGTGGTAAAGGTTGTATGTTCATTAATTTTTAGTTTTCATATTTTAAGTCAATGACTCTATTTTGAACAGATGAGTTGAAGGTTAGCAGAAGCTATTACTGGATCTTTATGGACAACTAAGAATGATATAATCTACAAATGTGTCTATTGTGGTGGAATTACCAAGAATTCAAATTGCATTATGTTAAGCAAGTCTTCAGGGATTCTTTTTTGGGATGCTTGAAAAGTGGGCGTAATTTGGTATTTACAGTTGATAAAAATTAAAAAAAAGCATATTTTAAATTTAGAAAAGTAACTTTCTATTTTGAAATTTTAAAAAATAAGTCCCTTTTTGCCATTTTTGGTTAACCTCATTATGTCTTATATAAATTTGTGGTAAAGTTTCTTAACGTTCACTAAAATCAAGTAGGTAACGTATCTCACCAAACTTAATGAACACATAACACCAGTTGGTAATGCCAGAAATATATGTGCAAGGCTTTTACAAGAAAAAAAAACGCTGTCCCATAGTTGCAGCGCTACTCAGTTGCCATTTTTAGATCGACTGACTCAAATCGTTAAGAATATTTTCTAGAATGAACTTTGACCTAAAATTAAGGTCACAAAAGTCATTCATGTACCATATTGTGACCCAAGAAAATGGAGTATGGAAAATAGTAATGATTTCTACATTATGACAAGCCAATATCCAAAGTCATTTTTATCGATATTCCTATTGCCAAATTCTGACTACTCGTTTTAGTGTTTGCTACATCGGACTAGTAGTAGATCAACATGTGATTGTCTTAGAGCCCATACTGTCAAAAATTCGAAAAATACAAAAATCGTGACCTACCAAGGTATTTCGATTATGGTAAGAATGACACCTCGGTACAATATTAAAAATTTAAAAGCACTACAGCACAAGATGTCAAGAAACTGCTGACTTTATTATAGCCTCTTTAAAAGACTTTTCAAATTGAAAATAAGTGAATTTAGCTTTTTCCACTAATTGAATATTAACTCTTAAACCTTGGAGGACGGGAACTCCACTTACACACTTAAAATTCAAATTTATGTTAATGATTACAATGTCGCCCAAAACATATCTAATGTTTTCTGGATTATTCTACTAATGTCTATAGTTTTGTGTGGATGCAAATTAAAAATATTTATGTGCTGCGAAAAGCAACTATTTATCTTACTTAAAGTTAGCTAAACGTAATTTATTAGGAGTAGCAAGAAAAAAATGTGTCGTGAGTATGTTAATAGAGAAACCGAGATAAAAGTCATGAAGATATAGAAATTACTTTAAAAGTTCTTACTTATTTACTGTAATACCGATATTGGTGTTTTGTAATCCTTTTACGTCTTCTTTTATTTTCCTTCTCCAACTTTACCATTTACGATTTCTTTGGCGTTGATCATTTGCACCCCTTTCTGTTTTAAATGTATTCTTAATTCATCATTCCACTTTTCTATATTGCTTTCATTCTTACCATCTCAATGTATTCTTCCTTGCTTTTTTGATCTGTCGTACTTCGAATCTTTCCCTCATTTTATTGTTTCTGGTTTTATTTAATAATTTTAGCTCTATTACTCTTCTGAGCGTCTTCGTTTCGCTTTCCTGTATTCTACTTTAGTATTAAAACAAGCAGCGAATTGTAAATCCTTACTTTTGCTTTATTTTGTTCAATGTTTGCTTGTTTAGAGCCAGGTACAATCTCATATTAGTTTTAATCCTCTCATCCAGTTCTGCTTCTATTTTACCATAATTTGTTATGACCTGTTCTAATTTGATATGCACGTTCCGTGTATTTCTAAATAGCACCATTATCTGTTTTTATTTTTAGCTCACGTTTTGCATTCAAATTACTAACGCAATGATGTGGCTTTTTCTGCTTTTTCGCCATCAAAACTAAACTATTAGCAAATGTTACATGATTTCGCTAGCTTTTATTTTTTTATTATTTCATACATTAAAATTACAAACAGACAATAGCTTGACTTTTGTGCTGTTCTGCTTTTTGATCTCATATAATTGAATGTGCGTTTATAGGGGATTTTATATTTTTTATTGGCTTTTTACATACTTTTCGCAGCGATAATAGAGCATGATACGCGACTGCAACGTCTGAATGCCAGAACTCAAATACCAAGATGTAACATTGCGATGTTAAAAGTGGTACAATTAACGAATACATTTTAAGAATTGAGAAGAACACCATATTCTGAATTAGAAAAAAGTAACTTTCTATTTTAAGATAAAATCCCATTTTGGCTATTTTTGGTCACAGCTTAAATATATACGTTTGTAGTAAGAGTTTCTTAGCGTCCACTAAAATCAAGTAGGCAGCGTATCTGACTAAACTTATTGGAAGTATAACACTAATTGTTACTACCAGAAAAAGATCAAAAACTGCTTTTTCATCGTTTCAGCTGCTCAAAATCGCCATTTGGGTTTCAAATGAAGATTATAAAAGTTATATTCAGGTACCACGTTGTGGTCCAGGCAAATAGAACATAAAACAGTAGTAATGCCTTTTACAGTAAAAATATGCAGTGCATTGTGCTCTAGGCTAATATCCAAAATCACCAAAGGTCATAAAGTACCGCTCAAATGCGACTCCTCATTAGAGTACAACTTGGCTTCACCAAGTGAGTGAGAAGGGATTTTTATTGAAGTTACAAGAATATAACAACCAAGATATTGATTTATGGCATTCCATAGCATCTGTCCAACCCAAGATATGGGTTTTTAAGATGTACCCAAACATTTAACTGCTATTTTTATAGCCTTCCATAATGTAATTGGTTTTGCATTGAGAATCAGGAGTTGTACACAGAGATTTTCTCAATTCCCCTTTTCAACTGGTTTAATAATAGAAAAGTCCTTTAAACTCAACATAGATTGTTCCATTTATTCTGGCTGTTTTGACTTTTGCGTAGTTAACTCCTAGCAAATTTCTGACGATAAATCATCAACCTACCATTTAATAATATATGAGATGCGACTATCTACATGGTGTAATTGATTCTGCATTGGGAGCTGGTGGTTTGTAAAATATATTTTTTCAATTTTGGTTTTCAATTGGATTAACAATGAAGAAGTCCATTAAACTCAAGGTTATTTCATCTGACTTTTGGATAGCTACACCCTAAGCAAAGTTCTGGCCATAAATCACCAACAACACCTCTACCATTTCATAATGTAGTAGATGCGACTATCTAAAAGTTAAAATGATCAAAACGGAGTTGGAAGGTTGTATACGCTTCATTAATTCTTAAAATACCAGAATTTATAAATCCCTCTAAAAAAATGGACAAGTTGTACCAAAATATTTAACTGCTATTTTTATGTTCTTCAATGTACATGGTGTAATTGATTTTGCATTGGGAACCAGAAATTTGCACACATATATTTTCGCGATTCTTGTTTTCAACTGGATAAATAATAGAGAAGTTCATTACACTCGAAATAGGTTATTCCTTTTATTGTGTCTGTTTGTGTTTGACTTTTGGCATTACATTTTTATGTGTTTTGATGTACATGGTGTAATTGATTTTGCTTTGAGAGTCAGAACATACACTTTTGCAATTTTTGGATTAATAATAAAGAAGTTTTTTAAGCTCAGTATAAGTTATTTCATCTATTTGGGCTGTTCTGACTTTTGGGTAGTTATACTTCTAGCAAAGCTCTGACCATAAATCACCAAGCGTAATTTTCTACCATTTAATATTGTAAGGGATGTGGCTATCTAAAAGTAATTAACCTTGTATTGAGATCCGGGAGAATAGGATTAATAATAGAGAAGTCCTTTAAACTCGAGATAAGTTCTTTCGTCTATTTTGATTGTTCCGACTTTTGGGTAGTTAGACTCCTAGCAAAGCTCTAACCATAAATCACCAACAATACTTCTTTACCATTTAATAATGTAAGGGGTGCAACTATCTAAAAGTCAAAATTGTAAAAACAGAGTTGAAAGTTTGTATATGCTCTTTTATTTCCGAAAATAAGAGAATTTGTAAAACCTTCTCAAAAATGGGCAAGATGTATCACAATATTTAACTGTTATTTTTATGTCCTTCGAAGTGCATGGTGTAATTGATTTTGTATTGGAAACCAAGAGTTTGTGAACATACGTTTTTGCAATTTTGTTCTCAATTTGATTACTAATAGAGAAGTTATTTGGTCTGTTTTGACTATTTCGACTTTTGGGCAGTTACACCACTAACAAATCTCTGGCCATACTTCTTTACTACTCAACAGCATAAGGGATGTAACTATTTAAAAGGTAAAAGGTCAAAATGGAGTTGAAAGGTTGTCTTTATTAAAATAAACCCACCTCAAAAATGGAAGGAGTGAAAGAGGGCGGTGACAAAAATAAAGGTGGGCGACAAAATCAGTGTTGCCTAATTGAACAATTCACGTGGCGGCTTCGGCGAGATCAAAGTTATTTCTGAAAATGCTTCTTAATCAAGAGTGCCCAGAACCCCTTAGATAATTCTCCTGTAGCACTTACATTGAGTTAATTCGCTTTAATTTGCAAATGAACGATATTAAGTGGAAATTCGCAGTCGAGAGCGCAACTATAGTAAAAGTTGCTGTTTCACATCAGAATGGAACTATTAAAACGAAGATTACCCAGACGCGCACCCGCAGTTTGAGACCCATTGTAGCAGAACGTGTAATGACCCCCAAGCAAGTCCTGTTATGCCTGAAGTTGTAGTTTCCCTTCGCAAATAGTAATAATAGGTCCGGGGGTCATCGACATCGTTTCCAAATTCTTCCAAAAAAGTGTCGAGCGGCGCCGCGGATGGCAAACGGGCTCCAAAGACAAAGGCGGCCTCGACCACTCCTTGCATGATGAGAGGAACAGGCGAAGATTTCGGATCGGTCATAACGGCAGCTCGAATTTAAGGGACCACCGGCAATAATGAACTGGGCCAACGCACCTGTTTAAACGCGTACTTGACGCGGCGTTGCCACGCTTTCTGTATCGGAGTATTGATCGTGAAAAGGTCTCGCCGGCCGATACAAACGGCATGAACAAAACAGCTATACTCACATAATCGTGAAAGGCCTTCGCTTCGGACGAATGCTCGCAAGTATCTCTCCGCTCAGGCGCCGCGCAGTAGAGGTCCCAGAAAACGCTAAAACGGCAGAGTCTCAGAGAAGTCTGGATGCGCTACCGCACACTTACCACCACCAGGAGTGTAGGAACCCGGGAGGCTCCCCCAACGTGATGTTTTTCTCCCATCGAATCTAGAATTGCACCAGTTACAGTACTTGAAAGTAGACCCGGTACTTTATCTGTTACCTCCGAAAGGAAAGTCTGTGCCGCTTTCTGCGCTCCAACATGCAACAAATACTCGTACACGTACAACGCCAACCTTTAAAAAAACAGAATTTTGGGCGCCACGTGGGTTTGTTATGGTGCACAAGTACCGCACGCACCACACGCACCTCGTATCGAGTCTCAACTGTATTATCGTGCAGAAGAATTTGAAGAATAATATATGCAATGTGTGTATCTATATAATACATATTTTATATATATACACACAATTTAACACACAGAAGAGTATGTGCGCGTGTGTGCGTGTGTTCTCGGAGTGGGGGAACAAAAAACGAACTTTAAAAGATCCGACGGCGTCACGACTTACTTCTCGCGAGCTTGAGCATCGGATGGTACGGTGGAACCCTTGCCCTTTGCGTACATCTCTTCTAGCAGGCGCTACCGCAATCACAACCGGAGGCGCTCAGTTACATCCAAA
Source organism: Sinelater perroti (assembly GCA_036346155.1). Lineage (NCBI taxonomy): Eukaryota > Metazoa > Arthropoda > Insecta > Coleoptera > Elateridae > Sinelater > Sinelater perroti. The sequence goes on along the minus strand of JARFIY010000013.1, from coordinate 11,391,509 downwards.
GCCGCTTATTGTTCGCGTTGGGCCATCGCGTTTGCTTCGTGAGGCGGGTTGAGCGAACTTGAGCAAAAGCGCCGACGGGCCGCTCACACAACGAGAAAGCATAGGCGCCGTGTGCGTCGAGTTATTCCGCGACGCCGCTATCAAACCATCGCCGCGATATTTTCACTGGGCATGCGTTTCACTGTCCTCGACGCAAAAATACGCGCACTGACCATTCGCTTCCCACTGAATAATGCGACGGGGACGGCGGCCTCACTCGCCTGTTCGGTGCGACTACGTTTGAGAAAGTATCAATGCCAGTTGGAGCACTTTTACAAGAACATCGTTATCTGTCTCTCTCGGTCGTGCACTCGACTACACTCGTGCTAGAAACTTGGCAACTAGTGAAGCAGCAGCACCTTAGTAACGAACTACGGACCAGTCGCAACACTAGGCTGCGCATGCTCCGAATGTCCAACTACGAGGTCTTGTACAATATAAAAATAAAAGAGAAGTGGCACAGCTGATGACAGAGAGATTCCCCTATCTTTTTCTAGCTTCAAGCGCCATACCCCAACCTACACTGGGTTTCCATGCTTTATATCTCTTTTTGTTTCATTCCTTCTACTTCTATGCGCACACGCGCACAAGGAAGACAAAGAAAGACACACAAAAACACTGTCGGAAACCATATAATTAGTGTAATTCTAAAGCTACATAGGCGAGTGCGTGCTACGTACAATTCTGTGCTATATATATTGATAATAATATGAGCTATTTTCGCACGCACGACGAACAGCGACTGCAGTGACGTACCTCGTGATGCTCCACATTATGAACAAAATACAGAACTCTGTCTTATCAGCTATTTTTATAACAAACAATTTTTTTCTGGTCTAAAAGTGCATCGAAGATGCAGGTTAGCGTCATAAAATTATTGCAAATTAAATAATCGATTAAGGGCAACTTACTAACTCTTCAAACTCGAAATTCAATGAACTTTTATTAAAAAAATAAAAATTGTTTATCTTTTTACAGGAGCAACCGCTCAACCTACCTCTAAATTACGGCTCACGCCCGATTTCTACGTCTGCCTGTCTCATGATAAGAAACAGCCAATTTTTTAATATAATAAAAGTACCGCACAAACCCAAGCAGCAATTTGGTAAATATTTAAAATAAAAAAATCCATTGTAGCACCAATTTTTATACTCGAAATGCATGTGCCAAATTTCCTCTAAATCTGCCAAAAATTGTGGAAGTTTGGAAAAAATAAAAGTTGTAGGTCGCTCCCCCACCCTTCACCCAAGTTTACCCATTAACGAACTTTGCCGATATATCGGCTCAATAAATGTGTATACGAAATTTCATTCAAACCCGATAAGGCTTTCAAAGAGTAAACACGCTTCACGAGCTCTGTTATCTCCGAAAGCGCAGTGCTAGTAAGAGATAACAAAGTTAGAGGTCAAGTTTATTTTAATCTACACAACACCGCTATTCGTACGTGCAAACCGTCTTAAAAAAAACATCAACCGTAAATAATCAAATTGCTCCGAAAAATTACGGTTTCACATTTAGCATCAAGAGTACTCAAGGACACCATTCTTTCGATCCCCCTATTTCCATATGTACCTCATAACCAAACAAATGACATGCAGCAAACCAACGAAAATAATCAACATTTAAGAAATAAGCAATGACGTTCTTATAAACTCAGACATAGACGACGAGGCTGAGTCGGTTCTAGATAACATTTATTTATTTATTTATTTGAAGAAAACAACAGTTACAGTTCAACATAATAATAGAAAAGAAACATAATGCAAGTTATAAAATAGTAAACTATAACCTAATACACATTTTCTCACCGCCAGATTTAATATGGAACAAAGTTGGATGCTAGCGACAAAGCCTATAATACAAGTTTTACTAAATAATAAATTAAATTTTATTCAATAAGAAAAACAAGGTTTGAAATAAACTAAAACAATATTTAAAGAAAAGTTACATTAAAATTAATTTAATCTCATTTATGAGAAAAGAAATCACAGGTACTAAAATAACGATTAAAATCGCTGCACAATCTAATCAGTAGAGCTCTCTGACCTGTGTGAGTACGACACTTGGATTGGGCAAATACATGATTCAACCTGGATGTGGAACGTGGGACCCGGAAATTAATTTGTGCTAGAAGATCTGCATCAGAAAGACAAATACTTCTTAATGTCATCGCATCAAGAAGTAACCGTCTATTTTCCAACATTGGAAACTTATGATACGGTAATCGCATATTATAGGCGCGTTGTTTTAATTTTAATCGACGGAAAAGCATCTTGGGTGGATACTAAATTCTTTCTATATATTTCATAATATGGACTCCAAAGAGCAGAACTGTATTCTAGTTGAGACCTGACAAGAACTTGATAGAGTCTCAAATACATAAAATGCAATTCAAACTTCTTAGTAGTTCGGTATAAAAAACCTAGCATTTGATAAGCCTTATCAGTAATCATCTGGATATGTTGGTCAAACAACAATTTAGAGTCAAATATTATCCCCTAGGTCTTGGATATTACTCACTCTGTTAAGGACGTGATTAGAAAAAGTGTAAGTGTGGTTTATTTTAAGTCTTTTTCTTGAAAATGTTATTACTTTACATTAATCAGTGGCAAGTGATAGCTTATTTAAAAAACAATACAATGTGAAACGGTTAATATCATCTTGAAGTAATAAGCAGTCATTACGACGATTGATTTTTTTATATATTTTAAAATCGTCTGCATATAATAGTATAGAGCTATTAAGAAAACATTTATGTGTATCATATATGTATAGGATGAAAAGAAAAGAGTATATGAATAATGATAATGACTAAGAAAGCTCAATGAATCTAATCGATGAATAGCAGACAGTTAAAGAAAAAGGAACACAACTCCAGTGAATTCCAACTCAAAACGTCCTATCCCAAGTAAGGCGCAATAACGACAGCGACAGTCAACAAGCTAAAGCACAGTACACACCTAGGGACAAAGTATCGCGACATTGTATAGGAACAGTTGCGATACATTGTCCCTAGACTGTCGCTACACAACGTTGCACATCCACACCTACGGAGCCAGTTGCACTACAGAAATCAGAACGCGATGTCCCAAGAAATTGCTCTCTATGCGTTTAATTTGTGCGGGAGGCATCACTGTAGCTATGAGTCTTCTCAAAAAAGTAAAACTAAAAGAAGGCATGGGTTTTCTAAGGATGCCCAAATGGTTGGAGAAAAGATTTCAAAAGATTACACTGCATTAAAAAAAACATTCCAGCCTCGGTCAGACTGGCTGTCACCTTTCAGTTGCTTGCCAGTGGTGAATCTTTTACTAGTCTGTATTGTATGTTAGTGTATTTATTGTATTTTGGATGCCGAAATCTAACTGAATAGATCTACCAGAACAATTCTCAGTAAGATGTAACTTTCCTCATTGTTTAGGTAGTATAGGCGGCAAACACTTACAGATAGTGGCAGAATGTATTCCAATTATAAAGAAAATTTTAGTATTGTGCTTCTTGCAGTAAGTGATGCCAATTACAACTTTATATATGTGGATGTAGGACGCCAGGGCCGAATTTCAAATAGGGGTATTTTTAAATTCACATCTTTGTATAAGAAAATGGCGCAAAACCACCTATCCCGTATGTATTTTCACCCATACGATGAAACTTTATTGATGATTGTGTTCATCATCAGCAGAAATAATTTTCAATTACAGACTCTCTAGAGCGGAACAAATTATTGAAAACATATAGAGTACTCTTGAAACCTATTGCTCTGCACCCTGAAATGAAAAGTGGAATGAGTGGTTATGACGTTTATTTACCTACACAACTTTCTAAAGAGAAATTCTGAATCAAGTAGCTTTTATACTCCTCCAGAATCATTTGATTTGGTAGACATAGATGGAAATCTATTAGGGCGACAATGGAGATCTGAATCAGAAATGGTCTAATAAATTTGCAATACATTCCTCTACGAGCACTACTATGTAAAGAAAATTCGAGATGAATTCAGAGATCTCCAATAAGGGCGGTTCCTTGGGAAAACAATCAATGAAAGGGGCAATGGCACCTATCTGCTTATTAATTTAATTTTAATTATTTGTTCTTAATTCCCAATAAGAATATTTAATTAATTGTTAATAAAGTTAACAAAAATTTAAAAAACTCTCGTGTACTGTGTGCTTTATTGGGTATCTGTCTTTCTTCGCCTTCATCACAATCAATATGTCGACTTCATCTAGATTCCATTCCTTGCAGCAAAAACAGTAATGGGTAGTAATCAATCAAACTGGACTGTTTAGGGAAAAAACATTATTTGTTACTCAGTCAGTTTTTTATGTTCTCACCTAAATTGAGATTTTAAATTATAAATTTTCTTTTCCATGTCGTGATGGGCCATCTGGCATTTTTGGGACAGATGCTCCATAGCATCCCTCCTTTTATTTCTATTCTTATAGTCCCCAGATGTCACATCCCGTAGACATGGGAGAGCCTAAAAATCCTCAACGCTTTTTAGTGTACCATTCATACCGGACATGTAACTGACTCGGAACACATACACACTACGAAATGTTCACTGCAAAACCTTCACCAGTTTACATTCATTGAGTCACCAATTACCAGAAAATGTAGAAACCCCACACTAAAAATGTCAACAATATCAAATGGCACAATTAAAATCAATACCCTTAGCGCAGTTTCTCGCAAAAATTGTCAAAATGTCTAAAAGAGGAAAATTCAGCTCACTGAAATACAACTTGGAGGTAAGGCAGAACGTATTACTTGAAGAAAACTACAGATAAACGTAGATACGACTAAGATGATGATAATAGGGGAACTAGACATATCAATAAAAATAAACGATACCGAAATTGACAAAGTTCAATCATTTAAATATTTAGGAGTTAAGGTACAGAGAAACGGTAAAATTGATACGGTCTATCATACATTAAAAACACGTTCATTAGGAAAAAGAAAACAAACACCAACACTGATGTACGGAAGCGAAAGTTGGGTTCTAACCAAGCAGATAAAAAGCAAAATTCAAGTAATGGAAATGAGAATCGTACTGGAAGAGGAAAAATCGAAAATGTTGAGATAAGAAAGAAATTGAAAGTAGAGTCGATTTCAAAGAGCAACAGCTAAGATGGTTTGGATGGATTAGAGAGGTAAGAACAACAAAAAGAATATGGGAGGCAAGATCACAGCAAAAATGAGGAAGAGGCAGACGAAGAAAAACAGGGAACAAGGAAGTAGTGGGCCACTTAAAACAAGACTGATCTACAATGAGGGGAAAAAGTTGCCAAAGAACAAAAAAAATGGCCCAAGAAAATTCATAGTGAAATGTAGATATGATTTTAGCTGACATACGAGGTGCATTCAAGTTATAACACCTCCAAATTTTTTTCTCAAGACTGGGAACAGATAGAAACATGCGGTTGGTTTCAAAATACGCGCCCACTCTTTGAGAATGCGTGACAGAGATGACAGCACTGCACGGCACACAGGACTCTAGCTGCAGCGGCGAGAGTGAGGACTGTTTCTGATACTTAAAATGACGACGTTTTCATTACAAGAACAGTGTGTTTATCATTCGTTTTCTCCATTTGCGTGGTGTGACACCGATTGAAATTCATTGCCAGTTGAGTAAGACATGTGGTAATGGTGTTATGGATGTGTCTAATGTGCGTTTGTGGGTGCGACAATTCAAAAAAGGCAGAACGTCGTGTGACAACAAACCAAGACAATCTCGGCCTCGCACCAACTGGTCTGACGACATGATCTAGCCAGTGGAGAAACTTGATTTGGAGGATCTCCGAATGAGCGTGGAACACATCGCCTCCTGCATAAAGACCTGTTCGTGGTCGCAAATTCACTAGTCGTAACGCTATTGCATCAGCGATTTTCTAAAGAAGCGTTCGTAGCGGTCATAAAATCATGGCGTCGACGTTGTGAAAAATGTGTACTGCTGCAGGGAGATTACGTCAAGAAGTAAAACAATTTTCACAGTTTTCGTATCATTAGTTTGTGAAAAAAAATCAGAGGTGTTATAATTTGAATGCACCTCGTATTTAACCTAAATTAGTGAGTTTATATAGTTATATTGTAATATCTCTATGTTATATGTAATATTGTAATTTACCTTAGCACCTAACGGTATATTAAGGTTGCTGATTGTACCTACCACCTCAAAAAAGAAAGAGCATATAGTTAAATAACTCGCCTCAATAAACATAAAAAATAAATTTATCGACAAGTTACAGGTTTGAACCCAGTAGTGGCAAGTTTACGACCTCAATCAACACTGAGTTATCATTATACGTTAATGTAAAGGTATTTATACATATTTCTTAATTGTATGAATATAACTTAAGAATGAAGATTAAGAGTACTTGCATCCAAACAATAACTAAATGTGTTGTTCATGGCAAAATTAGTGAATAGGTCTGAATGTAATTACACCTAATTGCAGTTATATTATACCTCTCCCTTGAAGGTTGAACGTCCTTGTTGTTCAATGCGGGGTACGGTACTAGTAATAATCCCTTGATCCATTTGTTCTTTGGATTTTATTTATAAGTGATAATCGACGGCACTATTGTTTGAGATTGAGAGTTTTGGAAGAGCCAGACCTTGGATGCTTTGTATTATGTGGGATTAAGGGTTTGGGATTTTCAAAAACATTACCATTATTTGCAAACATTATTGTAAATTTAGAAAGTTCTAGTATTTCACAAAGTTGCTTATCATAGCAGTAATAGATCTTCTTTGCCATAAATATTTAAAAGGTGCTTAGGAAACCTTGATCTATCGAATTCTTTCCTTTTTAAATGGTCGTTTTAATCAAACTTCATAGTTTTCAGCAAAAGTGAGGATAATTCTATTAGAAAGGTTATTGACTGGATATTCATCGTTATTAATTGAATGTACCGTTTGATTTAAATCACGGTTGGATCTCCAAGGACCTAAGAATTTTGTTTGGATCTTCTAATTCTGGTTAGATTTAGGTAAAGCAGATAATGGGTGAACCTTCCTTTGTAGAATATTATTCTAAATAATTTTCTTACTGTTTATTTCTATTCAAGAAAGGGGTCTGTAACAACGTTCTCTTTAATTTTCTTGTATAAATCCTCCATTGTGGCTCTTTTATTTTAAAAAGCCAAACTAATAAATTATAATATGTTTCAATTGTAAATTTCGTTCCATAGAGGTAAGTTCTGAAATATTGAGTGCTGTCTAGGATTTCCTTTTCGATTATGCCATAGTTCCTTTCTGCAAAATTTAATGTTTGTGAATAATACCCTACAGACTCATTGTTACACTTTTTATTGGCATTTTGTTGTATTAATAGCTAATTTAAATTCTTCCTCAAAATCAGGATAAATTAGAATCGCTGCATTTATTAATAACTCCTTGCACAGCTTAAAGCATTGTGCGTGTTTAGAATCGTTGATCTTAATTTTGGAATTTTTCGGAATACTTTTTCTCATTAAATAACTATTTTTTGCTACTTCTTTTTCAGAAAATTTTATTTCGAAATAGTCTGCATGTAAAACTTCTATACTTTGCTTAAACTTAATTTTATAATTGTCTTATTAGGATTAGGGATTTGACGTTTATGTTTTCATTAATATTATTCTTGTTATACTCTAAGTAAAAAGGCATTTAAATGTCGTTAAGGTTAAAATTCTGTTTTGATAATCTAAATTTGCACCAAAATTTTCATCAAATTGTTTGGGTCAATCCATTATTCTTATCTTCGTTGGGTTTGAGATTCTAATTTCTATTAATATATACAGATTTTGATTGGACTCAATAGTTTTTTTAAGAGTCTAGACGAAAAAAGGTTCGTTGTACAAATAATCAGAAAATTTTGAAAGTCAATGTCTTTATTGATTATTGAATCGATGGCCCCAGGGTAGATAAGAACTTTTAAACCCAATTGTGGAAGGTAAAAAATGGCAGTTTCAATTTACAACCAACATAATTAAAGTCAATTAATAATCTTCCAAGACGTCTAGAAAAAATTTTGGCTTGCTCGGAATCGCCGTGAATTTGTTCGTAACATTCGTCGCTTTCCTCTATAAATCATTCCTCAGATAATATGTAGGTTTGGATGGAGAAGGATTTTGATGAGACAATCAATTGTATAGACATGGACGTAGACTTATCTTGAATTATATGAAGACTAAAACCAGTATCAAAAACTTATTTTTTGAAAAATTTGTGGATCCTATTAGTGGTTGGATAATATCTGATGTAAATGGTCTTGATTGCAGTAAGTAATTTTGTGGTTGTTGGAAGAAACTTTATGCAAAGTGAGAAATAAAATATTCTTGAAGATGAGATTGTAAAGCAAAAAATTTTTGTGGAAAAGTGGACGTGAAAAATGCATTTCCTTGGGGAGTTGGCTTTTGCTTTGAATCGTATTGAATTTTTCTTAAGTAACCTTGTACTTTATTATCATAAACTCGACATCTATTTAAGGTATGTTCTAAATATGTTCGATGGGGTTTTATTAGACATGAACAGAATACTTGCAGAGTTTGTTTTTGATAAAGTACTCGTTAAAAAAATAAATGTATCGACATTTTACGGATTTGAACAAAGTACTGACAAGTTTACGACTTTAACCAAAACTGAGTTATTATTAACATTGATGCAAGGGTATTTATAGAGATTCCTTAATAGTAGGAACATAACCCAAGATTAGATATTAATGGGACTTACATCTAAACAATAATAGCTAAATGTGTTGTTAATGACAAAAATTAGTGAATAGCTTGAAATGTAATTACACCTAATGGTTACATTATTATATATAGTAGCCAAACAATCTCTCTTTTTTATGGTCGACCTCAAATCAAGCGAAAAATAGGAAAAACATTTTCGATGTTAAATACATCAGTAACATAGTTGTTTCGGTAGCAAAACACAAAGACTTTCACAATACGTAATTAACTATTCTCAAGCATGGGCAAGAAGAAGCAATAATCCTCCAACTTAGGACCACCAACAACTTAACGAAATGGCCACTTTACCGCGTATGTAGAACGCCAACGGTATTTCTAATCACATTCTTGAAATAATAATTTTTCTACAGCTGTAACCAATTGACATATGCAATAGACAGGACAACAGTAAAAATTATACGTAATAACATATTATGTTAATCGCCCAGATAGATTATGATAATCAAAAATTCAGTTAATTACCCTATCAAACTAAAAAATCCAAAGTGCAACCATAAAAGTTCAAACTCTTCCCTATTTACAGCAGTTTGCAGCCTATGAAGGCATGTTATATCGTCTGTCGAATATGATAAATTCTTCAGGTCATAAGGAAGCAGGAAGAGACTGAAATTCGAAAAATACAGCCTGGGACTCTAAACTAATCAACCCAAAAGAACACAACTTACTAAAAGCAACGAAATAATTTCGGTTACCTCTCAACTGGAGAACCTATCTATTGGCCTAGTGATTCACACAAATTTTCGGATTTAGTAAACCATGCAATCGCCAATAGAATAAATAACAGACAATAAAGCAGATTTTAACTACGATCGGTCCACCAATCATTCCCTAGTCATCATTACCGTTAACACACGGAACCTTTTAAAATAAAAATTTCGGGGTTTAAAAAAATTGTATAAAAAAAGAATAGCAGGAAACATCCAGAGAGTTAAATTTTTACGATCTGTTATTTACATTAATCAAATGTCGCACTCCTCCATTCTGGTGAAATTTCGTGCCACCCGCTCCAGTAGGTCGGTAAGAATCGCATGAATTTCCTGACGTATTCTCGCCTTCAAGCCATCAATCGTGTGAATTCTGTGAGAGAAAACTTTAGCTTTAAGGTAACCTCACAAGAAGAAATTCCAAGCAGTTAAATCAGGTGACCTTAGCGGCCATTCAACATCACCAAATCGAGAAATTACGCGATTTCCGAAAACTGCGTGAACATCTTGTTGTTTTCATCGACGGGTTACTTCATCTCAAGTTTTTGAGTGAGAAAATTTTCAATCATTGTCACATATCGTGAAGAATTAACAGTTACTGCGTTACCCGCATCATCCTCCAAGAAGTAAGAACCGATTATTCCTTGCGAAGAAATGGCGCACCAAATCGTAACTTTTTGGCTGTGTAAAGGGCGTTGATGCAACAGTTGTGGATTGGTATCGGACCAATATCGGCAGTTTTATTTATTTACACTTCCGTCAATGTGGAAGTGAGCTTCATCTGACATCCATAAGTTTTCCACGAAAGTGCGGTGGTCGGCAGTCATCTCTAAAAACTTTTCTGCAAATGTTAACCTTTTTGCGTAATCAGTGGGCAGCAACTGCTGAATAATTTGAATTTTATAGGGGGTGAAAGTTTAAATCACTGCACAAAATCGCGCATGTCTCCGTGCAGATAGGTTCGGGCTTTGCAAAAAAGCGCCTCTCACAGCTATCACTGGCTCGGATGGCACTGTCTCGACGGATCTCGGACGGCCTGCAGGTCTTCGGTTCAAAGCAGAACCTGTTTCTTCAAAGCGCGAACGCGATGGAACTCGGTCCCCGAAATGCTTGATGCACAGCTACGAAACTACCGTTTAAAGTGTAATACGCTTTGATAGCGAAAGCGCGTTGTAGGCCATTTCAACGCTCCTTGACAACTAACTTTAGGTTTCGATGGATCGGAACATGAAGCCGCTCAAAAGGTCCCGTGCTTACGCGCCACCCTGTACTTGGAAGAAAATACCAACTTAACTATTAAAAATAAAGATACTCAAAACCACAATAATACAATCAGCTGCGTAACACACTAAACCTACAAGCAACAAACCTGTACGAGACCTAATCACTGAGAAGCGAAGAGTTCGGGAAAAGTGACAAACAACAAGAAATGAACTGGCTAAATAATCTACAACAGACTAACTCATTAGCTACAGAACACACTTAGGAAAGTACACAACGAAACGTTTAAAGAATACACCACAGAACTCTCTCCTAATGATCACTCAATCTGGAAAACAAAGCAACAAAGAAAACCAATTAAAAAACATGACGGTACCTGGGACAAAACATACAAAGAAAAAGCAGATACTTTCGCAAAATACCTTTCTATCGTTTTCTATGACAATACCAAAATTTAAAATTTTCTGAACACTTCATGCCAGTTTTGGCTGCCAATAAGATCCTTCTTACTATTCAAAGTTTGCTAGCAAATCAAACATAAACACCAGTAGTAGGAAAAATGTTGCAATATTTTCCAAGAAAGGCATTAGTTTTGATCATTACCATTTACAATAGCATAATAAGATTAATCTGCTTTCCGATTCCAGGTAAATACGCCCAGATCATCATGATCCCCAACCAATCATCTTGCTATAGACCCATAAGCCTATTACCCCCAATGTTAAAAATATTTGAAAGACTCTCGCACAAAACAATAAAAAGAAACGATGAATCTCAAACAAATAATCCTATCTTACCAATTCGATTTTCCGAAGCCCATTCTACGATACGCCAAAGCCACCGAATTATTAACCAAGTAATTAAAGATCTTTAATTCAAAAAATGAAGTGCAGCTGCATTTCTAGATATCAAAACAAGCTTTTGACAAAATATGGCATAAAGCATGTTATTGAGAATCAAATTATACTTCCCAAATCAGATTTGTCTGGTGCTAAAATCCTATCTAACCGAGAGGTTCTTCCACGTGGCAGTAAACAATGCAATTTCGTATTACCGCCAAATCAAGTCAGTTGTACCGTAGGGTAGTATTTTGGGAACACTGCTACATCTGATTTACTCCTCCGGAATTTCAACCACAAAAAATATCTTTATAATCAAGTTTGCAGATGATGTGGCGATCCCATCAACCAATGAAGAACCTGAATCAGCAACAAAACATTTTTAATACCATCCCGATCTACTGCAAGGCTGGGCCAACAAATGGAGAATTACAGTTAATAATGATAAATCCGCACAAAAAACTTTTGCAAACAGACAATTATACTGTCCACCATCTAGATTTAACAAAGTTCAAATTCTAATAAAATCTAAAATAAAATATCTAGGTATGCACATTGATGCAAAACATACCTAGAGCACACACATCAAAACTAAAAGGAAGTAGCTAAATTTGAAAACCATACAAATGTACTGGCTAATTGAAAGGCGCTCGCAACTTTCACTACCAAACAAGCCCATATGGATCTTCAGGAACCAGCTATGGGGCTGTGCCAAGGCATTCCACTCTAAAATTCCCCAGAAGTTTCAATCCAAGACCCTTCGTATGATGACCAATGCGCCATGGTATATAAGCAACGACAATCTCCACACAGACATGAAGATCCCATATGTAGCTGTCGAAATTTATAGGTCTACAACCATACAACCACAAGTTAATGGGACATGAAAACGACATATTAAAGCAATTCGCAAACCAGCCAGCAGTTTCCAGAAGATTTAAGCGTAAATGGCCACAAAATTTAGCTACCTAACTGATCAAAATTATTATCTACTCTCTTGATCCCAGCTCGTGACATATATACAAATATATTGTAACGTTTTAAATAAAATGCAAATTTAATAAAACTACCTATGTATATTACTTACAGACGATCATAATCACTTAACATTATGTATACACATACAATAAATAACTTAAAATTGCACTATATTTATCTGTAACTCTATGTCGACGCGCAGAAGTTTCCAGCACTTGAATTGACCTCACTTACCTGTCGCCACTTCGAATCCCTCGGAGCCGCCCCGCTACGCGATATTTATGCCTATTTATAACTTACCAGAAGGGCCACAAAACATCTGGAACCATCTGAAAGGTTCGTCTTGTTTGAATTCGTACACGTGTTCCAGCGGCAGCTAAAGGCATTATGTTCGATAAGAATTATGGCAGTTATCTTAACTTATGTTTCATATATTTATATACAAAATATTTATAAAACGTATATAAAAATCGAAGTCTAGATTTTTTAAAGAAACAAGTTAATTAAAGTTTTTTTTTGTTTTATTGGTTTAAGAAATTATGAATGCGTCAGTAAAGCACAGAAATCAGCTGAAATTAGCTCCTGTGAAGAATTGGTTGCCCCTCTCCCAGTAAATCAAAAGCGTATTCAGGCGACTACTCGTATCCTAGACCAATATTTCAAAAAACTATAGAAGTTACACCAGAAGATTATTGATGGTTTAACGTTCAAGAAGCAGTTGAATGTCGCCTTACGAGTTGGAATACCATGGTCAGGCGGATTTTTTCAAGCACTACTATATAATTAAAAGAGATATTAAAAACCACACTAGCATCAGTTACTGAACGTCCACCATCCCCAACCCTATCAGAAACAGGAAGTAACTTTGAAGCCTCGTATAGGAACTACAGACTTCCTAAGGAGAAAATACGTAAGTCTATCGGCGAAATTATGGACTGGCTGTCCTTTTGGTCACATTTTAAATAAATCCACAACGACTTTCATTTAAAGAAAGCGTAAAAGTTCATGTACTTGCTATAGTTTGACAAAAGAAACAGAAGCTTACTTCGCGATTAGTCAGTATATCGCGACAAATGCCAATTATGATGAGGTTGCGAAAATGCTCAATGGATAATATCAAAATAATCACACATTCGCAAACTAATTCAGATGCAGATTATCAAGAAAGATAACATTGAAGAACTAATGGGTACAAAGAGAAGTCTTCGTCGGGAATCTAAAGATCTTGGACTTTACGAAAATATGGTTATATTTAATCCTTGAGGCGAACATTCCTAACGATATTCTTCTCGAGTGGAAGTTGAGTCCAGAATCGTGCAAAAATAGAAGCGATGAGAACCCTCGAAAGACAAAACTGGGTTTCTTTCCAGAATTTATTTAGGAGTACAAGGGACATGGTATGACGCAAATTGCGCTTGGCGCCATTTTGCGCGCGCTTCCCTCGCAATACTATTTTCGGTCAAAAGATCACCTGTTTTCTGCTACCATCTGACCATGGTTAATTCAGATCGCATTCAAAACTATAACTCGCACCCCGTCTCTTCGAGGCGAATCTAAAAATCCCTCTACCATTGAAATCGGTTGCTTCTTCGATTCACAGCGTGTGTTTTTCCTTGGCGCTTTAATAACATTAATAATTTATCAACTTACCCTAACGTCAGATTGGCCAAGGACGGGATTTCAGAAAAGCCGAAAGTAAAATTAAGAAGAAAGAAAACTGCTCTGCCTAGAAAAAAGAAAAAGTATACTGAGATTCCAACAGCAGTCGAATTAGTCACTTTGGATGTGAACCGAAAATTCGGATTCTGTGCTAGAATGAATCACCCTTCTCAGAAGTTGCAGAGAAAATCTATAGAAGTCAAAAGAGAAATTATTCCAGGACATGGTTCGCGAGAATGTAATGCTACTCCAATTTGTTCCTCTTAACTGTTGGAATGATAGGACAAAGAAATAATTTTTTTTTTACACATTTATTTCTCTGCGTTAATTACAATCTGTTAATTTATTAACATTCTCTTTAGTACTCTTTAGTATTATTTCATTGACTTGATTTATGCACTTGTTTGAACAAATATGTAATCTAAAAGTAAATCTAAAACTACACTTAGTTAAATCTATTAACTAGATCTAAAGGATCGTATCTTTTAAGTCTTTTTTGTATACTGCCTGTCGAGTAGCGTCACAGCTAGATTGTTGGTATGAGCACTAAGTTTTGCTTGATACACTACACTAGCACTTTCAATTTCCTGCTTGATTGTCGGTAAAGAGATAATATGAAAAAGGTTGTGGTAGTGGTGGACAACACGTCAGGACACTCTGTGGTCTAGAAGAAACTAGCTGAAAAATTGAAGTTATCGCCTTCAGCAATGTTTAACATGCGGTATTCAGAAGACGAGTGGAAACTATACAGCATTCAAAGTATAAAGTTATTCTTCAACATCTATCCGAGGAATTTAGCTACACAGTGGCGTAATGGGTTTAGGAAGTGATAAGTTTTAGCAGTTCATCCATTCCATCATAACAGGTATTGGAGGAACCAAATGTCTGTGGAAGCAAGCTAGGTGTCTGGAATAAGAACGTCAATATTTGCATTTTTAATTAATATGTAGTCGCCTGAAATATTCTGGAACCTGAAGACTGTTGGAATATCTGATCCAGGTACGAAGCGAAGTAGAGAGAAGAAAGACATGTTAGCCTTGTAACAGTTCCAGAAAAATGTTAGAAGTCAAAAAACAACCCCTTCTCCACACCAATCGGTTTATAGCTAAACAAAAGTTACACTCAGCTATAAAGAAGTTAAAGAAAAAAGATAAATATAAAGAATATTATAAGGATGGATTTGAGCACAACTGAAATAGTGCCATCTTATGAATCAACGACTAAATATCAGTTACTTCCGCACCATCCATTTTTCAAGCCGGACAACATTACAATAAAAGTTCGTCCAGTTTTAACGCTTCCTGCAAAACTAAAACTGTGATGAACAACGTTGCCAGTACCATCAGCCTCAATGACTGTTTGGTTAAAGGACCGAAGGTGCTGGAGAAAATTCCGGACTTGCTGCTTCGCTTCAGATAAGATCGAATAGCAGCAATTGCAGACATACAGAAAACCTTTCTAATGATCGGTATCAGAAAGAAAAATAGGGTTCGAACAGTTATTGAACACCATATGAGGCCAACAGTAAAAAAATATGAAAAGAAAGTCACCGGAAAATAACTATCATCATTGTACATAAACAACGTACTAGCATCCTTCCAAAAAAATGTCAGTGAAAAATTTAGTTAAAGCAAAATTCGATATTCGTCTTTAAGAATCCAATCTAGATAGGATTAGGGATTTAGAAGTTGCTGGTGTTCTTAAAATAAAATTAAAATGATCTAGACAGCGTCGAAATAGACAAAATAACGAAGAAGGCTGGCTATTCTCTATGCTATCATCAAAGATATTGATGAAACTTTGTTGAGGAAAAAATGAAGTGAGACGATGAAGTAGATAAAAATGTTGCACATGAATTCATGATAAGCGTTGTATAACTCTAAGTACGGGTCCGCTGTGCAGTGCAATTAAAATCGTTTCACCGAAGAAATAGCCGATTATAAATAACAGGCAGGTACGCGCCAAAGCAAGGAAACCTCCAAAATGTAACCTGAAAGGGTCTAATCTGCCATAAATCCTACGGATCGGCAAGGCAAATGTCATAAATCAGCTGTTTATCGCCGATAACGACAGTCGCATACAAATAAGACTGCTTTAAAGAAACACAATGTTGCCAAACGTTATGTACGGAACAGCAAAGAAATAAAACGTTAATAAATACAAAACAAGACAATAAAAGTGGACCAAGAACTAATAGTATAACAACGATAAATAATTGTATAAAGAGAAAAACAACAACAAAAACACCCAAAAATTTTGAAAAGTGGGAAACGGAACTCCTAGCCTTTCGAAAATGCCCCCAAAAAATACAAGAAACTTCTAAAAAGGAAACCCCAAAGAAAGGAAAGATAATAATACAGTAAATTAAAAAAAATCACAAACCCTAACATTTAAAAAATACAGAAACAATAGAAAAAGAAAAAATAAAAGTAGATTTTAAAGTAGATCCCCCAGAAAAACAAATAAGAATTAAAAGCAGAAATCAAAAAAGACCAAGAAGAAGTAAAGGACCTCAAAAAGCAACTACAAAAAAAGAAGAGCAATAAAAAATTGAGAAAGAAGAAGTACTAAATTGATTTATAAAATTAGAAGAAAAAATAGAAAGAAACGAAAGAGAAAAAAGAAGAACATAGCAATAAAAGGGTGACAGGTACAAGACAAAATCTCAAAATAGGAAAAATAAATCAAACAAGATTTTAGTAAAAATGGAAAAATGGAAAGAAAAAGCAGCAATAATGAGAAACAAACACTTTGAAAAGAACAAAAATTACAATAAAGAATAACTTAACGGTATAGGAATGACAGATCCAAGCGAAGTTAAAAGAGATTGCAAAACAGAAACTAGATGAGGGAGAGAGAGGTCGTGAAAACAGGATATCAGAAGATAGCAATAGAAGATACAACATACTTTTGAGATAAACACAGAAATAAGTTAACACTTTCAAAAAACGACTACAAGAAGAACAGGAGGACGAATTCAAGATGACAAAACTGGCAATGAAGAAGGCAAATGTATGTAAAAAAGAATAGCAAGAAGATAGCAATAAAATACTGGAAAGAGATGAGATGAAAAATAAAAAAGGTGGAGATAATAAAATAAACAGAAATCTGGAATCTATAGGGCCTCAATAAAGAGGAAAAATAAAACAATTCACAAACAAAGCAAAATAGATACACCTAGATGTTCTGTTGGTGCAAGAATCAAATATAAAAGTAGTTTCAAATATAACACTACAAGCATACCTATGGTTGAATGAAAAATAGACTTGGAACAGCAATCCAGATTAAAATAGAAATAAGAATCTAAATAGTAAGCTACAAGGCGGTCAATAAAAAATTAAATTACCTAAGGTTAAAAGGTGCTTTTAGGACAATTGGTTTTGTAAACGCCCATGCATTCACAGAGGACACTGAAGAAAGAATCAAAGACGAATTCTATGACGAGATGGAAACTTAATAGATAATATACCCAAGTTTGACATAAAAATATTAGCTGAAGATGTAAATGTTAAGATAGGGAAAGAAGCTGGAAACAAATTAGTGATAGGAAAAGAAAACATACAAGAGAAAACCAATAAGGATGGTCAAAACTTATAAATTTCGCTGCAACGGATGACAATTAAAAGTATTTTCCAGGAACGCAAAAATATCTACAATGCCACATGGAAGAGCCCAGACGACATGTACGCGGGTAGTGTGTAGAATGAGTAAGGAGGTATAGGGGTGCGGATAAAGCTTCAGACCACTTCTTAGTAAGAGCAAGACAACTAGAAAAGGATTACACAAAAATTTAAAGACGAAGATAAAAAAGGAAATTTACCGAAGCAATAAAAGAAACAATTCAAGAAATAAGTAGAGAGGAAGATAGATAAGAGGAATATAACTCTTTAAAAAGAACTAAATTAACAGAAGCAAACGGTTAAGAAAAATAAAGCAGAAGGTAGTAAAGAATGATACAACGAGGAGTGTAAAAAAGCGGTAGGAGTAATAAGACAGGTAAGACTAAAGCACCTATAAAGATATTCCAAAAAAAATGAAGAAAATTATAAAAGAGCAAGGAACCTCGCGAACTACATATGCAGAAACAAAAAACAAGAGCACTTCAGGAAGAGAATAACAGGAATAGAAAAATCATGCAAGAAAAAAGATACCAAAAAGTTTTATAAGGACATAAGATTGGAAAAACAAAATTACCGATCACCATCAGTTGCAATAAAGAATAATGAAGGGAACCTATGTATAAATAAAGAAGAAGTGAAAGAAGCTTGAGTGGAACACTAAAAAATTAATAAAAGAACACCGAGAAATAGAAAAAAATAGACCAGGGGCACATACAAATATATGAGGATAAAAATCCAACAAGAGAATCTACAATAGAAGATATAAAAGAAATGATTGAGAGGATCAAAAACAGCAAGAGTGCAGGCTTTGATAAAATAGTAATAGAGCTGATTAAGAATGCTAGAGAAAAGTGGATAAAAAAACTACACCAACTTGTCTTAAGAATATGAAGACAGAAGCAAATGCCTGATGAGTGGTACAATTCAATCATTTGTCCAATATCAAAAAAGGTAATAACCAACGAAGAAAATTACAGTCCTACAGCACTTTTAAATGCGGCATATAAAATTATAGCCCGTATATTAAAGAAAACGATGTAATAGAAGAATGAAGAGGAAATAGGAGAATACCAGACAGAGTTCGAGAAAGTCAACAGTGGATAATATATTCATAGTAAGGCAATTTCAAGAAAAATTCAAACAGGAAAACATTACGATATATGTATTGTTAATTTAGTTTAAAATGGTTTATGATAAGATCAAAAAAATGGAAAAGCAAGAGGCAATGCAAGAAATAAAGGCTAAAAAACCCAGAAACCTAATCGATATGACACTGATGAGCACAAGTCAAGTAAAAGTATGAGATGATCTATCAAAAAGTTTTGAGGTGTACCAGGATTTAAAACAAAGGGATCCCTTGTCAATCATATTCAATGTGGTGTTAAAAAGCATAATTAGGAAAATTTAGATATATTCGGGTTATAACATTCTAACAAAACCGTACCAAATCCTGGCTTATGCCGATGATATAATACTAATAGCAAAAACGCAAAAAGAACTTAAAAGAATAGTAGGAAAATTTGAACGCGAGACGAAAGAAGCTGGACTAATAATAAACGAGAAGAAATTCCAATTCAGTAAGGGATTAGATTAGATTTATCGTTACGTAAGCGAGTGAAACGAGGAAACACAGGCCAATTGAAAATATTTCTAAGGAAGATTTACGGTGGCGTACAGGAGGGGAAAGTTTTGAGGCGTAGAATGAACAGAACCAATTAGGATGAGTAGGTCATATAATGCGAAGCAATAAAACACACTTAGCAAAACAAATTTTGAAAACCATCCTTGAAGGAAGGGCGCCTGCATAAAACATGATGGAAAACATAGAAGACATCCTAAATGAAACAAAAATAACAAACTAGAAAGTGTTAGTTCAAGATATAGTACAATGGTACATTGGGGTTCCAGGAGAATATAGCTCAGTTTGTGTTCTGCGATACAAGCAAAACTGGTTACGCTGCGGTAGTCTATTGCTATCTCCGGCAACAATCTGGAGTGGAAATCAAGTTCGTTATCTCACGTTACAGAGTGGCTTCTTTAGAAAAAATCACTATAAAAATTATTAGAATGAATTGGATGTAAAATCCTTGTTTGGAAAAATAGTGAGAGGCACGTTAAATTGGCACTATTAGCCTTTTTATTATTGAATAAATTCGACTACAGCAAAAGCGTGGATCCAGAGAAATGCAGATTGGATCACCTTCGTAGAAAACCATGGTCGTAAGATTCTTACCCTAACTGAACCAAAAGACTGGAATTGCGCACCTGAAAAATATAACACAGCTGAAGTGTTCTTCAAAGAAAGTAGTCTGAGCGAATTATTAGAGACAAACTGGCGGAAGTGGCCAATCTAGCTGAAGACAGATCTAAATGGATGAAAATTGAAAAAAGTCATCGCCGATAAAAATAAAGTAATGATGAAGGCAAAGAAAATTACGACAGTAAATGTCACTATTATGAAACCATGATATAGCCCTAAAGATATAAATTCCACGCACAAATAGTTTGTGTTGTGATTTGGGTGCTTCGTTTTCTATACAATATGAGGCGATTCAAGGGGAAGCAGAAATTGACCCTAAGAAAGTTACTTTTGTTTAAAGAAATCAATTTGGGCGAAAGGAAATTATATTGGGCAGCTCAAAGTAAAGTGAAAGTGAACCTTAAATAAAAAAAGTGGGTGAAATGAGTTTAGTCAGAATTGAAACAAATTTGATGTTTCGAGATATCTTTAAAATGCCTATAGTTCTGCCAGGAAAACATCACCTCGCCTCGCTTCTTATCCCGTATGACCACAAAAGAAATAGTCACGCCGGTGTACAGTTACTGATAGGATGCTTACGAGAGCAAGTTTAGACCACCAGAACCCACCGTATGGTAGAATGTGCAATCGAAGGATGTAAGGATTGCAAGACACATATCGTTATTAGTGCTGATCCAAAATCGGCTTTTCTTCCTAAAATCAAATTCGACACGAATATCCCTTTGAGTTAATTGGAGTTGACTACGTTGGTTTTTGAAGGGAGGAGGCAAAGTGTGGTTTGTTCTATACATATATGTCGTATCTACTCAGTCTATGAAGATTTATCGCACATAGAAAAATACCATCAGTTATTTACTGTGGTAACTCCACCAATTCCGTCGGAGCCAAAATAAACTGAAGAAAATTGATTAGAACAAGTTTATGATGAAAGCAGTGCACCGCATTTTATGAATTTTCTCACCTCCGCCGGCTCTTTGGTTCGGGGGATTTTAAGAGGGACTAATGCGCCAGGCAAAGAAATCACTTGTACGATGGGGAAACAAGTAGTTAACCAGGATGAGTTGGCTACTATTTTCTGTAATGTAGAAGATGTGGTGAATGGATGTCCCTTAACATACGTCTATGAGAAAAACAATTTCGATATCTATCACCCCATCATCTTTTATTACTGGAGTTAAGAAGCAGGTGTACCAGACTTGGACAATTTAAATTGGGCGAGAATCCAGAAGAGATTGATGGAGGGTTTAGGTTGCCGATTTCTAAAGGAATATCTCGATTTATTAGTTCAGCGCAATAAAAAGAAGAAGGAACGAATTTTAAAACAGATAGTCCTGATTGGAACTAATAAACAGAACATAATTCTTTGGTAAACTGGAGTGATTGAGGATCTTGTAAGTGGACCAGATGGCATACCATCATGTGAGAACCAAAAATGGAAAATTGAGACCCCTCAAACATTTATACCCAATGGGGGTTCAAGCGGATGAACAGAAGACTTTGGCCGAGAACTCAAAAGTTGCGAAAAAAACGCAAAAAGCCTTCTCTATATTAAATTAGTGTATGATAATTCAACATTAAATAACCAGGTGGAAGGAATGTGAAAAGATATGTATAGATTGGAAGTGCGGGAATTTAGATTTATTAAAATTGTTTTGTTTTTATATATATAAAAAAAGAAATAAACGTAGGTTTTCATAGTGAGTCTGCCATGCGTCAACACTTCAAGTTGTTGATTTGTACTAAAAAGAGAAGTGTTGTGATTAATTATCGGTTGTTAAATAAAGTCAGCTGAGGGATTCGGCAACTACTAGAAACAGAGTCATTATTTAGTGGTTTAGTTCGAACTTTGAGTTCCGTGGTGTAACGGGAAGTAACGCAGCCGTGATAAGCAGAGGCGGAGAATTAGATAGAACTAGAATCATCCCCCTTTCTCAACGATTATTACACGTAGGGTGTTTCTGAGTAAAATTTTGAAAATAAAAGCAATCGAAAAAATAAGAAATTTGTGAAACTCCATCTTCAACAAGACAAAATCGGTTGTAAGGTTTTGTCTTTTGTCTTGGTCTATACTATATCGTTTACTTTGGAAAACTATGTATTTATAGATAAATTAATTTTATTTCTCCCACACTTCGTACATCCTAACGATGCGTTAGAATTGATCCCTAAAATAAAAATTGAAAAATAAAATTGTACTCAATTTTTTGTGGTAAATCTGCTTGAACAATAAAGAATTTCAAAATTCCACTATGTTTAAAAAAAATTACATATTTCAAAAATTTTATTTAAGTTCTATTTTGCAAATTTCATAAATAAAGAAGAAATAGCTAAAAAGTAGGAATGCAAAGTCCAAAAATTGAATCCCGGATTTGAAATTCGTAACTTTTTTTGTTCTACAGTCGATAACTCTGACTCTTTGACAAATTTCATCTGAAATTTCTCCGATTCATAAAAAAATTAATAAAAATTCTGTAAAACTTTTGATCGAAAAAGTAACACCAAATGAATTACTTACTTAGTCCTAGGTCTTTCTACCCTTAACTGTAAGGCTGACCAAATGAATTAACATGTCCGAAAATTGATTACGAAATTTGATGGAATCCAAAAAACTTCGGCTCGCCATCATTCACAACTAGGCATTTCGAGAAGTTTCCTATGGCGAATATTCATTTTATGCGTACAAAATTCGACTGATGTAAAAGCCTAAGTTTGCCGACTATTCCCATCCTCGACGCTTTGTCAATTAATTTTTACAGCATCATGAAGTGAATTCTCATTTTAGTCTGAAAATCATCTGCAGCGGTGAGGTGAATTTTCACCTCGACAACTAAAACTCAGATGCATCCCCAACGAGCCACTGTTTGATGTGGACTTTGAGCAAGTGACGTGACATGCCTGTATTCCTTCAAAGATTATTCTGGAAATAGTAATCGCGACCATTACATAACCCAACAAGGCAACCTGGATTTAAGGCAAATGTGGCTTCAGCAAGACAGCTCAACAAACAGTCGATTTACCGCAACAACTACTTCCTGGTTGCTTAATTTAACAAAATTCCGACCTCAACTAGCCAGCAAAATATTTTGATTTAATACAACGCAACTTCTTTTTGAAGGGTTACCTGAACTCTAAAGTCTACACCAACAATCTACAAATAACTGAGAATCTCAAAAACTAAATTTAAAGTGTTATCAATAAAATTGAAATTATAATTGAAAATATCTACTCGAATGCCCAATAAAAATTCAATTATGAGAGAAAATTTGAAATCATTTTATTTAAAATTTAAATACGTCATTCAATTAGGGCCACCCTCTAGATTATAAAATAGCGATAAAAACACCAGCAAAAAGATTATCAGGTATAAGAGTCAAACCGGATTCTGAAATAGGAAGTGACTAAAATATCGGTATATCAAGTATACAAAGTATACAAACCTGCCATGAAAAATTAGAAGTATAAATTAAGAGAAAGTGAAATACAAAAAATATCAAAGTAGATGACAGAAAAATTAGAAATAACACACCTCATTACGTATTCAAGTATAACATTCTAGAAAGAAATTTGTAAAGCAACAATTGTACAAACAAACATTAAATAAACAACTTGATAGTCAGATAAAGTAAAGCAAGCTTTAAAAATGCATAGATAATATATTTAAAAAACCAAAATAAAAATGCAAGCATTATATTAATGATTCAGAAAGATTTGACCAAAAGTTGAGGAAAAATTTAATGGGAATCATAAACTATTTTAGAGTATTTAAAAACTACTGTAAAATAAATAATACAATTATAAGTTATATAAATAACAAAAAGAAAGAGTCTCTAACGAAAGGTGAAGAAAATAAAATTGAAAGTCTAATAAATGAAACGAAAAAAGACAATGTCGAAGATAAAAGAACAAAAGC
Source organism: Sinelater perroti (assembly GCA_036346155.1). Classification (NCBI taxonomy): domain Eukaryota; kingdom Metazoa; phylum Arthropoda; class Insecta; order Coleoptera; family Elateridae; genus Sinelater; species Sinelater perroti. Next base: position 11,367,541 of record JARFIY010000013.1, on the reverse strand, counting down.
AGAATTAGACAACGCGATAAAAAAGAAAAAACACCAAAACATGACGGGATAACTACCGAAATGATAAAAGTATGGGTATTACGGTAGCTTTTAAATAAAAACAAAAAAAGAAATCGCAACAGATTGGGGGCTAGCAATAGGTAATACTGCCAATTTTTAAGAAAGGGTGCGTAAAAGATTGCAAAAGTTATAGATACCTTGGTCACTAGGTTTATCTAAGAAAATTTACGAAAGTATACTGACAGGATACTTAAAAAAAACTAGACAATCACCTGGACAAAACATGGATTTGCTTCAGTTCAGGAAGAGAAACAACAGACTCCTTATTTATAAGAACAGAAGCAACAAGATAAACAATCACAGACCATGAATCAATATGTCTATGTCTTATAGATATATCAAAAGATTTTGACTTAGTATCAAAAAACCATATGTTAAGGAACAAAGATAGGCAAAAAGCTAATGGAATATAGAAGCGCTCTATAAACATATATTCAATTGCATAATAATAACGCAGATATAAAGCTCTTATCTTTTTGTAATTTTAACGGATAAAATAATAAAAAAAATGGAATAAGAAAATAAAAGACAAAGTGCAGCTATTATAATAAGAAAAAAGTTAGCGTAAATCATTTAACATTTGCTAGTGGTTTGGTTTTAACGGTGAGAAAAGCAGAAGAGCTACATCATGAATGAATCATTTAACAAAATGAGCTAAAAAAACAAAGACAATGGTAGTATTGAAAAATATACAGAACGTATAGAACAGACTGAACAGTTCAAGTACCTAGATGTGGTCTTAACAAATTATGGTGAAATAGAAATAAAACTGAAACGGTAAGATTCAAACCAAATAAACAAACATCAAGCAAAAAATTAACAATTAAACCAAAAATAAGGATTTACAGTTCGCTCTTGGTTCCAATACTTACACATGGCTCGTAATTATGGACTTTAAACAAAATACAAAAAATAAAAATACAAGCAAACTAAATGAAGAATCTACAAAAAGTAATACAGTTAAAATTATTAAATAGAATCAGAAATGAGATAGTGAGAAAAAAATTCAAAGTATAGCAGATCAAAAAAGCAAAGAAGAGTACATTAATATGGTAAGAATAAAAGCAATATAAAAAATTGAAAGAGCAAAAAGGAAAACAAGAAAAAGACTTGGAAGAAAGTGGCTGTGATTGATCAACGCACAAAAAACGCAAATGAGAAAGGTGAAGAAAGAAAAGAAAAGAAGACTATGCTTAGAAGAATTAAAAAACACCAACTTTGATATTACTGAAAATAAGTAAATACTTTTATTTGATTTCTATATCTCTATGACTTTCATCTTTTTTCCTCCATTGACATATCCACGACACAATGCTTTCCTTGCGGCTTCTAATAAATTATATTTTTTCCTTCTATTTAGACAACCTTAAGCAAAATAAATAGTTGCTTTTAGTAGCGCACAAATATTTTTAATTTATATCTACCCAAAGATATGGATCCTGAAAACTTATTAGATATTTCTTGGGCGTCCTTAGAATCATTAAATAAATTAGAATTTTATGTGTGTAAGCGAAGTTTCCCTCCTCCAAGGTTTCAGATTTGGTATTTAACTAGCGAAAAAAGCTAAATTCACTTACTTTCAGTTTGAAAAGCTTTTTGAGTTTCTCACCTTCTTGTTCTATTGTTCTTTTACATTTTTAATATTCTATATTAATAAGAATGTTAGGTAATATAGGATGTATCACTATTTTTCCATGTGGTACATGAATAAAACTTTTGTGACCTTAATTTGAGGTCAATATTCAGAATCCAAAAAATATCAGAGTAGTTATACAACGATAAAAAGCGGTTTTTGATAAAATCCTTTTACACGCATAATTCTGGTTCTAATAACTAGTGTTGTAATGAGACACAGAACAAAGTAAACTGTAATCAAAATGGCCAAAATGACACCTTGTTTGTTAAACTATTTCTTTTGAAGTCTTAAAATAACTCAGAATATATTTTCTTTCTTTCTTTTTATTTCTTGGAAATATTTTCGTTAACTGTAATTACTACATTCCCTCATATAAGCTTTGCAAGAAAGGCGCCTGTAAAGAGCTATTTTATCGCATTATTGGTATTACAATGCTCAACATAACGCAATGTCAATTCTTTGAATTTGAGTTCCAGTGTTCAGACGTCGCAGTCGCGTATCGCAGTCTGTTATCGCTGCGTTATTTCTGTCGAGTTGCCATGGCTCAGCAATTACTTTCATTTAATTTCAAGTAGTAAATAAATTCATTCTTTTGAAATTGACCCAAAATAGATTGCTGCTCTTCGGGGCTCTATATCTAATATCAGTCGCAAAACGAAGTATAAGAAAATATCAATGGAAGACCAAAGCCCTGCTCGAAGAAAATCGATTTTTATCTTAAATCAACTCGACGAACTCAAAGATATAAACGCACCTGGTAACATACAAAACTAAAATGTCTGTTGCTCCTTGTCAACAGATCTTTGAAGCACAAATAAGTCATAAAAGATAATATACAATAAAAAAACAATTTCTTCGGCACTATGTGGACAATAAAATTAAATTCTACACTTATCGCAACCAAAGATCAAATGCCTGGACCATCGTTATCTAAAACGAATGTAACCTCCAAAATATTAAATTAGCAAGGCTACATAAAGATAAAATACTTTACCAGTATATACAGCTAAACTCAAAACTAACGAAGAAGTAAGCGAAATCACTACAGAATAACGCAGGCATTCACGCAACTATTGTGCCTTTGCACAACCCTAAGTGACCACCTCTGTCAGAATTACAATAAAAATAATATGTAAATGGGCGTTTGCAAATTTCAGAGGATGTAAATGCGTTTTTAAACTTTACTAAAACAGAAGAAACCTGAACAATCCCCAAACACTGACAGCAAAAGAACTAATTCAACAAAACAACAAAAATCTTTCCTTTGGTTCAAACTACAATACTTCTCCTTGAAATAACTCTCCTTAAGACTCTAAAACTCTATACCCAACATATTAATAATATTTTATAACCACAAGTCTTTGATTCCTCCTCAACTAGAATACCAATAAAGTCAAAACTCAACGTTCTTTGTTAATTAACCAGGCATAACATAGACCAAGTTTGTATTACAGAAACTCACTTGTCATCAAACATTCATATGTCAATACTAGGATATAAAATATTTAAAGTAGATATAAATACGGCTTTTACAGCTGAAAGAACAATTTTTCATATAAAATGGCTAAACAGCACTACCAAAACTTGATTGCAAAAACTTAGACACTTTTAACTTTCAAACTGCTAACCCACCTATTTTTATAAGCAACCAAACAAGCCTCGATCTTCAATTCTGACGAACTTACTCTCATAATAAGCAACCAAAATAATAAAATTTTTTTTGGAAGCTAGAACGCGCTTTATATGCTTTCAATTACATATAATTTCCATATAGACATGACCATTAACCCAACATCCTTGATATTGTTATCAAAAAAATGTAATAAACATATTTACCAAACCGGTATTACTAACCAACTGCCTTGAAGCAGTCGATTGGATTTATTTTACACATGCCCGCTTACAAAATTTAGCTACCCATACAGTTGTAAATACCACAACGGAATATTCCAGATCAAACCCACCGTTAGCAACAATGTCAACAAGGAAAATATCAGCCAGCCAGTACTTATGCTCAAATAAAATACTAAAGCTAATAAAACAAAAAGTGTGGTACAACGCAAAATTCAGCAAAAACTAATAAATCAGTTGTCAGGTAGAATTAGAAAAGAACTTCATACCCCCCGAATCATCTTATACCAGCATTTAAATTTAGTTTCAGGTATGATTATTTCACTTCACCTACGTCAAAAGAACATTCGCTCAAAACTAAAAAGGCAGAACACAATAACGATGAAGCAAATGCCTGATCTCACCACTTCCAGAAGCATCCCATGAAGATGACGAGGCACCTCAGCTCTACTGAAAAGAGAGTTGTTTTCTATCCTATAATTTTATTAGGTACATACTTGTAAAAACAGATTATTTGCTGTTTCTATTATTCAGATAATATTTCTATCCATTCAAAATACAAATCGCAATCTTCTCTTCAAAATTTAGGAGTTTTCTCCTAAAAGTCTGTTCTACTTGATGTAGATGACAAACTCTATTCTTTCTTCCTCCAATATCCAATCATGTACTCTTTTAAATGCGTTGGTAGGATTAGTTTCAAATTTATTCCACAACTTTTATTTTAGGTTAATTACCATTTATGCCAATAAAGCTTCTCCTGTTTGCCACTCCTAGCTAGTTTTGTTTGTTAAACATTTAAGTACAAAAATCTTAAGTCGGTTATATCTCAAAAATTAGATCATAAATTACATAACAATATATAAAATCTGTTTTCATGAAATTTCCACACCCCCCTTTAGAAAAATTAAAGGTATAGTTTTAAATGTATCGCAAAATTTTCCATTTTTAGTTTAGAACATAGCTGTTCCGTCCTAGCAATAAAACTGTATTTTTAAGGTTATACAAGATTTGGCAGAAAAATAATGAAATCAATTTTATTCCTTTTTACAAATCAAGATAACTTCCTTCAAAGTAGTTCTCTTGGGCAGATACTCACAATGCTGTTTTTTGCACTGTTCGTAGCAGTCTTGCAAGGCTTCTGCTAAAATATCTCAACTCTTTTCTGGATATTACCTAGAGTACCAAAATGGTATTCTTTTAAATGACTTTTCAGACAGAGAAATAAAAAGGAAATCATAGAAACTGACATCGGCGACAAGGCAGGTCGGGAAACCACAAAAATGCTTTCATTTGTTGAAAATGTGTTGATGCGGACTACCGTGCGACATAGGGCGTTGATGTGGTGCGGCATCCAAATGCAATATCTGGTCACCCACGTGCCAGCTTTTCAAGAAATTTTCGATAAATTGACAGTTTGCTTTAGCAGCACACATTTCTTGTGGCTATCAAAACCCCCAAATAGCATCAATTTGATTTTTAAGTTTCTCATTCTTGCTTTCTTAAGGCGGAGAGTTTTTGCTGTATGTCACTCTCGAGGTTTGCGTTTTGTTTTGCGATCGCACTCAGAAGTTCATAATTCATGACTTACTATATGATCACGCGACTGAAAATTTCGGTTTCCCTCTCAATAAGGCACAGAAGGTCAAAACATACGTTCCTTCAATTGGCGTTCTGCTCAACCGTACAGTTCTTTGGAACACCCAGACCAACATGCTAAATTAACTGGTACCTTCAATAAACATTCCTTTGTGGAAGGTTTGCCAAATATATGGATCGAAACCGTTGCTCTCAATGATCAAAATCATAGATGCTATTCTAGAAAGTTTCAGAAGGTCGCGTTTTCTACGCCCAGTTGTTATATTTTGTCTTTCTTAGGGTCGTCCTATCTTAAAAGCGCTATTAACTTCGACACCTATGAAACAAGTTGTTAAGCATGTGATAAAAGTAGTAGTAAGCCGTCTGTTATGGTCAAAGCTGTATTTTTATTTCATGAACACCGCCTCTGGCATGTTCACTCTCCAATTTTAGTATTTCCGTTGTCTTGATTTTCAACTGGTTTCCATGCCCTTTGAATCTATCGACGATTTTATCTTATTTTGGTTTTCAATTGGGCAATTTTCGAATAAGATATACAGCATCGTGTACCCTTTTGATAATTTTATAAGGGTTCTCCCACAGTTTCTGAAGTCTTTCCAAAAAGCCACAATGTCCTCGCGGTTGTAAAGCCAAGCTAAACTTCTGAGCCTGTTACACTGGTCGCTTGCCATCTAAATTTTCATAGGGACGAGATTGTATATCGCACAGCGCTTTATCGGCTCACATAATCGTTTCTGAAAGCATGTTCTTCCAATTACTTGTTTTCGAACTGAAAATCATACGGCAACAGGATTTTACTTTCAAATATAACTTAAGGTGGAGTTTGTCCAGTAGCCTTATAAACGATAGTTACATAAGTCATCAAAAGTAAGATAATGTATTGATTCCAGAATATCTGATATGCTACTTACGTATCAACCGGTTTATTCTTTCTACTATGTCGTCCAACTAAAAATGCAAAGAAATTTTTCTGGTTATGTTAATCCCTAATAATCCACATACGTGGAAATTGTCCAAGAGTATTTCGAAACAATTAAAAAACTCTCCAATCAGTGTTTTAGCAACCATAAACTCTTCTTGATTCGGTATTGCATATGCTTGTCACATGGCAATGAAGGTATATTTGTTGTCATCGTCAATTTCTAAAAAAGTGTCGGCAATATCGATTAACACTTTTTTCATCAGGCTTTCCATATTGTACTGCTTCATTAATGTCCCTCTAATGCCCTATATACAAGCGATATAAGCCTTCCAAACACTACTTGGCACCAGCAATTATCACCTGAGTTCTTTTCACAAGACCATATTTCAATTTTAAGTAATATCTTAGTCCTATAGGTTTTTGGTGCATTGTTCAGCGTGATGATTTGTTCCCGCGATAGCTTTTTCCTTATCACTCCCCACCATCCCTAATTCCGAGTTCTATAGTTCCAAACGCTTTCTATGAATCTTCAGGTACAGATTATTTGATAAGGAGTTTACGTTTATCTTTATTTCTTTCAATTTTCTTATTAAACTTTCCTCCCAAGCCTGTGCAATATTCTTTCCCGATTATCTTTAGTCCTTGTAATTCCCCTCTAATATTTCTGGGATCTTCTTTTGAGTCTACTCTTCATTTTTCTTTCAAGCTTTCGGAACGTGCTTCTAAATTTACCTTTGTTTCTCGCAATTTCTTTTTCAATTTTGTATTCCAACTTTCGAACTTTTTTGTCTACCTTTTCTTGTGATTTCTTCTTGTTTTCCTAAGTTTCTAGAATTTCTTTGGTGTATACCCTTATTTCTTTTAGGCAAACTTATTCTTAGAATAACATCATATCTAACTGAGAATTTTTTGGTCACTACTAGTTTCAGTGTATCTTTCTATAAGAAAAGTAGTTATAATTGACTTCGGTGGTTATTTTACAATTAAAAAGAAATAATTTTCTATCGCTTGTGATTTGATATTTTTGTTTCATTTGTGACACCGCTGCAAATTTGAATGATTTCTAAGTCATTGCAATTTTTACTAGTAGCCCATCGTGATATGATTTTGAATTATATTACATAAGAGATAAATAATCATCGGTCAACAAAATTAATATTTTTTGTGTGCTATTTTGTTGTTAGATCCAGATAGAAGTGACAATATCATGACTAAATTATACTTTTATAATCAAAAGAGGTATCTTATCATATTTTGAATGTAAGAACTTACCTCATATGTATTTATATTACTCAAATTCAATTTCTTTGGCCAATAAAAACAAGACAAATGCCTTATGTTTCACTCGCTTTCTCATTAGTTTTGCCTGAGGCTTTGAATGCATCGGATTCTTTATAGGTGAGTACAATGTACAATAGGATGCAATTATATAAAAGTTTTAGTTGCCACTGTTACAATAAAACAGTTTGCCCAAGAATTTTTTTCCGAATCCGTCTGAAGCCAAATTAAAAACCGACGTGTGTGTTAGCCTTCAAATAACCACTGATGGATTACCAGGAATTTCTAAAGCAAAGCAAACGATCTGGAACAGTTGTAAAGAAAACTTTATGCATTTTGTAGATCATAACAAATTGGAAAATTACATGAAGTTTACTCAAATAATAGTATACTTACAAATCATTGTAGAATATCTACGAAAGTTTATTCCCTCAACATTTTAAGGATAACTTAAGAGCATATTCTAAGACCTAAGTAAAACGTTTCTATCATGATATAATCGAATTTTAATATTGGTACAATATATATAACGAGTTTAAAATGAAAAATTATTTTTGGAGGCTAATCAATTGCAAAACAAAAAAATTGTACACTAACATTCAAATAGTGTAAGTTGGCCTATATGTATGCTTCGCATTTTTACTACCATGAGGGTATAGATTCATATTTGAAAAACCAATATTTATCGATTCTTTACCAAAAGTCTACTGAGGTGGGTTGTGATGCGGATACATATATAAAGATTACTGAGCAGGTCAAGTTTTATCTGCAAAAACTATTCGAGTGATTCAGAAATGATACAAGTACACCACGAATAAAGGCATGGTACAAACAATTCAGAAAATTGAGGAAAAATTCAGAACATCGGAAAATATTAAACGCGTACGAACTACAATCGACAAGAATCGACGATTGACAAAGAACTAGAAGATGAGCTATCAAAATATCAATTCGCGTTCAAATTTGTCACTTTACGACTTCTATCTGTTCCAAAAACTTTTAAATGGATAAAGATTCCAGACCATCAAGATATAATTTTTTAAGACTAAAAAATGTTATAACTAAATATTAAGTGTGGGACTATGTAGGGAAATCTGTTGTATTTTAATTTTTAGTAACAGACCTCAATATAAAAGTAGAGTGACCAATAAAAAACAGCATTATATTTTTCATGACCAATGTTAAGCCGATGGTGCATTATAACTTTCAAACCAATACCCAATTCATTAAAAAACTCCATCAAAACTGATTTTATTTTGAGAAAATACAAAATCAACAAATTTTAGTTAACTATATTTCACTGTTTACTAACTCTTTCAGTTGACAAATAAATTATGACACTTTAGTATGACCAAAGCTCTCTACAAGATATGACATGACTGCATTATGTTCAAGTCTTTTTTTAAGCTATAAGGTATTTAGGTACATATGGATTATAACGATCAGCTTGGGAAGTCCGAGTATTCTGGTAGAGCTGTGGGTAAGTATAGAAATAGAAAGGTTTCTGATGATACTGGTGAATTCGGTGCAGAAGTTTTCAGTCATTTGCTCGCTGCGTCGATGCGGGACCGCAAGAATTCTATTTTGAGCACGCAGGTAAACGAATAACGGTTGCGTGTTACTATTCAATCTCTATATCCCAGACATTCCGATGACGTCCTCTACGACGATGACCCAATATGCAGACGACAGTAATGTTGTTAAACTTGGAATGGCCCTCCTTACCAATCCAGTGTCCAAGAGAAGCTAAATATGCTCGAAGCCTGATGCAATACATGGAGAATATGAGTTAATGCCGAATAGAGTAGAGCCGTCCTATTCGCCACGAAAACTCCGCTTCTGGAAGATACCCTAAAGGAGCTATATTACCTCGAAATGACCCTCGATGAAAAACTGACCTAAAAGCTCCGGGTGAAACAGCCAATTGCAAAGGCAAAGACAGCTCTTTTATTCTGGGAGCCGGTTGTCTTTACCATCGTCTAATCGACTCAAGTTATACTCATCAAATTTGTTGCTACAAGAATAAACTATTGCAAAATTAGCAAAAATTTTCGAATACCAATAGCTAAAGTAATTATTATTGAAATTCGATGAAATTTTGGGAAAAGGTAGCCCTTGGGATGCCTAAAAAGTATGCGCGAATTTTACGTTTAAAGTTTTGCAACAAAGTGCATTAAATTGCGCTTAAAAAATACGAATTAAAATTTTTTTTTGCTTTACGACCCATAGAAGCGGAGACGCTACTTTTACGTTTTTATCGATAACAAGCCTTCTAATCAATATTTTTACTCGCAACTTGTCATGATGTAACTAGAATGCTCTAGTTATACGTACAATTTTTTTCGATTTATTTTGATCAATTCTTCATTGTAAAAATATCGATTAATGAGCGCGCAAAAGCTATGGCGCGACAGAGCCGAGCGGCTGAAACAGAGGGCGCTGTGACGTCATGGCGTGCCGCCGCCGCTGCCGCGCTCAGCTTTCATACTCTTAATTGCAAATTAGATTACTCGGCTTAGAAAACACCTACGAAAATGTTCTTTTTTTTAAACAACTTGTTTTTTTTTTAACTTTACGATAGTGTAAGCGAAATTTCGATAAAGTTGCAACCAGCTTCGATAATCAGCACTTTTACTGTTAACTTTTATTTTTTCCATAAGGCGTTTTCAATATTTTTAGTAATTACATCGATATTTTTTCAACAACTGGTAGACATCGATTGCAAATACGGGGTCATAAATAATTGGAAAAGGAAACATCAAGATTAAAGTCTTATTTTTTTTACGCTTTAATTGTTTCAATTTCTTAACATTTATGAATTTTGCAATGCGTTTGGTTGCAAAACTCTAAATGTAAAATTCGCGGAGATATCATCCCTACCAACGGAAGTTTTTCCGTTTTTCCGTAAAAAAAATTTATTTATGATTTAAAAATTCTGGATTTTTGAACATTCGAAGATATTATGAAACTAAACCGATTCCAATTGGTTTCATATCGATTCGTTTTTTTGCGAAACGGCAGCACTTCTAATTTTCAACTTTCGAAATTTGCAATAGGCCTCCATTTTAAAATACAAGATCGGGGTTGCGCATATTTTTTAGGTACTTCAAGGGCTACCTTTTTTCAAAATTTCATCGAATTTCAATAATAATTACTTTAGTTATTGCTATTCGAAAATGTTTCATGTTCTTCACCTTTTTTGCTAATTTTGTAATAATAAATAATTTTTGCGAATAGTTTTGCGAATAATTTTTCGCAATAGTTTATCCTTGTAGAAAACTTTCTTAGCAACAAATTTGATAAGTATACCTTAAGTCGATTAGACGCTTATTTCACGAGATATTTGAGAAAAACTGAAAGAAACAGGTTCCGCTTTCTATTTTGCAATAAAAAACCATGTTCCGTACCTTCAAATGTGTAAAGAATCGAGGGTTATCATTTATGTGTGTTTACCTATTTTTAAGCAAAAAACCGTAACGTTTAAAAGGATTTCGGATTCGAGCATATTTTAGATCTAATTCGCCCGGATTAACTCTGTACGAGCTGGACAGAGGTGCCCGGTATACGCACCCAAGATTCTGATTGCCCCGTAAAGCGATACGGGAGCGGCTAAAATAGACCAACCATCATTCACGTAAGGTCATCGAAAAAGAAGGGGGTTAGAGATTGGATCCAGAGATTCCCAAACGCAGCAACAAAGTCAACGTCAAGAAGGGAGTTGTCTTACTTTGAGATACAGCTCACTTAGTACGCTAGAGAATAGATCAACTAGTGGAAATAAATAATTAGTAATAGCAAAGATTAGAAACTATTAAGATGGATCACTCGCGCCGAATCCTTTGTTCTTTGGTATATCGCTTTGTTGACCTTTAAATCTGAATGGAAATGATGCGCCCGTAGTGAGTTATTTGTTAGAAGTGAACGCAGTGATCTCTAAACTAACATTATTTGTTATGACTTCTGCAAAAGAATAAACCAATCTCGTGTGTACGCGGATACAAGCTGCAGTCTTTCATCTTCGTCTCTTTTAAGCTTCCTTTTTCAGTGATCCATTTTATAGTTTCTAATCTTTGGTAATAGTGCATAATTTAGTTAGCTGCAAACCCATTGTAGCAATAAATAGTGCCTATAGGCATTGTTAAGTAAGTAATTGAACCCAAAAAAATGGTGTGAGACGTACTATTTAAATAATCATGCCAATACGAGTAAAATTGTATAAACTAAATGTGACGGAGCTAAAAAATAAATTAAAATAGCGAGATTTGAGACGGCATGAAAGAAAGCCGTGCTACACGAAAGATTAAAGCAGACCCTGGTTAACGCATATGAGAACCCTGAAATATTCAAAAATGGAGAAGGTGCGTTAATATACAACATGATGAAAGAACTAAAAATGGATACGGAGAAATTGTAGATTTAAAACGAGAATTTAGAAATGTCAAAAGAATTACAGACAAATATAGAAGAGTATTCCAGAAGTTTGATTGGACAACTAAAATAGAAGCTACAATAGACATAGTAAAATAACATAGAAGTTTCAATAAAGCATTAGAACAAAAATTTCCAAAAATAAATCTAAATATGGAAGAACATTTCCAAAGTTTAAGAGAAGAAGTAAAAATAATCGCAAACATTCCAGAACTCTAAAAAACTGAAATCAAACGTCAGAAGTTTTAGAAGAGAACAGAAGGAGAAAATGGCAAAATATTGGGGAAGTTTGAAAAATAAAAAAGTCAAAAACAAAGGATGTCGGTTTATTGATAAGGTCGTGCTCTAAAACCTGCAGCAATCAATTACAACCAAAGAATGCCCCTAAATTGTGGAAATCTGCCGTGTTTGACGATTAGTGGTTGTTATAGAAGGTAAGTAAGGATACGATTTTAACTCTAAAATAAATGTACTATAGGTACGTTTAGATAGTCCTAAACCAGCGGTCCCAACCCCCTTTTAGCGACTCCCACTTTTGTCCTAGTTAACTTCATTCATAATAAAATAGCGATTGCACGGCTAAACGACTGGGAATATCTATTACCAAGTAGTTCGTTTCTTTGTTGCTGGTGCCATTTATCACCAAGTAGTAAAAATTGTTCCTTTGTGTTTTCGAAAATTTTGTAACGACACAAGTTCTTTATTTGTAAATCTTTATCACTCAAAAGTAAAATGGTTTTCGAGGCGTAACATCTTAAAAAAAATCTTCCAGTTAAAAACAAAACTTTTGGTGTACTTACAAGGCGAGGAATGAGGATACAAGAACCTATTTTCTAATTCCCTTTACTGATATTTTCGAACACTTAAATGTTTTGTAGGGTAGTTTGCAGCCCCCGATATAATCACATATAAAATTAATAAATTTATAAAAACTTGATTTATGGTGGACTTCGTTTAAAAAAAGGAAGTTTTATTAATTCCAAAACATTCAGAAACTCACAGAAGATTTAACTAAGTATAATAATGTAAATTCTGAGGACGCTTTGAAGGCATACAAGCCAGTCTGTACAATTTAAAACAATATTCTTAGTTTTCTAACACAATCTGCATATCTATGCATTATTTCACTACTGGATGTACGAAGGTGTTTTAAAAATTCCTTTCTCCTAGTTGACAGGTGTAATAGTATTGCTAATATTTCCTAATTCATTAACTACTAAGACACACAGTAGCATGTTCCCGTAATATCAGGTAACCCTACTGTGGTAACCAAAATAACGTGATATTCGGAGGTTTCAACAATTGGAGCTTGCCAATCCATTGACCTTCGATAAATAGATACTGTTTACAACAACGGTCAACAAGTAGTCGGAAAAAAAATTTAGCTGCAACAAATCTCTATAATCAGGTTCGATCCTTGACCCTTGACAACCACGGATGAGCAGTATCAAGCGCATGTAGGTAAACTAATTTGTGTTAATCACCACCTAAAGCAGTACAATATCGGTAGGACTGTTGGAATTTCTCTTAAAATGTCCACCACATCATTCTTATTGGAAGATTCTATACTTGTTGACTCCTGAAATGAAAGAGAATTGCAAAAAACTTTTGATTCAATACTAAGAGGAAAGTGATATCCTAGGCACACCATTACGACTTAGAGAACAAGCGACAATCGATGGACTACAATCATGCGGGCTCTCTTAATTAGAAAACATTAAAGTCGTTGCTTTGACAGATGGTGCGGTAACAACCCACATTAAATGAACTAAAACAATGCTATGAACTCCAGTCAATATGTGAACCCTTGCAAAAATTAGACCATATACCAAAGTAATTTTTCAAACTTGACAACGCTCATCGAGCACAGGAAGCATTACAGATCGGATTTTGCCCTTTGCAATTTTTTCCTTTTTCTGGAGCCGAAGGAAAACCTGAAACGACACGTTACACTAAGGATGAAAATAATCCAACAGGATGAACCAACTTATTCAATGTGGGTGCATGGTTAGGGATGGTGATTTCGTTGAAAAGTAGTAACACTCCTTGATAAGGAGCATACCAAGCTTATAGGGCATATAGCTTACTCGTGCACTATATCTATTAATTAAATTATTGCAAAGGAGACAAGACCTTTCAAAAGTCCCTCGCAAAAATATACATTTTATCAGTATTAGAACAATTTCATTATTGTTTTTAAATATTATTCCAGTAATGGAACAGAATTGCAGGCTTACCGTTGTAAAATATTATTTTATTTGTTCTTCAAGAAAAAAAGAAACCTAAGGGATCATTCTCCACTTGCAGCAGAACATACTGAGAAAGTAACTAACCTAACAAGCGAGATTGAATAAAAGCTTAGAAAAATATATCCTTCAAGACATTTGCAACGAAAAAAGAACCTCCATGCTAAACAAGTATTGGAAAATGCCAAAAAAGGACGCCAATAAACACAAGAGTGGTTACAGAAACAGTAAAAGGCATTTTAGCGATGATAATAGAAAGACTCTTTATACTGAAAACATTCTAGAAGGCAAATAATCTATATTATTTATAAAACCTTAACTGAAACGAGTCGGATTTTTTGTATCAATTTATCACTTAATAAAACTTGAGTCCACCATTACACTCATGAGACGAAGAAATAGTCAAAACAATAGACTGCAAAAGGTTAATCAGCTCCAAAAAAAGACGAAGACGGTTTCATCGGTCGGGAAGCTAATGGAAACTGTTTTTTGAGATCAGGTCGTCGACTACTTAATAAGGGAAAACAATAATGGGATTGTACTACGCATCGTTATTAAACAAGTTGAAGACAGTAATTGCTAAAAAACGGTCCCATTTGGAACGGAAGAAAGTGCTTTTCCATCAAGACAACGCACCGGATCACACCTCGGCGGGCCATGGCCAAAATTCACAAATTAGAGTTGAATTAATTGACAACCCAGCATATTTACCAGATCTGGTCCCAACGACTATTTCTTGTTTCCTAAGCTCAAAGTTTAGCTTAGAGGACAAAGGTTTTCATTATACGAGGAGATCATCGCAACTGTAGATGCCTATTTTGCAGAGCAAAATGCCAACTACTACATGGAAGTGTTAAAGAGGTTGGAGCAACGCTGGAAAAAGTGTATCGACCTACCTAAAAGGAAACTATGTTAAAAAATAAAATTGAATTTGACAAAAAAAATACTTGTTTCTATGTTAGGCTCAAAATTTTTCAGACTGACCATGTACAATTGAATATGTCAAACATAACATTTCTGTTGTAGCAAAAAATATAATATAAACTACGTAGACACAGAAGACAATAAAACCACTGACATCACGATGGATTTTAAACGTCAAGTGTCTAAATTGAAATTTTACTTTAATTTTTCTTGAAAATTCAGGTCTTATAAAACATTAACGCGTAATAATTAAATAATCGGAAATTGGGAAAAAATATAAACAAATTTCCATGCCAGTTAAAAACTTCTATTTAAAAGGCATTTCTTTTTTTGGCTTTAGAATTAGCAAACTTCTGGACTATATCAAAATAAAGGTTCTATAGAAACTCACTCTCAATAAATAAAAGTGCAAAGCTAGTCATTTTTTCTTGTTTTAACATTGATCTCAAGAAGTTATTTATTCTCTTAAGAGCTGAAAAAAATTATTCTCCAGTGCAGTTAGTAGCCGCCATACTTCTTAGAACGGTGGCAATATAGGGAAATGTAGATTCTACAGTAACGCTCGAAAAGATTTCACTGGTGCGTTTTTTGTCACAACTTTTTAGATTCAACCTGTCCAATTGAAACTTTCCAGGTATTTTGTCGTGGAGCCTCACTATTATAGAGACAAAGTTTTCCAAACTCAAGTCAACGTAAAAAAATCTTGACGGTTTTTTAAAATCAATACAAATTTTTATTCTATGTATTTTTCGCTTATTTTCTGCCATTCTTATAGTTTCGCGTGCGTTTTTTTTTAGTAAATGTTGTTTATTTCAGAATTATAGCTGATACTCGTAAGCATCGTTGATTGATATTTGAGGAGAGAAAGATCATCCAAAAAATCATCCTCAAGGACTCTCTCACCAGCGCTCTGTGGATCGCTTTGGTGCTCAGAAGTTTGCTGTTGAAGAAGATTACTGATTCTGGAGTGGTCTCTCATCAAAGTATCCCGAGACCGTTCAAGAAAACCCCTCGTGCTGTTGATAGAAATATCCTAATAATATCCCATAAAGACCCTCACAGTATTGCAGACAACATAGCTCGCGAGCTAAATGATTCCAACATTTAATATTTCTCCTCAGGCTGCCAGACGCCATCTAAGTAATGCTGGACTTCATGGATGCCGTCCTGCCTTCAAGCCACTCATCAATGAGAAAAACAGGAAGGCGCCCCTCAAATTCGCCCGCAGTCATCTGCACAGGACTCGCCAGGAGTGGAAGGACATACTCTGGTCGGATGAAAGCCAGTTCATGTTGTTTGAAAGCGATGAAATCGATAAAAAATTTCATCCTTGTTACCAAATCCCGACTGTCAATAGGTCTCTTGCACAAGATAGAAAAGATAATAGACAGGAAAATCTATCTGAATATTCTTGAGAAGGCCATGCTTCCATATGTGAGGTTTAATCTTGGACGCAGATTCATCTTTCAACAAGACAATTATCCAAAACATGCCACCAAGGATGTCAAGGATTAGTTCAGCAGGAAGAGGAGTGACCAAGCGAGAGCTCGGACTTGAACCCTATCGAGAACTTATGGGGGCAACTGGAGAGAATATTGGCAAATAAAAAAGCGAAAAATTAGGCTGAGAAGTTCTAGCAATTGAAGGAGGAATGGCAGAAGATCCCGCAGTCAGTCATCGACCAAATACCCCATCGTTGTCAGGTTGTTATTAATTCAAAAGGCTTTGCTACTCGTTATTAGGCATTGTTGAAATATAATTGATTTTTGATAATTTGACCCGGTTGTTGTAATGCTATGATTCGTTTTGTTATGGTGTGTCATTTACGCGGTTATGTTGACTTCTATAAATATATACTTACCTGACCCGACGACCCTAGACAGAATTTCTTAGAGAAGTAAAATTAGGAGTGCCGACCCTACTTAAAGCGGGATAGAGCAAAGAAGAAGAAGTTTGGCTTTAAAAGAATTGAATTTTAAAATCAATTTTACACACCCAAGAAAGTTACCATTTCTTACCAAAACCTAATATTTCATTATAGCTGTCGGAAGCTAAAAACTTCAAAACTTCAAGAACTCTTAAAAGAACATTTAGTCAATACAAAGTTTCTTCCTTGTACTGTTCTGCTATTATACAATCTACTCTTTGTGAAACTCGACTTCTACTAATAAATTTTGAAATACATTTTCCGTGTTCAGAACTATTATGACGATCATTTATTATATTGGTACATCTTCTTTAAGTGGCATACCGTCTTTCAGATTTTTTAAAGTCAGAGTCATTGTAGGCCACCAACTCACAAAGTTCCTTTACGCACCACAATGTCGGATCATCAAATGATGCTCTTTGAGAGCATTTTCAGAGCTGTGTGAGCTCTAAGCTTCTCGCAGCTGTACTTTAATGCACTACAATTTGGGCTTAAAGTCACTGAAGTCGATAGACTTCTGTCGCACGGACAAATTAAATCCCTTTTAAATAAATTTATGAGTTTTGTTCACCACTTTAACGGCAAAACTATTATCTTACATTATTCCAAATAGAAACTTTTACTATAAATAGTCATGTCACCTAACCCAATATTAAACATTTAAAATTACAAACAAAAAATTCTGAACTATTCTACTACAGCTATTCTCAACAACTCAG
Organism: Sinelater perroti; assembly: GCA_036346155.1. NCBI lineage: Eukaryota > Metazoa > Arthropoda > Insecta > Coleoptera > Elateridae > Sinelater > Sinelater perroti. The sequence goes on along the minus strand of JARFIY010000013.1, from coordinate 11,349,954 downwards.
AGTGCAGGTGGAAGATCTATTAAAATCATCGGACTATCACCAAGTACCCAAAAACCTACCTTAAAATGAAAACAAAGATCCTCATTCCTAGCTAAACCTATTCCCTAATACTAAAAAAACTCTTCATGGCCCAAGAAAAATCTCCGCTGCGTTCTTAGATATTCCCCAGGCTTTTTGCCAAAGTCTGGCACTTGGGTCTATTTTAAAGCTAAAAAAAGTTTCTGCCGTACCAAATCTATAAAATACTAAAATCTTACCTATCAGACCGGCATTTCTTTGTGGACTACCAAGGCGAATCCACGAATCTCCAACACTCTGTATCTGGAATTTCCCAAAGCAGTGTGCTGATACCCATCCTATATTAACTATTCACAACCGACTTACCAACTACGAGTTTAACCACAAGCGCCACATTCGCTGATAACACGGCTGTCTCGGCCTCACATATTAATCCTACCACTGCACCCCACAACTTACAAGACTCCCTTAATAAAGACCAGCAATGGCTCAAGGTATGGAGAATCAAGGTGAATGAAAATAAATCCCAACATGTCACTTTCACCATGAATCGCGATAACTGTCCGGCGGTTACACTCAACAGACAACAACTAAAATATAGCGACTTCGCAAAATATCTGGGGTTTCATCTGGACCGACGTCTGATGTTGGAAAACCCATATATTCAACAAACGCAAACAGCTTGGGCTACAATACAGAAAAATTTACTGGATGATTGGAAGGAAATTTGCATTTTCATTAGAAAACAAATTACTGTTCTATAAAGTCACGTTAAAATCTATTTGGAGTATGGTCCAAACATATTATCCAAAAAATATTAACAACAAAATAATTTAATTCATCCGCTCAGCTAAATATCATTACCTTTAGAAATCTCAAGGAGCTACCAAATATCTTATAGCGACTGCGAAAAAACTAGAGAGGCCAAACAAATAGGTAAATATCAAGCCACATATACAAATAATCTTTGGTCCCACGAAAGAGCGACGAACGTAATAAAAAAATTCATAATTTAAATAAAAAAGCACCTACGATGCCCCAATTTTCGAGATGACTCAACGTTGACTCATTATTTGGAAACCATTCCAAACAAACAAACTTTCCTTAACTTACGCAAATATGTTTGTGATAAACTTTCATTTTCTTCTATGGCTCATAGTTTTCCTTGGGGAGTGGGCAGATTGAGACCCCGAGTGAAGAGCTAATCTGCCTTGATAATGAGCTTACCAAAATAAGTTCACTATAAAAAGTTTAACAAAATTTAAAAGAATAGTTATCAAAAAAAAAAGTTAAGAAGAGAAATGTCCATAAATAGAAATCCATTTGGGAGGAACGAAGTCGTCGGCAGTTTGAAAATTTATAAGAAACGGGAAAGTCGAAAACATTCAAATATGAAGTCTACCGTTGATAGGCATAGATGAATAGGAAAGGCATTATAAACAAGAACTAACTGAACAAAAATAAGAATACTTGCTACAATCGTCAGTTATAAGGACACCCAATTACGCTTTCTAAAGAAGTGGTGAAGAAGCAATACTAAATCTACGAAAAATAAAAAATTGTGTGAGCCTTCGATGTATAGAAAACTTATAATGGCACCAGACAGCATACATAACAACAAAATATTAACACAAATGACATCCATACTCAGAGAAGCGTACGCCAAAGATGTGTACTGTCTCCACTATTATTTAATCTCTACTCGGAAGCCATATTTGACGAACCCATAGAAGAACAACAAATGGGTATAAAAGTGAATGGAGTACCAATATCGAACCTTAGATATGGAGACGATACAGTTCTGATTGCCAACAATATCGAAGAACTACAACAGATATGTACATAATTAAATGAGAGCAGTTAAAGATACGGACTAGACATAAATAAAAAAAAAAACCAAGTTTATGATTGTCAGCAGGAAAACGGAACCGTACACTAATGCGGCTATCCAAATAGGAAATCGACAAATCGAAAGAGTAATCCAATACAAATATCTGAGATGCCAGCTAAATTTGGACTGAAAAAGAAATTAAAAACAAAATTGAAATAGCACGCACAACGTTTATAAAGTATTTTATATGTATATATATATATATATATATATATATATATATATATATATATATATATATATATATATATATATATATATATATATATGTATATATATATTTATTTATTTATTTATTTATATATTTTAGGTTAATATCTTAATTAGTTGAAGAGTGACGATCGTTTTCGTAAACAACAAAATTAACTTTTCGATTTTTACCATGTCAGAAAATATTCAACAAAGGAGTTCCATTAAATTTTGTGTTAGAAATGATATTTCTGCTGCGGAAACGCTCAGAATGTTACAAAAAGCCTTCGGTGAATAGGCTATGTCTAAAACACAAGTATACGAATGGCATAAAATGTTCAAAGAGGGTCGTGAAGGCGTTGAAGACGAACCATATCAAAGACGTCCAAGAACATCAACTGACGAACAGTACGTCGCGAAAATTAAGGAATTGGTGCTCCAAAATCGTCGATTGACAACTAGAGAGCTTGCTGACATCGTTGGCATTTCAAATGGATCAGTCAACACCATTTCGAAGGAAGTTTTGTGCCTCAAAAAAGTCAAATCTCGTTTGGTTCCAAAAACTCTCAATTTATTCGTGACCATTTCGCTAAAAATTCCACCCAAATCGTTCCGCAACTGCCGTATTTGCCTAATTTAGCTCCACGTGTGTTCTGGCTATTCAGCAAAATAAAAAGACAGCTCCGGGGACACCGTTTTGACACGATAGAAGAGATTCAAGCCGAATCGAAGAAGGTGCTGAAGGCCATACCGAAACAGGACTTTTCAAAGTGTTTTGATGAGTGGAAAGTTCGCTGGCATAAGTGCATTGCAGTCGAGAGGGATTACTTCGAAGGCGATGAAATAGATTTTTAAGAATAAATACGGATTTCAAAAATTATAACAAAATTCCGGGTTATATTTGTACACAGTAGTAGTCGTCGTGGGGGTTCTCTTTCTAGTAATGATTGAAGCAGGTTATTTGAGTGGGCTTCCAATCTATCGTGGTGGGTTCTACTTCTTAGCTTGATGACATCTTCACATAAGAAATCCTCAGGTCGTCGTGTAGCGTCTGATTCGAGACATACCACGGTGCTTGAGTTATCATACGTATCACTTTAGATTGGCTTCTTTGGAGCAATGCTATATTGGATTTGCTTGCGCAGCCCCAGATTTCGATTCCATACGTCCAAATAGGGATGATCATTGTTTTATATAGCAGTATTTTGTTTTCTAGGAAAAGTTTTGAATTCTTCCCTAACAGCCAATAGAGTTCTTTGATCTTCAGGGCAAACTGCTTCCGTTTTTTTGGTAATGTCATCTTTTCATGTTAACCTAGTGTCCAGGTGGAATCCGAGATATTTGATAGATATCGCTCGAGGGAGTTCAACGTTATTGAGAAAAAGCGGAGGACAACGTTCGTGTCTTAGAGTGAAGTCTATGTGCTGTGATTTGTTTTCGTTTATTTTAATTTTCCAGAGATGCAACCAAGCCTGTAGTACATTTAAGTGAGTTTGTACTAAGTTAGATGCTATTGCTGGGTCTTCATGAGCTGCTAGTATGGTAGTGTCAACAGCAAAGTACAGATAGTAATTTCAGTGGTTGTTGGGATGTCGGATGTAGAGGGTCGGTCCCAAGACCCTTCCCTGTGGTACACCTGCTTTGGTTCTAAATTTGCGGTCTGTGAGGTAGGATTTCAAGATGCAGAAATACTCTAGTGGGAGGATTTCCTTGATTCTACATAACAGACCTGTTTATAAAGTATGAAAAAGTTTTGAGAAACAGGAATATACAGCTGTCACTTCGCATGCGTTATACAAAATGCTACGTACTGCTATATGGATAAATCAATAAAATCGAAGCTTTCGAAATGTGGACTTGAGGACGCCTGTTGAGAGTGTCCTGGACTGAAAAAATGACCAACGAGGAAGTACTAAGAAGAACGCATAAAGACGGAGAACTGTTCACCACAATTAAACAAAGGAAAACTGCTTACCTGGGACATATCGTTAGAAATGAAAAGTATGGGATACTGCAATTAATATTAGAAGGAGAAATAAAGGGAAAGAGAAGAATAGAACGAAAACAATTGTCATGGGCAAGAAATGTAAGACAATGGACTGGAACTAGTCAACATGCCAAGAGATAAAAAAGTTCAGACATGTGGTCACCAACATCCAATAGAGTGGATAGGCAGTCGAAGAAGAAGAAGTGGGCCTAAGGGTATACCAGCAGAATATATGGACTCGAGAAATTAACAAAAATGTTGATATACCTCAATCAAAGATACTTAAATGGAGAAAATATTCCAGAAGACTGGAAAATGGGTTAGATTACTCCTGTATAAAAAAGGCCAAAAATAAATGTGAACTGTGGCAAGCACATTGAGTCCTGAAATGTCATATAGAAGTAGAGTACGACCCCAACAAAATGAATTTAGAGCAGATCGCTCCGCTACTGATAATCTTTTTTGTGCAACGCAGGCAATTGAGAAAAAGCTAGCCACAAACAGAAAACTGACAACGTACCCATTCGTAAATACTATAACAATAATCAATAATACAATAATCCAACTTATTAAATATTTATACGTAAATTTTTCGACAAGAATAAAAATTGAAAATTTGCTACTGAAACATTTGAAGTAACGAAGAGTCTTCAACAAGATTTTTCCTTATCCCCTACTTTGTTTAACGTAATTATTTAAATCACGCACTACAGTAGAGTGGAAAAACAAATGTCATGGTATAAAAATTCCACTAATCGATACCGTGTCCCTGTACATCTTCCACTTTACTAAATCGTAGTACCTCAAGATAAAGAAAATTTGGATTACATAAGTTGAAAGTTAATAGAAGAATTCAATAATTGGGGTTTAAATATAAATTTTAGTAAAACCATCTATATGTGTATTGGAGGACCTTCAAAAAACCTGATTTTAAACGACAGTCCATCAAATCATGCAATAAAAACTCTTATTTAGGAACTAAGACGGCTAACTTAGGAAGAACACAAAAAGGAGACTGAAACTAGCGTTACCAAAGACAGAAGGGTAACTCGATTTTAATCGGACAGACATGTATCGAAAATAAATAAAGGCAAATTAACTACTCAATATTCGGAAGTATTGTCCTTTATGGTCGTGAAGTATGACAAATGAATTCAGCTACAAAAAAGTGGATCTGATTGTTACGCGTACTACATAAAACGAGATAAAAGTTCAAATAATAGCATAGCTCATACACGTGCATTAGTCAGATAATGAGTAAGCCAGTAGGATTGACTAAGCCTTGCTGCAGGTGTTTCAATAAAATGGAAATGATGTCATTATAAAAACAAAAATGTGAGTTAATAATCGCAGCTGTCGAACTCTGAGAAGATAGTGATCAAATGTCTTCGGTGGCAATGATCACTCATGATTTTCAAAGTGTTTTTGGAGTCGCCGTTAAGCTCAAAAACATAGGTTTTCACAGTCGTGCGATCGCTCACCCGTCCAACATAAACACGGTCAACGCATGCTTGCAATAGTGCAAAGCTCACCACCACTGGATTGTGGAGCAATGAAAACCAGTTCTGTAAAGCGATAAATCTCGCTATATTATCTGGCAACCGAATAAACACATTCGTGTTTGGCGGGTGACAGGAGAACGCTTCTTATCCGAGTGTACGATGCAGTCAAGTTTGATGGTAGAGACATCATGATTTAGGGCCGTTTTTCGTGGCTCGGCCTGAGTACTTTAGTTCCCGTAACCAAAAGAACACCCTCTGAGATGTATCTTAAAATTTTTGACAACTCTGTGCTTCCAACTCTTTGATAACAGTTCGGAGAAGAACCAACAGGATAATTGTTCTGTCCACCAATAAAAATTATTTTGCCATATCTTGAAGAGATGGGCCCGAACAGCGCTGGTGTAAGGGTACTTGGCACCTTTAACTAAAGAAAAACTGATGCTCCCTTTATCAATACGTACTTGCATATTCACATGCATAACCAAACATAAACAAATAAGATGATTTTTTTAAATTAATTGTATTTAAATTGCACAAAAAAGGAAAAAAAGTGAATTAGGAATTTTCGGTTTCGTCCACGCCTGAGTGGGTAAGGGGTGGAAGTCCAAAACAGCAGTTTCGTCTGATCCACAAGCGACCCATTGTTCAGGCGCCTCTAAACGGTTGTCTAGGGACGCCTAATGGTAAAACCGACCCTGGTGTCGAATACCCCTAAAGAATTGGAACGTAAGTTACGCGCCAGGACAAATCACCTATCTTCAGTGGTTCCTGCAGACATATATTAAAAGTTGGTGAAAAGTCTTCTCAAACGAGTGCTAAAGATAAACCAACTTCGAGAAAGCGGCGAACAACACAAATATTTTTCCCCTTCACGCTGGTTCTCGTTCATTCTCATCCTTTCAAAAATTGTTTATACCAAACGTACACATAGTCTTCTTATGGGTGTTGTTCATAAACCTTGCCTTAAGTTTCCTTAAGTAAAATTAAAGATGGTTTTACACCCGCTATCGTAAAAATTTGATGAGAGAACCTCTTACTTTGAGTGGTAGTACAAGGTACCCTATGAGGAAAATTCCCTTCACGCATCCCTACAACGCTCAAAAAACAGTTTATATTTAATTTACCCCCGTAATAACAAACTTACTATTCAAGATATTGAAGATATCGGGCAGTAGTTATCAAATAAGTTTGTATCACCATTTTTTAATAGTAGGATTATTTCGGATGCTTGGTATATTTCCTTCTTCAAATCATCTATAAAATAGAAAAATTTATTATTCGATCTCCTCATTCTTTCAATAACTCCGTCGATACTTCATTAATAATTAATGTTTTATTATTTTTCACTTCATTTAGTGTGACTATCATTTCTTTTCTTACCTTACTTTTTGTATTTCAATGGTTGCCTGCGAGGCCATTTTTAAATATTAATTTTAATGACATTTTTCAGTTAGTCTTTTACTTCGTTTCCATCTTTATCTATCCTTCTTGGTCGTTCTTTAAGTTATTTTTCTTAAATTTATTTTTATGACTTTTGCTTGTGTTCTTCTCTAAAATTTTCCAACTTTTTCTACTGCTTTATTTTATCTTCTTTCGTTATATCTGAAAGAAATTCAATCGTTTCCGTTTGTTGGATGGTACTTGTTCTACTTACTTTCTTTCTATTTTTTATTTAGATAGTTACTTTTTCTTTTGAATACTTGTTCAGCTTCTCTAAAATAGGTATTACAATTTCATTCAATTCTATGCTTTTGTCACTTTGTTCTTTATTTTTTTCAATTCAATCTTGTTAACATTTTTTTTCTACCAAAATATATGTCCAAATCTGGTATATTATTGTCATAACTTTTTGAGTCTTTTAATTATTTTTATTTCTATTACTCTGGAATTACGTTTATTTTTGACTTTATTTATATATTTTTTTGGATAATATATAATGTAACAAATTCCCTCATAACGTCACGCATCGGCGGCGCACATACTGCCATCCAGAAATGCAATTTGTACACGTGTGAGCGAGACGAACATTCCAGGCGTTTCAAAGCCGGTGTTTCCAGATGTTTTCCAGTCCCTTCTGGTGACCCCAAATAGGTATAAATGTCGCGCAGCGGGACGGTTACCGAAAATTGAAGTGGCGGAAGCAAAGTGAGTTCAAACACGAGTGCAACATAACTAGTGTTACGGATAAATACAGTGTAATTTTACGTTATTAATTGTATGTTCTGTAAATAAACAGTGTTAAGTAATTTTAATCGCCTGTAAGTAAAATAAATAAGTAGCTTAAGTAAAGTTGCACGGGTTATTCACTACTGTGGAGAATGAAAACATTACAATTTGTGTAAAGTGTCTGTTTTTTGCATTTGCAACGTAAGTGATGAAGAAACAAAACAAAGTAAACTATGCCGGTAAAAAAGGCAACGATGTTTGATCTTAATGTTGAAGTAAATATGAGTTGGAGGAAAGGGATTTAGAAATTATTGAAAATAAGGCCGTATTGCAGCTCCGACTTAAGCAAGTCTTACTGGACGCTGGTGAAAATATCAAAAATTTCTACTTTAAAATTACAGGTGAGTGAGCGCCATGCTGAGCGGGTTAAAAGCAGATCCGAACTCAAGTATGAATAATATAAAAACAGATTTAAACGCAAATATAAATAAAGTAAAAGCAGATTTAAGCTCAAACATTAATAGTCTAAAGGAAGAATTCTTCAGAACATTAAACGACAAAATGAACCAAGTTAGAACAGAAATTAATGATGTTCGAGGAGAAATCAAAGACAAAATTAATGAAGTAAAGATAGCACAGGACGAAAAAGTTGATGTCCTTGAAGAGAAAATAAAAGAAATTAAAGGCAAGATCAGTGTTCCGATCAAGATCACTTCTGGCAACATACTTGGCAAACCTAATGAGGGCAGTCAGGAAAGCCGGCAGGTGCAAATGTCATTATTAAGCGCCGATATGATGGAAACTAAAGTTCAGCCCCCCCCCCCCTTCCCCCAACGTTTGATGGTAAGTCTTCTTGGACAAATTAGCAAAAACAGTTTGAGGCGGCTGCTAGAATGAATGGATGGTCGGAAATGTAAAACGCGAAAAATTGTTCTCTGCACACCAATTTTCTCAATATTCTACAGACTGTGCCCATTAACGAGCAAAAACTTTAGAGACAAATTGTCAAGCGGCTTGAAATGCGTTATGGTTATGCTCATCTGTAGGTTTACCGCACACAGCTGCAGAATGGAGTACAAAAATCAGGACAAAACTCTTCAAGAATTTGAGACCAACATAGCCCGTCTTGTTGGTATTTCATACTCAACAGCCCCAGATGACTACTTGGAAGTACTAACTGTGCAAATATTTATTGATGGTATTAACGATATTTAAATACTTAGGGAGTGTAATATCATCAGAAGCAAATTCAAAAAAAGATATCACGAGTAGGATGGAACAGGCTAGACAAGCTATACAAAGACTAAATACTGTAGTCAAAAAGCATGTATAATAACACGAAAATTAGAATCTGTAATAGTGTAGTACAAAGTATATTAGTATACGACTCGGAGACTTGGGAATTGTCCAAAAGACATAGAGAACAAATAAATGCAGTCGAAATGGATTTCCTTCCAAGAGGATGTAGAGTGTCGAGACTAGAATGCAGAAATAAAAAACAGACTGCAGAAGAACTCAACATCCATAGATGAAATAGAAAAAAGAAGACTCTTATGGTATGGACACATACAAAGAATGAACGCAAACAGATGGCCAAATTGAATACTAAAGTGGAACCCGCCAGGACGACACAGGCGAGGCAGACCTCCTGATACGTGGATAAAACAAGTACAAGAGGACATAAAAGACAGGAACCTTGAAGAAGGATCATGAAATGACAAAGACTACTGGCGTTTGGGATGCGAGAAACGTCATAGGCCGTAAAATACTCGCTATAAAAAAATTAACGATCTAAAAACCCAACAAGCAATGAGGTTGGCCAGACTAAAAACATGGATTGATGCGCTCACGCGCACACTAGAATTTGAAGCTACCAAACGAGCGGCTAGGAGGCTTGACAATATAAGAGAACTGGTTGCAAATACCATTGAACTGAATAAGGAATCCATGGAGGACTTAGAAGAAAAGGTTGCTAAGCTATTGGGATCTATAATGGTGAATCCTCAGCCACAAAAACACGGCTAACGACTCTTATGCATAATTCAAATAGTGTTTAGATCAATATTCGAATAAATGGAAAACTGTATGCTTTTCTAATGGATACAGGCGCAACAAAACCTAATGCGAGACACGATGTTGTTAAAACTTCCAAATATTTTCTTCCAACCAACTGGAAACTTCGGGTAGCAACTGGGGCTCCAACAAACGTTTATGGATAGACAGAATCCCACAGCCAGAAAAAAATTCGTATTTTAAGTTACAAAGTGTAAAATAATTAAAGCTTAACCTACGCCCATGGAAAAATAGCCTAATTTAATAATAAATATTTCAAAGCGAAGTTATAAATAAATTGGTTCAAAAAATTTTAGCGTTATATTTGCATAATTATGTGGAATGATTCTTAGTACATTCATTGTGAATTATCATTACAAAACTATTTGTTTACACCCAGGTAGCTTGAAACTGATAATTTCGTTTTTATCTTTAAAGTGTAAGTCTAGGCACTATACATAAAAATAATTATTTCGCTAAATAAGTTCATAATAAATTTATAATGCAAAAAATAAGCTGTGATGGGCATTTTTGCTATTAAAACAATGGCCGCCGTTTCAACTTCACAATTTTTTGTATGCTCTGTATATTTACCTAACCTAAAAATGTAACTATTCTGTTATTCTTATCAGAAGGTTAAACAACCAATAGTTAACGTTACAATTTCACTTTTGTTTTTTTTTAGGTATATAAATAATGCCTTTACCAACAGTATTGGCTGCAAAATTAGCCAAACGAGGTTTATACGCCCGTACGTTAATTTATTGCGAATGAAATCGTGGTTATTTTGCTCTAAAATTAAATATTTACAGCTCCTGCGCCGAAACCAGCAGAAAAGGAACGCAAAAAGGATTACAGAGGAGTTACCGGTTGCCCCAACAAAAGCAATATTTATCATGAATGTACGTACTGGTGCGAAGCGCGTTGGAAGCCGGTTGCTTTACCGGATCCAAAGTATGTGAGAAATGTTGGAAAATTAATTCAGAAATATCCGTTGCCACACCACTGGACAGAAGTTTTTGATAAAGGAGTGTAAAGAATTTCTTTTCATTTTGTAATGCATTAGTGATTAATTTGATTTGTTTAGGAAGCGCTATTATTATTGGGATATGGAAACTGATATTGTATCATGGCTGCCCCCAAAACATCCTAAAGCTGTTCGCACAGAAAGTGCCTCCAAATTGCGAGAAAAACATGCTAAAATGGCCGAGCATGAAGAACGAGTGGTCTACAGAACAGATGAAGAAAGCAAAGAACGGAAACGGAGCAGTAAAAGTAGCCGACGTGATCGTGACTCTGAGAGTTCAGATAGAAGACACAAATCTGATGATAAGGAGCACAGTCGCAGGCGATCTCGACGAGATAACATTGATCCAATGGATCCTGCTGCATATTCCGATATACCAATTGGCACTTGGAGTGATGGTTTGGAATCAAATAAAGCAGGTGCAGACAGTACTGCTTCTGGAGCTCTTTATCAACAAAGACCATATCCTGCTCCAGGAGATATTTTGCAAACAAACAAGTCGAAAAGTAAAAGGACTGTTACTTTTGGTGGATTATCTTATTCATCATAAAACTACAACAATTTAAAGATGGCTTATTTTTTTAAGTTTCTGATTAATCTAGTTCCAGAGCTCCGAGTTCGATTCTCTTCATCAGGTAACAGTAAAATATATGAGCCTAAAATACAGCTACAAACCACATTGTTAAAAAAAACTGCGTTTGTTGTCTTTTTGTGATCGTTTCATATTTTAATACTTAAGCCAGAGAAAATAAATCTGTGGTATACAAAATATATACATATATGAGTTATTCCAGATCAAGCATACTCCTAATTTATGGAACATATGGATAAATAATGGAATGATTTTGAGAAAACTTAATTAAGTGACCAAAAGTGATTTGGACAGTGGGGGATGTCAGAGTCGGAAATACAAATAGACTGATTTTGGACATATAGGAATCGATTCCTACCAAATTCAATACTAATATGAAAGAATAAAATTTATAACTTCAAATAAGCAATTTATTGATTTTTACTTTTCATTTTCATTTTCAATATGTACAAGTAAGTAATCTCAATTGTGACTAATGTGCCACCTTGTAAATTTTTTTATAGGCTAAACGTTTCTTTAACTATTCAAAAATGATATCCAGAAATCTGTATGTGGGAAAATTTTTTACTTACTTACTTACTTCCTCTTCTCCCATTGTACCTCACGGTGTCGGGGTTTTGAGCCATGAGTGTCTATCCCTTGCAAGGGTTCAGATTTGTGTTAGGATCTTTTTCCTCGGTCTCTTGCTGATTCGTTGATATTGTCGTCGGCATATATTAGGTCTTGTGTCATTACTGGGTTTAGATTATGGTATCCTATGTGGGTGTTTCTTGTTTCTAATTTGCATTTTTTGTTTATGTAGTCCATATATATTACGAATAGGAGTGGGCTTAGGCTGTCACCTTGTTTGATACCCCTTTCCATTTTAAATTCTTCCGATACTTGGTTATTTAATCTTGTTTTTCCAATTACTTTACTATTCATGTTCCTTATTATTCTCCGCAGTTTTGGGCTTACTTCTAGTACTTCCAATGCTTTCCAGATGTATCTGTGTGGTACCTGGTCAAATGCTCCTTTTAGGTCTAGGAAGAGTAGGTAGATGTCTTTTTTCTTCTCTAATAGCTTTTCAATTATGGTTCGTACTGTGTATATATAGTCTTGCATTTTCTTCCTGGTCTAAACGCAGTTTGTTCTTCTTCTAGTTTGTCTTCTGTTTTATTTCTTAGTCTCTTTTCAACTATTCTTGTCTATATTTTTAGCGCTACTGAGGATAAGCATATAGCCCTATAGTTGTCTGTATTTGTGGTGTCTCCCTTTTTATGAATGGGTATTATTATGTTATTTTCCCAGTCCTTCGGGATCTGTTCTGTGTTCCATGCTTGTTGTACTATCTCTTTCATCCATTTAATTACGGTTGGGCCGCCTTTTTTCAGCATTTCTGGAGCTATATTATCTTCTCCTGCTGCCTTACCATTTTTTGTTTTCTTCAGGGCTTCTATTATTTCTTCTTCGGTGTCTTGATTATCATTTCCTTCTTGAGGTTGTTTTTCTCTCTGTATTTCTGTTTCTTCTTCTTTAAATCTTTTTGTGTAGTGGTCTTTCCATGTTTTTAGTATTTCTTCCGTTCTTGTTTGTAGCATTCCTGTCTCATCCTTAATATTCCGCACTTTTGGTGCTCTCTTTCCCTTTAGGCACTTAACTATATTCTAAAACTTTTGGGAAAAATTTTTAAATGGTCGAAAAAGTCGATTCTTTCACTCAAGTCATCAAGTTTTTCAGGTAATTTGAGAATGAGCTTCAAATGATCGGTTTTTAAATTTTGAATTTATTTGGCGGCTATTATAGACTGTCGGTACTTATTAATCTTTTAAAATTGGCCACTAAATGTCTCCAGTACTTACATTTTCATTGAAGGTAAACAACAAATTTCCTTAAAATTTTAACACTAGTTTTTCTCAAAACCATATTTTTCGAGTAGGCGACTAACTATCGCCTTTAATTTTCAATCGATCAGCTCCAATTTTTAACTGTAGCTTTATAGTGACATTTTCTAGTGAAGTACATAGGATTTTTTTGATTGACAAAAAATTAACGATTTTATGACCGGTTTTTGACCGATTTTTGACCGATTTTTTCGTAAAAAATAACTTTCTCCTTCAAATTGACGCTATTTTTGTAAAAATCAATATTTTCACAAAATCCTACCTACTTCACTAGATTTTTACATCTACTTTTAAAATATTTTTTATTTTTTGTTCTACATTAAAAATTGCAACCTACGGGTGGTCGCCCGCAGAGGTCACTCAATAAAGAGGAGTTTCCTTGTATCAGCCACAGTGCTGCCATTTTGTTTTAAAATAATTTAACTTGATATGTTGTAAAAAAATCATTTTCCGTCGTAATTCAGTAATATAAGCGCAAGGGGACGCAGTGGCTCAGATGCTTCAACCAATTGGCTCTGTCCTCTAGCCGGCGCGCAATAAGCCCTTGGGGCTGCAGTGCCTGTAAGTGAGCCAAAAGAAAAAAAAAGAGCGCAAAATGTTATATGGCGATACAGCTCGGTAAAACTTTTGTCCCCATGTTTTTAGGGGCGCTTAATTGAATGCGAGTAGTCTTAGTGCCCCGGAACACACCCCTATGGGCAAAAGGGCACCCCTAAAACGAGAGTTTTATTAAGATCGAGGTACAAACTAATTTTTGATGTTAGTATAGAACGCGGAATCTTTTTTTTTAACTATAAAGAAACCGATTAACGTCATTGATGCGTGAAAGGAACGTTTGATCGGAACATTTTATAACATTTTTTGGGGGGTACTCGTGTTAGAAAACTGAAAATATTAACAACACCGTCAGAAATGGGTAATGGTATACTACCTTACACCTCCTAGGCTGCGATCGTCGGTTGCATATCCACAAACAGTGGTTTGTATTTACTCCTGTTTTTAATAAAATGAGAAATTACAGGTTGAAGGTATAAATGAGGAATAAACGGTAGTTTTTTTGTATAAAAAAAGAAAGTTGTCATTTTTATTGATACAATCCAATTCATTTTAATCTTCCTCCTCTGACAAGTTTTCTTCAAAATCGACTTCAATATCTGTCTCGTCTCCGTAATTCTCTTCTTCTTCATCTTCTTCAGATCAATAAGTAGACGTAAATAAATCGAAGATATATTTTCGTAAGACTTACCTGTGGATAGACCTGTTGTAGAACTATTTATTACAAGACGCTGGTCACCCTGTAGGTACTACTGAAGTACACAATATATCATCAATTAACTTAGTTTTCTTCTCATCAGGAAGGAAAAAATTACTCTCTTTTGATGTTTTATTGTCAAATATTACTGAAAGGGTTTATCTCCTTAATATAGAAATCTGAACATTGCTGATAAAGTTTAATATTATTTGGAAGTGTTGACAGTTTTTAACTAATTTGTAGTGATTTTGGGTACGATTTTCAGAATATGATTTCCATGATGAAAGGGTATATACAGTTTTAAAAATATACAGATATCATTTTTAAATTAAGAAACCACAAAGATTTGGAGGTTGTAGCGTTCTTGAAAATGATGAAATGTTCTAATCCAACTTCTTTTACCATTGTAATCTTTGTTTATTAGAGCTATATGCTCATGGTTATAAAGAGCTTGAATATTAAATGTAGTTGAGATGAAGGATAATTTTTTGACAACCTTTGTACTTAGAATAGAACTTTTTAGAACTCACATTGGAAAAATCACTAGTGACGGTTTCAATAGAACCAACTAAAAGAACTAGAAAATAATACAGAGAACCATGATGCGGTTGACTCATCATTTACAGAATGCTGGCCACAATAAATTCGGAATCAGACTCAATTTTTCAAAAAAATTCTATTCAACTAAAGTGGACCAAGAGTACAACATTTGTATTGCTAGTTTGTGGGGGTTTGCTTGACTTGGAACGATATAAGTATAGCAACAGTTACATGGTTTTTAAAAAATCGATTAAATCTCGGCTTTTATTAAACCAAGGTATGCTAGTTTTGTATGTCTAGGGTACACCAGTAGAAGTTAAGTCTTTTTTTAATTTGCCTAGTGACATTTTGGAAACAATACGTAAAGTTATACTGAATTAATTTTTGAGTATTTGTAATTTGACTTCCTATCCATTCATTTCTTAGAAAGTATGTTTCTGTTAGCAAGAATTTTTTTTATAATGTAGGCTTGTGCATATATAAACATGGACTGTCCGAGTTCAAATAGCCTGATAAAGTTTGTCACCTAAAGCTAAGCTGTTTGTTCTACTAATCTTATACAGCCACTGCTTATTTAATATTTGTTATTTTTCCATTTTGAAGACTGTCACTTGAAGCTCAACTGAATTATGCAGAACTATATGAATAGGTATTCCTAAAAGAAATAACGGACTTTTTTGTTTGTGTGTGTCTATATATATATATTTGCTTATAATATATTTACATTAATGTTTTTGATATACAAATACAGGTTTACTATCTCTACCTGAAACCAATAAAGTTGGTATTGATTTATATCGAGTTAAAAAATGATTGTTCTTTTTTAAATAAATGCAGTTTAATATATTTTTGTAAACTAAATTCTTTAATCATGGTGTATAGAGTGATTAAATTATATAGTAATAAGTAAGTGTAAATTTGTATGAAATAAAATCTCATTATGTCAACAAATAAGTTTTATTTATTTAAGAGTAATAGGGAGTAAATGTTAGCTGTAGAAACAAGCTCGAGGTGCTTCCTGGTAAGGAAGGGAATAAAAAAGTTTATTTTCGTTACTCTCATATTTACAGCAGGGAACAGGAGAATATCCTGTTCCCTGCTGACTTTTGCATTCTAGTCCCTATCTTTCCATATACCTCCAATGCCTCTTCAATCTGGTTCTTTTCTACCTATCTTTATCTTCTATCAGAGCATGTATATTTCTCAAGTTTACTTTATTCAAATTTCAATCTAATTGTAAAACATATTCTTTCTGATTTTGGTTGGAAATCCATCATATTTTGTTTCCCCACTGTTAAAAGCAATATAATTTTCTAATTCCATAATAGTAACCCCTCTGCTTAGTTTCCTGTACATCTAATATATACATCTACATTCATATCCATTTCTAAATTTTTATATGCCTTTTTATAACATCTTCCCATTGTTAAATCTCTATTTTTCTCGCTTGACTATTTCCAAGATTTCTATTTGATGCTTCTTCATCTCCCTCCTTACTTCTATTTACTGTACCCTTTGTCATGTCTGTATCACAGCTCATCTATAAGTGTATAAACACGCCACAAATGAAATGAGTGTTCTTACTGTCATGAAGAACAGTATTGCATTTGTTATGTGCATTTTCACACGTTTGGATGGTTTAAGAGTAATTGGTTTTACAGCTGGGGTAAATTGCCAAGAAGATATGTACACAGTTTGAAAGATTCCAGGAAAAAATATTGAAAACCAAATAAATCATCTATTAAGTTAGTCAGAGGGAAGCAGAGATGGATATAGAAGATGAAGACACCGAGGAACCAACAAGAGAAGAAATAAGCCAAATAATACATAAAATGAAAAACAGAAAAAGACTAGGAAGAAATGTCAGCATAGAAGAACTAATCAAATATATAGGTGAGAAAATAATCACATGGACATATGAAACAATGAAGATCAAAGACTATTGTGAAAGAATGGAATGAAGCAATTATAATATAGTTATATGAAAAGAGGAATAAAGCTTTGTGTGAGAACTATAGAGAAATAGCCCTGTTAGACGTAATGTGCAAGGTATTAGCCACACCGATCAGAAATAAGTTGCAAGAATGCAGGGAAATACAAATAGGTAAATATCAGGCAGAGTTCCACAAAAATCGATCGGGGGGGGGGGGGGGTATTTGCAGTCGTGACCTTTCTTGCATTGAGAAGTCAGATAGAAGTAATAGTCCATGGTTTTCTGTGGATGACGACTGCAAATTAGAATCTCGAAAATCACTCTTCCATCTAGTCGAGGTCGTCCAATCCGCAAATGCGCGATAGATCGCTTTGTCCTGTGAAGACTCTTTGGTCACACACAGTAGATATTTTTGCTGTCGTGATGCATGCGTAGCATCTTCCCGACTTCTGAGCGCTGTTTTCTTAATTTTTCCACTTACCAAAGTTCGCTCAAAATACATTTACCATTCCTATGGACCTCTTCAGATCACGCGCTAATACATTGAATAGGTCTCGTTGTACATCTCTGGTAACATCGTAACGCACTTGTCGAGTTTCATTCACTGACCCTATAAAGTTTTCAAACCCTGGGTCACACTTCAAGGGCATCAGATTCCCCGACCACGGTGTCCCACATCTCCAAAAACAGGATACAGCCAATTGTAATGAACAAACCTAGGTTTGCCACTTAATGGTTTATGGATTCCGTACACGACGTCGTTTATCTTCTTCAGCGCTTCGTATGGACCCTCGTAGGAGTGTTGGCCTTTGGAGACAACACAGGTCACCGTTTTGGGCTATATAATAAAAAAATGTCTTTTCATTGTCTTTAGGATTCATTTCGACTTACCATAATCCATTTGGATCCGACCAGGATATATAATATAATGTATCAATGCATGGTAGTGGGTAACTGTCTTTCTTTGTAACATCGTTGAGTTGCTAGCAACAAACCCCAACAAACTATATTGTGAAATGCTCCGACTACAACTCTTCAGGAAGATTAGCTGCCATTTCTTCAGGGACGTTCTGACAGCTGATTAAAGATCTTCTCTGCAGAGTTAGAACTGCTGGCAAAGGAAACGGTGGACCTATTCTGTATTAATTACTGGAAATAGTGGTATAAGGTAAGTACAAAACCAACAAACAGACTTAGGTTGTATTCTTGGGTTCCCTTGCCTTTTCGAAGCCAGTCTGTTCTCTTGCGATCTGCTGTTCTAGATACGCTTTTAATCTTTCATTTGTTATATGTAGTAAGATGTTGCTGATATGCAGCGCAATTATCTTGTAGTTTGTCTTTTGGTCCTTTTTTGTGTATGGGTATAAAGACTGAGTTGCACCAACTTTTTGGCCAGATCCCCGTCTTCCATACTCCAGATGGCTTGGCATAGCATATGTATTACATCAACTCCCAGGTCGCACATAGCTTTAATTCCATCATTGGCAATTGGTTTTCCTGTCTTTACTTGTTTGATAGCAGCATCAATTTCTTCTCTCATAATGCAAGGTTCTTTCTTCCCTATCCTTAACTGCAGCTTCTTTTCAGGTTGCACGTGGTCGTTAAATAGTCTATCACAGTATTCTCTCCATTCATCTAGTTAGTAATTTTCTCGTCTTGTTCGTTTAAAAGGTTCCAGTTTTGCGGCTTGAATTCTCTTGCGATTGCTTGGAAGAGTTGTTTGGTGTTTTTTTGGTTAGCATAGTGTTGGAGATTTTAGCATAGTTCCTTGTAGTAATTATTTTTATTGATTTTGCATGAGCGTCGAATGTCTATACTTATCTGCTGATCGGTCTTGTGCATTCCAGTTTTCTTTTTTCTTCTATCAGTCCTAATGTATTTAATGACATCCATGGTTCTTTAGGATTTGTTGGCTTTGGAGTTGTTCTGTTTTTTGTTTCCATGGTTTCGATTATTCCATTTTCCAGATTTTGCCACATTTTGTTTGTATCTTCATTGTTTAGTTGTTCTTTTAATAACACTGTTTGAAATGGTTCTTCGTCATTAATTGCCATTTTTCTGATTGCTTTTTAGTTTTGACAGCACTTGAATTCAATGGATGTTTTTGTTGCTAAAAGTTGGTGGTCAGTGCCGCAGTCTGCACTGGGGTAGGTTTTGACATTTTTTATAGTTATTCGCCATCTTGACTTAATCAACATGAAGTCAATCTAATTTCTATGTTTCGTCAGAATGTTTCCAGATATAAAGTCTGCTGGGGTGGTGTTGGAAGATGTTTAGATATTGTTAGAAGATGGTTAGATATTGTTAAATTGTTTTCTATGCAGAACCGTATGAGACGTTCACCTCTTATATCCCTTTCACCTGGTCCAAATTTACCAAGTATGTTTTTGCAGTGATCATTCTGTTATTTCTCCAATTTTGGCGTTGAAGTAGCCAATCACCATGCTTATTTTTATGCCAGGAAAAAACCAAGGTGAGCTCCCAGTTTCTTCCTTGGATTGGTGGGGTTGGGAGAGGGACGAGTGGTGAATGGGTAGGAACAAAAGGGTAGGACCTGATTCCCTCAGGAAAGAGAGGTGAAGGAAATCAAGAGCTAGCGTGGGCAAGGTGCGCTAGGGCCCTGTAGAAGGTCTGGTCATCTCCGGGATCGAGGTGACGTACCTACCTGCTACCCTAATAATACGACTAGTGCTTTAATTTAGCAGTGTCCATTAAAGGAATTTGCCTTTTGCTATATTTTTTTGTCTTTATAAAGCGTTTGGTTTAACTTTTGGTTCATTAAAGCATTTTTTCAATATCTACCAGTATATTTTTAACCCCTTGATTAGTTCTAATTACGATTTTTGTGGCCTTCCTTTTAACAAACTTTATAAATCGCTTCTGGTTCATGTGCTCCTATCAATTTAACTCTCTTTTATCCTTTTTTAATATTATCAGTTCTTAGTCGATGCATCCCTTCTTCTTGCGGTGCCTATCCGGTGCGGATGTTGGCGACCAACATGGCTATTCTAACTTTATTGGTTGCATCTCCAAAAAGGCCCGTAATTGTTAACGAAAACCATTGTTTCTTATTCTAACTGGGCCTCTTCCGTATATTTTGCCTTCTAATATTAGTTGTAGTAAGTTGTATCTTTATTCGTGTCTTGTGATGTGGCCTAAATATGCGTTGTTTTACTTTTAAAAAAATTCAAATTTTTTATTTAGTTTTCGTAAAACTTCGATCTTGCGGACATGATCTATATGATATTCTCAGTATCCGTCTGTAGCACCACATTTAGAAAGCCTCCAGTCTTTTCATTGTTGTTTCAGTTAATGTGGATGAGTCAACTCCATAAAGGACTGAAAACACGTAGCATCATTATAAGACTTATTTTGGTTGTTAATGAAGTCGCGGTTCTTAAAGACGTTTGCCATTTTACTGAAGGATGGTCTAGCTATCTCAATGCGTTGCTTTATTTTTTTGAATGATCCCATTGATCGTTAATGTTGGTACCCAGGTAAGTATAAGTAGTTACTTTTGTTAATGGTTTAACAGCAGTTGTGCAAGGGGAGAATTGGTCTTTACTTATAGTCATGAATTTGTTTTCGTAACGTTGAAGTTGAGGCCGTATTATAGGTTTGTATTAGCTACACGTTGTATTAGTATTTGTAGTCCATCCAGACTGTCCGCAAAGATAGCCGTGTTGTCCGCGTATCTGATGTTATTCAGACGCACACCGTTTATTAGGATTCCTTCATTAGTATCTTCAAAGACTGATTTCATAATTTCTTCAGAATAGACATTGAAAAGCAGGGGATACAGTACATATCCCTGTCTCGCGCCTCTTGTATTGTCATTTCTTCTGTTAACTCTTGTCAATCTTGATATTAGCTGTTTGACTATAGTACAGGCTCCCAATAAATCTTTATCGTCCAGACCTATTGCTTTTAATATTGACATTAATTTAACATGTCTCACTCTGTCGAACGCTTTCCTGTAGTCAACAAAGCATACATGCACTGTGCAGCCGACAACTTTGCATCGCTCCTCTCATACCTATTGCATCACGAAAATCAAATTGAGTGCATGATAGATGTGCTTCACATTTGTTGTATATTTTTTTGTGTATTATTTTTAAACATTCCATCCAAGTATCTTCTATTTGATGTTTGTCAATAATAACGTTTCCGTTCTCATCCATTAAGCATGTTGGTTTATTTAGTCTGAAAAGTCCTGTGGACCTGTGCCTTGTTCACCGGGTTGTATCTGTCCAATTAATATATTCCTGGGGAGTTATGACTATTTTGGTTGTTTTAAGGACATCCTTAAAGGTTCCTTTCATCTCCTCTTTGCCCTTTTAGCAATGCAGTATGTCTTGGCAGTGGCTTTATTTGGGGTTGAAGTCGGGAGCACTTCAACTGTTTGCCATTTCACAGGTGTTCTAGGGGTTTCACCTAAGCCTGCAACTACTGGGTTTCTTCTTTAGATGCTGATTTCTCCAAGGCTTTCGCTTTTTCAATAGTAGCCTTCCGTCTTTGCACACCGGATGGTCGCCTGGTTGTTTCCGTTATAGTTTCTAAGGTTTGCCGGAACGGGCAGTTTACTCTTTCTCAGTCATGGTTTTATCAGCCTCGACAAAGTTAGGTGACTTCATCATCCTTGCTGGAAGGGTTGGTTACTGGTGGTAAAATGTCATCTATATCCATGTTTTTCTCATGAATAGTTGTGTTATTAAAACATTAATGGCTATATACAATGTAACCAGTAGGAACTGATCTACTAAACTTTTGCTGTGAGAATGGTGCAACAAATATTTCCTCTTTCTTTTTTTGCACTGTTCATTTGAAGCTCCTTGTCTCTGCTTTTCATTACATTTTTTCTTGTTCCTTAATTTGTTTGCTATATCTCATTCAGCTTTAGTTTTTTCATTTACCATTTTTTATATCTTATTTGTACTTTACGTTCTTCTTCTCTTACCTTTTTTCGATAGTAATTTAGTCTTTTCCTTTATTCCCTCACTTGCTTTGCATAACCTTCAAATAACCATATCTGTTCTGTTTAGATATTTTGTAGCTTTGAAAATTTCTATTGTTGTATGCTGTTAACTCCACTATTACTGGCCTTTATGAAGTTTTTCTGATCTTATTATTTTTCCTTGGTTTTTCTTGCCGACTTTGCATTATCATTTTCTTCGTCTTTTGAAATCGCTCGAACCAGGTAAAATTACCACATAGGAAGTTAAATCTAAAACGAGAGTTCCGCAAGAAGATCAATGTTGTACACCTCGGATATGCCAAAATATACTAAAATTCTTCCAGCAATGTTCGCTTCAACGCCACTTCAACGTATGAAGGTTTAAAATTAATTCTTGATTTCATTAAGAACTCTATATTGAAGATCTTTTTATTTCACCTTTATTCCGTCTCTACAAATATCATTGGTAAATGTGTTTAATTAACTCTTGGTTGAATATAAAATGCATTTATTATGTTGTGTCCTTGGTCATGAATTTTTTAGTTAATTCATTTAAATCCATTGTAAGGTGCATGTTGCGTAATATTATCTTGAACTTCCTATCTTGTTTATGTTGGAAAGAATAAAATTTGGTATTTTTGACAGTGCTATAATCCTTAGTATGACTTGGTTGAATTTTGGAATGGGCATTTCCTATTAACTTAATAAAGTATTGGTCCTGGACATGTCTGTTCGAGGTTTCATATTATGATCATAGACAAGTATAAATGGTTTGGTCACTTGCAATGCCTCATCTTTTTGGATGTCTTTAATGTCTGATGCAATCTGCTTGTTGTTTATAGAGCACCTAACCAATAATCGTGCGTAATTGTTTAGAATTTACTATTCTTGGTCCACGTTTATTTGCATTAAAATTATTCCGTCTTGCTAGACCGCAAGTTGACATGGTAGTAAATTTTTCGTAAAATGACCTTCATGGATCTGAGGCAGATGGTGGGTTTACATTGAAGGTATTGTACGGGGGTTTGTTGACACATATTTGATTTACTTAGATGGTGGAACTATAGCCGCATGGCGGCACTAGCGTTTGTTTTATGACCATGCTTTATATCAAAGTGCATAGCATCAGAAGCCGTTGCGAAAAGTCGATTTGTGAGAATTTTTTATGGAAAATAAAGTTACATTTGCCCCATTGCATGTTATATGAATTTCTCAGTATTGTAACTACAACCAAAAAAACATTTGGGGCGTTTGTTTGAACCACGCCCTCACTTAGAAAAGTAAATAATTTGGTGGATTCCAAAACGATTTTAAACTCGATAATCGGCTCCGTTCTGGCCGGCCTTCTGTCCCAATCTGAATATTAAAAATGTAGAACCCATAGCAAAAACTGACATATCCAATGAAGGTATTATTTGTTTATCATTTTTTCAAGAAAATCAGTTTTTTTGAGCTTAGGTGGTGTAAGCAACTTATTAAACATAATGCAGAAAATTACTGAACAGTCCAGTTTTGTCCAATTGAAAAGGTGTTATCCTTTCTACAACTCCGGACCTGTTGCCAAACAGCCGCTACAAAAACTGATGTCAAAACAGAAAATTCCATTCCTAACATCCACATTATTTCCTAAACCTTCTTCAGATTTTAATTTGTTCGTCTCTGCAAAATAGTTTGAATTCCAAGAAATTTAGTTCATGAAAATGATTGAAAATTACCTCATGGGCTTTTTTTTGAAGAATCACTCAGTTTCTATTAGGAAAAAATCCATGTTTATTAAACGTTAAGAGGCTATTGTAAAAATTAAGAATGTTAGGAGTTAAAATATGATAACTATTTCTATCACATCAGTTGGCATATTAAAGTGTAATAATAATAGTTCCCCGTAATAGGCCTTGAAGGCCCTTTGGGGTCGTAACAGGTCTGCTACAATATAGAGCCTACGGTACACAAGGGTAGTAACGTGGCTAGCGCTACGTACCGACCGCCTATTATTATCCCAGAGTTTGACCTCCACGTACTCATTTATTGCAGCCCGATTGAATTGGCGAGAGCGGGATTCGAACCCGCAACTCTTGGTTTCGTAGTCTAGCGACCTATCCACTAAACCACCACGGCTCTATATTAGACTACATACAAATCAGAAAACTAGGCGTGAAAAACAAACAATTTATGTATATACATATATGTTATCAATAAAATAAATAAAGTTTAAATTAAAGAATCTAGTTGACACTTGCCGACATATATTTTGATCGGTCCATACTTTGCGCTAAATTTAAATAAAAGTCGGTGTCAAAATATTTTGTAGTTCTTTAATAAAACAAGATACATTTCATCATTAAAAAAGAAAATTTCCATGTTTACACTTATTTATCTTCAAAAAATGATGTCAAAATGGTATAACATAACAACTACAAGTACGATTCTTTAACAGTAAAAAATACACGCAACCTTTCTGGTCACTGTCTGAATGATTACTATCATATATATACTAATAAAAAAATGAGAAACGTATTCGTTTAATGTAAAAAGTAATCTGTGAGCAGGAATAGTTTACTGCACATGAATTTGTGGCATATTTTAAATTAAGTCCCACAGGTGTTACTTGTAACTACATTTTCTAACATTACTTTCATTGCAAAAAGCTGACAAATCAAGTTTTACTTCCTAATTAAACCATCCCATTTTATCCTTTTCTATACTTTCGAGGGATAACTAAAAAAGCTGCAAAATAAATAACTATACAAGTTGGTTGCCTAAATATGATCAATTTAACTAACACTAATGAAAGTACGCATTTTTAGTTATTTGCCATACCACACTGGTACTGTTTCACATTTTATTTATTATAAGCGCCGCCAAGTAGTGCATATTAAAAAAATCTCAAGACAATCAAATTTCGACTGCTAGGGATCTGGAAAATCATTTTTGTTATTTGTAAATGATTAACTATTTATTGGTCTTACTATAGAAAATAAATTATTCAGTTTTCCTCTATGGTTAAAATTTTAAAAGCATTTACATTAATAAATTGTACCATCTGTAACCATAAAGAAGCTCAAATAGTTTTCTCATCATCCACTAGGTTGGTAATTAAATTTGATAAAAATTAGTCCTTAGTAGGCTTCGAGCAATATAATGCCCGTTGAAGAGATCGACACTCGAGGATGTTTTTTTTTTAAAATCTAAATCGAATTTTCGATTTTTGGACATCATGTTATATTTTAGCCCTACATGTCTTAGTACAAAAGATATTTATATTAACCGAGAGAACTTGTAATACCCGAGCTTCTTAAGGGATCAAATTAAAATATTTATATTGTATCAACGATTACTAATACAGCACTCCATCAGTGAAGCGATGTGTCCATGATTTGTCTTTTTATAAAATATAAAGACATTGGTCAGTAATAAAGAAATATATTTTATTTTGAGAACAAAATTATGAAAAATGCTTAAAAACATATGTAAATAAAAATTAATGTACACTTCCAGTTCATGATGTTACTTAACACGTAAACATACTTTTGGAAAGTACGATGAAAACCGTTATATAATACTTCAGTAACTTAAAACTACCATTTTAAAAACAAGCTCTTTACAAAGTGTAATATTCGATTAGGTACAATTTTGGACATAGAACATTTCTGAAGTTACAGTACGAAGAGGACTATATTCAACCAGGAATCACAAAAATATTGGTTTATATTTAATATTACAAACGAAAAGATCTGACCAAGACAATTTTAAAAGCAATGTGTTTTATATGAATTCGCATTTTAATACATGTGCATGCAACACATTAAGTTTATGGAATGTTTTGTACTCCAAATAAACAATAAAATAGCAGCAAATAACATTTCTGTAGATTTTGGAAGACATAATTGCACTTTTTAATCTAGCAGAATTGATTATGCGTATAATCACATTTTCCAAAAGAAAAAAAGAAGTAGCAACTGTGGGTACAATCCTACATACTTGAATAAAGAACTGAACATGCAGTAGTATTGCCACAAACACATTCGATGCAAATCAATGCTCGGTTAGATTCACTTATTCCACCAGCATGCTTTACATGGACAATGTATACCTATGTAATTAAAAAAAAATAACAATACTGTGTTTTGTTATGAACTAAGATTAATATATAAAGACTAAATTTAAAACAAAGTAACACGTACAGTAATTATTGCGTATCATAAATGTTGCAATTTGCAACAATATTGTGGCAAGCACAAATCATTCCTTCATTTATGTTCAACTGTTAACCAGTTAAAGTAAATAAGATTATGTACAAACATAAACTGCACATAAATTTATGAAAGTTTTACAGCGATAAAACGAATTTACATCAGTTATAAATACTAAAAAGAATGCAAATATAGCAAACACTATACAAACTGGATTTAATGTCAATATTAGACTTGTTCAACTGTTTAATTTGGATTTTGTACTAAACTGGAGCCCACATGTTTGTTGCCTCGACTAGAGTCAATAGGAATAACTAATAAGAAGTACCTAAAGTTACTAGCAGTATGAACATGTGCACTATCTCTTTTTGGCAATTACAGTCTTCTTAGTAAAAGGTGTGGGGGGTCGAGAAGCAGGTCTCTTCCGTGCAACCTTCACGGAACCATTACAGCAAGAGCACAATTTTTTAACGCTACGCCGAGCACCTCTACCACTAGGACAATCGATGGCTTCTTGGCAGTGCACACCTTCACATTCTTCACCTTCTTTGAGTGGCAATCGCTCCACTATTGCAAAGCTTAGAAGATCACCGTCATCGTCGCAACAACTTAAAGAACGATTGTATCTACCAGAATATATTTCTGGACTAGGGCCACAAATTTTCGTTAATTCAGTGCTGCCAGTAGTGTCTTCGGAACTCGATAATTCCATTGGCCAGTTTTCAATGTGCTTAGATTTTTCATTTTTCTTTCGATTACTGTATTTATATTTGCACTTATTTATCTGTTGAGAAGAATTATCTGTATAAAGATCTGGAGAAATCGGAGAAGGTATAGTAACATCCGACATTGATGTACAAGTTTGTAAAAGCGTATTATCTTCGCAGGAAAACCCCGATTCGTTGCTAGTATTTCCTTGCCCATTGGTCATATCCCTCGATCTGTTATAATCTAAATCCACGGCAGTACTCGGAAATTCTATCGGTTCAAATAAAAAATCCGTCCTCATCGGTTCATCATCACAAAATAAGCCAATTGCTTTCACTTCCTCTTTGCTCTCTTGAACATTTGATCTTCTTAAATCAGGTTGATCAAATGGCGACTGATTCGAATCGAACAATAAATCAGCTTCTGGAAATAAGTCGCTGGTACTTGGCTCATCCACACCGAGGTCCTCACATTCTTCAGAGAGAGACTTTTGCAGACGTAATTCTCTTTCCAAAGCAGCTTGTTTCCTCTGCTGCAATGAAAGCTGTTGAAGTTCCTTATCTTGTTTACTTGCACCGGCTTTTTTCTTTTTCTCGTACACATACAACTTTTCATTATTATTTGTCTAAAAAGAGAAGAGCAAATTAGTTGCAATAATTTCTGCAATACATTTGGTGATATGTGTAACAGAATATTCATTTTTTATTATAAAAAAATTTATAGGAACAAAAGCAATTCTTTAAAAAATATTTTAACACAATTTTAAAGGCAAAATATCAACAATTTTCATTTTTAATATAGTAGTTATAGCCCTTAACGAAATATATCAAGGTATAGGCTATGATAACTTTCATTATATTGATTCTAAAAAAATTGCCTTCGTTTAAATGAAATATATTAACAGCAAAATCTGTCACAGTCATTTAAATGTATGTATAATCAGCATTTCAACAATTTTGCTGTAATCCAAAAGTAAAAAAGCTTTTTTAAATACTTTAAATGTCTGTTTTTTGTGTTTAACACAACGTTGATGAATGTTCAGTAAACTGTGAGTAAAACCGTTTTAAACGATTTATTTAAAACACTTTGTAGATATTTACGAAGGACTTGATACACTAATCACAAATAGCAACTATTTTATATGCATTTGTATCGACACAAACATCAAAATCTCTAAGCTGCACTTGTTTTAAAATGTTAACTATATTTTGCAACAATGGCAAAGCATTTCTAATATAAAATGTCATGAGCAACTGCAACTAAATGCTAGTTTTTAAAAATTACATTACCACAACTTGTTTGTAATGCAGTAGCAACATATACAAATAAAATATTGTGAACACATTAATTTTCATGCAAAATAAAAATACATAAATAATATTAACCCTCAATATTAAGAATTAAAAAAAAACTCAAATAATGAATAGGCTAAATTTATTCACTACATAAAATATATAAACTTTAAAAAATACAGTCTTCTGCAACTACAGTAGAAAATGTGTGCTGATCAAAGAACAGTGACTGACCATCAATGTGTGATAACACTCTATGTACCTTTCCTTTGTTGCGCAAGTACTCATCTTTATTTGAGTCTGAAATGGAATTTGTTGAATCGGTCTGCTTGTTGTAAACAGGCGGACTATGAGATAACATGGGTCCGTTGGAAGTACCAGTTGCTACTAGAACAGACTGTACACGACCCTCCACCTTGATTGTGGTATCTGCACATGATTTACCCTTCACCAATAACCACTAATAAAGCAGAAATGTAATCATACCTTTATCGTTTTCAGAAGAATTTAAATTAAGGGCCATAATCGTCTGTGCTGATGTAGTGGAGTGTTCTTCAGACACTTTTTCCTTAATGCTAATGGACTGTGCAATTACAGAAGTAGCAACAGATGCAGTCACCAAAGGTTTTTCTTCGTAAGTAAAAGTTTTTTCTATGGTAGTTTCCGTGCTTAAAATATTTTCACTCACTCTTATACTTTGTACATTTTCATTTGAAGAGGATGCACCTTGACTTTCTATATGTGTTTGTTCTGGGATATTATTCCTATTATCTGGCGTGTGAGCGATAGTTAACAAAAGTTCTGTATCGAAAGTGTTTACATCAGTACACTCCAAATGATTTACTTTTTGAAGAGCAACTGTTTGGCCTAAATTAACAGCAGTTAAATTTTGGGATGTTGCAGGAGATGTCACAGGTGTTTGAGTGGTACTACCAGAAATATTACGAGTAATACCAGAAACAGGTTGAACAGCTGAATACTTTACTGTAGGTACATTTTGTTTACGACTTTGATTTAAAAAACTTTGAAACAAAAGCATATTTGGACCTGAACGAGCAGGTACAGTAGCTAAAATTTTACTTCCTCCAGATACCACAGCAATTTGCTGTCCTCCTTTCACCATAGATACTGGCATAATATAATTGCCAGGAACAAGTACGGCAGTATTAGACATCTTAAGAGCTTCTCCAACATTTGAATCGGCAATGATAAGACTGCGAGACTGATTTGGTGTTGAATCTGTTAAAATTAATTGCTTTGGACTCACTGCAGCATCATTTGGTTCTGAAGTATTCACAACTGCTAACGGTTGTTCTTCTTCTTGTACTGATATTTGTACTACACCGCAAGAACTGTCTTCACTACCAACAGTATGTGTGTCCTCTATGTCTCCATCTGACGCCAATGAATTACTGCAATGACCTGTCTTTTTTGAACTAGAACTTTTTTTGCGCTTAGCATTTTGACTAGGGTTTGTTGGTGGATTGGATCTTCTACGTGGTGCAGGTTTATTATTCAAATCGGGGGAATTTCTTAGTTGCTCTGCATATTCTGCTAAAATGTCAAATATTCTTTGAGTGGTGTGTTCATCCTCTTGGGGTTTTTGTTGAGGTTTCGGTATAGGAGATGCCTTTGTTGTGTGAGTTGTTGTATTCTTTATAGATTTAGCCTTGGCATTTTTGGTTACTGCTTTAGACAAAGTTAGTGTTGGTGCAGGTGTAACACAAGGACTTGGACTACCTTGTGATGTTACACTTAATGATGGTGAAGCAGCTGGCTGCACACTGCAGTAACTACTGACTACTACTACAGGTGTACAGTTTATTTTCTGTCCTTGATTCAAGTAAGTTACGCTAATTTGTTGAGGTGGCTCATTCGAATCTGACTGCGGACTTGATTCCGTCGGAGCACTGGTACTGCTACGTTCCTTCACCTGTTTAATAATAAAATATAGTAAAAGTTACAATATCATACTTGTACTTATATTATACTATAAACATATAACATTCATTAATTTAAAATAAATAAGACATTGAAGAAGAAAATGAATGCAATCATTTCTTGATAATGATGAGCAGTTTAAAAAACATGATAATAAAACATCATTCAAATATCTACTAGTTTTAAAACCATTGGATTTGTTTATATGGTGTTAGAAAAATACCAAAGGAATTGGAATACTTTTCCAATTATAAAAAATT
The DNA here is from genome assembly GCA_036346155.1 of Sinelater perroti. Lineage (NCBI taxonomy): Eukaryota > Metazoa > Arthropoda > Insecta > Coleoptera > Elateridae > Sinelater > Sinelater perroti. Next base: position 11,319,577 of record JARFIY010000013.1, on the reverse strand, counting down.
TCTTTGGTTAATTGATTATATTAATGAGTATATAAATGTGTAATTAAAGTAATTATTCTTAATGTTAATGTTTTACTACTTTCTTTTAATAAATAGGAGTAGTATTTTTGAACAATTTAGAATATTATTTCTAAATAAAATAATTAAGCCATCCCTTTTTATGGTAAATATTTTTACTTGACACATATTATCACTAATAAATAATGCATCATTTGAGGGTTATTTAATTACTTGTACAAAGAAGGTCAATTATGTTCTGCCATAGCTGTTATTATATTAACAGCTATACAGTCAAATAGATGCGAAGGCTTTCACGGCCATTCAGAAACAGTTTCCGAACTCCGACCACGGCCTTATAACCCGAGAACCAACCTCACGATCCACCAAGCTATACAGTGGAATGCACGCATTTTAACAGTTATTAGTGGATAAGTACACTACCTGGCAATTAAAGTAGCCCACCCACTATATTTTTTTAAAAATACATATTAAATATAATTAAATGCTAACAACGTGAAGTTTACCTAAAAACATCTACAATGACGCAACGATACTTTGAAACTACGTACCAGAGCCAGCCTAAAGCGATCCCACATGGCACCTGTTATGTACTGTTGAAGTGGTAGCCTAATTTGTGTTGTGTGCACTTATGAACTCTTTTACACTACCTGGCCTACTGTGGATAGAATCGCTACAAAGATTAAAAATACTAAGTTAACCACCTCGAGCGCTAGACTGCATTGTGGAAAACCTAGAAAAACGACAGCAAGGAAAAGCCATCTACTCATGTACAGCATTAGAAAATGGACATAGAACAACAAAATACCTAAAACATACCAGGAAAAAATGAATATCAAAATATTAGAGAGGATTTTGCAATCCTGACTATATATATATATATATATATATATATATATATATATATATATATATATATATATATATATATATATATATATATATATATATAAACTATAATATATAAACCTTGTCGTAACACCCAAAATGATAGAAGTGCAGCTACAGTGATCTTATGCACACATGCTGGAGAAGAGCATTTGACACACATGAAAGTGTGATTTTCATTTCATCTTAGTGATGAATAGAAAAGGTTATTACAGAAGCACCATGATTCGCCAACAGAAGAACAGGTGCAAGAACTGTGGAATTCTCCATCAGTGGTGGTATAATCATGCATAATAGTTCAAGGCCCGAAAGCCTACCCTAGAACAGAAAAAAGCGCTATACACATATGCATGATAAGGCACTGTGTCTTCAGGTCAAATTTCTTTTCATCACTACTCATTAAATAGTGTATAGCTCCTGTTGCAGATGGATAGTGTTGGGATGACCTAAATATTTATAATAAAGCAGTTGTCATGTTCTGTTGTTGAATTACTAATCAGTTCAAATGAAGTCATTTAATGCTGTCCTTATCCTGCTTCAAGTAAAGCTACAGTTTACATGGTTTCTTCTGACGTGATTTATTTAGTTGCAAGTATTAACAACAATAACCAAATGATGTTCAATGATGTTTTCATAGAAATTATGGGAGAACACATTTGTAACTAATCCATAAACCTCTGCTGAAATGAGAATGTTCTTTTCTAGTGTCATTAATTTAATAACAAGTGGGGTGGTACACAATATTTTACCCTCATTTTAAAGTAATTAAATAACCTTTTAGAAGTGTGGACATTTTTTTAGTATGAAGGCATATCAAACAAAAATATTTACTTTAAAAGTCAAAATATAATAGTGGCTTAATTTATTCGTTCCGAAACGTAGTTTTTTAAATTTTCACTTGTCCTCAATAAGTTAATAGATGGAACATTCATTTAAAAAAATGATTTCTGTTAATTGATCTTGTATTACTGTTATATTTTTAATTTTATAAATGCCTAAACTCTGGTCTTACAAAATTACATAATTTTATTATTTTTTACAAATTTTGTTTCTTCTGATTCTGATAACGATAAATTTACAGTTTTAATTTATCAAGTTAAAAATGTTGGGATTAGAGTTTATTGTAGATTGTGTAATTTTGTAATATTTCATTAAATTAATACACTTGAGAGCAAAACAATCGGCTCACTAGTTGCACGCCTATTTTTGTCTCCTGTTTCAGTCTAAGGAAAATGAAAATAAAAACATTAACGTGCAAGGAGTATCTTTATTATTGAGATTTAAAAAAACTTACTATTGCAGTAATCAGATGACGCATTCAAAAAAATATGCATCACGAACGGGGTTTTACGAATCTTGCTAATTGGAACGCACGTGCACGACTGTGATTGGCCTACATTACGCTTGCAATCCGGCAATTCATTTCAGTCACTTATCCGAAGTTGACGTAAGTGATTCGCAAGAAAATGGATACCACAGTCGCCGAAGAAACCCAGGCAGTTGCATTGTTGAGAGAGTGCCTAAGGAAAAGGGCCGTGGCAAATCGACTAAACCTGAATCAAACAACTGTGTCGAGAGTGTGGCGTCGATACTGGGAAACTGGTGGCTACGTCTACCGGCAAGGAGGCGGCTGTAGGCGCGTGACAACGGAGAGAGATCGATTTCTAGTCTCAATATCCATTAGAAATCGACTTATGACTGACGCTGACCTCAAGCAAGAGCTGAGTGCGGCCAGCGCTTGGACAACAAGAAGAAGACTGAAGGTCGCTACGGGTACCAAGCTGACTGCAGTCCAAAAGCAAAGACGACTGGAATTTACTCGCGAACATCTCGATTAGAACCTCGGTTATATGAATAAAATATTATTCGCCAACGAGTCCAGGATGTGCCTGCATGGCAACGACAGGAGACGTCGGGTCTATAGAAGGCCAGAGGAACGATTTGCTTATTGCTGTATTCAAGAAACTGTCGCACATGAAGGTGACTTTTGCATGTTATGAACGGGCATTTCTATGCACGGAAAAACAGTTAGTTTTCGTACCTAGTGAAGGACACGAAGGAGGCTTAACAGCGGACCGCTACATCAGGGACATTTTGGAAGAACATGTTCTGTTTGTGAAACTTATTGGTGAAGACGTCATACTAATGCACGACAATGCGCGTTGCCACACCGCGTAAGTGACTACTACCTACCTAGCTAACGTCTGTATATTGAAAATAGACTGGCCCCATATAGCCCAGATTTGAATCCAATTGAGAATGTTTGGGATGAGCTTAAGTGAAGAGTCCAGGCCAGAAATCTTGCACCATGGAACGTGATGGAACTGAGAGTGGCGTTGATTGAAGAGTGGGAAGCAATCCCTCAAGGCAGCATAGGAAAAGTCACCCGACCCATGTGTAATCGCTTGGAAAGTGCAATTAGGAGTAGAGGTCCCCGTTCAATCAAAGTAGTATCATTTGTACAGTTTGTAAGCTTTCAAACGGTACACTGAACTTTACTTGGAATGCTATCGGAGTGAATACACATTCTCTCAAAACTTAAGCATGTTGCCGAGACAATTGTTTTGCTCTCAAATGTATAAAGTTTCAAAAATTACGCATGTTACTAAATATTATTAATAGTATTAGTGCTGTTTACAGCTTTCTCATTAATCCAAGTTTGATTAATTCAAAGGACCACTAGATAATAAAATTTTTTTTTGTAGTTATCAATTGTAATTACAATAACAACTAACTCTTATACAATAGCTTTTACTGAAATCTCTTTATCTGTCCACAACAATGCATATAATTTTACTTTTAGTAGCAATGAAAGGTTTGTTTACTTATAATGCTTCTATTTCAAACTAAAACCAAAATATCCAAAACAAGATAAGAGTCAAAAGTCCCCTTTCTTTTAAGTAGAAAATAAAGAAAAGGCGAGTTTAGATTATTAAAAACCTGGATTACCGAGACTCTATTGTAATCTCATAATTTGCTAGCTCTAATTATAAGTTGCGTAATTTTTGTCATTAATACTAAAAAAAAAAAAAAAAATAATTTGAAAGAAATTTAAACTTACCTGTTTGTACACCATATCAAATTCTCGTAACTGTTCTAGTGTTGTAGAACTCAAATTAGATTGTGGTGTACTTCGGATTACGTTAGAGGGTATCTGTAATACAGGCTTAACAATACGAGCATTTTGTACTAATGCAGGTCGAGTTGTCAATGCAACTCGAGTTTGAGGGAGTTCTTCAGAATTAACTTCTGCTTCATTCTCTCCAGTGCGTTGTTTGCCTTGCAAAGCAGCTGCTAATAGCGCGCTCATTCTTCCATGGATAACAGTGTCTTTGACCAGAGACAATTGTTCAGTATTAGAAGTAGCAATACGAAACACTTGTCCACGACCAGGAGGAATCAAATTGATTGTTTGTCCAACAGGCATCTGACGTGTGTAAATAACTCCTCCCTGAACGGGTTGCACGTTCAGGGAAGTATTCAAGTTTTTTGGACTGTTTTTTATAGTAGTAGATTTATCAACATCTGTATTAACTGCATTGGAGTCACTATTAGTAGTAACACATTCTGTTGAATCAATGCTATTCTGATATGCTGATTTTCCAAAAGCTTGTTGAAATTTAGGAAGAGCTTCTGAAATTTCGGTAGTTTCTTTTATCTTGGGTACATTCTGAACTGATTTTGTATAATTTTCATTAATGGTTGTACTACTAGCAACTGAAGAGCTCACCGTTTGTGTCATAGACACTTTAACTACTTTACTTGATGTGAAAGAAGTAACAGGAATAAGTTTCCCATCAGATGATTTACAAATGAATTGTACAATACGGTTCTGATCCGAAGCTGGTGCGCTTACCAAAGTCTTCAGTGTAGGAGTAGAAGCTCGAACTGGATTAACCAATTGGTTTAAGATTTGATCCCCTCCAGATATAACCCTAGGAATGCTGTTAACCTAATAATAGATAGACTTTTTAAGTTTTCAATACAACATTAAGTGCATATATGATTATCCAACTATCTGACAAATTAATTCAAAAAGAAGTAATTAATCAAATAAGTTAAATGAGTTTTACTTCTACATACATTTGCGTGCCTATTGGCATGAGATGCATATGTACCTCTTTCACAAACACATACATAGGATGTCAATGTGCTGCAATAAAAGAGGTTATGAACTTCGTTTGTATTTGTAATTCTCAATTTAACTGAAGAGACCACCTCTGATTTTTAAATAACTTGTAAAAACATTGGAAAAGCACTTTTTGTACATTGTTCTCAGGGAAAAGATTATTTGAACTCCATATCAAATATATGAAATGTTCATATTGTTTACGTTGTTAAGCCAATTATTTATTTTTATCACTTTCATAGACATCAATTTTTCTTTATACTTAAAAATCAGGAAAATAAACAACGAAAGTACAAAATATAAAATAAAGAATTTAATGGCCAGAATTTTAAGATAGTAGAAGTAGTAAGAAATAGTTCTTGGGTTACAAACTTTACATAAATTGCTATTTAGTAGTAAGTACTCTACTGTACAGTTTCCTATTTTTTTTTGCATGACGCTCTATTTCATAGTCCATGAAAGCAAAACTTTATTAACATAAGGAGAAGCTTACCACTGATTTTGACTATTATTTCACTATTTTTATTACTTTTCTTTTCCGATCTGGATGATGGTTTGATTGTTTATTATGATATTGGTTTGTATGCATTAGCATATCAAAGAAAGTAATCTCATTAAATGTTCTATGGTACATTTGAGTGTCTTTGGTTGAGGTAGCTCAAAATGATTCCATTAACATAACTTACTAATTATATATTGATAAAAATATTAACATTTTCCAGACGCCATTGGCAATTATGAGATTAAAGAGATTTCCATAGCTACGTGGTCCTTTTTGTTAGTAGTCTAAAAAAGAATTATAAGAGCATTCTACGTCGGAACTTATGTGAACATTGAAAACAAGAAATTAATTTATGGTTGTAATAATTACGCAAACATTTCGTTTCTTGATCGGATCATCAATAGCGTTGACTATAGTATAGTACGTATGAGATATTACTAGTCTGTTTTTGGTAGTATTATTTACAGAAGAATTTTTGATATTTGTGGCATTATTTTTTCCCATTTACTTTAGATTCATATAAGTTGAATAAAGTCAAAACATTAATTAGTTGACTGAAAGAAAATATGTTTTTATCTAAAAATAAAATCTGCATAATATCTGGTGAGACAAGAATTATAAATACAAACGAATCAAGTAAAAATAAGTACAATTAGAAGCCTCCTTGGTTATATTAACACCCTCCATGTGTGCACTCATACACAAACTATAATTCATATATAGTATAGTTGGTTCCAAATATAAACTATTTCATTAATAAATAATAATAGTAATACCAATCAACCTAAATAAAAATAATAATCGAATTAATTTGTCAGAATAGTCTACAAATACAATAATCTTTGATTTCAAACATTTTTAAAACTACTATACTAATAAACACAACCAAATTAAGTACCACACACAACTAACGCATCACCAAGTTAATATGAATTTTTCCAAAGAGCAGACTTATCCCCTTTAAAGTATTTTCACCCCAAATTATATAACATCAAGCAACACCAACAATTCTAATATATATTATTTTAAGGGTAGACAAATTATAAATCTTAAAGAAATGTCTTAAGTTAGTCCAAAAGCACTAAATAAACTGGCATCACATATAAAATAAATTCTGTTAATTCAAGTTACTTAAGGGGAGGTTCTCATCAGGACCGACCAAAAAATCGATTTTTTTTTAAATTTTGTGTAGTAAATTATATGTAGAATATATTCCCAAAATCGTTTGTTCGAATATATTTTTTTTTAAACGAGGTCTGGCAGCGGCCCCCCGAGAGCTTGTCCAACTCCGACATGCTTGAGCCCCTTCGCATAGTAGTTTTTAAAAATAAATAGAAACACGATTAAAAAGCTCTGTTTGACATAATTGGCGTACGCCGTTGCCATGACAACGCATTTACGTATACCCAGTTAGAGTTGAACTTTGACCTTTGACCTGTGTGACAGCAGCACTCATAATTTTTTTTATATATATAATTTATGGAACATAAATCTACCTTTTAGTCAACAATTGTTCGAGCGGAGCGTATTTTACATCAATATTTTTGAATAACGCGGTTTTCCAGCATTTCCAAAGGAAGTTAACAAAGAAACCTCTTCATGTAACTGTGTCATGGAAAAAAGAGGTTTTTCTTCGTTGTTTGGTTTTGTCACGCTTATCGGAAAAAATACCAGTAAGGTTCTCGATGTTTGCGTGAAATCTTCTTTCTCTCAAGCTTGTGCCAATAAAAAAGGCAAAGAAGGAACCGTCGAATTTAGTTTATGGAAAGAAAGTCATGAAGAGACATGCACGGCAAACCATCATGGCAGTTCCGGAAAAATGGAAGTGGACGCAGTCACAGAAATGTTCTCTCGTTCTCAAGAATTACTCGGTATAAAGTATGACTCATACATTGGTGATGGCGATACGAAAACGTTTAGGGCCATATTAGATGTAAATCCTTACGACAACCTCATAGTAAAAAAAAAGGATGTGTGGGCCATGTCCAGAAACGAATGGGAACTCGTCTCAGGACTTTAAAAAAGAAAAAAAAAGAATCTCGGAGGTAAAGGTACAGGTAAATTGACTGATAAAGTAATTTGTGACTTAACAACATATTATGGATTGGCGATTCAACGGAATCCAGATTCGGCAGAGGCAATGAAAGATGCCGTGTGGGCTGTCTTTTACCATAAGATCTCAACCGATAAAAATCCGCAGCACCAATATTGTCTGACTGGAAAGGATAGCTGGTGTAAATGGTGCGTAGCAGAAGCCAACGGTACTCTTGAGTTACTTCAGCACAAACCACCTCTTGCAGACAACGTTCAAGATGCAATCAAGCCTATATTTGAGTCTTTGTCATCGGATGATTTGATGGAGCGTTGCACTGGAGGAAACACACAAAACTCGAATGAATCAGTGAACTCTTACGTCTGGAAGCTCGCTCCGAAGCACCTTCACTGCGGTGCAAAGATTGTAGAAATTGCCACTTACATCGCTACTAGTTTATTTAATGATAAATACAGCACTGTTAAAAATTATGGATGTCTTAGGAATTACAGTTGGGCTTGAAGTCAATAATTTTGCCCATTTAGCTGATACGAAACGTGTTACTGCGTTACGGGCCCTTCAGGAGCAATATGAACTTGACGAAGGACTGATGTATGGCCCTGGAGTCGCTGATTAGCCACAAGGTATATTATTTTAATGTTAACACAGAAAAATCGTTGATAAAATCTTTAATCGCGTTTCCTGAAAAATCGTGTTTTTCGAACTGTTGGCCAAGATTTCTCAAAAACTACTTCACGGATCGTCTTTTTTGTTTTTTTGAAGTTTGAGTGTCTAATTTATTTCCCTCTATTAGAAAAAAAATCGAGAAAATGACGTTGTTTTGGGGCCTCCAGATGAGAACCTCCCCTTAATTTCTTAATGTGCCAATAGTACTTTAATTTAACTCAATAGAAATCTAAAAATTCTATATTAAAATATATGAGCCCATGGGCATATATTTATTTCCAAACTAACTACAAAAATGACAACTTTATGGAACAGTTTATCACTCTTTGTGGAGATTATGCCATTATTATGTCTATTATAAATACCTTATTGACTTTAAAAAATTACGTCTGTTTTATTAGCATAGTATATATATCTTGTACATAATGTATTTACCATAAGTAAAAATAAAAAATTGCATTAATAAAAATGATCAAGTAGGATGAATAAAATATTAAAAAATGACAATAAAATAAGTATAATTTTATTTTCAATTTTCAGATAAAAGCTTATATGGATAAGGTACGAAGTAAAACTTATTAGTGTAAATTAGGCTAAATGTGAACTCTCATCAATCTAACAACTGTTAATGAATGCTAACAAAAACTTTTTGAAACTCGTGTGTTAAAGAAAATATAACTGGAAAATAAACAGTATAATATGAAGAATATGCCGATATGATTTTCTTCTATATTAAGGGGTCATTCTCACCAATTTTTTTTATCGGCTTAAATCATGCCAAAATATCCTTAGAATCAAAATCTGTAACGTCCAGGTACCGATCTAAATTAAAAATTTCTTGACATCAAATTTTCCGAAGCAACTTTGGTGCTCCAAAACCACAATTTTTGCCCATTTTAGCGACGCTCGCTTTTTTGAATCTCTGAAAAAGAGAAAAAACTTTCTATTGAACGCAACGAAAGTGACGGGCTTACGCTATCTAGTCCGGGCGCCAAAGGTGCCAAGCATGGTCGTCGATTCCAACACGACGAAAAAACACGAAAAAACGGGCCCTTAGTTACGAGTCTTTCGTTAATAAAAAATGTATTTGTTAATAAAAAAACATCTGAAATTTTGAACAGTCAAAGACATTATTATCTAACGACTGCAGCTAAGCAGGTTTCGATCGGTCGCCTGTGACACATTACACAGCAAATTGAAACTTCAACTTAACAAATTTGCAATAGGTCGCCATTTTGAAATTTTGCGATGAAACCTAGCGCATATTGTTTATCATATAAATGACTACAACATACTTTATTTTCATTGAATTTGAACAACTTTAACATGTATCCACTTTAACTCATTTTGATTTTTTCACGATTTTTATCTGTTTTTATTGTTTAAACAATGAAAAAAAAATTTGTAACCTTTTTAAATGACTAATCCTTATGTAGAATCGTTGTCTGTACAACTTTTGCATTTAACATTTTACTCTACAAGCGATAGTTTTCGAGACAATCATAAAAAACCAAAAATAAAGTCGTTTTCAACGATATTTTGCAATAATAAACAATGACGCGTAACTAGCTCAAGGTAGACACTTTTGGATGTTGTTTCCTATATTTTTATCTTAATTTTAAAACTAATTTCGTCGTGTTGGAATCGACCACCACTTTTTGCATTTTTTTTGGTCTCTGGCGCCCGGACTAATCAGTCGATGGATCTTAGCGAAAGAGAGGTTTCTCGCCTCTCTTCGGTTTGGTAACTTTGGTTGGCATACTGGCAAGGTGTTGGATGTGTGTGTCAAATCAAAATATTGTAAAGTGTGTGAATATTGGAGGAAAAAAGAAGGTACTGCACAATACAAAGAGGTATATACTTCAGATAGAGAAAATGGAGGTCGATGCAGTTATCGAAATGTTCAAGCGCTCTGAAGATATTCATAATAAGTACACGAAATATATAAGTGACGGCGACTCAAAAACCTATAATGGTATTATTGACGCAAGGCCGTATGAAGACGTTATAGTTGAGAAAAAAGAATGCATTGGGCATGTACAGAAGCGTATGGGGAATCATCTGCGCAACATAAAGAAACATACCAAAGGTCTTGGCGGTCGAGGGAAATTGACCGGAAAACTGATCGATGGGCTGACGATTTTTCGCGGGCTTGCTATTAGAAGGAATCTCAATTCCATTGAGCAAATGCGAATTAATATTTGGGCGACCTTATATCATAAATTATCCACCAATGAAAATCCGCAACACGATAAGAGCTGACTCTTGGTGTACTTGGCAGCGTAGTAAAGCGCTCTTTCTACATACGAGCATAAGATTCGAATACATGAAGATGTTTTAAACCGATTTACGAAGAACTCGACGATCTTCTTTCGCGCTGCTTGGGTGGATATACTCAAAATAACAATGAGTCATTCAACGAAGTTGTGTGGCCGATCGCACCAAAGGCTGTGTCAAGAGGCAAAACTGTGCTTTATATTGCAAGTGATGTAAGTGTAATTACGTTTAATGACGGCTTATCAAGTATGTTTGCTGTGTTTGATGCACTAGGATTGACTGTTGGACCAAACATGTATGATTTTTGCACGAAAACAGGCGCCAATCGCATGAAAGCCGCTGAGCACTCGATTTCTGATATTGCAAACGAGGGCAGATGCAGCATTACATCGACCAGAAAAGACCAAGAGGAACAAAATACGGCCCTAGAAGGACAACTATATGGTGCAGGGATAGCAGAGTGAAGGTAGAAAAAATATTATGGACCATATTTTTACGATTTTGGAAATTTATGGAGTTTTCAAACTTTAAACGCGTTTTTCTCAAAATCGTGTTTTCAAAATCGGCCAGCAGTAGAACTCGATGAGTTTTCATCCGATTGACTTGAAATTTGAACTGTAGCTTCATCATTTGATTGTCTAGTGAAGTACACATGATTTTAGCGATTTTTCAACAGGAACAAAAGTTATAAATAAATTAAGTCGTTCTTTGCGAAAAAAATTCTAAAACTATAATCATGTGTACTTCACTAGCAAAACTCATGTAGATAATGAAAAAAAATAATTTTTTGGTTCTAGATTGTTTTGGAGGGGACTTCTACTGCCGGCCGCAGGAGGCCTTTTTAAAATAGTGTTTTGTGTTTACCACTCTATAGCCGCCATTTTGTAAAAAAGTGCCAATAAAAAATTTTTTTGCATTTCAGGAGTTGCTTAATCCACTAATATATTATTTGTATATCTTTTCTTCTCAAATGCCTTTGAAAAAATATCATGAAAAGTCTTTTTTTAGGCATTAGGTGGGAATAACCCCCTTAATGATGGAAAAATAAAAATTCAGCAAGAAATGTGTTCTTCGATCATACCTTTCAGACTTTCATGAGTGTTCCCAGAAACAAATAAAAAAGCAAGAGTGATTATGAGAAGGAAACAACGTTTAATTAAAACAGATAACCAAATAATAGTTCAAAATACATTTTAACCATATGACCAACTGTTTTGTATTGCTTTTAAAATATGGAATAAATTCCGGATTGTTTTTGCAATTGAAGATGATAAATTGGGTGTCAATTACTTGAGAAAATTCAACTTTTCAGTATTCACTTTAATGCCATTACCAAGGGAAACGTTAGCTCTTTAGTTGCCTATTTCCTAAGCAGAACCAGTTAGTTTTGCAAGACTTTTTTTTTGTGAATTTAAGATTAGTTCCACATATTCGGTCAGATATTTTTCTTTTTCAAAGCTAGTAAAATTCTAAGGAAATCAAATACATAAGATTCGTACTAAATGGTAATAACTTATTGCAAAGAATGCTTCATATGCAACATAACAAATTAAACTTGTTGACTGCCAACTACAAGTCAATTTATAATAAGTAAATGCGATTTATGACATGATAATGTCATTAAAAAGTAGTTACAAAATCATTTGATAGTATGTAGACCAAATTTTTGTTCGCACGAAGAAAGGAAATTACATAAAACCAGCATCTGTGAGACAAGTACAATTATACAACCAACTTAATATGACTTCAGGGACTAATTTGTAATGGCATTAAATTCCCCCTTAATTTACATAAACAAATTTATTTACCCAATTTTCAGGTATTAATATTACATTTCTTATTCAATAAAAAAATCTTTACTTGAACCATTCTATGCAGTTGCTTTTCGACACCCTTCCACATTTCAAATTTTTAATGTACTTTTGGTGCTTTCAAATGAAATTTCCTTTATGATTTTCCATTTTCTTTCTATTATTCATAACATTTCTATTAGATACAAATAACACTAAAAGATGTAATACAACTACCTTATCAAGAGATTTTTAAAAGTAAGTTCATGCATAAAAAAAATTAAAAGAGCTTTACCTGAACATCTGTATTTCCAGAAGTTTTAGTTGATGATTGGGCAGCGGCTGGCTTGATTATTTGTTGCGAAAGAATGTTGACAATGGGAGAAGTCCGAGGTCTGGTGGTCACACAATTATTTTGACTGTTAGGTCGAATTACTTGTTGAGAAAGGATGTTGATGAGTGTAGGAGACTCGGACATGGTGCTTGAACTAGAAATAACAGTGGTAGCAGCAGCAGTTGTTGTCGTCGTCGTTGTAGTACTAGTAGTATTGGTAGTAGTAGCAGCAGTAGTAATAGAAGCAGCAACAGCAGCAGCGACACCAGAAACACTAGTAGTATTTGTACTAGCAACAGTTGTTGTTGTGGTAGTAGTAGTGGCACAAATTGAAACAGAATCAACTATACTGGGTTCTGGTTTCTCGGTTCGTGGTTGTCCAATTCTCTGTATATGCGGAGTTACTTGAGTACTAGTTTGAGTACTTTGAGCTGAAACAATTGTGGTACTTCGTGGAGTGCCTGGAACTTGTACAACCTGGACTATGCGATCAACAGAACTGGGGCGAATCATTTGTAAATCATTTAATCCTGGTATGTTGGCAAGTAGAGAACTGGTATTATGTCTTTTATCTTTTTCAAGATCTAACCTCTTTAATATAACACACGCATTCATCAGTTTTGAATCAGTTTTAAGCTCATTTTTGCATTTATAAGCTTTGAAAACATTCGCCTTGCCATCTTTATGTTGTACTTTTGGATTGATGTCTTTCAAAGGGCACGATTTTAATCCATTGTTCCGCTTGTCATAAATTCCAGAATTCTTTTGATGCCTATACTTTGCCTTATTTTCAGAGATTTCCATGTCCTTCTTTAACTCACGTTTTGTTTGTCTTCGTGTTGGTATGGTAGATCTGTAAAATTTTGATGCCAACTTAATATATCTTTTATTAAGACATTTTGATAAATTTATTCGGTGTAGAAATACTCTGGCTTCTTTTATGTTGTACTTTTTTAAAAGTTCTTGATCCGTATAACGTTGTTTTAAACTGTTACCATTTTTTGAGTGTGGTCCAGTAGAATTTGTTGGTACATTTTTAACAACTGGTATTAGACAACTCTCAGAACTTGTTTCTAAATGAATTGATTTTGTTTTATGCAAGCAATAGTTTATTTCAAATTTTGTCGTTCCATTGCTTGCAAAAGTTATTACGTTTTTTGACATGTCTACATATGGAATGGGCCACGAACGATGTGAGTTATTTCCAGTGCTGTTGCTTGTAGTTTGAACACAGACATTTCTTCGTTTTTCTGTAGTAGAACAGGAGCATATATTGTTAGACGTTCCACAGCATTTTGAACAATTTTCATTACTACTATCCTTATGTGGAAAATTAGAGAGCTCTTCTGATTCTCTCAAATTTTTAGATAATTGTTTATCAGTACTCGATACTTGATTTTCTGTTGGATCCAAGTAATGAAAAGACTTTCCAGAATTTCTTGATGTAGTACTTTTTGCATCTACATTTGAAGAAGGAAATAGTTGTCTTTTGGAAGGGCTTGTATCACATAATTTTTCTTTATCATTATTTTTTTCTATGGTTTTCACCAAAGAATTATTTTTTTCGCCCTGACTTACTGCAGAAACTGAAGTAGAAACATTTGCATTATTAGTATTAGTTGTTGTCAACTCTTTATGCAATCTATTCTCTTCATTGATGCTAGTTTTATCATCACTTTTATTTGTAACACAAACAATTTCTTCTTTGCTGCTAGAAGAAATTACTTCATCAGTACTACACTTAGCTGTAGAAATAGTATTAGACACTAATTTTCTATCTGACGTTGAGTGTTCTGTGTTATTGCTTTGTACTTTTACCTCAACTGTTTTCTGTGCAGAATTTTCAGGTTGTGTTATTTTTGTACACTTTGAATAGTTACTTGGGGTACTAGTATCAGTATTATGTATTTTTGCAATGCTACTATCAGACGTTACAGTTGCAATACTTAAACCGCTCTTCTTGATGATGTCTTTATTAGAAGATCCTTTTTCCAAAGCGGTTTTGTTAGATGCCGGTGACAAATCAATAACAGTTCCCTCTTCTAAATTATTAAAATTAACTGTACTTCCTGATGTCTCCGAGTTGATACCCGTACATTTAGGTATGTTATTTAAATTGATTTTAAAATTACTTGAAGTAGTACTAGTACTACTAGTAATAGTAGATTCCTTACTTATTTTACAACACTGTGCATTATTAGAATTATCCAAAATACTGATTTCAATAGAGCCTCGCCTCGCTAAAGCTTTAACACTGTTTTTTGTAAAAATATCTTGTGGAAATTTTGATCGATGACATGTAGTCGGTTTCGTAGAACAACTATTAGTTTTAGAACCAGACTCGATCTCCTTATGTGCAGAAATGTTGTTTTCTTGTTGACTTGATAGTGATTGCTTAGCATTAAAATGATTGTATCTACTTAGATTCAATATGTTGGGTTGCAAATAATTAGAATCACATGGTTGTTTTTGTTCTATTGCTTCAGTACCTTCTTGTTCTTTAAGTGTCAGATTTTGGGGTTCGGAAGCACTATCCATGTTATTCTTCATTGAATTCAAGTCTTCAAAATATTTAGAGTTGTATTTTAAAATTGCAGCGTTCCTATCAACCAAATACTTCAAATTTGCTTTTACTTGTTTCCAACGAGATTTAATTTCATTTTTATAGAAATCTGCTGTATTCTGCTGCAAACCAGAATTACTTCCTAAAAAATTTTCTTCGGCCATTTTTAAAAATGCTCCTTGCTGGATATTTGGAGTAGAGGTGTATGGTCCAATAGAATTAGAACACATCAAACTAAGTGGTGATATTCCAAAAGGGTTAAACGTCTTGTTAGCACTTCTAACAGGTGTTGTAAGGAAACAAGAATCAGCATTGTCAGAAACTTTTTCTGTATTAGAGGCTGTTGATAAATTCGCATGGTTTTTAAATGATGCAATAAGTGATCCTAATTTAAAAACCTCATTTGCATAAGGTATAGGTACATATGGATATCCTAGATTGGAGCTATTTGCCAGCATTCTCGGAACCAAGTTCAATGGTAATTCTTGACTTTGTGTATTTAAATATTTGTTTACAATTTCGTTCATTTGTGTCCTATCGGATGAACTGTAAGAGGAAGGAATAGGAAGTGGAGTAACTGATTCACTAGAAACAAATATCTTTGATGGTAACTCGCCTTCCAAATGAGTAGATTTTGCTCTTTTTAAAGTTGGTCTGAACAGACGGAGGCTCTTTAAAACTTTCGGATCAGATTTTGCAGGAGGTGGTAACAATATATTAAGGTGTTCTCCCATTCCATCACTACCAGAACTGTAAGGACGAGAATCTTCACTAGTTGGACTACTTCTTTCCTGGGTGTACAACTCTTCTTCAAAGAGGTAACGTTCATAACCACGTTCGATGCCAGTTATTTCTTCATCTTCTGGTTCACGCTTCATTCCTATGAATATTGAATAATCAATGTCCAAGAATTTCAATTCTGTAACAAGATTTTTTGTGCCTTGTGGATCATTCAAATATAATACACATAATCTATGCAGATCTTGCCAACGCATAAGCCAATTAAAAAGCTGATAACGAGGACTTGATAATACAACCACTAAATCATCACAAAGTTGAGAACTAAGACCCAGTTGTTCAGCTGATAAAGCTTCACTCAAAGCAGTATTGGTATTTAAAATTGTTTCAAATTGTGGTTTACTCATAAATTCACCACATAAATCACATTTCCAACAAAGTTCATCAGATGAGTTAATAGGTGGATGTAAATTACATTTCCATGATTGACCTGTATCTAATACTTCATAACCAGATCGTTCTGCCAATTTAATTATTCTGTCCAACGTTTCTTGAGTTGGTTGAAGACTAAAAGATGTCAATACACACTCTCGGCTGACCTTCACATTTTCTTCTAATACATCTGCTAAACGCAAAAACCCTTGAGCTAACTGTTCAGTTATTTCAGAAACCTTTGCAGTATCATCCTCATTTTTTTGTCTTTCCAGATCATTCATCCCTGTAGTTAATGCTCGAATGTACAGTTCTATAGTGAAGGTTTTCATCGTGACCCCAAACTAAAAAAAAAACATCAACATTAAAACAATAATAAGACCATAACATTAATACAATACTTTCTTGCGCACTGCTTCGCAGAAAATATATAGATGCACTGCAGAATCAGCTGGTTGAATAATGCGTCTTATTGCAGACATCAAAGACTCCAAACTCTCAGTAGAGTCGTTTAGTGAAAACCATGTGTCTAACAAAGCTTCCAATATAGTGACACTTTCCTCCGGAGGTTTAACTACTGCTGCTGTGATGTAAACCTGTGCAGCCAAATGGGCTATACGGTTACTGTGCCGCCATATCTTAGAAATATTAACCCTTTTGTGGGCAAAACGTTTTAACAATTCTAGTCCTTCTAACAATGACAAAGATTTGAGCTGCAATAAAACAGAATTATAAATATGTGTTTGTATGCATGCAATAAACAAATATTATCACACATCAACTTGTACATTTTTTAATGCATGAATTTGAAATATTAAATTAATCTAAACAATAATTTTTTAAAAGAATTTTGTTATAAAGGTAAGTATTCTAAAAATAGATTATCTTCATTAAAAATAAAATCGCAGAGGTTTTGGAATAGTGGACTATATACATGTAAAACAGAAATGCATACAATGACCAGTAAATTGTAAATTTGTAAAAAAATACAATAGAGAACACTTCACAAACAAAATGGCAAGGTGTATGCTAGATCATTAAAAAAGCGACTAATTTAGTACCATTAGTTTGATAAAGACTGTTACAATTAAGTGACTAATAATGGTTTTTGTGAAAGACATGTATTAACAGAATATTTTCAATGGTGAAAGATGAATCTTGGACCTTTCTAATCAGACTCTGCACCAGTCCTAAAACAAAATCAGCTCAAACTTGATTGAACAATACTTTATTTTAAAGGTAGACGAGACGATTGTCCTTCTCATGGTCTAGATTTTAATGTTTTGGACTAAAAATTATAGGCAATTTCAGAGAACGTGTTTCGCTTACACAAACATCCCAGTGTTAGTTCTTTGAAGTGATCCCTAGCAACTGCAACCGATAACCTTCTGTTGAATATAGTGTATGTTGCCTAAACAACTCAAGACTTGTATAAAAGATAAAGGTGGCCATTTTAAATATATCTCTTGTATCCATAATTATCTATAATCGTTTTATTTTGACTTTATCAGCTTGTAATAATATGTATGGGAATACTAGGTACATGCATTAATAGTAATGAGGGAAGGTATATACGTATAAATATGAACAAGATGCTATAATTTGAATTGAACACAATTAATAATATTATATGATTCCAGTAAAAGCATAAAAGAGTATAAGTGAATAATTTCCTCTTGGTCAATGTTTCAAATTAACAGAGGTCTTATCATTCAAAGTTCCAAATCTTTTCACGTTATAAACTGGAAGAAAAATAAAATTTAGCAATTCAATGGTATGGCAATTATTCAAGAGACTTGATTTTCAATCTTCTCTGAACATAAAAACTTTCAAGAATTATTACAGCAACTGGGTAAATCAAATTGAGTTTCTCTTTTTTTGAAATCACTGGTGCAGGGCCCTTTTTCATCCTGTTGTTATTAACAATAATGTAAATGATTTGAAGAAGCCGTAAACTCTTTCCACAGGTGCATATGATGCTATTAAGGTTCAAAGTAATCTTGTAGATCATTTTCTAAAAAGGTATTCATCTCTGTCTATTTAGCTTTACATCTTCTACAGACAAAATGGTTAATAGATCAACTAGAAGTCATTTCTCCAAAATTTTGATTGTTTCCTTCTTATACATTAAGATTTTAAGGCAACACATGATATTGGATCATAATCTTTCTACTCTAAGAGTACACTCTTGTACTCTAACATTTTCCAAATGAGGACAAGAAAGTTTAAACTTGTGTTCAACTCATAATAAAGTAATGAAGTTAAGCCTCGTTTCAAGATAATTTCTCAAATATCAATATTACAAATTGCCCATGCAAATATTCCATATCTATAAAGAGGTGATAGGATAGAGAGATTAGAAAATATTAAATTATATGCAACTGTATATAAAGTGTTTAAGTTATAAACTATCTTTCTTAATACAGCAGACAAGAGACACTATAAATATGTTATAATGTAATGTTATTGTACAGGCTTCCATATAACGTAAATGTATCTGGTGATTTACCTATAAACCTATTAATTAGTTTATTTATTTTCTTAAATGAACTATCGACAATCTTGCGTAAGATATGTAATATATATATATAAAAATGTCTAAATAAAAGTCAATAGATATTCTGTACACATTAATATCACAAGTAAGAGTTTTATGTTAAACATACATACGTTTTCAATTTTGAAAAAGGTGAACAGAATAATAGTCGTAATGAATGTAAAAATAACAACAAAAAATTTAAAATCCAAGTAAGAAAATATAAATTTTATTACATAGAGATGTAAATTGTTGCAGTTTAATGGGTACAAGGTAATGTTGTTGACTCCTTGGATATTATGGTTTGGTAAAATAAAGAGAAAGCAACGTTTTATATAAAATATATATCAACATTTTAAACTTTTTGTGAAATAATAATTTATTCACATTAAATGTGTTGGTGTTAATTATTGATGTTCATCTTCACAAATGTTTTCTTGAATACATCAATTTTCACAAGTCGATGAGTCATCAGTTGTTATTAGTTCAAGTATAACGTTCCCTCCCTATGTTACACTAGGTGGAATTTTCCATAGCCTGGTGTTAATGGAATGTATCCCATAAACCAATGAGTGTACAATGTTTTCTTAATCATTGAGCAACAGTTTGCCTGAAAATTTGTAGTTACTCCAAGATCTATATTAACTTCCTTTGTACTTAATTCCAAATGGTGGCCTTGTGTAGGTATATTTTGTGCACATCCACCAGTATATTGTCAAGTCACATTTCCAATTTTTTATAACCTCCATCACAGACTTGTAATAATTAATAAAATTTGAAGCTCTGGAGACATTGTGACATCAAGTTCAAGTTCAAGTTGGCTGAACACTAATAGGGTGCTAAGAAGCCATGATCTACTTGTATATACAGTGTTCACAACAATCACTCTAAATACCCAGATAACCATCATTCCTACCTTGCTAATATAAAATAGTTTATAAATTGATACATTTCTTTTATAACACCTTTAATTTGTCAACCTAGTAAATACTCCACATACAAGTAGCCCAGCTTTCCTCAAATTCAGTCAAATTTCTATACATTGAGTATACCCCACATTCTAGTTCTGATTATAATTTCTATTCACTAATGTTCAGGTCTGGGTTCAAAGGAGGTCTTCTCATAAAGCTTGGTATATTTTCAGAAATTCATCCTCGAGTCTTTTGTCTTGTAGAAAGGACAGTTTTGTTCAAAAACCTAATGCATATTTTTGAATGGAGTTTGTGAAAAAAATTTAGTATAATTCAAAAATCTTTTAGATGTAGGAATCACAAATTTTCTCATACAAAACTCCCCACTAGATCATAATCTCCACTGGGTTTTGGTTTTTCATGTTTTTTTCCGTTTTTTAAAGATGTTTTTATGTCATTTTAGTGATTAAAAATCTTTTCTACAGTAAATATTTTATCACTAAAAACTTCACAGGCATATGCAGCTATTTTTTGAGTTTAGCCTTTTTATAATTGTTCGTTGAAAAACTGAGTACATCTGTGGCTACAAGCATTAAGTTTGTGTTCTCGCACTTACATAATGCTATTTCTATATTGGCCATTCATTGAAAAGACTTCCTAAGTGTCTTCAAATAATGAAAAACGACGTTTCTATTTGCATTCTGTTTGCACTCATTCTACATTTCCATTGCAATTTAGCTTCACAGCACAGCTCTTTTTAATTCATCACAATTTTAATATTGTTTACAAACTGTCATCAAAGCAACTATCAATAAATTTTCTGTGTAAACTAGTTTATTGAATGTTAATGCTGATCTTTCCATTATGAAATAAATGTAAAATATCCAATCTTTCTAATATGTCAAAGTACACAAACAGAAAGTGTATATAAAAAAAATTAGCATAGTAAAGATATCAAGTGAGGTCAGTAGATTAAAAAATATTTGCAATTCTTTTTAAATAACCTATACTAATTAGACTAATAAGAAATCCAAGAGAAATACAATTGTTAGAACTATTTTGTATAGGCAACACACATTACACCAGAGTCACATCAACATAAGTGCGATTCCAAAATATGATAGTTACGAAATTATGAGATCTTCAACCAAAGATTGGAAAACAGGAAAACAATAAAAGAGAACCAGGGATTAATAAAAGACAGAAACCATGAATATGATGTTTTCTGGAGAGAAAAAGAAAATGATATAAAACTTTAGATAAAATTAAAAAAGCAGGACAATTAAAAGAGCAGGCCTCATACAACTTATAGAAGTTATGATGAAAATGATAACTGAATTAAAGAAAACAAAAGAAATTTGGAAATAAAATGCATTAAAAATAAAATTGTTAAGCAAACTGTGATATGAAAGATGACTAGAAAAGAATTACAGTGTATAACAGCAAAATGTAAGACAAAGAAAGAAACATACAAATAATGAAATTGAAAAATAAGTTAAATGGTTCAAATGTATACGTTGACAATGATCTGATACTGGAAGAAAGAAATATACTGGCAGAAAAGAAATTTTGAAGAAAAGGAAAAATAGAAATGAAGGTATGTTCAAAGGGGGATATAGGAAAATCCTCATCAATGAAGAACAATGAAATTGGATAATAAAAAGCTGAAATGTAGTAAAAAATTCTATTTTTCAGGTATCAAAAATGTAGAAAAATAAAGATGAAGCGGAAAATAAAAAGATAAAGAATAATTTACTTTAAACAAGTAAAAAAAAAACACTTATGGGAAATGACATGGCGTTTTAAAGTTTGAACAAAGAACTTTAAAACAATTGGTAGCAGAAACAGAAAGAATAACGATAATAGTCAACACTCCGGTTAAAAAGTCCCAGGGCTAACCCACAGAGGGCGCCACAAGTACCGAATACGCGTTTGTTTTAGGTAGTACCAACCTACAAAAGAAACGAGTCAAAATTTCATGACATTTCGTTCAGGAATTTTCAAGATATTAAAGTTGAAGTGACGCTACTTTGTGATTTTGTAAACAACGAATCAAAACGAGTTTTATGTCTTAATAAAACACTGTTATTTAATGGGGAAAAATACCGTTCAAGCTCAACAATGGCTTGAAAAGTGTTACCCAAAAAATTTTCCGTCAAAAAAACCATTTACCGATGGTATTCTGATTTTAAACGCGGTCGTACGGCCACCGAAGATGCAGAACGCTAGAGACGCCCAAAAGAGACGACTACACGAGAAAACATCCAAAAAAATCCTAAAAATTGTTATGAACAATCGTAAAGTGAAATTGTAGGAAATAGCTGACATCCTAAAGATATAAAAAGGCAGCGTGTTCAACATTTTGAGTGAAAACTTGGGCATGAAAAAAAATGTTTTTTCAAAGTGGGTGTCGCGTTTGCTCACTATGGAGCAAAAGCAACAACGTGTTCATGAATCCGAGCGCTGTTTGGAGCTTTTT
Organism: Sinelater perroti; assembly: GCA_036346155.1. Taxonomy (NCBI): domain Eukaryota; kingdom Metazoa; phylum Arthropoda; class Insecta; order Coleoptera; family Elateridae; genus Sinelater; species Sinelater perroti. Next base: position 11,297,261 of record JARFIY010000013.1, on the reverse strand, counting down.
AAGCGTGATACAAAGGATTTTTGCGTCGGTATGCGACAATGGACGAAACGTGGATCCACCACTATACGCCAGAGTCGAAAAGAGCGTCTGCTGGGTGAAGAGTTGCGCGAGAAAGCCGTCCAAAGCGTCTGAAGACTCAACAGTCAGCCGGCAAAGTTATGGCGTCTGTTTATATTGTTCATTGACTATCTGAAGAAGGGGCACACGATCAACAGCGACTATTACATTGCATTATTGGACTGATTGAGTGACGAAATAAAGCTTAAACGACCAAGTTTTACCAAGCCAACGCACCGTGTCACAAGTCGCTCAAAACAATGGCAAAATGCACAAATTGGGCTTCGAATTGCTGCCCCACCCACCATATTCTCCAGATCTTGCACCCAACGACTATTACCTGTTCGCAGATCTCAAAGACATGCTCCAGGGAAAAAGATTTGTCTCCAATGAAGAAATGATTGCCGAAACTGAAGCCTATTTTGAGGCAAAAGATAAATCGTTTTATAAGAAAGGCATAGCAATTTTACAAAAGCGTTAGAATGATTGTATCGCTCTAGAAGGAGAGTATATAGATGAAGTGTTTTTATTGGTTAGTTCCGGAAATAGGATTGAGGCTAGTTTAACATTGAAATATTTGGCACCAAAAAGAGACAAGAAATTTATCTGTCAAAAATTGGTTAATTGGTTAATTGGATAAACTAAGTACAAGATACTAGAGAGAAAAATAATATGACAAATACAAAAAGTTAGAGAGGGTCTAATACGGATTCAAACAGTAAAAATAGAACAAACCGTATCTAGGAATGTAAGAAATGAAGAGAGAGACAAGAAAACCATTAGAAGAAACATTATGCAAAATAAACAATGAAGATAAATGAAAAGTAGACTAGTATAGAACAAAAATCTGCAATCTTCAGATATAGGGCGAGAGTCACACAATTGGAAGATAAGACCAGACAAAAAAATACAAACTGTAAATAGTAAAGGGCACAAACTGCATGCAGACAAAATTAAAATAAATATAAAGAAAAGAATTTTTAACAAATAGAAAACTATAAAAAGTTCAGAAACTTCTACTAGGCTGACAAAGAAAACCATATACAAGTTGAGAATGGTGAACTTCAAAAAGTGACTAAAAGTTGAGCCAAATACTCATGAAACTATTAAATGGGAATGAAAGTAAATTGAATATCCACAAAAAAGGCAGACGTAGATTAAGAAGACTAAATCAGCATTATAAATATAAAAAACAATTAGTGTGTAAGAGATAATGGAATATATACAAAATTGATTAGTATGAGAAAGTAAAGTAATGTCAAAGCAATTGTCACAAGTTCTAATTTTTAAAAAGGTATAAAAACTACGGAAAAATACTATACAAAATATTGACAATATGTATCAAGGATCAATATGGAAAAAAAAGGGAATATAATTGTTACTTTTGTAAGACATTTAGTCAAGCAAGATTTGTTCCAAGTCAACTACAAGCTGAAAGTTATGAACACCAGTTACCAATACGTATTATTTATTGATTTTCTTGTCAACTGTATTGGCATAGTGAGCCAATAAACACTAATTAAGGCAATTAAAGGTTTACGAATTAAAACTAAATTAGGGAAAATTACGTTGGAGCAGACAAAATGTAAGCCAAAAATAAGGCATCAAGATCCTCCCTGGTCAAGATTAAAGAGTAAACTACAAGAGAATCACATAAACAGATTAGGACTATTACTTCAAAGTGTACATCAATGCTTAACATTTGAGAGTGTCACCCGAATAACAAGAAGTAAGGAATCAAAATGGTAAGACTCACAGAGGAGACAAAAGAATATGGGCCAACAGAGTATTGTATGACAGAAATTTTGGTGTTGATCAGGTGCAAGTTATGACACCAGGGGTTGCTATAGAAAATAAAACTTCCATTTGAAATTTATGAAGTTCTGAAATTACACCTAAGTGATAAATACTTTTAGATAAGGCATGAGTCTAGGATAGGAAAACTGTATCTAATATCAGATACACCACTGAATTGGATCCAACAGTTTTGATCTTCCAACTAAGAATTGACTATACAAATTCATTAATTCCTGCTCATTTATATTACACCCCCTCCACTAACATCTATATATATTATACTGGTTTTTAAACCACGACGCGATTTCCTGTATCTAAAGATCGAAACCAAACCATTCTCCAACTGGTAATCTGCAGAAATTTCCTGCCACTGCGCGAAAAATTTCGCCCAATCATGTAACTGCTATATGGTTCAGAGCGCTACATTGTCGCAGAATGAGCGTAACCGTTTTTAGTAGAAGCAAGGACAATATTCAGAAGAAAAATAGTGATGGCATCGAAAGTATCTCAAGTACTAGTACTTCAACTTTAAAAAAAAAACAAAGAAAAAGAAATATGTTGATACTTGACAACATGCAATACAACGCAAAAAAGAAGATGGAACATCGTTAGATATTATATTACAAGAAATATTTAAAACTTTGGTTTTATTTTAGTTCCCGACAATGAACTATAACCATGACCTTTGATTATAGTGTTCTAAAATGATGTTATGAAACTTTCTAAACTTACTCGTCATTTGCATCCCAAATATAGAGATTTTACTAATAAACCATTGAATTTTTTGAGAGTAAGTGAATCAAATGAAAATTCATAGTCAAGTGAAAATGACGATGAATGACAAGTTGCTGCTTGAAGCATCTTATTTAGTTACTAAAACAAAAAAAGAACGTTTAGTATTGGCAACGAATTAGTAGTCTACATCTTAGATGTCACAAGAAATTTTGAGAGCTTGGACACCACCATTTAGAGAGGAATTATTGATATGACTATCGATATTGAAAAGCAAGTTATATAGAAAATAAAGAAATCAAAATTTGTCGCGATTCAATTGGATGAATTAACTAATGTAAGTAAACAAGATATCCTACTTTCTTCATAAGATACAGTGAAGATGAAGACTTAAGGGAAGAACTTCTTTGTTGCCTTAACTTACCTGGATGGACTACTAGTTCAGACATATACAAACATACAGAGCAAATACGTCAGAGTGTGTAGGGACTGTGCTGTGAGCATGATGGACGTTACTCAGGAGTAATTGCGAAAATAAAGGAAATCGCGCACCCAGATATTTTCTTTATTTACTGTAGAATCCAGCGTAAACGCCGAGCTGCAAAAAAGCTTTTTATTCACTCATGAATGACGCGTTGAAGATCATTAATGAAATTCGTGGTCGCACTATGAACTCTAAGCTGTTCACAACGCTGTGAGAGTATGGACTCGCATCACTAACATTTCCTTCTCACGTAAAAGTGAAGTGATTATCGAGAGATTATCGCCTGAACTGAAGGAAGAAATAAAGTAGATTCTGTGAAAGAGATAGTTGCATAGAAGAAGAATACAGATATATTTCTGCTTTTGTGAGAATTTTTGATTGCTGCTGATGTCAACCAAAAGATTATATTAAACATAATAAATCAACATTTAAGGGCGTTAGCTGAAAATTAATAATTATTTCACTGAAAATGGGGATTTTGTAATCTTCAGATTCATAGGAAGATATAAAATCAAGCATATTTGATCCTCGTGAAAGAGAAAGTCTAATCGAGTCGTCTTCTGATGTCTTCTGTTTATCAGACAAAATGTAATCATTGTTTCCATTTTGGATATCAATGGAAACAAACATTCATCTTTGAATTACGAACTTATCAAATATCCTATTAAAGAAGTAGTGACAGATGTCGCCTGAACTAAAAATTGCAATTTTATAATATTGGATGTAATAAATAAAATGCTATTTATATTGATTTTTATTTGTCTTGGCCATCAGTAAATCCGCAAAATATGTCTGCTATTAATGCGAGCTCGCAGAAGTAGAAAGGTTGAAGAAGGCTGTACCAGACTATTTCACTTACTGGCATATTACAGACCGATTGTGGCATATAGGCAAATTCCATCGGCGACGATTGCGTTATCGACTAGTCGCAGATAACTACTACATAGTGATATGGTGAACAACTTGCCAATAACTAACTTAATCACCACTGATCGAGTTGCACATCTCAAACGACCGTATTGCAAGAAAAAATAAATGCGTGTTTAAAACTACCATCGACAATATCGAATTGAGTTATTACCCAAGGGCCTAGGACCCATATGCCTGATGCTTGGCCTACTCAGTTACTAAAAATAATTGAGTACCTGCGTTCATTCGAACAAGGGGTAATAATGGCGGTCATCTTAGGCGCGGGGCTTGCCACATCGCCCCGCATCAGAGATGGTGCGCGACGGCCGGGCAGAGAGAGCGAACGTATGAGAGCCTTAACCTCCCAGTTCGCCAGCCGTGCTTCCACGCGGGGCGTTTACGCCTCACCATTATTATTTAATAGTAAGATATCTGTTTGTTGGAGGAGCATGTTTAATTTTAATTAAAACCTTAAAGAAAACACTATTTTCATGGAGAACGGTATTTGAGCAGTCTTCAGACATAAATCATATAATGCATTATCCAATAAAATGGAGACAAGAAACCACGAAAGTCTAGTAAGAAAACCGAATTATTGGCAGCAATGATAGATTTGTGAAAAATATGAGAAATGACTTTATCCATACAATGCATCAAAGGTTAAGAGAATTATATGACAGGAGGTTCAACTAAATATTAATGTATGTTTTAGTTGAACATTTGTGCAAGTGTTTATTGTTTCAGTTCTATATTTACTTTACCCCGATAACCTAGTGAACTTAATAATGGTCTTCTAATATTAGAAATATTCAGTGAAAAGAAAAATTGTATTCTATAAATTAATTTAAATTCTGCCTCCGTTTATTATATCTGCAAAAAATAATTGAATCTATGAAATTTCAATGTCCATTACATGTTGCTCATCAGGTATCATTAAAAAATAAATAAATAAATAAAACATCATATATTTTGTGTCAATAATTACAAGTATGAAATAAAAAATAATAATATGTGCATAACAGCTATACTATTGGTTTATTATTTTCACACTATCAATAAAAGTGGCCCATATTCTCCTTATTAAAGAAAACTATCATACACACGCACACACACAAGTAAATAAAATATATTAACAGCTAGCTTATTTCTAATTAGTATTACAATTGTACTTACCGTTGTAATGATAAGTTCTGTTTTCCTATATTTATATAATAAAGCTATGTACACATCCAAAATAAAACGTTTTTGATCTTCTGTAGCATTTAGATTAATGTGTTGTGCTTCAGCTAACTGCTGGCAACTCATAAAAGAACCAACCAAATTTAACGCCAAATCTTCACAATGAGATTCGCATAATTTTCTTAAACGAGTAGATATCAAGTAACCAGTTTCCATCGAAAAGAATTCAATTTCTGAAACAACACCAGTTAAGTGAGCGCACACTACAATTTCCAATAAATACCTTGTGATCCTACAACAACGTTTGGATCATTAAGTAAACGATTCAAAATAGGGTTCCCCCACGGGTCTTTAATAACCTCGGCTAGTTTTCTACAGCGCAAAGAAAATATGTTGTTTGAGTGTAATAACAACATTTCACAATGTTTGACTACTCCCAAGAGTTTTTCTTCGTAAATATCTGGAAATATGAACAAAATATAAAGCAAATAATGTTACCTGAAGTAAAGCTACCTTTATATTTTTTCCAGTCCCCGGTGAGAACAATATTAAGAGTATGCAGTTTAAGCCAATCCATGAGATGAACAACATACTGGTGATGCTCAGTCAAACGGCAATGACTTACTTGTGCCCAAACTTTTATTAGTGATTCAACCTTATTAGGGAACGTTTCGGATTTATTATTTAAAACATATTCCAACCTCTGTAAAAGAAAAACAATATTACAACATACTATCAATCAGAGCATCACTAAAATTAGTTACGCTAATTAAAATTATATAAGATAATTATTTTTCAACTCCTAATTGCCATTTTTCATACAAATAAGTACGTAATTAAACTGTATTATCTTGAGACAACTACATATATTAAACAACTGAAAGAATATCTAAATCATGTTAAATATATTTCACTAAACATGCTTTAATCATTTTTGGTTTTTAAAACTTGGGAACTACTGAATGAAATATGTGATATGAGGCGGAATATTGGTCTTCATAATATATCACTAAAGTTCAAAGAAAATACATCAAGTTATTCCCAAATTTTGAAACAATAAAATGATTTTCGTAAGACTCAGCTATAATTTGTGTTGCAACTGACATCCTTGATACTTTGGAGAAATACTCGACAATATATGGTGGTTCAATATCTAAACTTAAAAGTTCCCAAGCATACATATAAGAGTAGATGGCACAAAATAGGTATCTCAATAGTTTGCCAATTTTAAAATACTGGTCCTCAGTATAGGTGGGGCCAATTTTTCAAGAAACAGACTTCGATCTAAATACTGAAAATACCTTCTGTACCCTTCATTTCCTCATAACACACATTTGAACTGCAAAAATTTCTGAAAAATATAGTGTACTAATACAGAAACCAAACGAGAATTTTAGAAAAATTTAGTAAACATAGCTTACATAAAATTTAATAGTTTGAGAAAGTTTTGTCAACTTTCGAAGTTGAAGAAAATTTTGAGAATTGCCCTTTTCCCTGTTAAAGTACTCTAAACTGAAACATTTTTTATAAAAGGAATTTCCCCTGGAATGTTCAAATGTATTTCACGCCCCTTTCTCCTAAGCTATAGATGAATGAACTGCAGCAGAAATGTCAACATACATGGAACCTTTTTCAGAATGCTACTACAGTGACAAAGATAATATTTATATAAACCATACAAAAATGAATTTAAAAGACTATCCTGAGCATACATATTTTTTTATAATTACCTAAAGAATTTGCGTAGCCACTTGTAATCTTTACTTCTGATCTGTGTGGACAAATTTACAATTAAAGTTTATAGTTGCAAAACTGACACAAATGAGAGGGCAGATCCATAATGATTTCCCCTCTCCATAATTATCAAGTATGAAGGATCATTGATGAGTAGGAAGACTTTTCAAGAGCACAATGTGTGTCCACCGATAAAAATAATTGTTGTATGTGACCACTTAACCCAGTACCATTCAGATATGCGATTATGATATAGAAGAAATTGGTTTTACACTAAGAAGGATGACTTCCGTCGAACCTAGTCCACAACACCCTACAGGTCGCCTTGTAGCTTCGTTAAGCATTTAGAAGTGTACTACTTCCGTTGCATTTTCATTCATCCGAAATACATACGATACAGTCATTGCAAATTCTTAACATCAATTCCTGATTCTTTTGGTGAATAATTGCGAACTTATTCACAATCCGTTTGTCAGCATGAAGCGCACTTCTATTTTATGGGTTTTGTCAATAACCAAAATTTTTAATACGCGAGAAAATTTTCGTGAATGCATCGTACTTGCATAATGCCAAGGTTACAGTATGGTGTGCAATATCGTCTTTCTGCATTGTCGGCTTTTACTATTTTTAATACGGCGATGAAAATAGGGAAACAAGAATTACTGGTATTTCCACTTTTTAATAATCAGACGACTCAAATATCTTTATTGGCTTGTGATTTTATGTGGGAATAATCGAAGAGCAAGGCTTACATTAATCGCTCGTAATATTGTCTACTTCGAATTCAGAAGTAGAAAAGAAATGGCCACTAGAAAGAACTTTGAAGATGTCCTTTTCAAAAAATTATAATTTCTTAAATAAATCATTTCGCCAAGTTATTGGGCCCATATAATCTTCTGTTTCTTACAAGGAATGTCATGGAGTTGTTCTGCTCCGATCGTTATCACATTTGGTATACAGCATGATATGACTGAGGGATGAATACATGTTATTGCTTTTTGCTGTGTGACCCAAGACAGACGAGATTAGAAAGGTCAAAATGACGAAACATCAGGCATACATTGTGTTGTGTGTATATTGTCCATATCACTATTTTTTCTCTCGTGTCAACAAGTGTTCTTCTAGTCTCATCAAGATGGCCAACCCCATAAATGTTCAATGCATCAATTTCAAGCAGAATGTTTTGTACACATGATCAAATATTCCTTCTTTAAGGCAGGATACGTACGAGAGAGACCTCCCCGATTTGAAACTCCTGCCACTGTTTGTTTCCCAAGAACCTTCGAAAATTGTCAGAAGGACATCGAGGGCGAGCGACGGAATGCATTATTCTTCATCAGATGTGCTCGTTGTCAAATGTATCTTTGTGTTCAACACTTTTTTTGCAGTTAACACTAATGATATCTCTCATATGCATTATTGTTAAGCGGTAAACTTTCATACTTCATATCTCTAAAGTTTTGAGTCACACAGCAAAAAGCAATAACATGTAGTCATCCCTCAGTCATATCATACTGTATACCAAATTTGATAACGATCGGAGCAGAACAACTCCATGACATTCCTTGTTAGCTTTACTCAATATTTGTATAAATATTAAAATCGTGGACCCTTATATACTCTTCAGACTCGCAACCCCATAGTAAAAGAAAACTAAAAACCTAACATACCATGTCACAAAATAAATACTCCTCTGTACAGAATTTTGAGAAGAATGCTACACAACTACCAGCTCTGTAACACTTGACCGGTTGAATTTCTAAAAAATTACGAGTACACGGAATCTTCCAAAAAATGCCAATTTAGAGAAATTATTTTTAAATCTTCATCAGAGAGTTGTCAATATACTCTATGGTTCTGCTTACTGTCATTTTCTATGATCTTATCAGATTTCTTAATTCAGCTTGAATATCTACTTCAGATGAGAATGATTATTTAATAATAATACATTACAGCTATTCATAAGAAAAAAACAAGAATAGATAGAAATGCCGCTCAAAATAAACATCTTTATAGTCTTGAATCTTCAAATATGCAATTCTTGTATAAGAGTTGTTTTGCAGGACTAAAAAATTGAAATGTTTCTGCATAATTTTTCAATCTATGGTCTAGAGAAGATATTTTCAAAATTCAAGCTATTTCAAAACGTGAAAATTATGTTAAGATTGTTAAGTTTGGTCTTATTTAAACATGCAAATGTTTCATATTATCATTTTTGGTGCATCTCCATAGATGAAATGAATTGTTTTATGAGGTTTTAACTTAGTTGTCTTAATGCGATAGTGTAGTCTTTTATCTTAAAATTTAATAATATGCCACTTTGATAGTCTTCATCAGATCTATCTAGATCTTCATCTATCAATTTAGACTACGTTTAACATTTCAGTTGCGAAAGGCAATAATAGAACAAAGTACTAGTGAATTTAAAGAGTTTCTGAAATATGGACATTTTTTGATAGTAATCCGTAATACTACTGATAACAGCATCATCGAAGAAAAGCCATGGACAACCAAATATCTGATCATGCATTAAATGTGCTAGACAAGCATAGGTCGAAATATCATTAAAGAAATCACACGTTTACGTTTTCATGAAGGCTGTGTTCGTGTTGAAGGAAAAAAATCGCTTGAAAAATAAGGAACAAATAATTGGTTTCACCAATAATGGCAATTTACCATATCATTATTGGTTCCCATGTAATAAAATACTCCAGAAACTATTTAATCTATTGCGTAATAATAGTATTTGTTCTATGATCCTAGTATAGAATAGTGATAAGTTGCAACATCATGAAATTATATGTAAAATAGGTTCAAACCTTAATTTCGTTTTTCTCAATACCACATTTTCAAGCTTGCAGAAGTAATTGAGCAAGGGCTATGCAATGTATCAGCTTTCTTATTTCTTTTTGATTTGTAGAGATTAAGCTTCGCTACCTAATAAAATGGAAGTAACCGTAAGTCAAAATCGATACTAAACGCCGTCATGTTCATATTGCCGAGGGGCGGAGTAAGCTACGAGCGTCAGAAAGACATACAATATTAAGGACTATTTATTTATTATTTTTTAGTTCTCGTTGGAAAATGGTCAAAAACAAGATCAAACGGGCATCATTTTTTTCGAATTGGAATATCAACCAGATTTTGAATTCTCGAATACTTCGCATATTCGAATACTCTAAATGGATATTTTTATTTTTTAAGACCAATTATTAAAACGTGTATTATATATAAAATTAAAGTGTTGTCTGTAAATGGTTGTATTACGAAAATGTTTATTATCATTTATGGAACTCTAATAACCGATGCACCTCGTCTACAACGCGTTTACGACTCTTCTAGCCTTCTTTTTATACTCTTTAAAGTCGTGCATTTTACAGCTTATTTTGACAGACGATAATGTGGTAGGCGACTGGGGTGCGCGCGCGGTCGTTTTCGCTCGCACCTTAACCACGTGCCCAATTGTCATCTCTCCATGGTATTTTTCTGCGACTTTGCCTAAGGATATTCTCTAACTTTCTGTTGGCCCAATAAACAGAAATTTTGCATTCAATTTATAAAACCGGACTTGCTCTTATGATGTGAATGAAGAGGGATATGGCTTTTGAGTGCTGTAACTACAGAGGACTCCTTTCCATAGTAGGTTACCCTGTACTACTTCTTTTTCACTTAGTATCATGATCTCACAGTAAGAGATACTTTCGTCCGTTGTGCAACGGATTATTAACAAGTTTCTTATGACAGAGGACGTAAAATCGTTCGAAATTTTGAGAAAACTTAAGGTACAACTCGAGGACAACACCCAAAAGAAAACTGGAAGAATGAAAAGCAGTTGAAAATGAAGAACATCGACATTTCCCGAGGACCAGACTGAGAGAATATTCGTATTGTGCATCGCCTTCTCAGGGATGGCGGTTACTGAAACTTGTCAACGTTTTGGTCCTAAAACTCGCATATCGTAGAAAAGACGCGATTTTTCGAAACGTTATTCTATTTCACGAAAACATCTGGCCAAACACTTTCTACAATCCGGACTTATCGCCCTGAGATTGTCACTTCTTGAAACCACTTAGGGAATAGATATTTGACGGCAATATTGGTGCCCAAGCGTTTATGCGCAATTGGTGTCACAACCGCCTCCAATTAACGATAGAGGAGTCAAAAACTATCTATCCTTTCGGAACAATGAGATCATAGAGAAAAGTATTTTTATTTTCACAATACTTCTATAAATTAAAAAGTTATAATTTCAGTTTATACAAAATATGTTCAAATCATAACTAAAATCATTGTTTTTTCTTATTACATATCATATTGTAACAATCAGGTCGCCAGTGATTCATTGTTTAATAAAATTATTGAATGCCAAACATAGACGTTTCAAGTTTTGTTGCACAAAGAATAATTATAAAGTTTTTAATTAGAGAAGGGTTTACCCCCCTTTGAACTTTTAATGGGACTTTCTGCACAGTTTGGAGGAACACGTTTATCTAACACTTCAAGACAAGCGCAAACCTTTTAAAAACTACCAAACAAAAGACGTAACTAAGGCACAAGGTATTCTACGTACGTCCATCGCTGTGAATGAAACTAATATTGACCGTTTTGGGCGTTTCATTTATGACAATAGACGAATAACGGTAATAACTATTGCTGATATTTTTTCAGTAAATGTTGAAAGTGTAATTTAATAAAGTTAATACTTGGTTGGTACTCACACAACCATTCCCTGAACAGGAAGCTCACCAAGTTAAGTCTGCACCGCTCTACTAAAACATTTTAAAGAAGAGGGTGCTGGATTTCTCGAGAGCAGTCACTTATGATGAGACCTGGGTATATCATTTTGTGTCCGGAAGCAATCTGGCTTTAATGGAATGGCAAGATTAGATATCTCCGCCAAAAAATTCAAAACCTGTGCATCTAGTGGGAAAGTTCTTACAACCATATTTTGAGATTCTTTAAAAAGGAACGAAGACCACAGATCAATCTGCAGAAAAAAAGTCAATCAGCTTTTCGCTCAAAAAGGTGGAATTCTTCAGTCTGCAGTGTCTGTTTGCTTCACGACAATGCTCGTCCCCAGACGGTGGCAGCCACATTTCAAAGCTTACAAAGTAGTTCAGATTTATCACCGTGTGACTTTTATCCGCTTGGTCACTTGAAGGACCACCTAAGGGATACCAAATTCGAATCCAATACTGTTATTGAAGCTCTGCATTTGCACTGCAACAACCAAAAACCTTATATAAAAAGGTAATTAGGAAGCTAGTGGAAAAATGGCAAAAGTATATCCCAAAAGAAGAAATATAAGAGATATTTGTAGCGTTATTGTTTTGTTTTTCTTAATTCAATGAAAACTCCAATTATGAGTTGAAGATCTAGTTCATAATGTATTGCTACTACTGACAAATCTTTAACAACCTGTACTAATTGACTGAGTATTTTTTAAATTAGGGTAATCCCATATCAGGTGCCAATTTTGAATTTTAGTTTTATAGTATGGGGTCGAGGGGGGATATCAGAAAAAATGGAAAAATTTGGACTAAAGTACAATTCGTAGTTTATAACTACTACTACTACTACTACTACAAATTTTGTTTCTGTTTGTTTCAATTTAATTCAAATAAGTGTTTTCTTCTTCAAGTGCCATCTTGGTTTCGGACGTAACGGGTAGGATTGTATGTCTTAGTTCCAAAAGGGCATTATATAAGAAATGCACATTTAATGCTCTTTTCCCATTGCTACGCCTCCAACCACATATTGACTCTCAAGAACCTACTGACATCCACGCATAAATTAAATTTCTGAAAAATACCACTGATGCCTTTGAAAAAATGAAAGCAAGTTAATCGTCATATAATATATATACTTTGCTATGCAAAATCAGTTGTAATAAGTTATAGCGTTAACAGCAATTATTTTTCTGTCCATTCTTTCTAGGACAGTTTGGTAATATGGTCTGTCCACGGAATTCTCAAGATGCCTTGGTACGTTTCAAACGCGTCGAGCTTTTTGCAGAAAGCTTCAGTCAGAGTCAAAGACAACTCCACAAAGCAGCAACGGAAAATATAACATTCTAATAGTCTGACCTTAATTGACAAGGATAAGTCGTAGCATTTAAATAGTTTCGACATCTTTAGGAATGCGGCCCTGATTTTTCCTATTCGGCATTTGATCTCTCGTGAATGAGCCCACATTTCACTAATTGTTGTTTCAACATAAATATACGTCTGTACTCTTTCCATTTGTTGGTTACATATGTATCGTAATTCGGCCAACGTAGTTGTTTTTTGACATCATACTTTATTTGATTTTGGTAATTGGTAATTGTATTGATTATATTCCTAGTTATTTTCTTCCAAGTTACAGAGAACTAATTCAGCTTAGGTGAATTTATCTGAATATCAACAACCAGTTTTCTATAAATACACCCCACTGTGTTTCCATTTCAATAGAGATAGATAGGAGTGGTGCTACTAAAATCCATTCCTTTTGTACCAGTGTTCCGCATGAATTGATCTAATAAGCATTTTTCCTGATCTTTTCATAAGCTTAATCGAAGAATGTGTTAAATAAGTGATGCTAAAGTGAAAATCATTAGTTATCTTTTCTTATCCAACTTTGACCATGACACTTTCCAAACCTTTGAGAAAATTTTCATTTTATTCGACCTAAAGTACCGTTTAGGAAAAATTGCTATTGAAGTCTCCTAACTTTCCACAGGCTTTAATTTGGTAACCACCATTTTACCAAATGTCACCATATGCTGCTAGACCTTCTTTACGAGTAGAAATTGGATAATTGAATAAGTTTTTTATGCGATCTCCCAACCTCGTTAACCATGACAGAAATAAGATTCATGGTATATATCTTTGATCTTCGAATTAACTTATCAGAAGCCCATTTTAACGTACAATGGGCTCTGTATTGCTTGTAGATAAGAAATATCTTGCTTTTCTTAGAATAATTTTATTTGCACTTATTTAATTGCCAGATGGTATTCGAAGAAATACAACGTATGATAATATTGGTTCCACGGAAATGACGCATGCACAGTAATTAAATTTATCGTTTTGTTTTTCAATTTAATTCGGCAACAATCAGAAACAATATTAATACTTCGAATTTAATTTATAAAAGTGGGTCTTGAGAATAAGCTGAAAACATGTTGCATTTGTAGTACTTGTGTGAGAACTAATTTTTTTTAACATTTGACGCAATGGGCGTTTATAGACTCGCTGGCTAGCTTAGTGTTCGCGGCTCGACTGTACGACATGAGCTCTAGACGCAGTCTTGACTAATTATTCACTGCCATTTATTCGGTATAACGTCAGGCGCCAGTGATAGACCAATATCTATCGTCGTCGGATGGGGTGTAATAAAAAACAAGAAAATATTGGACCCGTCTTAATTCAAGAAAAGATCAACTATTTTGAAATAACCTTAGAATTTTCACGATTGGCTGAAAATTAATTAGGAATATTATACTGTCAAGTACAGATGATGACGGTCTAAAGTACGTATTCATTAACGTATGGCTACGAATTTGAATATACTGTAATAACCCATTTATTCGAATATTCGAAGAGAAGACTAAGAATTGGAATATGTTATTGGAACAATTGAAATTCGTATTTAAAGAAAACAAATAAACCGATAATACAGAATTTTTAAAATAAAAATTCTAATAATTTTAATTTTTAAACATTCGAACGTCAATTTCAACTATTTGAATAATTCGAATTGAGGAGCTCAAACAAATCCTATACATAATATTCATAAGTACCGCACTCGATGAATATCGTGTATTTCCGAATAATCAAATTTATTCAATACCATTTATGGAAATTTGAATAATTTTAATGTTACTTTTAAATGTTCAAAATCCAACTATTTGGATAATTCGAATTGCAAGGCTCAAAGGTATCCTAGGCATAGCATTTATATTACCAAACTCGATGAACGTTGGGTATTCCCGAAAGCTCATAAACCGCATGCTTGAAAGGAGAACACCTTGACTTTACAATACTTAGATGACACTACATATTTGTGTACGTATGCGGCCATGCAATCCTTACCTGAAATATTTGATTGCAAATATGAGTACCGCAATAAAACTCAATAAAGAACCGATTCGAAATTCTCAAAAAAACCCTTTAAAATACTTGTCGACAAACCTCAAATCTTATAACAAAACCATGTGCTGATCCTTCATAATTTTTCAGAATAATCATTATATAAAGCTTCTTTGATAATTCACGTTACTTAAAGTACTAATTCTCTAATTATTGGCGGTAATCTTAAAATACATATATATTAATGTAGACTGCAAAACCTAAATATTAAAGGAAACAAAACAAACGATATAATTATGAAGTTAGTTTAGAGTTTTGATTCAAGTACGATGTGTATATTAACATACATTAGAGGTGATTCATATTCGAATCATGCGAATATACAAATACCTTATGACTAACAATTCAAACACGTGCAGTTGAAATCCTGATAAGAATGCTCGGTTTAATGGAATATTCCAATGAAAGCCCAAGAATCTAAATAGTTACAATTCGTATTAAACGAATCAAAACATGTGGATTTGCAAGATACTTTTCCTATTTTTAGAACCCGTAGTTCACTAATTTCAAATAGAATATTCGAATATCAATTCCAAGTATTCCAATTATTCGAATACATATTTAAATTGAAAAACTCAAAAGTCTCAATTCGACTGCATATGGGTCACTCTAAGAAAGACCGACACTTCTCGG
Organism: Sinelater perroti; assembly: GCA_036346155.1. NCBI lineage: Eukaryota > Metazoa > Arthropoda > Insecta > Coleoptera > Elateridae > Sinelater > Sinelater perroti. Next base: position 11,281,604 of record JARFIY010000013.1, on the reverse strand, counting down.
ACAGTTCCTTCAATTGAACCATTAATAGGCTAATGAGATACCTTGTAAAATTATATGTACAACATCTGGTTCAACAACTTTATAACGAATTAATACAAAGAAGTGTCATAAAAAATATTAAACACACAACAAATCCACTAACCAATCTGGTAGGTAAAATTATACAGACGACAGAAGTAAAGAGTCAAAGAACTTTGAAGAAGTGCAAGACAAGAATATGGGATCCCCCAATTGCGTAATATTGCGTAATTTGGTGTGATTAATAATAATTATTCAGTCCTGCGACGATCCGTGGCTCGGAAAGGGGAAATACACCACCTCAAATATTTTTTTGGGTTTATTTTAGAATCGGACCTGAAACCGAGTACTCTGCGCTTTTACAACATGCGCCGCATGCAAGAAACCGTTAGTCCGGTCTCAGATGGTAACGAGTGCAAATATGTTCTTTAATGTCAGTTTTTTTCTTCTTTTCGGCGTGTTATGAGATTCTCATCTTTTGTTGAACGGGGGATCGGATTTGTACCGTAACTGAGAATCACAACACGATCGGCTAACGCTTTTATCTATCCACAGTCGATTTCGCGCATATAAATGAGATAATAAAGTTGTCGGTGCTTCTACCTGTAATGCAGGCTAAACTGTCACCCTTCTCTTTAGTGGAACCTAACCTGAACCCGATGTATAAGATCAGAGTACAAAATTGGTCAAAAATACATTGCACAAGCATAAAGACCAAATGGATTTATGCAAGTCAAAATGTTTATGAAGAGTTAATATTATTAAGTCACAAAATTAGAATTATGGTTAGTAACAATGTTAATAATTATCAAATTGGTATTATCATTTGAAAGAATATCACTTATAACTGTTAACTTGACACATCAGTATACCTTAAGTCTTCTTCAATATCATACTACTGACCGCCATAAGATTCAATTACTTGTTTCACAATAGTAATCAGTATATTAGATTCTTCATCACATTCCGGGTAATCTTCCACTTCTTCATCATTTTGTTCAATTAGAATACTAACATTACCATTTGATCGCTTCAGCTAATGAGTTACCAAGATATATTTCGGCTGTCAGTACGGATTTGCTACAGGCCAATGCGCAATGTAGTCTTGACAATACATGTGTTCGTCCAGATAGGATGGAGCAAAACTAAAAATTCTCTCATGGTTTTGAGAACATCAACCCTCTACTTTTCCATGTTGTTCGCCATTACATTGATTAATTGGCTTTGTAACTGGCCATTCACTCTTGTAATGCGAATTATGTTTTTAGCATATTTCCCCACGGTGATCAATTCTGATGCGACCTACACAATAACCTTTTTGCTTGAGATTATTATGTCTAAAATTGTTTCTCAACGCAACAGTCATATTTTGATCATCAATTTTTTGCATTCTGTCTACCTTTTCAAGACGCTATCTCACAAAAGAATGCTGAGAAGTCAGTAAGCGTAGTGAGATCGCTGCCTATAGTTGTCTAAATGCATCTATGGCATACCAATGGCTCCAAGATAAAAGATGACTTTCAGAGTAGAACAATTCGTCAATGCGACAATTAAACTTGATAAACTTTAGGTCATCGCACATCTCGATGTCTAATGCTAATAAACAAAATAAAAAAAAAACTAATCCACTTAGATTGTATCTCTAGGTAGCTAGCTTCACTGACTCATGTCCCCGACCGTTATGACCTTGCCAGTAGTTGAGACCCAGTAACCCTTAGGTCCCCCGATCAGGTACTCTCATTTTTCAATACATCAGGCACAGGCTAGGCTCCACTGAGAGAGAAGTGGTAGTTTTTAGCATAATAGCTCGAGGTAGTGACAATGTCGTTGCTGCTACCAATGTCCATTTATTTAGACGTAATCAGCTGTGGATAGACGAATGCATTGGCCGATGTGTTATGAGGGTGCCGCTATCGGACACAGCCGATTATACGAACGCGGGTGGATTTACCTTATCTAATGGCATAGTAGATGGGACCCCTCCCCCCACACAAAAAAGAGAAAAGTGCAAAACACGTCTAAAAATGCATGTTGCAATGACGGCGCTCATTTCGAGTACTGGGTTTTGAATATTGAGGGAGGGTCTGGTATTCGAGTTTCGCACCGAAAATATTAAATATATAATAGTGCTAGGGTGCGACCAGAAGAATTTTGAAAGATATGCATCTTCACCTTTAAGAAATTCAACTGATGCAAAAATTACAACCTAATGATGTATTAGTTACGTTTCAAATAAATATTCTTAAGCAATGTTGAGTCTCATGAATGACAATATTGATTAAAGCTCATTTTTCATTTTACCGAAATTATTAAGAAGTAAAGATATACGTGCTGAAAATCAAAAATTTACAAATTCACGAGAAAATATTTTATTTTACTCATATGAACGCCAAAAGCATAATATAAACTCAAACATAATAGAACATTTTCCAAAATGACACAATTTCAAAAATTGTATTTTCATTCCAATTTTCCGTTAGTCATTCAAAAATATTCGAAAAATAAACGCATTAGTGAAAAAATAAATAAACCCCGGAAACATCAGCCTGAGAAAAAAAAAGATTAAAATAAGAAAAATAATAATAAACAAGATAAAATATACACATCAGATAAAGTCTACTATGCAGTAAAAAAAGTAATATTAATAATTAGTGCCCGAGGCGGTCCACAGGAATGGCTGCTATATTGTTAATTTAGCAAACAATTTGATACCACAACTAATCAGAGCCAACCCTTTAATTACGACTGTCGTCAAGAAATACCCAAAATGAAATTTTTCTGTACTTGTTTACAAATTTACCCTTCAAATATAAGAAGCGAGCTTACAGAGCAGTGATATCTTCATTTCAAAACATGTGTGTTCCGAAACCTTTAAAGGTTTTATCTAAAAGCAACTTTTCGTATTTGGCGTTTCGAAAAAGTTTAATGTCGCTGTATTTGTTGGGCCACCGCTGTAGCCTAGCGGTCACGGGGAACCAGGGCGCGGGCGAGTTCGAGTCTCTTTGAAAACATATTAGTGTATGTTACTATATTTGTTAGAGTTAATGTGTTTCGATGTGTTTTCAAGAACCCAAACATATCAACAAAACAAGCACTTAAAATAAAAATACCGTACTCAGATAAACAAATCTGAACAAATTTACATCTTAATATCCTGCCATATAATACTGCCGCGATAGGTCGTTGTTGGCGTTCGTGAAAGCCACATGCTCTTAGGAAACAGTCATAACCTCAAAATGGACAAGCTGTTGCGAACAAGTACGGAGTACAACCGAAGAGCCACGATTATTGAAAGTCTTCTCGCTAGGTGTTCGCCGATTACAATAATTCGGTTCTTCGGGTACCCGAGATCAACTGTACACAACATAATGCTTCCGAGAAGTCTGGGGAAGATTCCGCTAACCTGTCGCGAAAGAGTAATTCGAGAGAACGCATGACAGGGCTCAGGCGTTGATTTCGGAGGACCCGGGGCAATTACAGAAATTGACGTCAGTCTAGGAGGCGATATGTAATTCAGCAGGTTGATGTACTGGCACACACGAGCCATTTAAGTCAAAATTGGTTATCGGATAACGTGGGCATGTTTTGGTATAAAGAATTCTGGCCCCCCCAATAGCCCTGATTTAAACCCCTTCGACTATTATGTTTGGAGCGTAGTCAAAAGGCTTACTAAAAGGCTGTTTTACAGAAGAAATACATCGAATACTTTTACTCTGGACAGGTCACATGACTGACATGCAAAAGGATTTTTCTAATTTTAATTTTTTGTCACATTATATTTTATTTTAAAAAAAAAGTTTAATTTGTCCGGAATTAAATGTCGCACCCTGTACAAATGTTGGATATGTTAATAGCTGACGGGCATGGTCTATTAGTTTTAGTATCATTATTGTATTCCATTTGAAAATAAGAAAATGTATTTAAAGGAATTAGTGCCTGTGAGTATAAATCCTTTTTAAAAACACATTTTCGTGGAGTTCACTAATAACTAAATAAAGGAATTACGAGTCTAAGTCTATTGCTAGAATCTGATTAACCCACAGACCGAGCCAGCTACAGTTTAGGGCGTCAGGATTTAGGAAACGCAAAATTTTGAGTTGAATAATCAAAAGTGAGTCCAATCGTACATTTATCGTTCATAGACGTATAATATAATTTTCAAAACATTTTTAATGTAACAGAAATAACATCATAAAGAAATTAAATAATTTCCAGAATAATCGGTTACGTTCTGTGCCATTTCTAGCGGAGCCTTTGAGTTTCCAGAACCTTCTGATTAGTTCTAGAACCACGCGTTTGAATATAAGGTTGACCAGATGGGCATTCACGCCAAAGTCGTATAGCTAATAACAGTAGTACAAATAAATTAGTAGTTATAGTATCCCTTGACCGTTACGTTAATTCTATTATAATTTATAATTATTGTGCAGCCCTTGTGAATAAAGTTAAGTTTTCAACTAAGTAACCGTTCGATTCACATTCACAGTCGTCGTCACCGACTTCAAGCCCAAATTGTAGTGCATCAAATATACAGCTGCAAGAGGCTTTCAGCTCACAGAGCCCTGAAAATACTCTCAAAAAGGGGCCGGACATTATGGTACATAATGATGAATTTCGTGAGTTGGTTGCGACCTACAATGGCATTCAACAAAACGATGAATCAGCCTTTAAAGAAATCTGAAAGACAATATGCTACCCACAAAAGATTTTGTACCATTAAATTGTTTTAAAAAGTTAACGAATGGAGAACGCAGCAAAAGAAATTGGTTAGCTTATTCAAAATCAAGCGGATAAGTATTTAGTGCACCCTACAAATTCCATGGAGAAACGACGTTCTTGGCAACTAAGGGGTTTGATGATTGGAAAAATAACCACATAATAAACAATCATGACAACAACTCCGAACGCAGAGAGAATGCATTTTAAAATTTATTTGTAGAAGTCACAAAGAGTGAATTGTAAAATAGCAGAACAATAGCTTCAAGGAGTTGTTGAAGTTGTAAAGTTTTTAGCTTCCCGTGGACTGCCAATTTATGGCGATAATGAAATATTAGGCTCTATAAGGAATGGTAACTTTCTTAATTTTGTAGAACTGAATTTAAAATTCGATACTTCTATGGTCGAACATGTAGCAAGAGGAGTTTCCTCACCCTTGTCAAGTACAACTGTCAATGCATTTATTTAGTTATAGTTAGCGGACTAAGTTAAAACAGAGATTGTCCAAAAGATTGTAAATGCTAAGTATTATTTCATAATTATAGACTCAACGCCAGATGTATCGCTCGCCAACTAACTTTTGTGGTATGTTACCTACGGTGTCACATACGGGAACTTTTGTTGAGCGATTTTTGACACTTATTCCTAACTGTGGCCATAAATGGCTGTAATGTCGAACGTAGATTTTGTAGGTGTTCATCTAAAGAACTGCAGCGGACAAAGCTACGACAATGCCAGCAACATGTCTGGGTGCTATAGAAGTCTTCAGACCACGATAAAATAAATAAATTATCTGGCTAATAGGCACATACCTCCCTAGCTCAAGCAATCTGTTGAATTTTTTTCTTGAAAACCACAAATCTATAACTTTTTTAGTTCTTCAGCCAAAATAAGGGATATCTTATACTCTCACTTTGAAAACGACTCTTTATCCTTAAAAACTTTGTCCACAACTCAATAGAATGCCCGCGTTGATGCCAATCGAGTATTGTTCAAATTGTACTAGGAGGTTCTTGATGCTCTAACACACATTAGCCATGATAGTGATCGGGCGAAGGATGCACAGTATGAAGCAAATGTAATATTGAAGAAACTTGAGTCTTAAAATGACATTAATGATATGTTCCTGAAACAATGTTTTTGTAAACTCTCGATAATCAAGTGAAAAGTTTCCAAGAGAGAGTACAAACATAACAAAGTTTATTACCCTATAGAGCACTTTATAAGCTTTTTATAAACATTTTTCGAAACGAATGAATATTCAAGGCTAGAAGACAAAGCAAAATTATTGTGTAAAACTGGCCTCTACAAAACAGACATTACAAGAAACACAAAGTCAAGTTTCTTTTGGTGAAATCAAAGATAGAAATTAGGAGTTTTCTGGGCGACAGTCTTTCGTAATAGACGCATATGCTGTTAATGATTCTTCTAAGCTTAGCTTAGTACAAAAAAGAACAATCTATACAGAAATACATAAGGATCTTGGATTTTTATGGAAAATCACTCAAATGTAAAATGACAGAATACGACAGAATGCAAATCAACTTTTGGAAAAGTATGTTTTTGATTTAGATAAAACATTGACAAGGAAAATAAGAATATCAAACCAAAAACACATTTAAATCAAAAAGACTCCTGGCATTATTAAAGTCATGAGATGTAGAGTCTGCTTTTTTGAATAGTGTCATCGTCCTAAGAATTTTTCGAAGTATAGCAGTTACTAACTGCACTGGAGAACGATCCCTTTCAGCTCCCAAGAGAATGAAAAACCTTTTGAGATCATTGGTAAAACAAAAAAAAAAAAAGGCAGGCCTTGCACTTTTATTTATCAAGAGTCAGTTTCTACAGTCTTTCTTTTGATGGTAGTCCAGAAGTTTGTTAATTCTAAAGCTAGGAATAGAAATGTTTTTTTTTTAATAAAAGTTTTAGAAGAAATAGAGATTTGTTTTTGATTTTTCCCGTTGATATGTAAACATTCTATTGAATTTTATGCATATAACAAAAAAAAAAAATGAAAAATCAAAGAAATCTTGCCTAATAACCAACTTTGTAATTTTTGATTTCGCCTTCAATACGCAAACATTTGAAGGAAGGCGGGTAAAAATTGTCATTCTAGGGTGCCAAAAACCTTGATCGGGGTTACTTATAAATACAGAAAGCACGTCAACAACTTCGACACGCATAATTATAGTAACTACATCATATTGCTGACACATGTGCAATGGATCCATTATTGAGAACGTCACTAGAAAATATGCTGATGATGCCTAGGTGTAATTGGTAATACGGTGGAAGCGTTGGAAAATGTTTGGCACGCGCTTTAAAACCGTAAAAAATACTGACTAGTCATTCTTCCCCACTCAGCTCAATATTCGGAATAAGACACTGACCATACACTGGAAAGCGCGTGGACAGCAGACGGTAGCTCATGTAAATCTAAAAACGCGTTTGTATGAATGTTGCCGAGAAAAGATTTTATTTGTGCTTACTCGGTTTGTGAATAAAATTTAGTCATAGGAAACGTTTGACGTACGCGAATTGATAGAACTGTAGCTCCGGCAACTAAAAATTGTGAAGTAGAATTCAATCCTATACGAACACAGTTTTATTATAGAAATAATTCAGTAACCATGTTTACACTATTTTGATCAAAATTATCAATAGATAGTAGACATATTTATTTGCAATAAAAATCACCCGATCACTTTACTGCTATTTCAACGACTTCCTCTTTTAAGTACAAATTTTCCATGAACTGCGTAATGTTCCATTTTGATTGTGCAAATTCTAGAATACAAATAAGATATTGCCATATGGCCGGCGCCTAAATCAGTGCAGTTTATGTCTGTTGATGTATGTTCATTTTGTTGTTAGTCATCGCATTTCACAAACCATCCTCCCCAGTCTAAACAACAAGGATCATTACTATTTTTAGATGTAAGCCAAGCTTCCGATAGTCTGGCATCCAGGATTACTGTATAAAATTAAAATATACCAACATCGTTTACATTGTCCAGATCATATTTATGTGATCGATATTTCAGAACAAAATTCAACGGTACTCCCAATCAACTCTGGGGTACCTTAGAGTAGTGTTCTCGGCCCTCTACTTTATTTCTTATTTATTACAGAGCTTCCAGTTTCCATCATCGTAGGCACATTTTCTGATTATTCTGTCATATTGGCTAGTTACAGTAGAATTCTCCGAGCCTACGGTCTAATACAGAAATATCTGCATGATCTAGAACAGTGGCTTACAAAGTGGAATGTAAAAATAAATGAAACATAATCTGCTCATTTAAAATTTACTCTAAGAAAAGATCCATGTACACCCATATATCTAAACATCAAAATACCACCAAACGCAACAGTAAAATACATAAGACTGCACTTATTGTTAGATACTAAATTAAATTAAGAAGAACACAATAACAAAAAGAGAAGTAAATGAAACTTGCACGAATAGAACCATATTGGTTGATCGGAAGAAGGTATACGCTATCTATTGTTGTACAAGCCAATAATCAAATCCATATTGGCTTATAGTATATAGCTGTGGGGGTATGTCAGCAAAATTAACATCGCAATAATTCAAAGGTGCCAGTCTAAAATAGTTAACGCTCCATGGTACATAACAAATAAAATTGTTCATAAAGATTTGAAAATACCAACTATAAAAAAATATTATCCACCACCAAAAACTAGAAACACACGCAGATCTATCAATGCAACCTTTATTAGAAGGTACTACTTTGAGAAGATTAGAAAGCCATAAAATGAACTAAAAGATGATTTCTTCACTGGAGGGGATCTCATCATATTTTTATCGATCTAAATACTTAATACTTAGATTGTAGGCTAGGAGATTCACTCATAGAATACTTTGTATTTTTATTGTTAATAATAAATTATTTTAAATTTTTTATGAGCAATGCACTGATCACCATAATTTGTATGTAAGAGTTGTTATAACACAAATCAGGAGCCAGACAACAAACTAACCTCAACGAGCTTTAACACACAAATATGAGGGCAAGCAAACATTAAAGAACACTTACATAAATGAATAAAATGGAGTAAATATAGCAACTTAAAGAATTCATTGATGACTCAGCCGGGCACTGTAAATTGTCATCGTACACAAACGATAATTTTTCTTCGAAGAACCGACAAGCACTATAATGTATTCGGAAGGGGTCGGTATCATTCGTTTATTATATACACCCACACCCTTAGGCAATGTAGCATTAGAAAGATGGCGTTTGAAAAGCTATAAGTGAGTAAACCTTGCTAAAACATTTACTGAGATATTTGTTCAATTGCCAAGCGACATCCAGGTAGACGTAGATTGAGAAGCTGGTTAAAAGTTTACAAAAAGCGTATTAGAAATCTCATTTTGCACACTATCCTCTATAATACATTGAAAATGCAACGTTGTGTGTGAATATATTGTTCTGTGAGAGTTTACCGATGCGTAACGTTTCGGTTAGTGAAGAGTAATAGGCTTTAGTAGAAAAAAAGAAAAGTTTACAAACGCTGAAAAAATTGTCACTGTCAAATGTCCTTAGTTTATACTTCTGTATTTTTACTGTCTTGTGTAAAGATTTCATTAAATTTCTTTCAAAATTTCTATTTGAACTTCAAAGTATTCGTCTACTCTCACATACACACAGTAGTTCTACTTTCGCTTCTCTATTTTAACAGACTACTGGTGTGATATTTAATTGTTTTTGTTTTGTGTTCTCACATTTTTGTACCTAATATACCTGCAGGTATATGCAGAAAGCAATGACAATTCTTCTAGGGCGAGTTCTAGAAAAAATTAAATTGGAAGCCTATATTTAGCGCCTTATTTGAAGGAAATCCCGAAACATCGTCACAATACATAGTATTGTGGTTGCATTTATTTTGTATGAGTGAGGCCCTGCACCCCCCACAAGAAAGTATATCTTGCAAACTGAAAAGTCAAGGCTTCAGCGTATTATCTCTGATGTGGCAAGCGTCACGTAGCCTTACACCACGACGTTATTACGTTTTGTTCGAATCGAACACAGATGTTCACATATTTTCTGTGATTTAGTGAACCGACCGTCAAGCATCTGTAGACTAGCATCGAACCTGAGTGACCGCATCGTAATCAAATGCCTTGGCCGCTCGACCAAGAACTAACACGGTCCTTTGCTACCGCACATAATTATTCGAACGGTGTCCGTGTTTACAAAAATTGCGTAATAACTTTAGAAACCCTACTGTTATTGATAAATAATGTAGACAAAATGTGATAACAAAATTCAAACAAATCCAAACAAACCTTAAGTTATTTACAGCTGCCATCCGGAGGGTCATACTTGAAACATGAATGGAATGTGCTAGTTTATGTTTGTTTACAATGTCAAACAGAGCTTCTGCGATCTAACAAGGAATTATCTTGAAATGTGTGATAAACATCAGCTTCTGAATTTAAATTCAGAAATATTGTTAGTTGCATTTGAACACTAAAGTTCTGTCTCTTGCAAAGCTATTATGGCTAGAAAACGCGAGTTAAGTGAGAAAATGCGAGCTATTATTTACAATATACACTGAGAAAAATGCGAAAAAATTCAAAATTTCTCTGTCAAAGGTATGAAAATTATTAAGAAAAAAGGAGAAATAAGATATGTTAAGAACAAGAAATGAAGTAGAAGACGTAAAACAACACAAGAAAACGAATAAGTAGGGTGATCCGAATTGGACTTCATGATGTTCTTTCCGAATAAAACACAAAATATTGAAACAATTCAAATTTAGTACTATATGTGTAATGTGTAGAGGTGGAAGTTACGTATGAAATATTTGAATATGCTTTAACGAAGTTTTCCTTAATGCTTTCCCATGAATACAGCTCTGTTTCAGCAATTACACATCTGATGGTCTCTTTTAACCCTGGAATCGTAGCAGGTTTCATGACATAAACCCTATCCTTCAGCCCCAGAGGGAAAAGTGTAATGGGGTTAGATCGCAAGACCACCTATAAGAAATAACACAACCAAGAAATTTGGTTTGAAGTAATGCGAATGTTTCACGTGGGGCTCCATCTTGCTGAAACTAAATAGCGTTCAAGTTCAAATTGTTGGTTTCGTTAAAAAAACTGTTTAGCATCTCTGGATAGCGCATAGTATTGATAGTAACATTGTTATCAACTTCGTCATCAAAAAAGTATAGGCCAATGTTTCCTCCAGCCCACAATATACACCAAATAGTACATTTTATTAGATGCATTGATTTTCGTAAATAGCAGGCGAATTTTTGAGGGTATTTTATGGACTTTGCTAATAATAATACCAATTGTACAAGTATAAACTTCAAACGTTCACAGAACGCAAACGGTGCGAGTATAGTAAATATAGAAAGAAGGCCCAATATTAATTTCAACAATAAACGATGCTTAATAGAAGCAGGGTTGCATAAAAAATTGCTGTAAAAAATAAGATAAGTGAAAAAACTGGACGCCACTATTTGAATTTTTTGGTTTTAGAAGAGAGTAGTTTGTTCATCGACAAGCGGGAGTGTCTGTATCAAAACAGCGCTTGCTTCTATTCTGAAACATAACGATACTGTGATGGTTTGGGGATGTTTTGGCAGTGTCTAAATATAACTAAATAACTAAAAAAATGTATTTAGATATTTTGCAAATCAATACCATATCATCTGGTAAAAGGATTATTTGAGATAGTTTCGTCTTTCAAGAATAATCTCAAACATTTCTCTAAACTGCCCTAATAAGAACGATTTGGCCTCTATAGTTTCACGATTTGTCTCTTACAGCACTATTGTGAGATAAATTGGAAATAAATATCCAAAACTGGTACCAAGCAGTCTAACTAAACTTTTTAACAAATTACAACAACGGAATCATATAGGAGCAGATACGCTACAAAAATTACTTAAAAGAATGCCTCGAGCTTACGTGCCAAAAGGCGACACATCGATGAAATAGCAATTTAACAAATATCTACATAATAATACCAACAGTGGGACCTGGGGTGCTTGTGCACGTGTGAAGACTCGAACAATGCGGAAATCTCAAGATGTTTACCAAATGGTTCCTGTAGGTCCCACAACCGGTCCTGATCTGTGATATAAAATGTATTATACATAAATACAATTATAGAGTGTAATTTAACGTTTGTTGAATGAACATAAATATTAATAATTTGATTTCCTGTTAAAATAAATTTATGTATGTTTTTCACCAATGTCGAGAGCCAAACGTTACAATATTATCAACAGTATCAATTGAACGTTTGCAAACACATCGATCAGATTTGGAAAGAAATCGTAATACAAATACACGGCAAAATGGGGAGTATTTCAAAGGTAATGGTAAAAAAATAGTGTTACGAGCACACCTGTTCCTCAACTGTAACACTACAATCCAATCTTTTGTGGTACTACAAGAAAGTCGCTCGACGAATGAAATGGTCTCTATTATGTTCAGTGGTGAAATAAGATTTTAGCAAGATAGCGAGATAGATCTGACGCGCATTGTCTTCAAGAATGTATTTACCAAAACTCCTATTAAAATGATATAAAGTGTAAGATGTTACAACTCGCGTTGTCGGCCCGAGGAGGACAATTTAAATTCCATGCTTGTATTATTTTCTATTTTTTTACCATTTAATATCTAAATGTCATATTCAGAATGTCGCAATTTTTTCAGCAATAAAATTGAAACAATACTTTCTTAATTTTGTATGAAGCCATATTCTAACTCTATCGACTCATAGAACCCTAAGGTCATCATTTTTTGCGAAACCCCTACAGTTCTCCGAAAAAAAAATTATCGATATTTTCTGTAAGCGCGTGTGGATTCAAAATTATACATCGTTGGCTCTTTTAGTTTTTTTCTCAGATTTTTAACTGACGGCACCTCTTCTAGAGAGATTGTGCGATACTCCGAGGTACCGCGGAACCCATTTTGAGGACCAATTATGTGGAGTATGCCGTCAGGGATTGTATTATATATTAAATCATACTTCTTTACTTAATTTACGCCATATTTGATACATGCGCGGCTGTCGTGCCTAAAATCAGGTACACATGAGCGCTGTAGCCGCAAGGTTTATGACCCAATTTCTTATAAGGAATAATGCAACTAGTGACATGCTTTACGCATTTTACACAAACATAAGAAAATGGTTATTAAACTATTTTGGAGAATGTCTACCAAATTCGTGAGCACGTCCCTTCTTATAAGCAATAAGCACTAATAAATGACCTATTCAGTCACTCAACGAAAGGAAAACCTTGAACGGTGGTTGCAAATATGCTTTGTACAGTTTGTTACGACAGTTTTTGCATATTTTCCGAACACTGACGAAACACTCATATGTATGCAAAGGACGATTTTTAAATCGGGTACTGGATGTGCGACCTTCACGCATGAAACCTGAGCCAACTTATAGAGTATAAGACACTGGTCAAAAGTGTCAATAGGCTCAACTTCGTTGGACTGAGCTACAGGCTTTAGAACTTGGATTGTATGGTATACCCAGACTCAAGCCCAGAAATGTTTCAGATCTAATAACCCATGAGCGTAAACCAATACATGAAGTTGTAAAAAATGATCCCATTTTTATGAACAGTACAACGACAGTTTTATGGATTGGGTTAGTAATATTTTGACCAATTCTATTGCTTGATTTCTCTCTTCTCTAGAGTTTTGTCTTGAGCAAATATTCATCAGTCCTTTTATACTTGGTACGTAAAGATCATTGCAATGCTGCCGAAGCCGCGTAAACTCCAGAAGAATTGGCACCACAGAAGAGGCTAAACCTTCAGACTGAATCGGCAATGTAATGCAATCGGAATGCAGAACAGATTTCACAGCTTAGTTACATTCTAGTTTCCTTTGAGCAAAGCGAAGACAAGGAGTTGTAGATGACCTGCGTCTAACAATTAGCCTTTTCTGGATGAGAACAAAGTACACAATATCACATTTTATATTCAATTACAAATGCGGTTCATTTCATTTTTCGAAACAGCGTTTGAGAAATCTAAAAGAAGAGGTTGTACATTATAGATGCTGCAAGACATTGAGAAAACAGAGTTGGGTGGAAAACAGAACCAGAACTAAGAAATGATTTTACTGATCACCATAACGAGGATATTGTTATTAAAAAAAAATAAGTAGTGCTAAATAAAAGACCAGTATGACATATCGGTCCTGGGATGTAAAGTCAAGCCCACCTTCACGTGGTGTATCTTGAATAACGCAAGTGGGCCTCTGTGAATAAATACTTCAGCACAGTAAAAGCGACAAGGATCTCTAGCGCTTTGCTCACTGACACTGCTTAGCACGTTGAGGGCTGTGGGTTGCCATTAGTTTGGGTTCTACGCACCTTCTCTTTTGATTAGTATGTTAAACTCCATCGATTAGCATTACTTAGTTTTGAACGCCTTTTCTAGGTCGAGATCCAGGTATATCATATTGTCTAAGTTCTAGTACCTGTAGCTCAGTTCAGCAACTATCTACGAAGTTGAACCCCTTGACACTTTTAACCAGTATCATATTCTTTATAAATTTGCTTTATTTAAACATGATTCTTTAGCTAGTAAATACGTCGCTAATAATACTGATCTAAACATACATGAACATAAGTATATATTGCACTGCTTGAACGGTCTTCAAAGTAGAAACGCCCGTTAACCTCTTCCATGGCCTGGCGGTATACCTTACTACTCAAAAAACACTCAATTACACCTAGCCCGTAAATAGTATTATTAGTACAATTACAGTAGAGTTTACAGAACTTCAAGCTGTTTCATACGAGTCACTATAATTATAGGCGCTGAAGCCGGCATACGAATTTTCATAATGCAATATGTCAATTTCGACAAGGATGAATTTTTTTGAAACCCTATACGTCAATGCCCAAAAATAAAAGTATTAACTGGATGAGAACTCGAACAATACTCAATGCGGTCAACTTTCATTTTCAGTGTTTTGTCGATTCGTTCGCGTCTTTGTTCTTACCGAAGATGTGCAGATATCGTTTAAAAAAATGCTCCTTAAGAACGGAACATCAAGGTTGCGGTTTATTGGACCAAAAAACGCATTCACATATATGGTGTATCTTAAAATACCCCGAAAACTACACGAAAAGTATTAGAATCGATATAAACTACGAAGAACTCTAACATTCACCAAGAAACTTAAACAAATGATCATGAATGAACCAAATAGACAAAAATGAACGAACCCGACTGACAATCCTGAAATAGGTGCAACTTCAAATAACGTTCCCCTTGTTTTGAATAAAAGGTACTGTGCCTAGTGTTCTCTTTGTCTTTCTTAACGTTGTTTACAACGGATAAAAAACCATTCGCGTTACCCGATAACGATAATACCGGTAATGAAAAATTATAAATAGCGGAGTTATCACTCATGTATGGAGTCGAAGATTTGCTGAGACGAGCCAGATAAATGCTGCAATCATTTCGGGGCGCAGGTCATGTATTCATTCACCAGACGGTCATAAAGATAAAAGTTGTGATATGTAGGCGGTATTACTAATGCCACAATTAAATTGCAGTAATACAGCGATAGCAATAGGTTTAATTTGTTCGTTTTAATTACACCAGCGCTATTTAGATAATTAAAATCGCAAATGTTCCAGTTAAATTATTTGGTATAACTAAGATATTAAACAATTTCTTCTTATCTAAGAATACGAAGAAAAAAGAAGATTTCAACGAATTAAGAACTGACCAAAAAAATTCAAAACAAAGTTATGAATCTGAAACCCGACTATAACTTCAAATGCCCTTTAAACAATTTTAAACAGGACTTCGACATTCGTAAAACCGTGATCACACATCATTATTTATTTGTCTTATTTTTTGTTTGAGATACGATGTATGACTACGGCTATATGAATATCGTAGTCTTGTTTACAACTTTTTAAAGGGAATTTAAAGTTGTAGTCAAGTTTCAGTTTCATAATTTTATTTTTATTTAAAAAAACATTATGGGATCTACAACTATATAAATTTCTTTGCCGTACACTGGGTAAAAAACAAAATATTTGACTAGATCATTCTAAAATTAAGTATAAAAGTTATAAGCGCACGGAACGAGGTAATTTTATGCTATTTCCAATTTTTAAGTGATGTTACGTAAAAATGTTCAAAGTTCATCATGTTTTGAAAACAAGACGATTGCTTTGGTACACCCTGTAAACAATTATTTTCATTCTTTAAGTAACAAGTAAAATAACGCCCAATGATTTTATATGAGTTTATACACATTAGTTAATATTCTTTTTCCTATGCTGTAAGCAATGGCTACCATAGTTAATACTATAGTGGGGGAAAATTCTATGGAAAACGTACCTCACGTTATTTTATCTACCCTTCTAATGTCTACTTTTGAGAAGCGGAAAAGTATCCCCTATAAGCGTGATGTTTTTTTGAACCGGCTACTCAAATATAGAAAAATCAACTGCTCCAATTGGCTAAAATTTTGATAATTTTTTACATGTTTTTTAAAGAAAAAGTCTATTTCCATACATACTAAAGCAAGAAAAGTTTCATTACTTTATAGTTTTCAAGTGCCTGTAATTCATTTTGCCCTACCCTATACGTAAAATAAATCTAACATTATAATTACATCAGAACACAATCTATATATTAATTTTGTGTGAGCTTCTAGATTTTCACCAGTTCCTATTGACCTAAAAAGCTAACCTCGTGCCAAATTCCCAAAATCTCAACAGCGTGGTGAGATTTTCAAGGTATCGAGTATTCGTGAATAGTATTCACCCATCTCTATCAAATCCGAGCTTATTTGTGCGTACAAGATGAATTACATACATAGGATACTACAAAAGTTTTACACTATGGCGGAAGCAATGGAATCACGTGACTAGTCCAAGCAGCAGTCAAAATGATTTCTGGTTATTAGTAGCTCTTAAATTGTGGTAGTAAAAAGAACTCTCAATAGCAAGTAATTATTTTTTTACTCTGCATACGATTTGCGTGTTAATCGTCGTGCGACTATATTCCAGAGATAAAATTTCAACCCAAAAGAGGTTCCAAAGTCAAGACGCTCATCCTCGTCTGTCACGGAGTAGAACATCGCTGCTGTGAGCACTGACAAACATATGGCTTATCTCCAGAAGAGCGTTTAGACATAATTGCACCCGAAATGTATCATCTTTAAGTGAGAACTTTTTTTCCTTTGGTATTGTGTGCCTTAACTGACAAGCAAATGGCACGACGAAATCATAGCGTGCCGAGATGCTCAACATGGAGGCACTTTGCTATGTCAACAGCATCATAACAGGCGAAGAAATCTAACTATTGGTAAGGAGTAAAAAGTAGGCTAAAAGGGAGACGGCTTTCCAACCACTTTCAATGGCACAGATTGACAAGTGCACCTGCATTTCTGAGAAAATATGGAAGAGTGGGTGGAAAGCATTTTGAAAAATCTTAAAACTGAAAAATGTATCGACAAATTTTCATAGTAACTTGTGTATTTACATAATACAAAAATACTATAAATTAATTGTCATATATAGAAAGAGTGGCGGGAAGAAAGACCTAAGGCATATATGCATTATCATAACGGACGGCACTTGAGGCAATGAAGGCTACTAAAACGTAAATTTGGGCGGGTCAAAAGTGAAGTTTATTTAATTTTAATTGATTTTCTCTTGTTGATTAGCTTGCATATTCTTCGACAAGCAAGAAATAGAAGACTTATTCTTAAAGGGTAGAATGATTAGAGATGACAGGAGACTAACTGGTAAAGATGTCCAAGTTGTTCTTATAAATACTCTGAAAGTCATGGAAAGATTACATTACAAAAAGTGTACCCAGGCTAAGAGAACACCGAAAAAGTGTCTTAGAAGGAGAACAAGATAAAGTGCTACTACATTTGCAAATGAAAAATTATTAATCTTCTCGAAACGTTCTATTACAGAGTAAAGTGGAGCAAATAAAACATGTTCATGTTCCTTTGGACCATTAGTATGCCATATATGCGTATTAAAAACACTAGGCAAAAATTTTATTAAGTTTACTAATTTCCCAGTATTCCTTCGTAAGATTGGACCAAAAAAATCGGTGGTCAAAATATGACGGTTGTTGTTGATGAATGTTGCATTGAGAAAGCATTCTAGACATAATAGGAAGTAATTTAAACTAACTATTGGATAAATTACTAGGATATTAAACAAAAAGATTAAAGGAAGAAATAGATAAGTGAGCTACGCCTTCTTCTAGATTTGAGTATTTCAATTGCAATAGTAACTAATCGTTTTGATGTTGCTGACAAACATTCGTAGACACCGTGTATATCTAGTAAGCTACGAGAGGGACATAAATATTTCATCTTTTCATCCAATTGAAAATTTAACCACATATTTGTAAGTAATTAATTTTTCAAAACATACAAAAACGAAAAAGTTTCTTAATCTCCTAAAGCAGGCAGATAATGAATAGAAAGGATATTCAAAAGAAACGATCCAAAGACTACCTGTTCAATACGAATAAAAAATGTGTCAGTTCGTAAGATAAATATGAATACAGGTTTCCACACTTAAAATTGATAAACATTTGGATTTCCCAAATGTATTTTTAGAATAATCTTTATTTTTCATTATTGATACCAAGACAGATATTTACTCTTTAATGGGAGGGCTTAATCTACCCACTCTATAAGGAGAAACGAACTTCAAGTGTTTATGTGAGTTTTTATAAAAACGGTGCATTTTATCAGCTTGAGAGATGAAACATGTTACGCAACACCTAAAGCGAAGCGCTTGCTATGTGTGCTGCGAGTCAGTTATATTGGAACTAAAAGTTTTCCAATTGGAGTAATTGGGAAAATTGTTGAATCATTTCCATACATAGATTGGAAGTGAATGTAACACCCTCCTCAAAAAATTAAGGGTCAATGACCCCAACTTTACTCACTAAACTCCAAACAGTGATACATTCGCTGTGGAGAAGCCTTTCATGGATATTTTGTGGGTTGTTATCACTCCAATAGTGAAAGTATGTTTATTAACACACCTAATAAATGGAAATGCGCTTCGTTGACAAAAAAAATCTCGGCGGCACGTAGCACACTTTCCAATGTTTCCATACATTTCCCGTATAACCATCTTATGCGGATGAAAACCAAAGTCTTGGTGCAAAATTCGCCATATCGTACGCCAAAATTGAGAGCGACGGAATGTTTGTGTAGAGTGCCTCGGAGGCCAAAAGTGTTCGCGCACTTCTAGGCCTCCCTCATCCCTATTTCAGTATAGAACCAATATTTTGAAGTCCCCTACGCACAACAAAATCGATTTTCGATCGGGAACGGAGACTCGAACGAGTCCGAAAAGCACGTTGTACGACTAGAACCGTATTGTTCTGAATGTCTGCTTCGATAACAAATGTTCTATTCGTTCGCCCACGATATGTTGGCTACCAAGGACTCCTCTAGACGAAACTTTCCGACTCTGTGTGTAATGTTGGTTTGTTAAAAAAATAGATGTTAACTTACTTTTGTTAAAAGAAAAATATTTTTCCCTAAATTTTTGAATTAACATAAATAAGTTGAAGGACGGGCTTCTACACTTAAGTTGTGTTCGTTCTAATAAGCGAATTTTTTTTGTCAATCGTTGAGAAAATCCGCGCAGTTACCAAATCTATTTTTGAGATTCAAATACACATTTAATTTTGGCGTAGTAACCTATTAGTCTAATGGATAGATTACCAAATACGTAAAAATATTTTCTGAAGTAACATTGTCGTTATAGCGTTGACAAATACCAAAAATAAAAAAAAAAACGGTAATCAAAAATGCAATCAGGATCCCGGTATTATAATCTCCAGTAGTAACGCTAACTGACCAATAAGATCTCATGATTTAATGCCATTAAACTACTTTTTGTGGGGCTATGTTAACAATATTGAAAGAAGATATTAAGAGCAATAGTAAAGCAAAAATAGAAAACTGATCTTAAAGTATTAGAAATAATAAAAGAAGATATCGTAAAAGAAATGAAGGCACACCAAATTAGACAGTTTGGTTATTTAACGAGAACAGAAGAACTAAGAATGATAAAAACAATAACATAAGAACTAGCAATGAGGAAGTCAAAGAGAATACTGAGAAACAAATGGTTTTAAAATTTAATAGAAAAAATGAGAAATATAAAAATTAAGGACTGAGAAGAGAAAAAGAAGAAATAGGAAAGTATGGAGAAAGGCAATAGCAGAAGTCATTTTCAAGAGAAAGACCTTAGTTGCCCCAACCTAAATATGTGCGTATATGTACGCGTTGTAAATCAAGAATTAATGCAATATTCAGTTGGTCTTCACCGTAACGTCAGACATCATAAAAAATTTTTGAAAAATTATTCCTAAAAAATTTACCACACCGCTTTAGAGCATCTATGGGACAGTCAAACGTTGATAACACCCTAGCAAACAAAAAAATCGCAATTTTTAAATAAGTATGATACCCAATATCACTGAAAAGAATATAATAATATTTTTTTCCAAACCCTACTGGTTAATCAACAACAAACGAGTTACCGATTATTCTCAAAATAATATTCAGGTATGCCATACAAATATGAAGTACCTTGGTTTTATCAAATTTGGAAATCCTCTACAAAAAGAAGGATTAGACATCCAAATGCAATTTAGAATTACATAAAGAGAAGTTACAAAGTATAGTGGACGATAAAAGAATGGAAAAAATAAAGAATAAAAAAATGAGAACTGGATAATATGAGCAACAGACAACAAATAATGAAGGTAAAAGAGTGACCAAAAAAGTTCAAACACGAAACTAACCAACTTGCAAAAACAAACACGCCTTAGTTTAAAAAACTCAACTAGAGAGAAAATCTCAGATAACATCGTGAAAATTCAAAAGGCTGCTATTTTTAGCCTAAATTTAAACATGTGGCATGCATTGTATCAAAAATTTAAGTGCAATGTGCAAAAATATATATGGGGTGTTTCATTTAAAAATAAAAAATTGGGTCATTTCAGGATTATGACGTAACATACCTTACTACCCCTAATATATTACAAAATTTAAATTTTCATGT
This sequence comes from Sinelater perroti, assembly GCA_036346155.1. NCBI lineage: Eukaryota > Metazoa > Arthropoda > Insecta > Coleoptera > Elateridae > Sinelater > Sinelater perroti. The sequence goes on along the minus strand of JARFIY010000013.1, from coordinate 11,260,773 downwards.
TGGATGTATATGCTGTTTAAATCCATAAACAGGAAAACGTGATCTAACAGTTTAAATACATTTCTTGAAAAAATCCCACACCTAACCGTAATATTTATTTTCATTGTGAACCTCCGGGTTTTTTTCGACAATTACAAAATGCTTATTTAGAGTGTTTATGGACGTATTTCAACAATCTGACATAAAATATGGCATATATGCAGAACCGGGTACAATAGCATCCGGGCTCAACAATACTGAAACCTTTGTTGACAATTTGAAATATCAGTTAGACTTCAGTCATCATGATATCAACGAGAGTCCCAAGACCGTTATTATACTATAAAAAAGTCCTTCAGTTACACCAAGTTAAGGAAAGCCTCAAGATTTAGCCGCATCTTTAATTGCAAGCTTAAAGTTCTTCCATGAAAAGCAGTTCCCTGTTTCCAGCATTTTTCAAATCCTTGGGAAGTAGCTAATGTCGTCACCATGCTCCCCATACCAAGGACATATAAACTACTGAACATTCAATTATCAAATTTGGGACAATGCCAAAGATTTCTATTACAACTGATAAAAAAATTATCTCCTACAGGACGTAGCATAGCAGAACTTCCTTAAAGAATTCTCCCAAATAAACATAAATCTCGCTGTAAAATCGTTAAAAAATGTCAACATCCTATCCGTAACGTTTAAGACAATCTATTTCCCCTTTATGACACAGGATAGCCTAACCTAAAGAAAAACACTCGTCCTATTCTTTATAATAAAAAAAAACTTTTGGGCACAAAGGGCACAACACTTTAGAATGACCTTAAAACTTTTGGAAAAACCGTAAATATGGCAAAGACAATCACCAACGAATTAGATTTCACAGCAAGTTATTTAAAAGCAAACATAGCTGGAGTTGCGCAATGTTGCTGCTGTGAGAAAATATCATCCTATCCCAGACGTCTTTAGACATGCGACATCGCTCTCTTTATGACATTGGATTATTTTTCAAACAACCCTAAGAAAAATGTGTTGATCAAAAAAAGTGCCTTTTGTGCTCAAATAGTACAATACTTTGAAATGATTTTGGAGATCTGATTTGAAAAAAAACAGTGAATATGACACAGGCAATCACCAACGCGTTACAAAATATCATCACCCTATTTCCGATATTTAGGAGATGACACCACCCCATTTATGACACAGGATATTATTTCCAAAACAATTTATTTTGATGAGCTAATCTAAAGAAAAATACGCTATTCCTATTATTTACCAAAAAAGTAATCTTTTGGGCACGATACTATGGAATGACCTCATTTGGGAAAAACCGGTAAATATGACGCAGGAAGGAACACCAATAAACCAAATTTCCAATCCACGTTCAAGCAAGTTGTTCTTTAAAAGCAAACATAGTTTGAGTTACATAATCTTTCTAGCGCCTTTGATTCATTTTTTTCTAGCATCTCGCGCAGGATATTTCGATACATTCCGAGAAAATCAAAATTTTATTAATTTGCTTATATAAGAACCAAAAGTTCTGCTCTACAATCGTCAAAAAATATCATCCAGACTTTAGGACATACGAAATCGCCTTCTTTGTGACACATGATATTTTCCTACCAACCTAGAGAAAACTGTGCTGTTTCATAAGGGACCTTTTGGGCCCACAGGGCACGATACTCTAGAATAACCTTGGGGGTCTAATTTTGAAAAATCACTGAATATGGAAATGGCAACCACCAACGCGTTAAAAAATATCATCCTAGCCCAAATGTTTAGGACATATGACATCCCTTTTATGACGAATAATGTTATTATTTTTCTAGCTAAGTTGCTTTGATGGACTAAATCCACAAAAAATGTGCTGGTAGAAAAGCCTTTTGGCCTCAAAAGGCACGATATTTTGGAAATGACCTTGGAAATGTAATTTGGAAAAAACAGTGAGTATGACAAAGGCAACCACCAACAAACCAAATTTCACAGCTCACGTTCAACAACAAACCCTCCCCCTCTGCCGTTTTTGGTTTGTTTCTTTTTGACATCTCGCGCTGGGCCTAACGGTATGCACCAAAGAAAATTAAAACTTTGTGTTTGCTTATTAAATTATAATAAACAAAAGTGTCACTTATACTAGTTAAAAAATATCATCCAGACGTTTAGGACATACAACATGGCCCTCTTTGCGGTTCAGGGTATTATTTTCCAGCTAAACTAAAGAAAAAAGTGCTGTTCCAAACAGAGCCATTTAGACTCGATGGATACAATACTTTGGAATGACCTTGGAGATCTTATTTGGAAAAAACAATAAATATGGTAAAGACAACCATCAATGCGTTAAAAAACATCACCACATTCCAAATGTTTAGGACATGTGACATTGCCCCCTTTATGACACAGGCTGCTATTATTTTCCAGTCAACTTCTTTTGATGAGCTAACTTAAACAAAAATATGCTGGTCCTACCCATTCTTTACAAAAAAAAAAAAAAAAACTATTTCGGCACACTACTGTGGAGCTCATTTGAATATAACAAAGACGAGCATTAACGAACTAAATTTCACAGACCAGGTTATTCTTTAAAAACAGCTTGAGTTGCGTCATCGGTCTAAAATGGACAAAACTCGTTCTACCGTTTGTGATTCATTTCTTTCTGGCATCTCGCTATGGGCGTTTCATAGACTCCGAAGTAAATTGAATTTTTTTATTGGTTTATTAGGTTAAAATGAACATAAGTTCCTTTATAAAATCGTTAAAAAATATCATTCCATTCCAGACACTTAAGACATGTAACATCACCTCTTTTAGGACAGCATGTTATTATTTATTTTTTTATGAGCCAACTTAAAGAAAAATGTGCTGCTCCAAAAAAATTAGCCTTTTGATCATAAAAGCACTTTGGAATATCCTTGAGGATCTTCTTTGGAAAAATAGTAAATATGGCAAAGGCAACGAACAACAAATATGATTTCACAACTCACGTTCAAAGCAGTTTGTTATTTAAAAACAAACAGTTTGAGTAGCTACAGTCGACAAAACCCCTTCTGGCATCCCACTTTAGGGGTTTTGTACATTCCGAAGGAAATTAAAATTTTATGTTTCCTTATCAGATTAAAATGAACATAAGTTCCAGTATACAATCGTTAAAAAATATCATCCTCTCCCAGATACACGACATAAGCCCTTTTATGACAAAAGGGTGTTAGCTTCCAGTTAACCTAAAGACATTGTGATGATCCAAAAAAGAACCGCTTGGACTCTCTGATCCCAATACTTTGGAATGTCCTATTCCACATGCTTCGGACATGCGACATTGTCCCCTTTATGACACAGGATTATATTCCAATCAATCTAAAGAAAAATTGGTCCAAAAAAGTCTTGAATGACCGTGGCGATTTCATTTGGAAAACACAAAGAAAATGAAAAAGGCAATCACCAACGCCTTAAAAAATATCATCATCCTATCCCAGTTGCTTAAGACGTGACGTTGCCTCTTCTATGATAGGATGTTATTATTTTTCAGTCAACCTAAAGAAAAATGTGTTGCTCTAAAACGTTTTTTGGGATCAAAGGGCACGATACGTTGGAGTGGCCTTGGAAATTTCATTTGAAAAAAACAGCGAATATGGCAAAGGCAACCACCAACGCGTTAAAAATATCATCATCCTATCCCTGGTGTTTAAGGCATGTAACATCACACAGGACGTTATTCTCCAACTAACTTCTTTTGATGAGCTAACCTAACTATATGCTGATCCTATTCTTTATCAAACAAAATAAGAGGCACGATACTTTGAAATGACCTAATGACCTTGCAGATCTCATTTGGAAAAAACTATGAATATAACAAAAGCACTACAAGTTTCATACCCCATGTTCAAGCAGATTGTTCTTTAAAAGCAAATGTTGCTTGAGATGCGCAATCTCACTAGTGTTTAAAACCCCTTTTTGTATCTACGGGTGTTTAGTACTCTTCAAAGAAAATTGAAATTTTATTTATTTACTTATTAGGTTAAAATTACCATAAGCTCCGTTGTAAAAGCGTTCAAAAATATGACACAGGATGTTATTATTTTCCAGGCATCTTCTTTTAATAAGCTCTAACCTAAACAAAAACGTGTTGGTCCAAAAGAGAACGTTCTGGGCTTAAGTGTGTGATACCTTGAAATGACCTTGGAGAGAATAATAAACATTGCTAAGACAGCCACGTACAAATTAAATTCAAAGTAGATTGTTCTTTAAAAGCAAACATAGCTCGAGTTGCAAAATCTTTCTGCCGTGGACGAAACTCCTACCGCTTTTGAATCGTTTTTTTCTGACATCTCGCGTTGGGCATTACAGTACACTCCAAAGAAACAAAATCTTATTTGCTTACTAGGTTCAAATAAAGACAAGTTCATCTGTAACATCGTTAAAACATACCATACTATCCCAGACGTTTGACATGCAACATCACCCCTTTTATGACTCTCGGTGTTATTATCTTCTAGCCTACCTAAAGAAGATACTAGTCAAAAAAGAGAGTTTTGGGCTCAAATAACACGGTACTCTGGAATGACCTTGGAAGTCTCATTTGGAAAAAACTGTGAATATGACGGACAACCACCGATGCCTTAAAAAATATTATCATACCCCAGAACATATGACGCAGGATATTATTATTTTCCAGACTTCTTTTAAAGAATATACTGTCAGATTCTTAACAGAAAAAAAACATTTTGGGCACGATACTTTGGCAAGACCTTGGAGATCTCATTTGGGAAAAAACAGTGAATATGACAAAGCTAATCACCAACGAACATTTCATAGGCCACGTTCAAAGTAGGTTGTTCTTTATAGCAAACATAGCTAGAGTTTGCGGGTATGCAACATATGACACAAGATGTTATTAGTTTCCAGCCAACCTAAAGAAAAAGTTTTGGGCTGGAAGAGCACAATACTTTGTAATGACCTTAGAAATATTGTTTGGAAAAAAGAAACCACACACGAATTAAATCCAAAACTCCCTCTACCGCTTTGATCCATTTTTTCCTGGTACCTCGCCTGGGCAGTCAAAATTTTACTATTTATTTGTTAGGTTAAAATGCATACAAAAATTGGTATCGCAATTTGTTTTGCAACTTGTGTGTTACCAGTGACATTTTGGTGAAGTGCAAATACAGTGATGCAACTAAATATTTTCGCTGGCGCATAGCCTTTTATCTGTCCTTGTCTAACTGTAATCCCCTCAAGCTCTATTTACAGTTATAATATGCTAACTCAAGTATTATGTCATAGTTAAGAAGCAACTAGTTAATCTCCAAGTAGGAGACACTCAGCGCACAGGAATCTTGGCTTAATCATCTACAAAACTTCTGAAAATGTAGTGGGGCTAGAAAATACATAGTTAAATAAATATTGTAGGAACTAGGTACACTTGTAATAAACCTATGCCAAGGACTGTTGTTCCCAACATCTTTTTCTTCGAAATTTCTAAAAGCGCTCAACAACAGGATATGGGCTTGTCTAGACTGCCAAGTCAGTAGATTTGCGTTGTTTATATAACTTCAGACAGTCGAGACCCGTCTATATTTATAATATGAATATGAAACAAGTTTTTATAAACATTCTTTCGACACTTTCTCTAAAGATAATCGCAAAAAACAAACTTTAAAAGATATGGGATCTTGTTCAATTTGAGTTGAAAACAAGGTAATTAAACTGAAACAAAAAATTGTTTATCAAAAATTGTTATTGAACCTTTGCACTTTTTATAATCATTATGGTGGATAAATTGCAAATTGTTAATAAATAAGCTTCAGTAAATTGGCCCTGCATATATCGCAAACTGTAATAACAGAGCATCTGTAGTTCAAGTGCGCCTTAATAGAGAGGCATTTGCGAAAGCTCTGAAAATAGAAGCGCACCCTTTGATTAGAGTGCTTGAAAAATAGTACATCTTTTGCAGTATATATTCCAAATTCGGATTTATATGACTACCAAGGCATGTTTACGCGCCAAATCCCTAGTTTTACTCGAAAGTGCAAGTAAAAAATTAGATATATATGCAACAGATTCGACTAACTTCACTGGCATGTTCTTAAAAATAATATGAAACACCCTATACTCTGTATACACATATGAAGTATATGTACATTACGCATCATATTCCACAAAGTAGCGGAAATGCAAACTACGTTTGATCAGCCTGCATTAAGCGGTTTATTTTTTCTTCTGCATTAACGGCGAGTCAAAAAGTCGCACGTGACGTGATGTTTATGTATTGCAACACACCTACAAAATTTTAGTTGAGATAAAAACCAAAACGTCGAGCTCTGCAATTTAGCCAAACAATTAGAACCAAAAACACTCAAAATGTAACTGAAAAGGAATGCCCAGACTGCAATTTGGATTGCGAAATATTTTGCAAGAGAATTTTAATTTTCTTAACAAAAATAACGGTCGGCTAATTATTTTTATAGGCATCAAAAAAATTGTTGTGGCACACAACACGTAAAACACAAATTTTGTTAAGACTAAAGCGGACGCCTATAAATATATTAGCTTTACTAAACGAAATTCGTAATTACCTCAAGGACACTGATGGGTATTGGTAAACATTTATTTACTTTTAAATCTAAAGAGAAGGTCCTGGTAATTGAAAATTTAGCGACCGAACGGCCGAAATTCCGCTCATTTACACGGAGGAGTTTGTTTCTTAAAGTACCTATAATGGAGGCTTATCAAACGCAATGTAAACATATGCCCACAAGTGGTCATAAAACGTGCATGAAACTACTCTGGTGGAATAGACTAAAAGAATACTAACAAAACAAAACAAAAATGATACGTGCTTTTAGGGTATTGTATTCCTCGCTAGCGTTGTCGTTTAAAAGTTCCATCTTGATCACTGCTTCTTGGACAAGAAATCAAACAAACTGCAGCAACAAAAATACTCAACAGTACGCCTACACAGGTGACACTTCATCGCATGCTCGGGCACTGTTCCGGAGGCACTTAGTCTACTCAAACAAGCATTGCAACGGTCGCCGAAGGGCCGCAGTCGGAGTGGTGGTCTCGTACCAAGTGATATTTTGTAACTATTCACTATGGGAACATGGCCGCCATGCCAAAAGAAAAGTAACACTCGGCAACCACAATAATCATGCGAAAAAGAAACAAACTAGTGAAACAGAAGCACGAAAATGTGATCCTTCACCTTGTATACGCTTATGATGTTTACTTCTGAAGCGCTCTTCACGTCACTATTTAACCGAAACTTATTATCACCTTCGTTCAACGCCATACTTATGCCACTTGCATACTTGCTGTACGCAGCAAACGGGCATACTACAAATCTACTGCGCATGCTCGAATATCAAATCTGCCGTGTTGCCGTGATATACACAGCGCTTGAACTGTTGAAAATGTGTATATATAGGGTGTTACAACCAAAACTTTACAAGATAAATTCCGTATGTTTTCTCTTTGCAACTCTACCCCTTTAGTTGCAGAATTGGATAATTTCCTACATTTACTCGGCAATTGCCTTTTTATAATCTCTTACAACCGAGTTCCACATAAAAAAAACAAAAAAACGTCAATCTTACTTTTAGAGGGAAAAACAAATTATTTAGCTACTCCTTAAGAGAGTCTCAGATTTCCTTGATTATCTGCTTATCATAAAAACTCACAACTTGTTTTTAGTAGCATGAAAAGACTTTTTTCGAAAAAACCGGCCACACAATAAAGCAAACTTTAATTTTATGCACATTTATTTGTAATCAAAGTAACAACTAAATAATAAATTTGTGCATCTAGAAATTGGATAATGTTATAGATGTCGTTTGAATCTGCTTCTATAGTTCTTCATAGTTGCTAGCTTCTCATCCTGCAGAATAAAGTCGTTTCTGTAGCTTTCCCTATATCTTTCTATCGCTCTTAATTGAAGAACTTTTTTCCCTCATGATGTACGACATTGTATGCATGTATTTTTAAATTGATTTCACTAAACATAGCCTTACAAATTTTTTTATACTACATATACAAAGAAATAATAATAGTGAGACTCTGCAAACTTAGAGGTTAAAACCCTTACCGCCCGCATTGTTACCCTGTGTTCGAAGTGAACGCAGGTGTTCAATTATTTTTAGTAGCTGGGTAGGCCACCCGTTAGGCATCAGAAAGCACTGGAGAATAAACCCGGCAGCATTGACGCTGTACCAACTTTGAAATCCGTTTTGTATTATCTGTTTCGGCACCCTTTTTGCAGTAGCAGGCTTTATTATTTACAGTATCACCACCATTAAGGATTAAATACGACTCATCATCCAGGAAAATTTACTGATCGTTTGAAGTAGTAAATTTGTGTTCGTTAACTTTTTTAGATACTTTCGTCATTCTTTACGAGCACATATGCATCTTTTTGGGCGTTTTTTGCAGTCTTCTAGTCGCTTATAAGCATCGAAGTTCGTTATTCATCCAACCATTTCGGGAAGACGCGATAACTGCTCCTAGTACATCGCACAATCGTGATAATTCTCTTGCTATAACTGAATTCCACCATAAACACACTCTTCCTTGTAATTCTTTAAATCCAAAGTTCTAAATTAATCTAGCCATCTTTTTGGTGATCTACCTCTAGGTCTTTTTTCTTCTATGTTCCTCTGTACTGCCAGTTTTCCCAGATTCCCTCTGTTTTACGGGAAACCTGCCCAAAGAATTTTAATATTCTTTTTCCGTGTTAACTAGTCTTTGCAGTGCTCCTATTCTTTATAAAACTAAGTTATTGGTATGATGCTCTGTCCCACCTATCCTTAACCATCTTCTCCAACAGCACATTTTGAAAGGCCGGATATTTTATTTCTCTACTTTTTTCATAGTCCACATTTCTGAGGCATATGATGCTATCTAAAATACTGGGGTGTTCATTATCTTGTTTTTGTCATATTTGTTATATTCCCGTCTTTCTAGATAATTTGTAGCTGAATTACGACAGTCTTCTTTTTATTCTGTTAAAACAGTTTCCTGTATTTTCAACGAGTGTGTCACGATAAATATATTGGTTTGTCGTTTTCATCTCCCGATAAACACTAAAGTTGTCTTTTCATGTCCTAAAGTTCACTGGTAATCTATAAGAATCATTGTAAGATGAAAATATTTGTTGTCATTTTGCAAACACGTTTCAATCCTAACAGTACGATAGTATCTCCTATAGCTTTCGTTACAGTCTTTGAAGTTCAACATCCTTGAGTGTCTGGTCTGCGTATCCTAATCTGTCTATTGAACTCATCTAATACTCTTCTATCCCCCTGTTATTATTCAATGTTTGACAGGTAACAATTTTTGCATTTAGAGAAAGTGAAAATGTGTTTTCCCACTCGAAAAGACGCTATACGCTCCTTAGGCCAAAAAAAAGAAAGAAACATCATCACTAGCAAAATTCAAATTACAAACCTTCGTAACATAAAACTGATTGGTTTTTCTTTTTTATTTGCCCATTTCTTTAGTTACGTTAACTGCCCCTTAAAGGGGGCAGACTGGTCATGAGTAATGCTCCGCTGTCGCCGACCCAGCGCGTGGGCGAGTTCGAGTCTCGCTGGAAAAACATCGATGTATGTGACGTCATGGTATTTCAATTAGTAAGGACAATAAGCCCTGGCGGTTGCTGCGCAAAAAATGTGCTAACACTACATTTATCGCTAGGACCGTATGAATTTTGCAGCAACCACGCAAATAATACTGCTTAGCCTGCTAGGCAAGAATGTGTGTAGTTGCAAATTGATTACTTTACATAAATTTGTATATGCAATACATACCATATTATATGGCTAGGGAGAGAGAGTCATTTTGCAGTAATATGGCGGTGTAAAAACTGTTACCAGAAACTTTCTGTGGAGCAGTTAATCATTAACCGTCAAAGAACGTTGAAAAACATGCAGCCCGATCGTAGTAAACGTAGTTCTCGGAATGGCCAAACACAATCCACAGTTATTCTCGTGGGATAGTTTCAAATGATGCAAGACTACCTTTTATAATTACGTTTTTCTTTGTTTTCCTAAAGTCGCAAAATTTTTCAAACATCAAAACCGGTTAATCACTGTTTACGCCTAGCACACGACTCAAATACGATGCGCAGGAACCTCCGTCTGAGATAGCAAGGCACCTGTTAGACTAACATAGTTTGCACCGCGAAGGATTGTGAGAATCTTCGCACGGAGACCGTCCAGCGTTTTTATCATACTAAACGCTGTAACACCTAAATTTTCGGTGGAAGTCAGATCTACCCAGCTTAGGGAGTGTTAGTTTGATCTTTCAGTTCTTCAAAATCAAGAAATTCAGAAATGTAAATACAAAGATAGTCAAAAAAGATTGTCTTTCAAAATATGGGTTTTAAAAACCGTTTCACTTGACTTGAGTTACTTCAAACACGGGTGTTTTTGTACACCAAGCACTTTATTCTTTAGTGGCGGAAATAGAAAGTCTGTATGTTGGATGATTTAGCATTTGTTTTGTATGCAGTGTGACTTGAAGCATTATTGTGATCCAGAACTATCTCATTTTTTAGATACCTTAACGAGTCTTTGAATAATCTCTACCTGACATATTGTTCTGTACCATTCTGTGATAACCATATAGTTATTTTCAACCATGACAGTTGATTTTGAGAAGAAACAAGCTATAGTTTTCTCCCAACGCTCCTGGATTGTTTCACTTTGACTGGATTGGGATCTATGGGATCCAAGTTCCTCCATCATATTTCTTAAGGGTTATCTGATACCATACCATATATTATTCTTTTTACCTTTGTCAAATTGTGCGATATCTACTAATAACAGATTTACTTTACTCTCAAATAATTATGTAAAATATTGTTTATTATAGTTATGCCAATGCCCAAGGTGCTCCTAATAAGTTGTTACCTCATTGTATCAAGTAGCTTAAAAATGTTTCTGGACCTGCCACCCACCTTCATCTTTATCTAATACTCTTTTCCTATGCTATATTAAGACTAATGTTGTTTCAAAGCATTATATCTCATGGTTACTAAAAGCCTGCTAATCTTACGAGAGTTGCTAATAGATAATAAAAAATGGAACAAATAAATATTTTATAATATTTTAAAAGCTAAGACTAAAACACAATGATTATGTTTCGAACGTTGATATTTCGATAATTCTTGATATTCCACATTCACTTCAGTGATATTGACAAGGAAGTAGAGTTGGACTTTACTCAGGGTCTCTGTCTGAGTATACTCTAAAAGGATGTATGAGTTATAGAAGAAGACTGGTCTTTCATGTGCTCTACTTCATTATTTATAGAAACAGAAGTGAAAGTTTGACGGGAATACATTAGGTTAGAGAAAGTTTGTTTGTTTGGATGAGTCATGTAATTAACGACATCCAGATAATGGATTAACCATCATCTCGGGTATTGAGGCATTGAGAGTGTTTTCTATTTTAGTTGCCTCGTTAATTGTTTTACTGATAGAAACAAGTGTTTTTGATGTTTGCCTGTTCATTTAGTCTATATAGGTTCTGTCGCAGTAACCCTGGAAAAATTCTTAAGATTTGTGGGAGTAACGGTCCTTAGTTGTGCGAATAGAATTAGCTATTTTATTATGTATTTTGTTTGTTTAGTATGCGGCCTATTCTATCAGTGATAACTCTAATATAAGATAAAAACGTTTTTACTTGATGAAAAAAGTTGTGAATTTTGGAATTTATGTTTTATTAACATTCTTGATGATATGGATCAAGATTTTTATGTGGGAAAAAAGTTGGGAAAGCATATCATGCCTTTAAGACCAGATAATGAAAGTATTGTCAATGTACCTTACCCGACAGGTAAGTTTTAAAAGAAATAAACCAACATTATCTACAAAAAGGTTTATTATGACGGGTGAAAGTCGAAAACTCATAGGAACATTATTGGTTTGGTGGTAAAATTTGTTGGGAAAGGTAAAATAGTTAGTGTATAGTTAATTAATTTGAGAGTGTCGATTTAACCTTGAAAAATCATACATATTATGAAATTCTTGAGGATTCTTTTGGAATATAAGTAGTTTAAGTATCGGGTAGTAAGTTTGAGTTAACAACGAGAGTCTGGGGTTTCTTTTTAAAGTAGGTGTTAGAATTGTTAAATACATGATAATAGTCGGATAAAGTTAGTAAGTTTGCTGATTCAGCTATGTAGTTAGCCACATTAAGGCTACTTCCATTTACCACCTTTTCAGGCAAAATGGAAATGGAGGATTCTGTTCCAGATGTGATGTGTTTGCAGACTTCTTGTAAGAGCCAGGATAGTTATGTAGCCAGATGCCAAAATGTCGAGAACTATCGCATAAATGACGGGTTTAACCTGTGAATTAAGTTGTTCATATATATGAAACCAGTAAAATAGCTCTAACAAAAAGGGAAAAAGTAATAAATTGGTAACAGTAATTGGGTGCTAACTTACTTTAGTTAGGAAGTCAAATAGTTATCAGGAACTTTTACAAAGAAAATTAAGAACCTTTTGTTATTAGATTGAATTAGTACACGATAATTGTTCTGGTTATCAAACATCAAGTTTTGAAAAAAATAGTATACTATTCTATTGGTTTTTTATTTAACCGACTATAGCAAACAATTTAAATTTTTCAAATTAAATAAAGAAATCTGTATAATTTTTGACAAAACAGAAGGGTATGGAATATTAAATCACATTAAATAGATGCAAAAGCTTTCACGGCCGATGTTATGGTGCGTCGTGTGATTGGTTCTCGGGTTCTCAAGCCGTGGTCGGAATTTCGTCCACAACTGCGGCAGAGATTTTCAGAAGAAAAACTTCTAAAAATGAGTTTTTGAATTTTGACCACGGCCTAACAACCCGAGAACCAACCACACGACGCACCATTAAATCACATTTTGACAAAAACGCTAAGTTATACCAAGATAAAGGATCTTTATTTCATTCAACTTAATATTTAATGTAATGTACATAAAAGGATTACTGACATTTGTATGGAAAAATAATCTTCCAGTTTTCTTTAAGAACATAGATAGTAACAAGATAATCCAACAAGAAAGGGCGGAACACATTTCACTTATTCTTTGAATTATTTGAAGAATTCAAAGTTAATGTTAGTAAAAATATACTTCTTACAAAACAATTTGAATCTCTTTGAAAGACAAACCCCAAGTGGATCTGCATGGTGAACTATTTCACAAAGTTTGATAGTATCTTAGAATCTGAAAATCGAACTCGTGCTTTGTTTTGGTCTGAAGTACTTGTGTATCAATCAAACCATTGGTGTCAACCAAAGCTTTAGTTTTTGAGTTATCGTGATGACAGACACACACATACGAGGTTGTAATCTCATTAACTACGTCTTAAGCGTTAGCACGCTTTCGGTAGTTATTATAATTACACTGTAAAATAGAAGAACTTGAGGTGTTTTTGTTGTTTAAGGACCTTCTCTTTTCCAAAAGATAGTATGATGGTTTTTTGTATCCATTTACTTTGGGTAAAAAGTTCTTAAAAAAGGATTAAAAACATCTTAAATTACAAGGACGGAAGGTAAAATGGAAAGCTGGTGTCGAAGAAAAATTGTCCTTCTCTTCAAATGAGCAAATTTGTCTTCGAGAAATTAATTTTTTTACTTAACAGTTTTTACTACTTTAATTTCCTAACTTCAACTGCAAATTAAAGAGAAATGAGGAAAAATCTCTTATAAGGATCTCAAATTACTAATGCCACCATAAGTCCTAATTTTGTTGTTATTAATATAAATATGTGGAAACATGCCCTTCATAGCTCTTTTTTTTGTTCCTTACATTTTTTCTTCGCACTTTTCTAGTATCATCTATATGTATTAGGAAAAAAGGGCTTAAAATGTAATTTTGTTTTAGCCTTACTTTGAAGACTTTTTTGAAACTTTATTTTTAGTACATTACAAATTATGTGTCCATATTAATTTTCAGATACTACTTTAAACTGGGATCAAAATTTTCTAGCACTATGCAATTTGTTATACAGAAGAGTACATATAAAGTCTGTTCTCCGGTCACGTTTTTGTGTATGCACGTATCTACGTCTTCAATTAATTTTATATAATTAACAATAAGATTCGGGTATTTCATTAATTTTTGTAAAAACTTTAAATACTTAGTTAATTAATAACGAAGAAAGACATACATCTAATTGCTCATAAACAAGTATATAAAAGCAGTATTTGTAAAACTAAAAACACAATAGAGTGCAATATATAATTCGAATATAGATACCTGGGTGCAACATATTTTTAAATGTTTATTTTCATAAATAATTAAAATTATGTTTGTTGGATACTTACAGAACACTACAATTGATAAATGCATTTATGTCATAATACAAAAGATGGCAGCATCGGCCTTTACGCCAATTACGTTAGAAACTCGTAGTTGTCTATATTGCGATGAGTGCTCATTCAAGATGACAAATAAAGGAAATTTATATAAAATAGTTTTTGTATATAGCTACACTTAGTTTAAACTATTTTAATATTAACAAATTGGTCTTAACATAATTTGAAGCCGTCTGTAAGGTGGTAAAATATCAATCTGATGCTCGTCTGCCAAGGATGACGCAAGATTCAGATAAATGTTCGAGTTAGAGATGTGTGCTACCTAATCCAGTTATCGTAATCCAATTTTGTCTTTTTTTGTAAATATATATTGCTATGTTACATGTTTGGTTGAATATTGCAGTATTGCACAATACTTTGTAGGGTTATGTTTGGGATGCTCTTCGATGGGACAGTAGTTGGACAGTTTCTTGAGATTAAACAGTGAAACATGAAGAACTGCTCAACACCAGCTACTGCATATAACAAAGAACTAGGCATATTTAACAACTTGAAATATGAGCATCTTCTGGCAGGAATGTCTGGTGGTGCTATATCAACACTTATTTTACATCCACTCGATTTAGTGAAGATCCGCTTTGCAGGTGTGTATGAAGTTTTTAAATTTTCTTTATGGTTTGAATTGAACAGGAATTTGTGTGAAGTATTGTTTTGTAGTTATGTAGATGTGGGTAAGTGTGGATATGAGTACTATATATGTTCTTTTTCCTTTACTTCCGCTCTTACAGAGAAGTGACCATGTGTTACTTACATTTTTTGTTTGCCTTATTGCTTTTCTTTTTTTCTGATTTTTGTTACCACTTCTATCTACATTACTTTTTTATTTCAAAACTAGTGTTCTTTTTTGAAAAAATTCTAAATACATGTCAGTTCGATTGATCTATTTCAATTTTGGTAAGAAGATGATACTCATGCTTAAAGAATTTAAGAAACTGGTTCAATTCTATTACGATGATTACCAACCTTCGGAATGGAGACGGCACTTGACGAAAAAGAAGCATTTCCAGGGAGCACTGCATAGAGGTGGTCGACTTTTACTCCCCTGGTTCTTTAGTAAATCTTCATTAGGACCATGTTCTGAAAAAGATCTAAGAGCCAAGGCACAAATTAGTGACAATGGTCACCATATTGTCGCATAGTGTTAAGCAGCCTCCTCTGAGTCCACCTTCCATGGAACCAATCTTTGGTTAGGCGTCAGGTTCTAATAATTTGGTTTAAGTTTCCTAAAAGTAACTTATTTTTTGTGAACCTTTAAGGTTTTATAAGACATTAATACAAAAATAATCAATTGAGTAATTTTATCTGCAAGATCAAAAGACAATATTCTTCAGTTAGTATCCCGATTTTGAGTATATCATGTTTTTTTCAAAGCATCCAAAAGTTGAAAAAAGAAGTAAAAAAGGCTTTCTTTTTTCTCACCTTGTTACGTTTGGCTGTCATTCTTTTTACTCTCCTTATATTTTTTATATTAGGCTTTCGTCATCTTCAATAATGTAAAGTTAGTTTCAACGTTGTATGGTTAGGTTTTCAGCGACAATATTATTGTAATGTATTTTCTGTGACCGTAGACAACATTGTGGACCTTGTCTTCATCAAGTCTACCGAAAACAATGTTGTCTATGGTCATAGAAAATATTAGCAATGTATTTCCAATGGAAACTTTAAGTGAGCATAACTTTTGCTCCTGAAGTTTCATAAAGTTGGGAGGGGTGGCAATAGATTCAACTTGCCGAAACAAATCGATTGACACCAAAATCGACTGATTTTGTTCCTTCTTCTAAAGTTAAAGTTAGCCTCCATTTTTTTATTATTTAATTTTGTTCCCTCATATTTCTGATTTTTAAATTTTTTTATCTTTCATTTATATTGTGATGCCGACATCTAAGTAGATTTGCTGTTCAAGCCAACTTCAAGTGTATGTATAGGTGAAAGTTCAAAATCATTTGTACATCACCACCATATTGAATTTAGAGAGGTGAAGAAGAATTGTATATTTGTCCCACACAAGTTAAATCAAGTTCATGTACCGAAAAAAGTTGAAGTTTGTCGATTTCTTATAAATTATCATGATGAAGCTCAGCAAATGAATTGTTGTGTAATCTAGACATGATTAAATCCAAGCCGAACAATAATACCCATTTTTGAATGTG
Source organism: Sinelater perroti (assembly GCA_036346155.1). Classification (NCBI taxonomy): domain Eukaryota; kingdom Metazoa; phylum Arthropoda; class Insecta; order Coleoptera; family Elateridae; genus Sinelater; species Sinelater perroti. The sequence continues at coordinate 11,244,285 of JARFIY010000013.1, read as the reverse complement.
ACTCATATGAACACAAATTAATGTTTTGTTTGACGAAATTTTGAAGGTTTGGTATATTTTAATTAGTTCTGGGTGGTTGTGGAGTGACTGTAAAATTTTATTCAGTTGGGATGACTTTACACTATCCCACTCTTGTAAACAACACATGTATTGCTACAATTGGATAATCTTGACCTCATGTAAATTCCGAAACTTAATGCTGTTTCAGTTACTGGCTCACTTCATTCTCAATAGATAGTTTGAAAACGTCAAGGAGGTAAAGATGAGGGTATAAGAAAATATGTTACAAGTGTGGGATACAAGAATTAGATGAATGTGATTATACATCATAGATCATAATGTAGTCTATGGGATTCACAGACTACATATTACAGTAGGAAGTATTAACGCAGTCAGCAATTCTATTTGCTCTATTTCCATTATTTTTTATTATTTAGGTTTGTATTTTTGTAAATCATACTCATATTTATAAATTAAGGATTAAAAAGAGTTGAGACCCAAATTCTGCTTGACTCAGATGCTCTGATTGCAATAGCTCTACATATCATACATAGTAATCTGCCTCACTTGATGTCTGCTAAGAACACACAGTGATTCCTTTAGTGCAATAAAAGTTTGTGTCAGTAACAAGGTAGGATTAGGACTTGCATCTATATTGATATTATATGAGATCGGTCATCCTGAACTTGTCACCTTAGGAGTAGCGGTTGCATAAGACCGTTATTTGAAATTGAGTGTTGGAAGGTGACTGTATAGCACAGTAACAAATTTTAGAAGAAATTTTACAGATTTAGCTACTGAGATATACATTTCTAGGAAATTTCTGTTGTATGGTTAAAGATGTTTTTTTATTATTATGCTTGTATTGATAACCGGTAGTGTTGACTCCGGGTTTTCTTTGCATAGTGATTGATAGCATATGTCAGGCTTTTTAATTTTTTTTATTTTTTCATATATACCAAATGTGATTATTTAACAATATTTATTTAAGGACCTACTGGCACTTGCTTTCTTGTTTATGGATGATAATGCATGTGCTCATTGAGCAGGTCTTGTTGAAGTCCTTAGAAATAGAGAATATTTTGTGCATAAACTGCTTTCTAATGTTTCTTGATCTAAACCCTATAATTGAGATATGCTTAGGAGGCACTGCAAGATAGTATCCCTATCTCATTTCCATCAAAAGCTATGTATAGTATTGTTGCAGGCGTGAAGCTTTATTCCTTAGCAACAGCTCGGTACTCTCATCCATAACACTCCTTATTATTGTATCGTATGCATTTCTATTAGAAGACTTCATATTCCATATTAAATTTCTATAGATTATCAGATCTTCCTATTATACTAAGCCATGTCAAGAATTATGCGACTCTAAATGTAATTTTTCTTATGTCCACACTTTCTTACTGTTTTTAGTCATATTTGATTCTGAATTGTATTAATTCTTAATTTATGGATATGACTGTCTAAAATGAAACAAATAAAATTATTAACATCACCTACAATATGCATAAATCCTTATATTGCCATAATCTTAAAACTTCCACGAAGTATGATTGTGCCAATTTTTAGTAAAGTTGCTAGATATAAAAATACACATAACGAATAATTGCAATTCATGTTTTCTGGGCATTATAAATAGGTATATAGTTTTACATATATAGTAAATGGACAAAATGTTACTGTATGCATGTGTTTGTGATTAAGAAAATTTTATTAATATTAATGTACTTGTAATACATATTACTTGTTTAGTGAGTGATGGCAGTTCAAAAATCCCACAGTACAATAGCTTGACCAGCGCTTTTTGCACAATACTTAAACAAGAAGGATTTAAGGGCCTATATAAAGGAGTAGCACCTAATGTTTGGGGTTCTGGAAGTGCCTGGGGTTTCTATTTTCTTTTGTGAGTATACTTTTAGGAGCCTAGTCATGCATTTTATCTATATATGAAACCACTTTGCAGTTATAACTCAATTAAATCTTGGATTCAAGCTGGCGATTCGCAGCAGCAACTTGGCCCTACTCTGCACATGCTTGCGGCATCTGAAGCTGGCGTGTTAACTTTGGTCGTGACCAATCCGATATGGGTGGTGAAGACAAGGCTTTGCTTGCAGTATGGATCAAGTATGCCACAGTCAAAAAATGGGAACTATAAGGGAATGTTGGATGGTTTAGCAAAAATTTATCGGGCCGAAGGTGTACATGGGCTGTATAGGGTCAGTGCCACACAGGCGTGCAGTGGACTGTATAAGTTGGTAGGATAGGGATTGTTTTTATTCGCTGTTTACAGGGATTTATTCCTGGGATGTTTGGAGTAACTCACGGAGCTTTGCAGTTCATGACATACGAAGAAATGAAGGCATGTTACAATAATTATCGTGGGGTACCATTTGATAATAAACTGGTAATATTTATGGGCAAATTATTAACTCAGGAAAATTATATAGAACTGCACAGGTTAATTATATTAGAATGTTATTCTACAACAGGGCTTTTATATAAGCCATTCATTATCTTCTACTGTTATAGGTAACTAGAATTGCTCTCTTTAAATTTATTTTTTATAGAATGTAAATAATAGAGCTTTTTATTGTGTTTTACATTACTTTGTGCAAATTATTTCCTGTGGAAAATATGTTATAATCTCAAAGATTAACGTTTTATGAATCAATATTCAATTGATTCATGGTAAAGTTGTTCTGAGAAATTTAAGTGTAGAGAATGACTAGAGTACAATAGCATGGAATGTAATAACATGCTTTAGTTCTGGAAACACTATAAGTAGCATCTAATAGCTATCATTTTATAAAAACAAAATATGATGGTGCAAACTTTGATTATTTAAATTTCATGATCATGTGGGCGATAATCAATAATTAAATATTTAACAATTGCAAAACCATTTACATATAACGGATAAACAACATGAACAAGCACAAACAAATGATATTAAACACCGCAAAATGGAATGGATTTGCTTATCAATTTTCTAAAATTTTTGCGTTTTGCGGAAGAAACGATATATAAAAATATTTTTGCTTTATAGAATTGATATGTAGGTAGGCATTCATTGGTTTTCTTTTGTTTTATATAATCTAATTTAATGACATTTTTGGCATTAATCTCACCCAGGAGCGTTCTACCATATGCAGGATTTTTTACCTTGAAGATGTTCTAAAGTTTTACCATTTGCATAACCGACAACATCATTAGCTATATTGCATATGTTCACAAAGCTTTTAGTATGCTTTTCTACAGAAGAATTTTCTTTTGTATTTGGACATGCTAGCCGATACATTTTATAAAGTTTTTTTTTCAGACATGTCCTCTTATTTCATTAATGGTCCAGATGTACACTCAATTACTTCATTGATAGAAGTTATATTATCTACATGCTATTGATTGTACTGGTTGAGTCTTATGGAAAACATGATTTAAACCTACTTTTGCTTTTTACTTTGATATGCTATTGTTTAAACCATAGTTGTATTCTATGAGGTTGGTCTTAAAAGTTTCTTTTATTCTATCAGTAAATAATACATGAACATTTTATGTTATGTTATATTACTAATTTATATATGATACACTCTGTTCTCATACCTTCCTCTATCTCTTCAGAAAGCATACCATTCCATAAAGTTGCCACTAAAATACGAACAATTTGATTCCAATAGCTACAGACACAGGTCTGCTATTGTCAATCTGGAAAATGGCGTTTTTTCTATTTATTTCTGGCTGTTTTGTGCTGATTATTTACTTTTTGTCTTGTAGTATTTTATTCATTTAGTAATTTTGCCATATGGAAGTGACACCTTTCCAATCTCACCAAATAGACGTCAATTTTTTTTCTCTATGTAGATGGGACCTTGTTATTGTAAAAGGCTTCTTATTGCTCGACTAAGAGGATCAAAATCTAATCCCTAATAACAAATCTTAAAAAAAAAGATTCTCGTTTTGCTGAAGAAGCAAATCACAAGTGGAAACACAGTTAAGGAAGTTGTTCTCTGCTAACTAATATGGAACCCCTATTTCAGAGCAGTTGTCATATCCAAGCTTTATGAGATGTTTCTGTATCATTGTTTGGGGGATATTTAAAGCAGCTACCAATTCATTAACAGTATATCACAAATTTTTATTAACCTTTATGAGGTTTGTGTCTGTAATGAGTGGGCAGTTTGTTGATTAAACTTATGTCCTGCATATGATTGACTGGAATCATTTCCATTAACTCGTCTTTGTACACAAAGGCAAAGCAAAATATTTATGAACAGATTGAAGCACTAGCTAAGAACCCTGTTTTGGAAGGACATTCTTACTTGTAATGAAAAATAGGTGTACCTCGTTAACTGTGATTGTTCTAATTGTTGAAAATATTAGTTTGGCAAAAAAATCACCATCTCAATTTTCTTCATGTTGATGGGGCGCAATTTGCATTAGTTTCAAATGGGAAAGCTGTAAATGCTGAGTTATATAACAAGCAACTGGGATATTTTAAAGTAAAAGATTTGACTTTGATTAATTTTCATGCCATAAAGACCGCAGACAAAATTGCTGAACTGGATAGGATTGAGGTCTTGCCATATTCAGCTTAAGCCCTGCATTGCACATTCTAAATAGACATTTTTTGTGAAGTTGTAATTTTAATTTTGATCAAGTTGAAGAAGCATGTCACGAATTCTTTGTTTTGAAGTCGGCAAATTGGTACCGTACTCAGATTTGACAACTCGCAAAGTGTTAGCAAAAAAGCAGTGATTAATGATGGGCTGAAAATTTTGAAAATAGTTGCTATTTTTGATATTAATATTTAATTGTTGAGGACCTTTTATTACAATCTAGTAAGAAATGTTCACAAACTTGTGAACAAATGTTTAAACAATATGAAGTGATTTATCAATACTGCTAAATACTACAATTATTTTTAAATGACATTAGTGGTGTTACCAATAAAATGAACTGCATGCTAATACACAAGTACATCAAAACATTTTTCATCAGTATCATCACATCACATGTAAAAGATCATGATATTCAAAGGATACATGGCATAACACTTTGTAGATACTGTTAAAAAGTAATGTGGGATAAACTAACTTGCAAAATTTTCAGTTACACATTTATGCAAACGTTTTCTGATTGTTAAAGATTAGTATAAGTATGGTGTAATAATAGCTAATAAGAAGTTTAAAAGTTGAAAATAAGAGAACTTTTTTATAATACTGATTAATTTGAAATTCTGCATGTTTTACCATGTGTTGTTCTATATTACTGAGTTATAAGTAATGATCCTCAATTTTATGTTTTGATATATTAATTTAATTATTGTTTTAGACTACTCGAGAATATTTGGGATTTGCAGCAGTCTCAAAATTAATAGCAGCTGCGGCTACATATCCATATCAGGTTATTCGTGCACGCTTACAGGACCAACATCACAATTATAACGGATTGTGGGATTGTATAAAATGTACCTGGAGATTTGAAGGAACTAGAGGTTTCTACAAAGGATTAGCCCCATACTTGTTGCATGTTACTCCTAATATATGTCTAGTCATGCTTGTTTACGAGAAATTTACGAATAAGAAAGACTAATGAAGACAACATATTTTCCTGTATAACGAAGACTTAAAATAGATATTACTTTTTATTTTTGTCCGTTCAAGAATACAATTATCATTAATTTTAAAAATACTTAAAACATTAGGTTATTCGATTTCTTTGTGATAGGGATTCGTATATGTATTGTGTGTTAATATTTTTTTAAAGTTAATAAACAATATATTACTATGTGTTGTAAATTGAAAGATGTCTAAGAATTAATACCTGATCACATGTCTTGTATCATGATTAAAAAATAGCTAAGACTAATTCTCATTAATAATTTATATTAGTGCCAAAAGTTAATTTCAACTAATTAATCATAAGATACATTGAAACGGGACAAAGTTATATATGAAACTTATTACACTTTAAGTTAAACATTTATATGCATCTGTAGTAAAAACAAATTTAATTTTTATGAATGAAATCTGCAATTGAGATAGTAGTGATTTAGGACTTGAGACTTGAGATGCTTAGTAGAAGATATGATTTAATTGCAACGAATTTCCAAACGGTCCCCGTAGCGGTCATCCATCCATTACGGTCGAGCAGCGGACATGCCTTCCAGGAACAATACCGAAATTTCCAGTCATTTCTTGTAGCTTCCAAGTAGGCTTAAATATCACACTGTGAGGTGACCAAGGGAAAGATAAATGCAAGAAGTAAAACGTTTTCTACGAGTGCAACATAGTCTTAAAATAAGTAGCTTAAGTAAATTTGCACGTTATTCACCAGTGTGGAGAGCAAAAACGTTACAGTTAGTGTCAGGTGTAGGGTATTTTGGATTTGTAACGTGAGTGGTGAATAAATTAAAATAAAATGAAACATCGCCGCGAAAAAAGCGACGCTTTTTGATCTTAAAGTTGCCGACCTTAAACGTGAATTGGAAGAAAGAGTTTTAGAAATTTTTGAAAAGAAGTTCGTATTGCAGCTTCAACTTGAGCAAGCCTTACTGGACGCTGGTGAGGATTCAGAAAGTTTTTTTTTTTTTTTAAATTGCGGGTGATATGAGCACCATGCTGAGTGGGTTAAAAGCATATTTGAACTCGATTATAAATAACAATATGATGAAGACTAAAGACCAGCCCGTAACTTTAACGCTGTCTTCTTAAACGAATTATCAAAATAGTTTGAAACGCCTGCTAGAGTGAAAAAAAAGGCTATTGCTTTAATTGTTGCTCTACATGCTCGTTAACAAGCAAGGTGTCAGACGCCTCAAAAAGCGTTATTATTAATTCTTCAAGAATTTGAGGCAGACAGTCCGTTTTGTTTTGCATTTCATACCCAACAGCCTCGGATGACTTCTTGGAGGTACTAGCTGTGTGAATACTTATTGACGGCATTAACGATAGGGAAACTCGGCAAGCGATAAGATTAGTTAGATCAAAAACATCGATCGAAATGTTCACGCATGCACTAGAATTTGAAAGTGTTAAACAGGCGTCCAATGGACATGGTGATGTTAAAGAACTGACGGCAAATACTAAGGAACTGAATTAGGTATCACTAGAGTACTTAGCAGAAAAGGTTGCAGAGGTATTGAGAAAAAGAAAAAGGTGATTACGCTGCCGAAATTGTGGTAAGATGGTCCACGCCAGAAGTTAGTGTAAGACACGAACGACATAGGGCTTTTGGGGCCCCTTCAGTAGTAAAACGAAAACGGGTTAATGGGAAGAGGACACTGTTGATCTCTATTGGTGTATCAAATAAATGGAAAATTGTATGCTTTCATAATGGATATATAGGCGACGAAAACTATTGTAAAATTCAATGTTGCCAAAACTTTCGATTGTTTCCTGCTAACCAACCGGAAACTTCGGACGGCAAGAGAGATATAATCTCAAATAACCATTGGAAACGCTACCCTTAAATATTGTTTACTGGTAGCAGACAGTGAAAAGAACATAATCATCGGAATAGACATTTCAAAAACGTATGGATGTAAAGTGGATTTGGAATATGGGGTACTGAGATAAGGGGAGAATAAATTGTTCACCATGATTGAGACGGAGTCGTGACGTGGAGAGAGTAACTCATGATACCGTCCTCCCAAAACGCGGTGAATTGGTGGTAGATGCAGTTTGACATTGCGATTTTCCAGCAAGAAAAGTCATCTTTATAGAACCCAGTATTGATGAAAAGATCGGAAAGAGGATTCTGGTTGGGAAGACACTGGTCTAAACTGGTAGCGTGCTACCGGACCGCGTGATGAATGTTAATAGGCATCCTATTGTATTTTGGTATCTTCAGTAGCAGTCCAAGTCGACTGCATCCATACAACGTCAAGCAGAATATCTGGTGAACTGAAATAGGTGATCGTTATATCCTGCAGTGGTTTGAGTCCCGACCAGCAGACAAAAGTTAAAGATCTGTTGCACCAGAATCAAGGCGTATAACAATGGTTCAAAGGGCAGAACTAAAATCACAAAATAGATACTGTTAATACCTCTCCCATACGATAGAATGCTAGATGATTACTACTAAAAAAACAATTTCAATTATGGAGAAGAACCGCGTAATTGAACCTTCAACAAGTTCTGGATTTAGCCGGCTGTGCTGGTTAAGAAGAAAGTTGGGTCCACCATATTTTGTGTTGACTACTATTGGCTTAACGATGTCACGAGGAAAGATACCCACTCCCACATACTGATGACACCCTGGCCGGATCGAAATTGTTCTCAACCTTAAACTTAAAGAGCGGGTATTTGTAAGTTGAAGTGGATCCTAAAAGCAAAGAAAAGGCAAGTTTTTCTATTGCGTCTGAATCATATCAATGTGATGCTATTTGAACTTTACAATGTTCCTTCGACCTTCAAAAGACTACTGGAGACAGTGCTTAATGGGCTATCATGAAAAACATGCTTGGTGCACTTGGATGATATTATAGTGACTGGGAAAACGTTCAAAAAACATCGAAAGAACTTAAAACAGCTATTCCAACAGCTAAGAAGCGCCAATCTGAAATTAAGTCCGAAAAAGTGCTCTGTCTTCAAAAATATGGTGAACTATCTGGGATATATAATCAGTGATGAGGATATAGCAGCTGATTGGCTCAAGACAAAATCGTGAAAGAATGGCCAATTCCGAAAGACAAGTACAAGGTTAGGAGTTGGAATTGTGCACTTATTACGCGCGATATGTGTTGGGCGCAATAGAATTTTATCACAGTAGAAGACGACGTTTTATAGCGCGTATTGGATCTCAAAAAAAATTCCAGTTGTTGGTCCCAAAGAAGAGGGTTCCAGAAGTGTTGCAACAAATTGGTGTGTTTAGTGGCCATGGCAATTTCAAAGACTTTGAAGAAGGTTCGCGAGAGATTTTACTGAACGCATTGTAAAGAAGATATTAAAGATTGGCGACGAAAATGTATGGTGTGAGCAACGAATAATTGCCCCAAAAGAAACTAAAGGCACCAATGAGGTAGTATGAAGCTGAGAGTCCTTTCGAGAGAATTGCTATTTACATAGCTAGCCCATTCCCTACAAGTAAATTTATTCTACTGGCGATGGATTATTTTAGCAAATGGGTTGAAGCTTGTGCATTACCAAATCACGAAGCCATAGCCATCGCTGAGGTGTTAGAAAAACAACTGATTAGTAGATTTGGAGTGTTACTAGAACTACATTCAGGTCAAAGTCGAAATTTTAAATTGACGATGTTCACAAAAGTGTGCGAAATGCTGGGCATTAGGAAAACCAGAACATTTCCTTTACATCCACAGTCAAATGGAATGGCTGAATGCATAAATGAGAAAGTATCTGTCTAAAGTCATCGCTGACCATCAACGAGACTGGGACATACCGTTCGTCTGTCCATAAGTCTACTGGTGAAACAAAGAAACCTGAAAAAGACATAACTGAAGAAGACTACGTCAACGATTTGAGGAAATTGCAAGTAACCGGATAAAGGTTCGCTATGATGTCAACGCATTGAGAGCGGGCTATAAAGACATGGGTTGTTTCTAAAATTCCAACGCTCCTACGAAGGTCCATACGAAGCGTTGGAGAAGATAAACGATGTTATGTACATAATCTAGGAACTGCCACGTGGCAAATCTAGGATCATCCATTACAACTGACTAAGCCCCGTTGTCAAAGATGGAACGTCGCGGTTAGGAGATTTGATGTTCTCAAAGTGCGAGCCAAGATTCGAAGATTTTATGGACAGGTACGTTGTGGTGTCACAAGAGAAGTACAAAACTGGTGCATTGTTTGGCGCGTAATCTAAAAATGTCTAGAGGGATCGCTAGTGTATTTCGATCGAAATTTGGTTCAGTGGAAGAATTAAAAAAGTCCAGAAGCCAGGAAGACGCTGCGTATGTATCACAGTGGAAGAAATATTTATTATTTTGTAATCAAAATACTGGTTTATAACATTTTTTTTATAAAAATATCAGATCTGTTAGGATACGCAAAAAAAAACAACTAAAGATTGCATTTTTTCTAATCATTGACCACTGTATGATAGAATATATAACAATATGCACAGAAGCAGAAGCATTTACAATATTCCAAAATTAAATATCTCATATTTATAGAATAAGAAATGGGGATTCTGAACAATTTCAAAAACCGTGATCAAGAAAGCATTTAATGAAATTATAAGGTTTATTCGATTTGAACTAGTATAGAGTGAGTTGCCAGTTCTTTATCGAATGCCGCCCTAGGTAGCTGATAGGGAAATGCTGACTAGATAAAGGTTGGCAATGTTGTCAGAATGAAGGACAGACTACCTAATGTTAAATTTCTTGTAAGTTTACCAACATAATACACCACTGAGCATAGTACTGTGACAAGGCAAGATACAAATTCAAATTTAGTCTCTAGTCCATAGTAAGCTTTTTGTAGCTAAGGGGTATAAAGAATTTTCCCGAAGAAAAACGGTAGATCTCACCGATATGCCAATATTAAACAGAAAAACTGTATCAGAATAGGTAAAGGTCACTAAAATCCATAATGTGGCTCAATAATTGACCAGATTTAACATAGATATCCTGGGAATATCAGACAAGTAACATAGGAATTATACCCTATATTATTTAAGAAACAATGATACAGACCACCTCAATGGTATCATCATGGTCAAAGGAACACCAATAAATCAATAATTAATTTTCTTCACTTCCTCGGAAAGTGTAATGTTACTACAGTTAAAGGTAATACTGGTAAATATTAACATCATTTAAGTATATGCCTCTACATATGGCAGTCCAGATACAGAAGCAAAAGAGTTAAGAAAAAATATTAAAGTATATGAAGTGGTAAATATTATGGGTGACGTTAATTCTGAAGTGGGCAAAAAAATAAGGGATATTGTGGGAAAAAATTGTCTAGGTAAACAAAATAAGAGAGAAGAATGATTGATACAATTTTGACAAAAAGAAGATATAATGATCTCGAACCACCACATGAAGAACATTAGATGTGAACATCTAAGACGTGTTACTCAACATGTTCTATGAAACCAGATATATTTTATTTTAATAAAGAAGTGATATATATATATATATATATATATATATATATATATATATATATATATATATATACTCTGAATTGATGTAAGTTCAGATCATAATCTGGTTATAGGAAACATTAATATACGCGTAAAGAAGATACACATTTCATCCCACGTGAAAATCTTGGAAATATAGATATTATAAAAACCTTTATCGGAACCAAAACGCTATCCCCATCAAAAGAGGCATAAGAGAAGAGTGTGTTCTCTTGTTATTATTGTTTAACATATATTTAGAGACGATTTTTAAAAATGCGTTAGATGTATAGTAAATAGGAACAATATGTTAACACCGTCATTGATGATAGGATGATAATTTCAGATACCTTAGTGGATCTGGAACGTATGGTGGTTGCAGTAAGTCGAGAGAAAGACACAGAAAAATCGAAAATTAACACAAAAAAACAAAGTTTATAATATACAGCAAAACACCTATTGTAGAAGCGAAAATACATGGTAAAAGGGGACGTGATCGCAGATGCTTCTGACTTAAGAACATCAGACACCAAACACATTTGCTAAAAATTGAGAAACTTTGCCGAGATTGTTGCCAATATTCATGAGTGAAAATGGCACTTTAAAAAGATGCAATTTGACAAGAAAAGCGAACAAATCCAACGTTTACAAACTAGTGGATTTGCTTTGATACTAAATCGTGGAATCATTTATCTAGAATAACCAGAAATTGTATCTAAGCAAGGCTAGGTGTAAATCCGTACAATAAAATTTTGGACGTCATAGCAAGCATGCAATAAATTGATTTCTATATTTGGGAAAAAATGATAAAAGAAATTCTTCAGTTCCATTGACAGAGTTTGTTGTTCTCAAGCTGATGAAATCACTTACAAGAAGTGGAAGGAACATGATTACAGATAATTTTTACGAGGTTTCCCTAACCCTAGAACTGTTGAAAAAAAAACTATTGCCATTGGAACCATTTGTGTAAATAAAGGAGAATTGTCAAAAAACTATGTAAATCAAATTATATTATTCTTACAATTTATAAAAGTGAACTTTATAAACAAGTGGTTCTATTATGTTCAATGCGTAACTCAATAGAAATAGAAAACGTGATAAAAATATACCTAAAACGACTAAATTATATAATAACACAAAATTTAATGTAGACATGTCAGATCCAATGTTAAGAAAATACAGAGTGAAATCAAAATCTCATAAATGACCTTTTCAGGTTTTTTACAGAAATTTTAACATTGTTGAAACAAACGCTTGAGTTTGTACAGAGAAACTGCAATTGTGGATCAAATGCTGTCGTAATTATCAAGATGTTTGATAATGATAATTAGGGAATTATCATCATTATTATATATGCCACACTTTAGGCGATTGATTATACGCTGGCGAATAGAAAAGGGAAGTGATGTTACAACTAACGCAAGCGTAACTGTCAGAGTTGCCCCTATCCTTAACACTTCTATACAGAGAATGGTCTGAACCATTATTCAGATCGTTTCTGTGATATCCAAGACTAAGTCGCAAGCATTCCAATGCACCCCTTGGCAATTATTTAGTCAGGAGATCGGTAAACTGGTCCTTCCTTGCGATGCCTCGGATCGAGATTCTGCCTGCGCTTCTTTGACGAAATGCTATTGAATATCAATATGGTTGGTTCTTTTGTGGAACTCTGGGTTCAGAATCAATCGCCCAGTTGCCACAATACAATGGCGTCGGGATCATATTGGAAGCGCGTCTTCTCAACCATATCGCGTCCTTTAAGACTTGCTAAGAAAAACACAAAACCACTGGTTGCCCGTCATGTGCCTCTACAATCAGTATAGTATGCATCATAATGATCTGTCAATTCGAATGTTGACCTAATTTTTTGGTAGTGAGGCAACAGGTCTTTAGTCCCTTTTAAATATTCTAATGCTCGCTTTACCTCACACCAATTCGCCGGATCTTGATTTTCTAAGGATTGACTCTGATACTAACCGATATGTTCACTTGCAATGCTTAGAAAGAGAAATGCTCCCACAGCTTGTCTGTATGGTATGTTCCATTTCTTCTTCTTTTTTTTGTAGCCAGCGAGTTTTCTTTGGACATAGTTATAGTTGTCTATTGATGTCGATACTGGAACGTAGGAATCTATTTTTATATGTTTTAACAAACGTCGGTTCATTTCGCACTTCAGTGGTACACATGAGCGAAATTATTCTCGCACTGCGGTGTTCTATTTCTCAGATTATATGGGTAATCAATATGTTTTTTCCTTATATGTTCAGTTCGTGTGGGTTCTTCATTTGAATATTTGAATCTTCTCTTTCTTCAACGGCAGTTTCTTAAAATTCCTCGATGGCGTTTTTACCGTTATCTCAAGGGTTCGTCAATGCGCATGCTGAACAGAATTTATTCCTTTTCGTAAATGATAATATCCATCAAAGTAGTGATCTTTCTCTTGAGTGGATCCCAAAGTCGGCTTGTATTTCGTGTGTCGGAGTGGTCGACAAACAGATGTTTGGCTGAGTTCGCGTCCCCTTTAAGTCTCTTTTGTTTCGGCACCATCATTAACTCAAGCGACCCAAACACACGCTGTATCACTGGATGTTTGATATTAATCCATATCTCTGCTGATGTTCCAATTTTCTTTCACAATTCTGTTCAACATATAGGTCGCACAGTTGATGGCTTGAATTCAAAGCTCCGTTGAAAGACTGCGCTCGTGTATCCAGGTTCCCCCTATCCAATGTTCGGTTTTCATGCTCTACGGATCGGTTCTGTTATGGAGTCAAAGCAACACTTGTTTGATGTAGGACGCGCGCATCTTTGAGAACATCACTCAAATTTCTATTCACATATTCGAGATCATTGTCAGCTCCGAGCATGCAAAGGGTTTGCCCTATTTCACTTGTAATTTCACCATATAATTTTTAACGCAAGCCGTCACCCTCTTTGAGTCTTGGTTCTCAAAAAGTGCACTGTTAGATGACCATTATTAGTCATCTTTGAATGAGATGAAACATCGTAATCTCGCTAGCGATAACACCTCTATTGTTCCGCACAAGTACTCCGGGTTTAGTTGACTTGTGTTTGCTCGACTCAAATTTGCCGGGTGCTTATCCAACGGGCAGTCTTCACATTTGATGTCATCGATCTTTAGTGCTTTGGGTAAACCATCAACAATGCTGGTGACAGACTTAATTTTATTCATCAAAATCTGTATCATAGCATCGTACTGTCATCATCATATAATGTAGGTTTGCGCTTCTTATCGGGCGCACCTTCAGTTGGACATCGCGTTGCAGGTCAGTTATCTTGATTGTGGTTTCTGTTTATTATTGGTATATAAAGGACATCCATCATGGCTAATTTTATAACGTCGGTTAGTAGCTTAGACTCTATTTGTATCGTTCCTTTGCAGCACGCGTCAAATGTTTCTTCATTATCGAACTTAACTGTGTGACTGGTGTGAAGGTTTTGATTACTTTCGCCTGTCATATATGCTATAGCGCCGGCGTCGGCTAATCATTGATTAAGTGTTGACTTCGTAGCCATGCATGCTTCACCTTTGTCTTCATCTTCTCATCCCCTTCTTTGGCTTTTGATACTTATACTGTGTGTCTTATTTCATCGCAATTTGAGTTTACCGTTGATTTATTATTCTTTTAATCTTCAAAGCTGCCATTATATGCGTCGCGCTATCCACACCAGAATTAAGGACGAGTTCATGCTTTGTTAAGCTATTTTATATTCTTCTGGTTTTTCATCCCACGCCAGTGATAGCGTCGCGTATTAGGATGACAAATAGCCAGCACCTTGGTTACTATTTTTACTTCTTTCATCTTGACGCCAGCGGACTTTATTTGTGTGATCAATCCATCCATTTCGGCCATTGCTTCGCCCCGCATATACTTTAGGCCTTAAAACTTCTGTAATAGCGTAGTTCGACTTACCTGCCAATGCTGATCGAAGACTGCCCTCAAGTGCTTCCAAATATGGCGAGCGCTCTGACACTCGATGAGAGCGTCGACTTTAATAGGTGTCGCTGACGGTAAGAGCACCAGCGTATTTTCGTCCTTTTCTAGACCTACCTCTATGCCCATATCAATATAAGGAATTTTCACGTTGAAAACTCACCAGTTTGATCACTAAAACGAGGGACACTTCTGCCTTCTTTTGAATCCAATGTCGGACTTCTCAATCGCTAGCGCTCTTTACTTCTTGTTTGAACTTCTTCAGCAAGCACGCTCTGCTGTGGTTTTGAAATTGTCATTTATCTTATTCAAAACACCCGAGATAGAAATAAATCTACAAATTGGACCTGGAGTCATCTGAAAAAAGAATATCATTTCACCAATTGTGTTGTGATGACGTTGATCTTGACTTCACTGCAAATAAGCTGCCCTATTTGTAGGGGTGCACTTAGCCTCCGATATGCATTTTGCTTGGGAACTTGTGCTATTAAGGTAGTTGCCTGGTTTCATTTTGCAGTTCTGCTTAATTATCAGACAATTTTCTACTAGTTTTGACATTGTCCCTTTATCACGTGGGGGAGTTGTCAAAGTCTAAAAATAACCTTTTCTGATACATTAGTACTATAGAGATCTTGTTCTGTTTGTCCTGCTTATAGGAGTCTAATCATTTTATGGCTAAAACCTACTTAAATTAGATTTCTATATATAATTTTTATAATTTGATTTGATATTAAAAAACACTTTCTGAAAGTATTATTTTCATTAATAATTTTTAAAATTATTTTCTAATTTTATACACAGGCAAGGCTCCTATGGATCATTAAATTTTTTTATTACACTACTGATCTGAAATAGTGTATGTTTATATAAGCATGAGGTAGATATAGCCACTAAAAAACTAGTCTATTACTATATTCTCAGTATGGATATAATCATAACATCATATTTATGTTCTCTACTGAACTACAAAAAAGAATGAGACTTTCGGGTTTCTTTATTTCATATACTTTATTGCATTGTATGTGAAAAAATTGTATCAGCACAAAAATTTTAAATTCGATTGAAGTATATAATACCTCAACATATTGTCACCCGAGTGATGTTAAGTGTAATGTGAAAAGGTTGATCGTGAAAAAGTTACACAAAATCGACATATAAAATCTTTATTTCCATAAAATAGGACAGCATTGTGATCGAATTTAGTTAAAATTTTATGTGAGCCACATGTAATATAATCAGTAATATGGAGGAATATGTACATTGGATAAACTCAGTTAACAAGAAATTAATACATAGTCTTACAGTGACATTGGAATGTACTATTAGATAATAAATAAGTTTTTCTGTAATGAAAATGTCATAGAGATTTACTAAAAATTATTACAATACAAAATTGAAAGTAAACTCATAACTATACATGGTTTATATACATATACATACTAATGAGTACACCTTCAACTAACAATACTGCATTATAGAGAACACAAAACAGGTGTAGGGTAATATTGAACTATATTTATTGTATTAATTTAGTCAATAGATCATTTTATGAATTTTTAAAATCTTCCCAAGTCGTTGCTTTACAGTTTTCATCCCTTTACGTTGCTTGTGTGAGATTACTGTTAAATTAAATAAAGATTACTCATTTAAATGACTTGTGATAAAAAAGAAAAGTATACCAGGGTTAGAAGTACCGGGCAACATGCTGTTGGATGAAGTACTAGACAATGACGTGGCATTTTTCATAACAGGTTTGGGCTTGACTTTCCTACGGCGATACTGTCTTTTAGTCGTCTGTAAAAGAAAGAAATCAAAAAATGGCACATTTTAGACGTTTTCATACTTTTTCTGGACTTTCTGTCGCTCTTTTAGCAGCTGCAGCTTCTAGAACCTTCTCCACAGCCTGCTTTTTGGTACCTTCTCTCATCGGCCTATTCATTTTAGGTAGAAGCGGGCCGACCCTTGCTTTTGGATTCCAAGCCTCATCTATTTTTGATCGTCCTCTTGGTTTGAAAATATGGATCTCTTCATCATCAGAGTTGTCTAATGATGGATAAACTGCAAGGAAACCAAATTATCATGACAACTGAAAAAATAAAAGTATCATACTATAATCTTCATCTTGATGAACATTATTGATATTTTCCTCATCAAGGGGACTATCAGATGAATGTTGTTTGCGTGTGGTTGGGCTATTATTTGAGTCATAGATCTGGCTGATCGAAAGCATTCCCGCTATAGCATCTTCGGTAGATGCAGACGTTCTATGAAAAACAGTTTTTTTGCACAAATACCAAACAATAAATAGCATCACATACTTACTCCACAATTTTGTTTGTTAGAGCAGAGGCTTCCAATAAAGACTCAATGCCATTTTTTGGCAAGTCTTTGTTATCTGTGGTTAGTTCAGGTTTAGATTTTTTATTTTTCATGCACCACGTTGCTACAACATTTAAGTGAACAAAATAAAAAATACCACTGCATTAACATAAAAATACATACTGGTGGATTTACTCTTCAAAGATCTAGCCACCACAGACTTTTTCTTAGCTTTCCTTTGATTCTCATCAATTGTTAAAATACCCTCTTCTTTTTCACTGTCATCATGGAAATCATATATAGATTTTGTATTAACTGGTGATATTAAATTATTTACAACAGAAGCATTTGTCACATCAAGTTGTCGATTATGTGTAAAATAATCCCTGGTCCTGCAAAGTTATGATTTATAGTGTAATAAATAAACTGCCATCAAGTCGTACCCCAATTTGAATTTTAAAACAGCGCCTCCTCTATGAATAGCTGTAGTTTCCTCAGGCCGACAGAGAGAATGAGAGCTCCAGTCTGAACTAGACAATTCGCTGGTAGTAGAATATGGTTTACTAGTAGAATAAGGATACATTGCTGGCTTTGGCAATGTTAACTTAATAGGTGGAGTTGCTGTGCGTTCAGCTTTTGTTTCAGTAAAGTACTGTAAAAAAAACAATTAACACTTTATATACACACACATAATGATTAGAGAGTTGCAGATATCTATTTTTTAAAGTAGATCACTTGAACTAAACTGAAATGAAGATAAATAATATGTAAACAGTATAATGAAGATAGATTTCTGTAAGTAATTATGTAAACATTACATTCTATATTTTACAGCAAATATATATTAGAAATTATTTCCCTTATCAATGGGGTAGTGAAAAGGGTTAAAATTTGCTTTTTGATTGGTATTGCCATGTTCTACTAAATTAATAGTTTGAGCCAATTTTTTGTACTTACAACCAAAAGGACTAAAAATGAGCATATTATCAGCTTCAAATTACATTTATATCCATAAACTATAGACTAAAGGGGATTAGAGGGAAAGCTGCCGAAGTCATGAAGATATGTAGAAGTGTATTAAAAGTCTGTGTCAATAGCAATCATATTTGTCTGGGAATTAGAGAAAAACACATGGTACACTTGTTGCTGCTGTAAATGCTGTCTCTACAAGTAGATTATGGTTTCTCACACTCATCTTGATAACTTTCTATAGGTAAGATTATTAGCTAATTTGAATTTGGTGTCACCTAATGAGCAGTAGCCAAGTTCCACATAATTTTATTGCAAGATTGTGGTGGAGATTTCAAGAGATTGGAAATGTTACTCAACAATATAGCAGCAGACATTCATGTAATACAATACCAATGAGAGAGAGAGAGAGAGAGAGAGAGAGAGAAGATAGAGAGAGAGGAGAGAGAAGAGAGAGAGAGAGAGAAGAGAGAGAGAGGAGAGAGAGAGAAAGCGAAGAAGAAAGATGACATCTTTTCGCCTTGTTCGCTTCAAGAGCTGCCTATAGATTTTGTGTCATCATGCCAAGAATTATGTGGTACACATAAGAAAAATCATATGTTGTAAAAAAAATGTATAAGATAAATATATATTCTTCTATAGTTAGCTTTGTATTTAATATACACTGATTAATGAGAATCATGGAAGGCAAAGTAATAGCAAAGTTAAACCAGCTTATAAGATATGAAATTTGCCGACTATTCCAATTAGATGAAATAATAAGAAATCAAATTTACTAATTAAAAAAAAAAGTTCCGTGAGA
This sequence comes from Sinelater perroti, assembly GCA_036346155.1. Taxonomy (NCBI): domain Eukaryota; kingdom Metazoa; phylum Arthropoda; class Insecta; order Coleoptera; family Elateridae; genus Sinelater; species Sinelater perroti. The sequence continues at coordinate 11,225,145 of JARFIY010000013.1, read as the reverse complement.
GAGGGAAAAAAAACAGGAAAACTGTGATAGCCTATGTGCTGATTGGTGTATGGTATTAGAAGAATTGGAAGTAAGAAAGATCAGGGGAAAAGCGAACACTGGTTTTTGATATAGTGGTTTAATTTCTTGTTATTCCATGTATTATAGAGCTTTCTAAAACTATTGAAATGATTTTAGATTACTGAGTTAACAAAATTATATAGAAATTAGAAAAGAAATGCTTGTGTAACAATGTAATTATTGTTGTGTATGGAAAAGGATTCAAATGAAGTATTACCTCATCCCAATCTATCATATCAATTTTAATAATCCATTAACCATAAATGATATATCAATGTTTTTTGGTGACAATCAAATAAGTCTCCTCTTTTTACAATCAGTTTTCCACCGCTCAGGTAGCATGGTAACCTCTTTAAAGAGGCCACTTTGCAAACCTCACAATATCGTCGTATTGATTGTTTCCATGACTAGATGCCAATTTTCGCAGCGAATCCAAGATATGCGAGCTTTCAAAAACGGGTTGTACATTGGGTGAATATGGGAAGTTATTCTAAGTCTCCCACTTTTTCTCTACCAAATATCCTGTACAACCTTTGCTGTGGCCTGAAATTATTATGAATAGTGATAGGAGATTTCACACCCTTCCTGTCCATAGATTCTGGATATATTTTGAGGAATGTTTTATAGAGCTTTTTAGTGATGGTTGTTTTTTTTCTTCAGAGATGTCAAAAAGCGATTCCATCAAAATCCATTGCCATAATCAACATCTTCCTTCTCTTCCTGAACTCTTACCTTGGCCCTCACCCTTAGCTTTTCTAGTAAATCGTGAGGGACAAGTTTTCCAAATTTTTTGACTAGACACAAATTTTCAGTCAAAATCCTCCAAAATCTAATTATGGGAACATAGCCAGCTCAGCAACTGACCATGATCTTGTTTAGGCCAAATACGCTCCAGTCTTTATCAGGAGTCATGTGATAAGCCTCTTCTCTAGTCTCTTCAATTACAGTATGCTCTTTGTTCACCTTGGTCACCCACTTTTTAATGATGTAGATAGAATGCCCTTGACGGCATACTTTTTTACAACAAATTATGAATGCAGCCTGATGACTATCTGATTACGCATCATTCATCAAAGATAGCAATAAATTTTTGTCAAAACTACCAGACGTTTTGATCACTTCGATTGTATTTATTAGCTAAACAAATGTGAGCTCACATGTGGCAAGTATCAGCTCACTGAATCAGTGGTTTATGAGCAAGGATATAATTTGTGAGTCTATCTTGGATTGGAATGCGGTAATAATAATGGCATATTTTCATGTTAACGTCTAATAGAAGTATGGTAATTAAAAAACAATGTGCAATGTAAAATAAAATATATAAAAATAAAAGCAGTGCAGACAAAATAAATGAGGTGACGGAAACGAAAAAATACTAATTGCCATTAAGACAGCAGAATAAAAGATGCAAGTTAGACCTAGCTAAATTCCAGAAACTTGCCTGTCTATATAGTACAGGTGCAGTAAGAATCTCCTTAATTTAATGCATATGCATCTTGAGAAATATACTAGAGTACTTCTGGTAAAAATTCACGCTATAGATATGTCTGCATGACAACTTAAGTAGAAATTATTAAGGCGGAGACATCATTGTCTTAAGAGGCAGCCAGGTTGCAATTAAAGCCTTAGCTAGTTATCAGATCAATTCTAAACTTATTTGGACATGTCTATAAAATCTTATAACCCTTGTAAACCATAACGGACATACTTTTATGTGGTTGTCAAGGTAGAGAAATATACTAGGAATTGAAAAACTGATTCACTAGTGAAAGAGGAATCAAAAACCACTTTTACTAAGTTGAAACCAGTGTTTGGATTAACTGAAACTACAGTTCACAATTGGGTAAATGATTGAATATGTAAAGTCAATTAAAATCACTGAAATTGTGTGGAAGAATTAAAGCACAACAAATAGTTGTTTAAATCTCCATTTATAAACAGAGAGTAAGTTTACAGGGAAAAACCAATTCGGTAACTTTATAATGAACAGGATTAAGTAGCATTATATTCAATTGCAAAGCTCTTATTCGAAGATGTTCATTTCTGGGAGGAATCAGCTTTTGGGAGGCTTTAATTAAGGAAGACCTGGTGAAAAGGATTACTTAGTTTGACAAACACTGCAAACCTTTTCTTTGAATAAGGGAACAGATCATTAGGATAGTAAGACTTAAGGCTGCAGTGCTTGTGGCATTCAATCCCTTCTCATCTTTCACTCTCCGCCCTATTTAGTATTATAGTATTAGATGAAAGTGTTATAAGGTCTGATAATCTGGAAGAACATTGCTGGGAACCTTAATGTAATATATTCTGATTATTGATATCGTTAATACTGTTAAAAAATATGAGAATACATCATTCATAAAGATAAAGAATTATTGTGAAAGCATACGCTTCTTTAAAAACCGTTCTAAGTAATTTCAATCAAAAAGAATCGATTGTAAAGATTATAAAAACAAATGGCTTGTCATACTTTTTTTTTCTTCAAATTTTTGAATAGACTTGGTTTCATCAAACAAATCACCTTTACGCAAAATAAAAGAGCTGTTAATAGAAAGCGCAGAAATCATAAGAAAAGAAATGGTTTGAGGAAGAGTGGGAACAGGAAATTAAGAGCAAAAAAAGAAGCTAGGGAAAGAATGTTAGCAAACGACACCCAAGAAACAAGAAATCAATACAAGAATGCTAGAAATTACGTAAATGATATCTGTAGAGAAAAGAAGCGGATAAAAGTGGACAAAAATGGAAGTTACAAGAGAATTTTAATTAATTTGCAAGGACATTTAGGTATGGACGAGGAAGGAATCATGAAAGTGTGGTAAAAATACAAGATAAGAAGAGAGGAAGAATTGCCTACATGGGAAGAATTTAAAAAAGTAATAAAAGTCCAGGACTGGACAAGATATCAATGGAATTGATAAAATACGCAAACAAGACAATAGGCAGAAGAGGGTTTGAGCTAATAATTAAGGAATGGAAATAAAAAGTTGCAATAATAACATATAATATATAAGAAAGGAGACCCATTGCAGGCAGAAAATTATAAACCAACATCGCTATTAATAATCACATACAAAATACTTACCAGTTTAATTAATAAAAGAGTACAGGAAGAAGCTGACAAAAAATAGGAAGTTACCAGAGTGGATTTAAACAAGGAAAATCACACACAAACCATTTGAATGATATGGTAAAGTAAATAAATGAGTTAACAAGAAAAATGAACGATATATATTTGTAGATTTCTAAAAGGCATATGATTCGTTAAAGAGAAGATAAATTATAATAGTTATGAACGACCTCAAATTCTCAAATTATAGAGCTAATACAAATGACTCTAGACAACATGACAAATAGTCAGGTTTCAAGGGCAAAACTGTAAGATGTTGAATAGTAATGTGTGGTTTAAACAAGGACACCTTCTATCAACTATACTTTCTAATATAGTGTTAGAAGCTACATTCAGAAGTAAGATAAACTGAATACCATCTGTCAAAAATTTCATATGAATGTGTTGTTTATGCGGATGATGTAGTTTTCCTATGCAGAACTAAAAGCAATGAAGACAGAACAACATATTGTTTTCAACGATAATAATAAGACAGAAAATGAAATCAAGTATTATGCTTCAAGAAACAAGATAAGATAGTTTATATGGGCGTTCAGATTTTAGAAGGTGAATATAGCAGAGAAATTATGGGAACATCAACAGGGTCAAGATGTGTTGGGGATTATAACAAAATTCTTAGTGATAAAAATATATTAAGGAAAGTTAGAGTGTATCTATAAAAGAATTATCTGGCCCTTAGTAACTTTGTGGCAGAAACTTTGGTAACTAATATAGAAATAAAAAAAACAAAGTGTGGGAGAGAAAAGTGTTGAAGAAAATCTATGGAGGGGTTAGGGGGGGGGGGCACATGGAGAAGAAGAAATAAAGAAATATAAAAAGAGAAAAAATAACAATAATTGTAAATCAGTGCAGAGTAAGATGATTAGGGAATATTATAAGAATGGGGTATGATGTAGTGGAAAAAGTGTGCAAAGTAAAGTGGGGTGGTAAAAATAGAAAAGGTAAACCAAGAAAAAGGTGGTGGGACAGTGTGGCAAGATCTGAAGTGTATAGGAGTAAAAAACTATAAAAAATCAAAAGTTGTGGAAACAAAAAGTAGACAACATTAGTCAAAGTGCCCTGAACGCATAACAGAATGATCTTACTCTATGGCAAAATTTCAACTCAATGTTACAATAACAAATTTTCTATAGCTAAGACACTGTAAATAACATTTCAAAACTTTCATAAAACTTCTTCTGAGAAGGAAGAATATAGTAATATTTTTTAGCTTTATTACATTATAATATTGGCGACGTTTTTTGTTAATATTTCATATCAAAAGTATCCTGAAACATTTCAATCCCTTAAGAGACTGAATAAGAGTTCGTGAGAAATTTGGTTGTTAAATCCTAGTCCATAACTTTTGAAAAACTATCTCTATTTCAAACATTTCTCAAATTATCAAAAATAGAGGCGCATGTCTCTTTAGGTGCATGGAGCTGGGTAAACTACCCAAAATAAAACTCAATTGCTTACATATACTCACTAGTACTAAAATTGGGTATACATGGGAACTGGAAAATTTGCTGAAGGAGCGTTTGTTTTGATCTCTAGTCGGATAACAACAGGCAAACAAACTTGTCATTTGTAGCCAATTGGGCATAGCTTGAATTAGCGGGTTAGTTACCTTGCTGTCCAATCATGTTTCTGATATAGCTGACCGTCTTTGCGCTTCAGGAATGAGTAGTGTGAACATGTACTGAAATCTTTATTTTGCTGTTAAGCACCTGCTTGTTAAAATAAAGGTGGACTATCTGAAATTCACGTTTTAGATTATGGTACAATGAAAGAAACGTATTCTGATTGATACTTAGTTCCAAACATCTTGTTTGACCTCTAAAGTGATGAGAAGTATTTCTGCTGGACATTCGTCCTCAAGTTAGGTTAGTTTTCTTCATTCTATCACAACAATTAGGAAGAAACAAACCATACCTACATTATTTTTTCAATTTTGAATATTATTCACCCCTTCCCCCTCCTCATGAGATTGGCTGCCTTATTTATCGTTATGTAATGTAATATTTGAAAGATGTACAAAAAATCAAATAATACACAAATGCAAATTTCTTTTCCCCCATATAATACAGCGTTGTGGTTTGTCCAATCCCCTCTTCTGTCAAAGTATGTACGTAATTTATGAACAGTCCTTATGTAATCAAAATTTTATATTTCAGTTTCTCTAACAGAAATCTTGATGCCGCTTGTTTCCAGTTGGTTGAAATATTGCAATAAACGAACCTAGGGGCCGTTCATAAGTTACTTCCATACTTTCACTCATTTATATACTCCTCTTACTTCCCACATGTTGGTTCAATTACTCTTTAAATGTGATATTTATAAAGAACAGAAAAGAGTTAAGCTGAATCTGCCTCCAGGATAATTCCCTGACAATCACACACATTTCAGTTAGTGTGCAATGATCGGAGAGACAAACCAGAACAATGCAAATTACACTCGTATCCCATTTTGGGAGCTGTATAACTAGGAGTCAATGGCTTGTAACATCCCAGCTTGTCTGCCTGCCATGATGTATAGTCAAAGGAATAGTTTTCTGATCGTCTAGACAATGTTATGTTTGGTTTTTAGGCAGTGCTGCTCACAAAAGCAATTATGGAATTCCATGGGGATCAGCCCTGCTCAATTTATACTGACTCATCATTTGTAAATATTTTTGTAGACACAAAGTCGTCAGAATACACCAGACAATTGTCTCACTTTTCAATCAAAACAATTTAGAACTAATTCATAACAAATTGTCATCATTCAATGATATTTCAGTATCACTTGTTTACGCATTTCGAATGATACATCAGCCTACTCACGCTAAACTAATGTTCTGAGTATTTCAAAACAATTCGTCATAATATTGCCCTTGTTAAATAAAGATTTTGTCAATTATATTGGTTTAATCCGTTTTAGAAAATTCAATTTTTCATATACAACCTTTGTCAGAAAAGTTTCAAAACTGATTTTTTAATTCTTTATTTATGATATTCAAACACAAGAATGTGTATTATTCAGTCATCTGATATGTATTATGAATAGACATAGCCTTGGAAATGTTTTCATATAAACTCACTAGGTGGCCGGGCTGTACTTAGCAACCCACTGTTCGGCTTATTGGTGGATTTAATTGGAAGTTATACGAGTGACAGGCGCAGATTCTGAGCAGAGGATTCTGCCGTAAGCTAGGGAAAACATGCAATATAATATAGCAAGCATGTGGTAATGAGGCATTATCAAGTACTGTGTTTTTGAAAGCCTGAGATTCAGTGCAAAATGATCCTAGAAATCAGCCACCCATCAACATCACAAATTGCTGTAAATGTGGAACGTATGAGGCAGTTGTTGCAAGAAGACCATTGTATTAGGGTGTACATGGTATCAGAAGAGCTGAAATTGAGTAGGGATGTAGGTCATGAAATTTGACATATGCATTTAGGAAAACAGAAACGTAATGTACAAATAGTCTTAAACATAGTTAACAAATGGAGAACTGTTAGAAAGAGCCGCAATTGATCCCATATTTGTGTTAAACATTAACATAACCTTTATGGTTCACCAGCTTCCAAAAAAGTAAAGTAACAATTTTCAAAAACAAAGATATTGTTGATCACATTTTTTGATGCTAGAGGTTTGATGCACCATGAATATATCTGAAAGACAATCAACTAAAATTTCAGTTGATAAAAGATTCATTGTTTATGGTATAACAACAGTAAGATACAAAGTAGCATCTTAAGACAATATAATGTAAGTTATTATGATGTAGGAATCACTGAAAATAGAACAATTACCTGAAAAATCTACATTTACCATTTTTGGTCTGAGTTAAAACTTTTTGGGTTGAAGTTGATCATTTTTCGATACTCTAAAACAGAAAAAGGCAAAAATTTGCAGGTGTGAAGCCCACTCAATTGAAACATTATCACGACCATTATCAAAAAACATCTGCAAGAAATATACTGAATTCATGAAAAAAAAGTTTTACTCTGCATTAAGTTTGAAGATACCCATAAAGCTGATGACAGTAATATGGAAATGAAGAAGGCCAAAGACTTAGATCCTCTGATGAAATTATTAGTGAAAAAATTAAGGATCAAGTAAAATTTCCTACTCTGGTTTTAGAATCATTAAGTATGAGTGAAATGGATAAAAAATGCATTTTATTTAATCTGGAACTAAGAAGAAAAATCCTGTTTCACATATACATATTGGAGTAAAAGATTACATTAACATTAGAAAAGGAGTCGATAAACAGAAACGTTTATGAGAGCTTTATTCTCTATTCAAAAAGGCACACCCAAATGTAAAAGTGGGGTTTTCCAAATATTATAAGACAAGGCCAAAATTATGTATTCTCTAAAGTGCCTTAGGAATGCACAACATCTGGGTTTGTAAATACGACAAGAACAAATAAAACTTTTTGGATGCTGAGTTCAAAGAAGTATTGCTCAAACAACGAACACGAGATTTATATGCAAATTGTTACAAATGTGAAATGTTCTAAAGTAAGTAAAGGATGTAATTAAGAAATGCTTGAAAAAAAAAGAAGAAATAGGGTTGATGATGATGGTACATTTAGTGAAAAGAAGGAAATACAACTTATTTTTACAAAATTTTTACAATAGATAGGCCCATTCAGTAACTTCATATGTTTATTAGCCCAAAAACTTATTAAACTTGCTTTATGTTACTATTTTGCTAAAAAAATAAACTCAGTACATTACAGATATGAAACAAAAGACAAAGTAATAGTATATGACCGCAAAAAATATGTGATATGTAATAATTTTAAAATACATAAATTGTAGAGGGATGGAAATAGAAGTTGTGCTAACACAGCAAAAAGAAATAAAAAAATACGTAACACATCCTTTTGTGCTATTCAAACAAAATTTCTGTAAAGTGAATGTACAGATCGTATCTAATCATATTATTGTGAAAATACCAATGTGTTCCATTCATTCTAAATCACAGCACTAACTCTTAAAACTATTAAAGTACTTCCTGTGAATAACATTAATTTAACAGATTGTGTGCAATAATTAGTTTGAAAGATTATGATTTATACATTAAATGTGGAACTGAATTTAAAAAAACTGTGATAAGAAAGGTCGCCAATGATATACTTTGATATAGTTATATACTATAGTATTTTTTTGATATGAAAGGTTTTGTGGAAACCTTGAAATACCTCATTTAGAGTATACTCTTAACTTATCCATAGAAAATTGTATTGTAACGGTTAAATCTGATTTTCATCAAAGAGTAGGGTCATGTATCTAAGGCATTATGGGTAAATTTCACTTTTGGTGGCAAGTAAGATACTTTATAAGTGCTCATTATCAATTCATATTATACCATTCAAAGATTCAAAGTCGTCTTTTTTTCAGTAAGCCAATAAAGCATTAAAAAATAAGTGCATAATCATTAAAAGCATAGCAAGTATTGTAAAAAACAGATCATTATTGTAAAAATTAGATCATCAATTATAATCTAAAAGAGAAAAAATGCTCTATTTTAGAAACTCTTTGAATTAAGCCTGAAAAATTTTATGATATCTTAGGTTCATGGATAGATATATCCCACAAGTAAAATCATGTCTTGCCTGAGAATTACGTATAGTTTGAAATTTCCTGAAGAAGTGCCTGAAGCCACTTCTATTGGATATTTCTAACGTGTCCAAAACCAAATCATTTTGAAAGGATTTTGGTCCAACTTGACGTCAATTGATTATTTTCTATACGGATATCCAAACAAAACAGTTTTTTATAACAAACCAAAGAAATTCAGGCAATGGCAGCAAATCTATTAATAAGGACTTGTCAAAATATGGTGCTCTAGGTTTAATACTGTCTGGACATACATAGTGACCATTTCCATCACTTGTTATGATGCCACCATATTTTTCACAAAATGAGATAAGTCCACTTTTGGTTGCCTATTGAGGATAATTATAATTCAAAAGATCTACTTTAGGACTATAGACTAAAACTTATAGATTAAAGAATAATTTTAAAAATGCATACATCTTGAGAAGCTTTTGGTGACAAAGGGTAGTCGACAAAATCTTTATTGAATGGCTTTCTTCTTTTACGTTTCGATTCTCGCTCCGGCTTCGGTGGATTAAGAGTGTTGATGTAACGTTCCGCGTGGCGTATTTCTTTTGAAATATCCTTAATTAATTTGGATGAATTTATTCCACTTGGTATCTGATCTCTTGTGCCAGTATTGTACTATAAATTGAAGTTAAAGAATAATGTTTCAAATTAGCTACTAACGCCTACATCTTTATCCATATTCCACTGTTTCAGAGCTGATAATAGAGCCTTCAAGCCAGCCAGTAGAGTAGCAGGGCATTTCCTTTCTTCCGAGTTCAATTCCTTTATCTGTCCATAAAGCCTTTCTGCAGCAAACCAATTTATAGTTTCAAAATATGGAAATTTAAATTTTTCCACGGTTTTCGTTTTTTTTTCAACTTCGTATATCCTATAATTAAGATAAAAATTACGCTAAATACTAACTGTCCTAATTAGAACACTTACTGAAGTTGCATAGGGATATTTAAACTGTGCAGAAAATTTCCTCCAAAAACCAAAGAGTCTACTGGTGTAAGCACAGCATGGATCCACCCTGTTGGAATTAGCATCGTCTGACCTTGACGCAATGTGCATTTGTAGCAAGAATCAACCTGCAAATGCATATAAATAATAAAACTGATAAATATTTTGTGCAAGCATTTATACCTGATCCCCAAAAAATGTTTCGCTTTGATTTGTCGACGTCAGCCATTGTTGATACAAAGTTAAATTAGCGGGAGTAGGTCTAATAAAGTAAAAGATTTTTTCTCCTCTTAGAACATGGTACCAAACACTAGTGCCGCCAAAATCAATATGAAAGTCTGTGTAAGAGTCCTTCACACTCATGAGGCAATATTTTTGGACTTGCGGGGCTGGTATGTGGTAATTCCTAGGCCACATTTGGTTTACCCAATCTAATTTACGTGCAACTATTGGTGCTTCAACTAAGCGCGATAACCTAAAATTTGAAGTTGATCATAATCATATTAAGAGTAGTGGTAGTGTTAATAGAACAGAAATTTTTAACTATAAAGAGGTTGGCTCACAACATTTTTGTTTTTGTTGTTACTAATAAAATCATGTAATAATGTACGATGCGGACGGACCCAGATTCCATTGCTGGAGCTCTCTGATGCCTGGCAGGTGGCCTACTCAGTCTTTCCACATCGCCCTGCATCAAAGATGGTGCGTGACGACCGGGCAGAGGGCGAACGTATGAGAGCCTTACCATTATTAATGTACAATAATGTGTTGTCAGTTTAGAACTTACATATACTAAATTTTTTTCTACACAGCGTTATCTTCAAGGGGAAGATCATGAAATACATGATACAAGGAATTAAAAGGAGATTTAAGAAATATTAAATTTAAGGACTGGAAGAAGAAACAAGAAACATGGGAACATGAAGAATAGTAATAGAAGCAAAAACCCATCGGCAGCTCTAGAGAAGAAAAAGATTGGAAACCAGGGGACTAATATCAAGAATGAACATCCTTAGAAATTAAATTAATTCTTTGAAAAGTTCTACAAATTCTAAATGAGAACAAAGAAGAAGATTTTCACGGTGATTTATTGATATTGCTTGAACAAATATGATAAAACACATATTTTTCAAGCTAATCTGGTTTTATAATTTTTCTGTGGTTTCTCTTTTCATGCAACACCAAAGTTTTTTTGTTATCATGTTTCAATTGTTGTGTATCTATATGTTTTATATTCGTTATCTTGATTTTCGATATTCATTTAGAACAGTCCATAAGATGGAAAAGTTTTGATGATTTTTAAAATCTTTAAGATCACTCTTTTCTTTATCTTCTAAGAGAACTAGGCCAGAATATTTAAATGCCTGATATACTATATGATCAAAAGTATCTTAGTATCAGACACTCATGTATTAATAGGATGTCAGTGTACCTTTAGCATCAATTACAGTCTCTAATGATCTAGCAAGACTCTACCAGCTTTTGATATGTTTCTAGAAATTGCCTTCCATTACTCCATGAGGACTGCAGTGAGTTCAGCTACTGAATATGGACGTTTTGGCCTGGCGCGTAATTTGTTTTTCAATTCTTCCCAGAGGTGTTTGGATGGGATTGAGATCGGATCTCTGTGAAAACCAGTCCAGTTTTCAACACCCGTCTCTTCAAACCACGACAGAATAACCTTCGCGTTACAGGAAAGGTTCATTCTTGAAATGTCAGAGAGAAGCACAGATTTGTCAAGAATATCAAGATACATATCCGCGTTAATTCTTCCAGTTATAGGAACTGAGTGACCCCAGCCGAACCACGAAACAGTGCCAAGAATGATGCTTCCACCACTAACCTTGATTAATGACACAACATATTCTGATAAGAAACGTTCTGGGATTCGCCAAACCCACACACACTTATTACCTCTAGCATTAACATTTTATTTTTTGTTAATATTTTAATTGGTAGAATCTTTTTCTGATTTTTAATATCCCATTAATGCTATAGTGTTCATTTACTATTACACTGTCAGTTGGTTGCAATGTCTTTCACTACTTGCTACTACTAAGTGGCTCATGTCATTAGGCTATTTTAAAACGAAAAAACTTTTATTTTTTAAAACTCACATGTATTCTCTTATAAACAAAATAATTCTTGATTTATTTTAAAATTGCCCTCTTCAAATGGCCACCATTTTGTTTTTCACAACAGTGAGCTTTTTCTAAGGCATGTTCCATCTGCTATTGTAATGGCTTTTTATCTTATTTCATCAAATTTTTTCATGCTGACCTTTAATCGGTGAATATCTAAGCACTGTTATGATGTACTCCGTCTTTCAGATACACATACAGGTTAAATTAGGTGAACATGAAAACCCTTTCAAAATTTTTCTATAAGAGCTCCATCGTACATGTGAGCTGTATGGGCAGTATCCTCCCCTCTGCTGTCACAATGCTCCTTGCAGGACGCACAACATTTCCAGTATATTCCAATATCTTTCTATGGCGGTTGGTGTGTTATCTGCCTTGTCCTTAAAGAAATAAGAACCAAAAATTCTTTCTGCACTTACACTGCGCTAAACGGTTACTTTTACGGAATGCAGCTCATGTTGGTGGATTATTCTTAGGTTCTCTTTTCTTTAAAATATGGTATAACATAATATAATAAATATGATATAACACTTGAACATTCAACTAAAATCTACAATTAATAATTTGATTAACTACCTTTACTATCATATAATGCTTTTGATCTCTGAAGCATGGTATCGATTACATCGTCTATTGTTTTCTAAGGTATTTTCTGACATCCTTCTGGCATCACTGCCAGTAATTTGGCTTTATTATTTTCTGAGATCTTTTGGGCATATTTTGTTAAATAATGTGCTACAGGTTTTCAATTGGATTTATGAATGAAAACTGCCTCGGTCATAATAAAAGTCGAATTTGTTGCTTCTCTTTGCACTCGGTAGTGGTACACACTTCATGACAAGGGACGTCGCCCTCTCTGAAAATAACATTTTTCTTAACAAGAATGTCATCATCACTCAAAATTTCCATATATTTGGCAACATTTAAGGTGACGTACAAAATTAAATATGATCTGCCACCAAATGGCATCCCACATCATTATGCTAACCCTGGCATATTTTAGTCTTACGAGGAAATTTATCATCCAATTGGTTGGGTCATCACCTCCATACTCAAGTTTGATTAATATTACAAAGAAACAATGATGTTCTTATTTTTCAGAACTCTCCTCCTAAGTGGACGTAAGTGGGTGAAAAGCTACGATAGGCGTGTGATGATCCTATATTCGAGTTAAAACAATGCATTAAAAAAAAACAAAGATAACCCCCATACAAACTCCGGGTAAGCGATTCGTCAGCGTGATGTAAGCCAAACCACTGTGTTGATTATTCTATACAATAACCGTATGTATTCCTACGGCTTGTAACGCGTGCAGGAATTATTACGAATAGATTTTCTATCAAGAGAAAGGTTTAATCGCTGGTGTTGTTTTTTTGTCCTCAATCTTTACAAATAAAGCAAGTTTTGATCATCAACCCATACAACTATTGGCCAGGCAGAATCCCTATAGAATTGTTAAAGTTCATCATTAGCAACAGTTTCGCATTAATATTTGGGCTGGGATTATTGGTGACCACTTAGTCAGGCCAGTCGTTCTTCCACAACGCCTCAATGGCGCAGTGTATATGCAATTTCTCAGGCATACTCCGATTTTATTGCTTAAATAGGTGCCATTCGCAATACAACAGTTCATATGGCTTATACATGATGGAGTTCCACTTCACTTCAGTGGTATTCTTCAGTATATTAATAATTTTCTCAACAGATGGATGGAATGAGATCATCCTGCTGCATAGCTCACACAGTCATCAAACCTTTTTGATTTTTACTTGTGGGGCTACCTGAAAACTGTTCTGCATCCTAATGGAAAAAAGAACCAGTTAATTATAGAGGAGTTAGGACAATTCTTAGAAACATTTAAAAACTATGTAATAAAGATTACTATATCTCAACATCTCCCTTCCCACTTGTAATAGATATTTAAATTTATATGATCTTTCCGAGTTTTGAAATGCTTTGGCCGAGTATTTTATTTATTTTCCAGTTTTCGATATGTAAGTCAATAATTTAGAAAAGAGAAATTTATATTGTTTTTATATATACAGGGTTTGTTCGGAAAGTATCGAGAATAATTCAATAAAAACAAAAGTATTGCAAGTAATCATTGCCAGCGTGATCCCGTGGTTGAGGCGCGGACTTTGGTGTGGACGGACCCGGGTTCCATTCCCCGGTGCTCTCTGATGCCTGGCGGGTAGCCTACTTAGTCACTAAAAATAATTGACTACCTGCATTCACTCGCACAAGGGGTAATAACGGCGGTCGTTTAAGGTGCGGGGCTTGCCACATCGCCCCGCATCAGAGCGAATGTATGAGAGCCTTAACCTCTCAGTTTGCAGGCCGTGTTCCCACGCGGGGCGTTAGAGCCTTACTAATTACCATTACCATTGCAGATAATTGTTTATTTCTTGAAAATTCGTCAAAATAGTTTCTTCCTGCATCTATATAGCATTTTCAGCGTGCCTGCTACGCTTTGAAGCCTTCCTGAAATGCTAAAAACGAAATGTTGTATATGACCTTGGTCACGGCGCACAGTGGTCCAAATTATCTAATTAGGAGGAAAAAAATATAAAATTATTTTCCTAATGAGTACGATATCACTTTTTATTCATTCTGAATCGAATGAGCAAAATAAATTCGATACGATTAATAACTTTAAAGATATGACGATAGATTTCACGTTCAGAAAATTCATAACTTACTCATCATTGTCTCATACAGTATTTTTCTGACTACAATTAAATGTTTTCCTCATCATTTAGATTCAGAATACTGTTTTCTTAATCTCGTTCATCTTTGTGTTGTGCCCTATCTGGGAGAAATATGAGATCTGTAACTGAATATTGTGTTCACGACAGTATCGCATATCTTTATTACGACCTTCCTCTGCTTCCTCAGATAAATTTCCAATGGGCAAAAGAACATGATTGATTACTTCATGCCCATGCAACAAAACTTTCTGAACGGATGCAGGCATATTAGTGCCATGGGTACAAATTAACAAAAAGTTCAGCTGTTTCATAAGTATATCTTCTGAATTTTTCGATATTTATGATAGAACCACTTGACAATACTTGCAAAATTGTTAAAAATTTATTAACTATGGTTACATTAAATCCAGTGATTGACACAGACACTTCCGGGTATCTAAAAAACCTGCGAGCGGTATGTCTATCGTTGGTAGGTCCAAAACCTTGCTTTGTTTGATCTACCAACAGTCCAGTTTCATCTCTAAATCTTTTTATAATTTCATCTTTTCTTCTCTTTAACAATTTTTTGTTCTCTTCACCCCTGACGCTATTGCTTTATATCCAATCGATATGACACGTGAATAAAGATTTTGAAAAACCTTATCCATGCGTGAAAGGTTGATAAACCAAATGCAATTGTTTTAGTTTTTATTGGTTTCATTTTTACCATTTCGAGTTTGTTCATCTCTGATATCGCATTACATAGATAACAATTCTGTGACAATGTATTTGTTAATGAATTGTATATTTTCCTATCGATAATCGTAAATAAATAATTGTGGTGAATCTTGACACTGATTTCTTGAATTTTAATAGTAGTAGGCTGAAGGTTATCAATTTGATGCTAAATTATTTCTTTTTCACGTTAAAATTAAAGCGGAGGTTTCTTTTTGAAATAGAAAGAAAAGAGGTCGACGATACCTAGTTGAGCCTGGTCGAGGATTTTTCCACAAAATTAAAGATTCTTCATTTGGATTTGTTAAAAAGCTTTTAATTTCGATAGGCAAATGAGGACATGAAAAGATATAATTCACATACACTACCTTCAAAGTTTAAAAACTTCTGTTTATATTGACTTTGTCCGGAAGTGCCATCGAAACCCCATTTGTATGTCATTTCTAAAGAAGTAGCATCTATATAGCGTGCGATCGAAAAATTTGTTCCTTGCTTCGAACTAATCTTTCAATTGTTTTATCAGCAATTGCTTGTAAGTCAACACAAGCTGAGGTCTCTATTATTGTGTATGACTCCTTCTTTAAGTAGCATTTCGTCTTAGCTTTTAATATCAAATTTTACGAAAAGTAAATATATTAAAACCTTTTTTAGAGCACGCTAATCGAAGAGTTGTATATAAATGTTTTGATAATTTTAAATCTAGAAGTAGTGCCAGAGCTTCAACTGGTGAAAATTATTTCGTCTGATTTTCAGAATATTACAACTGTTTCTTTATTGTAACTACTTTCGTTGGAGATTGTACTATCTGAACAATTGTAGCTGCTGCTCTGCCCATGGCGGTGATTTTGCACAGGAAATAGTGACAGAACTGTCTGGTTCCAAAATAACTTGTTCATCTAGCTATTGAGCATATTTGCTTTCTAATAATTTGAAGGTTCTGTGACACTAAATCCAATAACGCTTTAAAACTATTGTGAAACTATATACATATTTTTTGATAGCAACATTAAAAAAATTTGACCTCCTGTACTTTTTAATTTGTTTTTTAAATACTTTATAGGGATGTGACAATGTTTAGTTACAGTCGACTGCATAAGTCCTAATTCTTTTAGATAAAGAACCATATCTTGCCGAGTTGTGGCACACTCGTGACCTACAGAAAAAAAATTATTTCTTACAAACTGGCAACTAAAGGCAAAAAACTATTCAATTTATATCAAGTACAAGAGTGTTACTCTTGCTTAAAATTAAATTCAATTAGTAACATTTAGTAACTTGGACTTTCCACTCTACAAAAAACTGATACTATGAATATCAAGATGTCCTCAAATATAAACAATAATTTGAACAACGAAATTGAAATAAATCCGTAGTTTATCCATACCTTCAACTGCTGAATTTATAATATTATGAATATAAAAGATCTTTATAACAGCTAGATAATCAAAACACACGTTTTAATGCGCGTCATTTTGCAACAAGCGATTGACTATTGTGAAATAATCATGCGACGCCGAAGCGACACTTGCCTCCGCAATTTGTTTCATTGTTGAATAAACTAATACCAGAGGTCACTTCGTGTCTCAGTAGGATGAATAATACATAAAATATTCACCAATACTTACATTTTTTTACTTTCAATTTCGGACTTTTTTCCTCCTGCTTATGCTATCTGGCCCACTGTGCGCCGGTTTGAACCCTCTCTACCGACCCAAAATGGGTTCTTTTCAGACTGGATTTGGGTTTTTAGAAACAGAAAAAAGTCAGGCGGAGCTAAATCCGGCGGTTGGAGCAACTCTGCCACGTTGTGCTTGACCAAAAAATTTTCAGACCCAACGGTTTTTAGTAAATTCAACTCCCGTGCTATTAATCGAACACTTGAACATCGATCAAAGTCCAAAAATGGTTTCACTTTTACCAAAGTTTCATCACTACGGCTTGTTGACGGACACCCTTTGCGTTCTTCGTCTTCCATGGCTTCTCTTGCGTCACGAAACATCTTGTGCCATTCAAAAATTCTCACTTTCGACATGGCTTCCTTCCTGTAGGCTTCCCTTATCAGCATCAAAGTCTCGATCCCGGATTTTTTGGGTTTGACATAAAACTTCACCGCATAACGTTGCTCTAATGTACGCTGCATGTAGAGTCCATGATATATCACCAAAACACGGTTTGCGAAAAGCGCGATTTTCACTTTCTCAAGGCTCGGAGGCAACTTAGCCGGGTCACATTCCTTAACTAAGATCCCCCCCTCGCCATTTAACCCGCCGAAAATCATGTCCCTCTAGCCCTTCTGGTTGGCTAGAAAAATCATTTTCGATACTTTTTGGACAAACCGTGTATATATCTATCTGAATTTGATCAATGGATCTATAAATCTGAATTTGTTCAAAATTACTGACTAAGTAAAATAGTTCAGCTTTTTAACTAGTAGTTTCAAAAATAGTTATTACATATGTATCTGTTATATTGCCGTTTTAAAAACTGGGCAACATCTACAAATGGTATGAGAACTGTAAAAACATTGTCATACAGGTATGCAATTATTGTGATTAAAAGTGCAAATTATTATCTATTGAGAAAGTCATCTTACAATTGTTTCTAAAGTGTTTTATTAAGAGTTCAGTCTATTTAATAGGGAAAAAGGCATTTCTACATTTTTAAGATTAATTAATTATATTAGTAATACTAATAATGGTTTTGGACACTATTTATTTGCCCTTAATCTACATTTCCTTTTTTTTAAATTAATACAAGTATCCCTTGGGTCCAAGTCCTTTATATTCAGTAAATGTTTTGAAACACAAAAATAAAGCATTTTTAGATTTAGTAAGGGTACCTTTATTGCGAAAACTAGAAGAGATGGATTTAATAAAAACTTATAAAATGGTGACTGTTCGAGATTTTTTGAATAATAAGATTTCACAACGCCCCCAAGGTCGTTGGACCTCACTGTCTATGATTTTTTCTTATGGGAGTTTATAAAAGACTGAGCTTATGTGACTCCTCTTCCTAGTACAGTGGTCAAACTGTGGAATTGCATAACAGCGCCACGGCTGTGGATCCAGATATGCTCGCAAAATTTTGGGACGAATTTGGCTACTCTATGCACATGCTGTGCATCCCGGGAGCATATTGAGCTCCTATGATTTGGTATGTAAAAAAAAATTAACCCTATAATATAAAATTAATGTTAAATGTCTATGTTAATTATTTTTCATAAGGTAAACATTTTAAATCGGATGGTCCTTTATGAAAAACCCTGTATAATAAGAAGGTTAATATTATTTAAGTATTTAAGTATTTAATCATAATTAAAGCTTTATCAGATAAAAGTATAGAATTTCAAATCCGAGGAAGGAAATAGGAACGCTACTTTGGAGTACTGACACCCGAGTACTCATGTAGATAAAATAAAGGATATGGAATGTGAAGCATAGAATTTCAAATAAACAATTACTACTCTTTTCTGTAGATTTCAAGTCGCCTGACAATAACAAAGGAGTTTATAAAATAGATAAAAATTGCTCACTCAGTAGTAAAAATCGAACCTTTCCATGTAAAACGTCAATTACCCCAATGTAGCAAATTCTAGCTATAATAGAAGCTGAGTAATCATTTTGCTTTTCAGCGTCAACATAAATAGAAAATTAAAGACGCGAGCTATGTTAACTGTAAGGGGAATCATCTAGCTAACTATAGGGGCTGTTCTGTATACAAAAAACTTTAACAAATAATGTTCCTCTCATTATGAAAGAAGAAGATTGCAGTAGCAACTAAAATCTAACGCAACCAAATCATACACACGCTCAGGTTGTAAGAGGTAATCTCCCAATAATACCACAACAAACTCCGATAGACAACATAAATGAGCTCAAAAAGATTATAAAGAAAGCCAAAAACTCAGAACTTTCCTTTTTAACGTTAAAAACCAATCTATGTAGAACTACCTTAAATATCTATTACCAACAGAAGAAACCAAAAATTAAAAGAATTCACAACTCCAATATAAAACATATCTTTGCAATGATACCGGCAATCCAACAGATCAAAAGAAGACTATGGTTTTTGCAAATCATTTAAGTGAGACATTTCAATCCTTTTCTTCTGAAATCACAACTAAAGAAGAGTACAAAATTTAATAGCTTCTTAAAGCCCCCTTACAGTTGTCTTTGCCTTTAGAGTAGTTTCTTTAACCAGATCAGAACTGAAATTCTCCAAAACTTGTATCCCCGTTATTTTTTGATTACATGTAAGGCATTTAAAGAGGTCCCCACCTATTTAACGCATTTTTAAAACTATACTTCATAGCTCTGCAATAGGAAGTAATCACGATGATTATTATACCTAAACCATGAAATCTTAAAGAAAATGTTGTATTTTAGACCCATCAGTATATTGATAATACTATCCACAGTAAATTTACGCTAATCCTTCTAGACAATAATTTAATTCCTTATCATCAGTTTGGGTTTCGCAAGTAACATGCGACCACTAAAAACATTCAGAGTCCTTGATGGGATTATCAAAGATTTTGAAGAAGAAATATACTGCTTAGCAGTATTTTTAGATGTATGTAGGCTGCTCGATATCTATTGCGAATTAGCAAACCTGCGCACTCAGGATACTGTATCGTTAGGTCTCTCTATAAATTTTTTAAGAACTGCTACATACTCTGATAAATGTAAAGAATCTTATATTGTCCAAATTTACAAAAAATTGAATCCGGAAACCACCAAACTATCAGTTATAGCAAGGTTTTTTGAAAAAATACTCATGTCATGTATACTACTGTTCTCCTTCAAGTAGATTCAATCTGTAGAGACTTAGCCTAGGCCTATGATAGTGTCATAAAATATTACTATATAAGTTAAAAGCTTATGGTATATCTGGTAGTTTAGTGGAATGATTTAGAAGTTACTTGGCTGATAGGGATATATTTATTTGTGTATTATTATGACTACGTTTTTATTTGTATAATAAAAAAAAACCAAAAAATAAATGGGTGTAAACATGCAACTTTCCAACTAGTAGCATTTAGTCCACTTGACCACTACGCTCACTTGATACAGTACTAATAAGGTGTACTAAATTTTAAAATGTTTGAGATGTATATCATCTCTGCAAGCAAAAGTTCGGTTAAACTAATGACCCAAAAGGTGTGTGTTTCTCTTGTTAGAGCTACTCCGGCCATTTTTAACCTATGACTTGTACTACATGCAACGCATGTGTTCTTTGTTTCGAGTTTTGACAAATTTTTTGGCATTCGATTTAATTTTCATGTCCATCATTTGAAAAATTTATAACAAGGCATTAATCTCTTCATTAAATTCACATGCTCTAGATGTGAAAAACTTTAAGTATCTTTTTAAAACAGTGTGCAATCATATTTACCATTGGAGCTCTATAAAAGGTATGATAGCACTCTTACTGGAAGTGTGTGCTTAAACAGCTGGCGCATTGTAGCAGCATTTTCGTCACTCTATCAGTGTTTAAATATAATTTTAGAATTCTAACATGTTTTACACAGTGAAAGGTTTATAAAAATTGAACAAAAAATTAATTGCTTTGCAAAGCAGACTACATTCTAAAATCATTCTTATTCTCGGTTCAAGTAAAGCTCACATATTTATTTTTAATTTGCTCACTTACCTTGTGATTCATAATGTTGATGTACAAAAGTTCATTTTTTGAGTATGATTATAATTTTGCACACCATTAACTTTCATTAATAGCAAAAGTATAACAAAAAACACAAAACCTAAAAACTGTAACTTTGAGTGTGAATGAAATAATCTGTCGTAGTAGTAAAATTATGACGCATCCTATATTAACTGCACATCTTAAAAATGAAGTTTAACTCACCCTGTATTGGAAAATTCCAAACTGACTACGTTAAAGATCCTAGTGCGATTCAAACTGTTGTAATAAGCCACATATTCTCGCAGTTTCATCTTTAAATCAGATTGTCTAGTGACATCGATGACGTCCAAATCCACATCTCCTCCGATACATCCTTCCACATCGTACAGGCTGAAATTGTCCTGTGGAATAGTCATTCCCAAGCCATCTTTAGTATCAACTACAATGGGATTATTAAACCCCTGTTGCTGCAAAACAATCTCGGTGAGCTGCTGTCCCCGCATGTGCATTACGATTTCATCTTCGCTAGAGAAGTGACGAGCACGCAACTCCCGCACAAACACCGGGGTGCCTGTTTGCACGGATTTGGATGCAGCATTCGGATCCCAATAATCATGTCTGTGCAAGTTTAAGTAGGGCTTATCTGTAAATTGTGCGAAATAAAAGATGGCATATTGGTTACGAAAACAAAGCTGCACTTACGAATAGAGGGGCCATAAAGTGGCACACATCTGGGACAGTGGAATTTCTCAATTTCTATTGCAGTATACTCTTGAAAGTTGCAGCAACTACAAAATTGTCTCTATTAGTCCAAACAAACATAATTTGATTGTAGGTTATGAAAGCATAAACAAATAATAGAGCAAGAGCGCCGGATGTAGCTTCCAAACATTTTAAAACATACCTGCCATGGAACCAGTCTTTGCAGGCGTCGCATTGTATCATGAAGACATTGGGGTCGTAAGTTTTTCCACATAAGCAATAAACCACGTCCATGATAGTTGTTTGACTTATAGCCTACGATGGATAACGTTGAGACTACATTTATATATTGTTCTACGTATTATAACCACTAAATCTTAATTTTTCCAATAGATGGCAGAACCACCAATCGCTTATCGACAATTCAATTGTATGTTTCTAATATAGGCAACTTTAAATCCAATTCTGTTTGTGATTTTGAATTCATAAATATTTTTAAATTTTTTTAAATGTACTTATGCGGAAATGAAAACTATAAATTTTAAAATTTATTTGTAATTTTTAACCTAAATTACAATATCTCTGTTGGAAAAAATTGTTTTTTTGACTTCACTATCAGTGCAATGCTTAAAAAAATATACGAAGTATAAAATCTAATCCGTTTATGTTTTTATTTTATTATAATTACAAATGCTACTTAATATGAATGTTTTATTAGAGATAGAGATATAAGATAAGGAATTCTAAAGACGTACTGTTCAAAATACGTGAAAGAATAAACCTACATCTCAGAGAACTATTGAATAAATAGGCAAGGAAAAAAATGCAATCAAAAGAAGTATTCAGGAAGAGTATATTCTTTTATCTTTTTTGTTTAATATTTATTTTAAATATATACATATGAGGACATTGAGATCATAGAGTCCATAAAGTCCATAAAGGCGTTGCTTTACGATCAGGTGGTGATTGAAACCTAGTACAAGAAAACTTCATTTTTTGTGTAAAATGTCTACAAAAAAAAAAAATTAATAGCATATAGATATTATCATAAAAGTTAAGAAACAACTTCTTTACATAAAATAAAAAATACGTTGTTTTACAGTAATACTTGGCGTTCTATAAAAAGTGACTTTATTTCTTTATCATCCTAGTAGTTCTGATTACTTTTTTCCAGAACAAACAAATAAATTTTATTTTTTAATTATACATGTATGTGGCTTGACACCCAATGTAGAGTAGCGCCGTATTTACGCTTTCTAACTCTCGGAGTGGATCAGTCCCCATCTTGACTTTTATTCTATTTTTACATATTTCAGCCCATTTCTTCCTATTCATTGGGGTTTCTTTTACATCAACTATTTCTGCCCTCTTTGGATCATTTTTTACCTCTTATAATCATTTCAATCTTGGTTTACTCCTTCTTCTTCCTGCTGGTTTCTATTTTACTATTATTTTTATTATTTTGTCTTCCTCCTTTTTCCAAACGTGTCCCAGCCATTTCGTTCTTTGTTGTTTTATTATTTTTTTATTATATTTTCTCTTTTCAGCTCTTGTAATATTTTTTGGTTGGTTATCTGTCTATAATTATTTTTTCTATTTTAACTGGCTCTAATATTTTCCTTATTAATTTTCTTTCCGCTATTCTTAGTTTTTCTTTTTCTTTCTTTGTGATTGTCATTATTAATTAATTTATTAATGTTTATATATTTTTAATTTAGTATGCTTACTTTAGTTTTAAAAATTGTTCTATTGGTATGGTAGGCTCTATCGTCGCCATTATTTTCTCGTTAATCTCATCTTTTCTTTGTTTCCTACTTCCTACTTCGTTTTTGTTTCTTATTTCGCTTCCTATCTTCATCAGTTTAGTTTTGTTCATGTTTATTTTTAGTTCTACATTTTCACTTTAATTAATTATCTTTTCTAATATCTGTTCCATTATATCTCTTCTTTTCGTTACTAGCACTAGGTCATCCGGGTAAGCTGCTATTTGTCCTCCTCGAATTTTTTAAATATGTCTTTTTATTTGTAATTTATACAGTGTATATTCAGCAAATCTTATGGTGATTTAAGTGATATATAGGAGAGTACTTAGTAGCAAGCTGCTGTAACAAACATGATGTTATCTATTTTATAATTTAGGAAAAAGTACTTATATGTGAAAGGATATAACTAAAACTAACCGAAGACCTTCTTCGACTGCCTTGCTTGTTTCTAAGCGTTAGCGACCATCATAGTAGTAATATGCTGGAATTCTTTGCTGCTCGCTACCGAGATCTGTCCATTGTCTGAAATTAGCCATGACATCTTTTTTCTTCAAATTGACTTTTTTCCTTCAATTTTCCCTTGAGTAATAATACGGAGAAGTTCGCATTTTGCTCCTCTGATAATATGACCTGAATATTGTTTTTGTCTTTTAATCGTGTCGATGATTTACCTGTTTTAGGCATGAATTTTAGCACCTGCTTCTTTGAGGTGTGAGATGTTCATGAGATTTTTAGTAATCTACTATAAAGCTTTTAAGTTATTTATGGTCGTTATTGCTAATGTCTAGATCTTGCAACCATAAAGTAAGATGGATCATACATAATATAAATAAGTTTATACGAACATTCGTAGAAATATTTTACTTATATAAAGCTGTTTTCGACGTTTCAAAAACTAAGTATGAGATTTAAATATGCGCTAATACTTTCTCGTTTGGACTCAATTTATCAAGATACATTATACACACACACACAATCTTTTCTTATGTCCAGAAGTTCAACTTAATAATACATCCATTCTACAAACCAATGAAGCTTTTGAACAGTAAATTGACCTAGAAACAACACATCAAAAGTAGAAAAATGCATTGGCTTATTGGAAAAAAGTTTTCTATGTCACTTAAAAACAAAGTTTTAATTTATAAAACGACAGCAAACGACCCCAAATGTTTGGAATTGAGTATATGAATATTATACAGATATTTCAATCAAAGACACTTCAAATATTAATGGACGCCCTCTGATACGTTCGAAATTAATATCCTCACGTCGACTTTTGTAAGTGAAGTAATCGTAGAAAGAGTTACAACACATAAGAGTAGCAGGCTATGCTAATCAACTAGTGCAACCCCTATCAGAAAGTCTACAAAACCAACGCCTCAAAGTAAGTCTGAAACCCAACTCATCTGCCCTCAATTTCCAATTTATAGAAGCAGCTGCATCAGTTTTATTAGAAGCTTCTGTATCACGTCTACCATGACATACAATTAGCTCGTAGAATCTGTTATATTAAAGTTAACACAAGAAAGTTTAGAGAATATTCTTGGTTCATACGATTATCAACATCATCAAAAAATGTTGAATACATATTCTAATTCTCAATACCGTTATTTTGCATCAGTGAATAAATTTCCATTGCAGTCCTTCAGAAAGTTTATTTTCTTTGATCAGATTCGTGGAGCTACTTTTATTTTTTTTATAGGGGTTAAGATTACCGTGTTTTTCCTGCAGTTCTTTAATTTTCTTTTTTTGTTTATTTTATATGCTTAATTTACAACTAGTCCAAAGGCTAACGAGCAAACTTGATGTAATACTTAATTACTAAACTAAAATACTGACATGTGGAGGGAGTGTCGCCCATTGGCGAGTCCCTGAATATACTAATATAACGAGTACTAGATAGTACGGTCTAGCGTTTCAAGTCTTTTTAATCTACGAGTGGTATTATTATTGTCTAGTAAATTTAGCACTAACACATTGGGGTGAGTTCTTATTCGATTGACATAGGTAACTGTCTTTTAACCTTATCTCTGATCCATGGAACTTTCAGGTCGTCGTGAAGTGTTTTGTTGGTAAGGAACCATTCAGCGTTGGTCATTACACGAAGAGCTTTGCTCTGAAATCTTTGCAGAATATGAATGTTTGATGTTTTAGCACTGCCCCATAGATGTATGCCGTACGCCCACACCGGAACTAACACTTTATTTTCTAGCGATAACTTGGATTTTTTCTTTAGAAGCCTATAGATCTTTTTCACCATAGCATCCAGCTGCTTTCTCTTTCTTGTAATATGAAGTTTCCATATTAATCGCCTGTCGAAGGTCAAACCAAAATATTTTACTTCCTGTTGGATGGGGATTTGTATACCATTTAGTGTAATCGGAGGAGCAGAGTTGTGTTTCGTCGTAAACGTAATAGTTGTAGATTTGGTTTCATTAATTTGTATGCGCCACCTGTTCAACCATTTTTGTATTATGTCGAGACTACTTTGTAGAATTGTCGAAGCTTGTAGTGGATCTTGGTGAGAAACTAATAACGCCGTATCGTCCGCGTAAGTGGCCATCATTGTGTTGCCATTGCATGATAGATCAGCTGTAAATATCTGGTATAGGGTTGGTCCCAGAACACTGCCCTGAGGAACTCCTGCCATTATTGGGTAGAGTCCAGACTGGCTGTCGCCGTACTTTACTTGATAATACCTCTCACTTAAGTATGATTTAAAGACATGCCAGACGCGATCAAAAGCCTGGCTGACATCAAGGAATACCGCAACACAAGATCTTTGTTCTTCAAAGTCCTTTTCGATTACATCTACGACTCGGTGTATCTGTTCTAATGCAGAGTGTTGTTGGCGAAACCCAAATTGATATTGGGGGATAATTTCTTCTTCTTCAATTATGGTTGCCATTCTCTTGTTAGCCTATTTAGGTTATTTTTGTCTATAGGATTTCTCATTTGCTGCCAGATTCGCCTGGCTCTTCTTTTATCCTCGATTTTAGTTTTAATGTAGAATTGATAATTTTCGATAACTTCTGATTTTTTGTAAACAGTCGGAGTTGAGTAGTAGGCTGCATTCTGAATGTTTTTAGTTAGCTGGTCTACTGAATTGTCAATTTCCTCTTCTGTTTTCAGTGAAGCTTTAATTGTTGTATTGTTCGTTAGGTATTCTCTGAATAGGTTCCAGTTTGTGTGATGGTTGTGAAGGGAAGGCTTTTTTTGCTTTGTAATAATAGAAGTGCTAATTGTAACTATTATAGCCAAATGATCTGAAAGAAGGTCGAAGGACGTTTCTGCTTTACAATATCTTGGAGATAATCCTTTGGTAACAAAGAAATCTACGGCATCAGGTACTTTATGTGGGTCAGCCGGCCAGTATGTGGACTCCCCGGTGTATATGTAGTTGTAGTTGTTAGCCAGTGCGGCTTTGTGTAATTCGCGTCCTTTGGTTGTTGTTAACCTCGAACCCCAGATTGGATTTTTGGCGTTGAAGTCACCGTCAGCTAAGAACCTGTTACCTAGATTGTTGAAGAATGTTTTATACTGGTTTTGTTTGACAGAGTGCCTAGGCGGGCTGTATATCGAAGCAACTATTAGTAGACCACTAGGACTTTGGACGTTGATTATAGTGCCTTGTATATAATCAGTTACAAAGGCATCCATAACGAAGTGAGATATTTTGTTTATAATAATTGCCGAGCCAGCGTGAGCTGTTCCATCGAGATGGTTGGTGTGGTATGTAGTATAATTATGGATGTTGAAGTAGCTCCTTTCCGTAAAATAAGTTTCTGAGATCAATAATACATCAATTTGTCCATTTGCATTTCAGGAGGCTACTCGGAGGAAATCCGTTATTGGTTTTTGGTAACTAGCGTGGTAAGCAGATTTATCATCATGCTATTTTGGTTCATTAGTTGATTGAACATTGATTCAAACTTAAACAAGAATTGAGTTAGTGAGATATCGTTACTGTTGGTATTTTGGGTTTGAATATTGTTGTGATGATTGCACGTAATTTGTGAGAAGCTTGCACTATTCACATTTGCAGAATATATACATTGAGCAGTGATCTGTACATTAGGCTTTTTTTGTGCTTTGTGGTCCTAATGAGGCTGCTGTCTTTCCTCTGCTTAGTAGAAGTTGTTGATAAATCTGGCATCCCTTGTAGTTTGCTGGGCGTGGTCCTTGACACAGTGCACAGTTTTTTCCTTTTTTGTAGATGGTAGTGTTGTGCTCTTCTCACACTTAACACATAAGTAGGGTTTATTGCAGTAGCTTTTACTGTGACCATAAGACTAGCTCTTGGTGCACTGGATGATTGAATTTTTTTTTACGTGGAAGTTAGACTGTTATCATTTGATGGTTAATGTGTTTTATCTCATACATTTTTTTTGTTGTTTTCTGCAGGTTCAAGATCTACAAAGAACATAGGAAGTGGCGTTTTTGTTACTCGATGTCGGACAGTTATGATATTACGTACAATATGGCCTTCCTTTTGAAGTTCACTTTTCATTTCATTCAGATCTGCCGTATGATGAGTGTTTCTAAGTAACACTCTGTAGGCCTTGTCTTCCTTTAGCTGATAGGTGTGGTGTGATCCCTTCATCTCTGAGATGTGTAATTAGTCTGCTGTATGAGACAGGAGTATTTGTGTTGATTTTAATGGTATTGTTTGATTGGGCCTTTGTGTAAAATTGCTCTGTTTCTATTACTTTTGTTAGGTTTTTAATCATGTTAGCATAGTTTGCTATGCCATATATAAATATTGGGGAGATTTAGAAATTTTCTTTTCTTCTTTTACACCTGATGAATCGTTGGTACTAATGTCGGCTAACACATTGTATATGTTTTGGGATGGAGTCGGGTTATCTATTATTAAATTTATCCCTGATGTACATGTAATTCGCTTGCGTTATTTAACTTGTTGCCAATCATGTTGATTATCTGTTATGTCCTTGTCGGAATCATCAACAAGTGCTGATTGTGTGTTGGCAGGTCTTTGAGGATTATAATTTTGGCTATTTATTGGTATTAATGAGGGTGTGTTAATTAGTGGTGGAAATGCCGATGTATGACTTGCATATTGAACTAGTGGTGCACAGGAATTATTTGATGCGAATTGCAGAAATCCAGGGTTTTGTGATGATTGTTGATTACCAAACACCGGCTGTTGCATGGTAAATGGGAACTGCGCAAGTTGCGATCGTGGTGAATACACATTTTGGTCAGTACATTGCATAATTTGCCGAAGCAGAGTTCAGTAACGCATTTAAATTATTAAATTTAAAAGGTTATTGTATGTGTTTAAACTTACACGAGTTGGAAATTGATGTCCTACAACAATGTAATAAGGGTTTTTAGCGAATCCAGTTTCTAATATGTCATTCCTTATAACTTTTGATCAAGGCAGCTTCCAAGCTGGAGACCAGCTCCTATTTCTGTCATTCCTGACATTTTTCACGCCTTATAAGTTTTGATCTGTGATAAATAGAGACATAACGTTTTAAGCATTCAACTAAGGACCATAAGTCAAGGCCAAAAATCAGCCTGTTCGGAAAATCTCGAGACCGGTTTGACCGGAAGTGGCCGCAAATTTTTGTTTATGTACAGAAGCCCCGGACATTGGTGAAAAAGGAGTTCCACGTCCGTACTTGTTTAACATTTATGTCAGGTACATGCTCACACTACGTTCTCTACAACGCTGGCCCAGCTCCCAGAAGGGCACGGGGCTCCTCTCCAGCTTTCTCAGGTCCCACATGACGGTAAAAAGGCTTTAACAAGGCCTCGACAATTTCGAAGATTTGTTTAGCCGATGGCGAGTTTAAATCAATATCTTCACTAAAAGAAAGCGACGAGAAAATCTGGGCCCAGTCATTATTTTCAGGCGCGACATCCCACGGAGGTAGAATGTCAAATACCTTGGCCTTATCATGGATACCAAACTCATCTGGAACTCTAACATTGAAGACCTAGCGGGGAAGGCCAAGCGGCAGGAGCATCTCCCAGGTTGCTAATATATCGTGGAAGTAAGCTATCTCCAGAGAACAAGATGACCTTATACAAGACCATCATAAGACTCATGATAACGTATGCAGCATCTCTTTAGAGTGATATGTCTCAAAAGTTAATTAAAAAAGCTCTAGCTGATCCAGAACTGGACTCTGAGGTCTATCTTCAGTGGTCCGTGATACTTCAGGAGCTTTACAGGGATGTCAAACTCACCACTATTAAGGAGACGCGACCAAACGATGAACTTATACGGCAGTAGCTAAGGTTACCCAAACCAGCAATTAGAGCCCTTAGTGGCTATAAGCGCCCGAAAATTTAGAGCGACCTATCCAATGTCATCCACTGGAGGTTCTCCAATAGTGAATGAGCATGTTAGGAGCTGGGACCTAGGCATTTCAAGAGTAAGAGAATGATGAAGTAAATTGTCTAAAATATTGTTAAGATTTGTACCGTTTTAAAAAATGCCTTATAAGCGCGCATTTCGATTATATGCAAATTCAAGGAAATGATTGGTATTGGTAAATAACTTTATCATTTCTTCTTCCATTTACACAGAAGATAAAATCGGCCAAAATGACATTCGAGGCGCAATAAGTGGTCTGTTCCAAAAGTATTGAAGCATATAACAAAAAAAAAAAAAAAATTACGGTTACGATAACAAAACCCTATATATTTAGTAAAAATGATACCTGAAATATTGTATGTAGCCTTAGTCATCTTTAAAGTAAGCACCTTAGAATCCTCTACACTTTTGCGGACGTGGAAAACTAGGACGATTGGACGATTGAGCTATTGCTTTCAAATTATAGCTGTACATTCAAGTTCCATCTCCGGTTGTGATCTTTTTGAAACATTTGGTTCATTGGTGGCAGTCCGAAGCAAGTCATTAGCACTATCAGCACGATCTTCCTTTTGCTCTGCCAAGATCTTCTGTCAAAATTTTATGCCTGTTAATTATCCGCATGTTAGTTATTGATTCATCTTTGAATCATTTGTAGCATGTCTTTACTCATACTGCACTCATTACATCATTCTGCAAATAAATGTTTTAGTTTTACACAGTATTTGACCCAGATTTATTGATTTCATTTGTCCTCATTTACGTATGCGCATTACAGTCCACCCTCATCTACTGCCAGGTTATATCGCAATTTTACAAACTGTTTTAATTATATTAACATTGGATTGATATATTTGGGGAAAATCTTGTGTTTATTATTTATGCATTTCAATGCAGCATTGTTTAAGGCAGTAGGGGAGCGTGTGGTAATGGCGACCACCTGAGCATAAATGGCAAGAAAAGTCAAAATATTTGAGATATAAACTTAAACATCAGTCACACAATTTGTTGATGTGTTTTATAACGATAATTGAACAAAAATGTATTTAACTTAGTTCACTTTTTAATATAAAAAAAGTGTGTTTGATCGTCAGTGCCCACTTAAGGGGGTAATGACGACTATAGTGAGGGCAATTGCGATCATAACACAATTTATGTAAGAAAAAGTATGTTATTGATATACGAATGGTTTGAGAACAAAAAAATACAGGAATGATAATAACTGATAAGACAGACAGAGGTTTTCATCAAAATTCAAATCAACATGTAAACATTAAAAAACAAAAAAATTAAATTTAAAATTTTAAACGACGAACCGTTTGCGGTGAAGCATAAAAATCACATAAATAATTTCGGGGTGTATCTGCTCCACTGCATTCTTTATGAGTCCAACGAGCTCAGTTTTGCATCTGTACCAGGTTTATGTCTTACCATATTCTTCACAAATGAGACATTTTTCCTCGTCCTCTTAAGATTCATCTGTGTCTGAATAAGCCTCTTCAACGATTTTCTTTTTTAACGAGGTTTTTCCTTCTGCTGGATTGGCCCGAGAACTTTATACTGTTATTTCTACTTTCTCAGTTTGCTGCTCTAACTCAATAAAATTACTTTCATCCCGGTCTGAGGATTTTTTTTCCAAGCTTCCCTTTTTTAGATAAAGTCTTAGTCTGCTTCAAATTGTTATTTTTTACTTTTTTTCGCTGCTTTTTCTAGTAGTCCTTCCTTTATCGGAGTCGTAGTTAAAACTTGAAAATGTTATTTTCTCCAAGAAACTTTGTCCTTGTTAGAAGGCGCAGCAGGAAATTTCTTTAAAAGTTTTGATTTGACTTTTTGGTGTGATTTCGTTCTTAAGGACCTCACTATTATGTCTTACTGTTAATATTGACGGCTTGTTTATGGTTGACGTAGAGAACATGTTTATTCCTGATGTAGGTCTGTTTTTATCCATATCATCTGATGTTGAAGGCTCTTGCGATGGAGCAGCTGATTTATTGTTTTCAAGATTAGCTTTTTCTTGCTGTTGCAACACACTATGGACAGGAAGGAAATCCTCTTCACAAAGCACACCAGACTTTATAGGATAAATGCCTGTTGCTCTGAAGCTGGAAACGGCTTTTTCAATTTTTGCCACACTACAGTAAGCTTCATAGAAGAGTGACGACAGGTTATAACGTGTAATTTTGTTAAAATTATTAGTTTTCATAAATAAATCGCATTTCTGCTTAAAGGCTTTTTTTAGAGGTCCAAAAAATGTGACATCCAATGGTTTTATTCTGTGCGGGAATTGATAACATTACGATCTTCTTGCTTCTGCAATAGTCACATTTCTCAATTGAAATATGGCTGCAGTGGTTATCAAGAATTAGCAAAATTGGTTCTGTGGATGTTGGTTTTATTTGGTTGCAAAACTGTTTCAGTTAAATAAAAAATAGCGATTCGTTACTCTATCCATTTTTTGAGGTATTACAGATGGCATCTGCTGGTCCATTCTTTTCTAAAATTGGGGACATTTTTTGTGGAGAAAAAATAAACATGGAAGGTATATAGCTGCCTGAGGATCTCATACAATAAATAACTGCGACTGTTTTTGCAGTAGGGTGGTGGTAATAGCTTTAATTTGTTTGTCAGTTTTTTGTATCGGAAAGTCTGATGGATCTGGTGATGAGAGATTTTGCAACTGAATGGATTTGGGCAGGGTGGTGATGGGATTTGGCATTTAGATAGCGGTTAGTGTGAGTGGGTTTTCTGTAGACAGTGTAATAAAAGCTGTCATTAGAAGGAATTCTTGTTATGAGACTATCTAGGAAGGGAAGGGAATTATTATGTTCAGTTTTATGGTAAATTTGATATTGGTATAGATTTGGTTTAAGTGGGAAAGGAATTCATTAACAGCTTAGAGTTTTTCAGTTTCAAATGGATTAAGCTGATAATGTAATAAGGACGTTTTGATTATTACTGCGGCTCCGCATGTGCATTACCATCTGGTTGATTTGCGTTGTAGATTGAATAATTAGAAATGCTGATCACTGTTCTATCGGTGATGTGTGTGATATTAACAACACATTAATTTTATTTAGATTAAATAACTTTTGCATATAGTTAATGAGATCATTTGCATTTCAAGTAGCTATTCGTATTACATTCGCAATTACGGGGTTAGTTTTATGACTAAGGATATTGAGCATAATGTTATTTTGGTTCTTAAGTTGTATGAACAAACTCTTAAATTCTCTTAGAAAGGCAGTTAATTCTCCTCCTATTGTAGTTTGATGTTTGTTGCTATTGTTTATTGTTACACGAGATTGAGTGACCATCACTTAGGTAGCAGTGCAGTTTTGGAAGTTTTCGTTAATTGAACGGATGGGCTGTGAAGTAGGTTTGGTGATTGGAAGGTATTTGGGATTGGGGTCGGTTTATCGGATGTTTTCTTTCTTGTATTTATTATGTCGTGGTAAATAGAGCAGCTCCTGTAATTTGCAGAATGACTTTTCTTACACAAACCACACTTAACTGGTGTAGTTTTAGGTTTATTACAAATTTTTTAATGATGGGTGTTGCCACATTTAGTACGCCTGTATTGTCTAGTACAGTATGTTTCGGAATTGCTATAGTTTTAGCATCATATAAATTGAATAATTCCTGTCTTTTATGTGGTGGCTCTACCTTAATTTTATTGTTGCAGAGTAATTCTATGTCGGAGATTTTTCTATTGGTATCGCCAAGTTCAAGAACAACATAGACATTGGAAATTAATCTTCAGTTATCCTATGTCTTATGTCTATTATGTTTTGTACTTTGTGTCCTGCTTGTTGAAGTTTCGCCTTGAGTAGGTATTAAATGATAAATAGGACTGAGAACTACTCTGTGGGAGACGTTTAATCTTTAGGTTAATACGTATGGTAGATTACGTTTCATCTTTTAAGTATCTGACAATTCGCTGATGTATGTTTGACGCATGTCTATTAATTTTTAATGTTGTTTTCTTACGTTTTGCTGTAGTACTGTGTACTTTCTACAACTTAAGAAATTTGTTGTAGCATTTGGTTGTGATTTGTACCTCCATGTATGTAAATTGGAGGTGATTTAGGGATCTTTCGAGTGTTGTCGTTGGTGTCTGTTTACATGGAATTTGAATCCCCATTTTGGGAGTTGCGCTATCTGTTTTTGGTACTGGAATAAGATTGATATATCTCAATACTTTTGGTGGATTTGTTGACTCTTCTTTTTTTATTATTAGTTAATGTTTCGTCAGCTTTGTTTATAGCGATATTGAATTGATATGTTTTGATCATAACGGTAAAACGGACTACTAGTGGTTGGATTAAGTAGAAAATTATGATATAAAAAGTGAGGTGAATGCCTGGTAGGTTAATTACGTCCCCATAATTGGCATTTAAATTACCAGCTTGAATGTGGTAATATAAAGTTATATTTGATAGCAATGAAAATAAATGTACGCTAAAATGATAAGAGTAAATAGGCACGATTATTGTTATCGTATGCACTTGACCGCCACTGTCAGCTCGAGCGATTTGAAGTATCGGAGAAACATATCTCTTAAGTGAAAACTTTGAATTCATTGTATTTAAATCTAAGCGCCTTTTTATACTAAATCAAATTTTCCAATTTTTTTTATAGTGGCACTTAAAAATTAATTATAAATTATAATAAAAAAACAACTATTTTTGACAATTTAAAATCAATTTACTACAAAAACATACAATTACAATGACCAAAAAATATGCGTATTTAGTAACAATAGTATAAGATACAAAAAATATACGTAGCCCCAGTCCCCTTCAAAGTGAGCACCTTGAGATCTCGTACAGTTCTCCCTGAATAATTTTCACTGTTCAAGACATTCTGAAAAGTCTTGTATTGGAATATCGAAAGACTGTCTTATTGTGTTGACTTGATTCTTTTCTGAAATATCTTCTTTTTCAAATTTAAGTTTTAAAAACAGTTGTAGAGTAACAAATTTGCAATGTAGTGCTATTGTTAATTATATCCATACACAGTCGACATTTTCCCATGTTCTGTTTGTTGATAGTCTTCCATAGGCCAATCTCCTTCCATGACTTGTAGTTTTTGGAAGATAAACAGATTGAAACTCCTAGTAAAACCAACTCTCCTTTAATAATGGTATCTAAGCGAATGCTAAACTGTTAGAATTTTCACTAAATCGACGAACCAAGTCAATTAAACAGATAAATAAATATTTTGTGTTGTGACAATATTATAAAAAAACCCAAGTAGTTATGCAAGATTTAAAATTAAAAAAATTCAAATACACAAGATTTTTAAATAGCAGACCAGTGGATCAAAGGTAAAGGACGTTCAGCGATAGTATAATTTAAATACTTGATCAAGTTCTAAAACTCGCGAAATAATGTGATAAGGTAGGGCTCATGATAATCAAATAGCGTTTAGAAACCGACAACGTTATAGGCGAAAGAACAACCGTGAAATGGTTGCTTGTTGAAATATACCTAAGAACAAAATTTGTGGTTAGAGGAAAATTTAGAGAGAGACTAGGACACTTTTATATTTACCGACGAGACATCCTTTTGGGCTTGTGGAAGGAAATTACCCCAGTACTCTAATAAACACTCACTAATCTGCATGTTTAGAGTTGTTTCATTAAATAAGTACTTTGGACATTACACCTTTTTACAGAAACGCTGAATGCAGAAAATATAATTAAAATCTCTCTCTCTCTCTCTCTCTCTCTCTCTCTCTCTGTATTTGTATTCTTCGAATACAAAGGTCGTAATTTGTGCAAATTATTTAGTTGATATATCGGCTTATGTTGTTTCTCCATTCATCCTTATCCTCTGTCAGTCTAATATTTTCTTCAAGGCTAGTTCCAATTAGTTCTTTAATTTCATCTAGCCAAATCTGCCCCTAGATCTTTTTTTTCTGTATTCCCCTATACAACCAGTTTTTCTAAATTTTTCTTCGTTCTACGGGAAACGTGCCCAAAGAATTGTAATATTTTTTTTGTACAGTGTTGAGGAGTTACTGCGATGCTCCTGTTTCTTGTATAACCGAGTTATTGGTACGATGCTGTATTCATTTTATTCTCAACAATCTTCTCCGGAGCCACATTTCAAGAGCACCGATCTTATAATTAGAAAGTGCGTTTCCGAAAGCTATACCTACTGAATCCAACCAATATATTAAAACTTCACTAAAGATACCTCGTTATGTAAAAAGAACCAGTCACTGAAAAGCGCAGAACAAGAAATAAATGGCAGAGAACTAGAAATATTTATGACAAAACAATATAGAACGGGCTTACCCACCATTTACCAGCTGCATTGAAGAAAAAGCAAAACTAAACCTTCAGGTACTACATAGCCAACTTATCGAACAACGATTGTTCAATATGGAGAGCTAGAGGGAGAATTTAAAAGATTTACCATTGCAATTTCACCACTTAGAAAATCCGATAAAACGTTGATCAGGATTGGCACTGACAAAGCAAACGGGTTCGCCGAACATCTTGCTCATGTCTTTACAAATAACAATCGAGAATAAAGAGAGGTTTTATCAGTGCACCATGCCAGTTGTCTTCATTTGCTCAAGGAGATAAAATGCACCGATGCCAATTAGTCTTCTGGTTGCGACCTCTATTAACAGGACAAATTTTACGTAAACTACACAGGAAAACATTAATACTGCACACTATTATTTGTCATGTTACGATTATGCCATCATAATTATGTCATCATAATGCCAGCCAAGTCTGGTAAACCACCAACAGAACTGGCACCATAGAGACCAATAAGTCCCTACTTTCATTAATGTACAAAATAATTGAAAAATTGCTGCTAAAAAGGACAAAAGAGGCCATTAACTTATATCGGAGCATCCCAACACATCAATTTGGCTTTCGAAAACGTCACTCGGTAGTACAGCAAGCCCATAGAATTGTTACAAAGATTATTGCACCACAGTTTTTTTAGATATCAGATACAATTAAGCAAGATTTTGATAGAGTTTGGCATACGGGTTTATTATTCAAAATTAAGTCGGTTGTTCCAAGCTACATATATCTTTTACTGAAATTTTACGCGTGTGACAGAAATTTTGAATTATCGACACATTACTGCTAGAGTGCCTTATGGAAGCGTGCTGCTGGCCTTCCTATTGCATCTGATATATAGGGCAGACGTTTCAACTTCAGCCAATCCCGAGATTGGCATCTGGAATCCTCAATGATCACCTTTATCTCGTTCAGAATTGGTTTAATAAATGGCGAATTACAGTCAACAATGCCAAATCCACCAAGTTAATTTTACTAGCAAGCGCGGAGTACGTCCACAAGTAATAGTTAACGGTGCATCTTGACCCAAAAACTCGCTTGGACGACCCAAATACAAACTAAAAGAAAACATCTCAAGCTTAAAGTTAAATAAATGAGAATAATTGGAAGGCCATCCCTGCTGTCCTTAGAAAATCAAGTTCTCCTTTATAAAGTCATTGTGAAGCCGATATGGACGTTAGGCATTCAACTATGGGGCCAAGACCTTTCGCATGATGACAAATGCTCCTTGGCACGTCCACAACCAGACCCAGGGGTTACATATGTATCCATAGAAATTCGAAGATTAGCCCCGTTAAATTTTAACCCACATTGCTTTCCGTAATCCCCCCAAACCTAATTCGGAATTCACCAATTTGTGGACAGTTTGTATATTGTCGGTGAACGCACCTCACTTAAAATAATATTCAATGCAAATATCGCGGTTTCATCCCCAGAAAAAAATAAGAACAAACAAATATGTTTTATTAGAGTTTCATCCGCAACGCCATCTTTCGGGAGCCGTGACTTTATGCGACCGCGTGTGTAGGTGTCGCTTCACGTTTATATTGCAGCAATAATATGGGACTCAAAGTTAGCTTTACCAGCAAACGTGAAGTACGTCCCCAAGTAACAGTTAACGATGCAGTTATACCAGTAAAGTCGGAAGTAAAGTGTTCAGGGATGCACCTTGATCCAGAAACTCGCCTGGACGGCCCACATACAAACTAAAAGAAAACATCTCGACCTTAAAGTTAAATAATGAGTTGGTTAATTGGAAGGCCGTGTCAGCTGTCCTTAGAAAATCAAATTCTCCTTTATAAAGCCATTCTAAAACCGATATGGATGTTCGGCGTTCAACTATAGGCGGTACGAAACCGTCAAATACGAACTTCTGCAGCGATTCCAGTCTAAGATTTTTCGCATGATGACGGATGCTCCTTGGCACGTCAATAACCAGATCCTCCATGAAGATCCGGGGGTTTCATATGTATCTAACGAAATTCTAAGATTAGCCCCATTAAATTTTAACCAACATTGTTTTCCGTACTTCCCCCAAATCTAATTCGGAATTCGCCGATTTATAAACTATTTGTATGTTGTCGGTGAACGCGCCTCACTTAAAAATAATGTTCAATGCGACTGTCGCGGTTTCATCCCTAAAAAGAAATAAGAACAAATATGTTTTATTACAGTTTCATCCGCAGTTCGGAAGCCGTGACTAAATGCGATCGCGTGTTTAGGTGTTGCTCCACACGTTCATGTTGCAGCAATGATATAGGACCCCGATTATAAGTAGGTTCTTCGGTAGCGGTGATTATTTTTATATTAATTCGTGAATTAGTCGTCAATCCTTAAAACATGTTCAGGATTTCCTAAACTGCCAGGGAGCTTACCCTTCTTTCCTATGACCTTCCCGTTAACCTGGGAGCGCTCCCAAGAGCAAACCCTTCGCCGTTGGATATTAATTGGCCTCTTTTGGGCGGCGAACTTCACCAGGTTGACGAAAAGGTTATAAAAAAGAAGGGAAGCCCCCTGGCAATTTGGGATATCCTGAACATGTCAAGGATGGCAACCAATTCGTAA
This sequence comes from Sinelater perroti, assembly GCA_036346155.1. Classification (NCBI taxonomy): domain Eukaryota; kingdom Metazoa; phylum Arthropoda; class Insecta; order Coleoptera; family Elateridae; genus Sinelater; species Sinelater perroti. The sequence continues at coordinate 11,186,500 of JARFIY010000013.1, read as the reverse complement.
TTTAGCACCGCTACCGAAGGACCTTATAATCGGAGTCTAAATATTATTGCTACAACATAAACGTGGAGCGACATCTACACACGCGGTCGTATAAAGTCACGGCTGCCGAAAGATGGCGTTGCGGATGAAACTGTAATAAAACATATTGTAGGGCACCCGCCCGAAAGCACGAGCGAGCGCCGTGAACGCGGCCCGGCAGGCCGCCGATATTGCCACATGCCAGAGCGAGACGACCGCGAAAGCAAGATAGATGCTGCGCCTTGCTTCCGCCAGAATTATACCTACCAACGCTCGTGACGAGGCGCGGCGCGGGTATAAATCCCCTCGAGCATCCAACGAAATTCGAAGATTAGCCCCATTAAATTTTAACCAACATTGTTTTCCGTACTTCCCCCAAATCTAATTCGGAATTCGCCGATTTATAAACTATTTGTATGTTGTCGGTGAACGCGCCTCACTTAAAAATAATGTTCAATGCGACTGTCGCGGTTTCATCCCTAAAAAGAAATAAGAACAAATATGTTTTATTACAGTTTCATCCGCAGTTCGGAAGCCGTGACTAAATGCGATCGCGTGTGTAGGTGTTGCTCCACACGTTCATGTTGCAGCAATGATATAGGACCCCGATTATAAGTAGGTACTTCGGTAGCGGTGATTATTTTTATATTAATTCGTGAATTAGTCGTCAATCCTTAAAACATGTTCAGAATTTCCTAAACTCCCAGGAAACTGACCTTTCTTTTTTATGACCTTCCCGTTAACCTGGGAGCGCTCCCAAGAGCAAACCCTTCGCCGTTGGATATTAATTGGCCTCTTTTGGGCGAATTTCACCAGGTTGACGAAAAGGTTATAAAAAAGAAGGGAAGCCCCCTGGCAATTTGGGATATCCTGAACATGTCAAGAATGGCAACCAATTCGCAATTTAGCACCGCTACCGAAGGACCTTATAATCGGAGTCTAAATATTATTGCTACAACATAAACGTGGAGCGACATCTACACACGCGGTCGTATAAAGTCACGGCTGCCGAAAGATGGCGTTGCGGATGAAACTGTAATAAAACATATTGTAGGGCACCCGCCCGAAAGCACGAGCGAGCGCCGTGAACGCGGCCCGGCAGGCCGCCGATATTGCCACATGCCAGAGCGAGACGACCGCGAAAGCAAGATAGATGCTGCGCCTTGCTTCCGCCAGAATTATACCTACCAACGCTCGTGACGAGGCGCGGCGCGAGTATAAATCCGCTCGAGCATCAGAGCTCGTTCTGTGCGTACCCATAGCCAGAACAGCTCTCCCCTCCTCGTGAGGAGCGCCCGTGCGTACCCATAGCCGGGATAGCTCCTCTACTTCCTCCTGAGGAGCGCCGTTGTACAGCCGGACCCCCAGGTGCACGGAAGTGCGTACCCATAGCCGGGATAGCTCCTCTACTTCCTCCTGAGGAGCGCCCTTGTATAGCCGGACCCCCAGGTGCACGGAAGTGCGTACCCATAGCCGGGATAGCTCCTCTACTTCCTCCTGAGGAGCGCCCTTGTATAGCCGGACCCCCAGGTGCACGGAAGACGTTCTGTGCGTACCCATAGCCAGAACGAACTTCCGCCATCAGCGAGCGCCCGCGCTCACTCTCAGCCGAGTGCTTCGCGGCAAATCAGGGCATACTTGTGCTACCCTCAGGCTGAGGGCCTCAGCCCAAGTTACCCCTCCAACTGACTAGGGGATACCCGCGCGTACCTCAACCAAGTTCCCCGGTCAAACGGGCCGTCATTCCCACCAAAAGATTCCACCAGGGAATCGCCTCCACCTACGGCTCTCCGGAACTCGCCACTTTCCGAAGCCCGCATCAACGCTTCCGCCGTCGCCCGAGAAAGGGCTTCACCAGAGGACGCCCGCAGACGAAGACAAGGTCCCCCCGGAAGGCGCTCCGGATTCCCTTCGCCAACAAGCAGCAGCATCCATCCTTCCAGGTCCGGCCTCGCCAGATAGAAGTCAGCGGCATCCGTGGCACCCACATCGGCATCGGCCCGCTCCAAGTCGCTCTTGCAGACTCTAGGAGATTCGCCGTGCGACGGTCGCATAGGCGCACTCAAGCGCCTCAATAACGCCATGATAATTGTACACACAAAGTTGTAAACAAAGGCGTTATACACAGGAAATCTCGTCTCATCGCGAAAGCCGCATTGAACATAATTGTAATTTGGTAATTTAATTTACTAAATAAATACTTAAATAAAGTTTTTTCTTTTTTGCAGTAAAGGACGGGTATACGGAAACAACACGGGCTAAGAAAAGGGTTTTGAATTAAAAATAAAAAAAAAATGCTCAATCGACAAGACAAGTATCGCAGCGACTTCTTTGTTGTGTTTTTATTTTACGTTAGGTGAGTATGCCTTTCAGTCTGGTACTGGTTAACATAGTACGGCAGGGCAATGAAAGTTTTGCGTTTTATGGTGTGTTTTCCCGTTGTGTATAAAATCTAGGAAAGAAAGAGTAACTTTTTGAAACCTAACTAAATTGCACTAACAGTAAATACAAAATTAAATTTTAAGGAACCATAGTTAATTACAAACGTTTCCTGTCTTTGATTTTACATGACTTTTTAAAAATGTTTTCGTGGACAGAGGATTAGAGACAACGATTTAAAATAAAAATCTCATCTAGCGTATCCATTGGCCCGGTCAAAATTACGGAATCTTAAATTTCGCTATTTTGGCGTCATAATAACCATTATCTACGTTTTTAATGGATTTATAAACCTGTTGGTTAAGTAAAAAATATTGTAGAGTGGTTATTGTCTTTAGCACTTTTACTTGGTAATAGCTTTGGTTAGGTTATAACTATTAACAGCTATCAAATTTGTATTTTTTAACTTCAAATTAGTTTTGTTTACTGACAAAAATAAGCTGCCGGGTCTTTTTGACTACTAAAAGTAATCAAGAGAAAACCTTGATTTTGCCAACTAGTTAATGGAAGTTTTTACTCCATATGCACCAAATATTTCACACAAAGACGAATAATATATACTATAAATATTTAAGGACACCATTTCATATAGACCCAACGATCAAGAAATTCTAGATTAAAGAAATAAGGCGAAGTTTTACGGAGTTAACTTTTAAAAAACACCAGATTATGATTTAATAACGGGAAATGTTCCGAAAATAACTACCTTATAAATGTATCAACTATTACTATAATATCAAAGGTATTTTGGTCTAATCTGTTTTAATATACCTATATACCCTACTGTCTCCTCCTGAAGGATATACAGCTTAGATCGTTTTTCTTTTGCTACAGATTTATCGTGACTTCACTGGGTTTTTTTTTGGAAATTCAATAGGACCGTTCTAAGTCGTCCAGATAACCTGTCGTAATTCAGATTGTTAGCGGAATTATGAAATCTTTGCTATTTAACTCGAGCACTTCACTTGTTTATTTTTAGTAGGCGTAGCTTCCCAGACAGCTTCTTAGATGAGAGTAACGAAGTACCTAACTGCTTGATCTATGTCTTCAGGTTATTTGATACACAGTTTGAGGTATACTTTCTTATCAATAACTTGTTGAAATTTAAGACAATCGGTTTGTTTCGATGGGTCAGTCTGGGGAGTTGGTTTTTTATTGATATGTCTAATGCTTAAGTTTAATACTACTGGTACATGATTTGTAGAGAGGTTGTTGTTTGGTTAGACCGGGGTTAAATTTATGTATATTTCATGGGAAAAGTAAAAATCTAATAGATCAGGGCGTTTATTTAAATCTGTAGGTCAGTGCGTTGGTTCACCAGTATTATGGAAGTAATGATTGACCTAAAGAGGTTGTTGTAAGTCTTGAGGCCCAGAGGGTGTGTTTAGAATTTCAGTCTTCTCCAACAATAAATATATTTCTAAGAGTATAAAAGAATCTTTTCTATGGAAAGTGTATACCTGAGAGGCGAATTAGCAACATTAGCAGCTTAGAGTTTTTCAGTTTCAAATGGATTAAGCTGATAATGTAATAAGGACGTTTTGATTATTACTGCGGCTCCGCATGTGCATTACCATCTGGTTGATTTGCGTTGTAGATTGAATAATTAGAAATGCTGATCACTGTTCTATCGGTGATGTGTGTGATATTAACAACACATTAATTTTATTTAGATTAAATAACTTTTGCATATAGTTAATGAGATCATTTGCATTTCAAGTAGCTATTCGTATTACATTCGCAATTACGGGGTTAGTTTTATGACTAAGGATATTGAGCATAATGTTATTTTGGTTCTTAAGTTGTATGAACAAACTCTTAAATTCTCTTAGAAAGGCAGTTAATTCTCCTCCTATTGTAGTTTGATGTTTGTTGCTATTGTTTGTTGTTACACGAGATTGAGTGACCATCACTTAGGTAGCAGTGCAGTTTTGGAAGTTTTCGTTAATTGAACGGATGGGCTGTGAAGTAGGTTTGGTGATTGGAAGGTATTTGGGATTGGGGTCGGTTTATCGGATGTTTTCTTTCTTGTATTTATTATGTCGTGGTAAATAGAGCAGCTCCTGTAATTTGCAGAATGACTTTTCTTACACAAACCACACTTAACTGGTGTAGTTTTAGGTTTATTACAAATTTTTTAATGATGGGTGTTGCCACATTTAGTACACCTGTATTGTCTAGTACAGTATGTTTCGGAATTGCTATAGTTTTAGCATCTTATAAATTGAATAGTTCCTGTCTTTTATGTGGTGGCTCTACCTTAATTTTATTGTTGCAGAGTAATTCTACGTCGGAGATTTTTCTATTGGTATCGCCAAGTTCAAGAACAACATAGACATTGGAAATTAATCTTCAGTTATCCTATGTCTTATGTCTATTATGTTTTGTACTTTGTGTCCTGCTTGTTCAAGTTTCGCCTTGAGTAGGTATTAAATGATAAATAGGACTGAGAACTACTCTGTGGGAGACGTTTAATCTTTAGGTTAATACGTATGGTAGATTACGTTTCATCTTTTAAGTATCTGACAATTAATATGATATATGTTTGACGCATGTCTATTAATTTTTAATGTTGTTTCCTTACGTTTTGCTGTAGTACTGTGTACTTTCTACAACTTAAGAAATTTGTTGTAGCATTTGGTTGTGATTTGTACCTCCATGTATGTAAATTGGAGGTGATTTAGGGATCTTTCGAGTGTTGTCGTTGATGTCTGTTTACATGGAATTTGAATCCCCATTTTGGGAGTTGCGCTATCTGTTTTTGGTACTGGAATAAGATTGATATATCTCAATACTTTTGGTGGATTTGTTGACTCTTCTTTTTTTATTATTAGTTAATGTTTCGTCAGCTTTGTTTATAGTGATATTGAATTGATATGTTTTGATCATAACGGTAAAACGGACTACTAGTGGTTGGATTAAGTAGAAAATTATGATATAAAAAGTGAGGTGAATGCCTGGTAGGTTAATTACGTCCCCATAATTGGCATTTAAATTACCAGCTTGAATGTGGTAATATAAAGTTATATTTGATAGCTTAATGAAAAATAAATGTACGCTAAAATGATAAGAGTAAATAGGCACGATTATTGTTATCGTATGCACTTGACCGCCACTGTCAGCTCGAGCGATTTGAAGTATCGGAGAAACATATCTCTTAAGTGAAAACTTTGAATTCATTGTATTTAAATCTAAGCGCCTTTTATACTAAATCCAAATTTTTCCAATTTTTTTTATAGTGGCACTTAAAAATTAATTATAAATTATAATAAAAAAACAACTATTTTTGACAATTTAAAATCAATTTACTACAAAAACATACAATTACAATGACCAAAAAATATGCGTATTTAGTAACAATAGTATAAGATACAAAAAATATACGTAGCCCCAGTCCCCTTCAAAGTGAGCACCTTGAGATCTCGTACAGTTCTCCCTGAATAATTTTCACTGTTCAAGACATTCTGAAAAGTCTTGTATTGGAATATCGAAAGACTGTCTTATTGTGTTGACTTGATTCTTTTCTGAAATATCTTCTTTTTCAAATTTAAGTTTTAAAAACAGTTGTAGAGTAACAAATTTGCAATGTAGTGCTATTGTTAATTATATCCATACACAGTCGACATTTTCCCATGTTCTGTTTGTTGATAGTCTTCCATAGGCCAATCTCCTTCCATGACTTGTAGTTTTTGGAAGATAAACAGATTGAAACTCCTAGTAAAACCAACTCTCCTTTAATAATGGTATCTAAGCGAATGCTAAACTGTTAGAATTTTTCACTAAATCGACGAACCAAGTCAATTAAACAGATAAATAAATATTTTGTGTTGTGACAATTTTATAAAAAAACCCAAGTAGTTATGCAAGATTTAAAATTAAAAAAATTCAAATACACAAGATTTTTAAATAGCAGACCAGTGGATCAAAGGTAAAGGACGTTCAGCGATAGTATAATTTAAATACTTGATCAAGTTCTAAAACTCGCGAAATAATGTGATAAGGTAGGGCTCATGATAATCAAATAGCGTTTAGAAACCGACAACGTTATAGGCGAAAGAACAACCGTGAAATGGTTGCTTGTTGAAATATACCTAAGAACAAAATTTGTGGTTAGAGGAAAATTTAGAGAGAGACTAGGACACTTTTATATTTACCGACGAGACATCCTTTTGGGCTTGTGGAAGGAAATTACCCCAGTACTCTAATAAACACTCTCTAATCTGCATGTTTAGGGTTGTTTCATTAAATAAGTACTTTGGACATTAAACCTTTTTACAGAAACGCTGAATGCAGAAAATATAATTAAAATCTCTCTCTCTCTCTCTCTCTCTCTGTGTATTTGTATTCTTCGAATACAAAGGTCGTAATTTGTGCAAATTATTTATTTGATATATCGGCTTATGTTGTTTCTCCATTCATCCTTATCCTCTGCCTGTCTAATATTTTATTCAAGGCTAGTTCCAATTGGTTCTTTAATTTCATCTAACCAAATCTGCCCCTAGATCTTTTTATTCTGTATTCCCCTATACAGCCAGTTTTTCTAAATTTTTCTTCGTTCTACGGGAAACGTGCATAAAGAATTGTAATATTTTTTTTGTACAGTGTTGAGGAGTTACTGCGATGCTCCTGTTTCTTGTATAACCGAGTTATTGGTACGATGCTGTATTCATTTTATTCTCAACAATCTTCTCCGGAGCCACATTTCAAGAGCACCGATCTTATAGTTAGAAAGTGCGTTCCCGAAAGCTATACCTACTGAATCCAACCAATATATTAAAACTTCACTAAAGATACCTCGTTATGTAAAAAGAACCAGTCACTGAAAAGCGCAGAACAAGAAACAAATGGCAGAGAACTAGAAATATTTATGACAAAACAATATTCAACGGGCTTACCCACCATTTACCAGCTGCATTGAAGAAAAAGCAAAACTAAACCTTCAGGTACTACATAGCCAACTTATCGAACAACGATTGTTCAATATGGAGAGCTAGAGGGAGAATTTAAAAGATTTACCATTGCAATTTCACCACTTAGAAAATCCGATAAAACATTGATCAGGATTGGCACTGACAAAGCAAACAGGTTCGCCGAACATCTTGCTCATGTCTTTACAAATAACAATCGAGAATAAAGAGAGGTTTTTATCCGTGCACCGTGCCAGTTGTCTTCATTTGATCAAGGAGATGCACCGATGCCGATTAGTCTTCTGGTTGCGACCTCTATTAACAGGACAAATTTTACGTAAACTGCACAGGAAAACATTAATACTGCTCACTATTATTTGTAACGTCATGTTACAATTATGCCATCATAATTATGTCATCATAATGCCAGCCAAGTCTGGTAAACCACCAACAGAACTGGCACCATAGAGACCAATAAGTCGCCACTTTCATTAATGTACAAAATAATTGAAAAATTGCTGCTAAAAAGGACAAAAGAGGCCATTAACTTATATCGGAGCATCCCAACACATCAATTTGGCTTTCGAAAACGTCACTCGATAGTACAGCAAGCCCATAGAATTGTTACAAAGATTATTGTACCACAGTTTTTTTAGATATCAGATACAATTAAGCAAGATTTTGATAGAGTTTGGCATACGGGTTTATTATTCAAAATTAAGTCGGTTGTTCCAAGCTACATATATCTTTTACTGAAATTTTACGTGTGACAGAAATTTTGAATTATCGACACATTATTGCTAGAGTGCCTTATGGAAGCGTGCTGCTGGCCTTCCTATTGCATCTGATATATAAGGCAGACGTTTCAACTTCAGCCAATCCCGAGATTGGCATCTGGAATCCTCAATGATCACCTTTATCTCGTTCAGAATTGGTTTAATAAATGGCGAATTACAGTCAACAATGCCAAATCCACCAAAGTTAATTTTACTAGCAAGCGTGGAGTACGTCCACAAGTAATAGTTAACGGTGCACCTTGACCCAAAAACTCGCTTGGACGACCCAAATACAAACTAAAAGAAAACATCTCAAGCTTAAAGTTAAATAAATGAGAATAATTGGAAGACCGTCCCTGCTGTCCTTAGAAAATCAAGTTCTCCTTTATAAAGTCATTGTGAAGCCGATATGGACGTTAGGCATTCAACTATGGGGCCAAGACCTTTCGCATGATGACAAATGCTCCTTGGCACGTCCACAACCAGACCCAGGGGTTACATATGTATCCATAGAAATTCGAAGATTAGCCCGTTAAATTTTAACCACATACTTTCCGTAATCCCCCAAACCTAATTCGAATTCACCAATTTGTGGACTGTTTGTATATTGTCGGTGAACGCACCTCACTTAAAATAATATTCAATGCAAATATCGCGGTTTCATCCCCAGAAAAAAATAAGAACAAACAAATATGTTTTATTAGAGTTTCATCCGCAACGCCATCTTTCGGGAGCCGTGACTTTATGCGATCGCGTGTGTAGGTGTTGCTCCACACGTTCATGTTGCAGCAATGATATAGGACCCCCATTATAAGTAGGTTCTTCGGTAGCGGTGATTATTTTTATATTAATTCGTGAATTAGTCGTCAATCCTTAAAACATGTTCAGGATTACCTAAACTCCCAGGAAACTGACCTTTCTTTTTTATGACCTTCCCGTTAACCTGGGAGCGCTCCCAAGAGCAAACCCCTCGCCGTTGGATATTAATTGGCCTCTTTTGGGCGAACTTCACCAGGTTGACGAAAAGGTTATAAAAAGAAGAAGCCCTGGCAATTTGGGATATCCTGAACATGTCAAGGATGGCAACCAATTCGCAATTTAGCACCGCTACCGAAGGACCTTATAATCGGAGTCTAAATATTATTGCTACAACATAAACGTGGAGCGACATCTAACACGCGGTCGTATAGTCACGGCTGCCGAAAGACGGCACTGCAGATGAAACTGTAATAAAACATGTTTGTTCGTATTTTGTTTCTGGGGATGAAACCGCGGTAGTCCCAATGAACTTTATTTTTAAGTGAGGCGCGTTCACCGACAACATAAAAATAGTCCACCACGAGGCGGTAAATTCCGGATTAGGTTTGAGGGGAATCCGGAGAGCAATCTTAGGGGGGTTAAAATTTAACGGCGTCGGCTACGGGCGCGACTGAAAAAACAGTAGCGTCGTCGCGGTTTCTTTGTTATTGTTTTAAGGGTATGCCTCACGGTTCCCTCTTCCCGAAGGACCTAGCTAGTCATATTAGCGGTTCTATATCACTGATTCCATATGAACGCGGCCTCAAACATAACAGTCGCTTAAAGTCACTGCAACTGTAATAAAACATATTAGTTTGTTATTATTTACTTTTTGAACGTTATTTTTAAGCGTGGCACGTTCACCGACAATATACAAATACTCCACAAATCAGTGAATTGCCAATTAGATTTGTGGGCAGGGAATCCAATGAACAATCTTCGAATTTCGCTCGATACATATGGAAACCCCCGATCTTCATGGAGGATCTGGTTGTTGACGTGCCAAGGAGCATTTGTCATCATGTGAAAGGTCTTGGTCTAGAATCGCTGCAGAATTTCGTATTTGATGGTTCGTTTGATGAACGTCCATATCGGCTTCAGGATGGCTTTATAAAAGAGAATTTTATTTTCTAAGAACAGCTGGCACGGCCTTCCAATTAACCAATCATTTATTTAATTTTAAGGTCGAGATGTTCTCTTTTAGTTTGTATGTGGGTCGCCCAGGCGAGTTTCTGGGTCAAGGTGCATCCCTGAACACTTTACTTCCGACTTTACTGGTATAACTGCATCGTTAACTGTTACTTGTGGACGTAGTTCACGTTTGCTGGTAAAGCTAACTTTGGTGGATTTGCCCTTTGTTGACTGTAATTCGCCATTTATTAAACCAATTCTGAACGAGATATAGGTGATTATAGTTATTTCCAGATGCCATGCTGTATTGTCAGCAAAAGTAGCAAGCTCGGGATTGGCTGACGTTGGAACGTCTGCCGTATATATCAGATGCAATAGGGGGCAGCAGCACTTCCATAAGACACTCCAGCAGTAATGTGTCGATAATTTGGAATTTCTGTTACACGCGTGAAATTTCAGTAAAAGATATATGTAGCTTGGAACAACCGATTTAATTTTGATTAATAAACTTGTATGACAAACTCTATAGAAAGGTTGCTTAATTATATCTGATATCTAAAATAGCTGTGGTAAAATAACAATCTTACGGGCTTACTATACCGTCGAGTCACATTTTCGAAAGCCAAATTGATGTGTTGGGATGCTCCGATATAAGTTAACGGCCTCTTCTGCCCTTTTCAGCAGCAATTTGTCAATTCTTTTGTACATTAATGGAAGTGGGGTCTCTATGGTGCCGGTTCTGTCGGTGGTTTAGCGGACTTGGCTGTCATTATGGTGACGACATATTTATACCGAAGTGGAAAATGGCATAATCGTAACATGACGTTACAGATGATAGTGAACAGTATTAATGTTTTCCTGGGCAGTTTACATAAAATTTGCCTGTTAATAGAGTTCGCAGCCAGAAGATTAATTGGCATCGGTGCATTTTATTTCCTATTTTACTTCAGTAAACGAAGACAACTGGCATGGTGGTACGGATGAAATCTTCTCTTTATTCTTGATTGTTATTTGTAAAGACATGAGCAAGATGTTCGGCGAACCCGTTTGCTTTGTCAGTATCAATTCCCGTCAATGGTTTATCGGCTTTTCTGATTAGTGAAATTGCAATAGTAAATCTTTTAAATTTCTCCTCTACCTCTCCATATTGAACAATCGTTGTTCGATAAGTTGGCTATGTAGTTACCTGAAGGTTTAGTTTCGCGTTTTCTTTAATCCAGCTTGTAAATAATGAGTAAGCCCGTTCTATATTGTTTTGCCATAAATATTTCTAGTTCTCTGCCATTTGTTTCTTGCTCTGGGCTTTACAGTGACTAGTTTTTTCCACATGACGAGGTTTCTTTAGTGATGTTTCAATATATTCATTGGATTCATTAGGTATAGCTTTCCGGGCGGCTTATAAGATTGGTGCTTTTAAAATGTGACGCCGAAGAAGATTGTTGAAAGTAAAATGGACACAGCATCGCACCAATAACTCGGTTATACAAGAAATAGGAGCATCGCAGAGACTTCTCAACACTGTACAAAAAAGAATATTACAATTATTTGGGCACGTTTCCCGTAAAACGGAGGACAATTTAGAAAAATTGGCTATACAGGGGAATACAGAAGGAAAAAGATCTAGGGGCAGATTGTCAAGAAGATGGCTAGATGAAATTAAAGGACTAATTTGAAATAGCCTTGAAGAAAATATTAGACTGGCAGAAAATAAGGATGAATGGAGAAATAACATAAGCCGACATACCAACTAAATAATTTGCACAAATCACGACCTTTGTATTCGAAGAATTGCGACAAGAAGAGGGAGAAAGAGAGAAATGGAGAGAGAGTGAGAGAGGGGGAGGGGGAAGGAGATGTATTAATTATATTTTCTGCATTCAATGTTTCTGTATCATACGTATTAACCTAAAGATTAAACGTCTCCCACAGAGTAGTTCTCAGTCCTATTTATCATTTAATACCTACTCAAGGCGAAACTTGAACAAGCAGGACACAAAGTACAAAACATAATAGACATAAGACATAGGATAACTGAAGATTAATTTCCAATGTCTATGTTGTTCTTGAACTTGGCGATACCAATAGAAAAATCTCCGACGTAGAATTACTCTGCAACAATAAAATTAAGGTAGAGCCACCACATAAAAGACAGAAACTATTCAATTTATAAGATGCTAAAACTATAGCAATTCCGAAACATACTGTACTAGACAATACAGGTGTACTAAATGTGGCAACACCCATCATTAAAAAATTTGTAATAAACCTAAAACTACACCAGTTAAGTGTGGTTTGTGTAAGAAAAGTCATTCTGCAAATTACAGGAGCTGCTCTATTTACCACGACATAATAAATTCAAGAAAGAAAACATCCGATAAACCGACCCCAATCCCAAATACCTTCCAATCACCAAACCTACTTACAGCCCATCCGTTCAATTAACGAAAACTTCCAAAACTGCACTGCTACCTAAGTGATGGTCACTCAATCTCGTGTAACAATAAACAATAGCAACAAACATCAAACTACAATAGGAGGAGAATTAACTGCCTTTCTAAGAGAATTTAAGAGTTTGTTCATACAACTTAAGAACCAAAATAACATTATGCTCAATATCCTTAGTCATAAAACTAACCCCGTAATTGCGAATGTAATACGAATAGCTACTTGAAATGCAAATGATCTCATTAACTATATGCAAAAGTTATTTAATCTAAATAAAATTAATGTGTTGTTAATATCACACACATCACCGATAGAACAGTGATCAGCATTTCTAATTATTCAATCTACAACGCAAATCAACCAGATGGTAATGCACATGCGGAGCCGCAGTAATAATCAAAACGTCCTTATTACATTATCAGCTTAATCCATTTGAAACTGAAAAACTCTAAGCTGCTAATGTTGCTAATTCGCCTCTCAGGTATACACTTTCCATAGAAAAGATTCTTTTATACTCTTAGAAATATATTTATTGTTGGAGAAGACTGAAATTCTAAACACACCCTCTGGGCCTCAAGACTTACAACAACCTCTTTGGGTCAATCATTACTTCCATAATACTGGTGAACCAACGCACTGACCTACAGATTTAAATAAACGCCCTGATCTATTAGATTTTACTTTTCCCATGAAATATACATAAATTTAACCCGGTCTAACCAAACAACAACCTCTCTACAAATCATGTACCAGTAGTATTAAACTTAAGCATTGACATATCAATAAAAAACCAACTCCCCAGACTGACCCATCGAAACAAACCGATTGTCTTAAATTTCAACAAGTTATTGATAAGAAAGTATACCTCAAACTGTGTATCAAATAACCTGAAGACATAGATCAAGCAGTTAGGTACTTCGTTACTCTCATCTAAGAAGCTGTCTGGGAAGCTACGCCTACTAAAAATAAACAAGTGAAGTGCTCGAGTTAAATAGCAAAGATTTCATAATTCCGCTAATAATCTGAATTACGACAGGTTATCTGGACGACTTAGAACGGTCCTATTGAATTTCCAAAAAAAAACCCAGTGAAGTCACGATAAATCTGTAGCAAAAGAAAAACGATCTAAGCTGTATATCCTTCAGGAGGAGACAGTAGGGTATATATGTATATTAAAACAGATTAGACCAAAACACCTTTGATATTATAGTAATAGTTGATACATTTATAAGGTAGTTATTTATGGGAACATTTCCCGTTATTAAATCATAATCTGGTGTTTTTTAAAAGTTAACTCCGTAAAACTTCGCCTTATATCTTTAATCTAGAATTTCTTGATGGTTGGGTCTATATGAAATGGTGTTCTTAAATATTTATAGATATATTATTCATCTTTGTGTGAAATATTTGGTGCATATGGAGTAAAAACTTCCATTAACTAGTTGGCAAAATCAAGGTTTTCTCTTGATCACTTTTAATAGTCAAAAAGACCCGGCAGCTTATTTTTGTCAGTAAACAAAACTAATTTGAAGTTAAAAAATACAAATTTGATAGCTGTTAATATTTATAACCTAACCAAAGCCATTACCAAGTAAAAGTGCTAAAGACAATAACCACTCTACAATATTTTTTACTTAACCAACAGGTTTATAAATCCATTAAAAACGTAGATAATGGTTATTATGACGCCAAAATAGCGAAATTTAAGATTCCGTAATTTTGACCGGGCCAATGGATACGCTAGATGAGATTTTTTATTTTAAATCGTTGTCTCTAATCCTCTGTCCACGAAAACATTTTTAAAAAGTCATGTAAAATCAAAGACAGGAAACGTTTGTAATTAACTATGGTTCCTTAAAATTTAATTTTGTATTTACTGTTAGTGCAATTTAGTTAGGTTTCAAAAAGTTACTCTTTCTTTCCTAGATTTTATACACAACGGGAAAACACACCATAAAACGCAAAACTTTCATTGCCCTGCCAGACTGAAAGGCATACTCACCTAATGTAAAATAAAAACACAACAAAGAAGTCGCTGCGATACTTGTCTTGTCGATTGAGCATTTTTTTTTAATTTTTAATTCAAAACCCTTTTCTTAGCCCGTGTTGTTTCTGTATATCCGTCCTTTACTGCAAAAAAGAAAAAACTTTATTTAAGTATTTATTTAGTAAATTAAATTACCAAATTACAATTATGTTCAATGCGGCTTTCGCGATGAGACGAGATTTCCTGTGTATAACAACGCCTTTGTTTACAACTTTGTGTGTACAATTATCATGGCGTTATTGAGGCGCTTGAGTGCGCCTATGCGACCGTCGCACGGCGAATCTCCTAGAGTCTGCAAGAGCGACTTGGAGCGGGCCGATGCCGATGTGGGTGCCACGGATGCCGCTGACTTCTATCTGGCGAGGCCGGACCTGGAAGGATGGATGCTGCTGCTTGTTGGCGAAGGGAATCCGGAGCGCCTTCCGGGGGGGACCTTGTCTTCGTCTGCGGGCGTCCTCTGGTGAAGCCTTTTCTCGGGCGACGGCGGAAGCGTTGATGCGGGCTTCGGAAAGTGGCGAGTTCCGGAGAGCCGTAGGTGGAGGCGATTCCCTGGTGGAATCTTTTGGTGGGAATGACGGCCCGTTTGACAGGGGAACTTGGTTGAGGTACGCGCGAGTATCCCCTAGTCAGTTGGAGGGGTAACTTGGGCTGAGGCCCTCAACCTGAGGGTAGCACAAGTATGCCCTGATTTGCCGCGAAGCACTCGGCTGAGAGTGAGCACGGGCGCTCGCTGATGGCGGAAGTTCGTTCTGGCTATGGGTACGCACAGAACGTCTTCCGTGCACCTGGGGGTCCGGCTATACAAGGGCGCTCCTCAGGAGGAAGTAGAGGAGCTATCCCGGCTATGGGTACGCACTTCCGTGCACCTGGGGGTCCGGCTATACAACGGCGCTCCTCAGGAGGAAGTAGAGGAGCTATCCCGGCTATGGGTACGCACGGACGCTCCTCACGAGGAGGGGAGAGCTGTTCTGGCTATGGGTACGCACAGAACGAGATCTGATGCTCGAGCGGATTTATACCCGCGCCGCGCCTCGTCACGAGCGTTGGTAGGTATAATTCTGGCGGAAGCAAGGCGCAGCATCTATCTTGCTTTCGCGGTCGTCTCGCTCTGGCATGTGGCAATATCGGCGGCCTGCCGGGCCGCGTTCACGGCGCTCGCTCGTGCTTTCGGGCGGGTGCCCTACAATATGTTTTATTACAGTTTCATCCGCAACGCCATCTTTCGGCAGCCGTGACTTTATACGACCGCGTGTGTAGATGTCGCACCACGTTTATGTTGTAGCAATAATATTTAGACTCCGATTATAAGGTCCTTCGGTAGCGGTGCTAAATTGCGAATTGGTTGCCATCCTTGACATGTTCAGGATATCCCAAATTGCCAGGGGGCTTCCCTTCTTTTTTATAACCTCTTCGTCAACCTGGTGAAGTTCGCCCAAAAGAGGCCACTTAATATCCAACGGCGAAGGGTTTGCTCTTGGGAGCGCTCACAGGTTAACGGGAAGGTCATAGGAAAGAAGGGGTAGCTCCCTGGCAGTTTAGGCAATCCTGAACATGTTTTAAGGATTGACGACTAATTCACGAATTAATATAAAAATAATCACCGCTACCGAAGAACCTACTTATAATCGGGGTTCTATATCATTGCTGCAACATGAACGTGTGGAGCAACACCTACACACGCGATCGCATTTAGTCACGACTCCCGAACTGCGGATGAAACTGTAATAAAACATATTTGTTCTTATTTCTTTTTAGGGATGAAACCGCGACAGTCGCATTGAACATTATTTTTAAGTGAGGCGCGTTCACCGACAACATACAAATAGTTTATAAATCGGCGAATTCCGAATTAGATTTGGGGGAAGTACGGAAAACAATGTGGGTTAAAATTTAATGGGGCTAATCTTCGAATTTCGTTGGATGCTCGAACGGATTTATACCCGCGCCGCGCCTCGTCACGAGCGTTGGTAGGTATAATTCTGGCGGGAGCAAGGCGCAGCATCTATCTTGCCTTCGCGGTCGTCTCGCTCTGGTATGTGGCAATATCGGCGGCCTGCCGGGCCGCGTTCACGGCGCTCGCTCGTGCTTTCGGGCGGGTGCCCTACAATATGTTTTATTACAGTTTCATCCGCAACGCCATCTTTCGGCAGCCGTGACTTTATACGACCGCGTGTGTAGATGTCGCTCCACGTTTATGTTGTAGTAATAATATTTAGACTCTGATTATAAGGTCCTTCGGTAGCGGTGCTAAATTACGAATTGGTTGCCATCCTTGACATGTTCAGGATACCCCAAATTGCCAGGGGGCTTCCATTCTTTTTTATAACCTTTTCGTCGACCTGGTGAAATTCGCCCAAAAAAGGCCAATTAATATCCAACGGCGAAGGGTTTGCTCTTGGGAGCGCTCCCAGGTTAACGGGAAGGTCATAAAAAAGAAAGGTCAGTTTCCTGGCAGTTTAGGCAATCCTGAACATGTTTTAAGGATTGACGACTAATTCACGAATTAATATAAAAATAATCACCGCTACCGAAGAACCTACTTATAATCGGGGTCCTATATCATTGCTGCAACATGAACGTGTGGAGCAACACCTAAACACGCGATCGCATTTAGTCACGGCTTCCGAACTGCGGATGAAACTGTAATAAAACATATTTGTTCTTATTTCTTTTTAGGGATGAAACCGCGACAGTCGCATTGAACATTATTTTTAAGTGAGGCGCGTTCACCGACAACATACAAATAGTTTATAAATCGGCGAATTCCGAATTAGATTTGGGGGAAGTACGGAAAACAATGTTGGTTAAAATTTAATGGGGCTAATCTTCGAATTTCGTTGGATGCTCGAGCGGATTTATACCCGCACCGCGCCTCGTCACGAGCGTTGGTAGGTATAATTCTGGCGAAAGCAAGGCGCAGCATCTATCTTGCTTTCGCGGTCGTCTCGCTCTGGCATGTGGCGATATCGGCGGCCTGCCGGGCCGCGTTCACGGCGCTCGCTCGTGCTTTTGGGGCGGGCGCCCTATAATATGTTTTATTACAGTTTCATCCGTAACGCCATCTTTCGGCAGCCGTGACTTTGTACGACCGCGTGTGTAGATGTCGCTCCACGTTTATGTTGTAGCAATAATATTTAGACTCCGATTATAAGGTCCTTCGGTAGCGGTGCTAAATTACGAATTGGTTGCCATCCTTGACATGTTCAGGATATCCCAAATTGGCAGGGGGCTTCCCTTCTTTTTTATAACCTTTTCGTCAACCTGGTGAAGTTCGCCCAAAAGAGGCCAATTAATATCCAACGGCGAAAGGTTTGCTCTTGGGAGCGCTCCCAGGTTAACGGGAAGGTCATAGGAAAGAAGGGTAAGCTCCCTGGCGGTTTAGGAAATCCTGAACATGTTTTAAGGATTGACGACTAATTCACGAATTAATATAAAAATAATCACCGCTACCGAAGAACCTACTTATAATCGGGGTCCTATATCATTGCTGCAACATGAACGTGTGGAGCAACACCTAAACACGCGATCGCATTTAGTCACGGCTTCCGAACTGCGGATGAAACTGTAATAAAACATATTTGTTCTTATTTCTTTTAGGGATGAAACCGCGACAGTCGCATTGAACATTATTTTTAAGTGAGGCGCGTTCACCGACAACATACAAATAGTTTATAAATCAGCGAATTCCGAATTAGATTTGGGGAAGTACGGAAAACAATGTTGGTTAAAATTTAATGGGGCTAATCTTAGAATTTCGTTAGATACATATGAAACCCCGGATCTTCATGGAGGATCTGGTTATTGACGTGCCAAGGAGCATCCGTCATCATGCGAAAAATCTTAGACTGGAATCGCTGCAGAAGTTCGTATTTGACGGTTTCGTACCGCCTATAGTTGAACGCCGAACATCCATATCGGTTTTAGAATGGCTTTATAAAGGAGAATTTGATTTTCTAAGGACAGCTGACACGGCCTTCCAATTAACCAACTCATTATTTAACTTTAAGGTCGAGATGTTTTCTTTTAGTTTGTATGTGGGCCGTCCAGGCGAGTTTCTGGATCAAGGTGCATCCCTGAACACTTTACTTCCGACATTACTGGTATAACTGCATCGTTAACTGTTACTTGGGGACGTACTTCACGTTTGCTGGTAAAGCTAACTTTGAGTCCCATATTATTGCTGCAATATAAACGTGAAGCGACACCTACACACGCGGTCGCATAAAGTCACGGCTCCCGAAAGATGGCGTTGCGGATGAAACTCTAATAAAACATATTTGTTTGTTCTTATTTTTTTCTGGGGATGAAACCGCGACATTTGCTTTGAATATTATTTTAAGTGAGGTGCGTTCACCGACAATATACAAACTGTCCACAAATTGGTGAATTCCGAATTAGGTTTGGGGGGATTACGGAAAACAATGTTGGTTAAAATTTAATGGGGCTAATCTTAGAATTTCGTTAGATACATATGAAACCCCCGGATCTTCATGGAGGATCTGGTTATTGACGTGCCAAGGAGCATCCGTCATCATGCGAAAAACCTTAGACTGGAATCGCTGCAGAAGTTCGTATTTGACGGTTTCGTACCGCCTATAGTTGAACGCCGAACATCCATATCGGTTTTAGAATGGCTTTATAAAGGAGAATTTGATTTTCTAAGGACAGCTGGCACGGCCTTCCAATTGACCAAATCATTTATTTAACTTTAGGATCGAGATGTTTTCTTTTAGTTTGTATGTGGGTCGTTCAGGCGAGTTTCTGGATCAAGGTGCATCCCTGAACCTTTAACTTCCGACTTCTTTAAAATAATTTATAGTACAAGGGCTACGTTAAGCGTTAGAAATCTATTCTAAATTCTAGCTTTTTAGTTTTTTTTCGGTCTTGCATTTCTTTTTATTCTTTGGCATTTTAGGTGCTTGGGGGATGATTTAAGCCCGTCAACCCTTTATTTTGGAAAGCCCTTAACCGTTAGGATATTGGTCGCCTCCTCTGGGCGTGCTGCCAGGTTGGCGGAAAGCTTAGAAGAAGGAGGGACAACTCCCTTGCAGTTCAGGGCATCCTAAGCATGTCAAGGATGGTGACTGATTTGAGATTTATCACCGCTATCAATGGATCTACTCATGATCGCGGTCCTATATCATTGCTGCAACATAAACATGGAGCGACACCTACACATGTGGTCGCATAAAGTCACGGCTCCCGAAAGATGGTGCTGCGGATGAAACTGTAATAAAACATATGTTTGTTTGTTTTTTCTAGGGATAAAACTGTTACAGTCGCATTGAACATTTTTTTTTCATGTCATCTAGCATTGAGCCAGCCATTTCATGAAATCGTAAAAACGTGAAAAGTAGGTAATACCAAAGAGACTTCTGAAGATTACAAAATGAGAGAACACCAATTCTGAGTGTTTCGGCATTATAAGTTGGCATAGTTAATCTGATTAGATACACCAACTTTTGATTATTTTTAAAAATTATCTTTTCTAGAATTCTTTAACACCCTTACGTATCAAAGTAAACTCGTGAGTTATGTACTCCACCAACGTAGAGTAGTTGTGTTATAAATATTGATATTTAATTTTATTAGGAAATATTTAGCTACAAATCATATTGGCTAGTTAATATATAGTAAGGAAAGCCGAAATCTTGGTTTAAAATGTTCTCTATCTTACAAGAGACAAGAGGAAACTAAGAGTTCACGTGGGTATAGTCACTAGACATTTCATGTTGGCCTCTCTTTTATTGAGATCGTTAAATGAGTATTTATTCATATAAACTACTCTAAGAAAAAATATATACTTTTAATTTCATACATATATAATCGGTCCTCTTCTACCTTACGGTGTAAAGGTGTAAAAGTGTAGTACTTTTCTTCACCTACTTCTGTCCCTTGCTAATGTATCAGATTGTCTCCAGTTTAGGTCCTTTTCCTGTAGTATTTTGCCTAATGCCTCGTTCCAAGTTCTCCTTGGTCTCCCCCTTCCTTTCTTGTCCACACTCATTTTTCATATTTGCTTCACTGTCGTATCCATTCTGGTGAGATGATCCCACCACCTTAACTGCCCCTTTTCAATTTTATTCACCAGTGAGTTCACCCACGAATTGTGTCGTTGCCAATTTTGTCTCTCTTCTAGTAACCCCTGCTGCTGCTCGTAGATATTTCATTTCACTGCCCTCGTAACCTAATCTTAGCTCTGTCATCTAACACACACGTTTTACTATCATAAGTTATGACAAGCGTATACACACTATTAATTATTTTAACTTTAGTTTCCATGCTGACTTTCATTATTCTAATAAACGTTTTGTTAAGAGCATAGTATAATTCATTTGTTGCTTTTATTTTTGCAATAATTTTAGGTTCTAAGTATCCTTGTGCGTTAATTATCGATCACAAATATTTGAAATTATCAATTTGTTGTATTGTACTATTATTAATACGAATAGTTGCTGTTTGTTTCAGTTTACTTATAATCATTTTTTTATCTATATTTATCTGCATACCGTACTCATTTGTTGCCTTATTTCAGCTTGATATATTCCTTTGTAGATAATCCTTTGTGTTTGCTAGTATCATTAAATCATAGGGATGAATAATTTCTTTAATCACAACTGGTCGCAGTTGTCTTCCCCTTACTCTGGCTCCACTTACTTCTCGTTCACATTTTTTTTGAGATTTCATCCATTAAAATAATAAACAGCAAAGCACACCTTGTTGTACCCCTTTGCTGGTTATGAACTCCTTAGATACCCAATTATTTGTTCTTGTTACATTTCTTGTAACTTTGTAGATACTCTTAATGGCTCTCAATAACGCAGCGTTGACATTTCTTTTTTCCAAGACTTTCCATATTTTCTCTCTTGGCGCATTATTAAAGGCTTGCTGCAGGTCCACAAATCAAAGGAATAAATTATTATTATGTGTAAGTGTCTTTTCAGCTAATTGTCTCAGACTGAATATTAAGTCTGTGGTTCCTCTCCCTGGTCTGAACCCAGCTTGGTCGTCATCGAGTGTGCTCTCAACTATTTAACTTAGTCTTTCCGCCAATATTACTTCATATACTTTACTTACTTAGAGAATCCTCTGTAGTTCATACACTTCTAGGATTCCTTTATTTATAGATTGGCAATATTGCTGCTGCCGTCCAGTCTCTAGGGATTTTTCTGTAACCCAGGCTATGTTTAATATTTTATGTAAGAGTTCTTTTTTATTTCTTCCCATACATTTGATTATTTCAGCACTGATGTTGTCTTGCCCCGCCACTTTCCCATTATATAATTTCCTCCCTGCGTCTTCAGCTTTCATAACTGTTAGATATTCTGGATTGTCGATATTTTCAGTGTTTACAAAATTATGGCTATGTACCTCACCGTCCCCAAAGAGTTATTTCCATGAAATATTCACGTCATCTATGCATAATTTGTTTGTCTGTAGCTAAGAATTTATCTTCCTTATCTTCCATCCATTTCAAACCATTACCTTTGTCCTTTCTTAGATTTTTTAACGTTCTATACAGTAGCTTCGCATTTCCCTTACTATTTTCTTCCATTTTATTTTCAAATTACTTACAGGTATTCCTCTTTGCTTGCAGTTCCAGGTCTTTCACGTTTGTTTTTCTGTTTCTTGTACCTTATGTATTTCTGTTTCGTTCTACTATTATGATATTCTTTCCAGGTATATTTCTTCTTCCGCATTTCTTCTTTTATTTTATTGTTCCACCATGCGGTGCATTTTTTCTTTTTACCATGGTTTACGCCACACACTTCTTCGGCCACTTTGTGTTAAACATATTCCACAGTTCTTCAAGATGGTGCTGCTGTATTTGTGTGTAAAACTCTATGTTAATCAGTGCGGTTTGTTTAAGTGACTGTTGAGAATTTCTGTTTTGTTTTTATTCAAAACATATTAATTAATTAAGTAACCATTTTATTAATTCTGTTTGTTACTTTAGGTTGCATGTAAAAAAAGTAACAAGTAGATCAACAATCAGGCTCGATCGAGCATCTGAAACAAGCTAAAGATGCAGGAACCTCGAAAAAGCCAACACAAGCGCTTTTGACTACTATGCATCATTGGACAAGCATAAATTTTCAAAAGATCTTTGCGTGGCGTTGGTAGCTGCCAATATTTCATGGTCCAAGCTATCAAACCCAGTATTTCGCAATTTTTTAGCAAAATATACTCCAAAACAATACCGGACGAATCGACGCTTTGGAAAAATTACCTTGAAAATATGTACGACACAGTAAGTTCGTAGATAACGTGTTTTAATATAAAACATGGTACTAAATACAATTTTTTTCCTAAAAAAAAATTCATCCGAATTGAAGTAGATGAAAATCCTACTTGGCTTTCGATTGATAAGAGCAGGGAAGCCCTTGGGCGATATGTTGGTGGCCTTTATACAAATGACACAAAGCCTCGTCTTATTTTATCAAAATTTTTGAATGCTGAAAATCATGCCTCGATAACCCGTACAGTAAAATCGGCATTAAGTAAGTAGATTTAAAAAGAACTTACTATACAGATTTAATTTACTCTTTCCGTTCAATTTCCATAGAAATTTTGTGGCCTTTTGAAGACCGGGACAGCGTCTTGCTGTTGGTAACAAATGCAGCCCCCTAAATAGTAAGAGCAGGAAAAGCTTTGCTTTTTTATGAAAAAATAATACACTTAACGTACACATGGCATGCATCGCGTGGTGGAAGAAATTAGAAAGCTTTTTCCGATGTCAGTGGTCTAATTTCGGCAATTAAGAAAGTTTTTCTAAAAGCCTCCAGTAGGTGCACTAAAAATATGCTTCCCGAGACTTTCCTTCCTCCAGCTCCCTTCATCGCCCGTTGGGGGACTTGGTTGGAGGCGGCTCTATATTACAACAAGAATTTTAGAGAGATTAAAAAGGTGCACACTCAAATCCTTTTTTAAGTAAATGTTAGATCTGTCTATTTCGAAACCCTAATTGTTTTTATTTTCTTCACAGGTTATAGATCACTTGTGCGAGGAAAAGAAAGAATCGGGATGCAAAGATATAGGCCTAATTCTGAAAGATGCTAAAGCTGTGTTTTTTTGTGATTCTATAGTGGCTGATTTAGATTACATTGGAGCCCATTTTAGCCATGTTCCAGATTTAATCAAGCAAGTGGAAGATCCAGCCTTAACCTTCACGGAGAGCACGAAGTTAGTGAATCAAGCTCCATTGAACTTTTCTGGAGTCAAAGAAAAAAATTGAAGAAAATTGTTATGGTTCTGGAAAAAACCCCGATTAGAAAACAATTAACAACCTCAAAAATGCCCTTGAGGGAGAGGGTGTAAGAATAATGAATAGCGTGTCCCCTAAAAAAGTATCCCGTTTTAAATACGACCCCATCACTTCTTGTGATATGAAACGTTTATTTTCACAACATAAAAAAATTTTGACAGAACGAATTTTACAGAAAATAATTTAGAGAAATACATAGTAGCGCATTCTTTTTACATGTAAATAAAAAAATAGTATAAATAAAACTTCCAAAAATTAGCCATTTTTATTTCTTCGCTTCAGGATATTAATCAGATTGTTTTTGCCTAAAAATTGCCTGTTTTTAATTTTTGTTTTGTCTAATTTCATATTTTATTTTGCCTACAAATCCGGTCTTTAATAATTAGCAACAGAAACGGTGATAGTACAGAAGTGAGCGCTCGCCTGCTCAAAGAAAGTAAAAGTGCGAGGTTCTTCTTAAGCAAGAATTTTTAATGATTATTCGAAAGAAGACACATTTGGAAGATACATTAGTTGGTTGCAGCTGCGAGCTCCTCGTTTGAGCAATGGAAATGGCTCGGAGGTCGGACGGAATCATATTTAAGGCGAACTATATATCTGGAGTTACTAAAGGGGAGTGTATAGGATTATCATACGACCGATAGTAAAGTACGGAGGAGAATGGTGGACTAAAAGAGATCGGCAGTTTAGAAAAAGGCAAAAATAGCAGTTGCGAAAGAAGAACTAATGAGGTATATTAGCTATATGGAAAACCTATGCTAAGCTGAGACATACAGTCATAAAGAAAGTTCTAAAACCTGACGATAAACCTAAAAAGAAAATGTATTGTCGAAAATAGTGCTGGTAATGTTAGGTTTGTGGGAATATGTCGTGGATAATTTGCATTTTATGACGAAAATATACTAAAACAACATTTTATAGTATTTAGGCAGGTATTTTAAAGGACTTTTATTTTCAAATAGGTAAAAGATATAGGAATGGTTACTCTATAGTGCCATATTTTTTAAAGATTTTATCTCAGTTTTTAGATATAAAAGAAAATTTATGGAATGCATTATATTGAAAAGTTTTTGATAAGAATAAAATAGTATAATCGATCACTCGATTACAGAAAACTTGGGCAGTTCTGTCTCTAGCGAACTACAGACTGTTATAGATATTAGGAGATGCTGTACCTATTGAGAATAAAATAATTGTTGTCACTATGTTTAATATTATAATAATTTTAATGTTTAACCCACCCAATAGTTTGTTTTAAGGTGTCGTCACATCCGAAATTCATGTTTCCATCAAAGCTGTACATTGATTCGACTTTAGATGGCGCGTCTATGTATTTCATGGTCTAAATTATAATAACAGAAATTTACACAAAACTTTATTTTAACCAAATTAGAGTAAATAAAATAATTTAAAAAAATGGCTTTTTATATATGAGGTGTAATTGTAGTTAACTATGCAACCTTTTATGAAAAACATGTTTTAAAATAATATTTTATTCATTTCATTTACAGATGAGAATAAATTTTCTCCATATTATTATAACTTATCAGAATTAACATTGATTATGAGTATATAAGAAAATTTGAAACTTAGGAAATGAAAATTCAAAAATTTAAAAGCAGTAGAAGCGCCACCTGTTGATGAAAAGAAATAATCTATACAAAACGTGTGAATTGCTAAACTCCAACGCTTTAATTTGTCTCTTTTGCTTTTATAACAATACACAAATTTATAAAAATCACGAAAAATAGTATTTATAATATTTTTAATTTGTTGGATTTATAGATAGATACAGTGATTTACAACAAAATTATGGCTATTCACTATAGATGGTGCATTGATCAAAAATATTTTAAATTGCCACTATTCTGATTTATCAAAAATGTAATACAGATAAGTTTTAATAAGGGGGACTTTTTAATTCGTAGTTCAAATGTAAATAACAAATACATCGTTATTTCACAACAATCTTTTAATAGTTGTTTAAGTGGCTTTGTAATGAAAAGCGAACATAAAACAAATTACACGGTTTTTTGTTAAGTAGTGTACTTGACATATTTAGTGTCATTAATAACACTTTCAGAAAATTACACCTTTTCAATTATAAAAATAAAAGTATACACAATAAATTAGTTCTTTTGAAAAGTATGAGTATATCTGCTAATCTATTTTTTAACTTTCACAAACACTGTAATTCAACCCCATGATCAAACTGGTCCACTTTGCAAAATTTAGCAAAACTCGAATCCTACTTCAAATCTTTAATAGTTAAATTCGTATTATGATGAATTATAGAAATAGTATAAAAAATATTAGTGCCAAAATGTGTTTTTCAATACGCACATATATGATGTAAGGTAAGGTATAAGTATCAATCGTTTTCAATACCCGACAGGTGGGGCTCTAGGAAGATTGAGGAGTACTGGCTGCGTTCTACCAACATTTCTACAACAGTGATGTTGACGGATATGAGATCTTCTAGAATGATGTCACCAGTTTTGTGATGAGCTTTCACTATGGTCAAAATTTCTTAATACAACTCCCGATTTAAGGTAGATCTAAATCAATAACTTTACTTCTTCTGTTGGGTTTTTTAGTTCCTTTGCGAGTCCCACGGACTTATTTTGCGTTTGTACTTTCACACATAGTCGATACGTTTGAAACAGAGTCTCGTCCTACACATTGGACACGTATTTCAGTAACCCCGTTAAATTATGTTATCAAGAGCCAACCAACAGTTATCTTATAATTTTTTGTGGACCGCTATATTTGTTTGTTGTAGTCGTTTAGTCACCCGACATGTTCATGGGTATAGTCATTCTTTTTTTAGAAATTAGCTGATTGTTTTATTATTGATGCAGCATTCATACCTTTTAATTTTTTGATTTTGATTTTTTTTATTGTAAATTTAATCCGATGGATAACTTTTTTTCTGATATCCAGGCGGTCAAGTTTTAATGTTTAAGGAGCATTTTTTATGCTTTATACGCTTTCTACTATACATTGATAATGTCATTTTTAACTAAATCTTCTGAAATAATCTGTTATTAGAAGACCTAAAAAAAAAAGATTGTGGTTAAGGGGATCGATTCTATATCTTTTCATTTTCTTGCTATTGCCTTCTAGTGCGCGAAATTAGTCGCTTCTCTGCCTATGGCTAAGATCAAAGTGTAGTGCGGAAAGTTTACTAAATGTATTCCTTTCGTAAAGAGTTATGGTGCTTTGGTTGCTGTAAAGTGCCACCAACATTCATCACGGTTATTGCAGTGTTATATCATCTTCATTTGGATAAACTGGGACTGGTCTAGAAGTTTTGAAAACAGGTTTCTCCCCTTGCATCACTTGATGAGTAATTCTGTTCCACTTTTACTCTTCTTGCTTGTGTAACTATAGAATGTTGAAGAATGATCTAGGCATGCAAGGATCGTCTTATTCTTATGGATTTGTTAAATTCTATTATTATCTATTTTCAAAACATCGATTCTAAGTCCCCAGTTACTCTTTTTTACAAATCTATAATTTTTTTGAGAATCGCGGTACTGACTATGTTAATGTGTGCTAGTATTGCAAAGCTATTGCAGTAACTCTATTGGATATGTCAAGAAGAATAAGTATTTTTCACCCCCGGGTTGACGATAGACACCGTATAAGAATAAAAAATGTGAAAAGAAGACACAACATTAAAACATCTGATCCTGATACGATTATTCTCTGATAAGGTTTGTGTGATAGTTACGTTAAGAATAAAGTCATAGAGTGTCATGCAAATCAACCGATACGAAAAAGATACCAAGAGTAGGAAAAATGTTATTTATTAACAAATATCTCAGTATTAAAACATTAATTAAATAAATGTTACTGATTTGAAAAATTTTTAGTAGTAACAGTGCTTAATTATAAAAATCTAATATGAGGCATGATATTTCGAAAATGTTTTTCCAAGTTTAATTGTGAGCTGTCAAAAGAACATTAACCAAATGTTTTAGCGTTTTGGAATTAACTTATAGATAGTTGTCTATTGACTTGCATCTTAAGCTTTCTTTTAAGAATTGTGGATAACATTTGTTTGTATCTCTGACTAATTGTATTGGACCAACATGAAATTTACAGGAAATTTTACGAAAGTGATTTGATAAACAAATGTTTTGATATTAAATTTAACAATTTGAGCATGAAGTACACATATTATTGTTCGAGAAAGTTCCTCCAGATTTTTTCGTAAAAATGGATTTTTTTAAAAGGTTTGAGGGTTTCAGGCTCGTTTAAGCTTTGTATTATATCTTCATTTTAACCAACATTTTTCTAGTTTGAAAAGTTTTTAGGTTTTAGAAACAGATAGTAATCTGAAAGAGTTAAATTGAGAAAATAGGGTACACATGAAAAAATTCAAAGCATTTGTTCAGTTAATTTCTGTTCATCGTTTAAATTCATCGGTGCGTTATCGCAGTGGAATAGCACTTTTTGACCTCTTCAAAAGTACCTTTTCAAGATACTTGAACAGGAGAATTCCTTTGGCGATCACTTTTCCAGCAGATGGTATGCTTTTTAACTGTTTTGGAGACTGCTTAGCTTGCGCAATCCACTATTTGAATTGCTTTTTGATTTCAGTATATAGTAGCTATAGAATGCTCATTAAAAATTTTCTGTATTCTTAAACATTTGCAAATAGTTCGCTCTACGGCATACCAATTTACTTTTATTCCAGAGTGAGCACACGCAGCGCGTCGTGTCTATTCACATGTAATTTATTATGCAAAATAAAATGATCTTGCTTAGTTGAGATGTCCGTGGCTTCTTCAAACTCGCAAAATTTCACTAGTCTGTCGGTCAAAATTATGCCATGGATTTTGTTGGTGATTGTGACAGCTGGATGTACGCCTTTATTCTGTCTTACTTTAATTTATGTACCCAAAGCCAAAGAACAAATTGTAGGCAAAATCCTTTTATGGGAATCTTTTTCCATTTCCTTAAAAAGTTGACGCACACCATAAAGCATTATTTGGAGTGGAATGACTGGTTCTTACTTTTCGCCCTTCTTCCAAGTCTAGATCCTTTAATTCAGTGATTGGTTTATACGTAAACCAAATATTCCTTTAAATTGATTCATCGTGTTTGTTTGCTATCCAGTATAACAATTTGGAACGTAGATTTCTTAGAGAAAATACAACTTAAGCTGACTTTTGTTAATTTGATTTGGTACGTCCTTGCTTTAGGCTCTGTAAATGATGTAGACAAACCTGATATGTACAATACAGAACAAAGCACTAGCGCAACTCTAGTATTAATTGGACGTAATTTTGTGTAACTCTAACGTGATCTTTACTTAAATGTGTCAGAGTCTATTGAAAGCTTGGTTATCGCTGTCTCTGTTACGTATTGATACCATATGTACTTATTCCAAATTATTGCTTTAGTATTATTACTTTTAGTTTGTTTTAGCATTGTGCAGATGTCATTTTTGATAAGAAAAATTTTGGATTACGCAAAAGTGATGCAGTTGAATACCTGCGTTCAATTTGAAGAAAGGGTAATAATGCAATTATCTAAAACCTAATAGTTTTCCATATTGCTCTGAATTAGAAATGATGCACGACAACTAGGTAGTGAGGGTGTATGTGTGAAGGCTTTGACATATTATTTCGCAAGGCATACATCCTCGTGTAGCTTGACTGTCTAAAATACAAAGACTAATTAAAAAATAATTAATTAAGATTTGACGATTTATTTTTAAACAAAATTAATAAAAACGTATTCTGTATTTAGTATAAACTCCTTTTAATTGAGTAGAAAGTACCTTATAGTAAGCTTATACTACCCTATAAAAAGTTCGTTGTTTTTTCCATTTTTTACATCGCTTTCTCAATTATTTTTGACGGTTTTAGTGTTTTTTTTGGCTGATGATGCATGTTCTTAAAGTTAAATTTTTTTAATCATTTTTATTTGGTCTTGTTTTTGCAACATTGTCAGTTTTAGGTATATTTATCGCAATTATTTTATCCAGATTTCCTACTCTGAACATAATTTTTTCTAAGCCTTGTCTTAGGATACGTTTGTATCTGTTCTGGGGTTACAGATTTAAGGTACTGACATTTTAGGTCCTTCCTGGAAATTGGCAAATGAAAACAATATATAGATTCAGTAGAGCATCATATTAATAAATTGAAAGGTTTAGGTGGTCTTAATTCATTGGAGGTCGTGGAAGAGCCACAGTTTATCTAGTGAAAAATGTTGAATGCAAGACAACAAATATATTAAAGATATCTGAAGGTACTGGTTATAGGCTAAATACTTTGCGATCTAGTGGAAAAATTCTTGTCACTTTAAAACTACTAAAAATTTTTTTTGCTGCCAATATGTGGGGTAATACTGATCCTGTTACTTGGGCTATACAACATAAATGTATCAAACTTATTGAAAGTATTGCTGTAGAAAGTCTTTACAACTACAGAGTCACATCAAGGGACTGAAGTTTGTGAAAAATATTGGGGAGAAAATGTTACAATTAGTATTACTACTGCATGTATAAAGAGATAGACTTTGCAATGGTTCATACTTGCTTTAAGAACTTTAAAAACATTTTATCATTCCTACAAAAATTAGTGTTGCGGCACCAAACGTTTTTGTAGAGGTGCTATTTAACATGTGATCTTTATAGTATACTTTTAGGAATAACACGGGTGGTACAGGAGGTTTTCTGTAGCATCTAGTTTAGTAATAATTGTTATTAAGGTTTTTCTTTCAGCCAAAGTTCAACCATAAATTTGTTTAATTACCTTAGAATCTGGCGTCCTAATCGCTTTCAACTCAGTTTTGTCTACATTCAAAATTCGGTCAGGTGAAATAAAACCAAGCTTTTAATGAACATTTTAGATTTTTATAAAATTTAAAAACATTTTTCTTGTTGAGGCTTGGCCTTAAACATTGCAATCATTGCTTGTCAGAAATTTTTTCTTAGTTTTTCTGAGAACCGCAGTTTTTGTGTGAAATTAACCAGAAGGTTGTCTTTCTTTGCTAAATATTCTATTTACACCAAAACTTGATGGATACAAAAATGTTTCTTGCGTAGCTTTTTTGAAAATTGGTCAGAACTTTTGAATGGGTGGTAAGCTTAATATCTTCCAATAAAATTGTATTGTTAAGAGCAGCATTGCTTTAACATAGTTAGAAATGTAACACAAAGACGTCGAAAGAGAAGAAAATGAAGAAAAAGGTGACAAAATTACTGACAGATAAATGCGCAGAAGAATTAATTAATACAAAAAATACCACAGAAAATAAAACAAATAAAAATGATGAGACTCTATGCTCATAGTGGAGACATAGCCTGCTCTTGTATGTTGACCTCTATTGCCCGGCTGTCGCGCATCATCTCTGATGCGGGGCGATGTGGTAAATACGGCGCCATAGATAACCACCATTATTACCGTTATATAAGTATTTAATAATATATATTCTACTAAAAATATACCAAAATTGTAGTTGAAATCTACTTTCCTATTTCTACCAATTATTGTAACGATTACCATATCATCTATCTTATGAGCTATCTCTTGAAAATCCTTAAAAATCCATCAGAGCATCTTTAAACAATGCTAGGAATATATCAGCCGTATTTAATTTAGATTTTTTAATGTGTTAGGTATTAGAGGGACCTTGTTTAGTATTTAAACTCTTTTCCAACGATGCAAAAGTATCAACTGCAATATTTTCACTTGTTTTATTGATTATCAAACATTTGATAACGTACAACACAACAAATTTATTTAGATACTGAAGGAGAGTCAGTTAGATGAATGAGGCGTAATTCACAGACAAGAGTCGCAACACATTTTAACAAAACAAAGGATTCGATGGGATTACGTTGCCACTACTGTGTATACTTGTAGCAAATTTTCCAAGAGGCATTAGAAGAAATCAGTGGTAAAATGAAGATTAATGGCGACTATATAAATAACATAAAATACACTAGTATTTGGATACCGCCTCTTTAGAAGATAATGGGGTAGTTGAGATTAGATAAAGATACGGACTTCAGTAAAATCAAAATATATGGTAGTGTCAAAAAACAACAACCGTGTCGACCAACTCATGACAAATAGCCAACCATTAGAAAGAGTACAGACATATACTAATTTTGAAACAATGTAGAATCATTCACTAGAGATTAAACGCAAAATGGAGAAAACTAGGACCGTATTTCTGAAAGTTGTTTAAATGCTACGATTTATTTTTGTCAACTAAGTTCAGACCACTGAAATTTTATGTTTTTCCAGTGCTACTTTAAGGTGTCCAGTTTTGAATTTTGAGTGAAGCTTCCTGTAAGAAGTTGGAAGTGTTTTAAATGTGGTTATATTGACGTATCTTAAAAGTCCTATGTGCACACCATATTATCAATCAGACTGTCGTAGAAAGGATGAGCAAGAAAAAAAAGCGTCCCTTCTAATAGAAGTATATGAACTAGAATATTTGAGACACATTATGAAAAGAACCAATGCTATGGGTTATAGTGGAAGGCAAGAGAGGATCCGGAAGAAAAAGGCTAACGTGGCTGAAAAACTTACGTATTGTCATAATAATCGTCAAGATACGTAATAGATGTTACCTACCACAAGAAGAAGAAGTAGTTAGAAAAACATGTTCTGAACTACTTTATTTACCTTTTCTAAGTGCAATACGTCACCATTAAAAATGTTAAACATATTTTTGTAGATTGTAGGTTGAAACTAAATGGGCAAATAAGTAGTAAATTATAATTATCAATAAACTCAGAATTAAGTATCACATTCGTTTTTATCGCTCACATCACTGATTACGTTGAACAAGATGTGAGAAATAAGAGTGGTTGTGATATTTAGTTCACTAGTAGGAAAAACCTACACAAAGCACGTGAAAAATTTTTAAGTGCGTCTCCAAGCTACAAAGAATGACTTATTCTCAATCCAATAAGCTTGTGTATATTACGCTCATAGTGCTATACTCTTTTCTAGTCAACCTCTTAAAAAAAGTTGCTACATTAAAAGTAAAGTTTGTTCTTTTGTAGCACTATCTTTGTCACATAATGCTTTCATCAGCTGTTAGACCCGGTAAAGCTATGCAGTAAAAAAGGGCATTTTGCAACCACCTTCGAAATCGTGATACAGTCCATGATATCCTAAAAGATATGTGAAAGAGTTTTCATCATCATCATCAGGGAGAATGTTAACTATAAGGACAAATTGCAAAAAATAATTTATGATAGCAAAATTCAGTTAGATCGGTCGTTTTTCCATAATATATCAACGGCAATTCTTAATGGGCACTCTATCTTTATACTTGAAGATGTGTCATTGGTTGGTGTATCATGGAACTATAGTTGCCTTTAATGTTAATGTTTGCCAGTATTTCAATAACAACTTTTCTGTAAGAAAAATCGGAAAGAATGGTTCTGCTGAATGGTTCGCCAGGTCAAAGGACTTAAAATTAATTAACCTTATGGGGCTCTTTAAAAGGCGTATGTAGAACTGGTTTCTGATTTACCAACACTTGAATAACATGTCAGTGCAATCTATGATGTTAATAAAATACAGTCTAGAAGATTTGAGCAGATGCGCCAATCCAGGATGTGATGCGTTCGCTTGCATTAAGGTTCATGAGAGAAGGGAGGGAGGGTCACTTCGAACTCTAAGGTTATCAGAAAAATGGTATAATATAATGCAATGTAACGTAATGTAATGATTTGTTATTGGGGACTTACTGTGCATTTCTGTATATAGGTTCATTTGAACATTTTCATTTCCTTTTTTTAACAAAAAGTTTGTCTCTGTGGTTAATATTCATCGTTATTGCCTCTCTCTTTACACGAAATTTAGAATAATCTCTATCGTAGACTTAGTACAAATGCATATTTGTTATAGTTGCTACGCGATTGTTGAGAACGTCTGAAGTGAAGTTGTGTTTGTAAGATGTGCCATGAAAATGGACCACGACTAATGTTGTGCAATAAAATTACGTGTGAAGATGTTAAGTGTCTTTAGATAGCTGAAAAGGCGAAAGAAGAACTTTGTGTGGGAAGACTTTCACTTCAAAAACGTATAACAATGTGGAATGAGTGAAGACTGAAGATTCGTGATGTGATTTATCGTTCATTGGATTTTAACATAGGATTTTGGTATGAGAAAAGTGTGTGCCAATAAATTCCAAAAAAGCATTTACCTATGTGGTTCTCTACCATTCCTAACTTCGAATTTCAGTTCTTGTGATTTATTTTTATTTGACCATTTAAAAGAATTTTAGAAGGCTCCATTTTGGTACTTTGGATAATATTTAGAAGAAAGTAACCGACAAGTTGAAAGGAATTCTAGTAAAAACTTTTCATTAATAAAATTAGTTTCAATATTTTTCTGTCAACCTCGTACTATCTATGATCTTAAAAAATTCTATATATTGTTCTTGCATACTTTTGTGCGTTGCTAGACTGGACATAACTACAATTTCTGTTGGATGTTTGATATTTGCATTTACTTTATTTTTATGATATTCTGTTTCCAATTATTACAAAAATAGAAGACAAATTGAAAATTTTATTGAAAATTGTAAATTTGAAAAACTAACTTGAAAACTAAGTAAAAAAGATATCAGAGATACTTAAACGAGTTTTAAGAATAGAATGATAAGGAGGAAAACGCTTCTACGAATGAATATGTTAGTACAGAGCAGGGTTTTAAAGGGGTAGTGCGTGCGCAATACACAACGCTGTTTCTAGTCATCGTCGCATGTCCTGTGCTACCCAATCTCGGCTTTTACTTCAAAGTAGCCTTTATATGAAGATAAAGGTGATGAACCCCGAAAACCTGAGCAACTTCACCAGAGACCGGGTAACCAACTCCGGTGAAAGGTGGGCGCAGGGCTGATGAGGATGGAAGAAATAGCTTTTCGAAAAGAGAGTTGGGCTAAGGACTAATAATCCCTACTTGTATAAAAACAAAACCGTTAAAAAACCTAAACTTTTGCTTCAGAACACAGAATGAAAATATCGGAAAAGGCTTAATAAACGAAATGGAAACCAAGAAAGCGATGGGAAGATGAAGTGGTTGAAGACACTCGCAAGCTACTTGGTGTTAGATGCTGGTGAAAAAGATAGATAAGATAGACAAGAATGGAGCCAAAAGCTGAAGAAAGCCAGGGCTCTATTCGGGCTGCAGTGCCATTAAAGAAGAAGAAGAAGTGCAGAGTTACTTGGATATAAACCTTAACATTGATTTATTTTTTACCCTTTTTAAATATTTTGTTTTTATACTGTGTAGTTGATTCTTTTTGTTATTACCTAACACTCCCTTCCAAAGGCTAAATCGGTTGACAGATTGTATTATATGTTGTGGCGTTTGTTTTATATATCTTATATTATTCAAGTCTTCTATTCATTTGCACTTCTCGTTTTGCTATTGCCATGACCTTGATTTTAATTGTATTTATTTTTATGTTGTAATACTTTAAAGCTTTTCCACGTTTTTAAGTTTATTTATGTGCATCTTCCCTTGCTGCAAGTATTACTACGTCATCTGCTATTGTTCTGAAATCTTTACGCTTTCTAGATTCTCACGACCTATGCACAATTTTGGGATTTTTGATCTGGATATCTTTGTAATGTGTTCCATGAGCACAATAAATAGTAATGAGTTTAGTAGCTTGCTTTTAGTAAATCCCTTGGAATGAGCATGTTTTATTTTGATGTAGTTCTCGCAATATTTTTATAAGCTTTTGTTGCCTCAATAAGTTGCTTTTCTACATCTCTTTTCACTAAGCTCTTTCAAATTTTCTCTTTTGGTAATCAGTCATTAAACGTTAAATATGTTCTCTATTTTTTTTTAGGCT
Organism: Sinelater perroti; assembly: GCA_036346155.1. Classification (NCBI taxonomy): domain Eukaryota; kingdom Metazoa; phylum Arthropoda; class Insecta; order Coleoptera; family Elateridae; genus Sinelater; species Sinelater perroti. The sequence goes on along the minus strand of JARFIY010000013.1, from coordinate 11,150,824 downwards.
AAACATGTGGTCTTGTATATTGTGTCTCTTCCTCAAAGGTGTAATTTGTATTTTTATTTTTTTTTAATTGCCGTTCTAAAATTTGCTCATTATACTGTGCTAAGTAACATTGTTATGCACTAGTTTTGACAGAACAATTTGTTTCCTTTTTTATACAATAGCAGTATATTTATTGCCTCTCAATCTTTAAGTATTTTTTTGTATGCCAAGATTTTTTGTAGATCTACTTGAATAATCGTGTACTCTCTTTTGCAATCGCGCAGTGCTGCTCTCTTTAAATTTTTTATACTCTCCCGCACTTTTTCTACTGTTGGTTTTTCGTTGGCTGTTTTTTCTGTTACTTCTAATAGTTATTCTATTTCATTTTCTTCTTCAGTTTGTGCTGTTCTCATCCACTGTGGTTATTTCTTGACTATATTCTTTCTATTCCTTTAGCACTTTAGTTGTCATCTTTATTTTTAATGCGGTTTATTGTCTGATTAATAATTCTTCTCTTCTACCTTTTACTTTTCTAGTATTCTGGTGTATTTTTATGCAAAATATGTTTGGAACAATAAGTTTATTTTTTCTGTCAAAGTTAGTGGTCTGTTTCCGTTATTGATTGAAATATAGTTAGTGGCGTTTTTTACTAAGTGAAATAGAAAATTGTCACGGTGCTATTGTAGAATTGTAAAAGTTTTGTGACATTTGTATGTCATTATAGATAGACACACAGTTGCTCAGTTTTGGAATTATTGAGTTATCAAAACTCTTGTTTAATTCAAAGAACGTTTGATATTTTTCATTTGACCTATAGTCAAAATAATCGACCAACAGAATTCACAATTGATCTTGTTGTACATAAATTTGAAGGCGGTAGCACATTTTATCACGCCAACGGACTGTAAGAAAAAGTTGTAAGAAAAAATGTTATTAAGAACGATTCAATGTTGTTGTTAAGAATTAGACATTCTCCAAACTTTTGCTCCTGGAAGACCTGATTAATTGAATAAATAAAGTCTGTTGGTTATCGTACGCGTCCTGAATTTGCTGATTGGATTCTAGAGTACATTACAACTGATTTTGATCTTGACAGATGGCCTTGCTCTCAATAAAGAGTCGAGCGATTATCGCACCTACCAAAATTTATTGGGTGTTGTATTTTTTGCTAAGGTGTGACCTTGATATTACTTACAAGCATTGCCGTTTAATAACTTTATTTTTATTTGGTGTAAATCATATGGTTTTGACTTATCTGATATATGATTTCAATAAGAAGAGTGCAACATTTCTACTAATACTATCAGTTATTGAAGTTAGTTTAATAATAAAATTTTGCGTTAAACTCTAAAAATTTGCAACTAAAACAGTTGCTATGATACAGAAAGCCTAACAGAAGAACGTTTTATTAAAAGTAGTGTTTAGGTATTACAAATAGTTCACATAAGGAAGAAAGGACTTGAAAGTTGAGCAACACGCAAGACCCCCATCAGCGTCTCATATTTCGGACTATGGACTAAGATCCAAGCGGTTTTGGACTCTGGCTGATGCCTGAGTGTTTTTTATATAGTTTAATAGCAAATAAAGTGAGACTACCAAAATTTGTTGTACATGAAATAGCCATGCGTTTTTGCTAGTGAGAGAGTTTTTGGCGAAAAAAAACGTAGCAATCTAGACCTGTTCTCGTCCGACTTCTTTTTGTTTTTCCGGCTCAAATCTATATTGGAAAAACGCTATTCTGGAAATATAAAAATGTATAGGCTGCTCTAGTAAGTGCTCTGAAAGAGATTTCGTTTAGCTCTCTACTCAGGGTCTCAATATATCCACTCCCTAGGGAGAGCTATGAGTCTTTGAAGAAAATGTTTCTTCGTAGATTACTAAGTGATGAAACGTAATTGATAAAAATTAAAGAACAATCTAAACACAGATTTTAATGACAAAAGTACTCTGAAGAAAGTATAAATTGTAGCATCAATTAGAAAAATCTAAGCTATAATCTTTGGGAATGTGTAGTATATTGATTGACTATCTTAAAGAAGGAAAAATAGAAATATTTTGCGTTATTTTTCAACTCCTCAGTTAAGTTTTTGATAAGGCCAAGAACATATAAATTTAATAGGAAAAAGCTTCTGAAATGGAGGATCAGAGTTAACGAAAAATTAAAATATTATCAACAGGCTTGCTAATTATCCTCAGACATGTCAGTCTCCTAAGAAAACGTGGTCAGGTACCTGGGATGATATCTTGATAGACACTTGACGTGGAAGGTACATATCACAAACGGTGGATATACCTCTGAGAAACATTGTTAAAGCACCATGGTTTGTGTTAAATAAAACTGTCTATATCAACTTACACATTTCATTTGTGAGAAACGTAAGTCAAAAGGCAATTAAACACCACAATATTCTGGAAAATCATCTAAACGAAGTAAGATATTCATTAAAGGAAAAACTTAACAACCGACACTCCAAGAAAAAATGGGTCAAGGATCTAATGTAATAATATAAAACTCTTTTATATAAATAAACATTAAATTTTTTTTGAAGCGTTTGGATGTTGAAATCAAAAAGAAATGTCCATATTTAGATAAGGACAAAATATTGTACGTTTGTGAGTGACAATCTTAGCAGGCGTGGTTTGGAGCCTACAAGTTGAATGCTTAAACTATTATTATCAATGGTCAATTTGTTGCACCTTGTTGTGGCAAATATAAATAAAAATTTGTATTTTCGGAAGATTAGCAAACATTTCTATATCTTACAAGACACTTTTTATTTGAGTGGTAATTATTGTAACAAAGGTACATTTGGCAAGAAAAAATATCGAGACGATGTTAATATAATTTAAACAGTTTGCACAGCTGTGATGTAACCTGGCAGTCGATGAGAGTGAACTGCGTAAATGAAGGCTTTACTGCCACAAATAAGAGTTAGAGCACATATAGTGTGTGGTGGTCGGATTTGCCATGATTTTGCATCACATTTTGTGCAAAGCTAGAATATTCATCTGATGATTTTGAAAATTGTCATGAATAATGTAATGAGTACAGCAGGAATAAACTGATGATTGACAGTCTACGGTATTGTTATAAAATATTGGCGAATAAAAGTATGTAAGATTGCAGCGATAGAAATCTCAGCTGAATTCCTGCATGAAAAATTTGTATATGAAAAACCCTTACTCAAAATAAGGTACATGATTTTTGATTATTAACCAATAACTCTTGAGAAATTATATAATATGTTAATGTAATTAAAAAAAAAACAACTGATTTCTCGTCCACCTATTTTTTAATGAGTATCTCACAGTCTTTAAGAAGAGTTTTTTGACGGCTTCAAAAAATTGACAACTCAGACTAAATGTGTGGGATTTACTAAATGCTGTGTTAATTTTATTTAGCAGAACCTGTTTAATTTCAAGACTGTCTTCTTTTAAGATTTATAGCTCTTCTTAGAGAGTAAGTAAACCGAGGTCCCAAGTAAGGTCTCTTGACAAGTACATCGCAGATGTCAAAACGTTGAGAATTTTATAATAATCGACACGGTTGAATCTGTGAACCTAATTGTTCACATATTATTACACGCAGAAAGCTCTCCAAGACACACCATTCTTGATGCTTAGAACAAATTCTCGAATTTAACGCTGATGGACAGCATACAAAAAGAAGAAGTATTTCAAGTGATCAACCGCGATAGAAAATATTGTGATTATTAATTGTGTAATAAAAAATAAAATGTTAAATTGTGGAAGAGAGGTGGATCGACGAACAATAATTCGGCCAGTTTTAATATTTATGAACATTTTTCACAATTTGTTTAAATAGTTTTATAGTGTGCCGAGAAATGATTAAGTACCGGAAGTGTCTAGAATGATGATAAAGGCAGAACAGTGACTACTAAAAAAAACATCAAGAGTTCAAAAACATTATTAAGAAATTCCAACATCAATGAGAAATGCACCAAAAGAGTTCCAAATGAAGAGAACATCTTGTCAAACAAGAATTAGGATTTTTTGTTTACAAAATTTAAATTCATCAGATGTTGAGTGACAAGGCAATTGAAAATCGATGCTATCACTTTGGCACAAATACTTGAATCGAAGTAAAATTGATTATAGGAAGATTATAGGAAGAATTGGTAAACACACACAATTATCGTAGATAGAGATCTATCTAAAGTTGTATACCAATTGAGTTAAGAATGTCCGAAGAATCTCGAAGTCTTCAAAGAACGAATTACCAAGGTGAATGCTATTTTCAAAGAAAACGGCACAAAACTACTGATCACTTTTTGAAAAGATTGCCTGTGGTCACCAAGAGTAAAAGGAGTATTTTTGAGAACATTTTTATCCGAATTCTATCAATTTGTTCCAATTTAAACAGTCTCAATGTCTATTTGAGTTTCTTTAAATAGTTTTTTCTCCCATAACAGATTTTGGGACATGCTGTAAATACTTTTAGTCTTATTTTTGTTAGGTTTTCATAATTTTCTAATGATTTATGGTGTTCTTTTTTAACATCTTTATCTAATTGTTAGATCCTTTGGTTTCTATTTTTGTGTGTTTTTTGTTTTGTTATATTTTGTTTTTATTAGTTTTTACAATTTTGTACACTATTTTTAGCAATGTTTTTGAAGGTGAAAAATAAATAATCGCAAAATTATTGCAAGTAGGTGACTAATAATATAAAGTAGCAAATAATTACAGCCATGTATGATGTAGGGAATCTAATCAGACATTAACTAATAGGTTTACCTATTTGGGAAGGCTTTACTTTAAAGCTTAGTAAAAAGATTTCGTTAAACGTATCAATCCAAACAAACGAGCAATTGAAATATGAGGTAGAGAAATTCAGAAGCAGCATGGAATAATACAGCAGAAATAAGTAGAAAGACGACAAGGAATATTTACCCAAAAGAAATCACAGATTTAATAAAAGAGCAAAGAATAGCTAAAAAACGTGGCAGAGATCGAGAACAAGAGAAAACAAGCATAGACTGGATGCTCTTACATTACAACTCAAAAGAAAAATCCAAAAAATCAGGAATGAAGCACTGAATGCCTATCTTAAAGATATAACGTAAGATTATAGTAGTACTGAACATTCACTCTGGAAAGCTACTAAGAGAATTAATAGACTGATAAAACATATTCTATCGATACACAAAGAAGATGGGTCTTGGGCAAGGACTAATAAACAAAAAGCAGATATATTCGCAGCTTATTTAAAAGACATATTTCAACCAAACACAGAACAATTCCAAATGCAAGAAATTCAAGAAAAAAGTTTCCGAGAAAGTTCAGTCAGTGTTTCTTTTTCTGTTTTGGTGTACTCTCCGGATTTAGATTCCAGAGTACCAATCAAATTACAGTGAGAGTTTTTTGAGAGTACTTTACGGAGTCTGGTACATGCTGGAGTATTTTCAATCTCCTCACAGTACCTCCTCCATAATTTTCTCTTGGCATCTCTTAATGCTTTATTATATTCAGTTAAGGATGCCCTATAGGTATCCCAGTTACCTGATGTTTTGGCCCTGTTAAACAGTTTTCTTACTTGCCTTCTCATGGTTGCAAGGTCTTCATTCCACTAGGGGACGTTCCTGTTGGAAACCTTTACAACCAGGCGGCAGTTTTCATTGTACGCTGAAGTGACTGCCTCAGTTAACTAATCAACAGCCATTTCTAGCTCAAGGTTATTGTGAACTTTCCTTATCGTACTCGCCAAGTAAGTTACTTATAATATTAAAATTAGTAATAATAATACAATCGGCAATCACCACCGATAAATGCAGTTCAGAAACGGTACATGTGGACACCACCACAATTATCACAAAACAAATTCTATTTGCCACCTCATATAGAAAATAAATTAACCAAAAATCAAACCGACACAACTACTACAAATAAACTAGAAACCGCAGCACCAACAATTAAAATTCCGCCCATCTATTTGCAAAGCGATATCAACCATAAAGAGCTGATATCCGACCTCGAACAGATAACAAGAGGCGAGTTCACAACATTTTGCAATGCAAATTCAATAAGAACAAATTTAACAAAGCAGGAAGATTACAGAAAAATATCCGATCACCTAAAAGAAAATCAAATCAAGTTCCATACTTTTCAAAACCCAAACAGCAAGCCACTTAGTGTTGTAATTAAAAACGTCCCAATTTCAACCACTGTCCGTATGCGCAGTAGAGTTAACAGACAACGAAGACGCAAAAAAAAATTGAAGCTAAAATCATTATGTCATTCAATAGTACTGTTGAGATAAGAAAGAAATAAACAAGTATTCCTCAATGCCACCGTTGCCAACAATATTTTCACACTAAAAATTATTGCACCCTTGAACCCCGGTATGTGAAGTGTGCAGGAAAGCATCTTTACAACCAGTGTCCTAAAAAAGCACAAGATCCACCCACGTGCGCAAACTGTGGGCAAAATTACACAGCCAACTACCGCGGATGCAAACATCATCTACAGTTACTCCAAAAACAAACGGCAAACCGACCAAATCTTAATAGACGGCTACACACAGAAAACGCATAGAACACCCCCCCCCTAAACCTATCACAAACCCAAACGCAACATAATAATTCCCCAAACATAAGCCACAATACATCCAATATACCCCACCCTAAAGCACAACAACAAATCAACAACACAGAGCCAAACAACTTAATAAAAATCCTAATTGACTTCCTAACCCCGTTCATCCTTCAAATTAAGGGATTTATCATAAACACACTCCTCCCTCTCCTTTTCAATGGCTCATAACGAACAACAAATAATAGAAAAACTAACAATCCTTAATTGGAACTCCAATGGCATAAAAGCCCAACGATCACTATTAATTTCCTTCATGGTAAGGTACAATGTGGACATAGCATGTGTTACAGAAACCCACCTTTCATCAGAAGATAACCTCAACATACCAGGCTACCAGGTGCACAAAAAAGATCGAATGTCAGAAAAAGCAGCAGGAGGAGTAGCCATATTAGTCAAAAAGCAAATCAAACACATCATACCCGATCCAGCTACACCAAACATTGAAACTGTTGGCATTAAAATAATACTAAAAAACCAACGCCACACACTAATTAATATGTATAAACAACCGAAAAAGAAACTAAACTCAGCAGATCTGCTTGCAATATTTAACTCGTCCGAACCTACTCTTACAATAGGCGACCCAAACTGTAAGAACACGCTATGGGGCTGCAGAGCGACAAACCCGGAAGGCATTAAACTTGAGCAAATCTCCACAGAGATTGGATTTCTAATTCTAACCCCACCTGACTATACCTATTACCCAAATCGTAGAGATCACCAGCCCGACATCTTAGATATGGTCTTCCTAAAAAACTTTCCAACTGAAATCCATCAAACAGTCATCGATTCGGATCACCTTCCAGTACTGATAATACTCACAGCTGTTCCACACATAAACACACAGGCTCCTCGCCTAATAAACGGAGCAATAAACTGGAAAAAATTTCAAAAAGCTCTAAATGGTGATTTACATTATTCACCTGAACTGAAAGCACCAGAAGAAATCGACGTCGCAATATCAAACTTTACAACTTCTATTGTAAAGTGTACTCAAGGCAACATCGAAGAAAAAATTGTATCATAAACCCAGACACTACTACTACTCAAACTACATAACTGAACTTATAAAAAAGAGAGCCAAGCAAGACGTCAATGGCAACGAAGTCAACACCCATCTGATAAGCGATCGCTCAACTACGTAACACACCAGCTAAAAATAGAGTTAGACGAAATAAGAACAACCGCGTACCAAAAATACATTGAAGAGCTTGAACCGAACGACCCTGGGATGTGGAAAGCAACAAAGAGAATTCTAATACAGCACAACGAAATTCCAACAATCACAGATGATATCAACAACTACTACACTGATGCAGAAAAAACCGCGGCATTCGCCAACCACCTGGAAAGTGCTTTTACACCAAAAATCACATGCAGTCCAACAGAAGCAGCGTTTACAATTGACTACATCGAAAGAAACCTACCTGTCATCACTGAACATATAGAACCAACTTCGCCTCACGAACTACAAGCTTTAATCGCCAGACTTCCCAAAAGAAAAAGCCCCGGTTACGACCTCATGCCAAATATCGTGTTATCACATTTAACTATAAAATCCATAGCTTACCTAACATCAATATTTAATGCTTGTCTGAGGATGGGCCACTTCCCAAAAGAATGGAAACACGCCATAATACTGCTATTTCCTAAACCAGGAAGGACAAAAAACGCTTAGAAAACTACAGGCCTATAAGTCTATTAACATCTCTATCCAAACTGTTAGAAAAAGTTATCTACACTAGCCTCAATAAAGAAGTGACCCTACTTAACATATTCCCTCCACACCAGTTCGGCTTCAGAAGAACCTACTCAACCACACACCAACTCCAGAGAATAGTTGAAACAATCGAAACTGGATACGAAAACAAACAGTACGCAACAGCCGTTTTCCTTAATGTAGCACAGGCCTTTGATAAGGTCTGGCTAGAGGGGCTAAAAAGAAAGCTATTGAAACTAAGATTATCCAACTACCTAAAGACAATACTATTCTCTTTTCTTGAGAACAGAAACTTCGCAGTGTAAATAAATGCCGAAGTCTCAGATACCAAAAGTATACGAGCTGGAGTCCCTTAGGGCAGTATACTGGGACCACTTTTATTTAACATCTACATGTCAGACATGCTAAATGTAGAAACCACTTTAGCAACATTCGCTGACGGTACAGCCATAATTACACTAAGCAACGATCTAACAAAAGCAGCACAACTACCACAGGCCGGTATAAATAAATTATGCAAGTGGTTTAGTAACTGGGATATACAAATTAACTCGAGCAAATGCCAGGCAAAAATATTCACATTCAGGAGAATTCGCAACCCACCTAACATTTATGACAACAACCAAATGATTGAATAGAATAAATGGATAAGCCAGTGAAATATCTAGGAGTACTTTTAGACCCAAAACTCTCTTGGAAGCAGCATATCAATCATAAACTCAATCAGAGTTATGCAAGACTAGCACAGCTATACCCATTATTAAATCGGAAATCAAAACTAAAAGCCAAATGCGCAATCATGATGTACACTTCCCTTATAAGACCATTAGCACTTTATGCAGTACCAACCTGGAGTACCACATCAAAAAAAATATATAATCAAACTACAAAGGCTACAGAATAAAGTTCTAAGAATCGCAGTAGACGCGCCATGGTCCATCAGAAATACTCAGTTACATTACGAACTAGGAGTTCCAACAATAGAAGTGTACATAAAAACAAGCCCCAAAAAATTTCTTAACAACATCAAGGCATACGATGGAGCAGCTCACTATAACCTTGGCAAGCAGAACATTCACTCCCGGCTAAAACGAAGACTCTCACAAGACCAATTCTTATCAGACGAAGAGATGTCCGAGGAATCAAGATACCTCATCAGTTATAGTCACTTGTAACATATGCTAACAATGTCATGTATAATACAAAAGTGATGATCTGGCAAATAAACATTTTATAAAAAAAAGATTAATGACGAAGAACTATTATCTGTCAAATATTGATTACTCAAATTTCAAATGTAAGGTCAATTTAAAAATTTGATTGGTTTGAATATCGTTCCACGCCGTTATGCATCTTCACGCTTTTTATCGTAAAGTTTTAGTTTGGGAGTTATTAAGAAGATAATAAAAATTCTTGAACACTAAATTCAATAATTACATTTTTCTAGATTTGTAAGTCCCTTATTTTGTGCGCGTGTGGTATATAAATTTAAACGACGAAATTACAGAAGTATGCATATCAACAAAAAATAAAAAGGTTTATTGTAAAATATTAAAATTAAAAATATCAAAAACAAAAACTGTAATGATTTTTTATAATTAGATTTGTTAATTACTTATAATAGATACGTATAGGCCTATTACTTTTTATTGCTAAAGCCTCGTAGCTGCGTGTGGAATATTTCCGGGAGATTACAAAACTAACAAAGGAAAGGGAAGAGAACGAGCGTTGTTTTTTGATTATTACCTGGAGATTAATGTTCAGGCGGCCAAGATGTGGAGGATATTACCTCATTTATAAAGTTATAAAGGAAGATGCTTCCGCCTTCAACCCTCTAACCTGGCCACACGACAAATTATGAACTCGTTTAAGTTGTGGCAAGGCACCTTCCTGGAGTGGTGATTTTATTGTAGCGCTAATTTAAAAGTCATCTCGGGCCGGGGCTGATCTCAGGAAAGCCTTCAATCGGATTTGATAATCTTTGGATAATGACTGAAAACAACATGTTGCGGTCTGCAGTACTGGCGACCTAAGCAGCTTATTAGCGCGGTCGTTACGTCAGTTTGTTAGTGAGTTACTAATAATTTGCCGGCGTTCTTTGATCATGTTCTTCGGTCGATCGTGAGGTAATCAGTTTTGAACAAACTGTACTTACCTATGCATGCTACTTTCATTATTAGAAGTGCGTTATATATTTAATTTGACAAAAGTTTATTGTATTTACAAAACACTTAATTCAAGAATTCAGGAATAGAAGGGTGGCTTTAAAGTTCTTTTTAAATTTTGTGTTGATCATTAACAAGTACTTAATAAATTACTAAATTTATAATTATGGATACGTCTAGATTGCTAAAATAAGTTGGCAGCTTTGTAATGTCGCTTATGCATGATGATTATCAACACTACAATAAAAAATCAAGCCAATACTGTATATGTGTCAAATACTTGCTTGTTTAAACTCATCACTATTCTACGTATAATTTTTCAGAAGAAGATCAAAGAAACAGTACCAAAATTAACATTATCTTAACCTAATCAGAGGAAATAAACAAAGCAAATCTGTTGCACAACATATAGCAATAATTGTCACACTTAGAAAAATTCTTAGAACAGTAGCAGTATTGGGAAAAGTAGACTATGTCTCATGACTCCAATAATGTTAGGAGTCTTGGTGGTTCTAAATGTGTTTTTGGTTTGAGATTCTTATCTTCTTTGTTAATACTTTTATTAATTCTTAAATATACTGCTAAATCCACGCATTCCTTAGCAAATGTTTTATCTAAATTAGAAGCATACTTTTTCAATAGTTGATTTGCTCTCTGCTGTATTCTCCCATTTTCCATTTTAGTGATTTCCCATGAAAAGCCGACATTCTTATGTATTTACTACTAAGTTGAGCTTCAGAGAATCAATTGCTACATAATATGTTTATATCTCAAAAAGACTGTCGTCTAGAAAATTCGTAATTCCCATCTTTCTGAGACTTTCACTAAAAAGAAATTTTGGTTCTTCTTCTTTGTAATGTTTGTTTTGAAGACATCAACCTTTTTTCTTTGTTTTCTAAGTTTGAAAATTCATCTTCGTTTCGAAGGGTGTTTATAAAAGCTCCTAAAGTATTATACAAAGTAATTACTTTTGTTGTGCCTCTGCTTTTTCTTTGAAGCCTTTCGCTTCTCGAAATGTTTACAAAAACAGTGCTCCAAAGTCGTCACCGAAGCAAAAATAATTACAAGATTGATTTGAAGAATAAAAAAAAATTGGAACTTAAATTACAGTCATAAATTGTACCAGAAAATAAAAAAAGTATTTTTAATGTATTTAAGTCAGAAAGGTATTTTGTAATTAAGAAATTGTTTAAATAGAAGAGTACGATCAGCATAATACATTAAAGCTGTGGAAAATAAAACTTGTAAAAACTTAGAACCTAGATTTTTGAGAAAAAAATAATGTTCAGGTGCTCTCTTGTTTCAATTTAAAAAATAATTTGACATTCCTTCTTGCAAGGCTGTATTTCACTGTGAACAAGTTCAAAACTTTTCTACCAATTTTGACAATAAGTTTAATTTCTCCCGCAACTGTAAGAGACAATTCAGAAACACAGTGGTCGCCTTTCAAATACTATTTATTCTCTCCTAGCCTAATCTCTTGGTTAAAAGAGAAAAATCAATAAAGTTAAAAGTTGACTCTAAATAAAACCACGACTTTTTCACATTTGCCTTCAGAATATAACAGAAATTCAATTCAGAACTCGTCTTGCTTTATGCTTTCAACTTTTCGGCCATTAATAAAGAATGCTGTACTAATAAGTATTTTATAAAAAATTAGTGAATAGAGAACGTATCAAACGAAATTAATTTATTCAAATTAACCGGACATGTATTTTGTACAACGCGCATACTGTAGAGGAACTAAGGGATTGGATGGTTGGAAAAATGTCTATATAACAAATTATCATAACAACTCTGAACACAGGAAGTACATTTGAAAATTTATTAATAGGAGCTGAGTTTCACAAAGAGTGGGTTGTAAAATAACAGAACAGTACAAGGAAGAAGCTTTGTATCGGCGAAATAATCTCTTAAGAGTTGTTAAAGTTAAAGTCCGTGGACTGTCAATACATGGCGATAATGCAATATTGGGTTCTGTAAGAAATAACTTTCTTGGATGTGTAGAATTGATTTTAAAATTGGTTTTTATGGCCAAATATGTAGCAAAGGAAAGAGGTGTTTTTTCATACTTATCAAGTAAAACTGTCAATAAATTCGTTATATAATTAGTTAAAGCAAAAATTGCCTAAGAGATTGCAAATACGAAGTACTATTCCATAATTGTAGACTAAATTCCAAATTTGCCGTACAAGGCACACAGACCAACTAGCTTTTGTGGTAAGCTATGTGCTACCAACTCCCGTTGAATGGTTTTTGGCATTGATTTCTAACTACGACCATAAAGGTGAAGAGATAGCGAATACTGTCATATCGACCGTAGATCCTCTAAGTCTTGATCTAAATAAATTGTAGAGGACAGATAGAGCTACAATACTAGCAACATGTCTGGGTGCTACAGAACTCTTGAGGCTAGAATAAAAGAAGTAAATCCTCTGGCCACATATATCCCTTGTGTAGGCCGCTTTTACAGCTAGTTGGCTTTGCAGTTGAAGTTGCAGAAAGCAGCAAGTACTCTGTTAATTTTTTTCTTTAGAACAACAACTCTACAACCATTTTAGTTCTTCAACCAAAAGATGGGATATTTTACAGTCTTGCCTTAAGGACTTTGTATTTTTAAAAACTTTGTCGGTAACTCGATTTAGTGCCCGTGTAGATGCCAGTCGAGCATTAAACTTATCCTACCAGGACGTGTTTAATACTCTGACACATATTACCCATTATAGTGATCTGATATTGAGCAACTAATTGTGCGAGGGAGCCTTCAAAATTTTGTAGGCTCATATTTTTAAGGTTTCTGCATTTTTGGACAGTACTTTTGAAGAGAACATTTTCAGCAAAGTTTTGATGTACAGCCTTATCTCTGGTGGTGGTAGTCCATACATCTTTTTTAGGTATAAGTGGTACTGGGGTTAGTGTTAAAATTTTCGAATTTCTTAAGAACAAAGTAAAATAGGAATTTGAGTTTTTAGAATAGCTTAAGGAATGTTTGGGGAAGATGTTAAGTATTGGGAATTAAAATGTTTTATGTAAATTTTCTGATATTCCCCCAAACTTTACATCAAGCGTTTATTTTTCAGTTTTCTTGATAGAGCAAACATATGATAATTTAGTAAAAAAAAGGGCCACGGTAAAGCATAAGGGGGTAACGGTCCAAAATAAATGCCAGTACCCCTTTGTTTTATTGTGACTTATTTTTTTACAAATAAACATGCTGGATTATTTATCCTAATCAAGTTTTCTTACATACATGTAATATGTAAACCAATGCCTCTTTAGCACTATTTGGTAAAAGTGTCTCAAATTGCCACTTCAAAAATTTTTCTTGAGGGACAAAAGTTAACGATCCGTGCTTCCACAAGACGGATTAGTACGATTGATATGTTAAACAAATTCTAGTACTTATAGAAAAATTGTAGTCTTTCAGATTTTTACATTGTGATGTACAAGAAAAGTTATTGGGCTTTTTCTAAATTCTCGCAATTTTTGTTTCTGGTCCATTTAAAATGTGTGGCTGTGTCTTTTACAAGTTTAACCGAATTAAGTCCAAACGTTTACCAAAGTATAGTACACATTTTACAAATGTAGTTCCTGCCATCACTTGTTTACGAAACTACGACAGAGTCGGTGAACTCTGATGTGCGACCAAAATTTCGACTTCTATTTTGTTTTCAATTATATCTCATGAATACATCCATAAATTTTTAAGCAGTTTGTTGCTATAAGTAAACAAACTAGTCATGTAGGTGGACATTATCATATGCTTGCTCTACCAAGAAAACTAGAAAATTGATGTTTAATTTGTTATGTAAAGTTTGGAGGAAAACTCAGAAACTTTACATAAAACATATTTTAATTCCCAATACTTAACGGACGTATCCGGGAATGTTTTGGCGCATATTTGCCAAACATTACTTAAGCTACCTTAAAAAACTCGACAGGCTTACGACTCACTCAATAATAAGGTCAGAACTGCTCAAAGGATTGGAAAAATTCAGAATACCTAGAAAGCTGATAAGATAAGTAAAAATGTGCCAAAGGTCAGAATACGAGAACAATCAACATAGAGTTTCACTATAAGTAATGGATTGAGATAAGGAGATGCCATGTCAACGACGCTTTAGAAACAATAATAAGAAGTGTCCCCATTAACCCGAGAGGCACAATTTATAATAGACAATATTAAATACTGGTATATGCAGATGCCATTGGCATAGTAAGTAGGACAATAAAAGAAATGAAAGACGTCATTAAATACATTGAAGAAGTAGCGGAAATTCAAGGCATAAATATTAACATATCAAAATCAAAATATATGTTAACCACGAAAGATCCAAACAGATATAAAAGTGTCAAAGAAATTATAGTAAACGGAAACCAATATGAACGAGTTAAAAATTTCAAATATTTAGACTCTGTAGTTAATGAAGGAAATAATATAGAAGATGAAGTGAAGGCTAGAATTTTGGCGGGTAATATATGTTACTATGGTCTAAGGGATATAATCACATCAAAAGCGCAGTCAATTAAAAATAAAATTAAAGTGTATAAGACAGTGACAAAACCGGTAGTGACTTACGGGGCGGAATCTTGGTGTCGTACCCAAAATGAGTGGAAGCAGCTAGACACGTGGGAACGCAAAATATTAAAAAAGATATATGAGTCAGTGAATGAGAACAAAATGTAGCGCGCTTCAACAAATAGTAAAATCAGAATACGGTATGGGGCATGTCGAGAAAATGTAACTAACAAGAGGACCAAAGAAAGCCCTGAAAAACAAACTGAAAGATTAAGATGGAAGGACAAAGTAGAAAAAGATCTACGAACAGTAGAAGTTACCCACTAAAAACAGGAAGCAGCTGACAGAATGAATCAAGAATGGGGACGAGTGATCAGCAAGAAACTACCTCTCTGGTATTCATATCAAAGGTTGAGACGCGAGTGATAACCGCATCTTGTAAAACAATAGTCTAGAAACTCTTCCGGGAGGGCATGGCCCCGTGCGAATTGTTTTTATTTCCTTCGTTATTTTTTTAATTTTAAATGCAAAATTATAATCTACTCTTAACATTATTGTGTATTTAGTAATTTTGATAGCAATGAAAATGTCACGAGAGGATTATTAGTCAGCGCCAATCTTCCGGTGGAGATTCTTCGGTCCTGATTGGGTTACTGCACTAGGTCCAGCGGCTATTGTCGTTTTAGTCGTCATGTGACTTCTGGTTGACGGGTAAGTTGGTTTATGAGGTCTTTTAAGTAACCGTGTAGGTAGTAGAAAACCTCTTGATCTCACTTGTTACGTGAGGTAATCCTAAGCCAATGTGGAGGGTTTCGTTGGTAACGTACCATGGGGCCTCCGGAGTGTCTTCGACTAGAAGCTCTGAAAGATTTTTGTGTGTAATGCTTTTGCGCAGCTTCATAGCTCGACTCTATATGTCTATACTGATTTCAGGATGGCTTTGTAGAGTAACACATTGTTTGCCAACGAAAGTTGCTGATGTTTTCCTAGTAACCAGGTCATTTGTTTGATCTTGAGGCCTAGGCACTTTCTTTTGTCTTCAATATGTGAGCTCCAAGTGAGCTTTGCGTCTAAATACACACAAAGTGTTTTACCTCTGTTTTAAGCGGGATGGGTACGTTGACTGTTCTGGTTTGAGGGCATTCAGTACGTCTTGTGGTAAAGTTTACTTGTGCTGATTTGTCTGGGTTAATTGTAATTTTTCACTTGTGGAACCAGTCTTGTAGTGTAGTTAGATGAGTCCAATCGTTTCAGGTAAGCAACCGACTGGCAGGATAGTAGTGTCACCTACGAATGTAGCAAGGACTGGGTTGTCTACGGTTGGTGCGTCCGCAGTGCACAGCAGATATAGCAGTGATCCTAATACGCTTTCCTGTGGAACTCAAGGGGTAATTTGTCGCAGCTCAGACACTGAACTATTTACTTTAACTTGGTATGTTCTATATGATAGATATGATTTGAGTAATAGATACAATTCACTGGGGAGACGTAGTTTAAGTTTTATATGAAACCCTGTATGCCAGACTTTATCGAACGCTTGTTTTATGTCTGGGAAGACTGCTGCACATATGTTCTTTGTACTTTTTATTATATGATTGACTATTCTATAACTTTGGTGTCTGGTTAAACTGGCGTGAAGGAAGCAAATGATCGAGGTCTGTATATTTTTAATTCGGTTGAGTAGCAATCTTTTGAAAACTTTGGAAAGTAGGGCTAATAGGCTTATTGATCGGTATGATTGCGGTTGGGTAGGAGGTTTTCCAGGCTTAGGAATCATTATAATCTGGGCGTTTCTATAGTAGAGGAAAGCAACAGGGTCGCAGCATGCTATTATAGATTGTCGTAAACAAAGTTATAACTTTTTTAGGAAGATTTACTAGTATTTCGCCTACTAGGAGATCGTATCCAAAGGCTTTCCGTTTGTTGGTTTGTTGAAGTTGTAGGGTGAGTTCACTGGATGAGAATGGCTTAATTTTCGTTGACAGTTGACATGGTACATCTAGGAAAGTTTTTATTTCTCTATCATTATTGTCCTGTTGTTGTGGTGTACTGAAGACGTTTGTGAGGTGATCGGCAAATGTGTTTGCTTTCTCCATGTCTGATTTTGCCCAAATAGCATCTGTTCGTTTGATAGGAGTAATAATTACGATTAGTCTCTTGAATTTTTCTGTTGCCTTTCAATTCGAATTGTCTTCAAGTGTATGTTTAATTATGCACTGTCTAAAGATTTCTATTAGTGTATTACGCAATTGACGGATAAGTCTATTGTAGTAGTTTTTATTCTGTATGTCTTTGCTTCTCTGCCATTGTTTTTTCGTTTTGCGTTTTGCGCTGATGACGTCTCGTATGTATCGAGGGATATTATTTATCGTAGACTAAATATTTGTTAAATTAGGGGTAGCGTGCCAAGCAGCTTTTTGAATCTTTGTGGTCATATACTGAACTGCTTCGTCTAGGTTCTGGGTATCTTTTAATCTAGTGTTAAGGCTGACTTTTCGTTCTAGATGTCTTCTGAAATATTCTCAATCCGTATTATTGGTACATGGTTTCAAAGAGAGTTTTTTTCTTATGATTGTAGTGCTAATTGTTAGAATGAGTAGTGTGTGATCAGTAGATCATGATTGAATTCTGCCTAATAGTATCTGCTATACCACTTACAACTGCATGATCGAGCAGATGTGGCAGTTTGTTTGGGTCGCTAGGTCAGTACCTTGGTTATCCTGTTGAAATGTATTTATAATTATGGCCTTAGATTTCTTTCAGGAGATTACGCCATTTTGGTGTGCTGACTCTTGAGCCCCAGGCAGTATGTTTAGAGTTCCAATCTCTTTCAATGATGAATTTTCTACCTAGTGTTTGAAAGAAGTCTTCGTATTCCTCAGGAGAGATGGAATGTCTGGGTGGGCTATAAACTGCTGCGATTACAAGTGGGTATGGCAATACTTGTATTTTAATTTTAGCCCTTTGGATTTTGTTGGTTTGGTTTGGTTCTAACTAGCAGTGAGGAACCGTATTTTTAATGATCACTGCGTATTTAGCGTGAGCTGTACCATTTGGGTGGTTAGCAAAGTATGTAGTGTAATAGGGTATTTTAATTGTGGTTCTTGTGGTTGCATAAGTTTCTGAGATTAATAGGATGTCGATATTTTAAAGTTTAAGGAATGTTACAATTTTAATGTTCATTTGTTGATTAGTTGAAAAGTTATTGTTTCTCCCTATCACTACTTGTCCATAAGGCATGGTATTTTAAAGTATAGGACTATATTTGTGTTACTTATTTTGGTGGTTAACGAAGAAAATTGGATATAATTGGGGATAACTGTTGTATGTGCGTTTTGTATAGTACTGGTCTGAATGACAAATTTCTGGGTCTTTGAAGATCTTTGTACATTGTACTGCCCTTGTAATTAGCTGGGCGACTACCTCCGCATAGAGCACAGTTAGATAGGATCTTTGGAGGTTTATCATATTCAGAAGTGCTACAACCTCCACTGCATTTGACGTAGGTAAATGGTTTTATGCAATAAGTCTTAGTATGGTCATAATCCTGGTAGGGTACACATTGTGGTATTGTGTTCTTTTTTTTTTTGGTGGTTCTATCGAGACCTTTTTATGTCAAATATATTTTTATTGTCCCATTGGGTTTTAGGTTAATCATAAATAGAGATAGTGGCTGCT
Organism: Sinelater perroti; assembly: GCA_036346155.1. NCBI lineage: Eukaryota > Metazoa > Arthropoda > Insecta > Coleoptera > Elateridae > Sinelater > Sinelater perroti. The sequence goes on along the minus strand of JARFIY010000013.1, from coordinate 11,132,151 downwards.
TGGAGACACTGTAGCGTATGTTCATGATATTACGAATTTTGTGTCCCTTCTTAGCTAATTCTTGCGTTATCATTTCTGTTGAGATGAAGTGATAGAGATTGTGAATGGCTACTCTGTAAGCTCTTTCTCTCTTCATTTGATACGTATGATATATTATCATCTCATCTTTAAGCTGTCTTGTTAATTTTCTGTATGAGTCCGTCATTAGCTAATGATGTTGTGTAATATTGCCCCTTTTCTATAAGTTTAGTCATCTATAAGTCAGTCATCTGTTTGTAGTTGTTTACTCCGGTGGAAGTCTAGAAATTTTAGACTGTGGTTGTTGATTACTAGTTCCTGAATTGGTGTTATGGTTTACTTTTCTTATTTGTAAAAGGACTGCGTATTTATTATTTGTGGTAGTTTGAATAGGTTGTGGTATACTGGGGCTTGGTCCGTTGCTTCTTTTCCTTTTTTTAAATGTTTGCCAGGAATTTTTATTTTGCTGTGAATTTATTTCTTAACTATCTTCATCGTTCTCAATTGTTGAATTTGTATTTGTCTATATGTGAGTTGTGTTAATTGACAGTGTTTGTTGGTTTATGTTGTTTTGCGTTGCTTGCGAATATGAGGTCTGAGGGTTTTGAAATGCGTTTGGGTGTTGCGGGATAAACCGTTTGCCATATTGATTTTGTTCTTTCAAGTGATATCTTTGAGTATTTGGTAGTGAAAATGTGAATCTATAATTTCCTGGGTCGGTTTAAGAGTATATTGTTGGCGGCTCAAGGTCGGGGGGATTAAAGCCGTTCCCAGTTGGAAGCATGCTTTTTCGTATTTGCATTTATAATAAATTTCTAGCAATAAGAATAATATAAGAATTTTTAAATACTAGATACGTACGTGCGATTTTAAATATTCTATCAGTAAATAATTCTAAACTGTTGACCTTTGGTGCGTTTATCAGCGTATGGCACTTAAACTTTTAAAGATAGTGGCGCTGTGCGCGAGCGTGTTTATTCTTCGAAAGCCAAATAACAACTTCCTTCATTAATGTGTGAATGCATGTAAATATTGTACTGAAATGTATGTAAGTAATAAAAACTAAAGAAATCAAATAAACGTTTTGTCCAAACAATCAACTTTATAATTCATCTATGACCAAAAATGCAAAAATTTGGAGGAAGGCGGGTGAAAAATTGTCAGCCTAGGGCGGTGAAAACCTTAACCAGGCCTTGGTTAGAAGAAGAGGACTCTCGGGTCTTAATTAATTAGGTGTGTAATTATTAAATATATTTAAAACGGGGAATCTATTGTAATGAAACAATAGAACGTTAAGTTTCGAATGAGAGTGGCAGAAGACAAACGAGAAACGATTTGCAATCTGCAGCGTCCAGTGCAAGCGACGCATGAACTAACCCTAAAATAAATTGAAAATAAATAGGTACCGGATGTGCAGGTAAGCTGCAGGATTACGGCGGCAGTCGCTGCGGATTAGTGATATTGGTAACCGTAGCTGTCGTTGTAGTGATAGCCGCAGACAGCCGCCTTCCAAAATCATGCATCGAGTCCGTTGACATCCAGACGGCGGGCGCATTCTTTGGATTTTTAATTAACGGCGTTTGTACGCCACGTACGATCCGGAATTTGGTCGACAGCGGTATGGATCGAGTCCGGGGCCAAACCGGTAGCAAATCATCCGTTGCGGAAGGGACGCGGATACAAGCTAGAGGCGGTCACTGGCTTCTTCTCGAATCTTCATTTACCTAATAGAGCTGGAGCGGACACGTATCGAGCTTTTGTTCGGGGGGGCAGACCGTTCTAATCTGCAATCCTTCCGAAACCGCGGAGGAGGCGACACGACAGATGTCTGGTAAGTAGGCATTTGGTGCGCGTTTGGGAGCTGCAGATGATGCTGCCGGGTCCCTATAAGGGCGCCGCATTCAATTGCCTCCTAAGAGCTACCCTAATTAACACAATGTAATTAAATCAATTTGAGCCGCAAGTCCGCGCTGCCGCCGATGCAGGGATTTGTTTCGAAGAAGTTCGTCACCGAGGACGCGCCCGGATAGCGCGAGCGTTGCGCTTAGCGATGCATGATAAATCACTGAGCATTTGAATGTCGTGTTGCAAATAAATGCCCGGGCACAGCCTTTAAGCGCACTAAATGTGCTAATAGCATTTACACAGGATAAACAAAGCCTACTATTAATCTTATGTACTCGCGTTGAGAGCTCCTCTCGCTGAAAGGATGCGATGCGAATCTATACGAAAGGAAACGACGTATTTAGAGAAGATTTTCATCGATAGTGTGAAGGATTGCGCCGCGAGCTTTTTCTCATTTCCGGGTAGCGCTTAAAATAACCGCATAAACAGCAAATGCGGCTGCCGCTGCCTCTAACTGATTGGTTGCACCTGTTACAAGTTGTTGATGACGTTACGAGAAGTACAATTAGTATAATTGTGACTTTAGACATCTGTCATTAAGTCCTTCGCCGTTTACTCGTCTGATTGTGCTACACTTACGCATAGTATCGAATGAATGGGGCTTCCTCTCCGCCTTTAATTAATTCTCCCGAAATTACGCAGACAACAACTCAGCGGTTGGAAACTAACTATGATACAACTTTGAAAAACGAAAAATCGAAAGAATCGTTCGAATGGTTTCGGCTCGATGCTGTTGCATCCGGAATTGCTTCCAGCAGTGGTCATTCTATACAAATGGAAACGCCAACCTACAGCTAAAACCACTTACCCACTTGACGACTAGCACGACCTTAATCATGCCCTTGCAAATTTTGTTCCTCATGAATGCCGTTACAAATCGTTTGCCCAAGACGTCTTTTTCTGCTTTTAGCGCTTACCTTGCGTGCTTTACAATACACTTATGCTTTATCGCACATAGCTTACATTTTAAATAAATTTATGTTAACAAAGCTATGTACAATGGTATTTCCACTACATCCCGGACTAATTAAAACTGTATTTACTCAAACTTCAATAAAATTCATTTATAAAATAAAATGATGTTTTAGCGAGTTTACAATAATTTGTAAACAAATTTTCAATGTTTTTTACATTAAAGGGTTAACTATTAATTATGTTAACTACCGTAATCAGCAACAACTAAAAATAAATTTATAAATTTGCTTCTTTTCGCCTATTTTTGAGAGATAATTTTATAAACTAAAGAATATTATACATAGTGTGTCCATAAACAGTGTAATATTTTCAGGATCTATTAAATGTTTATTGGTACTATAAGGTGGGCCTACCTGCAACATTTTAAAACTTTTTTCGTCGATATCTTTTTTATTTTTTTGTCAAATTTGACCAGATTGTCGTCAAAAATTTAGTCTTGTGGTCTAGTATCTGTTTATGGTTAAAAATTTATGTATTATATTTACTGGTTATAAAAAAACCGGTTGTTGCATGGTATATCTTGGTGGGGGGTAGGGGATATTTGCAATGTTACATGTTTTTTCAATACTATTTGCATCAGGAAGCGCGTATTTACTTACAACACAAATATGAAAAAAACTAGTTGACTGATAGGGGTAGAATTTTAAATTAAAAAAATGTTTTTTAGTTTATTATCAAGTTTTGCTTATTGGAACATAGTTTTATTTTTACTTGATTTATATCGACAATAGATAAGTCATCTGTTTCCTGATATTTAAAACTATTTTTAGACATTCTTAGAAATTCGCAATACAATATATTATTATTGTTTTCACGTAAAATTTCCTGAACTTGACCAACATACACTACGGCCTAATGTCTCTTTGTTTCAGGAATAAATTGAACCAATGTAAAATCCCTTTCATTGTATTCGTTTGATTCAAAATCAAATTTATTTCAATTGTCAGAATCTGAATCATGGATAGACATATGGTTATCGGAGATATCTTGTGAAGTGTTAGGTCTCGCAGATTGTGTTCTTGTTTTTGTGCTATCATTTTCAGATTCTATTACATTTGTTGCTTCGTTACTCACGTAATTGTCAGGGGATAAGTCATTGTCTTCCGTACTTGATTGAAAGACTTTTCCTGCAATTACATCTAATCTCTTTTTGCGTTTAATCTGCTTATTTTCATATGGAAAGCGAGTCTGTAGTAACAAGTGCGTTAAAGTATTGTTCACAATCTCTTGATTTAAAGGTGGTTGGGACCAATCTAGCAGTCGCTTTAGCACTTCTTTTCTATTTAGAAGATATATCCACGTGGCTTTGAATCCTGCCACCAAATTATCAGATTTTACTTTTTCAAGAGTTTGAGTCAATCTTGAAAATTGATCCTTTGGAATACAACTTTTGTTTTTTTGCTTCCAATCAAGTAGAACATCTCTCCAAGCAGATTTAATGGTTTAAAGAATGTACCGTCCAGAGGCTGGCGCAGATGTGTAGAGTTAGATGCAATAATATGAATCTAATATTACGCTCTCTACAGGCACTCATCACTCGATCTGAAGGATGGCTCGACAAACTGTCGCCTATCATGACTTTTGGTCCATATTTTTTATCGAAAATACTGCAGAGTAATTTGAAAAAACCAGTCTTCAAATATTGTGACGTCAAGCTACCACGATTTAGATCGAGTATATTTCGCACCCTTTATGCCATTTTGAGTTAATGTATTATATGTATAAATGCAGCGCCTTATACACCACGTATGGTGGTAATATATGTCCTGCAGCTGATCCACTTATCATAACAGACACTGATGTCTTGGACGATTCCATATATCTTTTACCATGACGAGTTCCTCGTTTGACAATGACTTTTTGGCGACCAGAATCATCAGAAAAATTAAACTTGTCATAATTAATAATATTTTGGCAAATTTTTAAGACTATTCTCCAATTCTTAAAAAAATTTTTAGCCCATTCCAAGCCTGGCATATTGTTTCTTCCAAAACTCTTCTCCTGAACATCTTTGCGATCCAAGTAATGTTTTACTGTCAACCGTATGTCATATGCGGTTAATAAAAAACTCCACTGTGCAGCCAACAGAATATTATGCTTCTTCCTCTTTCTTAGGAAATGCAGGCCGCTTCCCAGGATTTAGGATTTCCCATATTTCTTCTTTTTCTTGAGAGCGTTGACGGGTCAATTCCGTATCTCCCAAATTTCTGATCCGTCTTCTATAGCTCTCAATGCATTTTGTAATGTTTCGTCATAACAATTTTTGTAAGGTCTACTCTCTAATTTTTTTTTGTATTTTCGTGGCATGCAAAAAAATATCGTAACAAAAACTTTGCAACTTAACACAAAACTCGATATTTAACGTTTTGATTTAAGCATCTAATTGTAAGCACATTATATTCAAATTTGATACAAATTCTACTGTAAATAAGCTCTGGACAGGAAAAGTTATATAACAATAATTTAAAGTACTTACCGGCGATAACGGTGGACGCCGCCAAATTTTACGAATTTTATATTTTGCTGTGATGTAACTGTTCTCACGTGAAGCGACTGGCCCATACTAAACGTAATCATGCTCGTGGTTAAGACGCGACTTAACCTAGGGTATTAGGAAAGCCATATTTGCACTCGATAAATTTGTTGCGAGTAGATCTATTTAAAATGGTCACCCTTAGTCTCTACACAAGCTTTAAGACGGCCAGGCCACTTACCTATGACTGCACGCGTTACATTCATTGGAAAAGTATTGACTGCAGTCGTTAGGGTTCGCTTCAAAGAATCAAAATTAGGGTGTCTTCTAAAACTGCCTATAATTAGTAATCTAATGGACTGAGATCTGGCCTATTAGAAGACCAATCCTTTACTGTTAGAAAATGAGGTACATTATTGCTCAACCAAATTTGAGTTAACCGTGCTTTGTGGGCAGATGGGGAGTCTTGCTGAAAGATCCGAAACTCTCCTCGAAAAAGCGTGTCATTCAGAGGTTTCACAACACCTTCCATAACATAGCGCTGATATACAATGGCCGAAATTTTGATTCTGTTTCACACAAATAAATTTTAATTACTACATCATAACACACTCCCCAACAAACCACGATAGCTGCTGGATGATGGCCTTCCCGAACTCTTGGCACTGGCTGAAATGTTTCTTTGGACGATCTAGTGTATACTTTGTCATTTTGTTTGTTGAAAGATTTCTCAGTTGTAAAACATTTTTTATCCGTAAACAAAATTTTTCTGTAGCCATAAAACGTGTACTCAATCAACAACCTCATTGCCTTTCTCTCCTGTCTTTTTTTATAGCATCTATTAGCAAATTTCCCATGTTTTTTGTAAGCATGTCTTAGGACATCAAAGTTTTGAAAATTTGCATTTTCCGAGATAATCTCCTGCTTACGAAGAAGATTTTGTTTCTTAAGAACACTTGCGGCTTTGCCTGCCCAAACATTCTGAACGTCGTTTTCCAGATCTTGGACGATCCTCAACACCTCCAGTCTTATAAACAATTTTATAGCCCGATACACAAACATATGGCTAATGCTGAAAAAATCCAGGGTCTTAAAGACTATACCCCTTTCAGTTCCATACTTGTGTAATGCTATTACAGCCATACGATATTCTTTGTGACCTCATTCTATTAGCAAATAACTAAACTTGACAGCAAACACAATGGAACTTACAACTTTAAAACTTGGCAATTGCAACCGTATGCTAAGATCATAGATATTTTGTTGTTGTGTAAAAGGTTTGATTTTGGAACAGTGTTTATGGGAATACTAGATATATGCAAAGTTAGTAAAAATTTGAAGCATCATGTTTATTTTCGGGTTTTAAGCTGTGATCGAAGTTTGAAAACTTTTGACGTTCGTCCACAACTCCAGCGAACGTCTTCAGAAGGAAATCTTCTAAAATTAGGTTACTGTTGACGTTGACGTTGAATTTATTTGCGTGATTGGAGGTCCCTGGGACGAGCTTCGAGCCTCCGTTCTTCTTGGTATTTTCACGTACATGTTGGTTGGCCTTATTTAGTTTTCTCCTTACCGCTTTACCGGGAATCAGGATCTTCGGGCGCTTGTAGCAGGCGCCTCTGTGTACTTCATAGTTGTACAAGTCACAAAAAACAGATTTCCATAACCTCGTACACTACAGAAGTTGTTTAGCGTACTGGGAGATGTACTTCTAGATTGCATGCATGTTTACGTCTCTGTGCAGAGGTGCATCTCTTATATACCACGGAGCGCCGAAAGCAGTCCTTAACGCCTTATTCTGGATGACCAGAAGTTTGTATACTTCAGATTTTGCGGCGTAATCATAGACCGCAAAATGTCTGTCTTGGAGTTGAAATATTACTTAAGGTTCGTCGAGCTACCTATACTTTATTTGTGGCTCGTTCCACGTGAACCTTTCAGGTCAGTTGCTTATTTACTTTACCTCCTACTTTCAAGGTATTTTCTCAAAGATCCTAAGTGATGTAATCTCATCACGTCAACGAAGTCCCGTCTTGGTGAAGAATAGGATAACCGAACTTTTCTCTGCGTTAAAAGAAAAGAGTACACAAAGGAATCTAACAAGGAAATAGGGAAGTTTGAAAAGAAAACAGACATAAAGAGCGAATGGAAGTCTATTAAAAAAATAAGGGACTTTAGAGGAACTTTTGGATATAAAGAAAACAAGACAAGGAAACAATGGTATGACGAGGAAAGTCAAGAAAGAATAAAACAAGAAGAAAATGATTAAGTACTAAAACGAAGCATAGAATATCTGCAGGAAAAAGGAAGAAGAGTGGCTATATGGAATGATGAAGAAAATGGAGCTCAGCTGTAAGAATATAATACTAGAAAAATCTATAAACAAATTAAAAACCAAAAGAAAAACTCAGTAAAAACAAGAGGGTTAAAAAACAAACATGGTAATATTGAGTATTATGGAAATAAGAAGAAAAAATGTGGAAAAAATACTTTCATAAACTACTATATGAGGCATGCCTCATAACTCCATACATACTGTTATATTTTAATTTTAATTCAATTGTTTTTTTAACATGCTCTATCCATTTCAATTTTGTGTCTAAATTTAGGCCTAGGTATTTGGCTGTTCCTTAGTGTGGGGTTATGTTATTGTTCAATTTTACTGATTTTCCTTCATTAGCCTTTATACGCCACCTTTCCATTCATGTGTTTATTTCATTAATTAGGCCTTGGAGGTTGCCGTTGTTTCTTCTATATTATCCCATATAGCTAGTACTGCGGTGTCATCCGCAATTGTAGGTAACTTGATATTTTCTTTTCCCGGAATATCACATGTATACAACAGATATAATACTGGCCCAAGGTCACTTCCCTGAGAGATATCTGCTTTTATTATTTTGAGTTCTGAGAACTGACTTTCTTGATTTGTTTTGAAGGTTCGGTCTGTTAAGTATGAGTCCAAGCGCTGAATATATTTGGTAAGAAAGTACTTTTTCAATTTTATTAGTAAGCCCTTGTGTTAAACTTTATTAAATGCTTTGGTGATGTCTAAAAATATCGCCGAGCATATTTTCTTTTTCTCAAGAGATTTTTCGATCATATCTTTAGTACGATGTACTTGATCAACCGTAGAATGTTTACTGCGAAACCCAAATTGATGTGGAGGGATGAGTTGTTGATATTCATTTATCGTCTTCATTCTTTTTAAAAATAGCTTTTCGAACAGCTTTGATATTATAGGTAACAATGATATTGGCCTATATGAGCTGACATCTTTAATAGGTTTTCCCTGTTTAGGTATTATAACAACTTCAGCTGTTTTCCACTTGACTGGAACGTGTTGTAGTCTAAATGCTGCATTTATCAAGTGTGTAAGTTTCACAATATTTTTCCTTAGCAGCTGTTTTAATATCTTTTCATTGACCAGGTCAAATCTCGGAGTTTTTTTTTGGATTGATATTTTTCTTATTTTTCCCAATACTTACTTGGAAGTAGTTAGTGGTATATTTACTATTCAGGCTATTGGTTCTGTTTGAGCATGCATTTGGACCTTTTCTGTGTTTGATTAAAATATGTCTTCTAAATAAGCTGCGAATATATCTGCTTTTTGTTTGCCAGACTTTGCCCAAGACCCATCTTCTTTGCGTATCGGTGGAATGTTTTATCGGTCTGGAAATTCCCTTAGTAGCTTTCCAGAGTGAATGTTTAATACTTTGCTCTTCCGTTATTTCTGTGAGATAGGTATTCAGCTCTTTATTCCTAACTTTTTAGATTTCCCTTTTGAGTTGTGATGTAAGAGTATTTAGTCTATGTTTGTTTTCTCTTGTTCTTTCTAGCCATCCTTTTCTTTTTTATTAAGTCTGTGATTTCTTTTGGGTAATTATTCCTTGTCGTCTTTCTACTTATTTCTGGTGTATTGTTCCATAGTGCCTTTTGAATATCCATCGTACATTTTTCTGCTTTATGTTTTAGTTGTTTTTTTTTTGTTTCGATTGGTACGTTTAACGAAATATTTTCACCGAGCTCTAAATTAAAGCCTTCCCAGTCGGTAAATCTATTAGTTAATGGTGGGTTAGTTTCCCTAGTCGTTATGTTTTACTTTAACGTCAGCAAGATAAGTGAATGGTCAGACATTAGGTCTTCGAACTGTATAAATTTTGTTGGCACTTTTCTTGAAATAAAGAAATCCAGTAAATCTGGAATTTTTTAGTAGTTTTCGGCCAATACGTAGGTTTACCAATTGAGTGCCAACTATCTTTAAGTTCTATGATTGCTTGATAAAGGTTTTTGCTTTTAGCTGTCGTTAATCTCGCCCCCACCCGTGCGTGTTTTTGGCATTCAAATCTACTCCTGTAATAAATCTCTCATCTAATGTTTAAAAGAAGTTTATATAATCTTATTTTTTCAGACTATGTCGGGGTGGAAAGTCTGTCGCTGCCGCAGTCATCAGATACTTTTGTGTTTTCATGCATATACTAGCAGCCTGTATTACCTCTGTCTTGTACTTTTCCTTCTCATAATTAGTTATAATATTTAGTTTTGATGTTAATAGAATCTTCTAATTTAGTTAATCTTTGTAAGATTGTTTTGTTAAATATTTCTTCAGCTTAAATATTTCATTCAGGTCTTAATCTGCTGGAGCAATAGATTTGAATTATTAGTGACGGTATTATCTTGTTGTGTTTTGTTCTTTGTTATTTGGGCGTAAGTTACATTCGGCTCTATTTGCCTCTTTTGCATAGCCCTAGTTTCTTCTCTGTTTGTGTTAACTTTTTGTCTTTCTGGGATACTCTTATTGAGTCTTTTGTTTCTTGGGTTTTAGAGAGCTATCACTGTAGTACACCCTTTATAATTGGTTGGGTGTTCCATTTTGCAGTGAATGCACTTAGGTTTCGTATCTTTCAGTTTTTGTCAGTTTCTTGTATTGTACTTTCTTGCACATGTGACGCACCTTACTTCTCTGCCACAGTAATTTTGTGTATGTCCATATTCTCGACATTTTTTGCATTGTGGCAATATTGTGGGTTTTTTAAATGCATCAATCTCCACTTTCATATACAGTATTTCATTAATATTACATATATTTTTAATATATTCTTCTTTACTAAAAGATAACACGAAAAGCGGCAATGGCATCTTATCTTTCCATTTGGACAGTGGTTTTACTTCTAGTATTTTAAATCCTTTAGTTTTTGGGTCCCCAAAAATATGTTCGGTTTTACATGTTTGATGTAGTTTTCTTACGACGAATTTTATCTGTCTCGTTTGTTTATTTTCAAATGAGTACTATTCAGTTTCAGTACGGTTTAGAAATCATGTTAGATTCCTGTAACCGGTTCCATTTTCCATATTGAGTTTTATATTATCTCCCGAAAGCATAGCTGCCTTGTACTTATGTCATTTTCTTTTATAGTTTTTCAACTTATTAATTATGACAAGTGGTGGCTTAGGGAAGACCTAACGCTACCCGGGGCAATTAAGCCACCCCCAACTATACCAGTTCCACTGACGGTCAAGCCTGTGTGATTGATTATTTTTGTTGTGCAAAAGAAATAGTAGTTTTCCACGTGTTTTCCTTAATTTTCGACTCATTGTTTTGCAGAGGTACCTTTTTATACTATGTATCGATCTAAGAAACCATGTCAATGTAATCTCTAGTTATATAGCTATATTTTCATGCCCGTAGTTTATCTGTTTGGTCAGCTTGTTGGTTTCAGGTAGACGTAGTCCGCCATATTGTCTAACAAGGGCAATGACGCTATGCCACACGGAGCACACATAACTGTCATTTGCTGTATCAGTGCTTTGGGTTTTTATGCCCCCCCCCCTACGATTATCTACCCTAGAAAAAGAATGGCACCGCTGCCAGAAAGAGGAGGTTCTATAAGCGCACTTTATAGGTGCTCGCACAATGGTTGATCAAACGAGGATCTTTTCCAAGAATGGTTAGAACACTCCAAGAAATCTCTAAGCCCAGCAAAGAAGATCCGGTGCTGCTGTTGCTTGACAACCATGGGAGCCACATTTCTTTAAACACTTATAAATTCTATCGCACAAATCATATTTCTGTGATATCTATCCCCCCCCCCCATACATCCTACAAAATGCAACCATTGGATTTAACTTTTTATGGCCCACTAAAGAAGGCATTTAACAATGAACGCGACAAATTTATGATGGCCAATTTGTATCAGAAAATCGTATGACATTTCATACAATTTCAACAAAGCGCACATGACTGTTGCCACTGTCGAGAAGGCTGTATCCGGGTTTAAAAATATTGGGATATTTCTACTTAATAGAGACAAATTCGATGTTCAGCTCAAAACCCTGACACGCAATCCGTGTGATTAATGAACCTGAAGAACACGTGCAGCTAAAAATGTACCTAAGAAAAACTTTGAAAAAACTAAATCTATTGTAGTCGTTGAAGAGAGTCTTCCAGGACCATCTAAGAAACATTTGCAAACGCTGTAAATAAATTTTCGCCTATCCCAAAGTTTGCAAGGGAGCAAATACAAAACAATTCTAATAGAAAAGATCACTCGACAATACTTACTAATGAAATCAGTACTTGAGTGTGTCGATACTAAGAATATGGAGAAGGTTATAAAAAAAGACGCAAAGAGAAAAAGAAAAGCTGAGAAAATCCTGAAAAATGTAGACCGAGAGAGAGAGAGAGAGAGAGAGAGAGAGAGAGAGAGAGAGAGAGAGAGAGAGAGAGAGAGAGAGAATAAAGAAGCCAAGGAGCACAAAGGTAAAGAGAGAAAATAGACAAAAAACAGGAAAAGAAAAACCTAGTAGTCTACGATTTATCAGTTTTGCCGATTCGTCATCAGATGACAGTGACTTCTGCCAGAGGAATTAAATTAGTAAACGTTTTCAAAGTATTGTTTTCTTAAACTTTATGTTTACACAATTTACGAAAAGTTATAAACCCCATTGTCTTCAATATGTATTTAACACAGATTAATGTAAACTACTTTAGTTGTGTTATAAAAATACTTGTTTTGTTTTTTTTCTATACCTGATATGTATTTTATATGTTTCAAAATGAGTGGCGTTACTACCCTAGTGGCGTGGCGGGATTACCCAGGTACCTGGGGTAATACCACCACTATGTAGACTTGTACTAAAATATTTTTTTATTATGCACCTATGAAACATATCATTAAAAGAAAGTTATCAAGTACTAGAACTAGTTGGGAAATAGTAAAACTTTTTCTTTAATGAAATAATGTTTTTAAGTATACGAAAAAAATTGAATTCCTTTAAGGTCTCCCCTACGTTTTGGTTACTACCTTTAAACCGCTGAACTTCTTGTGGGGAAGAGCTTGCCTTTCGTTTTTCTTTACTTTTAGTTCTAATCCATTCCGTTTATCTGCTTAATTATTCTTCGTCGATATAATACTCGCTTTGAATTTGTTTTTTGTTGTTATTCTTTAATTATTTTTTTGCAACTCCTTTAATTGGTTTTGCATTTAGTTTGTTTTTTGCAAAGCATTTCATTTTGACTTCTTCTTTGATTTTATTGAATAATACTTGGTTTTGTTGCGCTAATACCGCCCTAGTAGGTGTTTGTGGTCGTCCATAAAATTGTTTAAATTAATAAATATTTATATTTACCGCATTGCAGACCATATCAGCAACCTAAAACGGCCTCTGATCTTCTCACGATCTATCGCATGTTATTACTCATGACTCTCAATTAGAACATTTTGCGTGACCTTCGTATCATTAACTACCTGATTTGCTGTGAAAGTCTTTTTAAAGGTGTTGATTTAGGTTTCTGACGTATATTACTTGTAGGTCTTTTTTTTTTTACTTTTGTAGATCTTTGTAAACTGAGTAACATTTTTTACATGTGGTAGTGTTATGGTTGCCGCTACATTTCACACAGACGGATGGTTTAATGCAATGCGATTTAATATGTTGCTCATAACGTGTATATTATGGCACGATATTCTTCTTTCTGGGTGCTTGCACTGATATTTTGATGTTGCTTAAGTATGTGATATTAAATATCTCTAATTTTTGGCTCAACATACGTTACAAAATAAGAACAGGGGTACTTTTGTGACTGGATATCGTATATTAGTAATATTCCGTTTTGGATGACCAAGGATGGCCAGTTATTATTCTCTTCTTGGATGGATATTGAGAGGTGTAGGTGTCTGATCCCGTGTGCTAGTCCCCCATCGGGCGCCTCCCCAGGTGGCGGATAGGGGAATGCCTCCCAGATATGGGTGGTGCCTGGGAAATGAAATACCAGGGGCGGACCAAAACTAGCATGGCATAGGAAGCAGCTGTGTCATTAATGAGTCAAGGCTGCAGAAGAATGACTTCGGTAACAGGCTTGTCATCATATACTTACAGGTGGCTATCAAATTATGATACGCCCGGCTGTAACACTGCGATGAGGAAAGCAACGGGAAACTACCTCATTATATTCCCAAGAAAAATCAGGATGGCAGAGAAATAGATGGGCCAGACTGATCGCCAACGTCCAATGAGGATACGGCACAAGCAGAAGAAGAAAGTGTCTGATATAGGTTTTGTAAGTGAGGTTTTCTTTTTTTTCCTGTACGATGAACAACTCTATCGTCTTTCAGGTTTTGAGATAATTTACGATAAATATTAAACTGAGTACCATTGGGCTAAAACTCTTATTTTTCTGGTACTGTTAGTAAGTATTTTATCATTTCGTTGTATATGGAGACAGGTGGTGGTTTGAGTTCTTTAGGTGGTTGCTGAGTAGTACCGGTTTATTGCGCGTTAGCATCAGCTTGTGGCACTTAAAAAATACTGTATGTTGATTGGTTATATTGGATTGATGTTGCTTGTACGCGGGCTACAATATATTTATTGCAAAAAACTAACAAAAACAAGTGTTTAATGTTGAAAACTTTTTTATTGTTCTTTAAAATATTCTCCCTGTCGGGCAATACATTGTTGCATACGCTGAAACCAATCTTCATAGGATTTCTTCCATAGCGAATCAGATAGATATCTCCGAAAAATGGATTTTGAACGTGTCAACCGTCTCTTCCGGCGTCGAAAACCGTTGTCCACGGAGTTTGTTCTTCACATTAGGGGCCAAATCAAGATCAATTCGACGTTTTGAATGCTCAAAAGCCATTTGTTTACGTCAATGTGTGTGAGCTCGCATTGCCATGGTGAAGATCGTTTTATAATCATCTAAAACCACGGTTGCAAAAAAAACAAACGACCATTTGCTTCGAAGTGTTTTGAGCGTGAACGAATTTTGTTGTGTTTGGCTCATCTTGAAAGACCCATACAGTCGACTGTTGTTTACTTTCGGGCTCATACGCATAAATCCAAGATTTGTCACCTGTGACGGTATTGTAAACGGTATTTTGAGTGATCGTTAACTTGTGCGGGATCCAACACTTAAATATTATTTTACGGTTAAATGTTTATGAGATATCGAATATATGCTAGTCATACTAATGTCTAAGAAATGCCTGAATTTCACGATGTCACATGACGATCTGGCTTTATCAGTTCGGGCACAGCATCAGTGTTTTCTCGCACCACAGCCTATTTTGGACGGCCTTCTTTAAATTTATCCGCCAGCGAACTGCGACCACGATTAAATTAATTGAACCAATGATATACAATGGCTTCACCATCAAAAGTCGAAGCTAGTTGATCGACGCACTGTTGAGATAATCTACGTTGAAAGTCGTACAAAATGATGGCACAAAAATATTCACGAGTTAATTGCATTTTTTTTACCTAGACAGAATTTTCAACTTAATGACAACGAAACAAATAGTATGTACATATGACAATACGTCCTGAGTACGTCTGCCGTCACAAATGTCAAACTGAACGATGCAAACGCCAGATTGCACCTTGCACACGCACGGTTGCCAATCTGCAATAGATACCGTGATGGCTTTGATATTTGGTGTTTTCATTCTTAGTTTGTGTACTGTATGCGTTTCCTTGGGGTATTGAGAACATCGTGCAATGATAAATTGGAATTTTTTCTTAGGGTTATTCTATTCACTTCTTGTACCACGTTGATGTATTGTTATGTCTTGGTCAATAACTAAATTATTGGCTTGTAGCTTTCTTACTAAATGACAAATTCCAAATTTTATTGATTGATTATGGTGACCATAAACCGAACAAAAACGTCCTTAAAATTGTAATGTGGTTATAATTTTTATATTAACTTTAATGTTACTTGTATATTTGTTCATGATGATTTGCCAAGATTTGTTGATTGCAAATGTCATATACCTAACTATTAGTAATTTGGATCAAAAAACCCATATAAGTTAAATAAACTTGTAGAAAAAATTTAATGAAAGAGCTATATATTAATCAAATGAAAATGCAGACACAGCAGTTTTGATTTAATTATAAATTAATTTGAAAGCAATATGTTATTTGTTATTGCGATAATCAGTTGATGTTGGTAATCTAAGGTGCCGCTTAGGAGAAATTAATGGTAAACCTGAAACTGGCAATGATAAAATGAAGATGATGTGGTTGTAAAAGAGACGCAATAAGCTATAAAATACATCAAAACAATTTGAGGATTTCATTTCACGGCAGAGAGGCGGCGGAAGCGACTTGACAAAAATTATTGCGGTTCGGATCGCCTCCTCTTTTCCTGTGTAATGTACGGTGAAAGAATCCGCATAATTCACAGCCTGGCATATTTTCATTTAGTCGCGCCGGGCACGTTTTTGATTTTAGCGCAATTAGCACGGGCTTGCCTTTTTGTTTTTCGCAAGTATCGCCGGCGATGGCTTCCGGCTTATCAACCATCAATTCGGGCGCATTTATATTTTATCTCGGACGTGCAAGCTGTGCCTAAATATTCTAAAATGTATAGTCGTACTGCTAACTAGCCGGCGCTTGCACCAATTGAATTCGAAATCGTCCCAAAAAGCTCTCTCAAGCCGAGCTATTTATTTTTGAAGACCCCTCGTGTTTGGTGAGAGTGAGAATAACACAGACCGCTGAAACTCGATAAGTGATCCCCTGCAAAATTAAAACAGTAGCGTATCTGCTGATGCAGGTTGAGATATTCGGGAGCCAATTCTCGTTTACTGCGGGGAATAGCTACGTTTGAACGCGGAAGTATTTAAAATTGTGATGGTGCGACTTCCTGTCATAGATCGTTGAAAGAACTGGAAGGTACTACAGTTGTAAAATTAATTTTTAATTAGTTGCAAACAACAGCATCAACACATTATTAATATTTCTGCCTCGTGCTGTAAATATGAAAGAAGAATTGTTCATTATTAATTTGGATAATTCACTCAACCATACGGCGTAAGTAGGTTACTTGAATATGATGGTAGGAGTTCCACCTGCGTGTAAGTAGAGTGGTGTTATGTACTTGACCTTCAGGAATTTGACTGGAGGCTATCCCAACGGAATCGATATAAAACCTCCTCCCAGTTCGAAAGTTTATAGGTTTTGAAAGGGCCCGATTGGAACTTAAGAAGTCAATTAGTGGTCGATGAAAGAGTCTAAAGATTAAAAACGCTAAAATTTGAACATAAATAAAATATTACCAATGATAAAATAGTAAACAGAGCTTATTTTTTATGTTAACAAAATATATCTAATAACCATTTGACGATTGTTGTTTTTGTTGCGCATTCGTTATCATGGGGAGTTGTTAATTTCAGCAACGTAAAATTATTTTGCGCGAACATACTAAAAACTCTCTAAGGAGTGAAGGGCAAAAAGAAGAAAGAACGCGTCTTGGAGCTTTTTGCATCCAATCCAAAGTTGTGATGTGTCTAAGAAGATAAAAATGCACAAAAAGTCAAGAGTACAGCTGGTTTAAAAAGTTACAAGACCCAATCGTAATGCTAAACATAATTTAACTACTAAACGTCGATCGAAGAAAATATACGAGATTTTATTTAACAAGATATGAATGCCTGGTGATGGATGGCGACACTTACATCAAAGCCAATGTCAAGCATATTCCGGGGCAAAAGTTTTATACCAGCAAAAGTCGTAAAGATTGTAAACTAAAAACATGTCAAGATTTCCAGAAATATAGTTAGTTTGGCAAACTATTTATAGCTGTAAAGAAGAAGCCGATCATTCATCACCACAAAAACAATAAACCAGGAAATTTACAAAAAATGATGTTTGCAGAAGAGACTTCTGTCTTTTATACAATAACATACGTCACAACCATTGTTTTGGCCGGACTTAGCGAGTTGTCACTACACCAAATCAGTGAAAGAGTGGTATGAGCAGAATAGAGTTGTTATGCTTTCCAAAGACTGTAAGCTCCCCAACAGTCCTGAACTTAGATCAGTGGAACAGTACTGAAAGGTGGTTTGGTTCATATCCAAACAATGTTGTAAAAGAACATTAACTCCAAAGGAACGTTGATTCTTTTTGGGGATCAAAATAAAGATAGACAACAACCATTGTTTAGGACTTAGACCAGTGTCATAAATGATGTTAAAGAGGTCTAAAAGAACATATAATACTTTATCGTCAAAAAGTTTTACTTTTGCATCCTATTGCTTCTTTAATCTTTTTGTACATGTGAAAATTGTCAGATTTACTTTTTAATAGCTCTATTTCTTCAAATTGTTCAAAAAGATGTTTTTATTTTGCTATTTTAATTTTACTTTTTATTAGAGTGTGTATTTCCTTATATTCTTCTGTATTATTCTTATTCTTTAGTCTCAGATTTATGACATCTAAAATGTCCTATGTCATCCAGGGTTTTCTTTTTGTTCTTTTACTTATTAGATGTTGAATACTAAACTGATTTTACTTGTCTAATTCTGTCTATTATTTATTTTGCTTTTTCTTTTTTTTATTATAATTTCTAAATATTTTAACGTCTTGGCTGTTCTTTTAGGGAGACTATTGTTGACTTGTTTTATCGTATATCATTATCTTAGTTTTTGATTTATTTATATTTATTGTATAGATTTCCAGGTTTTTGTTCATATCCATAAGTACACATTCTAAATCTTTCACATTTTCTATATTTATTTTTCTTCATTGTATTGTTATTCCTACGTTTACTCTTACTTTGAATAAATTCGGCACATCTTATCAATAAACATTAAGTCCTTTCCATATCTATAAATGCTCTGAAAGTCTCTTTTCAATTTTTTAACATTTTTCTGTTAGTATTGCTTCCGAGTATTTTTTTTCTAAATTTAAACTGATCGTCTGTAAGGTATTCTTTTATTTTCTTTTCTATACTTCTATGATTAGATCTCTTAGGTATTTTTGCTATATGCAATATTAAACTTAACGCCTCATAGACTTAATTTCCCATTTTCTTACTTTTTTTAGGATATGCATAATGATGTAGCGGGTAGACCCTCTTTTGTGATCTTGGCAGAGACAGATCTACTTCAGCAAAGCGACTGTGCCTACTGAAGGAGAGCTGTATCCTAATCCAAATAATCTTACTCACTCCATTCTTTCTGTGTCCTAAACCCATGAACCAAGACACAGGGCCAGTGTGGTCTATTACGGCTAAAGACTCTCTAAAATGAAAGTAGTCGGAAAGCAACGGCCTCTATTCCGCAACAGCCTGCGTTGGACTTGGTCGTCATGGACAAAAGAACAATGCAAAGAAACGGATCATGAACATAGTGACATATAACGTGGGAACATTATCTACAGAAGAGAAACTATAAGGGTTACAAAACAAAATACAGAATATAAAATGGGACATAATAGGTCTGGGTGAAGTCAGACGTACTGGAGAACATCTTACAAATTTAAATTCAAAATACGTACTAAATAGTAAGGGACAAGCAGAAACAAAAACTAACTAATGTATAAGGACTTATAAAAGAACGCTGTAGCTTACGAATGCATATCCGATAAAAATGCGTATATAATAATTAATTTAAAGAAAGACTCACAGTTATACAGGTATACACACCTACCAGCAAATCTAAAGAAGAAGGTATGGAAGGTTTTTACGAAGAACTAACAAAGTGTCTCTAACAGAACCAAACCATTTATTCGAAATTCATAACTAGAAAGAAATCAATTAATACTAACAAACTGCCGGAAAATAAGTTACTCTTTCAGGAAGAACTAGCAAAGAGGCTGACAATAGATAAAACAGATGATGTACAAGATATAAATAAACTTAATGAGCATACCTCGTCGGCAATAATAGAAGCAACACCCAGAGCACAAAACAAAAATACAAAAATTAGCCAAGAACCAGAAAACCTCATAAAGAGATGAAAAAGCTTTAAAATAGTAAATGACTTGAACGAGGTAGAATTAGCAAAATTGAATAAATTGATTAAAAAAGAAATACAAACAAATATAAACAAGTTTAAAATGAAGATTATGCTAGAGACATTGGAAGAAAATAAAGAACCCAAAACTTTAAAGAAGCGTCTTAGAATAGGCTAAACAGAAATTGTAAAGATCGAAAACACAAACAAAAAATACAACACCAACAAAGAGAGTTACCATAAAAACGAAATCGAAAGATATTACATTGAACTCTACGAATTAAAAATAAACATAGGCGAGAGACAAAGTGCAGTCTCAAAAAGAAAATTTTAAATGTAGGTTCGGAGGAAATACGGGACATAATAACAGATAAAATTAAAAACGCCTTAAGAAAAATGAAGAACAATAGATCTCCCGGGCCAGACAGTATTATTGGTGAAATGCTGAAAGAGGCGGGAGAAAAGCTATACTAACAACTTATAAAAATACATAATATATGCCTGAAAACTCAAGAAATCCCTAAATTATGACAAACAGCGAAAGCGATAATCGTCCATAAGAAAGGAGATATTGCAGACTTAAATAACTACAGGCCAATAAGCCTTTTGTCACAAATTTATAAGCTATTCATAAGAATAATCACCAACCGACTGACGACCTGATACCAATCAGCTATTTAACCCATGCGAACACCTTCAAATAATGTAAAACCTACTAGAAAAGAGTAAAGAATATAACATCTATCTATACATAGTCTTTATAGACTATTAAAAAGCATCTGACTCTGTAGAAATCTGGGAAATACTCAACTCATTGGTCAACTACGGAATAGACACCAGATACAAGTATGTACATAAAAACATACCCAACTAAAACTACAGATAAGATACTTTGACATACCTATACAGAGATGAGTGAGATAAGAAGATATGATCTCCCCAAAGGCATTTATCAGCGTGCTAGAAGATGTCTTTCATCAAATTAATTGGTCGAATAAAGGTATAAATATTGACGGAGTGAACTTGAGCCACTTGAGGTTCGCTGACGACATCGTTATACTTAGTTACGATCACCGAAAACTACAGGAAATAATTAACAAACTTAACAACAGCTTAATAAAAGTTGGACTGAAAATAAACAAAACGAAGACTAAGATAATGACAAACGTAAGAGAAAATATAAACATAATTTGGAAATAGTTGATAAAAATATATATACTTAGGTCAAAAATCTCAATAGATAAAGAAAACATGACCAAAGAAATAAGAAGAAGAATACGAATAGGCTGGTCTACATTTAGAAAACTCAACTACATTCTAAAAGACAAAAGTTCCAAATTATTTAAAAGTAATATTCTTGGAATAAAACTAATAGACAAGAAACAAAACAGTTGGATACGCCAACAAACAAAAGTTAACAATACTATGAAAAGAATTGCACAGCTAAAACGTCAATGGTCTAGCCATTTGGCACGTAGACAATATAATGGACTAAAACTACATTACAGTGGAGACTGCAAAGTTACAAAGGAGGAAAAAAAAGACCAAGTAGAAGATGGCGAGATGACATAACAAGACATTACAGGAATACAGTGGATGACGTTAGCTATGGACAAGAAGGATGGAAAATTTTGGGAAAACTTACGTCTAACAACGGATGGTAAAAGGCTCATCGTGATCGTAATAATGATGTTTTCGAAGTTCTTTGTTCAATACATTGCGAAGATTAGTTCTTATGGTACATTATGGTTTGTCTCTTCGATGTTCTTAATTATTTCCACTGCTATGTAGTCCATTTAATAGAATTATAACTTTTCTGTGGTATTCTGATATCGTAATGTTCGTGTCTTCTTTGTTATAGCTGGTTTTCTTATTGTCATAGTGCCAGTCTTTATTTAAGTCATTGTATAATTCTATATAATTTTCCAAATGTTGGTTACTTATTCGGTTTCTATAATGATTTTTTTTATCGATTGTTGTTTCTTTCTAGGTTCTCTGTAAAATGCTATTATATTTCTATAGGCAGTGTCATATTTTTTGCAATATTAGGTTCTATATCTTCGCATATACATGTTCTGTTTGCTCTATTGTGTATTTCTTTGTACTTTTAAATAATCTTCTTTTTCTTATTAGATCCAGGATTTTTGCGGTTACACATGGTTCAGCGCTGCTTTTTTCTGTAATGATTGTTTCTAATTATGTTTAATAAATTCGTGTTGTATTTTCCCCAGTTACCGTATTTTTGTCTTTGTATTTCTTTTTGAGTTCTTTAATTTTAGATTACAAGTCATTATTACTAAATTATGGTCGCTATCCGTATCTGCTTCTGGGCAGCTAGTTAAATAAGATATTTGCTATTACTAGATCGTGTTGCATACAAAATTCTGTTAAACGTTCTTTTACATAATGTCTTCTGCCTAATTTAACTTTGCCCACGACATTTTCTTTTGCTCGCTTTCCTATTACTACATTCCAGTCTCCTAGAACTATTAAATTCTCATTTCCTTTAATATATTTTATCAGTTGTTGTATTTTTTCGTACACCTATTTTATTTCGTGCTCTTTATGTTCTTTGGTTGGCATATATACGCATATGATTGTCTTTCGTAGATGTAGCTATTTTTACTAAAATAATTCTTTTTCTGTATAGGATATACACTTTTAGTTGTTCATCTACCCCTTTTTTTGTTATGACTCCAAAATTTTTGTCATCTGCTATCGTGTTCATTATTCTATACTCCCCAATTAATTGATCTGATTTTTGTGGTTGTCTTATTTTACAAAGGGCTAGTGTATTAATTCTCATTTCTTTGTTGGTGTGCTAGCTTCTCAGTCTTTCATTTTTTTATCATCATTTATGACCCGTACTTTCTTCTAAATACTCTTTTGAATATTTTATTGTTGCTCTGGGAATAAAATTAGTTTTCTTTTTGATTTTCTTAACATGTGTTTTTGTTTTAATGTTTCTTGTTGTGTTGTTTAGGTATTATATATAATCTTCTCATATTATGTGTTTTTGTTGCATTTTTGACTTGTGATGTGTGTTCACACAAATTGTTTTGTTCTTTCTTGCACATTTTTTTTATATTTTTATCAAAATGTTGTAAAGTTGCATCTTTTTTATCTTACCTTTTTTATTATTAGTACTATGTATTTTTGCTTTAATCCTCTTTCTATCCTTCATGAGTTCCCATGTATCAACCGATATCCATTTCTTTTTTTCTTTTTTGATTTTATTTTAACCACGCTTGTTAGGAGCTGGTGACCACTGTTCACATCTGCACCACATTTGTTAAAAACATTTAGTAGTGAGAACCTCTATCTTTAGTTATTAAAATGTGGTTTATTTGGGTTTCCGATTTTTCATCTGATAAAACCTATGTAGTTTTATATATGAGTTTGTGTGGTAAAATTATGCCTCCGATTACTACATTGTGATTACTTACAAAATTGGAGAGCATTTAACCATTATTTATTTGTCCCAACCCGTGTTTTCCCGCTATGTTCCTAGGTTTGTGTTATTGCTATCGACTTTAGGAATTAGATGATGTTTATGATAGTGAATATATTGTTATTAGAAATATGTTGAAACGTATGTGCTAGTTAGTTATAGAAGGTTTAGTTGGAACATAATATTGGACATAGGTGACCTTTCTGTAGTGATTATAGAAGCTATAATCTTTTGCTAAGCAGTATGCCAACACAATTTGCTTGGTTTTTGGCCATTAGGAAAAAAAGTTCTCCAGTCGGGTTTTATGCTCTCCTTCTCCATTCCATCTTGTCACTGCCAATCCTAAAATGTCAAAGTTATATGCGTTGTGTTCTTTGATGACTTGTGTTAATCTAGTTGATTCACAATTCAAATCTTACCATTTGTTTTAGAGTTGCCATTAAATTCTTTCGGATTTCTTTCTTTGAAGTTTCAGTAATCTTTTTTATTCAGCCATATGTATGATTAACCCAAACTTATCACGTCAGTTCTTTTGTACTTTGATGTTGAAGTTATACCATCTATATCCGGTCGTCAAACTCTCGTTAGCTTTAATAATAGAATCTACTGTGAGAAGGCGAGGTTCACAGTTGAGTGGAAGAAGATATTTGAGGCATTAGCTTACCTCATTAAGATTCCGGAGCTAGTAATAAGTGATGTTAAAAATTGGCATGTATGAAAATCTATCAAATGGTGCAATACCACCCTTTTTACAAAGTTGCAAAAAAGTTCTTTAACGCTTGTTACTGGGACGTGCTTACGAAGCCTTAAAGCAAAAGTGTCCGACTTTGATCAACCGCAAACCTCTTCTAAAATACGTAGAACTTTTATAAAGAAAAAAATTACTAATAAGTGCGAGTGAAACCATAGAAAATAGAATGGAAGATTGTTGTGCAAATATTTTTTTATTTAATAAAGAAATTTTAGTAGCTCAATGATTTTCTTAACCTCAAAATGAACTTTTAAAACCAACCCCAGAGAAAATCATGAAAAGGGTTTTAGAGACATGGTATTCGTTAGTAGATCTTTATTAAAAACTTTTACTCTACATGACAAACCCTATGAGATAAATTTATCACTTTTAATATTTAGTCTTTTAGACCCTTATATTTCCATTTTCATTCCTTGTTTACATATTTTTGACAGCTACGTTTTTGATAAAACAGTTGAACACTGCTGGTAATACAGCTATTTTGACTAACATGTTGCTGTTGCGCCACTTATTTTAAAAGTTACAGGGATTAAGATTCTAAGATGTAACTTGCATACGACTGTATTGAATATAGATAATACTAAAAATTCTAATTTAAATTTTGCCGGTTGTCAATCTCTTAGGTTTTTCTGGGTAAAGCATATTTTTGTTATATTACTTTAGCTTTCATATTTGCGCTTAATTTGCAATCTTAACAAAAACGATCATTTCGAAAGTGATCATGGCTGTAGCACAGTGCAACGGTTGCAACGTCGATAATTATTGAGCTGCTGCGATTGCTTCCAGTTATAAACTTGAGCGGATTTCCTCGTTAAGCAGGAGACGCTTCGTCAGGAAATGAATTGCCCTCAATACCACGAGCTGATGACATTGAATATCGCAAACTGATGGTTCCGGTGCTACAAAAAGTGGGTTATTAGACAATATAGGTAAAGGTCACAAAGGGTACGTTGCAATATAAACAAAAATATAAAAGTGGCACGTGGTATGGCAGATCACATTTGCCGATCATCTATTGTTTTTTCTCTGTAGCGCACCATGGAACTTCAATTACAAGGGTCAATACCAATAATTGTAAACTATCCTTTTTTAAAGTGAAGTTTGTTTTAAGTGTCTCATTGAGCACTCCGAAATGTTAGAAATCGACGAAGCCAAATTTGCAGAACATTGATGCAATAAAGAAAGGCTCATCGAAGATTAATGGGTTTTTGGCGATTTAAAACAGGGATCAAAACGCATATTTATTAAGCTAGTCCCAAGTTGTACGAGAGAGCCTTATTGCAGTGATTCGGTGTTGGATTCGTCCTAACATAACTATCGTGTCTCTGGAGGACAAAACATTGAACTTTAAAGATTTATAGCTACTTACGGAAGGTGAAATGCGTTTTTTGAGTGATGTTGTCATATTATAAACATTTCTGTAAATAATTACTTCCAGTGTGTCAAGACACTAAATAATTACCAATGTTTTTGACGAGAAGAAAATTCTCCATGTCTTTGGAGCCATTGATAAAAATGTATCCTTTCTACATTTTCAAACAAGATTTGCTAAAGAGATTAGGGTTCTTGTATATGATTTCCTCGCTTCAAGAGACTAAGAAACTCATTAAGTAATAAAATAGTTATATGACTTTATCTTACAATATTATCAAGATTAAGTTACAAATACGGCTAAAATTCCTGTTAAAGATAATAATACTGGAGATTGTTGTGAAGATTTTATTTTGCACAAAGTGTTTGAACCATTTAATGAAAATATTCGGTTGCATCTAACTCGACAGGTAAACGGCACTTGCACCTTGCATGAGTTTCTCTCTCTCTTTCCCCCCTTCTTCTCTCGTTAGATCCTTTCAACTCAAAAGCGTTCTTAAAAATGTTGTTCTTAATCAAGCCCAAGGTACGCGAAAAAGATATGTTTACACAAGCTTTATCAGAATTTCCATTCTTGAACAGATGTTTTTGCTATTTTTAATAGCTAGTTGTTACGAAATTTGATCCAGGTCTCTAAGTGGAAAGTCATAAAACTTCTCTTTCATTGAAAGTAGTTATTGAATCAACTGATTTTCTAATGGTTTATTACAGACGTTCTTCTAATTTTTCTCATTATTACTAGTAAAGTAAAAAGGTTATTTGCTTGTCTTAAAGACTGTAGTGCTCTATGAGGTACGTTACATAATTTGGTAGCTTTTAGAATGCTCGCCATTTTCTTACGGACAGCCTGAATTGCATTCACTATATCCGCTTTACCTTACTTTTTCTTTTTGTTTTTAAGAACGTATTTCAACTAATTTTCTAACATTCCGAAACAGCTCATATGAACCTTTGATATCGTCTAAAGTTACTCTAGTAGTCCGCATCTAAAGTTGTCATAGTTTGAACTTTTAAAGTTAACTAAACAATAAAGTCGGGTTGTAGTTAGAAAGTTTATGAAGCGAAGAGTGGTCCCAGTATGAGAAAAATTATTTTATTAGACGCAGGTATTTGAGGAAGTTTTGCGTAGAGGAACCCTTGGTAGCCAACATGTCGTGATGAATGAACAGAGTTTTTATTGTCGAAGTGTACATTCAGAAGAACGATCTATTGTGGCCGCACAGCGCTTTAGACCTACGTTCCCCATCGAAAGTACATTTTGTCGTGGGTGGAAAACTTTAAAAGTACTGGTTTTGTAGTGAGAAAGAAAGGGGGAAGATATTGGTGTACGCGAATATGGGAAAACATCGATGCAATAAGAAGTTTTATTTTACAGTCTCCGAGTGATTTGTGAGCAAACATGTCGTTGCTCTTTACTTGTCTAGTAATGTATGACAAATTTTACACCACGACCTTTGTTTTTACCCATACAAGATTATTGCTGTACACAAATCTTCCGAAGTGCATTTTCACTTGTCGAGGTAGGTTAATAAACAAAACTTTTGTTAATGGCGTGATAACAACCCCGCAATATATCTATGAAAGACTTCTCCACTACTAACGTGTTACTATTTGGTGTACGGTGAGTAAAGTTAGGGTCACTGGCTCTTATTTTCTGAGAAGAGAGGCCAATATATTAGTGTCATTTTTAATGGGTATGTTGATATGATTCGACAACAGAATAAAAACTCACATGACAAGCTTTTACTATATAGAATTTGTAATAAAAATTATTATTAAGTCTAATTAAAAAAACTTTTGTCTTGTTCTTAGCGCAAAAATATTTAATTTACATATCTTGCGTATGTTAAAGATTTTCTTTTCTACTTTTTTGCTTTTTATCTTGTATGATTTGCCGTTTGCTGTTTCTATGTTTGTTTTCTGGAAACCTCGTTGCTCCATAGTCGTTTTATATAAATTTCTTAAGAAAGTTTCTTTTTTCCTCCGCCATGGAGACCACTGAGTTAATTTTTTGGCCATCTGTTTTCTGACATTCGACTTATGTGTCTATACTATTGAAGAGCTCTATTTTCTAATGTTTTAGTAATTGAACAGCTTTATTCTTCTTGGTGTTTTGACTAATATTTTTATTTCATATTACCGTACATAAAGTTTTTGCTGCTTTCTTTCCTATGGCAATTCGTTCGTTGATATCTCTCTCGCATTACCTGCTGAACTTAGAAATGACCCCAAATATTGGATGTTATGTAGATTTTGATCTTATCCTTTACTCCGACATACTGTACTTTTCTGTTTACACACATATATTGCGTGTTTTTGATAATTAAGTCTCAAAACCCACTTTCCACATTTTTCGTTTAATTTTTCAGCATATATTCTATATATTCCCTGTCTTGCGCGAATACGATCTGGTTATCCGCGAACAGTGTGAAGTTAAATTATGTATTTTACTTCTTATTTCTTAGCATTTTTTGACCTACTTGATGATAAAACGCACCTCTGTTTGACATCTATTGCATTTTTTTAATTGTAGCTTTTTTAATTATTTTTATTACCTACTTTTATATATGATTTTGTTGATTGTATGATGATGCAATAGATCTTTTAAACTATCTGTATCCATTTTTTGTTTGTATATATTCTCCTCATAGCTTTCCATAGTTTACATATGGGCATGCTATTATAAGCCTTTTCAAGACTTATAAAGGTAATAAGTGTATTTATGTGCGCTTATTTTTTTATTTGGTGCCTTACACAACATATGTTGTCTAAACATAGTATTTCCTTTCTAAAACCACTTTCTTCTTCACTTAGATCCACGCGTTCTTTTTCTATTTTATTTTTTATGACACTGATACTAGTTTCGTCATACATGGGTTAACGCAGTATTCTTGCCTCATTTTGTGTAGATGAAGACTTTATTTTAATTATACCGGATATTTTTCCTTTTCTTATTTTATTAAATATCTTCCGTATATATGTTATAACTATATCCTCACCGTATTTAAGTAGTTCCATAATTAAGTTTTCTTGTTTTTATCCTTTCAAAGTTCTTCCCAAATACCTTCTTCTATTATTTTACAATTAGTGTTTATATTTTCTATTATTATTTCTTTAATACAAATGTTTATAACTAAATACCACAAAACTATGGCTCCAGGCAAGTTTCGATGGCTAGAGAATGCTAAGCAATCCTCGGGTTAGCTATAAGAATATGTACGTGGAATGTAAAAACTATGTATCTACTTGGAAAATTAATATTTATGAGTTAGTAAAGCTAGACGGCTAAATTTTGAACAATGTATAGTAGACAATAGAATAAGCTACTGCTTAACATATGTATGGTGTTGCAATAATATTAGATAAAACATCAAGAAAAACAGTAGTGGAGATTGCTTTGATATCAGAGAGAGTTATACAACTAAGAATATTGCAAGCCAAATTTAATCTAATTTAAGTATATGCCCTAACCACGGAAGATATAAAGAAGAAATACAAAACATTTCATCAACAGATCAGCTATGCGCTAGAGCCAAGAATGATAAAGAAAGTGTTAATAAAATTATAAGAAATTACGGATTGAAACAGCAAAGCGAAAGAGGAGATCGATTTGTAGAATTTTGTCCAGGAAAACAATTGGTTATAACTAACACCTAGTTTAAATTACCTAATCGAACCTAATACACTAAGGGATTGCCTACGGACAAACCGGAGAAAGTAGTTTGAAATCAGGTAGATTACGTGCTGGTCGATGAAAGATACGAAAATTCGATTAAATCGGTTACAGATTATCCAGAGGCTGACGTATTATCAGATCATAATCCTTTAATTGCTAACCTGAAATTTAAATTGGAAAACATTATAAAATCGAAAATAAGCCGCAGGTTAGGCACAAAAGCACTACAAACAGTTATTAGGGAAACCGTTTAAAAAAAATTTATGAAAACTTTAAATGAATAATGACATTAATGTTATTGAATATATGAGGAAAGCACTGAGAGATGTTAAACAAACTTACAGTACAAAAACTAGATAACTGATGAGATTTTAAATATGATGAATCAACGAAAAATGTACAAAAAATAAAATATACTTAAATATAAATAAATAGAAAAAGCTATCAAAAAAAGATAGGACAAGCAACAAAAGTATTATCAAAACAGGTGCAAAAAATTGAGAAGCTTGAGAAAAAATATGAGATATTCAATCTTCATTAAAAAAAGTGAAAGAATTCGTAGGCTTGCAAAAGAAGAATCGGACAACTGTTCTTTTAGATAAAGATAAAGAGATCTTAATAAGTATAAAAGACAAGCTTATACGATGGAGGTAATATACCGACCATGTATTAGCAGATCATAGAATTTGTCTAGGAGAAATAATTATTTATAAAGTTACTTTAAACTTCATTAAAGAAATATTATATGCTCTTAAAAATATAAAAGATGGAAAAAGTCTTGGATCTGACGAACTCTCAAGTGACGTTCTGAAAATTATTGATGCGGAAATGACCAATCTATTTAATAAAATATACAGATCGGGAAATATTCTTAAAAACTGGTTAGCGTTTCTTTTTATCTGCTTACCAAAAGAATGTAGTGATGACCATTCCATTAGTTTAATGTCTCATACTTCAAAATTATTTCTTAACGTTATCTACAACAAAATATATCAGAAGTTGGACATGAATATAAACGACACATGTGGATTTCGAGAGGGGGTGAGAATTTGAAAATCCCTCTTCTCATTTAATATATTGATTCAGAGATGGTTAGCTATGAACCAAGACCTATACGCATGCTTTATCGATTACAATAAGGCGTTCAATAAAGTTTGTCATGATTAATTATTAAGTGTCCTTAAGTTGAAACGTCTAGACTATAAAGATCTTCAGAACATATCAAAATTATAATACAGTCAAAAGGCTACAATACGCATCAACAATCAAATAATAGAAGAAATAGAAATAAAAAAGGGTAAGGCAAGGATGTGGGTTGTTGCCAACTCTCTAATGCATAATTCATAAAAAGTATCTCGAAGGAAAAACGACTGAAGTAAAAGTTAATGGAACACCAATTAATAACATTAGATATGTATGCCAACGATACGATTGACCAAATCTAACGAATCGAATAACCACATGTAGCGAAGAATATAGACCAATATTATTGGAAAGGCCAAATTCATAAAAAGTTACAGGAGTGAAAGCCTTAGCTTCAATGGAAAAAAAATCCCATAGAAAAATTCTGAGTAAATTTTATTAAAATGAAATCAGTTTTAAGTAACAAAGACTTGAGCTCAAGGTTAAGAAGTTGATTAGCAAAATGTTACAAATCTAACAAAAACAAGTGTTTAATGCTGAAAACTTTTTTATTGCTTTTCCAAATATTTTCCTGATGGTAAATACATTGTTGCATACGCTGGAACCTATTTTCATAGCATTTTTTTTCAATAGCGCATCAGGTATTTCCGAAACATGGGTTTTGAATGTATCAACCGCCTCTTCCGGATTCGAAAATCGTTGTCCACGCAGTTTGTTCTTTACGTGTGGGAACAAAAAGAAATGGTTAAGGCCCAAATTTGGACTGTATGGTGGATGGCCCATCAATGTAACGTTTTGAGTACTGAAAAAGCCAGTTATTTGCGACGATGTATGTGAGTTCGCATTATCATGATGGAGAATGATCCGGCGTCATGCGGTTTCTTATTTATCCGAAGACTTCTGGCAAACAAATGATTGTGTACTATTTAGAATTGATCGATTTACGATCATCCAAAAACCACGGTTCAACATGTACAATTAAAAAAAAACAAGCGACCGTTTGCTTCGAAGTGCTTCTAGCGCGAACGACGTTTGTTGGATTTGGTTCATCTTGAAAAACCAATACAGTCCACAGCGTGCACTTTAGGGCTTATACCTACAAATCCAAGATTCGTCACCTGTGATGATATTGTAAACGGTATTTGAAGCACCATGATCGTATTTCTTGAGCATTTCTTTCGACCAATCGACACAAGCCTTTTTTAAAACGATCGTTAATATATACGGGATTTAATACTCATAAAGTTTTTTCACAGTTAAATGTTCATGCAATACCGAATGTATGCTAGTTATACTAATGCCTAAGGATGAATAAAATTTACGATAAGTCACATGACGATTTTGCTTTATCAGTTCACGCACGGCATCGACGTTTGCTGGTACCACAGTCGATTTTGGACGACCAGCGAACTACGATCACTATTAAATTCATTGAACCAACAATATGCAGTAAGTCTGTGTGGGGCTTTATCATAAAAAGTCGAAGTGAGATGATTGACACACTGTTGTTGAAATAATCCATGCCGAATGTCGTAAAAAATTATCGCACAAAAATAACCACGAATTAATTCCATTTTTTGGCCGATAGAAAATTTTCAACTCAATGACAACAAAATAAATAACGCCCGTATGACAAAACGTTCCGAGTACGTATGCCGTCAAAAATGTCAAACTGTATCATGCAAACGTCAGATGTTACCTAGCACATACAGGGTTACCAACTACAATAGATATCATGCAGTCCACGTATTATTTATATAAGTGAAATAATCAGAAGGGGTTCGAAGAAATACAGGACAGCAACCTTTCTAGATCCGGAAAGAGCTTTCGATAAGGTTTGGCTGGAGAGACTCTTGTATAAAGTGATTAAGCTAAACATAATAAAAATAATAGACTCCTTTTTGAACAAGAGAACGTTCAAAGTAAGGATCAACGCAACAGTATCTAGCAATAAAACACCAAAAAGAGGTGGGACCAACTTCGTTCAATTTCTATGTGCATGACTTTTCCACAGCAAATAATTCAACACTAGCTATGTTTGTAAATTATACGTCGATACTAACAACGATAGAACATCTGTAAAATGCAGTAAACGTAACGTATTGTTGGTATAACAAATAGAAAATAAAATCAACAAAATTAAAACCCAGACAAAGATGTTCACACTTAAGCGCTACACCCATCTGCCAACAATTAGATTAAACAATGCTTATATACCATGGAATCCAAAGGATGTTGCAGGAAAGTACTCAAGTGTCCACTTAGATGCAAAATTTAACTGGAGACATCACCTAAACAAAAAAACTTAATGAGTGTCACACAAGATTCATTCTACTGCACCCCCTGATTAATCAAAAATCTCACCTTAGATCCGAATGTTCGCTACTAATTTATAAGGCGATTCTCCGACCTATACTAACTTATGTGTGTCCAGTTTGGAGCAATGCATCTAGAACATCATTGAAGAAACTTCAAACCATGCAGAAGAAAGTGTTACGTTTTGCAATTAACTGCCCTTGGCTTATACGCAACAGCCAAATACGTTAAGAGTTAAAAGTTTTACTAATCATAGACTTCATTCACAAGCTAATTAGTAATTTCTTTAAAAAATTATTGATATGTACAAGTGCAACGAAATTAAACATCGGGGAAAGAACATACGAGGCTTAAACGTAAGCCACCACTAAACTTATTCTAAATTAATTAATCTTAAGTAATATTAGAATCTAAATTTAGTAAGCTAGAGGTGTGAATGCATTTACTTAATCCTCTCTCCAAATTGATGTATAGCTAGTTATAAGTATTTTTATACCAAATTCGTTTACAGGGCTAGATAATCTATAATAATAATAATAATAAAAAACTTAAAGACATCTATAAGTATACATAGATAGAATCGCTAAGAAATTTAAAATCTATCATAGACTTGACAATAAAAAATAAAACACGGAAAGTACAAATAGAGGACATAAGAGTCTAGCGGAAACCAAAATGTGCAAACAGTCATTATACTGTGGTAGAGGTGGTAAAACGTTTTATACGCATAAAGAACAGAAAAGTACATACAAAACTGATAATCAACTTGGAAACCTTCTACTCCGTGTAGAAGAGTAGTGACGACATATGTGGGCGGCACAATATCTATTGCGAATTGGCAACCTTGCGTGTGCTAGGTACGATCTGACGTTTGCATCATACAGTTTGACTTTGTCGGTATACGTTTTTTTTTTATTTCTTAGGGTATGTATTCCTGGATGGAGCCTATGACTTATTGTAATTACCCTAATAAAATAAACTCAGAACCAATTTGTAATTGATGTCCCCTAAATCAACAGATTTTAATTTACAGTTTGTATCTAAAAGTCTTCCGGTTCCAGGATCGGTCACATAGGATGTGTGAGGCTGCTTCTGGTTCCTTGCTACAGAGTCTGCATGCAAGATCACTATTAGATTTATGAATTTTCCAGAGGTGTCATTTAACAGTCGCATGTCCTATGAAAAACCCTATGGTTGTCTTTAGCTGTGGCCTACTTAAATTAAGAAGTTTTGCAGCTCTCTTTTGGCAAGGTCCCTTATTAAAGGTTTTTCTGAAATTATGCCCTGGTCGATTCTTCCAGTACATTTGATGATGAGGGCGTGTCCTCTCCTTGATAGAGTTTCGGGTAGCACTTCGTGAGATTTCTAGAGCAGATTCTGGGCCGATATAAGCCTCGCTAGATTCCTGCCTAGCCAATTCATCGGCTTTCTCATTACCGTAGATACCACAATGCCTAGGTGCCCATAGCAGTTTCACCGTATTATGTTCTGCCAGTGCATTGAGTTCGTTGATGCATTCGCATACCAGCCTAGATGATGCTTTTGTGCTTGATAAAGCCTTTAAAGCTGCCTGCCTGTCTTCTTACCATTTTTACGCACACACTGTAGTATGGAGTATATTTCTGTCTGAAAGACAGAAGCGTACAGACCCAGGGAAAAGCTTAGCTCTACCCTGGGAGCCTCAGCATATATTTCTGCTCTGGTATCCACTTCGGTTTTAGAACCATCTGTGCACCAGATTAGGCTACCACGTGCAATTGCTTGTCTAAATATCTCGTCTCTATTTCGATCCTGCATGATCACCTCGAATAAAAAGTGATTTTTGAGGTCATATGGTCCGTCCTCATTTTAAGCAGATGGGCCCCAGACTATCAATTATTCTAGTATATCTTGTACCCGCCTGTATTTTGTACAGTGAATGATACAGCTGCTAGTGATCCAGTCTTGTCTCTCCCTGAATCACTATGTGCAAAGGTGGGAGGTCTAGAAGACTCTCCATTGCTACAGTGGGTGTGGTTGTCAGCCCCTTTAATGCCCAAACATGCAATTCTTTGTACCTTGCCTAGTTTTAGTTTGGTGTTTTTTGTATAACTTTAGACTACCAGATCAATGTATGTAAGAGGGGGTTTAACCACTCTAGTGTACAACCAATGCAGTATTCCTGGTTTTAGCCCCCACGACTTGTCGTACATCCGTCTGATAACTGCTAGAGTTGTCACCGATTTGTCGACCACTTTCTGAATGTGACGGTTCCAAATAAGTTTAGAATCGAAAACGACTCCTAGTTACTTTAATTTTCCCGATATGGTAATTTCTTTTTCGCCAAAGAAGAGAGGTGTAAGCCCCTCTAATTTTTTTCTTTGCGTAAAGGGTATTATTGTAATTTTTCCAGGACTTACTTTGAGGATTTTCCGTTTAGTCTATTAGTTACTACGATCAGAGCCCTCTGCATCCGTTCCCTGATCGTGCTTGCAAATTTCCCTTCCACCAAGACAACAAGGTCATCGGCATACCCTACAAAAGAGAATCCTTCATCTTTTAAGTTCCTTAAAAGTCCATCCTGCTATCTGAACCATTATGGTTTTGTCATACACAGACGAATAAACCACCCTTCCTCTGAGTATGCAGTCTATCCACCTGCAGCAGGTCTTTTTCAGACCACCCCTCTGAGGGCCGAGGTTATGGAGTTGAAAGATGTATTGTCAAAGGCCACTTTTATGTCTAAAAAGGCACATAGTAGGATCGTTTTGTTATCCAGAGTTTTCTCTACTTCCCAGGTTAGATAGTAAAGTGCTGTTTCTGTGTCGATAGGCAAATTGGTTCTTTTATAGTGGTTGGTGTATTAGTAAACCTCCCCTAATATGCTTGTCAAGCAATTTTTTCAACGTCTTAAGCAAGAAGAACATAAGACTAATTAGTTTCTATCTCTTTGCCTGCAAATAGTGGGTCCGATCAGGCTTTGGTACAAATACCGCTCTAGTAAGTTTCCATAATTTTGGGGCCAAACTGGCTCTAACTACCATGCAGATCTTTGTCATAAGAAATCGGCATACGTACTCAGAACATTTTTTATACGGACGCTATTTGTTTTGTTATCATTAAGATAAAAAGTTCCCCCCTGCTAAAAAATAGAATTAACTCGTGAACATTTTCATACGATGATTTTGTACGACTTTTAACTTGGATTATCTCAACAGTACATTGATCAACTCACTTTGACTTTTGGTGATAAACTTTCACACAGAGCTATTGTATATCGTTGGTTCAATAAATTTAATGATGATCGTAGTTTGCTAGACGTCTAAAATCGACTATGGTGCCAGCAAACATCGATGCCGTGCGTGAATTGATAAGGCAAGATCGTCATGTAACTTATCGTAAAATTTTGACATTTTTGGGCAATAGTATGACTAGCGTACATGCGATATTGCATGAACATTTAACTGTGAAAAAACTGTATGGGTATTGGATCCCGTATATGTTAACGATCGTTCAAAAAAGCCTCGTGTCGATTGTTCGAAATAAATGCTCAAGAAATACCGTTTATAATATCGTCACAAGTGACGAATCTTGGAGGTATGCGTATGAGTCCGACAGTAAACAGCAGTCGACTGTATGGGCCTTTCAAAATGAGCCAAACCCAACAAATGTTGCTCGCACTCGAAGCACTTTGAAACAAACGGTTGCCTGCTTTTTGAAAAAATTAGACCGGATCATTCTCCACCATGATACTGTAAACTCATACACATCGACGCAAACTGGCCTGTTGAGTACTCAAAACGTCGAATTGATGGGCCATCTACCATATAGTCCTTAACGATTTCTTTTTGTTTCCACACATGAAGAACAAACTGAGTGGACAACGATTTTCAACGCCGGAACAGGCAGTTGATGCGTTCAAAACCCATGTTTAGAAGATATCTAATTCGCTATAGAAAAAATGCTATGAAAATTAGTTCCAGCGTATGCAACAATGTATTGACCGGAAGGAAAAATATTTTGAAGAATAATAAAAAATTTCCAACATTTGTTTTGTTAGTTTTTTGCAATAGATATCGTGCAGCCCACGTAAACAAGTTAAACTTCTTTTCTGACATATGAGTGATACTCATAAAATTGTTACTGTACAGTTTTATTAAAATCAAACTAAATAAATGATAATGATAATTTTGCAGCTTTATTATTTATCATCGCGGCGAAAAGTTAAACAGCAAATGCAAAATAAGACGAATCTGCAAACTAGATGAAATTTTCTAACTGTAATGAGAAGCTCAAGCGGCGATTTAAATAAAATTCGAAGGTAAAGCAGCGTTAGCGGCGGCAGGTCGTGGCAGTTTATCAGTCCCATCCGTTCAATCAGAAAGACGGAGGATGCATGTCGAAGGCGACTCAGCAGGAATATTCTCCGACGTCGGTGCGCGCCGCGGCGGTTGCGAGCAAGACGCTGAAGGCAGCACCCAGAACTTTCTAGCTGAATGTCACCGTCTGCCAGAGTTTGCTTCCACCTCAACGACTCCCAATGCCTTTAAACGCCGCCGATGGGGACTGAACGGCGAAAATCATTGCGGGATAATGACATTAAACTCATTAAATCAGAATAAGGAGCTACGATGCTTTTTACCGGCTTTATAAGCTTGACTGGATATCTGAGTAGTTTTGCGAAAAACGCAGGAAGAAAGGAGATAAAATAACTGGAAAATAGCAAAGGTGCCGTTTACTAATTTCGCCCGCTTCGGAGTACCGCTCCCCACAGATCTCACACCTAGTGCCGTCATTTGCTTGCTTTTCTGCGCGGCGCGTGATCTTCGACGTGTGCTCCCCGCAGTAACAAATAGACAATCGCTTCGATCTCAACGCCGCGTCGTGCACAATATCGTGCTTGGGCGTCGAGCGCTTTTTTAGATGAGGCTCAAACTGTTACAAATTTATCTCGAAAACACTGATTTGTATTAACGTATCTCCATAACAATATGAGATAAGCGCTGAATCTTGCATATTATTATATTTTCCCCTCCCCCCTTTCCGGTCATTTATTTATTTTTGATTTGGTCCTTAATTTTGGGCGCAATTATCAAAAACTTTTATGTAGACATCTAAATCTTAAGACCATATTATCTCCGATTGAGCTTTGGTCATAGTTCTCTCTCAATCCTATCCAGGGCCTGACCAACTGAAAAAGGGAACTCAATCAGAGAAACTTTGGATGGCTTACAACTAATAGGTGTATAAATAAGTTCTCAGCTTTTTTCTGCAAAATTAAAGTTTTATTTAAAAACAAACAAAAAAAGCTTATGTATCAAAGTATTCTCCGTTGGTATCGATGACCTTTTGCCATCTTTCGGGTAGTTTGCGAATTCCCTGGTGATAGAAGCTCACCGGCTTCGAGACGATAAAGTTATCGATGCATTTTCGGACTTCTTCTGTTTTGAAGTGCATATCAGCCAAGTGATGCTAACGAATGGAATAAATGATAATCGGAAGGGGCCATGTCTGGGCTATACGCCGCACGTGGGAGAAGTTCCCAGCCTAACGCGTCTGCAGCTCATGCGTGTCAAATGTTTGAGGACGTCCATCGCGTGGTTGATCTTCAAGACTAAACTCTCTTCCGCGAAATCTTTGGTACCACTTTTTGCACGTTGCACGACTTACAGCATTCTCACCATATGCAGCACAAATCATTTCGGTGGCTTCAGCAGCGTTTTTCTTAAGAGGAAACGCGAAGTGGATAGAAAATCGAATATGCTCCTTTGTGACTGCCACCGTGAACACAGCTGATTATTGAGGTTATGTGCATCAAACGCCAAATCGCATGATGTTTCGAAAGACCAAATGTCATTGCTTTAAAACCGCAAGAGGGCGGACTAATACGTTACATTTAAACGGTGATTTGCGTCCTGTGAAATTTAAGCTGAGAACTTACTTATACACCTATTATTAAACTTTGAAGTCGTACATCCATCGTTCATCGATGTATAATAAATTTTTAAAAAACATTTGTATCGTAACAGAAATAACATATCACAAAGAAATTATTCAGGAATTTGCCAGAATGATTCATCACTTTCTGATTCGTTCTAGAACTGGTAATGTGCCTTATCGGTGATAAAAAATGAGAACATATTTTGCAAATTTTTATTGGAGAACACGTGCAGTTCCTTTGATTGTGTGCGATTGTGGAAGCTTGCGTACAATATCAGTGAACAAAAAATCATAAGTTTCGGTTGAGTCATTAACAAACTTATTGGAATTTAAAATTCTGCGTAAATATTTAAGTTCGTTATTATTCCCACAAATTGTTATTTTGGCAACATAATAAGTAAAAGATTTTTTCCTGCTACTTTCACTAAGACAAAGTCCCCTTTTTTATCTCACTTCCAGATAATTTGTATAATTTTCGGTCATTTAGCAATCCTCGATTGTTTCTTTGTCACTTGAACTTGACTCAATAACAGACTTAGCAACTTTCTTTGGCACTTTTCTTATCATATCTTCAGTTCGCTTGATAACTTCTTTCATTTTCTCAAACGACACCTTCTCTCGAATCTTTCCTTTTTTTAGCGCTGCTATTTCTTTTTTTTTGTGTGTTAGTAAGTATTCGTGACTCTCCTCTTGCTCTTCCTAACTTCGTTTAGCGAGCAGGCGCTTTTGGATGTGGTCGCAGCATTTCAGGTGTAGCAAAACTTCCAGAAGTTCTTGCTTGAAGACCATCTGAGGTAGAAGGAGCAGAGACGTCTATTTTCGTAACCGCAGTTTGACCTTGTTCATCATCGATTTCTTCATGACCCTCAGTACATTAGTTTAAAGGACGATCAGTTACGTATGCTGACAAAAACTGATGCTCATCAAAAATATTTTCATTACAGGATAAAGGCCTCTAATCTTAAAACACTTCTGGATGTTAGATGCGGTAAATGCTTTGGGAAATGCCTTGCCCACAAGTTCAGCTATGTCGTATATTGTAATAGGCTGTCTAGGATTCATAATCATCTATTTGCTACAGGCGGTATTATAATAAGTTTTCATTGGCCCAAAAACCGTTCTATCGAGCGGTTGCATCTTGTGGCTGGTATGGGGATGAAACGTTATCATGAAAATGCCACTTTTCTTAGAAAATGAATAGCATTGACATTCACATGGCTATCGTGATTATCCAAAAATAATATGACTGGATTCTCAACTGTTGGTTTCACATGATTTTTAAAGTATTCTAAATATTCCAAAACCAATCTTTCATTTGACCAGCCGGACAAATTTGCACCTCCTACTGTTCCAATAGGGCAACCTTTCAGCATATGGGGCTTGAAATTTACCTTCAGAAAGATCATCATTGGCGGAATATGATTTTCGATTGCATTTATTGAGGCTATCAGAGTAACATTTTGGCCTCGCTCGCTACTGGCCACTTGACCTAATTGTTTTATTCTCTTAGGTCCTATAATTTTTGGTGGTACATGGTCTTTAGTCCGGACTCGTCATAATTCCAAAATTTTTCTGGGGTAAAATTTCCACGAGATAAGGGTTCTTTATAATTTTTGAAAAAAGAAGACACGTTTGCCTTATTGAAGAATGTTGATCTGGCCAAACTGGTAGGTTTGGGTTTACGTAGTGATAAATCTTAGTTTCTTCTAAAAAACTGTCTTAACTATTTCTTCCTAGCTACCTTCCTTTGGTCCCAAGAGGTCGAACGAGACTTTCCATTTGCAACTGCATACTGGTATGCTGAAGTACGAACTTCCATTTTAGTCAAACCATAATGCAGTGAGAAGATATGTTTTTAACGTAGCTTTCTCTTCTCTAATAAAAACTTTTTTGGCATTATTGGCAGCAACATATGAAAATTCTGTGGCTTGCGATTTTCTGAAGGATTTCATGTGCCCAATTAGCATTGTTTTTGATATATTATAACTTTTTGCTGCTTTCCTGATTGATAACTCTCCACTTACACATTTTTTTGCTACTGCAATTAAATCCCAAGAGTTTATACCTGGTCTCTTAATGCCTAATTTACTTTGCGGCATTTTGAAAAAACATCTGAAACAATAAAAACCGTTTCAGCGGACAGTTTATTGTACCTTCCGGTCCAAGGTATATGACCTATGAGTGAGCAATTTCACCTATTACTTGCTTTCTAATTTTAGGTTATGCATTCAGAAAAAAATACATTCATAATTATCAAGCCTAAACAACCACTTTCAATTGCAAATGGTAAAAAAATATCTATATTTACGATTGAAACGGATGTTAACAGATAATAAATAGACAAATAATTTACTTACAATCAAGCAAAACACAGAACACTTTTCAATACACCACGCGATGATTCCACAAAAAGTCTGTCTAGCTGCCATCTACCGACCAGATGTTAGGAATACATACTTACCAAAACGAACAGAAATTTGCGGTGCAAATGTGTAAAAACCAACTGACCCGAGATACAGACCGGTCCGAGGTACAACACTCTCCCCTAAGGCGGAGCAGATTGGCATTCGCGGTAGTCGAAAAGGAGAAGTCATACAGCGAACAATGGTAGTACAAATAAATTGGTGCTGTTATAGTAATTGTCGACTGTTGTATTATTCGGTATATATTATTCCATAATTGTGGACTCAACGCCAGATGTGTTGCATACAAACCTATTAGCTTCTGTGGTACGCTATGTGGTACCTACGTCTAAGGGAACTCCTCATAAATGCTTTTTGATGTTTATTTCTAACTGTAGCTATAAAGATGAAGAAACACAGATTGCTGTAATGTCGAGCGTAAGATTTGATAAATAAGTGTAGAAGACAGAGCTACAACAATGGCAACAACATGTTTGGGTGCTACCAAGATCTTCAAACGAGAATAAAAAAAGCAATCCTCTGGCCACATGTATCCCTGCGCGGATTCTTCACAGCTGCGGAGAGTAACAAATATTCGCTTGAATTTTTCTCTTTAGAACAACAAATTTATAACTTTTTTAGTTCTTTAACTAAAATATTGAATATCTTACAGTCTGTCGACAACCCGATCAAGTACCCGTGCTGATGCCAGTCAACAAACCGTACCGGAAGATTCTTGATTCTCTGACACACATTACTCATGATAGTGATCAGACTAGGGACGCACGCTATGACGCAAATGTGATATTGGAAAAATTTGAGAGTCTTGAAATGTCGCCTATGGTATGTCTCTGGAACACTGTTCCTATAGAGTCTCTAAAACTAAGTCAAAGACTGCAAACAAAAAATACAGTGCTTTAGAGGTTTTTATAAATATACTTCAAAACAAAGACGATTTTTCAAAGCTAGAAAACAAAGCAAGATTGATGTGTGAAACTAAGTACAAGTCTACAAAACATACATTACAAGAAAGAGAAAGTCAAAAGTTTCTTTAGTAAAAGCAAAGTTGGAAATTACAAGTTATTTAAACGATAGTCTTTCGTGATAGAAACATATTATGCTGCAGTTGATTTTATTAAACCCAACTTAGTAGCAAAAAGAACAATCTATACAGGAATATATAAAGTTTTCGTATTTCTACGGAAAATCATTTAAATGAAATATGAGAGAATACGGCAGAGGGCAAATCAGCTAATGGAAAAGTATGTTTCTGATTTATATAAAAATTTTTTAAGAAATTTGTGCATTTAATGGCATTTTTAAAAATTAATAAAAGTATCGACAAAGAAAATAAGAATATCAAACTAAAAATACCATTAAATCCACTTCTAGTTGAAGTCAGGGGACGTAGAATCTACTTTTCCCAATTTTGCCACCGTTCTAAGAATTTTTCTAAATATGGCTGTTATTAGTTGCACTGGAGAACGGTCCTTCTTAGCTCTTATGAAAGTAAAGAACTTTTGAGATCGACGTTAAAAAAAAGAAAATGCCGGGTTTTGTCCTATTATTTATTCAGTTTCTAGAGAGTCCTTCTAATGATGACATAGTCCAGAGATTTGCGAATTCTAAAGCCAGGAAAAAATGTGATTTAAATAAAAGTTTTTAGATTAAATAGAAATTTGTTGTTATTTTTTCGATGTGTGAATGTACATAAGCATTGCGTTGAAGTGTATGTCTAAACAATTAATATTTTTGTAATTTTTTGCCAACGTTTCACACATGTAAAAAATTGAGTAAAAGTGTTGGAAAAATTGTCAGCCTAGGGTGCTTTATGTTTTCTAACTGATGATTGTAGAAGTTAGCTATGAACTGATAGTTATGGTTCTGATTATTTTGGGCTAAGATTTTGATTAATTCATTGGCGTATGCGATTCCAATGTCATTGTGAAGGGTCTGGTTGTTGATAAACCTTGAGTATTAGCTTTGACTGAAGTCTTTGCATTGATGTAATGACATTAAATTACCCGTTGATATTGTTTCTCAATTCTGTGGTAAGAATCATTCGAATATTTTGTAAAGTAGTAGTAATAGGCTGATTGGCTTGTATAAACTAGTTTTTTGCGAAGGTTTACCAGGTTTTGGTACCATAATGATTTGTACATATTTATGCTGCACGGGAAATAGAAAGTAGCGAGAATGCGATTGAATATTATTGTAATGAAAATTATTGCTTTTCTTGGAAACCGTTTGAGTAATATTTTAACTATGAGATTATACCCTGACGCCTTATATGTGTTTGTTGACTTTATTTATTTGTAAACCTCAAGGGTTAGGAATAACTAACTAGAGAACTTGAGGTATTATTCTACTTCTACGTAGGTATTTAAGTTATTAGATGGGGGTGGTATAAAGATTTAGGCATATTTGCTTTTTTGGATATTAGTACGGATTTAACTTTTATCCGATTTTATTAGTGGTGGTATGGATAGTATTGATATTTTAAATTTCTTAGTAGCCTTTCAAATGATGATAAGTTTGTGATTTAGTAATTTTGATTTTGTTATTTAGCAATACAAAATATGTGTATTAGTTTGTTTAGGGCGATCTTGTTTAAGGAGTTTCTTTGCTGTAGTAGTTTTCTTATATGTAGTACAAATTGAGGCTTCCTGGTGTAATATTTCCTTTAGGGTGGCCTACTAGGCTCCTGTTTGGATTATCTTGGTGATATAATATATTCAATTTCGTTAGGACTATGCATTTTCTAGTTTAGTTTGATGTTACTATCTATGATGAGTTTGAATTGTTTTCAGTTTGTTTCTCTAGTACATAGTCTTAGTAAAAGATGTTCTGATATTATTTTACTACTCAAGGTGATTATTATCGGCCTATAATTTGAGTTTATATCTAGATTACTTTCTATTCACTACATATGTTGGAAATGCTTTTGGCAACTACAAAATCTAAGAGAATTGGGAGTTTGTTTAAATTCTCTGGCCAATAGGTTGACAAGCGCTGTAGGTCATAACTTGGAATAGGCTTCGTTTTTTAGGTGATAAACTTAGCATTCTAGTCTCTTTCTAAGTGGACCTAGAGGGAGTAAAAAATCTTAACAGTGACCAAAGGAGTATTTCTATTTTTATTAAGACACTAAATTTTGTTAGTTACGTTTGGT
This sequence comes from Sinelater perroti, assembly GCA_036346155.1. Taxonomy (NCBI): domain Eukaryota; kingdom Metazoa; phylum Arthropoda; class Insecta; order Coleoptera; family Elateridae; genus Sinelater; species Sinelater perroti. The sequence goes on along the minus strand of JARFIY010000013.1, from coordinate 11,088,339 downwards.
AGTAGCAGGTAGGAATTTATTGCTAACTTGATTAAGATTGTTGGCCCTACTTGAGCAGTTCCGTAGGGATGGTTTTTGTTGTATATGTTGCAGTATTTTTAGTACAGCATTAATAGTGGTATGGCTTTTGTATATCAATAGAATATCGATATTGTTTATATTCAAGAACAAAGTACCTTTGTAAATATGTATTTTTTTCTTGTTCAAGCTACTATTCTTTTTGAGTTAGCCATTAGTGGGTTATCTTGTTGATAACTATTGTAAGCATAGGCAGGATTGCACTATTCTGGATAAGGAGTTGAGAGAATATATATTTGAATTTTTATTATTGTTAATTGTATTATTTACGGATTCTATTAGTTTCCTGCTGTATTTTTACTAAATTTGTTTTGTTCAGTATTATTTGGGTTTATTGTTTAGGCATTTTTCTTTTAGGTTTCCGTAAATAGTACATCCCTTACAATTGGTCGACGATCGACATAATGTTAATCTCGGAAACCCATTTCTCACAAACAAGCCAGTTTAAAATCCAAAATTATTGTATATACTCCACTGAACATCCGGACTCTGACAGACAAGCGAGGGGAGGTACGGCAATATTGATTAAACAAGGCATTAAACACTACGAACTTCCGAAATTCAAAAAAAACTTTCTACAAGCTACAAGTATAGTTATCGAGGACTGGCTCGGTCCGCTCGCACTTTCGGCAGTATACTGCCCCCCCCCCCTCCCAACTACCCTACTACAAAAGAAGGATTCATTGAGCGCTTCCGATTCTTAGGTAGCAGATTCATGGCAGGTGGGGACTACAATGCGAAAAACGTGCTCTAGGGCTCACGCATCGCTGCTCCAAGACGTGGTAGAATACTTAGTCAAGTTATGCAGGACATACATCTTAATCACCTTTCTACTTATGAACCAACCTATTGGCCAAGCGATGTAAATAAAATTCCAGATCTCTTGGACTTTTTCGTAACTAAAGGCATCGCTCCAGGATATTTAGACATTTCTTCATGTTCCGATCTATCATCAGATCATACCCCAGTTTTAGCTACAGTCAGCGCCATTGTAATTGAAAAAGAAAAACCACTGCAGTCATTTAATAAGAGAACAGACTGGTGCTACTTTAGATCCCTGATTCATGATAAACTAAACATGAAAAATCCGCTTAAAAATAGCGAAGACATTGAGTCAGCAGTACCCTACCTTACCCAAGTAATTCAAGAGGCGGTCTGGGAAGCCACACCTGACGTGCCATCCAAAAAAACACAAGAATGTTGTCCTGCTGCTGTGAAAAGAAATATTGTAGAAAAAACAAAATTAAGGAAAACATGGCAAAGGACTAGATATCCATCCGATAGGATGCGCTATAACAAGGTCGCAGACCAACTTAAAACGCTAATAAGGGACCTCAAAAACAAAAGCTTCCAAGAATACTTAGAAAATCTAAGTCCAAAACAAGATTCAAATTATTCCCTATGGAAAGCGACTAAACGGATAAAACGCCAGAATGATCCAATTCCCCCCTTGGGTAAAGCAGATAACAGCTGAGCCCGCACTGACTCTGAGAAAGCTGAACTACTGGCACAGCAAAGTCTTCCAGCCACTACCATCAGCAGTTATGCCTGAAGAAGATTCTGAAATCCGGGAATATCTAGAGGCCTCTTTTCAGATGTCGCCAATGCCAAAACTGTTCACGGTAAAAGAAGTTCGCGAAATCATCAACACAAATCTTCACCCAAATAAAGCTCCAGGCCTTGATTTAGTAACGGGGCAAATAATTAAATAACTCCCCCGCAAAGGTTTCGTAATGTTAACCACTATTTACAACGCAATTTTGAGAATAGGTTACTTCCCGGCACAATGGAAAATCTCCTAAGTAATTATGATTCTTAAGCCAGGGAAAACACCAAACCTAACTGATTCTTACAGACCAATCAGTCTCTTGCCGATTATAAGTAAACTCTTTGAAAAACTGCTTGCCAATAGACTAACACCTATCATAGAAGAGCTAAATCTTATACCTAATCATCAGTTTGGCTTCAGATATGAGCATTCCACCATTCAGCAGGTTCATCGAGTTGTTGACTACATCAACCAATCATTCGAAGAGAAGCAATACTGCAGGGCAGTGTTCCTGGATGACAGCAAATCTTTTGATAAAGTGTGGCATAGTGGCCTCCTTTATAAATTGAAACATACACTGCCTCATCCATATTTTATTGTATTGAAATCCTATCTAGAGGATAGACTCTTCCAGGTTAAATACGGACAACAACTAAGTGAACTGTATCCGGCACGTTCTGGAGTCCCACAAGGCAGTGTCTTAGGACCTATGTTATACCTGCTCTATACAGCTGATGTACCCACCAACACACAATCCCTAACAGCAACATTTGCGGATGATAAAGCCATCCTGATGAAACACAAAGATGCTGAAATAGCCGTTAAAATGCTACAAGCACATCTAAACGAAGTAGTGACATGGACCAAGCGATGGAGGATTAGACTGAACGAAACCAAATCGCTACATATCACCTTTACAAAATGCAGAGGAAACACACCGCAAATCCATATCAACAATACACCATTACCGCAGGTTGCGGAGGTAAAATATCTCGGCATGCACCTCGACAAGGGGTTAACATGGAGGGCACACATCTGGCATAAAAGAAAACAATTGGGGATCAAGTTCAGCAAACATTACTGGATGCTCGGTAGAAGATCCAAGTTGTCACTTCAAAATAAACTCTTAGTTTATAAGGTTGCATTCAAACCAATATGGGCCTATGGCATAGAATTATGGGGGTCAGCAGCAAACACCAATATTCAAATCATCGAAAGATTTCAGACAAAAATGCTACGTGCAATGTGTGACGCACCCTACTTGTTAAGAAACATTGATATTTTGCGCGACTTAAAAGTGGATACAGTGAAAGAAACCATTACCAAACTCAGTGAGCGATACCTAAGTAAATTGGAGTCTCACATCAATCCTCTTGCGCTGAATTTACTCGATAACAGTTTGGACACTCCAAGACTAAGCCGAGTTAAACCACTACAACTACCTTATAGATTTACTTAGCAATCAAGATCGCAGTTCTTACTTGCCCACTGTAATAATCTAACCACATCTCCTCGGCTTCTAAGTTACTTATAGGTTTAAGTCACTGGACGTTAATCCTAGCGCCTTTTTCATGTCATTTAATCACTTATGTATCAAATTTGCTTATTGTGTATACAGATCGCAAATAGTGAATAAATAAATAAAAAAAAAAAACAATTGGTCGAATGACGGTTGTCACTTGTTCCCAGGTATAAATCCTAAATTTTAATAAAAAGTTATTTTTTGTATATAATTATATTATGTGCTGTCTGTTTTTTGGATAATTTATGCTGAGGCCACTTTCTGATCGGTTGGACTTTTGTTCACACTTCCAAAGGAAAAATGAGATGGCTTTTGTTGCACTGCTACATCAAGCGTGGCAAAAATAAATGAAACAATGTTAGGCCGCAATAAGGTTTTACTGAAGATGTGGTTCGTTCTTATTTAATACATGATTAAAACACAGAAGCATACGGAAATAGGCACATTTTATGAGACAGTAGCTTTCGTAGTCGTCGTGATCACACTTTCCATTGGCGTCCCGAAAGCAGACCTCGTTTATGTTCTGAAATTCCTGATTTTCTTCAACTTCATACCCAATTTTGACCCAGGGATACTTTAGTCTCGCTTCACACCTGGGTGGCTGTAGCTGACTATATACGAAAGAGTGCATTGAAAGTATGTTGGGCTTTCTATGTAGGTTTACGTCAGCTAGATTTTTGAGCATTAACCTGGTCGTACATTGTTTTAACTATAATCTTGTATGGCTTGAAGAAGTTTACGTTCAGCGGTTGCACCATTACTGTTGTCATTGGCGGTATAGTTAGCTGCCCGTACTTAATACAGAAGCATTAATTCAACAAGGTTTGGCCTTTTTGCCCAGTTCATGAGGATGTGCATGGCTTATTGGTTTCACGTATTTAATTTAGAATTGTTTTACCAACTCTTTGAATATCTTACCACAGGAGTTACATTTGACAATAAAATTAGGCATTGGTTTGTTCCGTAGAGTTTTCATAATCGTTTCATCGGAAACACCACCTGTTTCTTGCAATGAAATGAATAGCTTTCCAACAAGATTTCCAGACATAGTCAACAATGGTTGCGTTGTGTAGCTGTGAGTTGTAGCGTTCATTGCCTTTGCTTGAAGAAAGACTTTTTTCTTGCCACAATTTTTTAAAGTGCGCTTGGAATAAATCTTATAATTGAATCCTGATTGATCCATATTAATTACATAGCTAGAATCGTACTCGCGTATAATTGCGTAAGCGTTAATCACAAAGTCACTGGTTGATTTCGCTACCTTCTCGTAGTCAACGTTATGGCGTGCTGTCACTATTTTCGTTATCTTGCGAGATTTCATTTTCTGTTTTTTAAACGATGTAGCCACTTGCGAGAAGCTTTAAATTCACATTGTATCTTTTGACCTTTCTGATATACCTAATAATTTGACGTGACGGTCATGCACCGGCAGATTCTGTTCACACCTGCCTCACAAACCAATTTAATCTTTTAAGCTCGAGTACCCCCGCTCTCAACTGTTTTATCAAAGCAATACAACTGTTGTGCGCAAGAAATTCTTAAAACGTTTGGAGATTTACGGTTGAGTTGTCGATGAGTTCTGTTTGAGAGAGCGTTTGAAGTCTGTTTGATGTGTTAATTTGTGATGTGTTTTCAACTGATGTTTTGTGCGTTGTTTTCTTTTCTGGTGATGGCTTGATGTTTGTTATCGCTCTCAGTATGATATGAGATCATCGTTCCATCATCAGAGTAATTTTTTCACTACCTTTGTTATGATTTGTTAGTATAAATTGTAGTGAAGCTGTTGGGTAATTGTTATTAAAGTTCGGCATGATTGAGGTTAAGATTTGGAAAGATTGTTGTTGATGTTTTAAAAGCTATAGGAATTTCTTTTGATACATTAGTGGTAATACAAATGTTTATGATATTTGACATGCCTAAGTTACGTTGATTGGTAATGGTTGTGGGTCATATTGCATCGTGGACGTTGGTTACAGATCGTTTTGTTTGTTCAAGAAGTTGTTGGATAGCCCGAGTATCATCCTGACTAGGTTACTTTTATAACAAACAAATAAAATTTATTTGAGCAGAATGCGCTTTTATTGTTAACTGCCATATTGATTTAAGCAAGCTTAAATTTTTATAATCGTTTGCCGGGCTATTTATCGCGTACACTACCGGCTTATCTCCCTGCCGACCCTCAGAGATAGGAAAGCAGTGGCCGACACAACTTTACACTGTGAAAGTCAAAGTGAAATTTAAACGTAATATATGTACGTATTCAAAATTAAAATTGTACGCGGGTCGTTCGATGAGTAACTAGGTTCATACCATATGCCAATATGGCCATAAAATTTTCTTCTTGTAGATGAACATTTTGTAGTTACAAATCGTTAAAATATTAATTAGTTGTTTAAATATAAACGTTTCTAGTGATAGTATAAATTAGAATTTGTAATTTTAATTAGTTTTTTTTGAAAAGAGCATAGAAAAAAATCCGTGAAAAGATTTTGCATATATTGTGTAACTGATCTCCACAGAACAAACAGTATAAACGCATCATATCTAAAAAATTGTTATTCTAGAACAACAAATCCATGATATGTGGAGAGATTTGAGTAAAACCATGCAAGTCAGCAGAAGTTATGGGTACATATGAGAAAACTATCAACATATATATCAACAATATATATATATATATATATATATATATATATATATATATATATATATATATATATATATATATACAAGTTTCTTTTGTCAATACCTTAATTTTTGTTAAGACATCGTCGAGCATTATATGGAAAAGCATTGGGCTGAGTACTCCTCCTTGTCTTAATTATTCTTTGGTTAGAAAATCATCTGACTATGTTTCTTGTTTTCACATAGTTTCTAGTTTTCTGGTATATAGCTGTTATGGTTTTTCTCAATTTTTCACTTACTCCTCGTTTTCCAACGCTACTACACACTTCTGCTCTCGGTAAGCTGCTGAAGGTTTTTTTTCTAAATACATAAAAGCTATATATACACTGTCGTTCCAGTTCTTTGGTATTAATTGCTTCATTGTGAATGTATGATCCATAAACTAACATCCCTTTTCTAAATACGTTCTGTGGATCTTTTAGTTGTTCAATTGTTCTTTTTAGCTTTTCCAGAATTCTTTCATATATTTTTTTAACATAATATTGAGCAAGGCGATTCCTTTACAGTTCCTATACTTTCCGTCGTCTCCTTTTTTATATATGGGTAATAGTATTCCAACCTTTCAGTCCTTTGATATTTTTTAAGTCCAGATCTATTAAATAATTTTTCTAAAATTTCTATCCCGTTTTTATTCATATTTTTTATCATTTTCTCCGTAATGTCAACATCTTTATGACATATTATTTCCTTTTTCTTAATCTCTTATTTTCTATATTCTCGATGTTTTTTATAATTTTCTCAATTTTTTCTGTTTTCGTTGTGATTAGTTGCTGTGTGTTCAGAATTTGTTTAAAATACTCTTTTTATTTCTTCATTATATCTTTATCTTATTCTAAGATTTTCACATTTAATGATTTTATGTATTTATTTCTGTTTTTGTTACCTACTTGTAGTGTTTTTAATATGCTAGAGAATAACTTTTGGTTGCCTTTTCTATCTCGTTCCATTTTTTTCTCCAAATTCCTCCTAGGCTTGTCGTTTCGCTTCTTTCACTATCTCTTTAACTTTTAATCTGTGTTCTTTGTATTCGTTGTTCTTTTCATTAAGATATTTTTACATTTTTCTTTTTTAACTTCTTTTTTTAAAATTTTTTCACTCTACCATTTTGTTTGCTTTTTTAATTTTGTCTGTTTTGGTACATTTGCATGTTTGTTTTTTTATTTTTATTATTAAGTCTTTAATTGTTCTTAAATTTCTTCTACTGTCATGTTGTTGAAGCGTTCTCTTTGCAGGGATATATTGGCTACTATTTCTTCGTCTATGATTATATATGTTTTAATTACTTCTCTTTTGATATGATTGCTGGTCTTAATCCTTTCAAGGTTTTTTTAATTTTACCTTGATGGTCGAATATCTGTGTGATGAGATAATTGACTACCAAGATGTCCATTTAATTGCAATGGGAGCAGTGATCTACATTGTTGCGAGCTCGCGCTAGCCACGCTACACGTTGTTAAGCATCCAGGTATGGAGTAACAACTACCAGGCAACCAGGTGCAATTATTTATTTAAAAAAAGAAATTTCTCCCATAAATTTGACCCCTGCGATGCAGGATGAACGCGGCCAGTTAACTATAACATAATTCATTATTGATCTTTTGTTTCTACTTATTACTTCTCTGGTATATTTATATACATTTTTGTGTTTGTAAAAGGTATTTATTATTATTAAATTGTTCAGTATACAAAAGTCTAGTATCTTTCGGCTACTATTGTTTTTGGCTTTTTCTCCATGTATACTTATTTCATTTCCTGTTTTATCAACTTTTCTGCCTGCTCTTCTTTTGTCACTTCTGTGACTCATCCTTTATGTTGATTTTTTCATCCACGTTTAGTTCATATACCACTGTGATTACTGTTTATATTTCATTTATTTCCATTTCTGTATTCAAAATCCTTTATGATGCTCCGGTCCATTTTTGTACATATTTTATGTTTTCTTTCTTAATCCTCTACCCCTTCACTTGCTTCATTTCCGTCTTTTATTCCATTATATATCAATAGGTGCCCTCCCTTTAATAGTTTTTTATCCTTTACCTATTTTTTCGTTTCGGTGATGCCAACAATATTTGCATGTATTTATTCCAATTGCTCTGTTAGTTTCTCTTCCTTACTTTTTAAACTTCTGACATTCTGTGTTCCTATTTTATATAGTTTTCCGTTCTTCTTTATTTTGTTTCCTTCTAATATATATATTCTTTTATTTCCTGCACTGCCTTTATATTCTTTTGTAATCTTACTACCTCTGCTTAGTATTTTAATTTTTTTGTGTTGGTTTCTTTATTTCTTTCGATGTTGTATCATCATTGATATATATAAGCTATCCTCTCCTATTTTTCAATTCTGATTTGTTTTTCATGATTTCGTTCTTCTCCACTTCTCTGCTCAGTTATATAATGCACGTTCTAGTTCCTAACTTATTTACTGTTTTTGGGTTAATGTCTATTTTCAGCTAGTTGTTTAAGAAACTCTTATTTGCTTCTTTTAGTTTTAAGGTATCGTTTGTATCTACAACTAAGCCATACATTGCGACATTATTTTTTCTTTGTTCTGTTTTTATTACTTTCAGCTTATTTGTCACTTTTTGTAATGTTTTTAATCTTTTATTTTCTCATTTTTTTCTTATCTCCCGGTTTTCTTTCTTTAAGCACTCGTTTTCCTATTTTAGTTTTAGGACTTCATCGTTAAATTATCTTTGTTGTGTTTTCATTTCTTTAACTTCTTTTTAAATTTCTTTCTGCTCTATCTTCATATTCTTTTGGTCTTCGCACACCTCCTCTATCATCTCTAATATTTTGTCCAATTTTCCTTCGTTTGTCGCCTTTTTTTGTGGATGACCTTGTTTTCGTAGATTTTCCAAACACCTCCACAAGAATTTCCACACTTTTTCCTTTTACCCTTGCCTGTTGTATACTTATCGCTATCCCGTTGTGCCATTATAGTTTACCAAATGGTTTTTAATAATTCGATTCTGGTTCTATTTTGTTACCAGTATTAGTAAAGGCAATCTTATTGTCTATTTTTGTCTTATCACACTGCGTAAAAAGTTCTTTTAAGTGCAATTAATTAATTTTTCCTTGTCTTTTCTTACTTATTTGGATTTAATTTAATATTGAAATTTTCTAAGTATTTAATTTTTCCTTGTTTATATCACTCTGATTTTATGCTTTACTCCACTTTAAGTTGTAGAGTGTGTTGCTTATCCATAATAGTAAATATGGCTTATGCTTAGTTGATTTTTACTTATCGTTCTTATCAAGTTCGTTTTCAAGCAATTTTTATCATATTTTTAGCATTTCATAACCTCTTATTTTATTAATAATTAAAACACTTACCGTTTATTGCATCGGTTTTTAGTCTTTTTTTACTCTTCTTATTGCTCGCTTTTTCTGCTTTCGTTCTTACACTTTCTTCATGCATTTATTCACTCGCCACAGTCCAAAACGAGCTTCAAAATACCGTGAAATGACATTTATATTTGGTTCTTTTCAACTTAATGACCACAAAGAGTCCGTAGCACACGTATGGTTACCAATTCGTAATACATATCGTACAGCCCATGTATATGTGTATATTAATTATAGTTGCGACCTATAGATGCATAAGCCTAGCTCCTGCTGTTTTAATCCTGAATTCTTATTGTTAAATGCGTCTTAATGCTTTAGTTTGTCTATACAATACAGACTTTTTAAACTAATGTTTAACAATTTTTAACTTAACACCAATAAAATTATTGAATTAAAAAAACGATAGGAAATACCGCGGACGGCGGGAAAAAGAAGACTGTCGGAATAAGGGTAGCGTTAATGGGTGCCGCCTTTTATCAGCAGTAAAATTAGTATACCTAGTGTGCAGACGTCAGCAAAGTGCTTGGAGTTTTTGATAAAGCTCGGGATCGCCCCTCATGGGCAGACAATGGTTTGCGGTGAATTGGCCGCCCTCGGCAAGCTGTAAACAAGGCGAGCTGCCGTCTACCAAACTGTATTTTAGAAGCGCCCTCCTGGTTGACGCTGCCACATTAGCGCCGTCTGCCACCGGAAAAACTGCTACAGTCATTTCCGCCTTAGCCAGGACCAGCGGAATGAAGAAATTCATGCGATGCTGCTGCCGACAATTCGCACACAGCCTCGATTCCTGATCATTCAGCTGCCGTCATCCGTTAAGGCCATTGCTTTAACGAGCACGCTTGTTTTCTCTGAAACTTATTTATATTGCTTTCGCTTGTCGTATGATGTGTAGACTGCTCTTTACAGGTTATTCAGTAATAGTTAAGAAAATTTGGAGCTTCAGTATGTTCTTACAAATACTTTTAGTTCCTTGGACATCTTTTAGTTCACATAATGTTAAATTTGACTTCACAAACTCTAATTTTTAATTACAACTTTGTTTTTACTACACATTGAGTATTTAGTATAAAAAATTACATACAGCTGCTCTAAGCGTCGCAATTGCAAGAATGAATCGAAAGGTAGAGGAATAAATGGGGGCCGAGTTTAGTGCGCCTCCTGGCGATAAAGTAGTTGAGTTAGCTCGATAATATCGTATTTATTACCAGTGTCCGACTATCACTATACACATGGATTTTATTCCGTAACTTTACGTTTTAGTTTGAGGGTAGAGAAAGGGGGAGTTTGGAATTATTGGAATTTTACATGTTCTGAATTGATTGAAAACAATTAAAAAATAACATATTTTTTTTATAAAACACTACATATAAGAGATTTAGAAAATAAAAGTTTTAAATGTATATAAGGGTAATTCATAATTTTTTTCTAGAGTTTCAGAATTCGATAGCGCAATAATCACAACAGGCAGGGTATCAGTGAGTAAGAATTTCTTCAACGTTGCCTTAATACTATTTTGTCGCTAGAAAGCAATTGTAGAAATATAGGGCACAACGGTAAACAGAATAGCCATATGCTTCTCGTGTCCAGGACTTTATAAACCCGCAGGCTGAATAAGCTGCAACCGTCAGCGTCATTTCTAGTGGCGCCCTTGAGTTCAAATTTTGGAACCTTCTGATTAGTTCTAGGACCGCGCGTTTAAATATAAAGCGGAGCAGGTAGCCATTCGCGGCAATCGAACAGGAGAACTCATAAGGCGAACGACAATGGTACAAATAAATTATTAATGTTATAGCAACCGTTGTCCCTTGGATAAGAATTGGCTGTAGAACCGCCAGGGCTTAGTATTAAGGAGTTTTTTGAGGAAACTATGTCCACTAAAGCTGCCTACAATTCGTAATATAATAGATTGTAGTCTGGGTTACCGAAAATCCAATTCTCTAATGTTAAAAATGAGTTAATCGTGCTTTGCGAGAAGATGCAAAGTTTTACTGAAAGAACCAAAACTCATCTCAAAAAAGCGCGTAATTCAGAAGTTTCACTAGATCTTCTAAAACATTCTGTTGGCACACAACGATTGAAGTTTTGACTCCCCACTACACTGTTACAGCTGCTGGGCAATGGACTTTTTGAATTCTTGGAACTCGTTTAGATGCTTTGTTGAACAATTTAGCGTATACCCTGTCATTCTGTTTGTTGAAAGATTTCACAACCGTAAAATTGTTTTCATCAGCAAACAAAGTTTACTCAGTCAACGGCCTTTTTGCCTTTTCTCTCCTACCTTTCTTTAAAGCAATTTGCAGCAAATATCCCACATGTCTTTTATAAGTAGCTAGTCCTAGGTCTTATTTAATAATACGAGACATACAAGTTTTGGAAATTTGTAGTTTCCGAGACAATCTATGCTTACTAAGAGAATTTTGTTTAATTTGGGCACTTACAGCTTTGATTATCTGAATAGTCCAAAATAAACGTGATCTTCCAGACCTTCGACATTCCTCGACATCTCCAGTTTTATTATACAATTTTATAGCCCGATACACAAACATACGGCTATTGTCAAAAGAATAAAGTGTCTTAAATATTACATTTTTTCAGTAGCTTTGTATTAGTTAAATGTTCTCTGGAAAGTTATTAAAGCTTTTAACTTTCTATAGATGGCTATTTCATAGCGATAATGAAATATTAGGCTTGGTGACTTGTTTGGTTGTATAGAGCTAAGTTTAAAATTCGATCTTTATGTGGCCAAACGTGTAGCAAAATTTGGTAACAAAAGAAAAGATGTTTCTTCATATTTATCGAGTATAACTTTCAACAAATTCATTATACAGTTAGAGGACCAAGTTAAGGAAAAATTGTCCAAAAAATAGTAATTGTCGGGTATTATTCCATAATTGTAAACCCAACGCCAGATTTGTTGCACACAGACAAATTAGCTTTTGTGATACGCTACGTGCTACCTATGAATACTCCCGTTGAATGATTTTTTATGTTTATTTCTAAGTGTGGCCATAAAGGTCTTCACCTTTATATCTTTAGATAGTGACCATAGATTGTGTAGATCGTTATTTAAATTACAGTAGAGGATAGAGCTATGACTATGCCCGCAACATAACTGGGTGCTACAAAGGTCTTCATGGTAAACTAAAAGAAGTAAACCCTCTACCTTGCGCTAGCTACTGTTTAAAACTAGTTTGGATTTTGTAGCTATAGAGAGCAGCAAGTACTCCGTTAAATTTTTTTCTTTAGAACAACAAATCTACAATTTTTGTAGTTTTTCAACCAAAAGATATCTTGTAATCTCACCTTTAAAAAGGACTCCTTATCTTTAAAAATTTTGTCGACAACCCGATGGAGTGCTCATACTGATACCAGTGAAACATACAAATCGTAGCAGGAGATACGTTATGTTCTCTTACGCATTACTCATGATAGTGATCAGAATAAGGACGCACATTATAAAGCAAATATGATATTGGAAAAACTTAAGTATCTTGATATGGCTTTAATGCTGTTTGTTCTTTTACAGTCTCAAAAAGTAAGTGAAAGACTTCAAGGAAAAAGTACAGATGCAACAAAAGTCAATCTATAGAGTACTTTAGAAGATTTTACAGTATAAACACTTTTCAAAACGAAGATGATTTTTTAAGATTACAAAACAAAGCAAAATTGACATATAAAACTAACGTCTGACTTCTACAAAACATACATTACAACAAAAAGGAAGCAGAAATTTTCTTTGGTGAAAATCACAGAAAAATATATAGTACGAGTTTCCTGGAAGCATATTATGCTGCAATTGATTATCTAAAAAGGAACAATATATACAGAAATACGGATTTCTATGCGAAATCGCTCAAATGAAAAAAAGACAGAATACGACAGGTATTGTAAAAGTATATTTCTTATTTAGATAAAACATTTTTGAATAAATTTGTGCATTTAGCAGCATTTTCAATAAAACTATTGACAAAAAAGATAAAAACACCATATCAAAAACGCAACTAAAACTGCAACAACTATTAGCTTTATTGAGGTCATGAGATTTAGAGTCTCCTTTTCCCAATACTGCCATCGTTCTAAAAAATTTTTTATGTATAGCCGTTACTAGCTGTACGGGAAAACGATTCTCCTTAGCTCTTAGGCTAGTGAGAAACTTTTTGAAATCAACGTTCATTTATTGAGAGCGAGTTTTTCCTTTGATGGCAGTTCAGTTCTAAAATCAGGAAAAAATCTGAAAAATCCGTGGGAAAGTGAAGAAAAATTGTTACTCTAGAAGGCCACGAACTTTAATAAACTCGTATGTATATCCATACGTATAAATTCAAAATTAAACATTTAACAAACTTAAAGATAAGTTAAAAATCTCAGGAAAAGTCGTAATTTGTAATAGCAAGTTCCTCTAGTTATAACTAAAGTCCAGTACAGTATATTCAATTAACACAAATTCCAACATGCAAACAGTGCATCAATAGGGATCACACATATCTCAAATCCATCATCAATTAATTCGGTTACCACTATTGATACCACTATTAATAAATTACAAATTACCTACACCACAGCCAGGCTATAGCCTTAATCGATTAAATCATAATGAAACGTCGTAACCAATCCAAACGTTTAATGAAAACAAAGAAATCATTACCAAATTTGGCAAATGGTAAAATATAAAAGATTGAATCATTTACTAGATAAACTAAGAAATAAATTGTACCCGAACATCTACAATAAGTATCCAGAAGACACACTAAACTTGCAACTAAACAACGGACTTGAAACAAACTATCGAAACCATCGCCAATATGTATATATAAACTTATCGTAACTTAAGTAAATACTTGCAGCTAGAAAAAATAATAGACCATTCATATTAATTGTAAATGGGCAGAACATATAGGATAGTAATTATGAATCTCCACCATGTAATAGTCATTGAAGAAATAAATAAAGAAACACACAACCATGTAGTACGCAAAATAATTAAAATCAAACACTGAAAAAGAAAACTTTCGCTCTCATTATATGTCATTGACCTTGAATCTAAAGAAAACCATAAAGACATATTTAAAATACAATTCATATACATAATAAGTAAACCAACTACTTCTATGCTTAGCACTAAAAAGTCAGACTGGGAAAACTTTTGTACTTACATAGAAAATCAAATAACTTTGTGGGTTAGAATAAAGTAATCTGACGAATTAGACGACGTACCACGATACTTGACAACACCAAAAATCAAAAGAAACCAACAATGCCCCACTTAATCTAAGGGAATTGGTAATGGAGAAACCCCACAGCCAGAAACAGATGACAGAGAACACCTGACAACAATGATATACTTATTTTCAATAGATTGAGACATAATTTAAAAAGCGCCAGAATTCTAATACTACACTACCTAGAGAATAACAAAAAAACTTAAAAAAATACCAATATTACCTAGCCAAAAACCAACTGGAAATTGGGCCAAATTAGAAGCGAAAGTTTTCAAGCTCTTTAAATTAAATGTAAATAATGATGATAATGAGATTAAAACCTTCTTAGACAAAACCTATCAAATATAGTTTACCTATAAAGTCATTCTCTCCATCGGGCTAGTTAATCAATATATATTACTTAGATGCGGCTTTATTACAAAGCGAATACTAAAGAAACTATTAAAAAACGCACATTTGCATGCTAAAACTACCATATTTTCCGTAAATGTAAAAATATGTTTACAGAATTATGATTTCTAAGTTTACTTCTAATTATGTTAAAGGTATTCGCGGAACTATTATCAAAAAGAGTCAAAGTGAACACTGACCAGATAGATCACCAAATTTCAAATTACTAATTTTATTTATAGGAACAACATTTTAATGTATAACAATCTCATAAAATTATTAACCAAACCGCAATAAGCCTTAAGAAAAAACACATGCTCAACATAACACACAGTATTTCTGGACGGGGTACACGTCTTTGATACGGGCTGGTAGTATCGGCTTTTACACAATATCAAAAGGCACTACTTAGTGCTAAAATTATATCTTTCTCACAGGTGCTCTCAGATTGAATTTAATATCAGTCTCTCGAGTATTTATCAAGTATCTCCAGGGATGCCTTTGAAATCTCTTATTATATCTTACACACACCACGTATTTTACAATACAGAAAACACTGCAATCCACACATTCGCAGACGATACCATCATTTTAGCAGTCAATAAGAACCCTACAATAGCATTCTAACATTTTAACCTTGTTGAACAACAGTAATCAAAATGTAAAGTAACAGTAATACATACTAAATCAACACAAGTCACCTTTTACCACAAAACACATTGTGAACCTTTAAGTTACCCTTCACAACACAACAGTCCTAGTCCAAACCGAAGCTAAATACCTTTGTTTACATATCGATGAGACTTACCGAAAATAGTTAAAGGCTAAACGTCCGCAGCTTAATCTAAAGCTCTGACAGCTGTAGTATTTGATAGAAAGAAATTTTCATCTTTTCCTAGAACAAAACCCTTATTGACATATGTGTCATCAGACCGATATATATATATATATATATATATATATATATATATATATATCTACGGTAGAGATATAGAAAACCGACAAATTTCAAAATAATTCAGCGATTCAAGTCAAAGGTATTAGAAATAATAATAAAAGCATCGTTGTATGTTTCAAATCATACACTCCATACGAACTTCAAAATTCCTCTTATATCAGAAGAAAATTAAATATTTCCAATAACGGACCACCAAAGATTAAGTAATGAGAACGAATACGTTACCGAATTAACCAATCCTCCAAATGTAATGCAAAGATTAAACATACAGTGTCCAAGTGATTTATTACAGTTAGGCAACGATAACTGAAACTTTTACCATCACCCTAAGATCTAAATAGGAAGATCATCAATGAATAGATTGTAAAATGATATTTAAATTAATAAATTAAAAAAATGGGAAACAAGGAATTTTCGGGGCTTTACGATTAGCTAAATGTATATAAAATGTGATAATACAACAAAGACTTCAATAAAATAGTGTAAAATAAAATAATTTGTGTGTGGCGTACTAAATGCAAAGAAACTGGTTGCCCAGCCGTAGATTTAGGTCACTCAAATTTGAGTAATGAAAATTAACTAAGAGCTCGCAGAAGCAAGTCTAGAATTTCCGATGACTGTCGTATTTTGTTTCTTTATTAAACTAGTATATCTGGTGCAAATATTAAGTCTACAGGATTACAACCCTCACTTCCAGTTTACGGTGTATCTTTAAAAGCGAGTTCTTACTTTGTGCTGTTTTGTCGTCCAAAGTTTATGAATAATATGTCTTTACTGAGTGAACTGCTACTGATACTAGTATACCTACTTGGGTTAACGCCACAATTGAAAAAGGTAGGGAAAACTTTGTTTTTTAACAATATGAAGTTTTTCTACATTTTTATTCAAACATTTTGATGTTAAACTTCCTAGTTGTTGGATAAAATGTGTTTTTTTATGACAACTGTCTTCTTTACCCGTAGCCTGTACAGTTCTTCGACATAACCTTATCCAATTTTTTTATAGGATTACATCTTTTGTGCCTTTTTTGCTACCTAATTTGAGAGCTATAAGAAAATACCGTGAACAATCTTTAGCAGTGACCATAAAATATTGAGATGTTTGTAGTACTACTAGAAGTCAAGATTGAGATTTGCTGCGTGATTAGGGATACATACATGTAGCATGTACAAAACTTGTAGAGATTTTTTACACACCATAATTTATGAATTTCTGTTAAGTTTTGACACTTCGGAGAAATTGATAAATTACATGTTCTGTATAAAGCTTTCTGAACATTTTTGATCGGAATATCTTATATTACTAAAGCTATTGTATCATATGTATTTTTTTAATGTAGCACCTACAATAAAAATTATTTAAAAAAGAAAGTAAAATATAAAGGAATCATAAATTAAAAACAATGTCCTTGGTTGACCACAGCACATATGTGAATTTGCTAATGTTGAATTAACACGATAGAGATCACGATTGAGCTACTGTAGGTGTAGTTTAACATGACTTATCACTTGCCCCAAGCCAGAATAAAGAAAGGAGGGGAGGAGTAACAACCTCGTTAAAAAACCTGGGTTTAGCTGGCTTCGGCTGAAAGTACCTGGCAGGGGCAGGGTAATCAACACTATAGAATATTATCTCCTTTAGTACTAACAAACGAGTCTAGAATATTGTGCAGAAAGCAATGGAATATTAATGCACTAACACATATTTTCTAGGAACTGCAATTCCAACAATTAAATCATATAGAATGTCTTCCGTGTTAAGTTTTCTTTCAGAGATAAAACAGTCCTTGATTTGGATCTCCAGGGAAGGCAACACGAAAAGACTGTACAAAGATATAAGGGCATTAACAAAATAGCTCATGTAAAAAAGTTACTCAAATGTGAAAAACTCGAAAACGCCAAAAGTAGAAATGCAAAATCAAAATAAGTGAAATGGGATGACCACAAGAAGAAGACTTCTGAAATAGAAAATCTAAAAGTCATTCATACCAAGTTTACAATAGGAGAGGTAGCAATAACTGATGTAATTTTAAACAGGAAATTTGGAAAAAGTTAACATTACAAAAGATACAACTAAAGAATTATTTTGGTAAAGATTAAAACAAGACCTATTAACACAGTAATAATTCTGCATACAACATAAAATAATTGCAACTAATACAATATCTAAACGCCATATGCGAAGGCGCTACACTTGAAAAACGCCGGGAAACATAGCGAGGCATCAAATAGACTACATATTAGTCAAATAAAGATTTATAAATCAAGTTAAAGGCAGTACAAGCTACCCAAAACCCATAATAATGCTGTAATAAAATACTGCATTAAGCTACAAATTTATAAAAAAGAATAGTAAAGAGATACGGAACGTAAAACAAAAGTTCAGTAAAGTAATAATTAAAATTAAAATAGAACCCTCAAGAAATGGTAACGACATGTGGATGAATGTAAAACAAGGTATTACATCAGGATTAAATGAAATATTGGGTAAAGATACCTAGTAAAACAGAAAACCTTAGATAACCGAAAAAGTAATACAACTCATTGCAGAGAGACGAAAATATAAAAACAATAATACAGAAGAAGGATAATTAAAGTACAGAAGACTACGAATTAGAGTAAACAAAGAAAGTAGGAGAGCTAAAGAAGAGTACATAATAAATATCTATAAAGAAATACAAGGAGATTTTAACGTAGAAAATAGTGATAAAGCATATAGAAAAGTTAAAGAACAGTTTGAAATACGGAAGACAAAATGTCTTGGAATAGAAAATAAAATAGGAGTAGCTCTAACAAAAGATAAAGACATTGTTGATAGATGGAAAGGATATACAGAGAATCTATATAGAGATGAGCCGCCCGAAGAACTAATAGTGAACGAATTACTAATAAACAATAAAGATAAAAAATCGCTAATAATAAAAACGGAATTTGGTAAGACAGCAAAGAAACTAGCTAATAATAAAGCTTCTGCTAGTGACAAAATACCTGGGGAAGTTATAAAATGCCTAAATCAAGAAAATTTTTCTCTTAATATTTGATCTCGCAAAAATTATTTATAAAACTTGACACATCCCTAAAGATTTTACCATGAGTATAATAGTTATTATACCAAAAAGACCTGAAAGTCATAAATGCGAAGTGCGTCAAACGATAAACCCTATATCACATGTTTTGAAAATACTGACAAAGATAGTATATCAAAGTATTGAGGTAAAAATTTACAATATACTGATAGAAGATCTGTTCGGATTTCGTAAAAACACAGGGACAAAGAAATAATCCTACCATTAAGGCTATTGAAAAATGTATCAAAAAACAAAGAATTTATTGATGAAAAGATGAAATGGAAAATACCTTTTAAATTTTTAAAACAGTCCAATATCAACTATAAGGATATTTGTGTTTTATTTACACTTTCTCTATACATTTGAACAGAAAGTAAACAAAGAAATGTGGCGTAACCTAGACTCTTGATTTACACGAGAGTAAACAAAGACAGCCTATACATTTGAACGAAAAGTAAACAAAGACGGCTGGTATGAAACTTGGCGTGGCCGTACTCTGAGGTTTTAATTTACACGAGGAGGTCCGTGCGTTCGCGCACGCACGTCGAGGTCGCTCTTGCCCCTTACCGAATGGATCACTGGAACCGGACTGCCATTTCATTTAAAATTTTATACGTTCCTGCTTTGCAAAAATTTGAGGAAAGGCGGGTGAAAAATTGTCAGCCTAGGACGCAAAAAAACCCTTTTGGCGGGTAACCACTTGCCTCTCTATATATATATATATATATATATATATATATATATATATATATAACTCAAAAGGAAATAATATCAGTTAACGATTAAGAAAGAGGAATACAGATAAAATTTTCAATTTGTACACCCAGAAGCCAGACACTCAATGTAATGGAAAAGTTAATGAAAACGGAATATAACTTAAAATTTAATATTACAAAGAAGATCAAAATCATCATTTGTGAAAGATTAATAAACAAAACCAAGGCTGAAGTAAGTATTAATGGGTAGAAATTAAGGGAGGTAAATGGATATGCATATCTACGGAACATTATTACAAAAAATAGAGAAGCAAGAGAGAGATACACCACCGAATTATACAATCTAAAAGAGCTTTCTTAAATAAAAGAAAAGTCTTCTAACCCGCAATAATATCTTGCTAAACGCAAAAAGTGTGGCTTTATATGGTTGTGAATCGTGGACCATTGGTCTATAAAAAAAGGAAAGTCACTGATATATGAAACAAATTATGAGCGACATGGATACGAGTAATTATGAAGAAATAAAGAGAGAACCTGGGAGAAGACAAGATTGGAAACACGCATCATACCAGTTAAAACATTGAAAACCTAAAGTGAGAAAGGGGAGGGGAAAATGTTAAATTGTTAAAATTCTGGCATATATAACTTATATTAGTATTAATTCCAATATGTATTTAACATGAGAAAAGTTTTTATAGATTCTGTTTTGGTTTTATATGAAACTGAAGTCGAAAGTAGGAAAGAAACGTTTAATTCTATTCTAAAAGCAATAACTGTAAGTGCGAAGGAAATACAAATGTATACTAGAAGTGCGGAATCGATATCTTAAGTTAACCTTTTTAATTAATTTAATTAATTTATTTTGTATGGTTTGCGTACGTTCTGTTCAAATATTGTGTTTATTACTATTACATCGGTAGAGGTAGTAATTTGAATAAAATCGATTTGTTCTATTTTATTTAGTTTAACTATTGCTAGTTCAGAGGCACTTTAAGGTTTTATTGACATTTTTGCATTTCTTGTATTATTTAGAACATTGTCGGTATGATAATAATGTCGGTTTTAATAATAATAATGGTAAGGCCCTACGCCCCGCGTGGGAGCACAGCCTGCGAACTGAGAGTTTAAGGCTCTGATACGTTCGCGCTCTCTGCCCGGTCGTCGCGCACCATCTCTGATGCGGGGCGATGTGGCAAGCACCGCGCCTAAGGCGACCGCCATTATTACCCCTTGTTCGAGTGAACGCAAGTACTCAATTATTTTTAGTGACTGAGTAGGCCACCCGCCAGGCATCAGAGAGCACCGGGAATTGAACCCGGGTCCGTCAGCATCGCAGCCCGCCCCTCAACCACGGGACCACGCTGGCTTAGAGATTTCCTTTTACATTTTTTAATTTTCTACGATTCAATAATTTTTAAAGTTTGCTCTTTCTTTTAACAGTGTTATGTTATCTAATTATTGTTTGTAACAAACAACTTTAAAGAAGTTTCTTTAAATAATAAACAAATAATTTTAAGTATTTGTGTAGTTAAACTTTACAATTTTTTATTAAATCTGTCCTTTGTTAAAACTTGGCGTCTCCTATATCTTTTAATGTTTAGTTGTATATTAGCGGCGCCCAACAGTATACATGCTAGTGAAGCATTAAGGCAGCTACTGTAAGCTCAAAGCTTTTATAATAAGTGAAATCACGTACGTACATTTATATATTTATTTTTTGAAGCAAATAACCATAAATTGTCAAAAATGTTCTCTATGCGAAATGGCCCTGGATTTATAAGTAATAATAAAGTTATGCCATCACCAAACTACACGCAATAGCAGCCATTAATAAACTCACAAATCCCAATATTATGTCAATAACAGCCACTAAACGACCAAATGTTAACAAATAGTACTTAATACTCACCAAATCAAGATCAATATAAAGATTCCACCCAAACAGAAAATTCCCTATTTTAACCATTAGAATCGCAACAGTATTTAATTCAGTAATTTCAACAATGTACAACCTGTACAGCAGCCAAACAATGAAGAATCTTCAAACACCAACAATTCTATGGAGAAGTCCCTAAACTTCGTATAAGGTATGATTAATTACGCCAATTATGACTAATAAACGTTCACTATACTACTAGAAGTATGTTTAACAATACCATTAAAATTAATTAAGATTAATTAATACAGAAGATTAATAAAGTTTATACAAGAACAAAAAGTAATTTATCATACGTACCAACCTAAGGACGGAATAGTTTATCGAGTAGTGATTAAATATCTTTATCACTCAATGTACATTCCTGATATTAAAGAAGAAATTACTTTAATAGGAAACATTATTAATTACAGACATATTAAGATGCCATTAAATATGTTCTGTGTAGATTTTGAACCAGCCACCAATAGTAAAGGTGTTTATAAAATATTTTATTCAAGTTTTGTGGCTCAAGAAGTGCAGATGTGCGGTATCAGACGTTATGCGTTATGCGTAAAGGCGTGTCCGAGTGCACTTGGCGTTAAGTGTCAAGGTAAAGTGTGACCATTGGGTCAAGAGTCTCAATAATTTGCACCAACAAGTTTCTAATTTCAATTAAAAGGTCAGTATGGCCTACTATTATTCACTAGCCACAACAATAAATCGAAACCAACAATTTTGCCCTGTGTAAGTCGACCAAAATTTTCACCCACCATATGTTTCACAGAGATATCAGTACCCTTAACAACAGCCTGGTAACAATAATTTGTACATCTCTATAAACAATATAATTCACTCACCAAACAATCCAATTTCAAATTCATCTGGTCAAAATAATTTAATCTACCAGCAGTTGCAACCACCATCTTCTCCAGCTCATGACCCTGAATGGAAATTAGTAGACAGCAGAAAACCCAATCCTAAAGAAGCTAGCGATAAAATGCTTTGTCATGCCAAGCAAACAAAAATCACAAACCGCTGGTTAAATCCTACCAATCACTATTTATTATTATATATATTATTAGATAGCACTAATGCAGATAAAAATGAAATTCAAAATTCGGCACCTGCAAAGACTGATCCTAAGCTCCCACCGATTTTTCACTACAAATTTTCTGAATACAAATACAAACACCTTCAAGCAACCACAATTGTGAATGAAGACTGGACAGACCTGCTAACATCAGATTTATATTAGGGGGTGATTGTAATGCTAAAAACGTATAATGGGAATCACCATTAATTAACAACCACAAAAGGTAAACAACTAAAGAAAGCAATAAACAATCTACAAACAGTAGAACCAGCGTATTGGCCAACAGATCTTGCAAAAATGCCAGATCTTCTTGATTTTTGTGTATTTAAGGGGTTCAACACAAATTATCTAAAGATTCTGGCCCCTCTAGACTTGTCAGCAGATCATTCGCCTAGTATAGTAATAGTAGAAACACACGTGTTAAATAATGAAAAAACACCGGCTCTGTGTAATAATAAGCACACTAACTGGGATTTATATAGGGAATTAATAGACGAATCTCTGCCACTGAATATGTCCTTAAAAACTGAAGATGAGCTAACTGAAACAATAGAACTTTTCAATAAAATAGTATAGCAAGCTTCTTGGCAAGCAACTCCGCAAAACCAGTGCCATATCAGAAGTCCAGAGTGTCCTACAACAGTGAAACAAAAAAATGCCAAAAAAAAACGCAGATTTCGACGGAGATGACAAGCAATAAGACATCCGGCAGATAAGCGCAGTGTAAATCAAGCAATCGCTGAACTCAAGAGACTCCTGTCTAGCATTAAGAATCACTCCATACAAAATTATTAAAAATCTCTCTAACAGAAGCTACTGACTACTCGCTTTGGAAAGCGACCAAAAAGCTGAAAAGCACATAGAAACATAAAACACCACTTCCTACTGACAATGGAAAATGGGCACGAAGTGACTAAGAAAAAGCAGACCTTTGCAAATTACCTAACTCAGGTATTCCAGCCATTTCTACCGGAAATCTCAAATGACGAAGAAAATGACATACAGCTACCCCTAGACGCCCCTGTTCAAATGTGCCTACCTTTTAAAAATATTATTAGAAGTGCAATTCCTAAGCTGAAGCCACGGAAAGCATCCGGATACGACCTGGTCACAGAAAAGGTCTCGAAAGAATTTCCGGATAAAGACTTTAGATTTATTACATATCCATTCAATGCGGTATTACAGTTACGTTTCACCCCCCTTCTAGTGAAAAGTTGTCATGGTTATTTTAATTTTCAAACTGGAAAAACCTAAAGAAAATGGGTCATCGTACAGACCAATTGTTCTGCTTCCGATATTACTTAAGGTCTTTGACAAATTGTTAATAAATAGAATTACACCTATGTTAATGGACAAATACGAATAAATCGTTAACAGAATAAACAAAGACTTTGAAGCAAAAAGGTACTGTGCAGCTGTATTTGTAGACGTGTCACAAGCTTTCGACAAAGTTTGCCATGATGGCCTACTTTCCAAAATCAAGAACAAACTATCACTAGACAGTTATTAACTCATTAAATCATATCTACATGACAGACACATTCTAATCAAATTTAGTCAAACAACATTGTTGTCCTTTAATTCAGGCGTTTCTCAAGGGAGTTTACCGGTGCCTATACTATACATTCTGTTTACAGCAGATTTATCCACCTTACACAACAACGACTGCAACATTTGTCGATGATACGGCAGTACTAGCATCTCATTTGGACGCCAATATGACATCCTACAACCTCCAAGCTCACCTAACTCTGAACTATGGTTCAGAAAGTAGCGCATCAAAATTAATGAAACAAAATCAATACAAGTGACATGTGCAACAGGAAGAGACACCTGCCCACCGATTACGCTAAATAACTAGCTACAAGCTGAGAGCGCCAAATACTTAGAAATCCACCTAGACAGAAGACTAACATGGAAGAAACACTTTTGGATGAAACGCAAATATCTTGGAAAATCTCAACTATCGCTGGAGAACAAAATACTATTATAAAAAGCCATACTCAAACCAGTCTGGCCCTGCGGCATTCAGCTGCGGGAAACAGCAAGCAACTTTAATATATTTTGAGACGCTTAGATCCATAGTTGATGCTTCAAGGTAAATGTTAAACGAAATCATACGTTGGGATCTTGGTATCCCCATAATCAACAAAGAGATAAGGAAGTATAGCGTACGTTACCCAGATCGGCTTGGTGCCCACCCAAACTCTCTCGTCGAGCATCTACTAGAAAAAGAGAAAGAAAAGCCTAGACTCAAAAGATTCAAGACATTGAACCTACCAAATAGATTTGAATGACTGTGCGAGTGCTGTTATATTGGGTCTAAACCAAATAGTTTGTTAATAGACAATTTCCGTCACGTTCTGCATGTGAAATATTATATCATTTACTAAATGTTATACAACAATCACAGCACAAAGACAAAACTCAATAATCCTTATTCCGCAACAGACTTAGTCAATTGGTGCTTAGAATACCCGCGAAAATAGAAAATATTAATAAACCAAATGTAAGAATACACTAACAATCGATATATGGAATGTTCAGAGTAAATTAAGAAGTAGCAAAGTACATAATTTAATCAAAGCAATGAATCGACTACAAGCTGATATAATAGAACGTGCTAAAACACGATTTCCTCAAATACCTACTTAATACACAAACATACTGTATACTATTCGGGTAATAATAAACCTAATCACTGGAATGACGTCGGGTTTATTATAACAAAGCATCTGAAACTTTTCGTAAAGAACTTTTTGCCTTTTTCAAATAAGGTAGTACTGTTAAAAATCGGCGGAAAACCTTTTGACATAAACATCGTATAAGTAAGTGTGCACACAGAAAAACCAGATAACCCCACAGTTGAAGATCTTTATGTGCAACTAAATACAATCTATCTATACATTAGAACAGAAAGTAAACAAATGTAATGTGGTGTTGCCCTACACCCTTGATTTACATGAGGAGATCCGTACGTAGTAAACAAAGACAGCCTATACATTTGAACAGAAAGTAAACAAAGACGGCCGATGTGAAATTTGGCGTGGCGCGCTCTGAGGGCTTAATTTACACGAGGTCCGTGCGTTCGTGCAGGAATGTCGGGGCCGCTCTTGCTCTATCGGACGGCCGCGGCTATCTGTTATCTCTTTTATGGTGTAAGAACAGATGCATATTTACTAATTTATCCTATCCGTTGTAAAAACGAAGCCAAAATGTCGATAATACTAAAGTTAAGTTACGCAATTTTAGAATCAAAACAAACATTTTGTTACTGTTGCCAACATTGGTCTGGAGAAAAATTAAAAATTACTGCAAATAAATGTAAAAAATACATAAAGTTGAACCGATTTCTTACGAGTAAACGCAAAACGTAAAAATTAGGGATTACATTATGAACGCATAAGCGTTGCATTTGTTCAACTTTACGTTTTACGTATTTATTATGGCCGGCTTATGCTTACGTCTATTATGAATGAGCGATCTAATTAAAATTTGGTACGTTTCCACCTCGTAAAAATTTGAGGGAAGGCGGGTGAAAAATCTCAGCGGGGTTGCTAGATCCCCAACTGAGCGCCTCCCCAGGTGGCGGATAGGGGAACGCCTGCTAGATATAGCGGGTACCGGGGAAATAAAGTACTCGGGGCGGACCAAAACTAGCAACAACAATGGCACCGATAACGCCGGTATAAGCGGTCTCCCTCAGCAGCCAACGGTCTGACAAGAGTGGATGAGTAACTGAGGTCAGGGCACTCTCTTGTCCCAGGGGAGAGAAATCGCCCCTAAAGGCAGAAGAACCAAATAGGTCAATGGCAGGGGAATGCAGAAGACAAGGGAAAACCATTGCATTAAAGATCCACAAGGATTTCCCTAGTACAATCATCATGGCAAAGTTCAAATCGAAATTTTCCGGAGTTAATAGTCTCCCAATTGGATCTCCGGGGGAGACAGTTTTGAATGAAGCTAACAAGTTAAACAACATAAACAAGAGAAGAAAAAAGAACATCCTTAAAATCGGAACGTGGAATGTAACCAGTATGTACGAACCAGGTAAAGCCCACAATGTAGCGCAAGAGATGAACAGAATGGATATTGATGTTCTGGGCATCAGTGAAACAAGATGGACAAAGGAATGAAGATGTCAAATTGGTAGCCAACATATAATTTACTACTCAGGTAGTAAGGACAATCAGCACAGACACGGAGTGGCAATCATGCTAAGGAAACACTTGTCCAACTCAGTCATAAACTTTATTCTATTCTCTGAACGTGTGATGCTATTACAGATAAAATTAGAACACAGGAAACTAAATTTAATACAGGTTTATGCACCCACGGCGGACAAAGAGGACGAACAAATAGAAATATTCTATGAAGAAATCGACGATGCCATTAAGCAGACAAAAAGTAGAGATATTACAGTTCTATTGGGCGACTTTAACGCCAAGGTTGGGACAGGCAGGGTGCAAAACGTTGTTGGAGATTATGCCTTAGGGGAATGAAATGAAAGAGGCCACCGACTTATTCAGTTCTGTCAAGAGCATGAAATGGTGATTACCAATACTTTATACAAATTACCGTCAAGAAGATTGTATACTTGGGTATCACCTCAAGACAATAAGGGAAAAATTGTCCGTAACCAGATAGATTATCTACTAATTGACAACAGATACAAAAATAGTATAAAATCAATAAAGGCATACCCAGGCGCAGACGTGAACTCAAATCATAATCCTATAATTGCAAAAATGTTCGGCTTAAAAAATTGCCAGCAACATCAGTTCATACTCGTATTGACTATAAGTGCCTAGAAAATGAGGCGTACAAGGAAAAAGTGAAAAAGGATATCGATAGGAATTTAAAAAGCAGAAGAACTTCTCCAGATGCTATCAACCTAAATTGGCTGTCATTCAAATCTTCTTTAGAAACACCAACAGAAAAACATTTACAGAAAAAGAAAAGAAATAAAAATAAGGGATGGATGACAGAAGAAATCTTGGCACTTATGGACAAACGAAGACATAACAAAAACAATAAGAACGAATACAAAAACACACAAAAAGAAATTCGCTATAAAATTCGACAGGCTAAGGAAGCTTGGTTTACAAAAAAATGCGAAGAGATCGAAAAACTAGAAAAAGATCACGACGCACATAATCTTCATAAAAAGATAAGGGAAGCAACAAGACTTACAAGAAAACAGGAAACCATGTATTTATTAGACGAAAATGGGAAAATAATAGCAGATGTTGAGAGAAAAATAAAATTGTGGAAGGAGTATAGAAAAACTATTTCAAGACAATCGGGTGAAAGACGAAGGAAGATAGAAGAAAGTGGCCTGATATAACTGTAGAAGAAATAAAATATGCGATAAAAATACAAAAACCGGAAAAGCACCTGGACCAGACAATCTCCCAAGTGAAATTCTTAAGCTGCTAGAAGAACATATTAATACGCTACAAGAATTATTCAACAGTGTATACACAACTGGCATTATTCGGAAGAATGGTTGATCTCCACATTTGTAGCCATTCCAAAAAGAATAACGCCCGACACTGCAACGAGTATAGGACAATTAGCCTTATGTGTCACACACTAAAAGTATTTATTAAAATTATCCATCACAGATTATATAGAAAACTAGAGGAGCACATAGGGAACACACAATTCGGGTTTAGGAAGGGACTGGGAACGAGAGAAGCACTTATGGCATATAATATATTAATCCAGCGGTGTCTTGACATGAACCAAGACGTCTTTGTCTGCTTTATAGATTACAATAAAGCATTTGACAAAGTAAAACATGACATCCTAATGAAATTGCTGAAAAATAAGAATATAGATACAAGAGACCTCAGAATTATTGCCAATCTTTATTACAATCACAAATTTACGAACATCAGAAGAAATCGAGATCAAACGAGGGGTCAGACAAGGGTGCGTCCTATCACCAGTTCTATTTAACTTCTATTCAGAACATGTAATAAACGAAGTATTAGAAAATGAAACGGCGGGCGTGCGAGTTAATGGAATTGCAATCAATAACATCAGATATGCGGATGATACCATCATAATCACAGAATCACTCGAAGACCTGGAAAGAGTAATGAGAAGAATCGCGGTGGTTAGTGACAAAATGGGACTAAGCCTAAACACAAAGAAAACAAAATTCATGATTATATCTAAAAGAAACTACTATAACGTTAACTTAAATATTCAAGGAGAGCAGATTGAAAGAGTAAAGAAATACAGATATTTAGGCACTATAGTCAACGATAAAAATGATAATACCAGCGAAATAACCTCTAGGATAGAACAAGCAAGAAATGTATTCTTAAATATGAGAAATGTCCTATGCAGCAAAGACCTCTCCCTAACACTTAAATTACGAATAGTGAAATGTTATGTTCACTCCACACTTTTATATGGAATGGAAGCATGGACATTGAACAAACATCTTATGAAAACATTAGAAGCATTAGAGATGTGGACAT
This sequence comes from Sinelater perroti, assembly GCA_036346155.1. Classification (NCBI taxonomy): domain Eukaryota; kingdom Metazoa; phylum Arthropoda; class Insecta; order Coleoptera; family Elateridae; genus Sinelater; species Sinelater perroti. The sequence continues at coordinate 11,059,303 of JARFIY010000013.1, read as the reverse complement.
ATAGGAGAATTCTGAGAATCTCATGGGTCGAAAAAATAAGGAATACGGATGTCTTAAACAGAGTGAATAAAAGGAAACGGAAATATTGGATGAAATTAAACGCGCAAACTTCAATATTTGGGACACGTGATGCGGGGAACATTATTATCTGTTGCAACTTATCATGCAGGAAAAAATCAAGGGCAAACGTAGTGTGGGAAGAAGAAGGATGTCGTGGCTGCGCAATCTTAGAGAATGGTATAACTGTAGCTCCAATCAACTCTGTAGAGCAGCAGTTTCAAAAGTGCAAATTGCTAGGATGATTTCCAAACTCCGTAGCGGAGATGGAACATAAAGAAGAAGAAGGGTGAAAAATAATCAGTTTAGGACGCCAAAAATACTTTTTGGCGGGCAACACCTTGTGAGACATTTTAAGACAAATGACGTAAATATTACCATTGAAGATCTCAAGGCCAAAGTTGGAAAAGGTAAAAACAGATATATTGGATTGGGGAAAAGAAATGAAAGAAGAGACCACTGTGTTTATCTTACTGGTCATATTGTTATCTGCAAGTATTGTCACCATAGTTACGAATTTTATGAAATAGCATCGTGTATTCATTCTATTTAAAAATTCCCATGTCAGTGTCTGTGTGGTTGTTTAACATTGATTTTTTGTGTAAAACCTTTCAATCGCACGGCAAAGTGTTTGTAAAGTTTATTTAACAGGTCATAATGCCTTTAGATCTCGTTGTTGTGTTAAGAATTATAGCGTTGTTGCAGGATGGTCAAAAACAACATGAAATTGCAAGAATTGTTGGTAAAAGCCTTTATGCTGTACAAAAGATGCACCAGCGCTTTGAAAAGATAACTTGAGCCTGATAACCAAAAAACTAGGATCCGATCAAAAAAGTCACCACCCAAAGAGATGACCGTTTTTTTGGTGTCCGAAAATTGCCGCTTTAGCGGTTTGGCTGCGAAATCAACTCCAAGAAGTTAGAGATGTAAATGTTAGCGAATAGACCGTTAGAGGAAAACTTTGTGCTGCAGGATTTTCTTGTAGAAGAATGGCTAGCGGTCCATCATTGCAACACCGGCATTGAATTGCAAGTTTGGCTGCTATCCGAAATTACCTGGCATAGAATATTGAGAACTGGAGCAGGATACTATTTTCAGATAAGTCATTTTTTTGCCTCACTGGATCAGACGGACGTTTGCAAGTTTGGAAAAGACCTGGAGAAAGATACGTTATAGTTTATATTGAGGAGCGACTTCCATTTAGCGGTAGGTCAAGCACGCACAAAGCTGGTTTTTATACAAAATAACTCCTTGACAGCCCATAGGTACATTATGGAGGTTTTTCAAGATCATATTATACCTTTCATAATCACTATGGGCGAGCATAACATTTTTATGCAAGATAATGTCAGAGAGTATCTTGATGATGTAGGAGTTAGGTAGTTCGAGTAACCAGCTCTTAGTACAGACATAAATTCCACTGAACCTGTCTGGGATGAGCTGGGATATAAAGACATGCACCAGTTTCAAGAACTGCCCAGGAACTGAAAGAGTTGCTATTGCAGGAGTAGGATAACATTGATCAGAATGTGATTTTCAACTTAACTGAAAGTACGCTTCATCGAATTTAAGCAGTTAAGAGGAAGGAATACACCTTACTAGTGATAAATTTTTTTCTTTGTTTTACTTTTATATTGCTCCTAATAAAAAAGATAAGCTTTTAAATTTGTAAATTAGTTGCTTTTCGAAAATAAGTCGTAAACACCAAAAAATATGCTTTCTGATTTGCTATTGAATATTAAATTTATCCTACGAAATACGATACAATCATTTACAATTTACAAATATAAATATTTAACTAGAAATTCTAAAAAAAATATTACAATTTCAATGTGACCTCAATTTTTGCTTCGAAGTGTGTGTTTTTGTGTGTATATATATATATACAAAACAAAGCACCTAATTTGAGCTCAGAGACGTCTTAGGAAAACGAAAGGCCGTATTTTCAATTCAAGTTCTGATTCAGAAATGCAGATATAAGAGTTATGACACACAAATTAATTTTAACAAGGCTTTTGACATCGTAAAGCGTGATAAAACAATTTAAATTTTAAGAACAACTTTTGTTTAATAAAAAATATAAAAATTATTGCTAATCTCTATTGAAATCAGACTGCTGAAGTTAAAATTGATAACCGACTGTCAAATAAAATAAAAAATCTTTCAAAAATCATTAAATCAGCCAGGAATAAAAATGGATGGAGAACCTACCAACAACATACGTTATGCAGATGATGCTGTCATCATGTCCCACTTATTAGCAGATCTAGAACAACTACTAACGGGAGTAAAAATTGTACTCTGAACAATATAGCCTATTTGTAGTCATATCTAAATCAGAATATAACCCGAGAGCTCTAAGTATTAACGGACACATACATTTACTTGGAAACTCTTGTCTATGAGAACTAGGACTACAAAAGTAAAGTACGATGCTGTATAAAGAAGGCTAGCGTAGCCTTTATAGATATAAAAAAATATTGCTATCTAAAGAGGTAAGCTTAACTCTTAAACTGAAAATGCTGAAATGTTATGTATTTCCTGCCCTCTATTGTGCGGAAACTTGGACGATAAACAAATAAATAACCGAAAAACTGAAAGCCTTTGAAATGTGGATGTACAGACGAATACATAGGCGGAACTGGTCCTGGAGGGAAAGAGAAAGTCTGATAAGAAGACACAATTCCTGTCTGAAGAACGTTAGAGACTGTTTCTGGTTAACGTTAACAGAATTGTTTCGTCTGGCTGTCAATAAGGTAAGAATTGCCATGGTTGTGACCAATGTCTGGAACGGATAAGGTATACAAAAAAGGTAAATCCCGATCTCATCCATTATTATAAATTATCTCTCAAAATTTTCTAGATCTCTGTTAAATTCTTTTTGCAATCAGCTAAAATTTGTGTTCGGATGAATTTTTGCTCCAGTTCATAAAAAGTATTCTTCAATTTCATCTGCCTTTAGGCGACGATTTGTCGATACGTCACTGGATTTATTTGCAATATGGTGTTTAAAAATTCTAAATGTAGTTCATCAAAATCTAAAAACCCTTGGTGCAAAATAAAGTTGAAGAATCTCCATGCGGCGAATCAGGAAACTTTTTAATCCATCCTGGTACGATAATATAAATTTGTCAGTTTTTGTTAACACAAACTGCTATTCATTCATATATGTATTGTAAGTAAATAGTATTTATACAAATTAGCATATGCTTCACTAATATATTTTATTTAAAAAGAAAACGCCAGAAATTTAACCTCGCATTTTAGGAAATATAAACAATTTTAAATGCAATACTACAAACGCACCATTAACGAGGAGAGCATAAAATGAATATCGTTGGCCATATATTAATTGTAAAGCTATATGAAAAGCCCACTAAAGGACTAAGTTAAATCTCCTCAAACGGCGGGATTACAGTATTGATTTTTAAAAATCACCCAACATGTAACAGACACATCAAAAAATAAAAATCGTCAGCTGAGAGCTGCGTTTTATTTTCAAAGAGCTAATAAATTGCATGGGATTTTACTATTAGACACACTAGTAGTATAATAATTATTTAATTTTTTATTTATTTACAACTAAGGTTTCCAACTTTCTTTTATATATTGCTATATAATAATCTCTACAAAATTCAATATTTAGAGTTTAATATTACACACATAGAATTAGCGCTTAAATTTTTAGTAAAGCATTAAGGTTTCCACGGCGCATGAAAGCATGCCCTACTAACTGAAAGATTAAAGCTTCTATATATTCGTCCTCAGTGTCAGATTGTTGCGTACAAATCCCAGTACGGGCGACGTGGCAAACATTGCGTCTTAGAAAAGCGCATGTTTACTCTTTGTTCGAATTAAACGCAAATATCTAATTGTTTTTAGCGACTGCGTAGATCACCCGCTAAGCGTCCGGAGCCGAAGATCGAATCCGAGTTCATTTGGACGATAAACAAGAACTTAACTGCTTAACCACTAACTAGCATAGAGGGCCTACAAAGTAAGTAAAAATATGATCATTTTGATCTGTTCCTAATAGTAGTTTAGTGAACGGAAAAAAACGTGTCGTTCCTTCAAGCAGAGCGGATGTACTACTTGCAGTACCGCTGGGGTCAAAAGTGTTAACTGCAGTGATAATCACTCTGTAAATTATAAAGGCTGCTAGGTGTATAAGAATATTTCCTATACTAAGGAATAATTTGGGAATAGACACCAAATACTAATACAACTATCACATCAGATACCACATAATAATACAAGCTATGTTCATGTTATAGAAGATCAGAATCAACATGATAACATAATTTCCATACAACAAACAAATACCACTGATAATTCGAACAAAATGAAAGAATTAAAAGACTTACAAATGGAGCAAAGTGGCACTACGTTAAACTTAAAAGCATTGTTAACCTTAAAAATGAACAATAATGGTCCAGCACTTCAAAATAGCAATGGAATGTCACAGTACAAACAAGAACTTTAAAGAATCCTTTATCAAGCACGTTTTACTGAACAAAGCCATGTACATACCCTTGCAACAAAATCTATTCTAAGCAGCATCCAGGTGGAAACGCTCATGCCGACATTATGGTCATTGTTAAAAGTTTTCTTAAGCACAATACAATTCTAAAATAAGACCGGAAAAACTTGCAGCTATTTGGACAGTCGTGAAAAATTGGAGTAAATCTCAGCGATCTATTGTCTTGTGATAAACAATAATAAACATAAAGAATATTTCCAAATGTAGAAAAACTGATTTATTTATAGATAGCGATAGTCCTCTGCGAACCCGATAGAGAGCAGATCTACTTCAGAAATGCACCCTGCTTACGCGACCTTTTATTACTTTTTCTCTTCTATACTGTGAGGGATCATGTAGCCCAAGTGGTGCATTAAGTTACAAACCTCCAATGAAATGATATGGCAAGAAGAAAAGAAAAAGAGATCTTAGTATTCAGCAGTCTTTAAACTCCAGAGGGTGCTAAGAATCTCTGAGTTTAGCCAGGCTGCTATTTACTAAGACGTGCGTATACTGCACAATCAATTTGGAATGTAAACTAGAAAATATTAAATGGGATATAGTGGGTATCAGCAAAGTGAACAGAAAGGGGGAGAAATGTATTAGATTACAATCTGGAAACGTATTCTACAAAGAAAAAAATAAATCACAATGGGGCGTCGGAATATTTATTAATAAAAGATTAACAAAGGATGTCATACAGTATGTAGCAAAATCAAAGAGAATTATATATATTATAAATAAAATATTATCAAAATACAAGTATATGCACCTACCAGCGAATATACGATAAATGGGTGGAAAACCTATATAAAGAATTGACAACGTATCTACAGGAAAACCACACTCAATATATCATAATAATTGAGGATTCTAACGCTAAGGTGCGAAAGAAGTAAGAAAAAACTAAAATTTGCATGGAAGACTTTACAATATACAACAGAAACGAAAAAGGACATATGCCCGTTAATTATTTAAAAAGAGAACATAAATACATTTTTCATAGAAAGAAAAAGCAAAAATGGATCTAGAGTAGCTCCGCTGGATGAACCAAAAATAAAATAAACTTTATTATATCCTTTCATAAACATATAATAAGCGACCACCATTTAGTTTAGATTAACTTAAAACTAGGAAGAATAAGATAATTTCAGAAAACAAAACGATGCAATGAAAGAATAATAATAATAAAACAAAGAGAAGTACAAAAAACAACTTTAAAAAAATTAAAATATATGATACATACGATCAAGATAACCTGAAAAAATGTGAGAATATAACAAAAGCAATAGGTAATGAGAAAAGGAAGGAAGCTAAGTAAAGAAAGTACCGATATAATGAAAAAATGACGAAAAATGGTTCAAAAAGATGTCTTATTGGAAAGACACACAGCAAGATTTACAGAATTTAATCAACAAATTAGATAATCAATAAATAATAAAAAATATTTAAAAATATGGCATAGAAATAAAAAGGTTTCCAACTGATAGTGGTACAACCAAAGAATAATAAAAGCAAAAGATACTAGACGTTAATAAAGAAGTTAGTAAAAAATTAATTAGCGATCCGAATAAAATTTAAGAAAGAATAGAAGAGTTTTGCAAATAACTATGATTCAAAATTAACACAGCAAAATAAGTTTAGAGGTTACGAAAATTATAAATATTAATTCAGAAGAAATTCCAAAAACAGAAAAGTTTGAAATGAAAGATCCATTAAAAACTTTAAAAAACAACAAAGCAGTGAGAGAAAATAGAATGCTACCCGAAATATTAAAAGAAAGTGGAAAATTGCTTTTGAAAAAATTAAAATGCTTTTAATGAACTTTTATATCAAAAGGGAGATAAAACGAGGCTCGAAAACTATAGACCAATTAGTCTCTTATGGCAAATCTGTTACTTAAAAAAATTCTCACAAACAAATTGGACCCATACCACCCACACTCGAAAACAAACAAAATAAGAATGAAGAAATGAGTAAAACAAGGATATACTATTTCGTCTGCTATTAACTCTATGTTTAAAAGATATATTTAAAAATTAAAATTAACAGAGGCAACTTGAGATTTGTAAACGATATCCTATTAATAGTAAATAACATTGCAGATTTTCAGAACATGATGACATATTTGCAAGAAAAGTCAAGAGAGGTAGGACAAAATCAACATTCAAAAAACAAAAATTATAAATAATGCAAAAATAGACATTAACAAACAGATTAAACTGAATGACAGGGTTATAGAAAAAGTTAATAAGCATATATATTTAGGCTTAAGAATTACCGTGAAATAAGTGTTATCAAGAAGAAAAATAAACCGAAAAATTAAACTAAGTTGGGCAGCATTTAGCAACTGAAAAGAAGTTTGTGAGAGTAAAATAGATCAAAAACTAAAAACCAAATTATTTAATCAGAATATCTTATCTATACTAACTTATGACGTGTAGAGGTTGGAAGACGATGAGAGATGGACAGAAATGTAGTGGAGTGGAAACATGGACAAGGGAAAAAAATAGAAGAAGAGCCATTATGAGATGGTAAAACAATATTAAAAGAATGACCAACTTCAACTGAATACAGAAAACGCAAAATAGACAAGCATTGCATTTATTTGGAGGGGCCAAAATGAATTAATATAGGCAATGCTGATGCTAATGTAAGTGGTAACAAAATATGGGTTTCTAAATTGGCTGCCATTAAATGTAAGAAATTCAATATAAAGCTATATGTGCAAATCATTTAAATATCTTGTCAATAGCTGAGCCTACATATAGGCCGTCAGATTTAAACAAAATTTCTGACGTACTCGATAATAAAAAGTATTACCTTAAATTATTTCAAAACATATTTTTGTCTTGATATTTACAATAGGAACTACTATCACCATTAGAGAAAAAACACCATTTTTTAGTAATAAACATACAAATTGGTACTTATTTAGAGACCTTTATAATGAATCAGTACAAATAGATCTTTATCTAAAAACAAAAATTAAATTAAATGAAGCAGTAGAATATATAAACGAAGTAGAAGTAGAAGACTTTTAAACAAACTTAAGATATACTTAGCTTAGAATTCTCTGTAATGATAAAAATTAGCCCTAAAGAGATGACAATTAAACCAAGTCACAACCAAACTTAAAAACCGTCTATTAAAGATTAAAAAATGTAAAATTATCTCATAACTTTAACACTAACTTCTGATTCAGCACACTTGATCTGGAAAGCAACTAAAAAACTCAATCATCCTAAATAATATTTGATCGATACATGCCAAAGATGATCTAAAGAGATAATGAGAAGAAAATGTTTTTTTGGGCATATTTTTTACGGGTATTTATACTATAGGAATACGGTCCTGGCCTAGAGTAAGTGCGTGTGTTTATAAATCGCTCCGAAGCAATTTACCCATTTTGGGAGGTTTCGAGCAAATAATAATACTATTTAAAGCATAACGGTGAAGGTGGAAATAATAAAATAAGTGTGCCAATTAAGGTAAGAGAAAACTGCTAATTTCTCAGTTTAATATTTAAGTACGTGCATCAGAGGAGACTTGACCTCCGAGAAGTAGATTGGGCAAGGCTCTTATCGCTAGCACAGCTGTACATACAATATTGTAAATAGTAAATACGGAACAGAGCCGCACTCAAATTATTAAAACCAAACCTAAAATATGGATAGTTCTGAGAATGAGTTTAGTACATCGGAAGATGGAACAAAGAAAAGGAAACCATCAGGGACAAATAGACGTATTCAGTAGAAGTAAATTAACAAAGAGATCGCCAGAAAAAGGAAATCAAGACGATACATTACAAAAAATGTTTGTTATGATGCAGAACCTCACTACAGAAGTCAAAGAAATTCGTAAGAACCAACAGGAGCGGATTCAGAAAGGGACATAGTATACAAGACCACATATTTAGCTTAAAGGAAGTAATAGAAAGAACACTAAAACAAGACAGAAAAGTTTACCTAGCCTTCATTGATTTAGAAAAAGCTTTTGATCGCGCACCAAGAAAAAAGATCTGGAAGAGCCTAATTAGAAGGGGTGTAGGAAAACAATTGCTTAATGCCACCAAAAGCATGTACCAAAACTGCAGGAACTATGTAAGAACTAGATACAATCGGAAGAGTTCATAACAAGCAATGGCCTAAGACAAGGTGGTGTACTAAGCCCTCTGCTGTTCATACTACTCATGGACGACATTATTAACGCATGTAGGTCAAAAGTAGCGAAATTATGTGTAGGATACAGAAACATGCAACGAATAAACATCTCGGAATGTGCGTTTGCTGATGACGTTGTGATATTCGCACCAAAGGAGAGGGACCTACAATACAATCTGGAAATATGGAAAGAAACGTTAGAGGACTACAACATGAAAATTAACATAGGCAAAACTAAGGTCATGGCAATAGGTAAACAAGAAGAGCAGACAAACATAAAATCAACAACAGTAAATTAGAACAAGTCAAAAGTTTCACATATTTAGGAGTTACTATAGACAGCAAAGGAGGACACGAAGCTGAACTAAACAAACGAATAGAAAACACTGCCAAGTTGTACTACGCACTAGGAAAGACATTCTTGAACAACAAAGAGATTTCTAGGAAAACAAAACTCACCATATATAAAACAATTTATCTACCGACATTGACATTTGGGGGGGAATCGTGGGTAACAACGAAGAGACAGGAAAGTAAACTACAAAGTATGGAAATGAAATATCTGAGGAAAGTACTAGGAGTAACCAGAAGAGATAAAATACGAAATCAAATAATTCGAGAAGAACTTAAAGTAGAACCACTGGAAAAAAAATAGAAACACGACAGCTACAATGGTTAGGACATCTACTTAGAATGGACAAAGATAGACAGGTTAAGAAAATATGGGAATCGAAAGTAGGTACTAGTAGAACAAGAGGAAGACCACGAAAAACATGGACAAGAACAATAGAAGAAAAACTTCTTCAGAAAGGAATAACATGGCAAGAAGCGAAGGTAATGGCACAGAACAAAAAGGAGTGGACCAGATTAGTACATACGAGTAGAAATCAAGAATAATTTTAGTTTTAAATATTATGTCAAGAATTAGTTTAGTTTTATTTTGTAAATACATACCTTTACACTGTATGGTAGGAAAGGTCTTGATAATATATATATATAATAAGAACCAACAGGAATATAAAGACGAGATCAAAAAATTACAAGAACAAAACGAAAGCATCAAACGTGAAAATGAACATATGGCAAGGGAACTAAAAGAAATAAAAGGAAAAGTTGAGAGATTAGAAAACGAAAAAAGGAGAAATAATTTAGTGATACAAGGCTTAGAAATTGATATCGATGACCCTAAGGTTTTGAAAGAAGGCATATTGAATGTATTCAAAGAGAAACTGGGAATAGAAGTACCAATTAAATCAGCTAAGAAACTAGGCCAAAAAACCTGTCTAATCGAGCTAGAAAATTCCAATGATAAGAAAGTAGTTATGATGAACAAAAGCAAACTAAAAGGGAATAAAGAGGTCAAGATATTTATCAACGATGATGTATCCAAGAAAGACAGAGAAATGCAAGGCATAATCAGGAAAAGGGCCCAGGAGGAGAGAACACATGGAAAAACCGCTAAAATAGGATTTAGAAAGCTGTATATAGATGGAATAGAGTGGAGATGGGAAGAGACAAAGAAAGAGTTAAGAAAAGCAAGAGAAATAACCAACGGCGACCCAAAAAACCTAATTACAGATTTTGGATTGCACGACAAATATAAAGACGACGACCAGGCAATGAAATGCATTTGAATAGGAAACAACCCAAACACCAAAAAGACACAAAACAAGAGAACCTAAAAGAAATTTGAAAAGAAGCATGAAACATGGAATTTAGCAATATGGAATGTAAGAGGAATTAGTGGGAAAGAGAAGGAGCTAGTAAATGAACTGAGACAAATTGAGATAGAAATAATAGTAGCAACTGAGACAAAAAGAAAGGCCAAGGAATGATTCAATTAGAAGATAATTATATTATGATATACAGCGGAGTCCAAGAAAATCAGAGAGCAAAAGGAGGTGTAGCATGCATTGTCAATCAGAAATGGGCAAAAAGAATTTGTAATTGGACATGCATAAATGAAAGATTAATGTCAGTAGAAATAGGGGAAGACCAACACAAAATAACAATAATAGCAGTCTACGGCCCAAACAAAGACGATAATGTAAACAATAAGGACCAATTTTGGAACGAACTAACATCACTCACAGAAGAAAGTAAAGGGACAGTAATCACAGTAGGTGATTTTAACGGAAGAGTAGGAGTAAAAAACAAGTCAACGGAAGAATCACTAGGCAAATTTGAAGAACAAGAAAGAAACAATAATGGAAAAAGAATACTTGACTTTTGCAGAGAGAACCAATTCATTGTCACAAATACGTTTTACGAACATAAGAAAATACATCAGTACACCAGGGAAGTTAAAAGTAGAGACGAAAAATCAATAATCGACTACATCCTGATAGAAAAGGCCAAAAGGAATATGATTCAAGACGTTAGGGTAAGAAGAGGTCCCGAAATTTACAGCGATCACTACCTGTTAGTAGGAAAAATAAGACACATGGACAGAAAACAAACAAAGAGAAGGAAAACTTGCAAAAGAAAAAGTTTATGAAAAGATTAAGACTTACATGCTCAAGGAAGAACAATATCAGACAAAATACCAAGAACTAATACAGAAAGAAGTCGAAAAACTGGAAGCAAGATTTCTACACGAAGACATAGACAATAAATGGGAAATATTTAAAAGAATTTTGAAATCTGCGGCAAAGGCAGTATGTGGGGCAGCCAAAATAAATAACCAAAATAAACAAACAGATTGGTGGAATGAAGATATTAAAAACGAAATTAAAACAAAGAAATGGAAATGGAAAAATTATTTAAATAAGAAAACTGAAGAAGCATACCAAGAATACAAGGAACAAAGGAATAAAGTTAAAGAAATAATGAAGACAGCTAAAGAAAGTCATGGGAGAAGTTCGGACACAGAATGGAACATAACAGCAAAGAAAACCAGAAGCTATTTTATAGGGTGCTCAAAAATTGTAGAACAGAGAAGAAAACAATACTAAACCAAGTCAAGAATAAAAGAGGTAAACTCATAACCGAAGAAAATGAAGTGATAAAGATATGGAAAGAACACTTCCAAGAAATCCTAACAGTAGATGAAACGGTAACACAAAATTCAAGAGAAGATGAAGAAGGAGAGCAAAGAGCAGAAAGAATGGAAGTAATAACGGATGAAGAACCCACAATGAAGGAACTATGTGAAGCAATAAAAAACGTTAAGAATGGGAAAACACCTGGACACGACGGAGTAGAGGCAGAAATGCTGAAAACTATGGGAAAATATGGAGCACAAATATTCTTAGACGTTTGCAAGGAGGCTTGGAGAACCGGTAGAATACCAAAAGAGTGGGAAGTGGGAATCATATTACCACTGTACAAAAAAGGAGATAGGCTTAGTTGTCATAACTACCGAGGAATAACACTGTTGAGCATAGCATGCAAGGTCTATGAAAGAATTTTAGAACAGAAACTAAGAAAAGTCCTAGCAAGACAACTAATAGACTCCCAAAGCGGATTCAGAAAGGGACATAGTATACAAGACCACATATTTAGCTTAAAAGAAGTAATAGAAAGAACACTAAAACAAGACAGAAAAGTTTACCTAGCCTTCATCGATTTAGAAAAAGCTTTTGACCGCGCACCAAGAAAAAAGATCTGGAAGAGCCTAATTAGAAGGGGTGTAAGAAAACAATTGCTTAATGCCACCAAAAGCATGTACCAAAACTGCAGGAACTATGTAAGAACTAGATACTCACAATCGGAAGAGTTCATAACAAGCAATGGCCTAAGACAAGGTGGTGTACTAAGCCCTCTGCTGTTCATACTACTCATGGACGACATTATTAACGCATGTAGGTCAAAAGTAGCGAAATTATGTTTAGGATACAGAAACATGCAACGAATAAACATCTCGGAATGTGCGTTTGCTGAAGACGTTGTGATATTCGCACCAAAGGAGAGGGACCTACAATACAATCTGGAAATATGGAAAGAAACGTTAGAGGACTACAACATGAAAATTAACATAGGCAAAACTAAGGTCATGGCAATTGGTAAACAAGAAGAACAGACAAACATAAAAATCAACAACAGTAAATTAGAACAAGTCAAAAGTTTCACATATTTAGGAGTTACTATAGACAGCAAAGGAGGACACGAAGCAGAACTAAACAAACGAATATATATATATATATATATATATATATATATATATATATATATATATATATGACAGCCAGCGTGGTCCCGTGGTTGAGGGACGGCTGCGATGCTGACGGACCCGGGTTCAATTCCCGGTGCTCTCTGATGCCTGGCGGGTGGCCTACTCAGTCACTAAAAATAATTGAGTACCTGCGTTCATTCGAATAAGGGGTAATAATGGCGGTCGTCTAAGGTGCGGTGCTTGCCACATCGCCCCGCATCAGAGATGGTGCGCGACGACCGGGCAGAGAGCGAACGTATGAGCCTTAACCTCTCAGTTCGCAGGCCGTGCACGCGGGCGGGCCTTACCATTATTATTATATATATATATATATATATATATATATATATATATATGTATATATATATTATATATATGTATATATATATATATATATATATATATATATATATATATATATATATATATTTATACTATAAGAATCTTAGAAGAGGAAAACAAAACATACCATTATCTTGAAATTCTTGTAGTATGCTATGTTAGAAATTGAAAATTAAGAAAGTAGGAAGAATTATAAAAAACTTAAATCCAAGAAAAGCTTTTAGTTATGAATTAATTAAGGCAAACTTTTAAAGGAGGTTTCTGTAAGTTGTTTTAGATTTAGCACTTATTTCTTAACGCTGTAGTAAGACCGAAACACTTTCCTCATCAATGAAAAATAGCTAAGATTTTCTCAGTGCCATAACCAGAAAAGACTAAAGAAGCTGTTCCCTCATATAGATCAATAAGCTTATTATAAGTGTTACCAAAGGTTTTTCAGAAATTTTTATTAGATAGTGTAAGATTATTAAGATTAGAAAATAATCATAAACAATATGGATTTGAACATCATGCAACAACCAAGTAGATTCATCGTACAACAGATACAATCAGCAAAGATTTAAAATAAAAGATATACTGCTCTGTAGAATTCTTGGATGAGACTTAACCATTAGAAAAAGGTGTGACATGTTGAATTGATTTGCAAAGTCATTTCACAGTATCAAATAAATTCTGGAGTCCCCTAGGAAGAAAAAACTTTGTTGAGAATTTTGCAACAACCACTGGTTTCTAGAAAGGCATTCACAATTATTACTAAAAAATAAAATTGTCTTATATAAGACTATCATTAAACCAGTATGGTCTTATGTGGTTCAATTGTTGGGAACTGGCAGCAACTCAAGTATTAATATCCTAAAGAGATTTTAGTCAAAAGTGCTAATAATCTTGATTAACGCTCTTTGGTTAAATAATGTTATTATCAGGGATTTCGGAATAGACTATTAGTGGAACAATATAAAAATGTAGTGTGAGATGTCGCAATAAGATTAGTGCGCAATCAAAATAGACTTGGTGAATGATCGATGAAAACAATAACTCACGACGGCTCAAATGGTTAAATCTTTTGAGTTGTTTACATTTACAATGACTATAAAACAATTCTATAGGTAAGACAATATAAAATCTGATAAATAAATTTTAAAGAATAAAAGGTGAGCATAATTAAGTGAAAAACAGGTCATCATATATGTGGTTGGATTCCAAAGTATCAAAACATATAGTAAAAAAAATCAATTACAACAAATCTATATATTTAGTAAATATGATTCAAAACAAAGTAAACACTTTATTTGTTCAAAACAGTCGTATTGCTCTAAAACTTGTCGGCGGTCTGAAATCTTTTCTCTTTCAAAGGTGATTTAAGTTTTGAGAACAGTCAGAAGTGACTGGGCGACAAATTGGAACAGTAGGGTGCTTCATCTTGTAGATCTTCGAATGCCAATTGCTGATCCTTGTTGAGTGTAACCTATACACGTTTAACATTTCTTTATTCTGTTTGTTGCTGATTTTTAAGAGCATGAATCACTTTTGACAGATTTTGTACTTACTGTATCGTACCCAAAAAGCCCACTACGGATAAATGTTTCATCTTTGCATAATATTTGATGTTCAGTAATTGCAGATGCGACAATCAAACTCTATGTATGAAAAGGAAGTGGAATAAGGAGCATTAATAATAAAAATCAAACCTCTTTAGTTTTAGATAGCCGTCGGTCTAAAGAGAAGAAACTTTAAATAAAAAAAAATTGTTAATACGACCAATATAATAGATAAATATAACAAAAATGTAAATCTAAAGCATATAAAAATAGAAATAAAAATGTTTAACAAAGACCAAGATGGAACAAGTAAAATAGAAACAATTAGTAATTACGTTCAATAATATCAGACGATCATCTAGTTCCGACTATTATTTCCTTAAAGTTGATTTTTTATTCCTACATACACAAAAGAAATTAAAAGTCAACAAGATTTGTGCATATTGATAGAAGTTAAAATAGTCCCATAACATAGAAAACTTGGAAAACGAAAGCACTAAACCGTCACACAAGAAAGTTAAACAAAAACAGTATGACACCAAACTAAATCTTATAAATGCATTAGCGTTACTGTTTATAAAAGACTTAAATCTTAAGACTGCCAAGAAAAAGTATTCAAAGCATAGTGTGACTAGCCTATCTTCATTTCAGATATGCTGTCTGTTCTACGATATCTTTATTTTAGTTCTTCGTCCCCTATATCTTCAACTCTTATTCTATCATTTAGCTTTATATTTAATATTTGCCTTCTCTTTATGTTTAGATTACTTTTCCACGATATGTCTTTACAAGATCCATATTTCCGCTTCATTTGACTGTACTGAAAGGGCGTATTAGTTATAAACATTTTTTCTTAAATGTAGTGGTATTTTTATACTCTTCAGTATCTTATTTTGTCTAATGCTAACCATGTCAGTCGTATCCTTTTAATTTCTGCTGTTTAGATTTGTTTTGCATATTTTATCATTTATACCGTCTATATTATCTACATATTCTGTTCTGATTGTGTATTTTTATATTTTTTTGTTCTTAGTCGATTATTTTTTGATTTTTACATGTTCATTATGAGGTTTGTTTGCTGTGATTTGTAAGTATTCTAGCCACAGATCACTGTCTGTAGTTTTTTAAAAGTGTGAGTCATTAAGAGGATATCACCCTTAAACCTCAGGTGATTTTCTTTTATTTAAATACCTTTCTTATCTCAGACTAAGCTCTTAAATATGTACTCCAAAGTTGTTATGAATAACTTCTGGCTCATTGAGTCTCCTTGTCGCACTCCTTTTCTCACCGGTATGGGTTGAGTATTGTCATGTAATTTACTACCATTTCCGCCTTTGGATATATGTTATGAGTCATTTGAGCATATCTGTAATCCACTCAAATATTTTGCGTTCTTTTTCCACTGCCCATAATTCTCTGCTACCAAATGCCTTCTGGTAGTCTATATGGCAGTACTGTTAGTGAGGTGGTCTATTATTTTGGGATGTTGCCTTTTTTAGACATTTATGTATTTAATAGTATTTTAAATGTCTTCAGTAGTATTTGACTTTCTTCTCTTAGTTACTCGGTTGTGATCCCATCTTTTCCTGGTACCTTATTTTTTCATTTATTATTCTAAGACTGTCGATAACTATTTTTTATATATTTCAAGTATATGTTTAGAGTTTATATTCTTACTTT
Source organism: Sinelater perroti (assembly GCA_036346155.1). Taxonomy (NCBI): domain Eukaryota; kingdom Metazoa; phylum Arthropoda; class Insecta; order Coleoptera; family Elateridae; genus Sinelater; species Sinelater perroti. The sequence continues at coordinate 11,042,851 of JARFIY010000013.1, read as the reverse complement.
TATTTTTGTTTTTTTAATTTCTTGTTATTTTTGTTTTTGTTTGTACAGATCTGTATAGAACTCTTCTAGTATCTGTAGTATCATTGGTTTTGGTATTTTTTGTTTTTAATTTCATTTATTTGTTCCCTTTCTAATGACCTTGTTACACTTCTAATGTTTTTATTTTGCCTATTAATTTTCTATTTTTACTTCTAGTCGTTTTCTTTTATCTATTTTAAGAGAGATTTCTTTAAAGTTTTATTACTACTCATATAAGTAGGAATACTATTTCTTGTTTTTTTAATATTAATATTCCCCTTTTTAACAATTTGTTTGTTTTCTTATTTTGTTTTTCCTCTTTGTTTTTCTGTGTCCTTGTTATCTGCTGTTAATATTGTCTCTTCACTATTTTGTTATTTTCATCTTACTTTTGTATTTATTTCTAGTCTCGTATTAATTACTAGTCTTGCATCCACCATACTGTTATAGCTACCAATGTCAAATGTGTTCAATACTAATAGGTTTGTATGTTATATTAACAATTAAAGGATAGAGACGTCTCTGTTCATATGATCATGTTGCAAATAACTATGTCAAAATGTAAATAGTGCAAGCTTTCATCTAAGGTCAATAAAATTTGAAAATGTCTGTTTTATATACAAATATTTTGAATCACAGAAATTGCTTTAAGTGTAAGTACGTGTCATGTTGTCACCGATACGTAAACGGAGTTTGAAGTGCTGGTTATTAGACGGTAAGATTGTAATCGAGAATAATGTTAAATACTTTTATATATAGTATTAGCTACGCTATTCCTTTACTGCTAAATCTACTGTATCATAAATCAACATTTGCTCTTTCATTATCTTACAGCCATTGCCTTTCATTTTTGATTATTATTTTTTATTTTTGAATTGTGGAATTCACCTATTAGTTTTCCTTCTTCGCTTTTTTATAATTTTTTTTTGTTGGTTTTATATATATTTTTATTTATATTACTATCTCTTTCCTAATTTTCTTGATATTAATATCAGTTTCCATTGTTGTTATTTTTATTTCTCTGTTTCAGTTCTTATTTTTACACGTTTGCTCCTTTTCTGTTTTAAAACTCCATTACGCTTATTTTACTTTTTTCTTTGTTTTTCGTTCTTGCACCCTTATATTTAAATTTCTTTTGTCTTCTAATTTTTATTTTGTCTTATCATTGATAATAAAGTTTGTCGTTTCTTATTTTTTTAAGTTTGTTGTTTATATTCTGTAATTTGGCATGTTTTATTTTTTAATTCTCTTAATGTTTTACTATTTATCTGAATTTCTAATTGCTATTCTATATACTCAATCATTTTTTTGACTAGCCTGGATCATTTTTCCTTGCATTCAAGCCTGGTATATTTTTTGCTTTTTCCACAATGGACATGGAAGTGAAAGTAAGTAGAAATAAATTTTTTAATACACTTTAAACTAAAAATATACGTCTGAAGTTACAATTTAATAACAGATACAGTGGCATTCTTGGTACAACTATCATAAAAATGTAGCGTAAAAATTATCCAGACATCGACACATAATGACGAAGAAGTGGACATTATGTACGAAGACATTGAAAAAGCCTTATCAAAAATGTAACCATGCTCTAGTAGTTGGTAACTTTAACGTAATAATAGGAAAAAAGTTATGAGAAAACGATCAGGAGAGAGAAATCAAAGAATGTATGCAATGAATACCTACGTTGTAAAACAACCTGAAAGGAAATGGACCTGGATGAGCTCAGACGGGAAAACCAGTAATGAAATAGACTACATCTTTCAGTCCACTAAAAATATTGTAAGAGACGCATTAGTATTTAAGTCATTTAACACCATAATCAACCACCGCTTCGTAAAAGCTAAAGTATAAATGAAATAACAAAACCAAAATAAATAAATATACTCCTAAAGAAAGAAAAAAGAATAATTCAAGAAACTGGACGAAAAACTAAAAGAGATGCAGAATTCCTCTAATGTTAATTAATTTTCCAAACGATTGACTGAGAAAATCAAAAAAACAGCGATCAAAATAGCAAAGAAAACTATCCTAACAAACAAAACAAATGATGGAAAGAAAAAGACGGCTATATAGAGAAAACAAACAGAATACAGCAGAATACCGGAAAATCAGAATAGAAACAAAAATAATGATACGTAAAGGTATAGACACAAATTACGAACAAGAAATAGAAAATGTAATAGAAAATAGCAAAAACATCAGATATTTAAGAAGAACTGAAAAAAGAAGAGAAATAATAACCCTAATAAACTCAAACAATTAAGAAACAAGGGACAGAGACAAAAGACAAAAATAGAAATAAGTAACCAAAAATTAGAAAACTCAGGAGACTAATAAGGCTAGGATGGGCAGCTTTCACAAAACTAAAGAAGATTCTAACAAACAAAAAGATACCTTTACACATGAGAAAGTTATATAACCAATGTATTTTGTCAATACTTAGATATGGCGTATAAACTTGAACATTTACCAAAGAAATGAACTTAGAACATTTTAGAGAGCTATAGAAAGGAGGATGCTAGGTTTATCATTGCAGGGCAAAAAAAGAAACGAATATGTAAGAAGTAAGGCCAAACTAATAGACATAGTAGACAGGGCCTCGTGTCTTAAGTGGGACTACGCAGGATACATCGTCCGGATGGAAGACCAAAGATGGACCAGCAAAGTGAAGAAATGGATGTTGTGGACTGGAAGGCGGTCGAGAGGAAGACCGATAGTAGCGTGAATAACCTGGACAATAACCGCTCAAAATCAAACAAAATTGAAAAAAACTAAGGGAGACCTATACTCAATACTAAAGGTTAAAGAAAAACAAGAAGATTTATTCCAAACTATTCTTAATTATCTTCAGTTCTTTTTTCATTTTAGTATTTTTATTTTTAGCTATTTTTTGAATTTTTATTCTTAGCTCTCTTATGTTTTTATGTGTTTCTCTTACTCTTTTCTTATTTGTAGCTATTTTGTAATTTTATCTTCTTTATTTTTGCTTCTTCGACTAGAATTAGTGCTGCCTTCATACTTATTTTAAAATTTTCTTGCTCACTTTTCCCTATTTCTTTTCTGATTATCCTCCATTGTATACTTTTCTTTTCTCTTCATCTTTGACTTTATTTGTATTTATTTATGCTATTTTAGTTATCGAATTTATATTATGATTTGTTTACGATCTTGGTGTTCCGCAGCCGACTGATTAAAAAATTATGCTACAAAGAGTGAGAATGTAATCATAACCTTTACAATTCTTAAAATATTTACAGTTAGATGACTACATCAAGCAATTCGAATTTTGTAATTCTATGCAATAAGCATTGGAGGAAAAGGAGGCAAAGTATCATTTAAATATTAGTTACTACAAATTTTTATCCTTTTATGAAACTTGTACTTCTGTAAAATCTCAAAAATAAATATGTGCGTTTTTTTTCCATTGAATATATTATACCTTAATATATTGCAACAGTGGTTGTTTTTTCAATTAAAAGAAGATTCTGACTACTTCATATACCAGCAAAATGGGACTTCATCTCACTGGTATGCTAAAGTGCGTCACTATCTGAATGAAGATCTCCAAATTTAATGTCTTGAGATTATTTTTTTTTGATGAAATATTAAAGAGAATATTGCAGACAGCATTGAGTAAAATTAAAAAACACATTACTGTTACAATCAGGTCCGTCAATGCGTCTTGAACAAATAGACGTGTAATGTGGAAGTAAAGGGCACAATTTGAACATTTGTTATGTTAGGATTAAAACTTACACAATATCTGGCACACTTTTTACAAAGTTTACTATTTTATGTTTAATTTTTTACTATAATAAGTCATTAAAAAAGTTGCCGGCTTTCGAAATTATAGATCAAAAATTTTTGAGATCATTTTAATATCATCTATTACGAGCTGCTTGAGAAGAGTTAGAGAATGAGTGCCGCTCTGTACTGCAGCATTTTACACCGAGTTCAGCGTAGTTTAGGTAATCGCCGACCAATCGTGTTTCTTCAAGATAATGCACGTCCACACATAGCAAGATCACAAAAATTTTTTGACGAGCTTGGCTGGGCGATTCTTGAGTATCCTCCGTATTCACCGGACTTGGCACCGAGCCATTTCTATCTCTTCCGTTCTCTAAAGCATCACTTTCGCAATAAAAAGTTCCGAAATTCGAACAAAATAGAAAACTCGCTCATTTCTTTTTTTTCGATATTCCGGTCTGTACATTGAAGCAGAGTGGACGTGTGCTGGCCAATTTTACCTGCGATATCGCCGCGCCGAGCCGCAGTCTTTAAGGTCAGGCGTATTTATTTATTTGTTTAACAATTTAATACCGTAAGTGAACAATAATTAATTTATACTTTTCTGTAATCACAATATCTACGCTGTATAAGCAGTTTAAACAAAAACATGCTACCAAGCGCCAGCGGCTCTAGCAATGCTCAACAAATATATCAGTATAATAATCAATTCCAAACAAATGGAGCACATGGTTTTCAGCAACAAATTCCATTCTTAACACACTCCCAGTATCCATTTAATCAACAAGCCCCCACGGAGTCTATCCAGCACCAAACATTCAATCCTCAGTATTTTCCCGCTAATCAGTTAACTGGCCAACCACAACTTCACATGCTTCAACAAGAAAAACCAATAGAACAAATATCGGTAGGCGATTCGAAAAGCGATGAGGAAGTCGAAAATAATCTTACCAACAGCTGGCAACTTGTTAAAAGCAACAAAAGAAGACGAGTAGAAAAACCAATTAGCAATAATAAATCAACCTCGGTACTATCCAATCGCTTCTCAACGTTATCACAAGGAGATGACGAAACCATGCAGACAAACATGCAACCTGAGCCTACAGCAATACCCAAACCGCTTCCTATTTCTGTTTACGGAGTCATCAACTATCAAAAAATGACAGAGGAATTTCTAGAAATCGCCGAAGAAGAACAGTATACAACAGAATGTTTATTAAATAATGTTGTTAAGGTTGACACAAAAGATCCCAATGTATATCGAAAATTTATTAGACACATGATGGATAAAAATATCATACATCATACATACCAAATGAAGCAAGATCGGCCTTACCGAGTAGTACTGAAACATATACATCATTCTACATCTATTGAAGAAATCAAACAAGCTCTAGCGGAAAAGGGACCCTGGGTGCGTAATATAATAAATTTATGACATAAAACAACAAAAGAGCCTCTTCCAACATTTTTTGTAGATCTTGAGCCCGCCGATAATAATAAAGAGATCTATAATATGCGGTATTTACACAATAAAAATATTCTATTTGAACCTCCAAGAACAACTCATGACATTGTCCAGTGCACTAGGTGTCAAAACTATAACCACACTAAAAAATACTGGAACAGGCCATATGCCTGTGTTAAATGCGAAGGGCAACATGACACCAAAATTTGCAAGAAGACTAGAGACACCGCCGCTACTTGCATACTATGTGGTGGAGCGCATCCGGCAAACTATAAAGGATGTAGTGTATATCAAGACCTCCAGAGAAAATATCAACCAAACAAACCTCCCCTAATAAAACCCACGTCCTCAAAATTCCCTCTCCTCCCAACTCAACAGAAAGCTCAAACTCCTTTAAACAACACAGCACCAACTTACAAGTCCCACTCACAGGTACTTAAAAATGACCCTTCAAATCCTTAAGACATAAATTTCTACCAATTTCTTAATGAGTTTAAGAATATCTTCAATCAATTATTACAACAGAATACCATGATTATAAATATGCTAACCAACGCCATAAATAAAGTAATACAATAATGGCTCAGTTTCTGCGAATTGCCTTATGGAATGCCAACGGTTTACAACAAAAAAAGCTAGAACTAGAAACATTCTTAAATTTACACCACATAGATATAATGTTACTTTTGAAACCCATTTTACCGCAATAAATCATTTCAAAATACCTTATTACTCTATATACCACACGGAACATCCCGACTAAACTGCCCATGGTGGCGCAGCAGTGCTAATTAGACCATTTATTACTTATCATGAACTTCCACAGTATAAAACTAATTTTTTGCAAGCTGAATCAATTCAAGTAGACAAATTGGCTATGCCATTAAATGTATCAGCTGCTTATTGTCCTCCAAGGCACAACATGACTAAACAAATGCTGCAACCCTTCTTTGAATCTATGGGACAAAGAATTTTGTAGGTGGCGACTACAACGCCGAACATATGCACTGGGACTCACGATTAATAACAACCAGAGGAAGGGAACTACTTAAGCTCATAAATGATATGAACTATAATTATCTTTCCACCGGTACTGCCACCTACTGGCCGACAGATCCTGACAAGTTCCCCGATCTGCTTGATTTCTATGTCATAAAAGGCCTATCCTCGAATTACTTAGACGTCATACCTAATTATGACATTATGTCAGATCATTCTCCAGTAATTGCAACTATCAGTGCCACAATAATATATAGAATACCAAAACCCTCGCTCTGTAATAGGAGAACCAATTGGGAGGAATTTAAAGAATACTTGAATGCAAACATGAATTTAAATGTACGACTACAAACTAACGAGGACCTAGAAAATGCCACAAAAGATTTTATCACTGTCATTCAAGAAGCAGGATGGAACTCTACACCAGTACCACAAAACCTAAAAACAAGCTCACCTAATATTCCGAGTGAAATAATGGAGTTGGTTAAAGAAAAGTGAAAGGCAAGAGCTAGGTGGCATCGTAGCCAAAACATAAATAATCAAAGAATATTCAATCAGCTAGATAATAAATTAAAAAGAACGTTAGCAAAAATTAGAAATGAAACTTTTCAGATGTATATTAACTCATTATCCGCACAATACACTACAATATGGAAAGCTGCTAAGGGCCTCAAGCGACCTACACCGCATATTCCTCCACTACAAGATCCCACGGGAACATGGAAGAGAACTGACAGGGAAAAAGCAGATGTTTTTGCACAACACTTAGAGACCGTCTTTACTCCAAACTCGGAAGAAACTGACGATAAAGTTAAAGAATGTCTTAGTACTCCATTGCAAATGTCACTCCCTATTCGTAAATTCGCAATTAATAAAATTCGAGAAAAAATTAGATACGACCTGATGACAGCCATATTACTAAAACAACTACCAGATAATGGCTTCCAGTTTCTCCGAATATTATTCAATGGAATCTTACGTCTTACATACTGGCCAATGATATTAAAGTTTGCCCAGATTATTCTTATACCTAAACCTGGCAAGTCCCCAAACGCAATTCAATCCTATCGCCCTATCAGCCTCCTCCCTTTAATATCAAAGTTGCTGGAGAAGCTTATTTACAAAAGAATCCGGGAAAATGAACTAGAAGTCGATTGAATCCCAAATCATTCCGCCATCAACATACTACGGTACAACAGTGTCACCGCATAATAAATACAATACAAACAGCGATAGAAGACAAAAAATACTGTTTAGCGATATTTTTGGACGTCAGCCAGGCCTTCGATAAGGTCTGGCACAGAGGATTGTTATACAAGGTTAAAAAGCAGTTTCCCCATCAATATTTCTTGCTGTTCCAATCCTACCTAGAAAATCGCTTCTTTCAAACAAGAATTGGGCAAGAGACTTCCGATATAAAATCAATCCAAGCAGGGGTGCCGCAAGGACGCGTTTTGGGTCTGCTCCTGCACTTATTATACACATATGACATACCCACTACGAACTATAGTGACATAGGAACCTTTGCTGGCGACACGGCAATTATTGCTTGTAACGAATATCCAATAATAGCATCTATAAAAACCCAAGAACATATAGATTTAATAGATGAATGGCTTACGAAATGGAGAATTAAAGTTAATGAAAAAGTTTTTCAATAACCTATTATACATTTTTAGATTCAGATGAATTGTTTTTAATAACCTTTTATTGAAATATTTCTTTAGAGAAGGTGGCCAAAATACAACATTTCTTTCGTTTTTTCTAATAAATTAACCTACACATTATTGTACTATTGATAATATATGAAGTTATTGGAACTGAAAATAAGAAAATATAAAGGGTCGGCCAATAGGGACGCAGGAAAGTACGTTAATTTGATACAAACGCTACTTTTTTGTCAACCCAACGTCATTTTTTTTAGTTTATAGTTTGCAATTTTTTGCTATGGAGTCATATTCGATTGAAGACTGCGTTAAAGCTATTAAATAACACCACAAAAATGGTAAAAAAATAAAAAACACCTATCGAGCTCTCCTCGATTATTTCGGTCGTCCTAACCATCCAAATAAGACCACTATTGATCATTTGGTTCGATTGGTGATATGTCAAAGAGTGAACGACCTAAAAGTGTTCGTACGCCAGCAAATGTAACTGCGGTGAAGGAGATTGTAAAAAAGAACCCAAAACTCTCAATAACTCGTCGTCGTCAGAATTGGGCATTTCAGAGATCAGTTTACGCCGTATTATACACAAAAATTTGATTTTACGCGCTTACAAGATCCAATTGATTTGAAAACTTAAGCCAGTTGACTATTTCAACCGACGTGTGTTCTCTGATTGGCTTCTCCAACATCGTGCAATTGATCCGAATTTTTCATCGAAAATCATCTTTAGCGATGAGGCGCATTTCACATTCAATGGGACGGTAAACAAGCAAAACTGTCGCACTTGAGCCAATGAGAGTCTTCAAAAAGTGACTGTTTGCTGTGCTCTGTCGTCAAAAGATGTCATTGGGCCATTTTTTTTTTTCAAAAATGAGAATGGAAATGCGATTACTGTGAATTCTGAACGACACCGCAGAATGATTAATGACTATTTCTTTTCAAAACTTAATCAAACTGACATAAATTATGTTTATTTTCAACAAGACGACGCAATATGCCACACAACACGTACAAATATTGAATTATTACAGTCGGAGATCGATGAACTTTTAATTTCTAGAAATGGAAATTTCAATTGGCCTGCTCGTTCGTGCAATTTGACGCCTTTAGATTTTTTGTGAGAATATATGAAAAGTAAATTCTACGTTAATTTGGTACACTTTGGCATAATCAAAGGAATCCTATCGAATAATAGAAGACCAATCTTGCTCCGATCTTTCATTGGACCATTCTTCTATAGTAATTACATTATGTACCAATAATAATAACTAATAATAGATAATAAACATACAGACCGGAATAAATCTTATAATATAATTGTCTTATCTCCCTAACTTTCTTTCTTTCTTTCTTTCTAAACTTATAATTCTATCTCCTCCTAGACGTTTCAAGCGATTTCCTTGAAACTTGCACACCACATTCACAACTATATTTGCTAATTCGGCGCAAAAAATCAGCCTTATAACTTTAACCGTTTTTGAATTATTTAATTATTTTTATTATTGTATTGTATAGATGTCACACCTGTGACAGATAAAACATTTTTTTTTGAAAAACAGCGCCATCTGTTGGACGTAAAAGCAAAGCCACAACAACGCGTGGCCGGGTACAGCTATTTTAGAATAAAAACAAACATTCTGTTACTGTTGCCAACATTAATCTAGAGAAAAATTAAAAATTACTGCAAATGAACGTAAAACGTAAAAATTACGGGAGTGCATTATGAACGAGCGCATAAGCTTTGCATTAATTCAACTTTACGTATTACGTATTTCCTATGGGCGGCTTATGCTTACGTCCACCATGAATGGGCGTTAAATTGTTCCATGTTTCTGATCCAGAGAAAAAGCCGGTCTAATTAAAATTTATACGTTCGCACCTTGCAAAAATTTGAGGGAAGGCGGGTGAAAAATTGTCAGTCTAGGACGCCAAAAATATCTTTTGGCGGGCAACTCCTAGTTTATAATAATACTCCAGAGCAAGTTGGATTTAAAAATCACTCTGAAAGCGAATATTGACATAGATAATCCAGTAAATCACCTCAACCAAGCCATCCAAGTTGCCGTTTGGGAAGCAACACTTGTATAGAAAGCTAAATATAAAATACAATAATTTCCTAAACTAATTAAAAACAAAATATTAGAGAAAAGAAGAAGAAAGAAAACATGGCATAGAATCAGAGTACCTAAAGACAAATAGCGTTTTAATCTAGTTGTAAATTAACTTAAAAGTTTATTAAATAACTATAAAAACGGAGCTCTACAAAATTACCTCAAAAATCTTTTTACTACAGAAACAACTTGTAAAACTAAACACGTCAAACCTCCCAACTCTACCATCTGTACAGATAATGGGGATTGGGCCAAAAGCAACAAGTATAAGGTCAAATCATTTGCTCTCCATCTTTCTAAAGTCTTTTAACCTAATTTTGTAGTTAACAATTGTAATAGGAAATAAAAGTGAAAAATCATCTAGAAACCTCCTATCATCTTTACCTTGCCACTATGAATAGACGTCAATTGCATCAATGAAATGGTGTCAAATATTTAGGTATGTACCTTGATCTGAAACAGATCTGGAAAAATCACATATTCACAAAACGTAAACAGCTCAGATTAAAATTAAACATGTACTGACTAATTGAACCCAAAACAAAATTATCACTTGACTGTATAAGGATCCATATGTAGCTATGGACTCCAATTTTGGGGATTTACCATCGAAATTCTGAAAAAATTTCAAATTTTAGAGAAGAAATAACTATTATAAGTAAGTAAGTGAACAACTCTAACAATCTGGCGAAGAACTTGATGGACCAACCTAATATAAAAAGACTCAAGAAATAATCTCCTTACAGTCTCAATCAGATTTTAAATTTGGTGAAATTTATAGGAAACTTTTAATAATCATTTATCCTATATGTTAATAATTATTTATCATATAATTTACGTATTGTAATTTATTTTACAGATTGTAAATTAATTTAGAAAGTTAAAATAAAAAATGATATAACAACTGCTTCAGTGTGATCGGGAAATAGAGACGAAAATAGTAAAACATTTTTTGACTTTAGAACATTATTTATGTGTACATAGACAGTGGACCTAGTAATATATCCACAATAGTCATTACAAAATATGCAAGAGACATCTTTTAAAAATGATTTGCTACTTTGCCATTACGTGGACTAAATTATTTAGTTTTTCAAAACTGAGGTCTTATGGCATTGCTTTAATTTATATGTTAGATTTCCGTTTTTCGGTATTTATTTTTTTATTTATTAAATTTGCAATAGAATAATATTTCTATTAATGTGAAAACTCGCAAATGCTCAAAACTGGCAGTTATTTCAGTAGTCTCCAATCTTAAAATTTTTTTCTAAATTAGACTAATTAAACAATTGTTGGTATAAGCTAATTTTCACTTGTTTTCTATAGTGGATTATAAAGCTTTCTATAAATTTTTATTAAGAGATTGTAAAAATGCCATCCTTCGTTGTTTCATTTGGTGTATCTAAATAGTGTACCTAAATTAGCATAGCGCTGAGAACGCCTCAACTAAACAAGAAGCTTTGATTAGATTTTCTTTACATTTAACACAAACACAACTCATGAATTTTCCACATGTTTGATAATGTGTTATGTTTTGTTGCATCTATCAACTGGAACACCCGACAGCAATTGATCGTTTCCGTTTTCTTCTAGAAAAGATGAGCACAGACAAAATAAACTAGTCACTAGTGTTCTCGAATATAATGAAGATAACTAATAAACAGGGGATAAGGGGTGTACCTACATCTGCGCGCCCAAACGTAACCTCATATGCCTCCAGCTAGATAAGGAACGAGGCTCTGACGACCAAATATTGCTGGTATAACCATATCTTATATTTTGTAATCATAATTATGATAAAGTGAAGGAGGAAATGCCATCACCGGTACACTAAAACATACATTGGACATCATGCGGAAGGCAAGGGAAAACCACCCCATAGAAAATTTTCCAGGAAAGCAACAAACCTAATAAATATGGATGTCTTCAATAGTTAATAAGTTTGAAGGTAAAACTGTCCCCCATTCGGATCTCTGGGAGGGGACAACTAATGAAAGAGATTCAACAAACAACGTACATAAACATCAGCAAAGTAGGAACCTGGAATATCAGATCACTACTAAAGTGTGGGAAACTAGGAAACATTAAGTTAGAAATGAAAAGGCTTAAAATTGGAATTTTAGGTCTTTGTAAAATGAGATGACCACAAGCAGAAGATTTTTGGAGTGATGGCTACAGAATAGTGCACACAGGAAAAAAAGGGTAACTGGATATTGGTAATACAACAAAAGAACAATAATGATAAAGGTGCGTACTAAACCAGAGCATACCATCATTGCACAAGTGTACATGCGGACATAACGATCAAGAAGTAGAAGATATGCATGAATCCATAAGTAACATGATTAAGAAAGTAAAAGGAAATGAAAACATTATTATAGGAGACTTTAATGCTGTAGTAGGAAAAGGATTAAAAGAAAAAGTAGTAGGAAAAATCGGCATAGGAAAACGCAACGGAAAAGTATCGGGGTTGGTCGAGTTTTGCGATAGACATAAATTAGTACTAATGAATACAGTATTTCAACATCATCCTAAAAAACGATATGGACAAAGCCTGGAGAAACAGGAAGATATCAGATAGACTTTATTTTAGTAAAACAACGTTTTCGAAATCAGGTTAAAGAATGCAGAACCTACCCCACTACCGATGCATATCACAACTTGATAATAATGAAACATAAACTGACTTACAAGAAGCTGAAGAAAAACAAATCTTACAGGTGATATATAAATGGGCTTAAGACTGTAGAAAACCAGTTAGAATACTCAGGGAAAGTTGATATAGAAATAAAGCAGATAATGAGATAGAAGATAGAGAACATTAAAAAAGAAATTATTAAAACAGCCGATGCCATAGTACAGCAAAAGAACCCACCAGTACGGAAGCCCTAGATCACAAATCAAGTTATCGACCTAATAGAAGAAAGAAAGAAGTATAAGGGCGCTAAAACAGGGGGAGGTAATACAAAATATCGGAAAATTAGAAATAGCAACAACAGAGAAGCCATACTAGCTAAAGAACAATATATAAAAGAAAATGTGAGGCTGTTAAGAAATATCTCAGAACAAATTAAGCATATAAAAAAGTCAAATTTTTTTCCAGGGAACAAAACTCAAAACAAAGGAAATAAGAGATAGTAAGGGTAATATGTTGTTAGCTGAAGGAGAAGTTGCCGATAGATGGAAAGAATATGTAGGAAAAAACAGCATGCAAAGAATGGAGGACGAAGCAGTAGATAAATAAACAACTACACAAGGATACATTCTAAGAGAAGAATTTAATAAAGCACTAGAAGAACTGAAGTCAAACAAGAGCCCTGGAGTGGATAACATTTACGCAGAATTCTTAAAATCCATAAGCGACTCCGCGAAATATAAGTTATATAAACTAACGTCAGAGATTTATGAGACAGAAATACTTCCCTACGAATTTTACAACCACAAAAATAATACCAATACCAAAAAAAATCAGCATCAACGGAATGTGCAGATCACCGTGCGATAAGTTGACAACACATGAATCAAAAATTTTAACAAAAATAATTTATAGAATAATATATAGGAATATTGATGAGAATTTGACTGAAGACCAATTTTGATTCCCCAAAAATATAGGAACAAGAGAGGTAATCCTTGCACTATGACTAATAAGTAAAAAAAAGAATAGGGGAAGATAAAAACTTCATAGCCTTTATTGATTTACAAAAGGCCTTTGACTATGTAAACTGGGAAATCATGTTTACAGCACTAAAAAAGATAGAAATAAAACATAAAGACCAAAGGATCCTGAAACAACCATATGATAATCAAATTACAACAATAACACAAGGGGATGAAATTAGACCAGCCAAAATAGAAAAAGGTGCGAGGCAAAGATGTGTTCTCTCGCCGGTGTTTTTTAACATTTTTTTTTTATTTTACCATATAGAGCTTATAAATATTGGCCTAAATGAGACACGACTACAAGTTAATAAATTAACATGCAAAAAGAGACTAGAAGCGCGCGAACAGTGGTGTTATAGAAGAGCTTTAACGATTAGCTATCTCGATAAAATAACAAATGAGGAAGTACTGAGAAGGATCGGACAGGAAAAGTGTTCGTGGAAGAACATACATAAACGAAGGAGCACAGCAATGCAACACATAATAAGGATGGGAGGACTATTAACCACAATTATTGAAGGGCGCATAGAAAAAAAGCTTGTGGCAGACCATGGATGGAATATATTAAACAAATAATGGAAGACACGTATAGATCTATGAAAAATAAATGTATGAATAATAAGGAATGAAAAGCTGCGACAAACCAATTGAAAAGCTGAAGACATAGAGAGAGAATTAATGAACGACCCTCCACTAAAGTAGTAATGTTATTCTTTTTTTAACCATCGGTTGAAGTTTACTTTCGATGACTGATTAATAGGTGTCATGAAAGTTAAAGATCCTATAAAGTGAAAATTGTATAAGGTATATTCTTTGTCTACGTAGATTTCAAAACTTTTAAACATTTTACTTCTTGCGACCGATTGGTTCTCTGACTTAAAACAAACATTATGAGGATGCAAGAAGCCATTTAAGTAACTACGTCCTGCAATATGTCTCTTAAACTAATACGTTATTTTTTTCCTCCTAGGTATATACTTTTTTGGAAATAGCTTTTAAGTTTTTCTTAGTAATAGCTTTTGAGCTACACCTTTCTTTTTGTATTGGTAAGAACTTTATTCTGTTTTTTAAGTCAATTTTATTCCTATTATCTAGCTCTTCTGGCTCTAATATTTTGCAGACGTTTTCCTTATGTTTTCATAATTATTGTTTGATATATTTTTTCTATTAAATTGTAATATAACTCTTTAATAATGAGCTTGGTTTAAGAAAGCAATGTTTTTCTTTAAAAAAATTCGATCTTAAAGTAACAATTCCATACCACATTGATGTCAATCCTGCTGAAGCTCACTATAAAAATTTAGTTGACAATATGATTGAAGTTTAGAAATCATTTGCAATAGTACGCAATCAGTAACAAAGTGTGTTACAATTACAACATGTTTGGCTTCGATAGACATTTCATATAAACAAAACTTATTATGATGTCGCTGACAATGAAATGTTTCAGTTTGAATGTTATTAAGCATGTCGCGGCTCCATAAAACTCTGTGTTATGTGCTTGTCGGTTAAGGTATGTGATATGCAATGGTAAACAAACATTTTTCACTTGAAGATTGTGTAGATATGAATTGCTGGTGCTGGAATGTTCAAACACTTTCTTATTAAACAATAGGTCGGTTTCTGTTGAACGATGTTCAGAAAGAAATTGGTTCTCTGAATATCGTGGTACCGTATGATAAGATACATTAACTTCCAACCCAAGAGCCATTTCTTGCAAATGCAATTAACCGTTAACAATCGCTGGGTATTTCGTTTTTAAGCAAGATGATATAACAAGTTTTTTTTATCGCTAACACCTAAAAGTCGTACGACCGGCTACAGCGTAAGTTAAAAATTGTCTTAACACCCTTAAATTTGGCACAACGTGTAATCATGGCTTGCATCATGTTTTTCTATTGTCATATTTCAACCAATTCCTCTATTGCCACCTATTGATTGTTAAAAGAAACTATTGTTAATTAAGAGTAATAAAAATGTGTAGTCTGTTCTAATAATAAAGTTTAGGAGAAAGTTTGCCACCTTAGATAATAAGGCCTAGAAGAAACTTGCTTAATAAACTATTTAGATCAATTAAATAGGATAAAATTGAAACTTTAGCAGAAGGAGTTACATTACCTAATCTTGTGCACCAGTATCCAAACATTATATAACTGGTGTCAGAAAGTAAAGTTTTACAATGTAAACGAATTTGAAAAGATTTTGAAATTGAATATTACGAAAGATCTAAAATTCTTTGTTAATAGTCTTCATTCTTCTACAGTCTGAAATCTCTTTCACTAGTCGGAGTCTAAAATGAAATTATTAGTAACTGTAGAAGGACGTTCCTTCTGATCTGATAATAGCAGTCGCAGAACGAATTTTTCCGCGACGCTTTATGTCAAAATTTTATAAATTTAAGTTTTTAGAATCCCTAGTTCTTAGATGGCCGATTTTTTTTTGTTGTAGCTTATACGTTTCCACATTCTCCAGTGTGCTGTTTCTTCCTAGTTTTTCAGAAGTGAATTATATTTAACAGATTCTTTCCAGTTTCTTGGAGGTAGCGCCTTTGATGTTCTTATTCTTTTCTTAATGGCGTCATCCACAGTTTGCTTGTGTTATATAGTATCCGTACTATGGGCTTGTGTTTAGAAACGGTGTACGTTTTTGAATCGAGCAGTTAGACCATCTCCTTTGTGTAGTCCTGTTCAGTATGACTGCGGCATTGCAACAAGTCGAATTATGTCAGCATCTAGTCCGATTACTTCAGCAACGAACACGGTGATGTCAACAACGGTTTCTCACCACCATCCCACAACAAGCCTACGAGTATACCAAATAGAGTCACCAGGACAGTAACCTGATTTTTAGATTTTCTTCTGAAGATGTCCGTTGTAACTGTGGACGAAACGTCAAGAGTTTCCAAACTCTAACCACGGCCTAACAACCCGAGAACAGACAACACAAAGCATCAAGTTTGACTTTGCAAAGAATTTTTAACCACGCTCACCTTCAAAGTAAACACCTTGGGACCTTACACACTTTAGACGTGGCGATTTAAAAGACCTCTGTTGGGCTTTTGCTTCCAGATTCTATTGTTTGTGTATTATTTGGTGAGGAAATCAAATGCAGCATAGTTTCAAACTTATTGGTTTATTAAGTGAGAGTATCTTGTAAGAAATAATTTTGCCTTTTAATATAATATTATTTAACAATTGTTTTGATATTAGTACCACGTAAAGGTATGGAGAAATCTCACAAACACAATTTACCATTATATGTGGTCTTTATTAATTTCTAAAAGGCCTTCGACACAGTCGAAACCTGTGCCCCGATAAACGCTATGAGAAGATGCAGAATTGATCATAGGCATATAGAAGTAATCAGACCCCATCTTAATAAAAAGGGGTATTAGACAAGAAGATACAATCTCTCCGAAACTTTTCACAAACCTATTGGAAGACGTTTCTAAGTCACTCAATTGGAAAACTCAGGGGCTAAACATAAACGGAGTACGGCTATCAAATTTAAGGTTTGCGGGTGATGTAATAGTGTTAGCCAATAACATGCAAGAAATAGAAAATTCAATTATGGGATTGCAGAACGCTACACAAAAAGTTGGATTGGGGATAAATGTAAGACGAAAATTATAACAATTCGTAATGACACAACACAACACCAATATAACTGAATAACAATAATATACCTTGGGCAATTACTATGATCGAAAACTCTCAAAAAGAAGAATTAAACGGGAGAATAAGATTGATCGACGTACTCAAGTCAAAACTCCCACAAAACTTAAAAACGAGAATGCATCCTTCCCATACTGATCTATGCAGCAGAGACATGGTCATTCACAGAAACGGATCTGGAAAAGCTGACGATGGCACTGAGATGTATGGATAGACCTAAACTTAGAATAAAATTACAAGATAGGATAACTAATGTGCGGATTAGAAACAAAACAAATTGAAGATGTGGTGTCTCGCATCACCAAACTGAAGTGGTAGTGGGATGGACATCTAATGAGGATACAGGATAACAGATGGAGCAAACGGGTGCCATAGTGGAGGCCGATAACAAAAAAAAAAGTTTACGGAGAAGACTCAGTACACGCTGGAGAGACGACATCGACAAAATCGCCAGAATACAGTGGATGGGAGATATCGTGAAAAATGGAAGCAATTAGGGAAAGCGTTTGTCCAACGATAAAACATTAAACGTTGATTTATGATGATGATGATGAAAGGTATCAAAATAATATTTTATCCCAGACCTGAGCGTTAGTTCTCTAAGTCCCTAAACAAATACTTTACGGAAGTTTAGAGTTGAGATAATTCATAAACATAGCTCTTTAAATTGTACGGGATTTTTGGTATCTATTTTTTACTAAACATACAACTCAAATGCAAAAACTTTTTAGAGGTTATTTTGACCTTAGCTAGTGTTCTAAGTTGCATCCTTGTTTTCTTTAGTTTCTTGCTAGCACTGTCGTAGTTCTGTGCTCTACAGTTATTTAAATCAAGTCCTACAAAATCTACGTTGATATTACAGTATTACTTGGTCTGTCTGCGATACATCTAATGTTGAGTCTACAGTTATAGAATAATACTTGGCAACCTCTTGTTCATCTCGTATTAACTTGGTCCGCTAACTGTATTAACAAATTCATTGAGAGTTCTACTTGATAAAAGAATGAGAAAACCCTCTCCTTTGATTTACAAATTTTGTGTTCGACCATAAAAGGATTGAATTTTGAAAACAACTCTCCACATCTAAGAAAATTGCCATTACTTACAGAGCCTAAGATTTCATTATCGCTACAGGAAGTTAAAAATTTTACAATTTCAACAACTCTTAAAAAAACATTTCGCCAATTCAAAGCTTTTTCCTGGTATTATATAATAATCGTTTATTCTATGGTTATTTTTCCATTCATCAAATCCTTAGTGGCTAGGAACATCGCTCCTCCATAGAGTTTGTACCCTATACTCACTCGCTTGATTTTGAATAAACCCATCAATTTCGCTTGATACGTTCTTCATTCAATAATATTCTACAATCTTTTTTGAGTGACAAACTGCATTTTAAATTTTTTATAGTCAGACTCAGTCGTTGTTTTGTTGAATGCCATTATAGACCACTAACTCATGAAGTTCATCACTTACTCAATACAATTCCGAGTCATAGAGTAACATTATTGTGTTTACTTTTTTGAGAATATTTTCAAGCCCTGTGAGCCTTTTGCAGCGGTATATTTGATACACTACAATTTGGGCTTGAAATTACTGAACTCGATGACGACTATTGTAATTGTTGCACACTACCTGAGAAAAAAATTATCTAGTTTTGACATTTTCTTAATCACAGTATGTCCTTTGAAACATTTTCTGAATTCTGCTCCACTTGGTTTTATCCACTCATTTTTGGGACTTACACTAAATGAAATGTGAATTATGATTCAATTACAACTAAATTTTATTCACAAGGGCTGCACAATAATTGTAATTTATAATACTATTAACGATAAACGGTTACTATGACAATTTTAATTCTTTTTGTACCATTGTTGTTCACTGTACGACTTCTCCTATTCGACTGTCGCGAATGCTCATCTGCTCAGCGCTGTTCTAGAATGAATCAGAAGGTTCTAAAATTTCATTTGAAGCTTGGCTCTAGAAATGACGTAGATGGTGATAGATCGTCCTGAAAAGTTTTTCAATAATTTCTTTGTGATATCTATTTTGTTACAATAGAAAGCTTCTTAAAGCTATCTGTATACTCACGCTTATCTTCAACAGTATTCTGCGTACAGGATACTTTCCGTTACAATGGAAAATTGCTCAAATAATACTTATCCCCAAACCTCGAAACCCCATCAACGAGCCCAATTCATACAGACCTATTAGTCTGTTACCGCTATTCTCAAAGCTTTTTGAAAAATTATTTCTGAACAAGCTCACCCCCATCCTGGACGACGAAAACCTAATACCTGATCACCAGTTTGGTTTTAGGAGTCACCACTCCACAATACAACAGGTACACAGGGTAGTTGAACACATTAACCAAGCATTCGAAAACAAGAACTATTGTGCGGCCGTCTTTCTTGATATCAGCCAGGCCTTCGATAAGGTCTGGCATGAAGGCCTACTCTTTAAGCTAAAGCTGATGTTACCCTACACTTACTACCAAATCATAAAATCATACCTCGAAGTTAGAAATTTCCAAGTGAAATTCGGAGAAGCACTATCAATTCTCCATCCCATCACATCAGGCGTTCCGCAAGGTAGTGTCCTAGGTCCGGTCTTATACGTTCTATACACTGCAGACCTCCCTACGAATGCTAACAATTTGATCGCAACCTATGCTGATGATACAGCGCTTCTCTCCTCTCACACCGACCCTATTACAGCCGCTAGTAATCTACAGCAAAACTTAGACGCAGTAACCGACTGGTTCTAAAAATGGCGATTCAAAATCAACTCTAAAAAGTCACTACAAATCACGTTCACTAAACGTAGAGGAATCGTCCCTGATGTGATAATGGACGGCCGAGTTCTACCCCGTACCGACAGTGTGAAATATCTTGGGATGCATTTAGACAAAGGCCTGACCTGGAAAACTCATATATGGACTAAGAGAAAACACCTGAATCTTAAACTCAAGAGTTACTACTGGCTCTTAGGTCGCAACTCCAAACTCTCTCTGAGTAATAAATTATTAATCTACAAAAGTATACTGAAACCAATTTGGAGCTACGGTATCCAGTTGTGGGGTACCGCCTCACATTCCAATATCGAAATTCTGGAACGCTTTCAGTCGAAGACCTTACGCACCATCACTAACGCCCCCTACTACATACCCAACACGGAAATACGGAAAGACCTAAAAATGACGTCAGTGAAAGAAGAAATCACCAAGTTTAGTGAAAAATATCTCTTGCGACTAGAATCTCATCCTAACCCACTAGTGACAGAACTAATTGATGAAAGTGAACAAGTGCGCAGACTCAAACGTTTCAAGCCGTCAGATCTTCCTAATCGTTTTAGACAGATATAATATCCCTACTACTTACTTATTATTAGTTATTAATTGTTGAAAGTAATTTCATTTGAGGAACGTCAAAGGGCGTTACCTCCCACGTAATTTACACTGCTATGTATTTCCATTATAGTAATATGATTTGCTTATTGCTAATGTAGCAGATTGCAAATAAATACCAACTGTTAAAAAAAAAGAAAGCTTCTTAAAAACATATTGTATGTTGATGAAGGAGTAATATATAATGATGATACTCGAGTTGTTAAGCCGTAGTCGGAGTTCGGAAACTCTTGACGTTTTGTCCACAACTGCAACGGACATCATTTTTTAAAAATCAAGTAACTGTTTCGTACGTTTTCGCTTTTACACTTGTGCGAGTATGGTAGGGATGGTGTTGGGCATCACCAGGATGGTAGATAACGTAATCAGGTTAGGTGCTAACGTCAATCAGGTCGTTGTAGGTAACATTTCGCCATTTTATGACGTCACTTTCACTGTATTGCGGTCTATTTCTTGTCTCTTAAGAGCGATAAATCAAGATTTAGATAGATTTCTGTTAAAATTATTTTTATATTTATAAATCTTCACCGCCTCAGTATATAGTTTCGGATAATAGTTCCTACAGTTGGATAAAAGTTGTGTTTGCCCGAATTCTATTTCGTGGTCAGGCTTTTCCAAAATCATGTTCAGCAACTGTTGATTTTTCTATTCCTCGCTAATGTATCAGCTTGTCTCCAGTTTAAGTTCTTTTCCTGTAGTATTTTGCCCAATGCGTCGTTCCAAGTTCTCTTTGGTCTCCCCCTGTCTTTTTTCTTATTGACACCCATTTTCCATATTTTCTTTACTGTCCTGTTTTCATCCATTCTGATGAGATGACCCCACCACCTTAAATGTCTCTTTTCAATTTTATTTACCAGTGAGTTCACTTTAAACCACCCACGAATTGTGTCGTTGCTAATTCTATCTCTCTTCTAACCCCTGCTGCTGCTCATAGATATTTCATTTCACTGACCCGTAACCTACTCTTAACTGTCATCTAATACCGACGTTTTACTACTTTAAGTTATGATAGGCGTAAACACACTATTAAATATTTTAACTTTAGTTTTCATGCTGACTTCCTTTTTTCTAATAAACGTTTTGTTGAGAGCGTAGAGTTCATTTGCTGCTTTCATTCTTGCATTAATTTCTGGTTCCAAATGTCTTTGTGCGTTAATTATCGATCCCAAATATTTAAAATTGTTATTTGTTGTATTGCACTATTATTAATACAAATAGTTGCTGTTTGTTTCAGTTTACTTATAATCATAACTTCAGTTTTACCTAGATTTATTTGCATACCGTATTCATTTATTGCCTTATTCCAGCTTGTTATATTTCTTTGTAGATCATTTTCTGTGTTTGCTAGTATCACTAAATCATCGGAATAAATCATTTCTTTAATCACAACTGGTCGCAATTGTCTTACCCCTACTCTGTCTCCACTTACTTCCCGTTCACATTTTTTTGAGATTTCATCCATCAAAGTAATAAACAGCAAAGAACTCAAAACACCACCCTGTCGTACCCCTTTGCTAGTTATGAACTCCTTAGATACCCATTTATTTGTTCTTGTTACATTTCTTGTAACTTTGTAGATACTCTTAATAGCTCCCAATAACGCCGCGTTGACATTTTTTTCCCGAGACCTACCATATTTTCTCCCTTGGGTTCACAAAGCAAAGAAATAAATTATTATTATGTGCAAGTGTCTTTTCAGCTAATTGTCTCAGACTGAATATTAAGTCTGTGGTGTCTTTCACTGGTCTGAACTCAGCTTGGTTGTCGTCGAGTGTAGTCTCAACTATTGATCTTAGTCTTTCCTCCAATATTACTTCATATACTTTACTTACTACCCCTATTATGGAGATTCCTCTGTAGTTAGTACACTTTCTGGGATTCCCTTTATTACAGATTGGCAATATTGCTGCCACCGTCCAGTTCCTAGGGATTTTTCCTGTATACCAGGCTATATTCAATAGTTTTTTCCATTTTTCCATACATTTGATCATTTCAGCCCAGATGTTGTCTTGCCCCGCAGCTTTCCCATTCTTTAATTTCCTCACTGTGTTTTCAACTTCCTTAACTGTTAGATATTCTGGTTTGCCGATATTTCCAGTGTTTACGAAATTTTGGCTATATATCTCACCGTCCCCAGAGAGTATGAAATATTCACGCCATCTATCCATAATTTGTTTGTCTGTAGCTAAGGCTTTACCTTCCTTATCTTCTATCCATTTCAAACCGTTACCTTTGTCCTTTCTTAGATTTTTAACATTCTATACAGTAGCTTCGCATTTTCCTTACTTTTTCCTATTTATTTCCAAATTCTTTCCAGGTATCCCTCTTTGCTTGCAGTACCAGATCTTTTCGTTTTTTCTAGGTTTCTTGTACCTTATGTATTTCTGTTTCGTTCTATTATTAAGATATTCTTTCCAGGTATATTTCTTCTTTTATTTTATGGTTCCACCACGCAATGTATTTTTTTTTCTACCATGATTTACGACATACACTTCCTCAACCACTTAGCAGATGTTCTTCTAGATCGTCAAGGTTTTTCCAATTTATGATCCTGAGCTGCTCTTCTAATTTTTTACTGTACCTGTGTTTGGTATTTCCGTCTTGTAGCTTGTGGTTGTACAAATGTGCGGTTTTCTGGGACTATCATTTTAATTAACTTTGCGTTGGCTGTCATTCTCACCTCAACCAAGTAATGGGCACTGCTGATTTCCCGATCTCAATCCTGTTGACATAAGTTAAAAAAGCTTTGCCTACTGTGGCCGATTTCGGTTGTGTTTTTCGTGCGTATTTGTTAGGTTTAGTTGCTCTATGAATCTCCGTTCTCGAGTAGACATTTCCTTGCAAGGCTTGTCTCAAAACTGTAGTTGACATATACGTCGTACTCGGCCTACCAATATTTTCACAACCGTTTTTTTTTTTGACTGCTTATGAAGGTATCGGTTCATATGCGTGGGTTTTCTGTATACGTGTTGTAAATAACCATTCTCCGATTTCAATACCTGTACGTCTAAGAAAGCAATCCTATCTTCCGATTCCAGTTCCATGGTAAACTGTATGCTTGAGTGTATAGAATCCAAGTATTTAAGAGATTATGGTAGGTTCTCCTTTCCGTGTCTTCATATTACAAACGTGCCATCGACGTATCTTAGCCATATCGCGGGTTTTAATGGTGCTGTATTGATGGCGATCTCTTCGAATTTTTCCATGTAGTAATTGGCGATTACAGGGCTAAGTGAGCTACCCCTTGCTATACTGTCTTTTTGTTGATAATATACGCTCTGCCAAACAAAGTAACTGGACATAAGGCACTGCTGAAATAGCTGTAAGATATCGTTAGGAAAAATGTTCTTCAAGTGATCCAAGACGTTTTAAATCGGCACTTTGGTGAACAGGAATGTTACACCGAAATTATATGTCTTGATGTAACTGCTGGTAAGTCCAATGTACGGTTGTAACAGACTGGATAAGTATTTAGTCAGCTTGTGTGTAGGGCCACCGACGGCACTGACAATGACTCGCAGTGGTACATTGTCTTTGTGTATTTTGGAGAGAGAACCAACCACAAGATGCACCATAATACTGACCGCAAAAACCTTCGCATTTATTTGAGTTGTAAGTTATAACCTATTCAAAGTATTTCTGAGCCCACTTTTTCGTTTAGTTAACTTATGAATTTGTGTTCCACAAATTCTGGCGCCTCAGAATGGAGCTTACTCAACCTATGAGTTAATCAGTTAAACAGTTCACTGAGAGTTGACATTATGGAGATGTTTTGCGCCTATCTAAATTACAAACTGTACTGAGCTATATTCTTCAGGTTTAATTACAAGATGTGGTGAAACGTCTCGCAGCCCAAACTGAGTTAAGTTGGAACAGTTTGTCCTGCGCAGTTATAACTGAACGTAAAACTGTACGTGTGTAGGGCTCCTAATGTTCTCGGATCGATGGCAAGAGAACGAGATCTCAACATTTCATTAATCACTAGGGAGATTTGAAAAAGAATTGTTTTTAGTGTCCACCTTAACTCTCTTGTGGGGTACATCGAAGAAGGGTGATTATAACAATATATCAATTGAGATAGTTATTCAAATTTGGGAATATTAAGTTTATTAATAAAGTTAAAAATGTGTTTGCGTACATTATGGCGAACATGTACACACTAAATACTCCAAATTGCACTAAGCAGCAAAGCAGGTGTGCTAAAAGGGGGATGGCGTTTTTGAACGGATGTATCAAACGATTATTCGGGTAGTTTGAAAGAAAGATAGGCAGGCAACGTAATAATTCGACCGCCCGAATTGTTCGAATGAGACGCGGCGGTTCGTTGCATGCCAAAGTTCTTTAATCGAGTCTTCAGACGCACCGCACCGTCGCATTCACGCGTCGCGCCGTTATGTGATGGCACCCCTGTGTATAATTTCTCCGCAATCATTCCCATTTAAACAGCAACTCGAGAAAGGTATTTATGCGCGCGTTAATTTTTCCGCGACAAAGGGTTGACTTTTCGGCCGACCTTCGGCCCATCAAAGGGCCATTCGGCGCGGGGCGGCCTCTTCCTATCTTGTATCTGGTGTTGACTTCTATCATCTGGCGGCGACCCACGTCCATGCGGGCAGCGCTGCTGCGATGGGCCTTCAAAGCTAGCACCGATTACAAAATTAGCAAAAAGGACGACGCCTGAAAGGGCCGATGTAATCTTAAGCTTTGCTGCTCCGTCCATGGAGAGGTATAGGGGTGAAGCGATGCAATTTGAGGGTCGGCAAATTAGCTCCACGAAAGCTAAACGAGTGCAAAGGGGCGGCGAAAGAATAGTCATAGGGAAGACGTGAGACAGGCGACAAGCGACGACCTTGGCATTGCGGAATGATGGTTTAATTGCACTTCGTGCGTGCAGCGCACCTGTCGGGGTGGACGTCGCCGCCGCCGCTGCGAATTCACCAGGTGCCTCGCACGGCTGCCGTTTTTTATCTTTCGGGAGCTTCGGAAGGTAGCGGGCGCGGAGCCTCGGACGCTCGGCCGAATAATTAATTCTCATTTTCATTTAAGGTCAGCGATTAAAGCGGCCGTCTCCGAGTTATTCGAGATATTTAATTACAATTAGAACTGTCTTCTTTATTTAAAATTTCTGAAAATGAACTTTTTATTAATATTAGGGGCGCGGAAATTTGCGAGTCGATGATTCGAAAATAATTAGGGGGTTGGGGATCCCAAGACGCGGGGGCGTGGGCGACGGTAGCGTCCGAGGCCGGGGTGATGGGCAATAATCGTAGCTTTTTGGCTAGGCCGATTAGCGACCAAGATTGGACCGGGCGAGCGGGAACGGCAGTCGCGGCTGCAGCGGTAGCCGCGGCGTCGCGGCGGCGATTCCGGCGGCGGCGTTTCATGGCAGCCGCCGTGTTTACCCTCCTTAGGTTGTATTCGATAAGTCCTGTGAGCGGACTAAGCGTATGTATGTTTCTGGCTGATAGCAAACAACGGTATTGATCAGTAGAGGCGAGTAAACAAGAGATTGGGATGGGGCGCCGCTTACACGCTTCCCATTTCATTGCGGGATATGGACCAGGCCGGTCGTCGGATCCCTTACACCCTTATTGTGCATCGCCGGTGATTGGCATGTGTTGTGCCGCGGCCGTTAGTGTTGAGTGCGCCGCCGCCGCCGCCGTCGAGCGAGACGACGCGAGTTGCTAGAGGCGGCCACAGTAGTCTAGCATCGGCCACGGCGTCGTTGCGTACTTCCTCTTCCCGAAACACGCATACCCACGCTGCTGACGAGCGGCCCGCCGCCACTCCGAACCGAAGCGACCACGGCATGCTGGAGCCGCGCTGGAGGCCCGTCCAGGTAAACCCCCGACCCGAACCACCACCGATCGCTACATTATTGCACTTTTTGCCGGCGCGAAGGCGGGAGGGCGCAGATCGACCTCAAGGAGGATCTCGTCTTAACGTCGCGGGCTCCTCCTACCGCCCACGTACGCGCCTCTTCAGACCAGTGCTTCGCCTTCCATGTCCATATCTTTTGTACCATTTGCATTTCGGGTCGTTTTTGCACCTCAGGTGCACTCCCCGCATCCTCGCGGCTGAAGGATGGACGGAACTCAGATTATAAAAGAACTCGCACACGTGCGTCGCCGTCCTCTCCCCTCCCGGACCTTTCGCATCGCCTCCACGAGAACTATTTTTTAACTAAACCCTAACACGTCGATCCCTGGCTTCTTACGGCTACCCGCCGTTTGCGACAAAGGTCGCGGGAAAGCAAGCCGCGTCTAATGAGGGCGCAGCGACGCTTTGTTTTGCCCCTTGGTATCTGCGGATCGGCGCCACTTAGCCACCTTAATAGTTATCGCTTTATTCTGCGTTATTCGTAATTTCACACATGTTTGGGCGCAATAAATGCGGAAGGGTTATTAGATGATAATGGGCAATTGCCTCGAGATTTCGTTCGCCTGCCGGAATGCGATGGCGCGGGAATTTTCCGCGGTTTTGATGGCCCCGCTTCCTCCTCGATTGAGACGCGCCGAATTAAATTTGCGCGCAATTAAATAAAATCAACATCTAGCACTCTGAACTATCGGGAAT
Organism: Sinelater perroti; assembly: GCA_036346155.1. Classification (NCBI taxonomy): domain Eukaryota; kingdom Metazoa; phylum Arthropoda; class Insecta; order Coleoptera; family Elateridae; genus Sinelater; species Sinelater perroti. Next base: position 11,015,513 of record JARFIY010000013.1, on the reverse strand, counting down.
ATGCGAAATGCGTGAGTTTTTATGCTTCATAAAACTGTATGGCCGACTTGTACGAAATCGCTTCAAAGAGATAATTTAATTTGCCCTAACTCACGCAACCCGGTGGTTCACGCTGCGCTTAACTCACTTTGAATACTACAAAACCATTAAACGATAGAAATGTCAATTAGAATCTATTTCTATCGATAAGCGCTTCCTACCGCTCACGCGGCTTGGGGGTTTTCAGTATTTTCACTCGTCACCCTTTGAAATTCCAAATTTTTAAATGTCACACCTAATTTACCAAAATTAGTAATGAAATTTAAAAAATCAAGAAAGAAAGTTGTCTCTCCAACTCTACTATAATTGGTAATGTTAGTTGAGTTGCTAAAATTTCTGTTGCCTTTTAACACGGTTTCTTGGAGGGAATTGGTACGGTACCATTAAGCCATTGAAAAGTTTTGAAATTTTATTTTTCTTATGATACAAAGTGGTATACAGCGGTGACTAAAATTTGGAAACATCCTATAAAAGAGTACATTCTAGAATTCATTTGTGCGTTTTGGTGAGAAAGCCTAACGTTTTCTTAATGATTGCTATACTTTTAAGAAAACCCCCAAGTGCTTTCGCCACTCTTCAGGGGTACCAGAGTTCCATTTTCCCCTAAAATTCTTATCTTCAGCCTTAGAGATGCTCAATGGGGGCTAAATCTGACTTTTCAACCACTGAAATTCGATGTTGTCCATCTTTGTATGGGAGCAGAACCGTTTTCATCACAACAGCACGTTGTTCAGTGTAAATGCATCCTTCGCACCTACGATGTCCATCGCCATGCAACCCTAGATCATCACGCTACCCCTTCCGAATTTGACTACAGTGTGTGGTGTCACTAGGAAAGGTAATCTTAATCCACTCTTCTCCTCATGTAAGCAACGCCTAAACAATTATCAAAATGATTTATACCTCAACTGCAGATTTGTCTAAACGCAGAACATTTGCCCAATCTTCCTCTATTAAAAGTTAGTACCGGAAAGCCCACTTCAAAGGTTTTTGTTCTTCTCGTAGATTAAGATTGTTTTTCTAAGACTCCCTTTTAGAGACTTGGTTAAGTAAATGTCCGTTTTTCTTCCCAGCAGGTTAAGAAGACCCGAATGCATCGAAATTATCTAGAAAGATTTTATTTTGATAGCGCGGCCTTTGGATCAAACTTGCATATATTTAAGAATTTTTTCTTACTGTAATATGTGTGCATATATGTAAAATGTATATACTATATTTTTAAATATGCTTAATTGAATTTTTCATTTATGTGTCAAGTAACTTACATACTTTGCATATATTATATAATATTATTGTTAGTTTTAACATTAGCGTTGATGACGTTTTTTGTTCGAATCACCCAACAGGCAGTTTTTGTACTTTTTATAAAATTGCTTAATATTTTTCAACTTACGTTTGCCTTATTTCGCATACGATCAAAACTCTTTTGCAGATTTTCTACCAATAATTATTTCTAGTTAAAATTTGTGGATGTTCTGTACAAAATATGGAAAGCTTCTAGTGTGCATGTCGATCAGGTCCAATATGTGCGAAACCATTCAAACTATCTTTTGCAACGCTAGATTGGAAGTGGAAAAGATCGCTATTGAACACTGAAAAGCAGACTTCAAGTCTTCGTTTATAGTGCCTTTAGAATGGTAGAGTAATTAGGGAGGAGCACGGCAATTCATAAATAAAATTAGAGACAACAGTGAAATTTCCTCTTTATTTAAATACGTGAATTTTTGTGACCAAATGCAGCGAGATGTTGAAGTATTGAAATTAATTTATAAGTAATTTGTGTAGTGTTAGGAGCAATTAGGTGGATGTTACAATTCTTATTTCCGAGTGAGATAAGAAACGGGGAGTATTTTCAATCTAGGAATGTAGTTATTTTAATTGATATAGTGAGCACGTGTCAATTTCACTGAATGTCAATATGGATGTCCTTTTTTCCAAGTAATTGTGCCTAATTATTCGAATTGACGTATTAGAAACAAGAGCATTGAATGAAGCTTTGTGGGCAACAAAATCTTTTTCCTTGTTACTGTCAATTGGATCAGCTGTAAGTAGTAGATATATTCATAGTGCATATAGTATATTTTTTAAATATACGTAGTTGAATTTTATATTACATCAATCAAAGCGTATTTGCACATATCAGCTCATTCATTGATATCTTAAAAAACTTGCCTATTTTTGCAGATATTATATAATTTTTGTCAGTTACTTTGCATATTTTATACCAGTAATTATATCTAGTTAAAATTTACCGATAAACATTGGTGAGATTCCTGTACATAATACTAAAAGCTTTTACTGGACGATTTAATCGTCTGTGCATGTTCATCAAGACCAAAACGTACGAAACTACTTAAACTACCTTTTTCAACGCTAGGTTAGAAGGTGGAAGTGATCGGTATTGAATACTGGAAAGCAGAGACCTCAGGTGTTGCCTTTAGAATGGCAGAGTAATTGTCCAGAAAGGCGCCAGTTCAGAAATGGAATTATAAGCATCAATGATATTTCTTTTTTATTTATACACGTGAATTTTCATCAACAAATGCGGCGAAATGTAAAAGTATTAAATGTTACTGCATTTATATTTCTATATTTTATAAGTAATGTTTGTGGATCACTAGAGCAATCCCAAGATAGATGTTAAATTTGCTATTTCCAGATAGTTCAAGCTTTGAATGAGCGGCGTAAGAAACGGAACATTTTCAGTGCCCGGATATTATTCAGAAGTGCAGTTATTTTTCGGTTGAGTAATTCTTTTGTGCATAATAAGGGCGTGTGAACTTATTTTATTAATCTTAATATAATGACTGAATGTAATTTCATAGGGTAATTATTGCTCTTCTTCTTCCAAGCAGATTAACAAGACTTGCATATATCGAGGTTATCTAAAAATACTCATTTATTTTGATAAAACTAAAAGAATGATCAAATTATTCGAATCGACCTTCTAGAAACAAGGGAATTGAATGCAATATTCTGGGGGACAAAGTATTTTTTATTAAATGTGCTGTTGACATCTTAAACTAGATCTGTCTATTTTGGACATACCGATATTATGCATTTTTTACATCTCTTAAATTAAATATATAAGTGAATTTGGATATATTCCTCCTGGTCTTGTAGCCTTTCAGGGTTGCTTTTTCAAGCACTAATTGAATGCTGTTATGGACCGGATCTTCATACTCTCTTCTTCTTCTTCTTTAGGAAGACCCGCATACATCGAGATTAATTACAAAGATAGATTTTATTTTGATAACGCGACTTTTGTCGGTTCCTAAATGACTCTCGAATCAATTTTCACTTTTTATGTCCAAGAATTACTTTTTTTCGACCTGTTCTCTTTCGATTTACATGAGCTCTAGTGTTCTTAATTAATTTAAAAAGTGAATCACGTATGAAACCATGCATCATTTATATTTTGGTACACATTGGCCATGGGTTTATATTATGTAGGGTATCAACGAGATCATGTAAATTTGTTAATTCTTGAGATAAAGTTATAAACGTTATTATATAATTAATACTAATAGGGTGCATTAGACTTGTGGTGTAACTTCTTAAATGGGGCACCCTGTATATCTCAGATATTCGGTTAACAAATTTAAATATAGCGCACGCGATATACTACTACAAAAATTACTTTTATTAATCCAAGCCAGAATGTTAAAAATATGCGACGATTTACTTTTAGTAGATACCGCACTGATTTGTTTTACAAAAACATTTTTATAAAGTTCTTTCATTTTTGATGAAAAGCCGCCATCATTGAGTACTCATTTTTAAATGGAAATGGAATATATAAAAAATTCAAATGTTACTTATGTTACAAATGTTGCTCAATTATTATATCTTCAACATCATTTCCTTGACACCTGGTATATGATTTAATGAAATTTTGGTTTTTAATAATTTGGAAATTTCGACAGAAACTTTAGGTCGCTATCAAAGAAGAGTAATAATATTAATATATTATGTATGCAGTTCCAATATCTAAATACCAATTTTTTGTGTTTATATATAAGGGGTGTTCAATTTAAAAATCAAATTGTTACTCCACTTTTGGTTCAGCATTACAAATCTCAATTATCTCTGCTACTTATAACTTAAAGTGCAAAATTTTGTAAAATTAGCTGACAAAACTTTATTGACATTCGGTATATAATTGAATAAACCTTTGATGCCACTAGCAAACAAAATGACTATATGTGGAATTTATATATTTTGAATACCAGTTTCTGTAATTTACATATAGCGGGTGTCCACAAATATTTGTCTTATATTATAAAAAATTATAGAAATAGCTTTACCTTTAGAAACATATATTACTAAATAAACATATTGCTTTTAGCCTTCATGACATATTTCGTTGTTTCGGAAATGCGTCGCAAGAAGTGCGTGTTGTTTCGTTTGAAATTTTATTAACGCTTTTTTAAGAATATGAATCGATTAACACTTCTTTTTGCTAATTTGAGTGTGACACTTTATCCTCCATATATCACCATATTGTACAATCGAATGTAATTAAGTTTGAAGATGAAAAAGACTGTTCATCATTTATTAAAAATTCTAGGGCGTTGTTACTTAACTTCTTGTGCATTTGTACAGCGACATGTGACAAACCAAAGTCTTAACTAAAGCAAATTTGGCATTTGGGAGCATATGTTCGTGTCATAGTATTCACTTAGCGCCTTTATCCACAAAGTATAATTACCATGTTTGCATTTTAAAATTTTTCGGGGTAGATGCAGCCATTTTGAGGATTACTCTGTTCTTGCAGTACAAATAAATTTTCACAAAAAAAATAGTTTTACCAGGCTGCCCGAGGATTTATTCGGTCTCAAATATTTTTTAATAATAAACTCTTACGGGTTCTTTTCTGTCCCTACTTTTCCACTAGATTTAGGATTTCCTGTATCTAGAAATGAGTCGTTCTACCGCATTTGCCCGCTTTCATCGAATTTAGAATTTTTTTTCTATTACCATTCGCATATATGTATTAAACAAGTATATATGATTTTGTGATATGTTCCTTCCTTCGGTATACCTTAAAATTTGTAAAAAAATGCAATTGTGTATTTGTAATTAGGGATTGCAACGTACAACGTATAAGTTCGCTACTTGTTTACCTCATGATTAAAATTGTATATATGCAAAATGTATATACTAAATTTTTTCAATATTCTTTAATGAATTTGTTGTTGCGTTAATTAAATAGAGTATTTTGCACATATTATCTTTCATTCATGTTTTAAAGGAACTTGCATATTTTGCATATTTTCATGTTAGTTTAAACATTGCTATTGAAGGCGTTTTTTATTGTTTGAGCCATCTAACTGGTTTTTTATTTATTTTTATAAATATGCCTAACATTTTCCAACTTACGTTTACATTATTTTGCCTATGTTCAAAATTCCTTTGCATATTTTCTACTACTAATTATATCTAGCTAAAAACATTTATGGATATTGAAAGCTTTAGTGAATGATTTAATCGTTAATGCATGTTCACCAGAACCAAAATGTGCGAAACTATTTAAACAATTACCTTTTGCAACGCTAAATTAGAATTGGAAGTGATCGTTAATGTATTGCAATTGATATATTTTAGTAGCGCATTAGGAGCAATCGCCAGGTGGATGTTAAAATTATCGTTTCCGACTGGTTGAAATTTCATTAAGCATCAAAGTTATTTTATTTTGATAACGCGACTTTGCATATATTTCAAGTATTGTCAAATTATTGAAGGTTGGGGTCTGAGGGACCAAATACTTTTTGTTACGGTCGATTATGTTGACATCTTAAAGTATGATTACTTCGCAAAGTACTACGGTTGTGGATATGTTAATATGAACTGTTTACATCCCTTTAACTAAATACATCAGTGAATTTTGGTATGATCTAAAATGTTTCTTTAATTGAAGAACTTTTTTAACAATTAAATGCTAAACCATATGTTTTATCTTATTCTTATTATTCTTACGAAAACGTACACTGCATAGTATATAATAAACGGTAATCATATATTCCTAATTTATCTTATGCGTAAAGCTAATCATACATATCTGCAAAATGTATATGATATTTTTTTTTACCTATTTAACAAAATTTCTGAATAAGGCTGTATTACAATAGTAAAACCAATTTAACTTAGGGTATTTCCCACATATTAGCTCTTTCATATAAGTCTAAATAAAACTTGCATATTTTGCATATGTGATAAAATTTGCACGTTAGTTTAAAAATTAATATCAAGTGAGCTAACAGATTAATGTTATAGTTTTAGAAAAATGCCTTACACTTTCCAACTTAACCTTACTCTTTTTTAATTGGGTTCAAAATTTCTTTGCATGTTTTATAAATTTCGTGCGTATAATTTCTAGCTTTAATTCTGATTTAGTAAAACTTAAAAGAATAAAATAGTTGATTACAGTTTTTTGATTATTAACTTTTGAAATCCTGTAAGGCGTAAACGAAAGTTAATGCGATTACGACCCTGTCTGTCTGCCTGTCTGTCTCTCTCGCTCTCTGTCTGTGTGTGTGTCTGTTAACACGATTTCTCCGGAATTACTTGACCGATTCAATTCATATTTGGTCAATAGATACCTTAGGTCGGCATCTTCCTCGGTATTTTAGATCGGTAGCTCTCATTTGACCTCAGATACGGGGGTCACAAGGTCATGTGCATGGCTTGCTTCGATTTCGAAAGTTACCTGTACATTCGTCTCGCTTTTAACTGGACTATTCTCGCGAAAATGTTTTTGTCACCCAGAATTATTTTCGCCATTAAATTATTTTTTAAATTTGTTTAATGCATCTGTAAATAGAATGTTACCTAGCAACCTACATTGCTAATAACATTGTCTCAGTAAACTGAAAGTAAACTGAAGTCACATAGTACACTTTCTATCAAAAGGAAATAGTTTTATCTTAATCGCATATATGTAGGTATATCAGTTTGCAACTTGAAAAATAAAATACATTTATTTTTTAATTTTCAGACTTGAAGTGGTGTTAAATTATAGCAAAACACAAAGTTTCTACTAATAGAGCGATAGAAAATTGCAACAGATGACCTGGTGCTTTTTTATATTTAAAGCTATAAAACGTTTTTCTCAAAGCGGACCACCAAAGTTATAATCTTATGTGGACTATAGTCTATAAATAAAGTTCAATTATAACGAACCTGGCACAACCCTCGGTTGTTACAAACAATTCTCCTTAAAACAGTAAACTATAAAGCTGAATAGTGCACCCAGTCTTCGTTATGACATGACCAGGCTTTAAAAATCCCCAATCCTCCAAACATAAAAATGATTTTCCTGTTGTGTGTCAAGATGAGTGGAATATTGATTTAAACGTTAATTATAAAAACTTTATAAGCCTTCTCATCTGAATAACTAACCCAAGTGTGCTCCATCATAGTCTTAATTTAGTTTCCTCAATCAATGCGACTAATACATTTATTTCATTTAACAAAACATTTTTTTTGTTAAAAAACCTTGACAAAGCAACGATTTCTGATGTCGTAACTTTTCAGGCTATTGCCAATTGTTAGGGTATCCAGACCTTTTTCGCTGGCTAATTTAGCGAATGGCTTTATCAGCACTACACACTAATGAACTACAAGAGTTTTCTTCACAAGAAAATGTCGCAGAAGTATGATGACTCAGAAGAGCCACTTAGTGTTATAAGTTTTTGACTAATTGTAACAAGATTCAGGAAGTCTCCAAGAAATGGAAGATACCAAAAAGAAAATGCCATAAAAAAACTATTAGTATGACAAACTTATTTGTGCACATACAGTAACGTCATAATGCTACTTAAATGCCTCCCATAATGAACTGCGCTAGCGTTAGTATATCATATATTATTTCGCGGGCTGACAGTTGTGAAGTACCGATTTAAATTATTTTTTTTATATAATGAGAGGTTTTATTAGCAATCAGAATTAACAATCCTACGAGCTAATGTACTAAATATTTACAGTACTATGACATGATAAGGGTACTTCCAGAGAAGTGTCCTCTTCAACCGTCAACTAGGTCTATTGGCCAGCTTCTTCTCAAACGTCGGTTAGGATAGTCTTCAAATAGTGGATGTAGCAAAATGTTGCTGTGGCTTTCCAATTTGTGGCGGATGCTTCGTTCCTTGATGATGTCTGTGACGTAGGGTACTTTTAAATCATCGTGTGTCTGGTTAGAGACGTACCAATCATTCGTAAAATTTTCGATTGGTACCTTTGGATTATGGTTATGTTATTTTAACTTGCACACCCTCAAATTTCAGCTCCGTATAGCCATACAGGTGAGAGGGCAGTCTTGTAGAGCAGCAGTTTGTTCACTCGGGACAAACATGAGGTTTTTCCAATCAGCCAGTGCATATTTTTGTTTTTAAGTCAAGATGTTTGCGCCTTTTAGTTATGTGTTCTTTCTAATTAAGTTTACTGCCCAAGTGAAGTCTTAAGTACCTGGCCGTATTGGACTGCGGTATATTTACGCCATTGATATTGACTCGTGGACATTGATCTTTCTTTAGCGTAAAAGTGACATGCACTGACTTGTTTTCATTAATTTTTATTTTACATCTTGTTAACCATCTTTGTAGCTCATTTAGATGGTTTTGCAATTTAGTGGCAGCTATTTGTGGGTTTTGGTCCTTGGCTAGGATTACTGTGTCGTCTGCGAACGTTCCGGTTGTAGTGTTGACAGTTGTTGGTAAGTCACATGTATAAAGCACATACAAAACTGGTCCGAGTACGCTTCCCTGTGGAACACCTGCTTTTATTTCACATAGTTCAGATACCGCTTGATTCACTCTTGTTTTAAAAACACGATTAGTTAAATACGATTTTAGTATTAGGAAGTAACTTGGAGGCAAGTAGCGTTTGATTTTAAATAATAGGCCTTCTCGCCAGACCTTATCAAAGGCCTGGCTAACGTCCAGAAAGATTGCTGTGCAGAATTCCTTGTTTTCTAGTGGTTCATTGATGTCCCGTACAATTCGGTGGGTCTGTTGCACAGTCGAATGACCACTTTTAAATCCTTTTAAATTGATGGAGCGGTATCCAGTCGTCTGGAGCTAAATCTTGATTTAATCGTCGAATAGTCGTTCCAAGAACTTAGATATCACAGACAGTAAGCTGACTGGTCGATATGAAGATGCTAGTTTTGAATCTTTTCCTGGTTTCGGTGTTAATATGACTTCAGCTGCTTTAAATTGGTTAGGCAAGTAGTTGAGTCTTAGTATTGCATTGTATATGTACATTAAAAGTATAATTCCCTTCCTTGAAAGTTCTTTTATCATTTTTGATGTCAGTTGATCCGTACCAGGCGCTTTTTTGACATTTGAAAGCTTTATTTCTTCTTTGACTTCTTTTGGGGTAAATATTCGAATTGGTTGAATATTCTCTGTGGGGGATAGTGACAGGCGTTTTAGTTTTTTTTATCGATTTCATTGGCCTCCATATACTGTTGTCGAATCGATTTAGACCCGTTAGGTATTTTTGAAATGATTGATCTTTTAGGTTTTTAATTTTTGCTTTAAGTTTGTTACTAGCCCGATTGAATGCTGTTTTGTTGGTAGGCGCATGACTCCTTTGCCATTTTGCCCTTGCTTTCCGTTTTCAGCTATACGTTGTTTCAGTTTTATAGGAACGTTTTTCGATGGCTGTTTTATATCATTCTACGGTGTGGCACTTTGAACTGCTTGTTTAAGAATATTTGTTAGATCTGTAAGAGCTTCATCGATCTGCTGAGGAGTTTTAAGGCCGATATTGAGTTTTACTCTTTATTCTATTTTGTCTCTATAGTTTTCCTAATTCGTTCTTCTGTTGTGTAGTTTGGGTGTGATGTAGTTATTTATGGCAAACATACTGACAGTTGTGATTATCGGTGTGTGGTCCGATGAGAGATCAAGGCTTGGAATTACGTGCAGGTGTGAAGCGGAGACAAAAAAGTCCAGAAGATCTGGAATCTTATTCGGGTCTGTGGGCCAGTAGGTAGGGGTCCCAGTTGATAAGTAAGAATAATGCTGTTCTGATAATGGTTTATAGAGTTCTCTGCCTTTTTGAGTTATCAATCGAGATCCCCAATGTGTGTGTTTACTATTATAGTCTCCACCTGCGATAAATTTAGATCCCAGTGTTAGGAAGAATTCAGAAAAAGTTTCTTTTTTAATATTGTGTCGAGGTGGGCAGTATACTTATGCTATTGTTAATTTATATTGTGACATTTTTACTTTAATTGCTGTACCCTGCAAGTGTGCTCTGTCAAATTTTGGAAGTTCGTAGTGACTAGTACTATTTTAATAAGAATTTCACTACCAGCGTATGCGTTGTTATCTGGATGATTGCTGCTTTTAAATTATCAACACAATTATGTTTAGTGTAGTGCATACATGCATACACATTCAGTTTTTGGTGGTTCTAGTACATAAGTGGAATCATATCTCCCCAATAACAAAAAATGATGCTTGTTTTTAAATTAAAAGTTTGTGGTTTCACATATTCTCACAAGATAGAAGTATTTAAACAACAAAATTTTAGTAACTAATTGTCAGTTACATTTTTGAGAAAAAAATCATCAAACGGTAATATTCATTTTGCTTATTAAGGAAGCTATCCGTCCGAGGCGAGTCGTATTGCTAAAGGTATTTTTAAATCAGGGTCAGCTCTGCTTTACACATAGCAAACTCGTGACTTATTCGATAATTAGTAGCTTTTAATTTTCCAGTTAATGTTAAAATCGGTAAATTTGGATTGTTAGTAATATTTTTTCATCCAGCTCGTTATTTCTCTTGCCATATCTATGTGCTGGAATGTGCTGATCAATAACTGAGTCATTAGTTTCGAATTCCTGTACTAGATTACAAATAGTGAGTCTTGTTAAACAATTTTTAATAATTTCGGCATGTTGAGTAACTGTATTGAGCTAGCACTTTTTAATATAAACGTCATATGAATGACACTTCATTAAAAAAGTAACTGTATGGACTTAAAAGTTCTATCGCATTATTTGAAAAAGTTTTATTTTCATATTTGTTCTATAACTAGGTTGTCAAAACGGCTCTTTAATACTTGGAAAATTGAAGTAAAAAACAACTTCTTCTTCTGGTGCCATATTCTATGAAAACGTCGGTTATTACGTTGGCCCATATTACTTTGTTAACCTGGGATATAAACATTCTCGACTATTGTCGTACATTTTTCATCCAGGATGGTTTTGCTTTTTATAATCAATTTCATCAGTTCATATTTTAGGCTTCTGACTATATGACCGACATTTTTTCTTCTTCGTTATATCTGACAGCTTTTTGTTTTCGCCATTTTTTTGCAGTTTCTGCATTTGCCTTCTTTACACTACATCTCAAATGTTTCTATTTTTTTCTGTGTTAGCTTGTGAGGTTTAAGCCTCAGTCCAATAAAGTTATATAGAGAATATGTAACATCTTAACACTCTGCTTCATACCTCTATGTTTAGTTTGCTGTTACCTAATAGGTTTTTTATTTTGTTAAAAGTAGTTATTTTTGTGCTGCTGTGTAAGATACTTGTTTAAGAAATGTGATTATATTTGTTACTCTTTCCAATGTATTTCCTTCTGTTTGAATTACTCGATATACATTTTATCTTATTATCTTTATCTTTTCATTCTATACTTCTTACATTTCTATTCTTCAAAATGTAGCTCATCATTATTGACTTTCTGCCAGTTTCTTCAAGTTATTGAATCTACTGACTTTAAAACAAAAAAAATTGATATATTTTTTTAACTTGATCAAGCAATGGTGATCTCAATGGCGCCAAAAGTGTGGCATAGAGTGAATCATGTCCTAATAAAAAGGTGAAAAATTGGGGTTGTAAAATGGGTATGGTAAGATATCGAATTTATTCAAATCAGCAATTTTACCTGTTTTCTTTGTGATACGATAAGTGGCCCCAGCTTTATTGAAGAAGGACTTGTCCCAGCTGGTTGCTGAACATCTCAAAATTTATTATCCCATTCGTGACGAATTTGAGGTACACGATGCTGTCCACTTTTCATCAAAAAGATCTTGATAGAACAAATTTTGGCCCCGAGAAAGGCAAATCCATTTTTCGTTACGAATGACAATTCATTTCCACAACCACTCATATAGCGGATTTTTAAGCAGTCGGCTACAAATCTCCTTATGACCTTGTCTAGTTGACAAATGATTCCCTGCAATCATGTGCGAGGCGGCATCCAAAGCATCTTGCAAATCTCCTTCGGCCAAAACAGATGGTCAGCGGGAACGTAATTGATTTTTAAAACACAGCTCAGAGTTTCTTGTTCTTCTTGCAGCATCTCTTGTTGAGAGCCCCGCTTTCAATCATAGTGAATCAACACCCGAAGTTCAATTTTTTTCAAGATTGTTATTATATCAAAAACATAAAAGTCAATAAAGAAGGCATCAAAATAAAATGTACCAGAAGTGTTATGAAACCTGGCATTTTCTTATATTCTTATCTTAATATATTTTATATATATTTTCTGTCAATAGGTACATCCTATTGGATAATTGTACTTACTGCTGAAACCTTTTTTTTAATTTTACGGCCCTTTGGTTCTTAGGGTTGATTTATATTCCACCAATGTTCAATTTGATGGATTTATTACTAACACCAGTTTGATTTCGTTTTATTTGTGGTAGTCTAATTTGGCATAAATGCACTAAGCAAGATCCAAACAAAAAGCTGTAGAAACTTGATGGTGTCATAAAAAGTTTTCTGAAAATGTTCCTTAACACACAGGATGTATGAAACATTGGCTTTTAAGTTTACAGAAACAGATTTCTGGATATATAATAAATGTTTTCTTGAACATTTGGATTTTTCCTTAAATGTCTCTAGTGCACTTTTTTTACTTGTAGCTGTGCAATACTTTCGTCTTGGTGTTTGCTTGAAGTTTTTAGATTTTATTACTATACATTTAGAATGTCGTAGTTTATTCTCTGTAGTAAGAAAAACTTTGTATTTTTATCACTTTTGGGACACAATATATTGAAATTTTAATTTTTGTCTCACATCCCGACTAAGAAGATTAATTATCATTTCATTTCATCTTTTTTGTAGCAGTATCTTGTTTTTTCTCTTGATAATCTCTCTACATTGTCTTAAAATGTTTGATATCGTTGATTTAGTTATCTTTAATTGTTTTATTGTTTAACTCTTAGTTTTCTGTGTTTGGATAAGATAATTGTTTGGATATCTTCTTGATCGGACATCACTGCAGCTTTTCAATAAATTACATTTTTATATGTCAGAATGTGAACAATAAAATGAAGGGTATCTTAGATCTACAGCGATCCAAATTTTATTATATATAATTTAAACAAAGGAAAAAACATTTTAAAGCGAATTTTAAAGCCAATGAGTATTCGTGTATCCTGCCATAATATAGAAGAGTATAACGTTTAGAAATGATCCGCAATAATTTTTTTAAATTTTTGATTAAAAATAAAAAATCTGAATTTTTTTATTATAAATGACTATAAAAGAACAAAAATTTATTAACATTTTCTATCACTAATTTTACATTATGTATGTATAACCTGTTCTAAATAAAAATTCGATTACTTCATCAAACCCCCGTTTTAAACCAATTGTTCATTAGTAAAAAAATCTTTAGAAAATCAATTTCTTTCAAATGTTGTTAGGGTTCGTAACATTTATTAAGGGAAGAATGAATTCTAATTTCGCTTAAAACTTAGTAATGCTAATAGTTCTTGATGAGTTGCTTAATATTGCTATTTAATACTAAGGCGGTGTTATGACTATTCAAACTATTTTTTGTCGTAGAGTTATCACATCAATTTTCTTGCTTAACTGGTTAAACCTGCAGCAACGGCCCAGAAAAGTTTTTGCATGTAGCGTTACGAACCATTATTTACCTTAGAACCCCCGAGGAAAACGCAAAAGTTACTTATAGTCTAATTACTCGTCTTGGTTGCTGCATTCAGATAACTGTTCCATTCAGTTTTACTCCCTGTCGATGACGTTTCTTGCGCCACTGTAAACCGAGCAAGAATTACCCCCTGCGCGTTAATTTTAACTCTTCCTTCCGGGCGCAAGCGATTAAAACGAGAAGCTTAAGGTATTCTCAATCTGCTGCGAGAGGGCCAAGACGATGGCATCGACACTGTAACGGCAACTAATGCTTTTCTGACCAAAGTACATAAATAATCTGCAAAGAGCAATTAAGATAAGGACGTGTTTAATATTTCAATGGATATTAGGGGTAGGTAGCTCTATATATTGCTGAGGTGTTAAGACTATTGTAATCCCCTCCACTTTAATTAATTCTGACTGTTCCCTTATTGCCTGTACACAAGTCTCCGTGTATAGTAAATTGTTCGCGTTTGATTGAACAAACCTCGAAACATCAACCCTGCTCCTGCGATACGGCATTTTATTTCGGGTCTTTTTTAATGTCGCGTCGGTTTTCCTATAAATTGCTACCGATATTGCGGTTTTGTGTATTAAATTTTCCGAATTTATGTCTAGGTTTACTACTACTAATCTCAGTCACATTTCACTTGACCTAATTTTTATTTCATGATTATGTTATACATTAAATTATGACAAATTATGGAAAGGGGATATTCCTGCAACTTATTTTTTAATAACTATTTATAATCGGAGCATTTATTATGTTAACCTTGCAAAAACTATACAACAAAGCTTAACATATTTTTCAATGCTGATTGTTTCAACGTTTTAGAAAAGCGCAGCGATTTTAAATCGGCTTTTCTTTCAGAATCAGAAACCTAACAAGGGTAGTTGCATAAGACGCGCACTACGAATTTCTCGTTTACAAAGGCCTGTATTGTATGTTCATAATAGTTATGTGTTTATTCAGGTTGCAATGTTTGCTTAGTACTCTAAGTTGATTTATGTCTAAGTTTGGAGCATGGGAAGGAAGTTCTTTATTAAGGAATCTTGTTTCGTGGTACAATTAGATGTTTTAAAATCAGGTAAATGTCTCATTACTTTTTTCGTATTAAACACATTCTTCTATTGATGGTGGGAACTAAACGTTAGATTTGTTAATGGCATTAGTGAAATTATTCTCAAGTGTATTTTATAATAGAAAATAAATTTTAGTTCAATTTTTTGTGTGGTGAATTATTTCATTTGTTTTTTTAGTATACAGTTACTTGCCGATATAAACATTGGAATAATAAATTTAATACGAGGGCGTACCAAACATGAGCCAAAATTATTACTTTTTAATTTATTGCAGAATCATTAGAATACAAAAAAGTTATTTTTTATATAGTTTTCTGACAAACACATGGCATATTAACGCCTCGACAGCGATATTGTCAGTAAATCTTTATCTTGCAAATGCCTCTTTTAGTGGTTTAAACAAATAATCATGGGGCTGTAGAAAAAGTGCTTTAATGTAATCCAGAACAAATCCTTATTTTTTGGGCAACTGTACGGGTTGAGCACTGCTGTAGCTTATTCCGACTTCAGAAGCAACTTCAGTAACCGTTAATCAACAATCATCCTCGAGAAGACCGCGAAGAATGCGAATGTTCTCCTGAGTCACGCTGGTCATCCGAAGACGTCGGTGACCTTTATTTTCAACTACTTCTCGTACTCTCAAAAATTGTTTATGCTTCTTAAAGGTGTTATCTCCAAAATGTGACTTAGTCTTCTCAAAATTTTGAACAGTTTTACGCCCTCTGTCGCAAGGAACTTGATAATAATCCGTTGCGTAACGGAATGGTGTGGTTTTTGCTCTGACAACGAAATCATTCTTACCTACAACGTTCAGAAGCCGCGCTTCTCAGATTTTACATCACGTCGCTTAAAAAAATTTGGTATATATATAATTTGCTCTTATATAATTATTTACGAGGTTATTTTACCAACTAGAATACAAGTGGTTTGGCAAGTCTCTCCAAATAAATCAAATTAATACTTCTTAAGATCCTTGCAACATCACTTCTGTTGAAAAGTATGGTTGAGTTTATCATATCCAAATTTTTCTTTTAAAGTAGCTCTACGAAAGATGGCGCACATGCATAAAAAGCGAGAGAGATTATTTCAAACATCAGACAAGTAGTCATTTTTTGTAAATTAATATCATAACTCAGCAAAAAAGACCGAGAAGTTCCACTTTTGTATTCCGGGCGACCATAACCAAATTATACAGTGTCTAGAAATTGTGAGAAAATATTCTTCTAAGGCAAATAATGCTGTAAATGTATATAACTTTTCGAAGTTTTAGTATTAGACGTAAGTAAGCCCAAATCCATAATTTTATCAAATTTTAATTTGATTAAATTAATTAGTTGTATACAAAAAGGACTGAAGAAAAGCTTTCAATATCTATTCGAAGATATTCCGAATCTTACTAAAGGGAATTCAGAAATGGTGTATATTTACCCATATAAGGTACAACTGTTGCAAAAACGTAATACAGCACATTATAGAATACCATTAGCATGTATTGTCCAGATCGAAAGCAAGTAGTAACGATTTGATGTACTGTAAGTGTGAAAGAAGTTCTTGGTCCTTACTTCTTTGAAGGTGAGGCAGAAAGCGCATTAACCACTATAGAAAGATGGGATTGGGACTTGCAGGAAAATTTTGTGTAAACTTATAGTTAGCCAGAGGCATGATTGCGATAAGGAGGAGTTTCGCAAAATTCAGACTTTAATTGACTTTTACCCTTATCTGATTTGACAGCTCCAAACTTTTTTCTGAAGGGGTATTAAAAAGATCATCATAATACATCTCGGCAATTGAAGGCCAAGGCCTATGAAGCAATTGAAACACTAAGTCAAAAAGCTGTACATTCTTCGGATTCCTCTTAATTTTCTTTAAATTAATTTTACTTTTTTATTTATTTAAACAAATATGCTCTAAAGCTAAATCTATAATCATTATATATCTTCTTCAATTATTAGTAGTCATAAGAAATCGATTCCGTATAGACCAATTGCCAAATGTTTGGTGGACGACTCCTAAATTAGATTTACTTACTTCTTAAATCATATTTCTGCTCCTAGGAGTGTTTCTGTACTAACATTTTTTTCAGGCTCACCTTACTATTTATGATTGCATGTACTGTGTCTTACTTTCTCCTTTTGTTCTCAATTATTAATTGTTTATTAAGTACCATTGTTTGGGAATAAGGAAGTTTTTAACTTTTTTTAGAATATTTGTGTTTTCACCATTGAAGTAAAATGTATAAAGATGGGGTCGAATAAAAAGACAGCTCTGAAGAAAGTTTGCAATACTTCTTTTCTGGATAAATCTTTTTCTTGCCGTAACAATTCAATCTTCCTTAAATAGTGCTCATTGTTTGATCGTTGATCTTGATTAGCTTCTGTCTCAAAAGTATTCTATTCAAGTTGCAAAACGTCTTTCGGTTATCACTCAAAATTAAGTTAGTTAGCCACGGCGCATCATCGAAAATATTAAAAACATAGTCAAAAAGTCTAAATCAAAATACACATTGCGTAAAATGCACTGCTGAGTTCTAATTTCACTTTTGAATTTGTAAAAATAGAGTCACAGCTAAGGGTGCTTCCTGTTCCAAACAACAATTCTTCGATACATCAGGACGCTGTTAAAACAATTCGCAAGCCCAGACGGTCCAACGTCCACATGCAACCAACTGCCGTCGGGATCGAAGGCGTAGCGTAAGACTCCGTCTGGTCGCCTGGACTTTTTCCATTGCACTTGCAGCTGTAACCTATCAAATGTGTCTTCCAAATATCTCATCGTTCAAGCAACTGTTAAAAAATACTTACAAATTAAATATTGGTACACTTTTGTTGCCATTTTAATGAAGTCACATAAAGGTAAAAAGTTTTACAAAGATAAGACACATGAATATCTCCAGTTGCTTATAGAAAACGCATTCCAGCCCCTGCAACGCAACTGCAACCCCTGCCGTTCTTTATTATAGTCTTTTGAAGTTAGATTTACAAGACCAGAGCCATGAATTGTAGGTTAAGTTATGCTATTTAGTCTAAAATTCGCAATTTACATTTATCTCTAGGTTAGCTAAAACCATTTTAATTTTTGTTTGTAACTCTTTTTAAGGTACAATGTGACTTACATTGTTGCCTTTTGCTAGTGTTTTAGTTAAATAAAGTTTGTAACAGTATAGCCGCCGATTTAAAACCAAAGAATGATTTCTCAGTAGCCTTTTGTTGCTTCTTTGAACAACTACCACACATTGAGGTTTCTATCGCCGGGAAGAGGGGGTGCGTAACTACAGTTGAGGTGCCTTTAAATTTCCTGTCCTTGTTTGCATTTCTTCCCTAAACCCAATTTTTCGTTATCTTGACTTTAGTTTATGTCTGCCTTTCCGCAAGTGCGTCAGTATTCTTCAACACGTACAAGCCTTTTTATGGCGGTTTACCTACTTTTAATGGACAGTACCTTTTGCGACGAGATTTTTACTTTATTTGTAATTTCTTTATTGAAAATATTATTTTTAAGTGGCGGCTACTATAATGAATGGGACCCAATTGTTTTTTTACAAAATGTTTGTTTATTATTATTTTTTATTTATTAAAGATCATCTACTGAGTAATCAAGTTCCATATGTATTACAATCCAAATTATAACCACATTTATAGGCAGGTATTAAGAACTCAGAAGAATTTTTAATAAATATTATATAGTTAAATAATTATTGCTATTTTGTAGGCAAAATCACTAAAAATACATTTACAGTTATAGCAGCATATGTAATTAACTAAAAATGTGGGAAAAGTGTTAATGTATAAAAATTACATCAAAATGAAATGCCTCTAATATCTTGCAGCGCCGTTTAGTATATTTGGGATTTATGACATAAGGTTTCAGCTTTTAAGGTCATAAGGAAGTTAGTAAAAGTTCCCGTACAAATTCATAGTAAACCCCACACGGATTTTGTGGTATTAGAACTTCAGATATGACAAAATTTTTAATAAAAATCGACTGAGACAGTTGGTGGACACTCGAATACTTGAATGGTAATAATATTTAGACATAACATTAATTAAAGTTTACAGTGCCTTACTTGTTATTTTTAAAATTTTAGAGATGGGTGAATATTATTTACGAGAAAGCGAATGTATTGAATATTAGTGGTATTTAAGGGTTTTAGATCTTAAATATCACGTCGATTCAAAAAATTTGAATATCCAATGCTATGCTGTACCGTTCGGCTTATTTAGAATTTATAACAAAACTTAAGATTTTAAGGTCATTTTAAGTTAATCAAATCCCTCATATATATTCACATAAAACAGCAAACAGATTTTCGTATTAAAAGCAGTTTTAATAGTAGACATAATCTATTTTTATTAAGGATGAGAAAACACCTCTAATGCTAATAATATTTGTCAATTTTAATCTTCAAAAATCAATATTAATTCAAATATCTAAAACATTTCAACATATTGCTTGGTTAGGAGGATTTTTATTAGAAATGGTTAAGTATTATTCATAATATTCAAATATCCCAAATATTAATATTAGAGTGTTTGAAATCTTTAATACAAAGTTAGTTCGAATATCCCCAATATTGAGCTGCGCCAGTTTGGTGTATTTCAAAATTTTAACCTTTAATATTATAAGGATGTTAACAAAAATCCTCGTATAGATACACAGTAAAACACCATAAGGACTTTGTACTAATAGGCAATTTTAATTTTAGGTATAATACATTTTCGATGAATATTAACCATTACTAATGGAGAAAACCCGAATGCCTCAAATGTTAATAATATTCTAGTATTTGTAACTTTTGAGCATAACTTTCATTCAAGTATCTGAAATAGCTTAACGCATGGCTTATCAATATAAGAGTTTTTATTAAAAATGGACGAATATTAAAGTCTTCCAGTAGGGATGCAGGAAAGTAAACGTTGATTTGACACAAACATTGTTTTTTTTTAGTTTAAAGTTTTCCATTTGCTATGGAGTCATATTTCATTGAAGACCATTGAAGTGATTAAATAATATGACAAAATGGCAGAAGAATAAAAAACACCTATCAAGCTCTCCGCGATTATTTCGATCGTTATAACCGTCAAAATGAGACTACCATCGGTCGCTTGGTGCAAAAATTTGAGACCACTGGCGCTGTTGGTGATATGCCAAAGAGTGGACCCAAAAGTATTCGCACCGGCAAATATCCCTGCGACAAAGAAGAGTGCGAAAGAGAATCCAAAAATCTCAATAACGCGTTGCTCGCCAGAATTAGGCATTTCTGAGACCAGTTTACGCCGTATTATGCACACAGATTTGGATTTATACGCTTATAAGATCCAACTGATTCAAGAACTCAAGCCAATTGACCATTTCAACCGACGTGTGTTCTCTGATTGGCTCCTCCACTGTCGTGCAATTAATCTTCAGCAATGAGACACATTTTACATTAAATGGAACGGTGAACAACATTTTTTTGTGGGGATATCTGAAAATTAAAGCCTACGTCAGTAAACCAACTATCATTCAAGACCTCAAGAACAACATAATTGACAAGATAAATGCTATTGAAGTGACTCTATGTGAAAATGTCATCGAAAATTTCGACCATCGAATCGACGTCTGTAAAGCCCGTCATTGTGAACATTTGAGTGATATCATTTTTCATACATAAATGGCATACATGAATGTTTAAAATAAAATGCCCTACTTAATTATACAATCATTACTGTAGTTTCAATAAGCGTTTACATTGCTGTGCCTGAATTGACGGACGCCATATTTATAAATAATCAAATGCCTTAAATGTTCGTAGCATTCGAGTGTTTGGGACATTGAATATGACGTGAGTTTAAAAAATCGAATATTTTAAATATTACGCTGTGTGCGTAGTGTATTAAGATTTCTAAGGCAAAATTTCAGCTTTTAAGATCATCCGAAGTGAAAGAAAATACTAGTGCAAATATACAACAGAATAGACAGTTTCAATTGTAGACATAAAATATTTTCAATGAAGATCAACTAATACTATTGACGAATACATCCTAATTCTAATAATAATTCGAGTTTTTGAAACTCCAAACACAATGTTAATTCAAATGTCTGAAATATTTTAGCACATTGCTTATTATTATTAAAATTTGTATTAAAAATAGATTTTAAATATGACGTCAATTTAAAAAATTTGAATACCTTGAATATTACGCCGCGTCGTTTAGGGTATTTAGGATTTATAGTGCAGAATTTTAGCTTTTCATATCATATAGAAGTTAATGAATGTAGAAGTACAAATTTGCAGTAAAAATTACATATATTTTGTACTAATAGGTAGTTTTAACTATAAATATATTTTCAATAACGATTAACGAATACTATCGGCGAATACCCAACTATCTCAAATGTTAATAATATTCGAGTATTTGAAACTTCAAACACAATGTTAATTCAAATATTTGAAATATCTCGACACATTGCTTGTTATTAGGATTTTTATTAGAAATTGATGAATATTATTCATTAATACTTAAATACCTTGAATATTAACGGTATTCGAGTTTTTAGGATCTTGAATAAGATGTCAATTTTGACTTGAATACCTTGAATATTACGCCGCGCCGTTTAGCACATTAAGGATTTATAGCGCAAAATTTCAGCTTTAAAATATCGTATGGAAGTTAATGAATGTGCTAGTATAGATTTACAGTAAATATCACATAGATTTTGTACTAACAATCAGTTTTAATTTTGAATATATAAATATTGCGCTGTGCGTCTTAGTGATTTGGTATTTACACCAGAAAATTTCAGCAGTTAATAAGTAAATTAACCAAAGTCCTAGTGCAAAGTCTAGATTTATAATAAAACACCATACGGAATTTGTATTCACATATAGTTTTAACCATAGGTACATTTTTGATAAAGTAAATAATACTAACAGAGAATACCCGAATATCTGAAATGCTAATAATATTTGAGTATTTGTAACTTTAGGCAAAACGTTAATTCAAATATCTTAAATCCCTCGACACATTGCTTGACATTATTAGGGTTTTTATTAGAAATAAATGTATATTATTTGTAAATAGTTAAATACTTTAAATATTTATGGTATTCGAGTGTTTGAGACCTTGAATATAACCTGAGTTCAAAAAATTCAAATATTTCAAATATTACTCTGCATGCGTTAACTATTAATATCATCAGGGAGTTATTATAAAACAGTACAATTTAATAGTAAATATAATATATTTTTAATAAAATCCAATAATATCATTGACAAATACTCGAATACCTCAAATGCTACTAATATGCAAGTATTTCAACCTTCAAGTATAATGTTAATTTAATTATCTGAAATCCACAACGTTCTGCTTAGAATTTTTAGGATTTTTGGTAGGGACGGATTATTCCATAAATATTATATTTTTTTAGGTCTTCAAGAGGTTTATAAATATTTTTAAACAGTCCCATACCCCACATTTTGAACAGATAATTTTTTAATTTAAAATAAAATGGAATTAAATATTTAGATGACTTTTGATGTTTAGTTAACAGAAATTTTCGGAGAGACTTACAGCACTGATAGATGACATTTTTATTTTGAATAAGTGAAATTTTAAAATACAAATGTATATACGCAGAGTATTTGAACATTTAAGATCTAATTTATTATAATTCGGTGTTCAAATTTGTATTTAAAAAATAACCTAATAGAGATATTTAATTATTTGAGCTTTGGTTATCCTTCTCATTTTTAAATTACGTAATGCCATTGTGTTTTTCATATTTTGTCGGATTAAAATGTTTGCCATCAAAACGAATTTTTTCTTTACATAGTGTTTCTCCTAGTATTGGCGGCGGGTAGTTACAAACGAATTACTAATTCTCATATCTGCGTAGAAGGACCACGTGCGCGAAGTATCTTAATTTGCATTTTATGCAGTACGCAGGTCTAGGATTATAAACAAGACCGAATTTCGAGGCATCTTTAATCGCGCTGCCCAACCTCCCCATAAGCACTCGCTTATAACAGATTATGTAAGCGGGTTTGTTTTAATTTTGTATTCAAATCTTTAAATATGGGCACCGGTTCTAAACTCTGAATTTTCCCGCCTGCAGCTATTTAATACGGAGAACCCCTGCATTGCTTTCAAATAAGCATGGTTTTGTTGTTTAACGTACTAATTGGAAAGTCACTTATTTATTGTATTTGAATGATTTAAATATTTAAACGTTGTGTGGCAACTAAGTTATAAAACGACCTTTGTATAACTTGCACAGAATTAGATATTTAATTTAGGTCAAAGTCTGGCCTGCTACAGGGCGTAATAGTTATCTGAATAATGGTGAGGCAATACGGGCAAGTGCCTAGGTAATCGACCGTTGTGGGTTAATTGGTAGTCAATTGAATAAACTGTCTGAGAGATATTGACAAAAGATGTAGTGAACAGTATCCGGAGAACATTTATATTCTTTCTTCCGAGCTTTAAGGAACAAAATTCGTATAACACGTTTTTCACTACAGGATCTTGTTTTAGTCCTCGAAGAGCTTGGAATTCTATGCAAGCGTTTAGTTTATGGTTGTCCTGAATATAATAGTACTTCGAAAATGACGCTCTTTAAATGAGATATCTTTTATCGGTTCTACAGGTATACGAGGCCAAGCGAATGACACAATATAGCAACAACTTTGGACAGTTTTAGAATAGTACTCTATCACCATCTCACAACTACTTTTATCGAGGCAAATAAGGACATAGATTGCACATGATTTACCAGCGCATTATGGGTAAGCGTCTTTTGGTTCTGTCCACGCGCTCTTTTCCTTCCTAAAGAACGATGATGAGTTACTTTCATTCATTTCACAGTTCTACTCCTATTTATTATTTACTCTCATAGCTATTAGTTAAATGAATATTAAGCATGGTTTATCATTATTGGGGGTTTATAGAATTAATTTGGAATAACATCTCCAAAATGGTATATTTGATTTTGTTAAAAAATCCGCCATTTCACTTAAAATGGAGAATTGCACATGTTTTAAATAATCTGGATGATTCCACTCGTATTTTTGATATTTTTGATTTTTTCTACATGTTGTATTTAGTCTTTCTACTCTCGGTAGTCAAATTGATATTTAAAAAGGACGCTTTCAGATATAATACTATCATTTATTGAGATAAATGTTTTCTGCAAGTGTATTCTGCATTCTGTAGAATACTCTACAGTAGGATTCCTGCAGATGATTTTTAAAATGACTATTTTACTTTTTTATACCTTTTTGAAAATATATAGGTACCTGTATTTTATGCCATTTTTGTTGTCTTATGATCCTTAATATACAAGATACTGCTTGCATAAAAATAGATATTTAGGCAACTCTTTTGTAAAAAGTGTTGTGGACTTTATATTTTCCAAAGATTATATAAATGCTAAAGGATAGCAAAACCACGTAACACCGTGAAAAGTGTAACAACATCAAATATGTGTTTTTAAGTATACAGTGGTTCTGTACCGTGTATTAAAACAAGAAATAGTCAGTTGAAAAATCCTTCTGCAGCTAATGTGGGCAGTCATTTTGCAGTGTATTTTAAGATCAAATGCCTGATCAATTTGCACAAACTGATTTATCAATTATTTAAAGTAATATGACGGGTTGGTTAAAAAGTCATTTTCTATATAAGTCAAAGCAAATTCTTTACGAAAAAACTTTGCTTGATTGTTTTCTTCCTTCGAGCAACTTTATAGTTCTCAGTCCAAAAGGTTTAACAGTTTAAAAAACATTTTAATGTACTCATCAGCAATGAAGGTCTTATTATTTAAGGAGCTTTACAAACAAAAAACCAAATGTCAAATAAGATAGTGCCAGGCCTGGCGGGTGTGATTTATATGGTTATTCGTTCCATCCAAGGTGTAACAATTTTTGACGAGTAACCAAATATATTATAGAGGAATTCAATATTATTGCAATTTATCCATTTGACAAAAGTACACGTTTGCATTAAGTCAAGACATCGACAGCATATATTTTGACAAATATCTACCTCTGGACTGCTTTGAGCTAGTTCATCATGTTTGCTTTACGACCTTTTTTGTTCATCAGTCTTGTAGATCATTTTTATTATATGTTATTATGTTTCAAAAATGGATTAGTTTTTACGTTCCAAGAGACAATCTCAAGCTTTAGATGCATTAACTTATTCAGGTTTGAAATGTTTTTTCACAGTCGATTATGATATGATAAAATTCTTATTAACCTTTCGTTTATTAAACATCGATTGAATCAGTGTCTTTATTATTTTTTTTATCGAGTTTGGTTCACCTATAAAAATTTGATATTTTTGGAGCAACATTTTGGAAAACTGACATTTCCGTAGTTTTAATGTATACTATACTTGTCACATAATTTTTTATTAGTGTACATCATATGATAATTATTTTGATGTTTTATTATGGAATGGGCCAACTCAATGACAGGCGCAACGAAAGAGATGTCTTTTAAATATAGTAATTCCAGATACTATATTTTGTTATGGAGAAAAGAATATTGACATTGACGTACCAGTAGCTCTTAGATTAGTTTATAAACAAAAATGATAATATGATAATTATGACCTAAATCCGAAGTTTTAAAACTTTTTATATCTTAGAAAGAAGTAACTAATAGTATCAAATTAGTCCATTCATATGCTCCTAGTCTCATAGTTTTGTAGTATATTACAACCTCCCCGTCTGTTGAGGGCTGTGTAATTAAATTTCTCTATTATAGCATATATTTAATGAGGTTACGCATAGAAGGTACGTTTTGATATTTACAAAACTTTTATCTATGATGTCATTGAATGCTGCAATAAAAAAACAAAAATTTAGTTGGAACATTTTCCATAAGATATTCTTGTGGAGACATTCCTAAAACAGCTATTGTTGTTGCAAACATTGCTTTTCTAAATGCTGTCAAAATATTCACTTTGTTACAAAATTCTTTATTGATTTTCGCACATTCTCTTCAGTTATGAAATTTGTCACACATCGATATTCAATTTTACACCGCATATTTTGCAACTTCTGTATCTAATAAGTTTTATATGGTTTAAGTCTTGGATAATTTGGGAGATTGTGATTTTTATGCTATATTGATTTTTGATTTAAATTTGGTTTGCTGGCTTTTTTAGGATGAGGACCAGTTTGGTCAAAACTGTAAAAGAAATGGTAAAAACGTACTTGAAAGAATTCTTAACTAACTAGAGTTTTTCCAATTTTGGAAACTTTTTTGCACATGTTTTTGCGTGTACTTTGCTTTGATATTGGTACATAATAATTTGGTCTTGAAATTAATTTGAAGTGAGTGGCACTTTTATCAATAAATTGCGAATTAGCCTATTGACTTTCCTTTTGCAACTTGTTCTGGGGTTCGCATATTTCAGAACTTTTCTGAAGCTAAAGCCTAACTTGTTTCAAGATAAAAAGGTTCACTAGTAAAGAATACAAGAGATAAACATCGCCAGCAACTTTGATGCCAATCTTAACTTGCAGTAATTTTTTCTTCTTTCCTAACTGTTGTTGAAACATGAGTTGAAATCAGAAATTTTCTGCAATAAGGTCAAACTTATCTATAAAATCCACTTTTGTATCTTTAATAAAAATGTTGACCTATTTTGTCATAGATGTGTTGGGAAGCATTCTACCACAAATTGACTGAAGTTATTATGCCCCATATTTGAATGACATTAAGTTAAAGTCTGAAAGAATATTTTTTTATATAACTATTTGACTGGTTCAAGTATTACGAACCATTATTAATCAACTCAAATAGTAGACTCTTTGTTAGATTTGGCCTAATGTTAAAGGAATGAGAAAAAACTTATTTTATAATTCAAATTCGATCAGCAAGCTAGTAAAACAATTTTGGGAGGGTAAATAATATCCCACGTTTTTATTTTATATTATCACCCGATTTAACGATTGTAAGAGCAAGCCCACCATGTTAGCTATCAATTTTAAACTTTACAACTTTTCCGCTCTGAAAACATACAAGAAAAATAATTAAAAATATTTTTCACTTTTAAAATTGAGTTTTAGGAAAATGCTTTGTCGGGCAAGTTATTTTAATGTTAAGTTTAAATATTCTTTAACTTTTTTAAGTAGAAATTAAGGCAGTTTATATCTCTATACAGAGTGTTTAAAAAAAGGTTAAATATTTAAAGAACGTACTATGATAAAAATAAAATTAAAAATTTTAATATACGATATACAAACTGGCAAAACAATTTTTTTTTAAACTGAACTGATTTTAGATAATGTTTTAAAAAGTGTGATTCGATCACTTTTTATCAGAATGCCCAAATATGATTTTCAAGTGCGGCTGTGCCAATGGCAAAGTTATGGAAGCACATCGCCTTTATGGTGCATGTGATGTGTCAGACGTACTGATTTTAATTGCAGATAACTAAGATGGCGATTGTAGTGTATGAAAACCGTGAAACGAGTGTAAGACGAATTCTTGCTGAAGTGGGCGTAAGCAGTTGTTTGGCTTAGAGAACTCTTTTAACTTTTACAGTCGTACCATATCCAAATGAAACAAGTTCTTATTTTTACTGACTATAATCTAAGAGTGACCTTTTATTAGTGATTTTTAGAGAAAGCTGCTAAACCTTTTGCACTCTTAAGAGGTTAGATTCACATGGAAAATTAATTGTTTCCCTATAGATTGATATTATAGTAAATACTTTTTCAGTATTTTTGAAAGATAAGCTATTATATTAGGGACTTTTATTGTTCTAGCATATCTATTTTGCCAAGATTTTCTTGTAATTTTAAATTATGTGTAATGTATATTTCTTAGAAAAGTTAACTCTTCTATGCAATATATCGACTATGTGGTGAGCAGATGTGATGTCTAGTGAAAATGTGGATGGTAAAAAAAATTTTGTATGCTGCGTATATGCAGTTACAGGATATTATCATTTTCAAAGAAGGCCAAAAAGACGACGTATAAAATGATGTAGGTTTGCACTAGTAATAATATATTAACACAATTAAGGCTTGCGTCATTCAAAATGCCACTCTATATGAGTGTTGAATTGACCTTTGTCGATTGTTTGAGAAAACTCGTCGCTTTGGTTTCCACTGTGATGCCATTGGCAACATGTCATTTAATTCTACTTTTTTAACTTTTGAAAATAAATTAGACAGCCAAGGTTGTTCTTATCAAATTTTGCTTTTATATGATCATAAGAAATGCTTACGTAAACTAAAAGTAATTGGAGTTCCCGGATTTCGTTATTTTCGTAATATCATCAAATATTCTGAAACGTTTGACTTTGTTTATTTGATGGAATTTATTGTTGACAATTGTTTTTCTTATAGTTGCATTAAAATTGAGGATATAAAAATACGATCTCTACAGTACAATTCAATATTTGTACTTTTGTAGTCTTTGAACTTCCATAAATTTCAAGAGTTTTAGTGAATATGGTCGTTTAAATGTATCTTAAACTTTTTCCTTTTTTAGGTTTTATAATTTCTAAAGAAAGCGCTTTAAAGTTAGATATAGGCGTTATCGATTTTCTTTAACTTAAATAATAATACAATTTTATGACCCTATACTTCCAAAAGAGCCAGCGTGGTCCCGTGGTTGAGGGGCGGGCTGCGATGCTGACGGACCCGGTTTCAATTACCGGTGCTCTCTGATGCCTGGAGGGTGGCCTACTCAGACACTAAAAATAATTGAGTACCTGCGTTCATTCGAACAAGGGGTTATAATGGCGGTCGTCTAAGGCGCGGTGCTTGCCACATCGCCCCGTATCAGAGATGGTGCGCGACGACCGGGCAAAGAGAGCGAACTTATGAGAGCCTTAACCTCTCAGTTTGCAGGCCGTGCTCCTACGTGGGGCGTAGGGCTTTACCATTATTATTATATTATTATACTTCCAAAACAAATAAAACGAAATTACATTTGCATTGTTTGTTATGTTTTAGTGTAGAATACACTCCTGCAGTTTGGTGCATTATTTTTGACTCAACTTGTATACAAGTTTTTAAACATACTGTACCCGTCGTAAGGTAAACTTATCTAGATGGTAACCTCATAAAATACCGAGACATTTTATTTTTTAACCAGAAATATTAGTATTGCCTGTTGTTAAAAGTTATAAATTGTCAGTTCTGTAATGGAAATAAATTAATTAGATTTTTATTAAATACTTTTTAACTAATATAATTTATAAGGGTTCTTTATAAATTAATTGGAATTCTAATAATCTTATGTTTGCCTTCAGAGACTACGCAGTACAATACACGAGGGATGTAAAGAATTTATTGCCCGTTTTATAAGAAGAGTTCTCTAGTTTGGCACATTTTGGTTCAAAGTAATATTTAACAATTAATCCAATTACAAAAAAAAAACATAAAATAAAAAAGTAAAAATAATGACCAGACTAACTCTCCGCGTAGGACCATGGTGTGCGAACTGGGAGGTTAAGGTTTCCATATGTTCGCCCTCAATGCCCGGTCGTAGCGCGCCATTTTTGATACGAGTGTGGCAAGTACCTCACTTAGATGACTGCAATATTACCCTTTGTTCGAAATGAATGCAGGTACTCAGTTATTTTTAGTTTCTGAGTAAGCCACCCGTCAGGCATCTGAGCCCCAGGAATGAACACGGGTTCGTCCATACGTCTGAATCGCTTGATTATACCTGCGCTTGTGGAAAATAAAAAGAAACGCAGGAAACCAAAGAAAGTTCTAAAATATATTAAAACAGGCAGAGCGACGCATATCAAAAATGGCATTGAAAAGTAAAACCAGCAAATTAATGGTAGAGAGAATAGGAAAAAATAAATTAGTGTAACTGTATGCTCTCTTTGTGAACACATCTGATAAGGGTGTAATAATGGATGAAGAATTTTATTTTAAATACTACAAAGACAATTTGGAAAGAAATATCCGTTTGGTTATCAATGACAGGTACGTGTAAATATTTTTATTATACACGTTAGAACCCTACAACAGTATTACATAATTAAGCCATTTTTCTACCTGGCAGCCACCCTGTAATATAATCTTGAAGCGCACTGTCATCCTTGAAGCGCACTGTCATCGTCGAAGCGGTGAAACACAAGCCACTGTTTTATATGCATAACGGACCTTTTTGTCAATTTCAGATAAGCGGCCACCGTTGATGTATGGCGTATTCCCTAATTACGTTTGGACCATAAAATTACACAGTTCCTATGAATTGCAAATGCCAAAAGTTTTTCGCACACCTAAATCGTGTTACTGCACGCACTTCACGTTTGCGGAATATTCTATAGCAGCGTTTATTTTAAATTGATCTAAGGGACGAATAATCTGCAACACAACTTTCTTTTTGCACTTCGCACTGTCTCGTGAATTATTACGTACAACACTACAGGACGGAAGTCGCTGTCCTCGCATATTTTCGCATATTTTCAATAAAATGTTTATAGATTCGCTTTTTTATTTATCTATTTGATAACCTTCGCTAGGTATTTTATGTACTTCTTAGAGCTTGGTTGACCAATAACACATGCATATTTTTCCTCATTAAAATGTAGCTTATTTTATCGATAATGCCTAATGTAAGGCAAGAACGTTTTTTTTGGTTGTCGGAAAAGTCTTGGGAATTGGAGTTGGTACTTTAATTAATATTTCTAATTACATGACAAGAATTTGATAAAATATCCGTTTTGTATTAGGGCAGTGATAATACTTTTATGTTTGTCAGTTTTCTATATGTATGGCGATGTAACTGAATGTATTTGACATTTAGGTAGCGGTTAGAATGGGTAAGATTTTTATAAATAGTGTAATGGAAACTGTCGAAGAAACTTTAGATATATTTCGTAGAAATAGTATCTATTGCAGAAGCCTTTATGCCACAACGTCTAAAAAATATCACTGTTATTTTTTTCATGTCCTCCGGATCTTAAAACCACCCCCTGCTCAGAATGTATAGCTGTATATACCTAAGTGCAGTCCAAAAACGAAGGGATAAGGAAATGGGGAGATGTGACATAAACATTTTGATTCCTACGCGTAGCTCACATTAAATTCCGATTAGATCCACATAAAATCTCTACATTACGAAATCTACCTACCTACCTACCTTGCTATAAAGGATTTTTTGTTGTAAGAGTGTCTAGGAAGGGAAGAAAATTGTTTTAGTCAGTTTCCATCATAAATTTGATGTTGGCATGAATTTGGTTTACATGAGAAGGAATCCGTGAAGCTTATCTTGTCCATGACACCATATAACAAAAATATGATTGACATATTGTATCTGACAGGTAGACTTAAAGTAAAAGGTCTTTGTTTTGAAATCGGTTATGAAAACGTTAGCTATAACAGGCGAAAATGAAAACCCATAGAAACACCGTTAGTTTAGTGGTAAAACTTATTTTGAAAATAAAGAAGGTGTTGGATAGGCGATGGTTAATTAAGGAAAGGGTATCGTTTTTTATATTGCAACTTGGAATTTGAATATTGATAAACAAACAGACAACGTCAAAACTGACAATAAGGAAAGTTTGAGTATTTCTAGAATAACTTAGAAATTTTGGATGCATGATAGGGCTTGCTCTGTAAGAAGTTGGGTTGTGGGTAGGAGAACCAAATGCACTAACTATAGGACGTAAGGAAACATTTTCTTCTAATTAATTTTTATAAGATTATCAGGTTTAGAATTCTGGAAAATTATTGTTGGAGTATGAGGAGTTTTTTAATATCGGATGATTGAATTGAATTAGTGATGAGGGTTTTCGTTTTCATTTTAAGGTGGATAGTAAAATTGATGGATTCACAACGAGAGTAGGATTATTTTAAAAAGCTTCCTATTTTACTGCCTAAAAAATTTCTGACACACAGGAAACATATATTATAAATATTAATGTGCAAAATCTGTTGTTTCTTTATAGGAAGAACAAGACCCAAAATTTGATTTTTTAAAATTGCAGATTATGTAAAAGAAAAGCATTATTATTTTTTAATAGTATGGAGATTGGAGCAAGAACCAAGAAAAGTAAGAATACGTGGACTGCCTGAAAAATATTGAGCCTAACAGAAACAAGTATTTTTAACATAGTCTCCTTTTAACTCGATACACTTTTTCTAGCGATGCTCCAACTTCTTTAACCTGTCCAAATAGTATTTGGGGTTAAACTCTGCAAAATAGATGTCTAAGTTGCGATGACCTCGTTTGATGAAAATATTTGTCCTGCAAGCCAAAATTTAAGCTTAGGAAACAGGAAATAGTCGCTGAGGGTCAAATCTGGTGAATATGCTGGGTAGTCAATCAATTCGAACAACAGTTTGTGAATTTTGATCATGGTGACCGCCGAAGTGTAAGTCTTAATGGAAGAACACTTTCTTTCGTTCCAGATAGGGCCGTTTTTCAACACTTGCTATCTTTAATTGGTCCAATAACGATGCGTAGTATGACCTTGTTATTGCTTTTCCCTTTTCTAGGTAGTCGATGAACATAATCCCTGATTATCCCAAAAACAGTTGCCATTGCCTTCCCGGCCGATAAAGCTGTCTTCGCCGTTTTTGGAGCAGGTTTTCCCTTTGCAGTCCACGGTTTTGACTGTTCACTCATTTCAGGAGTGTAATAGTGGGCCCAAGTTTCATCAACAGTGATAAATCGACGCGAAAAGTCCAGCTCTTTTCGCTGAAACCGCTTAATCAGGGCCTTAGAAATGTTCTTTTGAATGAATTTTTAGTTCAACATGACCAAGCGAGGTACCCAACGCGCGGGCAGCTTTTTCATGCCAAAATCTTCAGTCAATATATGACAAATGCGTTTATTTGATATGCCCACAGTCTCTGCTATCTCTTTAGCCTCGAGTTGATGGTCATCCAGTACCATTTGGTAAACTTTTTCGATATTATCGGTGGCCGTCCCCAACGCTCTTCATCAGTCAAGCTGATACGACCACGTTGAAATTCAGCTGCCCATCATTTCACGGTGGCAAATAATGGGGCAGAGTTCCCGTAAACGGCGTCTAGCTTGAATTTAATTTGCGTAAGCTTAATTAAGGCACGATATTTGATTTTTCCATTTTTACAAAAGCACTGACATCTAGTGATACAAACGTCTGTCAACAACTAAGCGTGAAGACTCAAAACTTTTCAGACTGCTAACGTAGAATCTTCTTGAAAAGTAATTTATTCATCTAATTAATTTAAAAGTTACCCATTTTTATTATTCAAAATTCTGTACTTTTATAACTAAGAAATCATATTAAATTAATTTTATTTTTAGAAAAATTATTATTCGACAAATACGAGATACGAGCTAAAAATTCATATTAATGATTTTCAATATTATCGTTGTAACTTTTATTTGTCTCAATTTATAAATTTTTATCATTTTGTATTTAACCTGCAACGATGCGAATTTCTGATTATTTAAATAAGAATATATTAATTGTTTTTCTGATTTAATGTGAACTACCCACGTTACAACTGACCATAATGGTCCACTAGAAAGCTTAGTTCCAATTGTTACCAGCTCGAATTTGATGTTTGATGCTAATAATAGCTCTGGAAGTATACATCATTCAAATTAATGTAGGTTCATTGTATAATATATTAGTTTTCAATGCGTTAATCAGGGTGAGTGCGGCTGCTCTAATTTTAGTTAGCTTAAGCTGCTCAACATCAGCCCACATTTTTAGATCTCATGAAAAAAATTTGTTATATTGCGGATAGTAGGCAGGTTCCGCGCGCAAGAAAAATAACTACATACGAAAAATGTAGAATTGCGCATTGTGTGAACGAAGAATTAATAAAATCGCCGTCTACTAAAGCAGCCATTTTAGTAACCTGCTCTCCTCCCTAGACTAATTCTTTAAAGCCTAGCGGAGGAATTTACAGGGCAATCTTGATATGTTTACAGGCTTAGCCTAGGCACGACAATTTGTGAGTTAATCACCGACCGAGTGTTTTAAGCTAATTTGCATTTGTTCTTGTTTGCTCGCTCGACTCGAGATG
Organism: Sinelater perroti; assembly: GCA_036346155.1. Lineage (NCBI taxonomy): Eukaryota > Metazoa > Arthropoda > Insecta > Coleoptera > Elateridae > Sinelater > Sinelater perroti. The sequence continues at coordinate 10,981,504 of JARFIY010000013.1, read as the reverse complement.
AGACTCTCAAGACTTGTAACATTCGCGTTAATTTCGAGTAGTATGTTTATGTGCATGGAACCCTAGCTCGCGATTTGTTACTTTAATTTTATACGTCTGCTTTGTATGCAATATATAGATGCGTACGTTTTACATGTAAATAAAACATTTAATTTTTTTAATAATAGCGTTTTAGTTTCCATAAAGCTAAGAAAATGCAATTTTAATGGGAGTTGTATTTAAATACTTTTATTAATTTCTTTAGTTTAGCTTTAAACTCTTTACTAACAATTGTGTATTCTTTCTATTCTTTAAATTGGTGTATTGAATCAAATTAGAAATGTAATAGAATCTTCTAGTTTCATGTTCTTATTTTATTCTTATTTTTTATTTTCTACATTTTATTACTATTCAGTATAATGATTTTTGGTTTCCTGTTCCTCTACTTTTCCATTTTTTTTCTATGGTACATTTTTGAGTCTCAAATGTATTCTAAAATGTTTTCTCTTTGTAATTCTCATCCAAGTGCCCACCCGTACTAAAGCTTATAATAATAGTTGTAAAGATTGGAATGCATAAATAAAAACATAACAGTGGTTTAAATGATTGAGTTTGGAATGCTTATTGAAATACTACGCATACTACAGACTTATGATTCAATAGAAAGTAAATTTAATAAGCAATAATAAAATACAAAATCAAATTGGAATGAACTATATAATTGTGATGTATGCTCTCCAAAGTAGTTTTATATTTTGAGAAGACAATCAAAAAGAAGGGACGATAATAGGAATGGTATGAAGAATATCAAATGAGAATAAAGACTGCAACTTGTTACCAATCGAGTATGCACACACGCAAATGCGATATGGTTGCAGACTGCTCATGTAAGGGGGTATCAGAAAGGTTTTGGCTAACCCTTGGTCACTGGAAAATTCAACAAATATCAAACTTCTATGCTTGGTCGCGATTTTTAAATGTTTTCTGAAGTGTTCTATTTAGAAAAGCTAATCAGTCGCTATCTTAGAATTAAGCAGAAATTTAGGTAGTACGTCTAGTCCTATTTTCTAAATTGGTTATAACTTGGGAGATGGCCACCATCAATTGTCGATTAGGAGATGCATGCATGTTTTATTACGATTATATTCTTTCTTTCTTTCTCCATCATTCTTTTATCCTCACGGGTGTCGGACAGTTACATTTAATTTTTTTAAATTATTTTATAGACCACAAGTAGGGATTATAAACACTTGTCGCTGATATCGATGCAAAAGTTTTACTTAAGATGTTTAATACAATAATATAGCCACGATTAATTTGTATTACAGTAACTTAGATTCCCTAAAGGTAATTTTAATTTTATTGTACATCTCTTTAGGGCAGATTTTTTTAATATGAAGGTGTTACTGGGTGGCTAGAAACTCGCGCCAGAAGTTGTTTCTGGGCGAAGGCATACTGTTTTATTATTGTTCTGTAGACGTGTTTAAAATTCGATAATTTGGTATTATCGTTAAATATGGCAACTGCTAAGGACACGCTGACAATCGAAAAACGTGTCTTTATCGTGAAGGTTTATTACCAAAATGGCGAATCTCCTGCCGTAGCGGTGAGGAAATACAAAGGAAAGCTCAGCAGAAACTGCACTTTGAGTGAATCGACTGTTAAGCGGTGAGTATACTCAATGTAATGAGACCTTGATTTATAAAACTAATAAAATAATTTTTTTCTTGATTATTAAGGCTAATGGCAAAGCCTTATCCCAATTGGATATTTCTCGATTGTTGTTTCTGCATCTGCGTATGTTCCATTACAAGGTACAATTACAACAGCCGTTAACACAGAACAAATTCGAGAGAAAATTCGAGATTGCAAACAGTTTAGGAGCGGATCGGGTGGTTCAATTGATTTGAAATTAGATGTTTATGTAAACAAGCAAAATTATCAGTTCTGGGCTAATGAATATCCACATTTGATAAAAGTTTGCCGTTTTTAACCACGAAAAGGTAGTGTCTATCGTGGTATTCTTTCTCACAAAATATGTGGATGAAAAACTCTACAGGGAGTAAGTTTTGGAGAGATTTCGAAAAAAAATATCGCAAATTATTGATTCCAGCAATATCGTGCCATTACACGACCAATAATTTTAAAATAATTTTAGATATAATTAAAGGCAGACTACTAAGTTTGGATTTCTCCTGGAAGACTAAAGGTGGCATAAAATGGCCAAGAAATTTGCTTAATTTCTTTCTATGGGGTTATTTGAAGAATAGAGTATACAGAACACCTGTTTTTGACATGGATGAACTGAAAAATCGTATCACAAGTGAAATTAAAGGCGCAAGACAATTATAGCTTTTGGAAATCGCCTCGAACATATGGTTACAAGTGAAGGAAATTTTTTTGAAAATCTTGTCCATTAAATATGTTTTCATTATAAGTATTGAAAATTTTATAATTAATTTTAACTTATGGTGCCAGTTTTGGCCACCTAGTAAAATACGAAACAAGATAAAAACAAAAGTGTTCTTATTAAAATTGAATTTTTATGTAATATCAAAAATGTATCTAACAAACGTCGGATTTCTCTATTGGTATTGATCATATTTTCAAGGAAAGAATTGAAAAAAGAACTTAGAGGAACACTTATAGGTAACAGTGAACTATTTACTAATAAAAAGAAAAATTTTGAATTTGATAATAGCGTTGATTTTTAGTTAAGGGAAGGTAAAATAAAAAATCTAGAAAACAACATAAATGCGCTAAATTATAAATTGCCCATTATTTTTATGTAAAATATATACTTAAGTTTTTAAAATTTTACAAAGCATACAAATTTCAACTCCTATTTATATTTCATTTCAGTTATAATATAATGCAAATAATAAATTGGTTACAAAATGATATTTAACCACATTTTAAATAGATGCTAACAATTTTATTGTTCTGTGTTTGTAAAACGTTGTGCACTAACCTTTTTCACTTTTTCATTATGTAGGTAGTAACATTAAAAAATACAATTAGTAAGAAAATTTATACAATTGTAAGATTAAAAAGTAGAATAGCAAAGAAAAATCAAAATACTTAAATTTAAGCTCATACTAATATTAAATGACGATACATTTCGCAATTTTTGAGTTTCTGTAACTCTTCCTTCGAAATACAATAATACCAAGCTTAAATCGGACATTCAATTAATTCTGTTTTTTGCGAAACATCTTTTTAAAACCCAATAATTTTTTCTGTAGTAACTCTATATAATGTTTACTATTCTTTCCAGCAAATTTTTGATAAGATTGAGATTAGATAATTGGTCAGTTAATTTTTTTTATACTCATTTATGATTTAAAAGTATTATTATCTTGGAAAATAAAATCCTTACCTCTAAACAAGTTTTTCCCACGAGACCCCATATCCTCAGTATTTTAAGGTACCTTATGGTATTTATTGTTCCGTATACGATATGTAATTCCTTGTATAGACATGTATTCATGTACTGTAATAGTAGTTGGATGTTGAATTTTGGTGAATGTTCTTCTATAGGTAATGTTCTAGCATACCACTCGTCACTAAATAGCACTTTCTCCTTTGTTATTTGGCCGAATACAAACGAAATCATCTTCTTCTTAATTGATAAGCAATTTTGTTTTATATTGAATGTATGCACACTAACATTGATAGATTCGCACCATAAATTGCTAAATTTAGTGGGATTTAGATATTTTTAGAGTAGGATTATCTCAAACTGAGATCTTCCTTAATCGCCTACTACGTGGTTAGTCAGTAACTTTATTAAAAAAGATATCAAACAAAGACATTGCCAATGTCTTAATACGTGCCATATAATCAAAGGTAATTAAAAATAATAAGGAAAATGTGTGTACTATAACTAAAAACATTATTGCACGAGGGTGATATAGAACTTTTTCACACATCTTAAGGAGTTTCAGTAGCCTGTTTCCCTCAAATGGTAATAGTAAAGCAATTGCAATTGACTTTTGGATAGTGCAATCATTCAAATTACTTTTTATATAGAGCAGTAATGGTTTAATTTAATATTGGAATCTGAATATTGCTCTCTTCTTGTCCCCACGTTCGAAAAATTTTGATATATTTTTAAAAATTCTTGAAAATACACTTTTAGAATTAATTCCTCGAGTAGAAAGTATCATTTGTATGAGCGATTTGAACGTAAATAACTTGGATATTCATTCTAATAATTTTAAGAACCTAGACTACCTACTGGATTAATTTAAACTAGAAAAAAATGATCAAATAAACATAAATTGCATACAAAATACTTTTATATTTTCATATAGCAAGCATGAACAACTATGGAATAGATGCGAAGGCTTTCACGACTGGTGTTATGGTGCATCGTGTGGTTGGTTCTTGGGTTATAACGCCGTGGTCGGAGTTCGGAAACTTGAATTTTTAGAAGATTTTCCTTCTGAACTCTGACCACGACCTTATAATCTGAGAACCAACCGCACGATGCACCAAAAAACTATTGTCTTAAATTGTAATGACTTATTTAATTATTCGCTAAGATGTGATATACCCTAGGAATAAAAAAATTTCAGGAACATCTCAAGTAATACCACAATCAAATTTCCATCTCTAATAAACATTAAGAGACAAAACAATAGGTTGTTAAAAAATTTTCGATTGGCCCCATTAACATTTCATTTATATCCGTAACATTTTTTATTTTTGCTCTATCCGATGTAGAATATTCTTGCGCATTTGTTGATATACAATACTTACACGATTACTATAGAATGGAGCTTTTACAAGAAGATATTTAATACAAATTGTTTCCACAAATGAGTACTACTGAAGTCAACAGAGATGTTTGCAAAATTTGAGCAGACGGTATTGTTGAAAAAGCCGCTGCTAGACGTTGGTTCACAAAGTTCAAAGAAGACAAAGAAAGTTTTATTAACAAGGAATGTTCCGGATGCCAGCAAAAAATCATTCGTCAAGCTGTGCTCAACACAATTGAAGACAATCCATCGATGACTTATCGAGCGTTGGCCGATGACTTGAACTGTAGTTCTCAAACAATTTGCAACATCCTTCATAAAGCAGGCAAACAATGGACGTGAAAGTGGGTGCCACACGAGTTGACCGGTGATCAAAAGAAGAAACGTCTTCAACTCCAACGCATATGAAAATAACTACTGACCCTCTACACAAAAAGAAAACCATCCAATGCCTTTGACATCAGCTCTATGGGCATTCCAAATTCTACTGTACGGGAACTCTTAAATGTACAACATAAAATGCGATGAAAGCCATAAATCAACCAACTACAAAAAATCAAAAAATACACCAGCCACGTGTGCACTTTGCGGAAAAGAACATACAGCTACCTATAAAGGTTGCTTGGTGTACCGGAACTTATGAAATATTAAAAGATAACAAAATAGTGCAATTGTATCATTCCAAAAAAATGTATGGATACATATAAATAGATTAAGCGTAGAACAAGATGTAACTAACAATAGTTTCTACACTAGCATCGCTTCTGGACTGTAGACACCAAATCAACCTACATACTTTGCAACTTATTAACCAAAACGTAATCGTATTAAATTTGCTAAATACTGTCATAACCACTAAGTTTAATAACGAATCACGAATAGTCTCACAAACCATAAAATTGAACTCTTTCTATTAGATATTGTGTTTATATCAAAAAGATTGAAAGAACAACCCTTCGAATTTTTCATTACTTAATTTATTATACCAAACCCTATCACGCAGCGGTCTACAGTAGCACGACAATAATCATCCGTAATTCGTTATTGAAGAAGGGCCATTCTATTTGGAGAGCTACCAAGAAGTTTAAAATACCCATTATACACATTTCCCCCATAACATAAGATGATGAACAAAAACTGAAAATACATTACTATAAAATAAGAAATGGTAAATCCACTCTATAATCATGTCCTTATATTTCTATTTGTATGTGAATTTGTGTATGTCAACAGTAGATTAAATTGATTGTAAAGACTTTTACAAAATAGCAAATCTGATTATTATCTATTGGTCAAATCTTTTTATGATTATGATGATGAAGACGACAAGCCGCGTAGAAGCACGAACTGTGAACTGAGAGATTAAAGGATTTTGTATGGTGCATTTCCGCAGACCGAACTCTATTTTGATGTTTTCACTGGTTGTTTTGACAACAATGGGACCTTGCTTTAGTTGCGTCTCATCTTTCGTAAACAGTTTTAAATCGTTCATATAGGATGTGGGTAAATCTTGTCTATTTAGAATATTGATTAGAGGAATTAATACTAAACAAAACCTTGAAATGTCCTCCTCTAAATAGCGATGTTTTCGGTCTTGATATGGCTACCGATGTAGGATGGTCTAATTGATGGTAAAATGTTTTAACATTTACATTGCAGATTTATTTATTCGGATGGTAGTGATTACTTGTTTTTGTGTTGTTTTTCAGTATTTGATTTACATCTATAGGTTTTCTTCCAATACATCAGTGGTAACTTTTTCTATTTCTTATTTTTTCCTTATACTTTTTATTTCGATGAAGATCTGATGGACTGAGACTTTTCTTGTATTGATCGAGTGCGGTTTGAGCTTATTATACGGTCATACAAATTATTTGTTTTCATGGCGTGGCCTTTAGAGTTGTTCCCTGCTTAACTTTACTGGATATGACTGCAGAAGCTAGAAACAAACTGTGCAACTTCAATAATATTTAAGAATTTGTTAGATATCATAAGGTGGTATTAGTTAAAACAATTTGATGCTTTTCGCTTTAGTCAATTTTATTTTATTTAACCTTTTACAATAATATAAACCAAGAGTCTTTTTTTCGAGCAATTTTTGATGGATACTGTGCACTGTCTTCAGTACTTCTTCGTTAATATGAGTTGATGTAGCTGGTTTTTCTGGTTCAATATTTATAGGTTTCCGTTGTTCATTGACTGGCTGAATTGTAGTATTAGTGGGATTTAAAACTTTGTTTGAAGTATTTGGTTGACATTAGTTTTGATTTGTTGAAGCTCCGTTGATTGGTTGTTAGGGTTCGTATTTAGAAATAAGTTAGAGTTTCTTCCTCTCCAGACTGAGTAAGTGTCTTTAAAGACTCCTCCTTCGATCTTGGTAATATCAGTATAGTAAAAACACCATTCTCGGAATTGCTCGACTCTTTATTGTTGCTTTACTTTTCTTTTTGCTGATATGGGTGTTAATGGTATTTGATCAGATAGAAAAATTTGAGACGTAGTGTGGATTTGGCGACTATGAGATTTTTTGAAGCATTTGGTTGAGTAGGTTGATGGACGGTATTTTATTTCCTCCCCATCCTCCAACTGTAATGAAGACAAAACTAGTGAACATTTTTTGTTCACATGGGGCGGACCTGATAGAGAAGCTGACAAACCGTCAAAGTTTATTATTATTATTTGGTAAGTTTCATTTTAAATGCTTTTATTTAAGTTGAACATCAGCGAAAAGCAGAAAGACTCCATGTTAATCTAAACTACCAAAAAACTTTCTTCTTTCAAAGAATGTGTGCTTTGAAATGGTTGTTTCCGTAGTATTAACAATACTTCAGGTCTTTTAAATATATTTTTGTTGGTAAAAGAGAGCCTTAATACAGTATAGATGAGTCTATTCATAATGAGAAATACCAAAAAGCAATTGCTTTGGTAGAAGAATAAGGTTAGCACTAAGAGTGTAGCGTTGGTAGTGTTTAAGATAATAAATTCTGCTGCATTAAGACTGCATGTAAGAGCGTAATGAGTGTTCAAGTTGCCTTTTAAGTACACAAAATTTTCTTTATAGGGAATTTGCTTTATTTTAGCATCCAGATTTAAAAAAAAAACGTCGCTTTATATTTAGAGTAATAGAGTATAATATGGATAGGAGTGAATGGCTTACTCTTCTTGTTCATTCAGTATTTAATGATATATCTATTCCATCACAGTTGTACTTGTAACTGCTTTGTCAAAACTTTTTTTAATTTACGTATTTACGTCTAGTTGTGTAAGATTTAGCAAAGTAGTAATATGACTTTTGTTTAGTTTAACCGGTGGACAAATATTCCTTTTTAATGTGAACGTGGCTTGTATTGATTTTTCTTCATTCGATTGGATTCGCCATTTCTTAAGCCAGCATTGTACTTTGTTTAGTTGTTCTTGTAAAAGTATGAATGCCCTTTTTGGGTTTGTATGTGAAACCATTATAGCGGTATCATCTGAAAGTGTTACGGTAGTGGTGTAGTTTGTTGCAGTAAACAATAGATATAGAACCAGGTCCAGGACACTGCCCTGGGGAATTGCGAAGTTGATTGAATGTAGTTCCGTGAAGGCATTTTGGTATTTAATCTCGAAGTGCCGCTCACCAAGGTACGATTTAAGTACTTCGTAAAGGTTGTGAGGAAATTGCTGTTTAAGTTTGCACCGGAGGCCGTTGTGCTAGACTTTATGAAAAGCCTAGCTGATGTCTAGGAATACTGCGTTGCAATATATTTTCTCTTTAAGTCTTTGCTGATTTTAAGAATTACTCTATGCACCTGTTCAACGGTACCATGTCTCTCCCTAAACCCAAATTGATGGTTTGGGATCAATCGTCTTTCCTTTAAAAGCGGTTTAATTTGTTTTAGGAGCATTTTCTCAAAAATCTTTGAAATTACAAGTAGCAACCTGATTGGCCTGTACGACCTCACGTTCTCAGGGTCTTTCCCTTGCTAGGACTATGATCTCTGAAATCTTCGATTGTGCTGGAACGTATCTCATTCTTATTACTGCATTGAATATTATTATTAATTGTTTTCTTCCTTCTTCCTGTAATGTCTTTAGTATTTTGTCGGTAATAAGATCGTAACTTGGTGCATTTTTCCATTTGTGTCTTTTTGTATAATATTACGCACTTGTTCTGCTTTAAATTTCCTAACTGGTAGTTTTATTTAAAATGGAGCTTCTAAGAATTGTACTTCTGCTTTTTCTTTTTTTGAAAGTACGCTGGGGGCGGGGAGTTTAAAAACTTCCGTTAAGTATGTTGCGAAGGTGTTAGCTTTTGTGGTTGTCTAATCTTCTTCGTCACCTTCTACAATGAGTAATCCATTGGCTCAGTTACTAAAAGTTTTTGAAGGTATTCGGGTATTGGTGGATTTATTTCTTCCGCTATTAGGTTTTTAGTACTTTCATAGCTTTATTCAACTTTTCTTTATCATGTGATGATCTTGTTTGTTGCCATGTTTTTCGTAGCTGTCTTTTCTCCATAATTTTAATTTTAACATTCTTCGAACAGTTAATACGTTTTTCTATGAAGTTTCTGTTTGTTGTGGATTCCCATGTTGCTTCTTGTATCTGTCTAGCCAGCTCATTAACTGCATCTTCTAGTTCTTCTTTGGTTCTTAATGAGGTTTGTAATTTTATTTTCTCAGATGTTTTTGATTTAAACTACTTCCAGTTAGTAGCTTTGTCACATAACGTGGGAGGTTTCGTTATTCGTATAAGTTGAGCATTTACGGTTGTAATTAAGGAAACGTGATATAATGAGAGATGAAAACACGATTTAATTGTTGTGCATTCTATAAGGACATCTTTCATCACACAAAAATCTATGATGTCGGATTTTTTCCTACGATCTGTCGGCAATAACCTGTTGTTAGCGGAATTAACTGGTTTAGCATCATGTCCTTTTGGCGTGGGTTTAGGTGATCTAGAGCCCCACAACGGGTGTTTCGCGTTATAGTCTCTACCTGCTATAAGTCTCTTATCTAGTGATTTGAAGAACTTTTCTGTATAGTTCCTATTTTAGTGGATATTTAGTTGGATTGTAAATAGCTGCAAGCTATGGAGCAGGACATGCCAGTCTTTCAATGTGATACTCATTGTTTGTAAGAAATTCTTTTCAAATTTTTGGGTTCTATAATGGTTTAGAGTTCTTTTTATGAACACTGCTGAACCCCCTTGTGCTTTTGCATCTGGTTGTTGAGTATAATAGGCTGCATACCTTGGTTGGTTTAAATAGTTTTTTGCATAAAGTTAGTTTCTGACACCAGCATAATGTCAATATTATGAAGAGTTATTTAGAGAAGATATTTAACATTGCGTCCATTTTCCCCATTAGTTGGGTGATCATATTTTTTAATGTTACCTTGTTGTTGAACCATTGAAGGATTTTGTTAGGGTATGTTTGTAGGTACTTGTTGTTGCAGGTTTGTTTGGGTTACTTGAGCATAGTTCATGTTTGGCTGGATTTTTTTTGGTCTTAGGTTTGGTAATAACTTCTATTGCAATTGTTTATGTACCAAACATTCTTTGTAGCTTGCCGGGCGATTGCCCTGGCAGTTTACATATTTCACGTCTTTGTTCTCTTTTTTGTCCAAGTGCATGCGCTTGTGAAGTGGTTACCCTCGCATTTAACACATTTGGGGGTTCTAAGACAATAATTTTTCTGTAACCGACCATACCTCTAAGGAAAACCTTAAAGGTTTTTTCTTTCTTTCTTTGGTACGCGTAACACTGCGCGTTCTTACTTTTAAGAGTTTCCATAGTGGCCAAATATTTTTCTGAACGTGTCAGTTGCATTTTAACTTCATTATCTAAAATTTTTACCCCATATTGGTTTGGCGCTATAGATTTAGTAGTTCTTTTAACGGAATAATATTTTCTACGGGTTTGATTTATATTCTGTTTTTGTCGTATCTTGGTTACCTGCATCGCCGTTGTTGTTTTCTACTTCTAATTCTTTGTAATAGTTTTTGTTGATTATTGATTTTTGATTCTTTAACCAATATTCGTTAAGACTGGTTTGACGTTTTGCATTTGTAGGTTGTTCCGGGTTGCTTCTCTATCGTTTTTTATATTAGTCTTTTTGACAGGGTTCTTGTATCTGTGTTAACGGATAATTTATATTGTTTAATCCAGCTTGATGTGTTGGTAGTATCATACTATAATTCGGATATTGCGATAAATTTGCTGAAATTGATGTTTCGGTTGTTGTTGCATTAAACTTTGCATGTTTATATAGTAATATATTGCAGGTGTCATACCCGGAACTGGCTGTTGATAAGCCATTTATAACTTGTTAAAATACTTGTTTATCTTACACTGCACTATCATAGCGTTGACCTTAGGTCAGCAATATATCATGTTACGTTTGTTTATCGAGCAATACACACGTCCTTTTCGAACATCAAAGGCATACTAATTATACTGAAGCAACCTCTAAAAAATTTAACTCTAACACTATTTTGCACTAATTATTACAATATGCAATTTGCGGTGTAGTGCTAGGACTAAGAACCTCCTTCCTAGGAAGCAAAATCAGATTTGGACACATAAAATGGTGTGGTAAAATTAAACTCTTAAGACTTAAAATTATGTTTTAATATAATTAAACATTTTAACAACCGTCTAAAGTTATAGAATGTCCGCTCGGCTCTTCAAAGTACAACTCAAACGCATAAGGTCGATCGAAACTAAACTTGATTTTCGTATACATGGTGATCATGCAGAAGCTCTACGGCTTTATTCGTTAAAATAAAAATTAAAAATAGTCGATGTAAGTAAACCATCGACTATTTGCCCCGTTTCGATTTTTAAAATACCTAATATTATTGAACGAAGAAGTTGCATTTGTTTAAAAAAAAATTAATGATACTGAAACCCTTAAAATGGCAGAAAAAGCAATCGGTGATCAATTTTTATTGAGAAAAATTGTATTATAGCGGCATAAGCTATTCAGAAAAAGGCGTGGATCCACAGAAGATAAATCTCGTTCATCGACATCAATAACCAAAGAAAATATTGAAAAAATTAGAAACAAAAGTAATAGCAAATTGTCATTTGATTGTAAGAGAACTTACTGAAGATGTTGGAATATCAAGTTCAGTAGATGAAAATTGAAGTAATATTTATCAGCAAACTCTCGCTAAAAATTCAACAAATATTGCTCCAGATATGTCAGCATGCGATTTTTTCCTGTTCAATTTATTAATAAAACCATTTTGAGAAACCTGATTTGACCCAGTTGTATCGATAAAGCAAAAATCGAAGGAGGTGCTGTGGAAATTTCAGAAAGTGATTATGAAAAGCGTTTCCAAGATGAGATTAAACGTTGACGTATGTGTATCGTAACGGGAGGGAATTACTTTAAAGGAGACAAAATAAATTTGGATGAATAAGTAGTGTGTGCTGTATTTAGTCACCTTACTTTTTGAACAGAGTAATATAATTATGTCAATATTATCGCTACAGAAACACACCAGCTGTGTTGGAATCCTCATCTTAGAATTATTTTCAAGTTATAGAAAAATCATTGCGCCTATTTATAGTGAGGTTAAGAACTTTTTATGTTTTTTGTTAATAAAGGGTGCGAAAATGTTCGCTTTTATGTCTAGATGTTATTAAATTAACTATATTTAAACAAATAATGGATTTTTAATTAAAAATCTAAATGCAACTAATTTATAACAAATTTTCAGCGCATTATTAGCCTGAAATTTTAATTCACAGATAGGCATATTTAAGCATTCCACACAAACATTATTAAATTTAGATTAAACGTAATATTTCATATTGGGCGTACAGCGTGTTTTAGTTTAGCATAAAAATTATATTTCAGCAATTAGTTTGTTGTGGCGGTTAATAATTCTCTAAAAATATTGATTTAGTCATAGATTTCACTTCAAGGTTTATAAGTATTAAAAGAAGAATCAACCTTTTCAGGTAAAATAATAGAATGAGGGGAGAACGAGGGAATTGATTAGCACTCCAAAGGAAGCGTAATTTCGAATGATATGTACCGGTATGGCACGTTAATTAATGAAAAGTGCACAGTGTATCCGTTTCGCGGAGAACGGAATTGGTAGTGCGGCGCGAGAAACGCTGAATACAGATAGCTATACCCGATCTAGCAGCCACGTCTTGAATTTTCAAGTTTGTTAAGTTCGCAGATGCAGATGAATATTTAATAGCGCAGTACCTTAATTATCAGAGTTGTAGGTAACAAATGTCTGCCGTTAGTGGCGTTCTGTCGCAGGATTTTCCTCTTTTCGTGTAAATTAAGCAGTCACGGCGATTCGTCACCAACACCTGAAATGCTATGATATATCTTTGCTATTGTTTAGGAACCGGGTAGCTTGCTCCAACAGGCTTGCGTCCTTTTTATTCTTTTTTCGAAGCTTATTTTATTTTAAACTCTACGGAGTTGCAATTTCTCACTAAATTAAAAATAAAATTTCCTCTCTTAAAAGTACATGCTTTCTTGGTTGTCTTTTATAAGAAATTTAACCTGAAAGGAACTCCTTTAGTAAGATACTCTTAAATGATAATTGGCGTAATTAAAAATTAAGAACAATATAATCCACACTACAAAAATCCTAAAAGAATAAAAGATCTAAAATTTATAAGAAACTGGAAATCTTATCTTTAACAATAAACGATTTAGTAGAAGAGAACGAGATACTTTTAGACGTTTTCAGAGAAACGTAATTACACTGGCGATCAAAAAATTGAGGTCACATTGATATTTTTAGAATTTTCAGTTAAAGGCTTATATTTGTGAATTGCAAATCATTATAACGCATTTCGTAGGCTAAATTTAATATTCAATAGCGAATCAGAAAGCATATTTTTTGGTTTTTACGATTTATTATGAAAAACAAATTTACATTTTAAAAGAAGCTCTACTATTTGTTATTGGGACCAATATGAAGGTAAAACAATGAAAAATTTATCATTAACATTGTATGTTCTCTCCTCTTGTGTTAATGACTGTTTAAAGTGCTTTTAATTAGTTGAGGAACTTTTTCAGCTCCTGGGCAGTTCTTGGAGCTGGTGTATGCCTTCGGATACGTCGTCCCAGGGATTCATGTCTAAAGTAAGGGCTGGCCACTCGAACCTCCTAATTCCCATACCATCAAGATACTCTTCGACAACTTTGGCTACGTGAGGTCTTGCATGAAAATCCCATGCTTGCTCATAGTGATTATGAAAGGCATAACACGATCTTGTAGAACCTTCGTAATGTACCTGTGCGCTGTCAATGAACCATTTTAAATAAAAACCAACTCTGTGCGTGCTTGTGAAGAGATTCCCGCCCAAACCATAACCGACCTACCGTCAATATAAACTGTAGCGTATTTTTCTCCGAGTCTTCGCCATACTCCGTCTGATCCAGTGAGGTAAAAATGCAACTCATCTGCCCTAGTCCTCATTATTCCATGCCAGGTGATTTCGGGCAAAAGCAAAGCTTGCAATTCGATGGCGGTGTTGCAATGGTAGACCCATAGCCATATTTCTACAAAAGAATCCAGAAGCACAAAATTTTCTTCTGTTGGTGCGTTCACTAACATTTACATCTCTAACTTCTTGGAGTTGACTTTGAAGAAGCTGTTCTATTCTACCAAAAAACGGTCATTTCTTCGGGTGGTGACTCTTTTTCGGCCGAATCCTGGCCTTTTGGTTATCAGGTCGGTTTCCTCAAGATGCTAATGCAACTTTTGTACAGCACAAAAGCTTTTACAACGATTTTTGCAATTTTACGTTGTCTTCGACCATCTTGTAACAACGCTATAATTCTTGATACAACAATAAGATCTAAATCCATTATGACCTGACTGAAATGGAAATTTTCAAATAGAACGAATGCACGGTGACAATACAGGACAGATAACAATATTATGGATAAGATTTCTCCGAAAACAAATGATTAAGCACCTGCTAGTGTAAATATCAGCGTTTAACTGAAAAATCTAAAAATATATCACAATATTAATGTGACTTCAATTTTTTGCACGCCAGTGAATTTCACATGCTAAAAAAGTTATCCTATAGGCTATGACAGCAATGTTACTATATTTCGTATTTCAGACATTTACTATTTTTGCTAAATTAAAGTGAATAAAAAATGTGTAAAAAACAAGAGCGCTATAAGCATGGCAACTAGGCTACTTATAATTGGTTACAAGTGAAAACATCAAGCATTGACTTTTTCAGATAGAGTTGAACTATATGAATGTAATGTAGGCAGCAAAAGTTTAATTTCAAAGATACAAAAGGAGTTGCATGTAAGCAGGGCTTGATTAAAGTTTTTGGTGCCCTAGGCCGAAATTTTTCATCCGCCTTCACTCAAATTTTTACATGTACATCATCATCATCATCATCATCATCAGCCTCTTATTATCCACTGTTGAATAAAGGCCTCTTCAAGTTTGTTCCATGCGTCTCTGTCTCTTGCGGTTTGATTCCAGTTTTTACCCGCCGTTTGTTTGATGTCATCCGTCCATCTTTTCTGTGGTCTTCCCCTGCTCCGCGTTGTAAGTCTTGGTCTCCATTGGATTATCTTTGTGTCCCATCGGTTTGGCTCCTGCCGTGCCACGTGTCCAGCCCATTTCCATTTCATTTTTAGTATTCTTGAGATTATATCCGTCACCTTGGTTCTCCTTCGTTCCTTCATATTTTATTCTATTCTATGCTAAATGTCGAAATTCAAAAATATTTACATGTACGGGACGTTAAAAAATTACAAACGTGTTGATTGCTCAAACTAAATGTTTATTTGATTTTTTCAATCTTCGTTATATACATACATAAATTCCAATACAATTTCGAATAATGAGGAAAAACAAAAATCAATGACCATTTTATCTGAAATTTTTTATTTAAAAACTTTTCATTTGCTGGCTTTAGAATTAGCAAACTTCTGGACTATATTTTTAATTTATTTATAACTTAAGATCTGTCACAATGTAATACTTAATAATTGTTTTGACAATTTGCATAGCACAGGGAATAGTGAATATTTTCTAAAATTAACATTCAGAGTTTGACTCTATCAAGATTTTTAGCACTGCACTTCACATCATGTAAATTAAGTGATTGAAACTTTTCAGTCTGTGCTCTTCGTCGCCCGTGCCCACGAGGTGTTCCATTAATGCGTTTGGGTGAGAACTAAGTCTGGCATGATAACGAATGCTACACTTTTTCTTCATTAACTGTTGATAGTCCTAAATCCTGGCGAACTGCTTCATTTGGGACAAACTATAGAGGATTTACTAAAGAACGCAGTGCTTTTAATTGAAACTTTATAATGTTTTTCATCGTTGTATACCATATGATCATATTGGCCGGATCATTGTCTTGTAAAGTAGTGTTTTACTTTCAGTGACAGTTGTGATTCCCGCATTAAAAGTCAATACATTTTCTGGAATATCAGACCCAACTGTTCACGTTTTGAGAAGATGTGCTTCCTCCATGTTAGGCGTCTGTCTAGGTGCATTCTCAGGTACTTAACGCTTTCGTCCTGTAGTATTTGTTTAATATCTAGGCATACAGTTGGGCAAGTTTTTCTCCCAGTTGTAAACGTTACATGAGTTGATTTGGATTCGTTTATATGAATGCGCCACTTCGTACCTAACTATTGTAAAAAGTACCTATTAATGAGATATGACCAGTATTTTGTGATAGTCTGGTGGCAACGCCTTTTTTATTTTAAATAACAAACCATGGTGCCAGATCTTGTCAAAGGTCTACACAACGTCAAGAAACCAGGCTGTTTATTTTGAAAACATTTCACAATTCTATCTGCTATTCTATGGACTTGCTCTGTAGCAGAATGTAGGTGTTTGCGAAATACAAATCAATAATTGGGTATAATGTTACTTTCGGTAATTATCGGTGTTAATTTCTGAAGTAGTAGCTTTTCGGAAACTTTTGATAGGATTGGTAGCAAGCTGATTGGTCTATACGATTACAGTTCTACTCCAGACTTGCCAGGATTGTGGTACAAAATTATTGTGGCATCTTTCCACTGCTCTGGTATATGTCGTAATCTTGGCACCGCGTTAAATAGTTGGGTGGTATACTTGAATCTTTTCTCTGGTAGCTCTTTGAGAACTTTGCCCCTGATTAGGTCGTAACCGTAAGTAAATTTAAGTTAATTAGAATTGTAGGTTTACAAGCTTTACTTGTTTTAAAGTGCTTGATCGGCAGATGCCGTTGAAATGATGCTTCAAGCTATTGATAAATTTCTTGCTTTACTTCTGTGATAATTTGCGAGTCAAATAGACTAAAGACCTCTATTAAGTGTCTTTAAAAGACACAAGCTTTACCATAGTAATTTCTAGACCAGCTGTTATCTTCGATTCGAATGGGTGTTTTAGTTTTTTTTTGTTGTGTTCAAGAGTGAATAGTCAATGATTTTTGTACTTTTATACTGCTGAGTAGCTTTTTGAGCTCAGCTGTTAGTTAATTTAGCTTAATTTTGTCTTCAGGGTGTTCTGAAGTATTTTTTACTAAACTTTTCTGTGGTTTGAATGCCAGTCTGCTTGTTAAAGTGTTCGATTAAAATCTTCTAATGCTGAAGCTAGTTCTTAATTAGATTTCAGAGGTACCTCAAATTTTAACAATTTGTCAATTATTTCTTTGTAGTGATTCCAATTTGTAAACCTGTTAATAAGGCTAGGAGGGCTTTCTTTGAGTAATACTTGAGTACTTATTGTTGCTATTACTGAATATCTTTTACAATACAGAAGTTTAATAGATCAAGTGTTTTACTCAAACATGAGGACTAATATGTCAACTATGTCATAAAAAAAAATTTTTGTAGAAATTTACTCTCAACAAAAAAGTGCAAGTCCCCTCATTTTTTATTGTTTTAACGTTAATCTCAAATAGGTTTTCAGTCTCTTAGGAACTAAAAAGGATAGTTCTCCAGTGCAGTTAATAACTACCATACTTAGAAAAATTCTTAGAACGATGTCAGCACTGGAAAAATTAGACTCTACGTCTCATAACAACAATAATGCTAGGAGTTTTAGAGGTTCTAATTGTGCTTTTGATTTGGTATTACTATTTTCCTTGTTAATAATTTTGTTAATTTTTGAAAATTCCTCTAATTGCACACATTTCTCAGGGAATGTTTTATCTAAATCGGAAGTACACTTTTTTAGTAGCCGGTTTGTCCTCTGCCGTATTCTGTGCTTTTCCATTTGAGTGATTTTTCATAGAAATCTCAAATCTATGTATTTCTGTACAGATTACTCCTTTTCGTACTGAATTGAGTTTCAGAAAATTAATTGCGCTATATCTTTCTACCGTGAAAGATGGTCGTTTAGAAAACTCGTAATTTCCAACTTTGTTTTCACAAAATTAACTTTTGGCTTTCTCTTGTAATGTTTTTTTATCAGTCAGTTTCACACATTAATTTTGTTTTGTTTTATAGCCTTGATCTTCTGACGTATTGTATAGAGTAATGACCTTTGTTATTTGTACTTTCTCCTTGAAGCCTTTCACTTACTTTTCAAGACTTTACAAACACATTGTTCCAGAGACATACAATTAATTCTAATTTAAGGCTCTTACGTTTTTACAATATCACATTTGCTTCGTGCTATGTACTTAGTTTGATCACTATCATGGATAATGATAACTCTTCTGGAATTTTGTTTTGTTTCCATATATGCTTTATTAGAGTGTGTATTTGTTTGTGTAGTTGCTGGCCCCCATGTTTCAAAAGTTCTGACTCGATTTCGTCCTTTTCCGTGGATTTGTCATTTTTCAGTTCTTTTATTTCTTCTAAAACTTCTTTTTCTGATGGGTAATCTTCTTGTTTTTGCGCTATTGGGTTGTCCTCTTCTACATTAAATATTTTTTGTGGTAGTCTTTCCAGATACTTTCAATTATTTGGGGCTCGTGTCCTGTTTGGTTTTGGATGTTTTTCAATTCCCTTGCTCTGGTTATAGGTGTATTTGTTTGGTTTTTTATTTTTTTATAAAATGTTATGATTGTTACTGTCTTGCTATTTCTATCGATCTGTATATAAACGTATGTGCTCAGTTAATCAGCTGAGAAGCATCGTTAAAAGAATTGTAAAAATGTCATAACTTCAAGGGCTGATTAACACAAACTTTGAGTTGAGTAAACGAAAAGATGAGCTCAGCTAGAGCAACTTTTAATAGATTATAATTATTTAATTTTGAAATTGTACATTTATTGTTCATCGACGTACAATAATTATTTACAAACATTTATATTGTAACAGAAATGATGTATCATAAAGAAATGATTCAGAAACTCTCCAGAATGATTGACCACCGTCCGCGCCATTTCCAGCGGCGCTCTTGAGTTCAAATTCCAGAATCTTATGATTCGTTCTAAACCACACGCTTGAATGTGAAGCAGTCGAATAATAGAAGTCACACAGTAAACAAAAGTGGTACAGAAAAATTAGTGTTAATAATATTATAATTTATAATTATCATGCAGTAGTGTAGGCCTTGTGAATAAAGTTTAGTTTCGAATTAAATCGTAGTTCAATTCACATTTCATTTATCATAAATAGGGAACAATGTGTAGCAAAGATGGTCGTGATTTGTTAAAAAACCAAGTGGAGAAGAATTCAAAAGGCGCTCCAAAGATCATCTTGAAGGGCAGTAATCGGATGCTGTAATCAAAAAATATCAATGCTAGATCCTTATTTCCCACATAGTGCGCAACAATCCCAATCGTCGCCGTCAACTTCAGTGACTTAAAGACCAAATTGTAATGCATCAAATGTAGAGCTCTAACAGGCTTTCAGCTCATAGAGCTTTGAGAATACTCTTAAATAGATAGATCAATTATATTACTTAATGAATTTTGTGACTTTGTAGCATTCAACAAAACGACGGCTTTCAGTTTAAAAAATCTAAAAGATAATATGTTACTTGGCCCCGAAAAAAAAAGATTTTTATAAAACCAGTTTTATAAAAACCGAAATACATTGGTTTATTCGAAATCAACCGGATGAGTATTTTGCGTGCAGCAAAAACTCTATAGAGCAACGACGTTCCTTGCAACAAATGGGTTCGGCGATTCGAAAAATGCCCATTTAATAAACAATCATGACAACAGCTCTGAATACAGACAGCGCATTTCCAAATTTATTAGTAGAAGTTCAGTTTCACAAAGAGTGGATTGTAAAATAAGATTGTAAAAACATTGTATTGACGAAATCTTCTCTTAAGAGTTGTTGAAATCGTAAAGTTTTTAATTTTCCGTGGACTGCCAATTTATGGCGATAATGAAATATTGGGTTCTTGGTTTCTTGGTTGTGTAGAGTTGATTCCAAAATTCAATTTTTTTAGGTAACAAAATTTGAAAATAAAGGAAGAGGTATTTCCCCATACTTATCAAATGTAACTATTATTGAATTCATTATACAGTTAGCAAACGAAGTTAATGTAGAAGTTGTCCAAGAACTTATAAATACCAAGTATATTATTCTATAATTATAGACTCAAAGTTAGATGTGTCGCAATTCGCACACAGACGAATTAGTTTTTGTGGTACGCTATATGCTACCCCCGGAAACTCCTGTTGAACGATTGTTGATGTTTATTCCTAATTGTAACCATACTTTGTAGCTAGCTGACTCTGCAATTGCAGAGAGTAACAAGGACTCTGTACTTTAAAGAGAAAGTACAAACACAACAAAGGTCACTACTCTATACAGTACTTTAGAAGCTTCTATAAAGACTCTTCGAAACGAAAATTAGTGTTAAAGGCTGGAGAATAAAACAAAATTGATATGTGAGATTGATTTCTACAAAACAAACATTACAAGAAAGAGGAGGCCAAAAGTTCCCTTTGATAAAAGTATGAGTTTTCTGGATGACAATCTTTTCTGATAGAAACATTTGCTGCAATTGATTGTTTAAAGCTTAACTTACTACGAAAAAGAAAAACCTATACAGAAACACATAAGGATTACGAACTTCTAATGGGAAATCACGCAAATGTAAAATAAGAATACGACGGAGGACAAATCAGCTATTGGAATACTTCTGATTTAGATAAAACGTTGCCTGCGGAAAGTGGGAATTTAGCACCATTTTTAAGAACTAATAAAAGTATTAACAAAGAACAGAAGAATACCAAACCAAAAACACAATTAGAACCACAATATTGAAGTCATGGTATGTAGAATCTATTTTTTCCAATAGTGCCATCATTTTAAGAATTTTGCTAAGTATGGCAGTTACTAACTGCACGAAAGAACGATTCTTTTCAGCTCTTAAGAGAGCGAAGAATTTCTTGAAATCATTGTTAAAACGAAAAAAAAACGACGGAAACTTTTATTTATTGCGAGTGAGTTTCTAGTCTTCCTTTGATGACACCCCAGAAGTTAGCTAATTATGATCTCTTCAAAGGTGTTTCTATATTTTTAGACATATAAATGCAATAATAGTAAAATATTGCTTTTTAAAACATTGTGGTGTCTACAATTATCATATTTTATGGGGTTTAAATAAATTCGAAATTGATAACCTGGCATGTGGACAAATTGTAATTTCGGTTGTGCTGCATAAGATTGTATTAGAAAGTCATTAATTACGTTTTAGGCGACTGCATGGAGCAATTATCAAACACATTTTCGAATAACGAGCGCGCTTCCGAAACAGTTTGCGAAATAAAGGAAGATTCCGGGAAGAGGCTAGTAAATAGCAAACGGAAAGGAAATGACCTGAACAATAGAATTTCAACAGCATGTAGATGCACAGTTGATAAAAGGGATAACAGTGTAAGGGGCAAAGATGTCTCCAGTGACGTCATAAAGAGGCTTCGGGGACGTATTAGGCAGCCAAGACGATTGGAAGTAGACGTGCTTTACACGTAAATCCACGTCGTCGAGTCCGCAGCAGTAACGGCTAACGGGCTGCCGCGGAACCCAACAAATGTGACGACATTAAGGTGACGTATGCGGCCATCATACGGCTGTATAGGAATGATACACTCCCGTTCGACATATGGCAAATAACCTTTTAAAATTTAACCGCTCGCAATAGGCCGCTGTCCTAACTATGTATACGGTTAGATATCGTTATTGATTTCACGAAAGAGTGGCGATTTAAAAGCTCGGTACTTGCACAAATGTGCTAGAGTTATTTGCCATCTGTTAAAAATGTAAACATTACCAAATGACGGCCCGGGTAGCCAGACTGATGGATAACAATACGGGACGTAAGAATATCGATTCGTTGTCATTCGCTGCCAATATTGGGACATCAAAAGTTAACAAAGGCCCGAAAAAGTGGAAATGAATTTTTAATACATGCGCGCATTAATATAGCTGGTTACACGACACGCTCTTTTACCTATTAGTCGCGAGAGCTTCAAGAGGAACGCACTGTATATTTTGAAGGAACAAATGGATTGGTGTCATTTTCTTGTTAACTTCTCGGTACGGCACATTAAGGGGGCGCACGTACGGACGCGGCCATAACTCCTGGTGACGAGTAGTCAGTTGACGTAACAAAGTACAGGTGAACTGTCGTCGTGATGAACTGCACGAGTAATGAGATGAGGAAATGCATTGAACGAGGGTCTCTCTCGTTCTCTACTCGCTGAAACGCGCGTTCCTTAAAACTCAATTACATTTGGGGATGCTCTAAATGCACATTAATTAATTTTTTAGTCAAGATACGGCCGGTTAAACTGAAACGGCAAAAATTAATCACGGCGGAGACATAAAATTATCGTAATAACCGAAATGTAAACCGCAACACGAATCTGTATTGTTTGTTTGGTCATGGAGATAAGATCCGACAGTCGCTGTGGTCATCCGCTATCGCTTTACACTCCATTTAGCGAGCGACAATGATTCGGCGATGGAACAATACAAATACAATGCACGCAAGTGACCATCGTAACTGACCATTGGCCTGCCGTCGCCTTATCTGCCAAGAAGTCATTATGTCGATGACAAAGGCCGGCCCGCCATTTCTCACCGTGCCATTGACAAGACGCGTACATTCAGCTGCCCACATATATCTTCGTTAATCCGGGCCGGGAAATAAAATATATTTCGAAAAGATCGCATCTCTTTATTCCGGCCACCTTTTATGCACCGTCTTTTATTTCGGTGCATAGTCATAGTAATTGGTTTTTAAAGCTGCCTTCCGCCCAGAAGGTAGGAACGGGCAATAGCAAGTTCGCAGCTAGGGTCGAGTGTTATTTGTATTCGCAATTGAATATGAACGGAATAAGTAATGTCCCAGATTCCTCTTACTCGTATTTCTGTCCGATTGAAATTAATCCGGAATCTTCCAATATTAATGGAGAATATTCGCAGATTTGGAAAGACCATTATCCTTATGTTGGGAGACATAAAGGACATGTTGCGGAGTAGCTGACGTATTCGGTGGAAAGCTTGAGTGCGAGGGAGACGACAGGTGTGGGGTCGTTCTGTTCGCGAAATATAGCTTGTTCCACCCCATTCGGCCGACCGGAGAACAAGACGGACCTTGCATAGAAATTAGCTGCAATGCCCACGACACCCCACCGTTACGCAAGCATCGCGCCAATCTTATAAATTTAAACTCCCGTTATTTATAAAATCATAATGTTACTCGCAAACATCGCCGGAATTGCGCCGCCATTCTCTCACTGCTCAAGTCCCATTTTTTCTGCGCTCCAGCTTATACATTTTGATTTGTTGTCGTTCTCTTCCAAGCCCTCCACGCGGTATCACACCTATCCTTCCTGGTATCGCGCCACCTAATCGGACACACAAAGATCGCCTCCTCCCCCCGAGAACTCGCGAATTACGGCTTTAAACACGTCGCGCAAGATTTAATTATTAAAAAATCCGATATTCGCTAAAAAGAATATTTTTGTAGTCATAATTCACGGGGTTTTATCTTCGTCATAAATAAACGACCCTAATAATTAAAAGTTTTTCTCGCTTATAAAAAGATAGGACAATGTGCTAAAAGGGCTCCGCTGGAGTTCCAACACCCTCAGCATTCGCAATACGACGCCACGGTCACGCTCTTGTCCATAACTTATGGGAACCGGTGGATGCACCTGCCAACCAGCTTTGTCAGCCGTCAACGTATTGTTATGAATGAGGATATGATAAGCCACTATTGTCGAATATCTTTTACATTTATTCAATCGCGTATTACATCCAAATTGCGCACTCATTTATTAAAACTCATATTCGTATTTTTTAATGTTTGCTTCTATTTACCGGGACGACAATTTAATTTATTTTTTGAAACAAATAAAATAAATTGGTAAAGTGAACCAAAACCTTAATTTATATCACTAATACCAACTTTAATCACTTTTACAATAATTTATTTGCTAATATTACTTTCATGTAACACAAAATGTATTTTTGGGAACTATATGTTTCTTTATAACAAAACTATACAAATATTTTTTTTATTGTTACTATAAATTTACAATCTGCTCTAAAGTTATATTGTGCAAAGTATTAAGTAAATTTTGTGAGAGGAGGTTAACATGACTTAAGTAACATCTATAGTCTTCACCTAATTCATTAGATCTTATGACCAGAGCCTGATTAACCCACAATCTGAGTAAGCTGCAGCTCCAGAACCGCGCGATTGAATATAAGGCGGAGCAGATTAACATTCGCGGCAGTCGAACAGGAGAAGTCATACAGCGAACAGCAATGGTGCAAATAAATAAGTGTTGAGCGTTGTCTTAATATTATTATAATTTATAAATATTGTGCAGCAGCGCAGCCCTGGTGAACAAAGTTCAGTTTTGCATTAAAACATCGCTCAATTCAAGTTTCGTTTATTATAAAGGCTGGACAGTGAGTGTCAATATGGTCGAGTGGAGCAGGATTCAGAAAACGTTCCAAAGAGCGCCTTGAATGCAGAATGTTGTGTTCAAGGAAATACCACAACTAGACACTTCTTTCTTACGTAGTGTGCAGTAATCGGAATCGCCGCCATCGACTTGAAGCCCAGATTGCAGTGCATTAAATGTACAGCTCGAAGCTTCGAGCTTACACAACTCTGAAAATATTCTTAGAGGTAGACCCAACTATATCCATGACACGGAATTGTGGTGCGTAAATGATGAACTTCCTGAGTGGGTAGGCCACAGTAGCATTCAATCAAACGATGACTTTGACTATAAAGAAATCTAAATGTCAGTCAAAAATGTTTTATACCAATCAGTTCTTTTATAAAAAATTAGTGAATGGAGAGCGTATCAAGCGAAATTAGTTGGTTTATTTAAAATCAACCAGGCGAGTATTTTGTGCACTGTGAAAACTCTATGGAGAAACAAAGTTTCTAGCAACTAAAATAACGATTAAGAAGATAACTCTGAACGCAGAGAGTACATTTTAAAATTCATGAGTAGAAGTCGAATTTCACAGAACACAAGAAGCTTTATATTGGCGAAATGTTCTCTTAAGAGTTGTTAAAGTTATGATGTTTTCAGGTTTCCATTGACTGCCAATTCCTGACAATAATTAAATATTAGGCTCTGTAAGAAATTGTAATGGTAACTTCCTTGGTTGTTTATAATTGATTTCAAAAATCGATCCTTTTATGGTCGAACATTTGGAAATAAAGGAAGAGCTGTTCTCTCATACTTACCAAGTATAACTATGAATGAACTATTAAATCAAAAGATGGTATATTCTGCAATTTAGCCTTAAACGAGATTTCTTATTTTAGAGATCTTGTTGACAACCAGATGGAGTGCCCTTGTTGATGGCAGTCAAACATTATAAAAATAGTAACAGAAGATTCTTGATGTTCTTACACAGATTACTCAAGATAGTAATTAGACTAAAGACGCATATCAAAAAGCAAATGTGATATTGGACAAACTTAAGAGTCTTGAAATGGCATCAATAGTATGCTTATGGAACAATATTCTTGTAAAGTGTTGAGAAGTTAGTGAAATATTTCATGAAGATACAACCAACATTTTTTATACAGCACTTAAGGGGTTTTTACAAACATTCTTCAAAACAAAGTTTTCAAGTCTAAAAAACAAAGAAAATTAATATGAGAAATTAACGCCTATAAAACACACATTACAAGAAAGAAGCAGTCGAAAGTTCGTTTTGGTGAAAACAAAGATGATAGTTACGAGTTTGGACGACAGTCTTTGGCAAGAGAAAGATATTATGTTTTAATTAATTTTCCAAACCTTAGCTTAGTACAAAAAAGAACAATCTATACAGCAATGTATAAGAATTTTAGATTACTTTGGCAAATTACTCAAATAGAAAATGATAGGGAAAATCAGCTATTGGAAAAGTATGTAAATATAAAGAAATTCCGCGAAATGTGCCTATTTAGCAACATTTTTAAGAACCAATAAAGATAAGATAATAAAAGATAAGACATAGAATGTGGAGTCTACTTTTTCGTATACTGCCCTCGTTCTAAGAATTAGTAGTATGGCAGTTTTTCAGCTCTTAAGAAAGTGCAAAATCTTTTCAAATCAATGTCAGAACAAAAGAAAATGACGAGCCTTGTACTTTTATTTATTAGGGGTGAGTTACCACAGTGTCTTTCTTTGGATGACATACCCCGGAGATTTGCTAATTCTAAAGTTAATAAGAGAAATGTTATTTTAAATAGAAGTTTCTATATGAAATGGACATTTGTTCTTATCTTTCTTTGTATGGCAAACAAAGCTATTACATCGTTTATGAAAGAAATTCAGAGATCCATATGAAGAGTTTGATTAGACACATATCATGGTGTATTTATTAGCCTTTTGAATTGAAAGATTTGTAGTGTTATGGTTTTGGTCGGTTTACTGCAGCCGTAAAGCTAAATTTTGATGAAGAATGATTTATATATTAGTTGACACTGGGACAGCTATATCTCCTCATTGTGGAGGAATTTTTTGCCGAGTTCTCATTATTTTCTTTAATTTTCCACTGTCGTAAACAGTTCAGCAACACATATAGATGATTTTGCAGTTTTTAAAGGCTCTGTCAGGGATGGTATCTGATGATAAAATTGCTGTCTCGTCGGAAAATGTAGCCATTGTAGCCTCTTCTGTAAAGATTAAATACAAGAATGACCCAATGATACTGCCTTAAGGTACACCAGATTTGATAAGATGGTGTCTAGGTAATGTATTGTCGACCTTAACTCAGAAGTATCGTTTACTAAGATATGAGTTTAGAATTATAAAATAATAACCCTTCATATCAGACCTTGTCGAACTCCTGCTGTGCAAAAAAAAACTGCAGCACAGACTCTCTCTTTAAAACTCTCTTTGATTTTATTGATGATTTGATGACATTTCAAAGAAGTTTTTTGAATATTTTGAGCATTAGGAGCAGTAATCTTATCAACCGATAAGACATTGGCTGTGTAGGTAGCTCTCCAGGCTTTGCAATTCTAATAATATATGCGAATTTACATTGTATGGAGTAATAGTTAAATAAGTTTATCCGATTGGTTGGTAAGAAGCAGGAGTAGTGATAATTGAAAGGAAGTTTCTATAAAGTTTTTGATTTTACCTTCAATATTATTAGCTGAGATTGGTGTATATGCGTTTGTCAGATGTTTTGCTAGTACGTTTGCCTTTTCTTCTTTGATTCGTGCCCAGTTAATATTTGGTTTATTTATTGGTAGAATTGGTACAACTGGTCTTTTAGATTTTGTTGTAGCCTTCCATAATGGTCTTCTTTTAATTTAAAGGTTTCCTTACGAGACTATTATAATGCCTAAGATCTTAATATCAATATTATGTATATTATTTAAAATGATTTGCAAATTATATAATTTTTTAATTTATTGTTATCATTTTTGAGTATTGTGTTTTTTTTATTATAATTATTATCTAAGGTTTTGACTGATACGAGATTGAATCTGATATAAACCGAATTTTTTTTGCGCGCTTTGAAGTGAATAGAGAGGTAGTGAGCGTTGTAGGTAGTGTACGAGATCAGGGTCTGCCTGTAGAGTACCTCGTATTACTGCTTCATTAAATAGTATTATGATGCCAAAGCAAGAGCTATCGTTGTCCGTTGTGCAATAGATTATAATTTAGTTTCTTACGACAGACAGCATGAAACCACCCGAAATTTTGTAAAAGCTTCAAAGCTCAAGTCGGGAACAACACCCTTAAGAAGACTCAAATAGCATAAACAATTTATGGAAAAACGAGAGGCAGTTGAAAAATAAAGATTTCCGTAACCAAGGAGAGTGTTTGCATTGTTCGCCGCCTTCTCAAGGTCAAAATCCTGCTTTGCAATAACGCCCAGCTCTATAAAGTGTGGAGAAAAAATTTCGGTCTATAATTAATTCACTCTTGTATGATTATATATATTAACTTCTATATGTTCCTCAATACATTGCCTTTCTTTAAAACTGTAATAGAATCTAAAGCTTTGTTTGCTTTTTTATTTAGTTAAATCCTTCTTTATTATATTAATTCGTTACCCCACCGATTCGCTCTATTCTAGACTTTTCAACAAATTTTTACTTTTCTTTCTTCTATTTCTTGCTTTGTGCTTTGTTTCTCCACCCAACATATTGCATTTTTAGTTGGTAACTTTGCTTCAAGATATTTTTCTTTTAATTTATAACTATGCATTTCATTGTTGTCGCTATTGAAGGCTCATTTTACAACTAAAATATAGAGGTTTTATAAGGCAAATTCCATTTCAGATATAAAAGTATTCATGGTTATATTCACATTACGGTTTTTTATCTTTAGATTATATGACTTACGTGCCAAATTTAAGCTTTCAGTATTCTATATGGTGATGGAGGATAAAGGAAGCTTGATGGTCTTTATGTTCAGGTACAAAAGTCGCTAAGTTTCCTAAAACTGGTTGAAATTTTGTATCTCAGGTCTTACGAAATGCGGCGCTCCTCTTTGATCAATAACATCTAGATACACATTAAGAGCTAATCATTTTTTAAGTTTACAACACTTTTTATCAAAAGGAGTTAAGACTTTGTAAATATTTTGTTCCAAATTTTTTTATTTTTATTTAGTTCAAACTTTAGCATTTTGAAGCACTTTCCAGACCAAAAAAGCATTTATTGTTTTTGTACTTGCAAGGACAAGACAAGTATAATATGATTTTAAAGATTAGTGTGTTTTTCAGTTGAGTATAACGCATCTTAATTTTTTCTTTTTATAGTTAATTATGTACAAATTTGAGTTTAAATTACTTACTTAATCTTCCAAGAAAATTCAAGATTTTTCATTCTGGGTAGTACTTTTGCTCATTTGGTAGGCAAAAACACACTCATTGCCGCATTAACCTCTAGACTGTGGACGCTCCAGCAGCTTATGGAACTTACAGAAATCTGTATAGTCTAAATTAAAGAGAATTAAGTCGTTAAAATATAAAACTTTCACTTCACCTTGAAATTTCTAAAGCTCACACTGAAGAAGAAAATTAAATACTAGTGGTGCGACTACTGGGCGATCTTTTTAACAATAACCATAGTTTTCTAGTTGGCAAATATTTAAAACAATATTAAATATCTTCAACCTTTACACAATTGCTTTATTTGATTATCTTTGAATGGGTTTTCATTACGTGAATTATTATCAGTTTCACTCGTGGTCTATGCCACAATTGGAAAGGTCCAGGTTATTTTTTAAAAATATTTTTCTAATGAGCATTCAAAAACTGCCCCAATCACACCGTATCTATAACCACCAATGTGTTTCGCGAGTAGACTCTTGAAAGATCCTTTCTAGTATTAGACTTGCAAAATCTCGTAATTCAAGTTATCCGTCATTCAGTAGATTAAGGTGATATTTAGGAAGAGAGATAATTAACTCAAGATGATTTGATAAGATTTTAAAAAAGTTTTTCAAGGGTGTTTGGGTCATTTACCTGATACCATTGGAAGAGTTTCAGGAAGGGACTATTACTGAATGACATTTGAGGAGTTTGCTAAGGGTTCCTTCTTTTTCATCCCCACCTGTTTATTTAAAGTTGCCAAAAAGTCATTTTTGTAATTAAATTGATTTAACTAGATCGTCGTGTTTGGTCATCGTTCATTTTCTTGCGTTTTCCCGTGCCTCATCTAAAATATTTTAGAATTGAAAGGGCAAGTTTTTGATAATGTTAAGTCTATTGATGTGAAGCACCTTAAACCCGAATAGCAAGAGATCTTTTCAGTCACAAAAACAATCATGAAGTAACAGAGAGGCTTATGCCTGTATAGAGAGCTAGTGACAATAACAGCTCTACAGACATTGGATTTTCTTTTTTTTTGCTTTTTTCCATCTATCATAGGGATGGGATGCAAGTCGAAAGATAATACTAACTTTATTATGATTGAGCGATGGGCTTTTATTAGTGCTGCTTTTTCTGAAATTAGAAGGACTTCATATGTTAGATTTTTTAATTGTTGTTCTGCTTCTAGTGTATAATAGTGAAGATCCATTGGATTGTTCTTGTAAACGGTCGACTGATGTTTGCATACAAATTTACTTTTGTTTTAGAATGAAAAGACTGTCCCGTCTAAAGTTTTTCTATATGAAAAAGGAATGAAATCGCACAGTTGAAATGTTTGTCTGCTGACTAGGACCATATCAAGGGCTTTGTCGATGATTTCTAGCGTGATAGCAGTGTTCTGATTTCCAGGACACGATACCTATTGGATAATTTTCTGCCGTGCTAGAATTTATTTTCCCAAAGTTAAATGGCTCTATATGATAGACATATTAATCCTTTTATTAAATTTTTTTTTATTAAGTTCACCACAAACTTTAATTTTATCTATTTTGCACTGTTACTTAAAAGGTTTTTGTTGAATGCCAAAATAATTTATAACCATATAATTTATTACCATATGTACAAAGTTACTCATCGAATCGTTCACGTACATAGTTGACAAATGTCTTATCCGTTGAATAAATATTTCTTTGTAATATCAGAAAATATGAAATTTATTAATTCTAATTTCATATTTTTCCTTAAACAAATTATGAGTAGTACAATATTAAAACACATTTTTATGCTATTGTACGGGCATAATTGATTTTCTAAAAATAAACCTTTCTTTCGGTCAACAATTCTTTCTCTTTAAATTCTGAAAAGAATTACTTCCTTCCAAACCCTACAGCTGTTCTGATTCTTTAACAATTTTTACATTTCCTTCCAATTTGAACTGTAGAACCCCAAGTATTTGACACTTCTTTGTAGATCATGCACTTTTGTCTAGAAGCTTACTTGATTGTGTCATACTTTTATTATTTTACTTTTTCCTTGACCTGACATTTGAAACAGTTAAGATTATCTAAAACATCTTTTTAGCGTTATTTGTCAAGTTTAGATTGCAAATTTCTTGCTGTCCTACAAACACAAATTTGTGCGCGATCCTGGCTGTCCGTTATAAATTTCTTTCTCTCGTTTTGCATTTTTGTAAAAAACAGCTGCCATGTAGCATTATGAACGAACAGTTTCCTAACTATTTTAATTTTACATACTCGCTAGCAACTGCACCTACATAAAAAGCAAATAGTTGACCTTTAAACTGATGGTTTTATAATTCAGTAGAACTTGAAGTAATGGAAATTAATTTCAAAGAAATAAAATTATTATTTTAGCAGTTAACTGATTCACTTAATCACTGTATATAAAATTTTTTTCTAATCATTACACAAACAAAATTATTAAAATAATTTTAATTCAATTATTTATTATTTATTAATTTTAAACGTACTGGCCATAATGTAATTATATAATAACAATTTATTATGTGTTATATAAAATAAAATCATTTATTTTATTTCTTTAAAAAAATTGTCAATGTTACTACGTATTGTGCTACATTGACTTTATTATTGAATTTACTAGTTTTGCTTTAAATTGCAGACGAAAATCACGAAACGTAGAACACAAAGGGATTTCTGTTGTCTAGTCTCCATCTTGACAAACACTAAACTATCAGGTGAACGAAACGCGCTGGTGCTACCTATCGACAACCGCAGGAAGCTAGAGAATTCCCTCTTTCTAAAAGTACATCGTTCAATCAAAACGGATTAAAACCTGAATAGTTATAATTTTTTAAATCGGATGATTCTTTTTAAAACATCCTGTATAATTACACCACTGAGTTTAAAATTGTTTTCTAGATTTTAATGCGCAGTGCCAAACTACTTTATCCACTATCAAAATATTCTTACTTTGTTAAAGAGATTATTTCGGCATAAGTTCAAGCCTTCAAAATTAACCATATGATATAGTCCATAGGGTTTGGATCAAGCAAATTGGATCGTTCCTGGACGCGTTAGGAAATTAGGAAAATTTACTTTTTACACAAAATCTCGCTGTCATGTTAAATCACATGTATCACATATATTTTTGGACCAAAATGTTTTGATTTACTTTAAACTCTTTGGATGCAAATTACACCATATACGGAACGGATGATGTATAACCATATTAAACGGCTTTGGACGTTTACAAAACCACTTCCTGTTATTTTGATCATTATAAACCTGCCCAAATTAGCCAAAAGTAATCCAGTAACGTCACCATGCTTCAGTTTGTCCAAACACATTTGTTCGCCTGTTCCAAACTGAAACATTTTGCTATCAGATCTTTGGTATTTATCTATTTATAGAAATTTTTAGTTTTAGTGAACTTTTTTCCGAATATTGTCCCAAAACTTTGACAGTATATCTTGTTCTCTTTTTGAGAATCTTCTGTTATGTCCGAGCATCGGAAACTGTTACATAGTTTTTGAATATGTCTGGCAAAGCACATCGAGATTGAGAACCAAGTCTCTTAATTTTTATCAAAATAAAATCTATAGTAGTTTGTAGTTAATTAACAGTTTCTTTATTGTAAAAAGTAATCAGAATAAAATGTTAATAACGGTGCATTCACAAAAGGTAAACTTTTCTAGACTCTACGTATATGGGTGTACCATCAAGTTTTGTTATGTTAAACAATATTTATAGCTACTTTTTAGAAAGTTGCGTACACCACATTTCTGAGCACACTGCTTCCAAATAAAGAAGCTGTCATTTCTTTATTAATGAAATCCAAATTGTCATTTGAGTTGGTAGATTAAAGTTCTTTAGAGGTTTCAGTAACCGATCCAGTGATTTTCCAAATCTGCATTATTGTAAAACATCCAACAGAAAGTAGACTTCCGTTCCATCATGTTGAAACTACACATGGTTTAGGAATTTTGCATCTTGCAGTTGTAGGATTAGTTAGTCTTTGATTATTCTATATGACACCAACAACGTCACTGGGAATTGTTATAATATTAAAACACAATAGTTCAAATGTCTGTCCATATCAGTGTGTTGAGTAAAAGCTTCAGCAGACACCAACATTCTGCTATTTCTAATTCGTCAAGACTTTCCACGTAAATATAACCGAAGATCCTTGAACAGATTCTGCTACATCTGCACAAAATTTAAGTCTTGTATCCTATCTCAGTTTAGTTGCAAAAACCAACTTTTCTATTTCAGTAAAGTCTTTCTTTTCATTTTCTTAAAAATGTGACAATTCTTTCTAAAAAAATTTTTATTAATGAACCAATAATTTGAGGTTTACAGTTAGCAAACGCTCTTCAATTTTGTAATAGTTTGTACTATCTACTGTTTTAACTTCTATTTGCCAGTATGCAATTATTGGTATGTACAGAAAAGATCTTGAGAGATCGAAAGATTATATGTTAAGGATAAAGAAACGGATGCTAACAATAAAAAAAGTATCCTTTTAAAACCTACACTTAATGTGTTCCTTTCAAAATTACTTACTACTACAAAAAATACTTTATTGGAGAGAAAATTGAAATAAATAGAGATCTACTAATTTGTTTTGACTACAACCTAGTTAATAAAAAGATTATTGATAAACACCCCTAATTATTGCATGATAACATTTATCAATTTAAGCATAGGAAATATGATCTGTAAAAAGTAGCCAATATGTAAGGAAAATATTAATTTTACAATTAATCGAATACAAACATAAGATGCTCATGTGCAGTTAATTACAAACGATATTGAGTAAATTTAGTTTTACGAAAATTAAGCTAGTAACGCATCAAACAAATTAAACTTTGTTGGTTTAACCATAATTTATTGTAGTTTGCTTTTCAAAAATTATGTGTTTTTAAGTGATTTGAAGTGATTTTAAAATTGTCCTGAATACCCTAGATGACAAATTATTTTTGCTTTCTACTCTATAATAATCATTGTCGGTCATTTATAGTTAATTTTTTATTATATCTTAATTAACTTTTTATGCGGTTAACTTTTTGAGAAGAGTAAACTCCATATTTTGAAAATCAAACAAAAATAGTAACTCACATAAATTAAAAGTGTCGAAATCACTCAATCTGTCCTCAGTGATTCTTGACGACCTTTAGGAGCTTAGGGTAAAATTACTGCGGATTTTCGATCCAAGTTTTCTTCAGTGCTATTTTTAAAGCAACGTTTTCCGGTCTATTTGTCATTGCCGACGAGTAAATGGATAATTTGATGTGAATTAATAACTATGTGTAACTATATATTATGTTTAGTTTTTAATATAGGGAAGGAATGGGTAATATGACGATAATAAGGGCTGTCTTAAAAGAAACCCAGGATTAAATTCCAGAAAAAAAATTTAATTTATTTATTAGTTGCCAAAGTTATTGCGTTATTTTAAATGGTAAACATTGCCATGTGGAATAGGATGTTTAACAAATGTCCTTCACGGCTCTCAAATTCTTCTAACTAAATTTTTGATCACTTTGCTGTTTTGAGAGATAAGTTGCCCATTAACTTTTCGCTCCAACAATTGGATGGCAGGTGGCGCTGTCTTGCTGGAACCACAAGTCGTCCAAATGCCACAAAAATACATTACCATCTCATGATAACGTTCTCCATTTTTAATCGCTGAGTTTTCGGCCTCATTTTCAAAAAGGAGCGGTCCGAATCACTCCACTAGCATAGAATCCACACCAAACTGTTTCTCTTTGGATATGCATAGAACATTCTTGAATGACCCGAGTATTTTCCATGCCCCAAATGCATGTTGCTTATTAACATATCCACTAAGGTGGAAATGCACTTCGCGCTAAAGATATATTTTTTTTAACAAAATTGCCGTCAGCTTTTTGATTCTCTAGCACCAAATCGGTAAGTACTTGCTGTTTTAAATGGTCGTGTGTCCTTAGTTCCTGGGTAAGCTGAATTTAGAATGAATGTAGAAATAGATTTTTTATTAAAATCTGCTACATGGTGCTACTTTTAAATATTTAGTTGCGCACTGTTTCTAGACGCTTCGTCACACTATGGTTCGCAGAGGCAATGTGTTCAGTTGAACGGTCGGTACAAGGTCGGCCTGTTTTTTTGTTTTCGTGTTCTTTACTCCATTTCTCTTGCCCAAAATTCCACGTCTCGGCGCATGATTGAAGTCCTGCATTCCTTTCGAGACATCCAAGAATTATGTATTTTGCATTAAATAAATTTAAAAATACGACCAAAATTAAAATTTTTATTGATGGCGTGTTTATTACCTCACATTTTTCTGCTGTTTTAATGAAAAAGGAAACTAATAATTCGTTCAGTGTTTCACTTCTAGCGCAATTTAAGGTAAGCTAGTAAAGGTTTATTTTTCTTCTTTAATAGTGTTTCCATTTTTCCTTTTGTAATATTCTGATAATCTAAAAGTAGGAGAATATAAAGATAACTGAAAACAGCTTACCAAGTAAAAAAATAACTATAAAATCTGTTAAGGATTAACACCATTTTAATTAAAAGAACAGCGCGTTGAAACAAAGTCAAAGTTAATAAATGGAAAAAAATTATACAACTAATTCCAGTTTATGCTATTGTGTGTCATGACTAATGAGGTTATAGTTGTTTAATCCATTCTGTTCCGTTAGTTGCATTGTAATTGCTCTATGGTTCATAGAATGATTCACTAGCACTACTTAAGAGATCTGCTGGTAATTTCCTCTTCAGTCTGGTTTGTATTGATTTTCTTCCGAGATTATAGTGAGTTGCACCATAGCGCAGATTAATATTTTTGATAAAATTTCCTAACTGTTTTAATAAATACCACTCAGTGTGAGTGATGACACTCAGTACCTTGTTTTGAAGATCATCCAGTTTATGTAGGCTAGTTTTGGATATGGCGCGCCATATGAGTAATCCGTATGATACAATCGGTTTGACTATAGAAGCGTATATTAGTATTTCATACTGTGGTTTAAGTGATGACTTTTTGTTTATAATTGAGTAAAGTATATTGAACCCGTCATATGTCTCCTAGAGTTATTTTTTATTTATGGGATAGCGAGTTTTATATTTAAATCTTAAGGTAGCGTATAACAAAGTCCCGAAGATTTCATGGTACCGGAATGTTGTTTGTACGTAAGTTTGGGGGGTCTTCTGGTCGACGGAGGGGCACTTGTCCACATTAAGTTTAATGTACCATTTGTTAAACCAGAAGATAAGTTATTTGATACTTTCTCGGACCTTGTATATCACTAGCACACATGACCAAGTCGACATTAAGAGTATCTTGGATGTTCGACATGAGTATGCTGAATAATTTGAGACCTAAAATAGATCTTTAGAGAACTCCAGCATTAATTTGACAAATTGAAGAAAGATGTAAACCGTTCAGTAAAGAATGATCTGATAATACGTTGAAGGTAAAAAGTGCGTTGATAGTTGCCAATATGTACATATTAATCCATTTGTATGGGCATAATTAAAGGCTTGTGCCAGGCTTAAAAAATATTGCCCGTGTATTCATCCTTTTTCAAAGTTTTTACTAATTTTCAGAATATTATAGTTAGTCAAGTGTGATGTTTTAAAGCCGAATTGAAGTCGTGAAAAAATATGATTTAGATATAGGAACTGATTTAGGCGGGCCTGTACGAGCCTTTCAAATGGTTATACGGTGGAGAGGAGGTTGATAGGTCGGTATCGTAATTTTCAGGTTTACAAAACATTATAATTTTAGCATATTACTATATAATGGAAAAATAGCCAATTCTTAAGCAGTAATACTGAATACAGCTGTTAAAAGGGCACTAAATTTGTTGGGTAGGTTTTTAAGAAGTATATTGATCAGTTTCTGACGTTATTCATTTTTCGTAAGTTTAATATGTAATTTATTTCTTATAAATATGGTTATTCCTATCGCCTATTGCGATAAAGGCTCTTTTTTAATGCTTTGCAAATATTTCGCATTTATGTTTGTTATTAGAGTGAGTACAATTTTAGTTTATAGAGTTTGTCTAAGAAACTTTTGTGGCTTTCGACATAGTTGGATCCCTGGGCTTGAAAAATCCTGTGTAGCGGTCGTAACTCTTTGCGAACTATTTTAATTATATTGTTAAAACATATTTTGTCACAGTCTTCCTATCCAATGTTTTTCCCTAATGGGGTTTGTTATATGAATAGAAGGTATTTGATAGCATGCAATTCTTTAAAATTGAATAAATATTATGGCTTGTTGAAACAACGTTATTAGTGTCTAGCTGCGAGGTGAAGTTAGTTGGTTATTGATGCTAAGAAACGATTAACGATTTTAGTTTTCGATCAACTGAGCCCTTTAATATTTTTTGGAGTAATAATATGATTGGTTTATAGTGAAAATTAAGCTTCATGAGCACGATTTAAGTTATTGTAAGGGTCGGGTTTTATGTAATATTATGTCAAGGATATCTGGTAATTGATCAATTCTGTAGGGAAAATATGTTTACTTAGCGCGGAAACATCTAATGCCATTTGGGAAGATAGCTTTTCTAGTTTAGTAACATTGGTGCTCTTTGCTTTAAATATTTTTGCAGTTAATATCACCCATCATTAATGTTTAGCGAGAGCATTCAAAAATAGACTTAATCTAATTAGAATCAAGTACATGTGTATGCAGAGCCTAAAAATAGTGAGTAATATTCTAGTTTTAATTTAGTTGCTTTCAAATGGCTTTTGTTGGGTAAGTTGATTGGATTTGCGACAATATTTCGTTTTATGATTATTGCAGCTCCTCCCCAGCCAATTACAGATTCTCTATCTTTTCTTATTACTTGGTAGACGGGTATTGTAAATTTTTCATTTTGTAAAGAATGGGTGTCGGTGATGCAGGCAATATCAATAGCGTGCCTGGCTACAAATGAGATAAGGCTGGTCGTTTTAGGAGGTTTAGGAGGGTTAACATATGTATAGGATTATTATTATTTGTCTCCATGTTTAAACAGCATTAGAATTAAAGTTTTTAGTTTGGCCGAAGTAGGGGATAAGTATTTAAAAGTTAGACTGCAATATTATTGCAGAGAGTGGGTTAAAGCTATCTGTATTTTTATTATGGGAAACAGTCTTGCTGAAAATTTTGGTGTAAATTATGTTAACGCCAAATATTAGAGTTGTAAGGTCTGACTGTAGAAAAGGAAAGTTTTTTTATTGAGGTTTCTAATGTAGGGAAAACTTTTATAATTGACGGCGCATCCTTCACTTCTACAGTCCACATATTGAATTTTACCTAACTTTTCAGTTCCTCACCGCCGGAGTAATGGTGGTTTTTTGTGTACATGGTGTGCCCACAAATTAGCAATTAGTGCATTGGGTGCTATCGTTACTTCTGCGTCGTGGTTCAATAGTTACTACGGAACATAGTAATCTATTCAGATTGATAATTTTCCTTTCTAATTCGATGACAAGAGGCAGTGAATTTTTTGGTTATTTAATATTCGGGTGGTTTTAGTGATGGGACATTCTAGATGAACTAGAGCATCTTAAATTTCTTCTTCGATTATGGAGACTGGAACATTTCGTATTATTGCTGATAGTAAGTGTAGTAGCTAACCTTTTGTCCGTTAAGTTGATTTTTAACTCAGTGCCTCTGTATGTCTCGTAGTAAAATCTTATTTTACTATATTTTTAATGTTTTGATAATGAGTCCAATCTTCTATTTATATCTTCCATTTCAATAGCTTAGTTTTATTGTAAGAGGTGCATTATGTTAGTTTAAAATATATAAAAGCTATTTTGTGCTATAAGGTTATTAGCGTTAAATAAATATTGTTTATGTACGTCATTATCTTCAAGCGATGTTAAAGGTCGTTTGTTTGGATTTTTGTTTGGCGTTGTTGTGATAGCATTCCGCATCTGTTTGGCGGTGGGTGGTCTACAGTTCCTTATTAGTTATAATTGATGGTTTTATTATAAAACTATTTTTAAGGTGTTTAAATATGCGTGTTTTATGTTGGATTATTTATCGGCGATGAGAATTGATAATTGGTCACTTAGCGGTTTTATATGTAAACAGTTTAGCATAATGATTAAAAATATTGAAATACACAATGTTTAAAAGTTAAAAGAGATTTCAAAAATGCTTAGCTAGAACGGCGATAACAATTTTCGAAAAAGTGAATAAGCACAGAATTACCCTTACTATACTTAGATCAAACTGTAGTCTATGAAATACTATGAATTGTTTATGGATCATTTATTCAAAGACATCATATTTTATATAAATCATCACATAACCCTTACAACAAAAATTTTTGTATAAATTTTTATAGACTTATTATTTACAAACTTTCAATAATTTCATTGTTAGCAACTTAACAAACTTACTGACACATAGGCCAAAATAGTCAAGCTATGGAGAACTTTTTGCAAAACATAATCGCTTTAGAAGAAACTTTCTCCCTTTATAGCAGAAAGCAATGGACAACCGTGTCCCATAGCAGTTATTATCGATGTAGTGAACCTTCAAAGAAGTCCGTTAATCTTTCTTTCCTTATAACAAAAACCAGTCTTATCACAGTTAAGAAGAAAGTACAACTTAGATGTACGCCT
The DNA here is from genome assembly GCA_036346155.1 of Sinelater perroti. Classification (NCBI taxonomy): domain Eukaryota; kingdom Metazoa; phylum Arthropoda; class Insecta; order Coleoptera; family Elateridae; genus Sinelater; species Sinelater perroti. The sequence goes on along the minus strand of JARFIY010000013.1, from coordinate 10,941,947 downwards.
GTCAAAATGTTTTTGGAAGAGATAAAAAACCGCTAACAAGCCAAACAAAAACATTACTTTTTTTAAAAAAGCCAGAACTGGTATAGTAAACTCAACTGACAATTACCACTTGAACATGAAAATTATTTTAGAGAAGGTTTTTTATGGCTGGTGATTGTGATAAAGGAGATAATTCAGTGATTACGTATTTATTTATTTGAAAAAGTCTATTAAAAATAAAGAAATAGGGATTTTACTTTACGCTTTTGGACAAAGATAAAGTATATGAAAATTTTTTGTCAAAATTACCTTTTTCTTAACGTTATGGAGAATTGTAAAGTAGCTGGAAAGATATGAATTATAAACTATCAATATTGATATAAAAAAATTATTTATTTTCTTTCTTTTTCAACGAGTGTTTTGAATCCAGCGAGTTAGTCAATTATTCTTACCAGTGATAAAGTAGTAAAAGTTGGCGCGCCATCATGGCATCTTGTGGTCAAATTCATCGTTTTCTTGAAAGGAAATGATATTTTTGTTCTAATGTAGATCTTCATATAGACTTTTACTTTTTTTTACAAAAATCAATAGCGTGTGACCAGTTGCACTGACTTCTGCGAAAACCATTACAAAATCTGGACAGTAATTGTAAGAGACGCTCCTTCCACCATTATCTGCCTCCTCAGTGTTTATAGCCTAAATTTTGGTGTTTTTGGGAAATGAAAATAAAACATTTAAACAATTTATACGAAAATACATAAGGATTTTGGATTTTCATGAAAAATCGCATAAATAAAATATGATAGAATATAGCAGCGGGCAAATTATATATTGCAAATGTATACTTCTAATTTAGAGAAAACATCCTCTTAGCAATATGTTCATTTAACAGGATTGTTAAGAATTAATAAAAATATTGACAAAGTAGTTAAGAATACCACACCATAAACACAATTAAAACCGCAAAGACTCCTAGCCTTATTCAAGTCATAAGACACCGTTCTAAGAATGTTTCTTTAAGTATGGCAGTTACTGACTACACTGCAGAAGGATCCTTTTCAACTCTTAAGGGAGTGAAAACGTTTTTTGAAATCAATCTCAAAACAAAGAAAATAACAAGCCTTGCACATTTTGATGACATAGTTCAGATGTTTGCTATTTCTGAAGCCAGGAAAAAAAATTTTTTTAAACAACAATTTTTAGATGAAATATCCATTTGCTTTTGTTTTTCCCATTGTTGTAGGAATGTATGTACACTGATAAAATCAAATAAACGTTTTGTCTAAACAGTCAACTTTTGTATAATTTTTTGCTAATGCCCAAATTATGCAAAATGTCAAGGGAAGACAGATGAATTTGAATATACTTTATACTATTTTAATCAGCATTAAATATAGCTTTAATTATTAATTATGGGTGGTTTAATGGTGCACAGCCCGGGGGACTTTTCAATGAGATATGGCAATACCTAGTATTCTCATAAATAATGTTACAAAATTAGACACATCCTTGCTTTACACAGCATAGGAATATCAACATATGGTTGCAATTGTCAACTCTTAAAGTTGTAGGTTTCTTGTCAAGTTTGGTCATTTGCCAATAAAATAGGGTACCAAAAAAAAAACGTATTGCTGTAATATAGGGGCTATAAAATTGTTTTATAAATGAAGATGTCGAGGATTTTCCAAGATCTGGAAGATCACGTTTATTTCAGGCTGTCCAAGTAGCCAAAGCTCTAAGTTCTCTAATTAAGGGAAATCCGCTTGGTAAGCAGAAGGTTATGTTTCTGGAGATACAAATTTCCAAAACTTCGATGTCTCATATTATTAAGTCAGACCTAGTACCAGCTGCTTACAAATTACATACGGGACAAAGCAAAGAGGTTGCTGACTGAGTACGCACAGAGTACGGCATGGTATATGCTAGATCGTCCAAAAAAAGCATCTCGGCTAATGTTAAGGGTTCAAAGAGGCATATAGCAGCAGTAATGGTTTGGTGGGGTACGGGTTATGATAGTCAAAACATCAGTCGCTGTTTATCAACAGAGTGTTGTGGAATGTGTAGTGACTCCTCTGAATCACACGCCTCATAGAGCACGGTCGACTTAAACTTGGTTGAGCATAGTAGAGGGTTGGTCTTCTGGTAGCCCAAATCTTAATCTATTATATTACAAGTTATGGGCAGTTTTAGAGGGCACAGTTTGCCCAAAAAGACATCCTGATGTTGATTCTTTGAAGCGAGCCCTGACGGGTGCAGCTGATACTATTCCAATGGATGCTGCCGTAGACGAGCGTCCCGGATGTCTTAAAGCTTATTTAGAGGCTAGGGGTGGCCATTTTGAATAAATATGTTGTAATTATACTTACCAATAACCGTTAATTGTTTTATTTTGTCGTTCTAATCTATTTATGGGCATACTATGTAAATTATCCACAATCTACATTATGAAAGAGTGCCCTTGGGATCAAACGGGAGTTTATAGCAAAGCATCCTTTGCATCTATAATTATTGAGGTTATGCATTATCACAAGCTTTAACTTTACTTATTTTGTTCTAAAGATTTTCTGTATTCTTGGATCTTTTTCCGCATTAAATATTACTTGCTTTAAGATATTCTTCTTTGTCTTTTATGTTCTACAGTGCGTTACATTTAAGCATTGCTCTATTTCTTTAACCTTTACTTGACAATTTTTTGTTAAAACAATTTTTCTGTATTTTGTTAAAGATAAAATGTTAGAAATTCCATTATTAAACATTTCATTAATTTTCAATGAGTACTATAGTTTTGGATTGTGTTTTTAGAAGTCTATTGCGACATAATGATGTTTCATCTAATTTGGCCTTTCATTTTCCTACTTGTCCTGTCGTTTTAAAAGCCGCTACTTTTGAAGCTCATTTAACCAGTCTATTGACTGATTACATCTGTTTACAAAAATCGCCTAAATTCTAGACACAAAACAGTCCGCATAAATAAGCTGCCTACCCAAGCGCAACTTGTCAGAACCCTACGTTCAAAAGTGTTGCTGAAGAAACCGTGGCATTAACCAAAAGGGGATGCGAACTGAGCAAAACGGTACGCGGTTATACGAATCTTTGCAGTAGTTTGTAATTTGCCTGTAATTGCAGGTAAGTATAATAGCTTGAGATAATAAACGAAACGGTTTATTTCGGGCGAAGCCGGGAGCAAGGGCATCCTTGTCTATCCGTAAACTTGGAATGCGGCGTTCTCGGTCCATGCCAAAAACGGCGCCGCCTGAATGAGAATTTAAAGGCAAACGTTTATTATATATTATATTGTAGTATCTGCAGCGATAATCTGGTGCTACGTGAGCAGAGCGTCGGGGCGCGTGCGAGCGAGAGGCCCTCCCGCGAAGAGGTGAAGAGGCAAGTGTGTCGCGCCTCGTGCGTGCAAGGAATTAATAACGGGAGCAAAGGGAGTAAATATGAGGACGGTTTATGTACGAAAACTTTGGCTAAACGATTCTTTATTTTCCGAGTGCCCGGGGAGGAGCCGGCCGAATGTTTTCGAACTTCGGAACGGCCCGAGTATCGCGTTACGTCGTGCTAAATGTTTAAACTACATCTATTACGTTAAATGCCGCATTCGGGCGAAATTTATAGGACTAGTTTTTCAAGCGCCGCTTTTTACTCCTCCCGGCGCCCGAACGAAGCGGGTATCTGAAGGAGGAGCGAGAGTCTTTGTTATAAAATAAAATGCGTTCACACTTAACGCGCGGACCTATTATTATGCAAATTAATTCGATTATATAAATGCAACACTTACATTAAACCGGTCGGTCGGACGGATCGACTGCTCCAAATGTATTCCTGGTCACAGCCACAACACCCCTACTTTTATGTGTCTTACTGTGGGACAGTGCAGAATCATGCCAATAAACAAACCGACAAAGGGGGAACAGAAAATTTCTTCGGAAATATCAGAAGATACTACTAATACAACCTATTCTAGGAAATTTATAGTTTATATTACAAACATTTGAGGGCTTTTAGTACATCTATTTATCTTATTTTAACGGGTTTCCATTAAGAAGTAATAGAAAAGATAATCTGGTTCTCAGTGTTTTTATATTAAATGTAAAGGGTAATCTGAATTGAGCTTTGGTATTTGAATTGCGTTTTTGAAGATTGGAAGATTATATTTTTGTACAGTTGGTATTTAAACACATAGCAAAGTCCACCAAGACCACCAGAAGCGCCGTACATCTGTGAAGTGGGTTTTAGAAAATTTTTGTAAAAAGACTCATATTGAGCGATAAAGCTCATTTAAATGAATCGACAAAATTATTACTTCACGTGCTATTCAAGAGAAGCTAATGCATACCTAAAAGTGCATTGTGTGGTGTGGAGGAATTATTGGCCCCTATTTTTTCGAGGACGAAGCTGGCAACACTGTTACTGCCGGTGGTGTATATTATCGGAAGATGATAAACAACTTTTTTTGCTGAAATCAATGATTTGAATTTGAATGAAATGGGGGACAACAAGATGGAGCCACACCACGTAGAACCACCACGGCCTTGCGATCTAACACCATTACACTTTTTTCTTTGTAACTATTTGAATGAAAGCGTTTATGCCTACAAGTCTTCTACGATTCCAGAACGCAAATGTATAATTTCTGAAATAAAACCGCATTTGTGGAAAAGCATGAAGGTCGCATGTCAGCAGAGCCATAGAGGGCACTTAACCGACTTCATACTTCATACGTAACTCCCAAGTTTGAACTTTACACTGATAATAAAATTCGGATTGTTCCAAAATTTTGTGTTTTATTCAGGGAAGCTATCTTCAAATCCAATTTCTTCTTCTTCTTCAGTCATTTTCTATCCATTGGATATAGGCCTCTCTCATATTTGTCCACGGATTTCTTTCTCATCATACTAGCGCTGTTGGGATCTTCCAGCACTTTTTCGTTTTTCCCACGGTCTCCATCTGGTGATGTAGCCGTTCCATTTTCCTGTATGTCTGGCTACATGGCCTGCCCATTGCATTTTAAAGAGCCGATTCTTTTTATGATGTCTATAACTTTATTTTTTTCTCTTATCCATTGGCTTGTTTTGTGATCTCTCAGTAATATTCCTAGAATCCTTCTCTCTACGGCCTTCTGGTGTACTCTTAGTTTGTTCTTAACATTTTTAGTCAGGAACCAGGTCTCAGAACCGTATGTAACAACTGGTTTTACAATTGGTATATTCATTTTCAGTATGTTCTTTAATTTCCCATAGACTGCCCATCCTAGTCTAATTCTCCTTACCATTTCCTGATTTTGTCTTCCTAGTGTTATAGACACTAAGATACTTTGGATCTATTATGACGAAAGAACCTGACAACATGGAAAAATTAGTAATACAGGGGAAGGTAGAAGGAAAAAGATCCAGAGGTCGATTACCTAGCAGATGGATGGATCAAATCACAAAGCTAACCGGAAACTCTATGCATACACTCACAATCGAAGCACAAGACCGAGAAAAATGGAGAGAAGCAATTCAAGATGCCGCAGTGGCCACTACATTCCCTACTGGGAATTAAGACTGTGGAGGAGGAGGGGGTGTTATAGATTGTCCTAGGTATATATATGATTGCGTCTTATTTGTTGTTTGTCCATTAACCGAAATCCAATTTAGGTCACTCTATACAATAGGTGAGGCAGTCGAACTGCACGTTTTTAAGAAGCTTGAATGGTGGGAGGGAGAGGAAGTAGGCAGTGACCTTCACATTCCACACAGTTGGAAGTTTAGTAATCATACAGCGTTGAAACAGCGAACAACGAGGTTTCGTTGCTACAGCGTATTTAGAAAAAGGTCGAAGTTATGTACGAATACAACTCGCGTTTCGCTTAAATTTTTATCTTTCACCTCTTACTCCTGTTCCAAGTAGGAAAGTTATTTCTGTTTGGGCTAACAACTTACGTACAATAGGTCAAACAATAAAAAGAAGAGGTGGTAGAACAAGAACTGTTAGGGCCACCGAGAATGTGGAGGCTGTACAAGAAGCCCTCGAAGGTTTGCCAGGTGCCACAGCGTTGCTCTCAGACTTTCGACTCGCACAGTAAAGAGAATTTTACATGATGACTTACATCTACACCCTCATAAAATGCAAATAGTGCACGCTTTGAGCCCCGGAGATTATCCTATCCGCGTTAGATTTTGTGAGCACATATTACAGCTGCTTGAAGATGACACATTGATAACCTATGGATGAGCGATGAGACTCAGTAGATATGTCAATAAATACAATTTTTGCTATCGGGGTGTTGATAACCATCAAAAACTTTACCTCTCCATTCGGCCAAAGTTACAGTCTGGTGTGCAATCTCTTCGAACAAAATAATTGACCCGTATTTTTTCAAAGATGATGATGACCATGCAATTACTGTAACAACAGCGCCGTCCTTATTTCAGAACTTCAACGATTTCTTGTGAATAAGAACACTCATTTCCAACAAGATAGAGCAACTAATCACACAGACAGGGTGACAAGGAATTTCTGAAAGAGCTTTTTCGAACCGCCTCATCAGTAGGAATGGGATGTTCAGTGTCCTCCAAAATCGCGAAACCTAGGCTCCTGTGATTGTTTTTTATAGGGATATTTCAAGTCGAATGTTTTTGAGACTCGCCCTGCAACTATACTTATATTTAAAGTGGGGATTGAAGAAGAACTTCGTTTAATAACACCGGCGGTACTACGATGTGTCAGTGAGAATTTCCGTATGAGACTTGGACAAAACATGATCCTGGAGTGATATTCAAAAAGTGAAACTTTTTTGCTTTTATACCAATTTCCATTTGTGCTCTTAACATTTGTTGCAATAAATAGAGAAGAAAATTAGGAACTAACATTAACAATGTGTAAACGCGATAACAGTGTTCTTTCACCATCTATTGGTGAATCTAACAAAAAATACCTGTTTAATCCAAATACTCTTATTGCATCTAATAATTGTTATATACCAGTCAGTTAAATTTAATCACAGATTACAAAAGATCAAATGCAACAGATAACGTTAACCAAATAGAAATAACAAAAAATAAACGACAAAAAATATCACCTATCCACATACATATACGTAGTCATAAATTATCAAGATGGAACTGGATCTAAACTGTATCAAAGCCCTGGTTTATAAACTTTCTAGTCGAGATAAGATAGATATAATGTGTATTTTATAAACTCGCCTCATTGAAAATAAACATTTTGATATACCTGGATATATTGTTTACAGGCATGATAGGGAGGAGCTACAATCTTCACTAAAAATAAAATTAAACACATTGCACTCAAACTTTCGAACTTAGAAACGACTATGGTAGAACTCCAACTGTACAATAATGTATAAGTTAAAGTTGCAGTTGTTTATAAACACTTATATCATTGCTTAGTTGAGCAAAATCTAATGAACGTATTCAGCGGTAAGAAAAGCACCTTACTAATAGGAACCCTCAACAGCAAAAACACACTATGGTGTTAGGCGAGTAACCCGGATGGTATCAAGTTGCATAAGATCACTACTACACATGCTGTACAAACATCAGCACCAGAAGAGCACACCTATCGTGCATACCAACGAGATCGTCAATCAGATATTTCAGACATAATTTTACATGAGAATTTTACAAAGCCGATTTACCAAAACGTTCTAGCAGAGATGGACTTCATCCACTTTTTTGTTTTAATGTCATTTCAAGTCAACTATAATATATTCCTCCGGAACCAAGGCTCATGAATAGAATGATTGATTAAGATTTGTTTCAAAATACACTCAATGAAAACATCACCATACCCAGAAATTTAAGTGGCGCAGGAGACATAGACACTGCTGTAAAAAATTACTAATAGTACTAAAGAGAACATTTAACAAGCACCCTTTAACCAAATATGACACCACCAATAAATATTTAAAATTCAATAAAACATAAAAATTGAACACGAAGAACCTGGTATACTACCAAAGATCTACAGTCGCAAATATTACTCAATAAAATTATTCATCAAATTAAACGGGAAATAGATAACTACAGATGAAATAATTATAAAATATATATCCAACAACTGAAATCAAAAGGCAATATTCTCTGGCAAGCCACTAAACGGATTTTAAAACAAACCACTCTTATTCCACCACTCAAAATAAGTAACATAATATATGTGACAGATCAGGACCAATGCAACATTATAACGGATCAAGCATTCTTAACCCAAACATACCAGCAGATAGAAATTTAGTAGAAGTAGTCTCAGAACACTTATAACCAATTCACGATCAAATAAGATCAAATTAATTCCACATACTCTAATAAAAAAACTCCCCAAGGGAGCACTTTGAGTTCAACGTTATTCAATATACGAGGGCTATCTTTTTTCGAGCGATACGAAGAGGATCTGCACACTGTGCAGCTTCCCCATCATAACATCTGTCACTGACAGGTTTAAACATTCGTTGGAGCTGAGCTCCAGGTCCGTTAACATAGCCGACATGATTGATTCTCCCGTCAAATGAAAGTTGCGTAGCGTCATTTATTTCCTATGAAGGAAATAGTGCAGCAGTAATTCAGCCGCATTTACGGTGCAAACTTTAAGAGAATGGTGTTGTGCAAGAATGGTGTAGAAAATTTAAAGATGGTCGAAATGATGCTCATAATGAAGGTGGATAAAAACACAAGTCTATCGCCAGTGAAGACATTGTTCAGTGAGTTGACCAAGTGGTTCGACAGAGATGAAGAGCTGAAGAGAGGTCTGGGAAGACAGCGCTTCTGCATCAATAAAGACCTTTAATATAAAATCACATTCTTTAACTCTGTTTATATAGAACACAATTTATTTTCTACTAGAACAGTTTACTCCGCTTTCTTAGACTCAATTCGACTCACCTTACTGCTACGTTGCGTGCTATTTATACATCCGGTAGCTGTTCGGAAATCTTCTCACAGTGTTGAAAACTTTGCACTTCTTCTGGAATATTTAGTGCTGCTCTAGCCTTTGTATATTTGTGAGCACTGCGGGGGTCTCAACTACAGTGGCTGACACATCGAAGATGTTACGTTCGCCGCTTGGCCGTGACAGCATGGCGGCGATTCCTCTATTAGCCGTAAACTTTCAAAGTGACGTGCCTTTACGCTGGCGTTGGGAAATTTTTTACAATATTAATAAAATTGTTATTTTTAAAAATAATGTTCCAGAACTCCGTAATTCGGTTTTATGCAAATTTAAAGAACTAGTTGGTATCAATATATAAAATACGTATTACAAAAGTATTCTAATAAATAACTTAATTCAAAAATGTATCACTATAATAACAAATAATTTATGTAAACATTCTGCAACTCTAAAGTTTTTTTTTAATGTCCTACTTTATTTGGGATCTGTAAACATACATTTAGCAAATTATATGACAAATATACAACATGTAGAAGGGTGCTCCTTAGCTTTCTTTGTGTAAAAGTAGGTTTTTAGACCTTGTGTGGCCTTAGGTTAATAACTAACCTTGAATATAAAACTAGCTTAACTTACAAACAATCAAATTCATTGAGCTCATATCTTATGAGGTTTTTTTTGTTGTTGTTTATTGGTTGTTTTATGAGATGTGTTACCAAATTGTTTGGATGTACCCCGAGCTTGTATTGTATGCTGAAGTTGCCTATTGCATCCTTGATCGTTGTAACTTGTAGATCATGCCGAATAATTGTGTTTGGTACACACTAGGGCGCATTTAACATAAGTTGCAGCACTTTGAATTGAAAACGTTTGAGAATCTCGATAGTAGATTTGGAAGCGGTGCCAGTATGGTTTTATAGACAAGGAGATTATTGTCGATGGTAAGTTTTGAGTTTTGTGCGAGAATAAGGCGAAAATAAGATCTAATTGTTTTTGTAAAAACGTACTTGCGCCAGATGAATCTTCTGTCTAAATATAGCCCAAGATATTTCACTTCTTGCTATGGTAGCTACTTATCATTTAGATGAGCAGGTAGTTCTTTTTCGCCTGATCAACGTTATATGTATAGTTTGTTTCATTAGCTTTAATTCTCTATTTTTGTAACCAGGGATGTATTGAATTAAAAGCAATTTGCAAAGTTTGCGTAGCAACAGAGGGATCAGTGTTATTGACCAGAACTGCGATGTCATCAGCGAGGATTGTCGTTACTATAGGCGTTGTTGGAACATCAACAGTATATATTAAGAGAGGGAGAGAGGGAGGACGGAGAGAGAAAGAGAGCGAAAGAGAAAGAGAGAGATAACAATTAAGTACAAAAGAGAACACATTTAATAGTTGTTGACAACTAATAGAATAGAAGATACAGACAACAATTAGATACAAAAAACGACAAACATATACGTAAAAAACAGTTAATGAAAGTAATAGCAAAGCTAAAATTAGAAAAGCACCAGCTAGCAACAAAATAACCCTGGAATATATAAAATTTTTGAAAAATAATTTATATCATAAATATAACTTGGGAAAGGGAGACTATATCTAAAAAAGATTATTTAAAAGCATTTCATAACTACAGCTTTAGTTGGAAAATATCCAAGACTAGGTTTATAAAAATAATTTATTCAATTTAGTAATGGTCCTAGGTCTTGTCTCAGCAGTCTCCTCGGCTATCTATGCACATCTGCCACCATTCTTGGAGGTCACAGAGAAAGCTTCATTCGAAATACTTTGAATTTTGCAATATCTTTATTATCCTTCCCTTTCAGAGACATTTTACACAGTTATGCAGCAAGTATTACATCATGCCCACAGTAACACGACGGTTTTTGCAGTAATTTCCTCACACTCTGGGAACTTCTTAAAGTAAATCTCTACCCTCCTGAAGTCTTTTATGACATTGAAAAACACGGATTCTGGATAATACCTCGTCATTATATGCTTGTTGTATTATATTACATGTTTTATTAGGAGTTCTCCCTGGCTTAACTCAAAATTTAATGTTAACTTCCAACTAAATGCTCCAACAAGCCGAACAGTGGTTTGCTAAGCACAGCCCCGTCACCTAGTGAGTTTACATGAAGACATATCAGACAACAGAATAACACTTATTTCTTGTGGTTGAATATCACAGGTCAAGAATTAAAAAATCTGTCTGTTTTATACAAGAATTTTATTAAAAAACATGATGATGAGATATTCTAGAGTATTAAGAAATAAAATTAAGAACTTTAATAGAAGTACAAGTTGATGAGGAAGGGAGTGAATTTAAACTAATCAGGCAAACGTAAGATGCTATATTTACACTTACGTATCTGATAAACGAGTATTGTATTTGTTTTATACAAGGTGTTCAAAAAAATGTACTCACGCTTTAAGTGACAACAAACGTAGTATTTATTGGCAAACAATTTAATGGTTTAAATTAAAAATGATCAAGGGAAATTAAATTTATATTTACAAATATTTAAACCTATGATCACCGCTTTCCTAACATAGTCAACAACGTTATTTCATTACTTTTTCCAACTCATCACTTGATTTTGTGCAGTAAACCTTATCTCTGAGGAGTCTAACTATGTAGACTAATTAGCCCTTTAACTTAAAGGTAGTCTCATCGTTCCAGATAATTTTGGATGGAAATTTACTTCACTTCAGCTTCATTTAGAGCATGGATTAATTTTGGAATATAATATGCCCATAGATTCGCATTGAAATGCGGAAGCCGTTCGATTTTGGATTTCTGCCTCACGAGCTATGTATTGTACAAATTTCTGTAGAGGTCTAAAGAGAGTAACCAGCAATTGTTCTTCTGCAAAAGTGGTAGATGACTGATCTTTCTGAGCATTACTTATGAACGTCGCAAATAGTTCCATATGCTTTAAACTTATCTTTGATACGAAGAATGATGCGTCACGTCAGAGGATCTTCATCTTCTAATTTTTTTTACACTTTTTTGATGTTTTCGTTTTATCAACTTATAAGTTTATTATTAAACCATTGTTCTTGTCAATAAATACCACATTTATTGTCTTGTAAAAAGTGACTACAGTTTTTAAGGACATCCTGCAGATATTTCCAAAGCTTTTGACAGTGTAACTATACATAAGCTATGCGAGATGTTAAGAAGTTACAATATAAAGAATTAATTTATAAAAATAATTAGATGTATATATAGAAACACAAGATATGCATTAAGATTGAGCAACCAAACATCGAAATAAAAAGTGAACTAGTAGCAAACTATACATACATCGAAATATTGTTTTTAAATTTATTGAAACATTGTAAAGTTATTTTTCTATATAATTTCCTAACTTAAAAAACATTTTCCCAACCGACAATGACAGTCACATTGTTGTTAAATCTTTTCCACCAAATACTTTTTTAGAGATTCAAAAAATTATCATCTTCGTGAGATCAATGTGGATTGTAGGGATGGTGTTTCGGTTTAATCTGAAACATTTTTTGTTCATTTTGGACAATTGAATCAAACTAGGCGTCGGTGTAAAGTAGTTACAATTGTCTGATCACTGACAGCTTATTCCGACCTTCGAAGCAATTTTAGCATTCATTACAATGGTGAACCATGCGAATATTTTCTTCAGTCACTCTGGTCTCCGAGTGACATGAGTGACCTTCATTTTCAACTACTTTTTAATTGTTTATATCATTTATACATTTGTCTTCTTAAAATTATTGCTTCCAAACTGTGCCTTAAACTTTTGCAACATTTCGGACAGATGTGAGCAATAACTAATAAACCAAAGAAAAAATTACTAGAAACGTATTTGTGGGAAAAATACTAGGAGTTAGAATAAGAGACAAAATAAGAAATATTCTAAGAGAAAGTCTATAAGTTAAAGAAGTAAATAAAATATATAAAGATCATCTATGATGTCTAGGACATATTATAGGAAGATTGTCACCAATTGTATTAAAAATGGGAAGTTACCAAAAGTGAAACATAGTTATTAGTTAACAAAATCAAACGACAGAAAAAATTATTGCTTAGTTATGAAAAGTTAAATGATAAAGAAAACATTTCTTCCCTGGTTCTTCCCCGACTAAGCAATTATAGGTTTTATTGTTGTTCACTTTTAGTTTTCTAAAAAAAACCTACTATTTAGAAATTGTTTGACATTAATATTAACATGATTGTAATCATTGACATCTTAACATTCACCATTAACACACATTATTATGGTGGGGTAGTAATATATAAATCGCAGATATTAAAGATAAGCTAAGTATTGTAGAAAAGCCATCGTTATTAATCGCAGCCAAAGTACAATGATTATGAATTTCAAAACACTATTGTGATAGCTGTGACTTGTGTTACGGCAAAAGCAAAAGCAACCTGGCACTGGATTAAAGTATCAAGGAAAGACGCCGCCATGAAAAGAAATTAGTGCACCACACCCAATAGTATAAGCTTATTGGGCATAATGAAATACTTCAAATTGGAAGATAGTCTGAGAAGAGTCTTGAAGAATATCGATATCACTTAATTTCAGCGTAAGTTCGTGCTGAGAAAAAGAGTATCGAAAGTTCTGTGTCACCTGCAGAATAAAGTATGAATGCCTAATAAAAATAGTAGCAGTTAACATTGGTAAATTATCTCTAAAAAATGGGAAGCGCCTACGGTTGTTAAAACATTAGTCAAAGAGTTCTTAATTTGACAATGGGCTACATTAAGAGTTTCACTGAAATCAATAGCGTAATTACAAATCAGCGTTTTGAATCATTTGAAACAAGAACGACTAGAATAGCTAAAAGTATTGCACATTAATGGGCTTACATTTCACATTAGAATAAACAGTAAAACTTTAAATGAACGAAAGATAAAAGTAGTCATCGGGAAATTCGAAATGTCTAACCAGCTCAACTTAAAAACTTAATGAACGAATCTACTAGTAGCAAAAAATCTTACTGCGCAGCGTGGGATCGTTCTGTACACAAGAAAATAAGATTGTGGTAGGCTGACTCACTTATCATAATTCCAGTTGTCTTAACCACTAAAACTGGTGTTCAATATGCAAGAACCTTTTAGAGGTCAGGGATATTGATAACCGTACAGTCTTTGGAAAGAAAATTAACTGCCATATTCCTTCACGTATCTACATAACGTAACCACAAAAAGAAGTTTGTTTAAGATGTTTCACTATATTAACATTTTCAACTTTAATTGCATAATTACAAAACTATTTTTATTCTAGTTGCTTTTATTATTGAGATAAAACGATTCTCTTAAAGCAGGTATATTATGATCCAGAGTTTACTTGGGGGTATATATAACAGAATTTGATAAAATATGTGAATGGATATTTTTCTGTGGAGCCGAAAATGCCAGTATCGTTTACTAGTTTTACAAAGAATACAAAGCGTCTATGACGACCGGACAATGAGGACAAACATACGAGAGCCTTAACTTCTCAGTTTGCAGGTCGTGCTCCCACCTGAGGCGTTAGAGCCCACCATCATATGGGTTGTTACGAACTGATTTTAAAAAGAGTTCTGTCTTACTGGGAGTTTAATAAACAATGAAAAATTTACTGTGCATTGTAAGATGTAAAAATGTGTGGATGCATTAACCTCATTAGCAATAATGACAGTAGTAGATGTCGATGGATTATGCAAATTAAATATTGGGATAAATTTTATTAAAAAAATAGACTCACTGCATTTAACTAGAAGTAAATTTGACGTTCACTTCACAACAATTAAATGAACATTGTACTGATTATCTTCTGCACTCGAAAATTTGTTTTAATAGTTACAAAAACATTCTATACACATTCCCTACAAAATTACATAGAAAAGATCTACAAAGGCGTTTTCATAATATATGTGAGTTTATAGCTCACCAAATGAATACATCTAAATTGAAAAACTTTATAGATTTACCTTATATACGCCTCAGTGTTATATAACACAGGCCAATTCATCTCTTCCACGGATTTATAAAACCTGCAAGGGTCTGCTCAAATTTAAGAGTTAAATGAATTTCGGCGTTACATAATAACTATTTTGACGATATAGTAATAGCTAATAAGATGTTTTAAAAGTGAATAAACAAACGATACACAAATAAAGCGAATAAGTGTAAACAAACAAGAGTTTAGTAAATAACTGATGAGACTAAAGCAAGATAAACGGGAACATACAAGCGTGGGAGTTACGAATCTGGACGGTATAATGCGGCCATAACAAGTGGGTAGTGTAACACAAGGTACTCTCTGAAAGTAGTAAGACTAATTCCAGAAAATTAGAGGATATATTTATATACATTTAATATTCTTTAAAATATTATTAACATCTTTGAGCATCAATACACCTATTCAGCTGTTCTGCCACGCGTCATAATTCACCTAAAAGTCCCAAAATGAAATTATTTTAAGCACACAAGAAATAAACATACAATTTTTTTTGTGTTTATCGGTCAACACCTGGGTAATTTATTTAACACAAGCTTTCCCATCTGCAATTCCTTCGTGACAATTTTATGCACATTGGGTTTTGGAAGTCCTATTTTATCTGCTATCATTCTAACACTCAGAAGTCGGTTAGAATTCAAAACAGCTTTCACCTTAACCTTCCTGAAGTGTGAGAAGTTGATGGACGTCCTGTGCCTTGCTTATCCTTCTCTGAATGCTTCGGTACAGAATTTTATCGCGTATCGTTGATCGACACCACGCTGCTCGTAACGTGACGCTCTGTCCATTTCGTAAGCAATCCGCACCCAGTAAAAGCTGAAACGCAAATGCGCTGGGCTGGATCATTTATCTGGCATCCACCAACAACTGTTAAACCCGAATGTTTTACCCTGAGTCTTCTGCTTGGACGAAGAAAATCAGTCTCATTACTTTCTAAACATACTTTGTACGTCGACGGTGCTATAAAAATACAAATGAGACATAAATAGTGAGGAACAAAGCAAAAATAAAAGTAGAGGATCAGGAAAAATAAAAAGAATTAGAGACAGAAGTAACAGAAATGAAAGATGAGAGGAATGGACGTAAATAACATCATATAAAGAAATTATAATAAAGAAATTAAATTATAGAACAACGGAGATAATATGTTAAAGAACTATTACACAAAAAAACATAAATAATAAAAATACAGTGGAAGAGTAATGGAAAAATGCAGGAAACGGAAACAACGCCAAACAAAGATAAAAATTGAAAAAATGATAACTATGGTGAGAGTGAAAAAAGTATTTAGAACCACAAAAGAGAAAAGCTCTAAGTCATGATCCTGTTGAAAGTATAATCAGAGATGGAAAATATTAAATAAAGCTTTAATAAAATACCAAAATACTAGCGGAATCTACTAACATCGACTTTTCAAAATAGAGATAACAATAATTGCAAAAATTACACAGGTATTACCGTAACTATTGTAGTTTCTGAATTTTGAAGAGAAGACTAAGAATAACTGTAAGAAACAATGGTAAAAATCCAATTTGGGTTTAGCCCACTTAAGGATTAAATAATTAGTTCAGGGTAAATCAATAATAGAGAGAAGAAGTGTATATAGGTGATTCATAAACATGAAAACAACTTTCGACCAAATTAAAAGAGAAGACATATGGGAAGTGTGTACAGAAGGAACATGTAAATTGCCGTTACTGTTCTATTCGACAAAAAGATGGAAGGAACAATAATAAACCACACGAAGTGGAAAAACAAAATATGGAAGAAATAATTTATCAAAAATATTGTATACAGTTGACATGGTTGTAATGGCTAAAAACAAGAAATACTTAAATAAAAATCTGTAATACTATAGAAAGGCCTTAGAAACAAAGAATATGAAGACGAATATAATAAAGACAGAAGACAAAAGTACAACTTCCAAATATGAGAAACAGAGTTAAAATAAATGTAAAAGTTTAAATACTAGAGAACAACAGGGGCTTAATATATATAATAGATCAAGAAATTACGAAAAGGATAAAGGCAAACGAAAGATTATAAAAAAGGAAATATTCCAAGAAACAAAAGTAAGGTACTAAATACATTAGTAACATATATACTAATATATGCATCTAACACAGAGTGTTAAACAAAAAAATAATAACGCAGAAACAAGAGAGAAACTGTAGAACTGAGATTTCTAAGAAAAATTGAAAATAAAACTGAAATGGGCAAAACGTAAGAGCAATAAAAAATAAAAGATGAAAGGCTGCTGTATATATAAAGAATATGTAAAAATCATATTAACTAGAAGAATATGTAAAGCAAAAAAACAAAAGAAAAAAGGGCAAGCCAAGAAAAAAGTGAGGAAAGCAGTCAAGAAAAGAGGAATAACGTGAAATTAAAAAGGAGAAGTCGTGCAGGATAGGAAAACATGGAAAGAAATATGAAAAAGTAACCGCTAATTCTGTACAGTCGTAAAGGTAAATAAGAAATGAGATTAAGTAAATAAATAAATAAGTATGAACTGACTGACATATAGCATATCAAGCCATATTTTGCTAATAAAAAATAATGTTTACCTGAGATCCTTAACAACTTTTTTATTTATCGTTTAAAGTTGTTCTATTTGGAAGAGATCTGATGCTACGATGCTCTTTTTTTTGATTAAATCTGTATTTTTTTCTTAAATAATTTTTTATTTTTGTTCTTTGAATAAATACAAACTGTTTGTTGAATATTCCTGATGGACAATTTAATTTTATATGTTAGGTCTCAATGGAACAAAGACGAAGAAGTGGAATAAAGCAGTAATAATTTAATAATATGTAGAGCTGAAAGAAACTAAGAAAACTTGCAATTTGGAACAAGACTATGCTAGAAGTAGGAAACGTACAAAATATAACTAAGAAAATAGAAATACAAGATAAATATTGTTGCTGTACAAGAGAATTAGATAGAAATAAAAAATGAAAAAATCGCTGACATACAATGGAGAGAAGAAATAGAAAAATGGTGTGGGTTTCCTTGTAACAAGCAGAGAAAGAAAAAAACGTTTAATGGAAGAATTTCTACCTTAAGACTGGAAAGAAAATAGAAATTTATACAATGCGAAATTGAGGAGAAAAAAGTTTTACAAAGAATTACAAAGAGTAAGTAAATATTTTCCAAGGCATGGTACATTAATAATACTAGAAGGCTTCAATACACAAAACGAAAATTAATATTTAAATGAAGACAGAGGTAAAATTACAAATGATATTGGATATAGAGTGTGTGAGTTAACAAAGACAATAAATCTACCTTCAATATCTACAAAGTATTTTAGAAATAAAGAAAGAATCAAAGTCAAAGGTAATCTAGGGCTAAGAAATTAACAAACAGTGGGAGAACATGGAAAATAAAATAAAAACAAAAGCACAAATAATAGAACCTGACCAAACAATAAGAAAATAAAAACATAACAAAAGTGCATGGAAATATCAAAGGTTAAAAATGAAGTAAAAAGAACGTAGCCAAATTTAAATGACGAAAGATAGATGGATAAATACAAAATAATCAACAATTGACCGACAAGAATTTATGGAAGAAAAGGGAAAATGGTTAAAAAAAAGAGAAGAGATCAATAGAGGGAAAAGGAATAATAGTAACAATTCATTCAAAGAGTAAAAGAACAAAGATAAAACAATGTTAAAATACAGAAAATAATGAATACAGATGGAATATTAAAAAATAAAGAAGGTAAGATTTACAAATGTCTGAAAAGAACATTTTCCGTATCTGGACCTTCTTCGTTGGTTCTTTAAACACTACTATTCCATTTTTATGGTTTTTATATGGAAGATTTTATTGCTATTTTCTTTACGTTTAATGTCGATAAAGAACAAGTTTTTTTGTATAGTATATTTGCTAATTATATTCATAAGCTTAAGTACTTCAATGGCTTTATTTGCCAAAGCAACATTATAGTCTTCTAAACTGTTTACTTGTAACTTTAATTTGTTACCTTGTAGAAGTTAATAATTTGCTTTAGGAATGTTGTTTCCTATTAATCTGATCAATGAGAAGTTTTAACATATGAAAAGAGGAATATGTATTTTCTTTTCATTGTTAGTATCACCAAGGTTTGCAAGTAGTTAATATTTGTTAGGCGTTATATGCTTTGGCCAAAGCGGGTAAGATTGGTAATTTTTCTTTTTTATGTTGTCTTAATTTTTTAAAATAATTTAGTTCTATTACTTGAGAAGCATCGCTTACAATTGACGTCATTATCATGAATTACTCTATTAGAACTTTTTTAATATAATCCATTCAAGAATCCATTAGTATGTATAGAATTATACGTGTGTTTATAATAGTAGTAATGTATCGGGTGAACAATAATTAGCAAAAAGTTGGATTGTATTTGCATTTAAATATGTAATATTATCACTAGCAACGTAAACATTGACGCAGTGGGTGGCTCCAGTCTGCTAAACGTAAGTGTTACGGAGCTGATGTCATCTGTACTAGTCAGGATAGTAACCCTGACTAAGAGGGTAACCATCACTTGTGTTTTATATGACAAGAATTATTTTGTGCGCTTTGTAAAACGTTTAACTTTTCAATAAATAATAGTATTTTGACGACCTTAACTTATCATAATTCACTTGATATCTTAACGCGCAGGCAGTTTCTTACTCTACGAGACTAAAATCAAAACGTGATGTTGAAATTGCATACTTGTAGCATAAAAGTTGAAAATATTTTTTATGAAACAAAATACATCGTATGTACCGGAAGTTAAGTTTGTTGATTAATTCTTTTTAATGGGGAAATACACAAATAAAACCGTAGACACTGTTTAAATTTCATCTAAATTGGCACTGATGTGAACATGTCTTGCCTTACAGAATTCATTTACTAACCAATGGAAATCTTTAATTCCTGAATGTTGCTTGGTTTTCTTTGACACACCTTAGTGTCGTAAAATTGAAATTAGGAAGCAAAACCAACCGAAAAGAACAATCAAACAAATCTACAAAATCAAAGGTATCCTTCAATCACGGAAAATAACACGGCGGTTTTGACAGCAAGGTCAAACTACCGGAAAAGTATTTGTACTGTTGCCATATTTACCAAAAGTACAATTAACAATTCAGTAAGGAAAAGAAGTAAAACAAAAGAATTATTGGCATTCTTTTACAGGAAATAACGAAAATATTCAAGGAACAAATCAAAGTAATAAACGACTATATTAACTAGCAATTTAAAGAACAAAACCAATTTAAGAAAGAAGTGCAGGAAAAACTAAAATGCGCAAAATGAAAAGTAGTAGAAGTAAAATAAAGATACAAATTAAAGAAGAGATTGATTTTATAAAGAAGATAGATAGAGGAAGAGTAACAACAATTTAAAAAAAGTTGGAAAAGATCAAGAAAAATCTAAAGAAGAAAAAAAAGAAGAAAACAAGAAAAGAGGAAGAAACAAACCAGTACCTGATGATTCGGAAAAGGAAATCGATTAAAACCAAATAAAACACCAACAAAAATCTTTAGACCATCGACACAACAACAAAAATATGCAACAATTATTAGCCCCAATTAGAGACAGACTAAGGAACTCCAAACGAACCAAAAAAAAGGAAAAATTTTAATCGATAGGAGCAAAAGATAAAGGTAAAACTAATAATAAAGACAAGTCTGTTGAAAACAACGAACTATAGTACGAACAACAAGAAATGTAGCTAGAAACGTGGAACATTAAATTAATCAATGTAAAAGAAAAAGAATTAATAGAAGAAATGAAAAATAGGAAAATACAAATACTGGAATTTAGTGAAACAAAGAAACAAGTAAGAGAGCAAAAAGTACTAAAGGATGGACACACATTATACTACCCAAACAATGAAGAAAAAAGTAATGAAGGAGTTGGGCTAATAACAAAAGAAGCAAACTAGAAAATAAGAAATTAGAATCTAATATTCTTAAAAATCATAGAGATGTAAGTAGAAGTACAAGGTATAAAGATAACAATTTAAATGGTGCATATATTTAAAAGGAAATGGAAGAGTTTTATAAATATCCAAAATACAGTAGATACGGCTAGAGAAAGGACTGAAAACCTAAAGAGGGCAGTATGAAGAAAAGGAGAGAAACGGCAACGGTATAAAAATTCTTCTTTATAAAAAATAATCTACAAAAAAACAATTCATTTTATGAGCAAGAACTATACAACACATTTGAAGCACCAGAAAGAACCTTTAATTGATTATATACTACACAGCAAAAAAATTTCTAGCAAATAATAATAATCGTCAAATATACACAGTTAACAACAGATCATAAACTAATAATAACAAAAACATTAAGGATTGACGAAATAAGAGAATAAGGAAGAGCATATAACAAAATTAGAATAATAAATAGAAAAAATCACACTAGGTAAATCAAATTTAGATTAAAAGATTACATTAAGCAAACACAGTGTCGTGAATTTATACTATATTTATACTAATAGGATGTACGCTTCCAAATATGCATATATAAATATCAGTTCAATCTTCTCAGTGTCTACGTCATCTAACAGTTTTTTACAAGTAAAGACAACATTTTGCTAGCTCCACGTCGCAGGTCGGTATTTATTGATGTTCTCAAATGTTTATCGGGGAAATCATATCCTGTTTATTTTGCATAACCATACAAATGTCTTTGTGATAGTGTATCTAAAAGTTTGAATATTTAAAGCCTACAGACTTTACCTTTGGGATCATTTACAACATCAAACTAAAAATTATTTTCGTAATGACTAAAATAGCCCCACTATCTTTAATTCAGCTTGAAGAAATTGACGAAAATTTTGCCTACCTACCAAAATAACAGTGAAGAAAATCCACATTGGGACAATGAAGTTCAGAAACCGAGGTTGTGTGCGATAGCGATGCTGAATCAGATGATATTAACGTCGATAATAGTCATAATAATGGTCAAGATGATATCCTTACCTTTTTATTGTCTCAAACTGCATTTACAAGCGCTCAGTCTGAACCCTCAACTGCATTAAATACTATAATATGGCCTTTAATTCTGCAGAAATATAGCGCATTTGTTTTTATGTGTGTGAGTGTCATTCGATTTGTAAATTATATAACATACAAAGAATCGCGTCCGTGTCTTGCAAAACAACGCTTTAAAAAGTTTACGGGCTCGTGCAGTAGGTCCATGGAAATGGGAGACGAAAAAGTGCATTTGCGGCATGTGACGCTGTATGAATTCAGGAAGGCCCTGAGTGTTGGAACGACTCAAAAAAATATTCAGACTGTTTATTTAGACCGTGCTCCTGCTCTGAGAACTGTCAAAAAGTGGTTCGGACACATCCAAGAATTACGACTGAGGAGATAGGAGAGAGGCTAAACATTGACTAGTCCACCGCGTTTCGCCATTTAAAAAAGCTTGGCTATATCTCCAAGCTTGATACCTGGGTACCGCACTGTTTAACGGAAAGGAACAAATTAGATCGGATTCAGGCACGGAACAAAAATAGGCCGTTTTTGGATCGACTGGTAACAGGCGATGAAAAGTGGCTCCTTTACAACAATGTGCAACGAAAACGCACATGGAAACAAACCGGCGAAGATGAAGATCCTGTCGCAAAAGCTGGTCTGCATCCAATAAAGATTTTTCTGTGTTTGGTGGGACTGGAGGGGGATCATTCATTTTGAGCTTTTGAGGCGCGAAGAAACAATAACAGCAGACATCTACTGTCAACAATTAGCCAGACTTGATGCTGCTATTCGTGAAAAACGTCCTGTTTTGGCCAACATAAAGGGTATCATCTTTCACCATGACAATGCTAGGCCTCATGTGGCTCAACAGATGCTGCAAAAATTGCAGGAGTTGAAATGGAAAGTCCTGCAGCATCCTCCATACTCACCTGATAATGCACCTTCAGACTTTCATTTGTTCCGCTCCTTACAAAACAGTTTAAATGGAAAACGACTTAGTTCTGTACAAGCTGTCGGAAACCACTTTACAGACTTTTTTGACAACAAACCAACCTCGTTCTATAAGAATGACATAGAAATGGTTGGAAAACCATTGTGGAAAATGGCGATTATATAATTAATTGATAAAATCCTTTTATTTAAAATAAAAAATATTGTAATAATTTATAAAATCGGGCACGAATTTTTGCAATCATTCTATATATTCCTTTTATTAAAGATACAGAAATACTTTTGAACTGTAAAAATAGTCAATGAACAGAGTTGAAGGAGCTTCTGAAGTTATTTCTAAAAAGTTTTTAAATGTTTCATATTCAATGCACCAATAAAAAGTTTGGAACAAAACATTAAAAAAAAAGTGAAATTGACTGACTATTTTGAAATTATGGTGGTTATAATGTGTTACTAAACCTAATTACTATTGCTCAAAACATCCTTCTATAGAGAGTCTTCTTCTTTCATGTGCCATATCCGGTTTTTCTGACGTTAGCGATCACTATAGCAACGGAATTTCTATCTTCTATCGTACATATTAGTTCTCCTATAGATCTTAAGCCAGTCCGTTCTCGGATATTACCTAACAAGGATTGTTGTCTTCATCCAACTTCTCAACGACCTTCTATTTTGATTTAATTATGAGTTGGAGTAGTTGATATTTTTCTTGTTTATTAACGTAAGTATTTCTATAGGCAAAAATAGTGCTTTTTTATTTTGGGTTATTGATTATGCGTTTAACATTTTAGATTTAGGCTTTATTGTTGTTCTGGTTATAACACTATGTTTTGTCTGTCATCACTGAAGGTTCTTACCACAAATGTTTTCCAAGAATTTTCGATTTCTTGTTTATCTTTAATATTTGTCTTTAAGATTTACCAACGACATCGGTCTATGTTTCTTATATACTCCAGTAACTTCCCTGACCTTGCGGTGCGTGTAAAATATTTCGTATGCTTTGCACAATTCTTATATTTCTTTACACTTATTCTCCATTCACGTCTCTTTCACCATTTTGATTAATTTTCTAATTATCTTTTATTTTTTGTGATTATTTTTAGGTTTTCTACGTTATTCCATCAACTGTAAAATATGGTTTGTTATCCACTTTTTTTATCTTTCATTCTGTTTCGGGGTGTTTAACATATGTTTCTCTTATACTACTTTTAATGTTATTCCATAAGTTCTCTATATTTCCATCTTGTTGTGAGAGTTGCATTTTACTGTTAATCTCTTCTGCTACTGCTTTTAATATGTCAGTAGGTCTTACATTGTGTTTTCATTTGATAGCTTTAATGTTCAATGCAATATTGCCAACTAACGAATTATTTTAATTTTTAATAGCAATTGGGAAACGTCTGTTAATCAGTACATTGTCCATTTCCTTTCTTATGGGTTCAAAATTATTTTCTTCGTTATGTGGTGCTGTCTATCTATAAAACCTTCATATTGGTAGTTTAAATCATATATGGGTCATAATTAAGTCATTATCATGGTGCTGATCATCATTTCATGTTGACAACTTTTTGATCCTAGTCATTACAGTTTACTAATATCCCGTATGTTGATCCTAAGCCATTTTATTTCTTGTAGTTAGATATCTACGAGCGCTATTTTTTAAACCTCCGGTAACGCTGCTAAGTGACCAGCCAAGCAATACGAGGCAGATCTGCGCACTGAACTACTGCGCAGCTTCCTCGCCATAACATCTGTTACTGCCAAGTCCAAAACATCAGTTGAAACTGAGCTGCATTTTTCCAACCAAATTCGTTTCTTACAGGCAGAAGGGAATAGCGCAGCAAAAATTCATCGTAGAACGAGCCGCGTTTACGGTGCAAACTTTATGAGTGATGATGTTATGCGAGAATGGTGTAGGAAATTTAAAGATGGCCGAACTGATGTTTATGATGAAGCTGAACAAGGGCGCAAGTATGTCGCTAATGAAGATCTTGTTCAGCGAGTTGACCTAGTGGTTGAACAGAAACCGAAGTTTAGACTTAGTGAATTGTCTGCAGATTTTCCGGATATACCAAGGTTAGTTCTGTACACGATGCACCTACACAACGTATGGCTTCGGCCTTAATCTTTCTCACGCGTTACGAGTTTTTGAAATCAATCGTCACAGGATATAAAACTTGAATTCTTTATGGCTACCGTTTTCTGGTATCAGAAAGGTGTGCTGACTATGATTAATGCAAGCGTGTATTTTCAAACATTACATAAACTGCGAAGAACCACCCAGAACAAAAAAAGAGGCATGTGGTCTTTTGGAATTGTTTTGATCCATTACAAGGCACGCCCACATACTGCTGTGGTAACCAGCAGTTTCTTGCACAATTTCAATAGGAAGGGTTGGATCACCCCAGATCTGGCACCAAATGACTTTCAACTTTTTTCGAGAGCTGAAGAGAAGTCCGGGAGGACTTCTGGTAATAAAACCATTTTATTATTGATACTTGTCTTTATTTAATAGCTCATTGGAGGTTGAAAAAAATAGCTCTCGTAATTTACAAGATCGGTAGAGGCTCTTTACGTTCAAATTCTAAATTTGAATTTTGCCATTTCTATTTGATGAGTCTCCATAGTGATTTAGTGGGAAAACATTTATAAATAAGAAATATGGGTAAGATTAAACATGGAATAGATGTGGTTCAATAGTTAGAACATGATTCCCTCAGTGGGCAGGGTCGTTTGTCGGAAGTAGACATACCTCTGCAGGGATCACGAGGGAAATTTATCCTCTTTTAAATATAACTATCAGAAAAGTAAAACAGACTTGGTTTATCAATCTGTAGGCAAAATTAAGAACAGGTCAAGTTTGAAACGATACTTACCACTGAAACTCGTCAAGCATGTTATCAAATTATGGGTAAGAAGCGCTTTTCTAGTTGATTACATATACAATCTAAATGTATACAGTGGTAATGAAAAGTGACAGGTAAATGGAAGTATAGAAGAAATAATAGTACATAAGAAAACCAGATGTAGTATGGTTTGATAGGTTGTTTACATCAGTAACATTGATGAAAGCATTACTATATGCAGCAGTGGAAACTTACATTACCACACAAGAAAACATACGGAAAAGTTTGAGCAAAGTAAAGAAAAATCAAGCCGAATTGTTGTGTACAAATGGTAAGATACAAAACAACTTCCACGGAAACCAGGTAGCCAGGTACCCATTGTTAATACAATATAAAAAATTGATAACACGTTAGTGTTAAATACCTTGAGATCATTTTCTTTTGTAATAAGTATATGAGAATCGTCGATGTAATAGACCATTTGGCTGACATAGGAATTTGATAGAAAGTCCACCAAGTGGTTTAGATTTCTTGGTAGGTCTGGCAGAAGATCTGAATAAACAGAGAAAAGCAAGGTGAGTGTAAAGAGACGCCCAATATCCCAATGACTGACCTTTAATTAGAGGTAATATATACAATTGAGTATAGTGATCAATTGTACAATTAGGTCGAAACTTCTGACCACCTTTTTTGAACTCCTCATTAAAAACTAGAATAGGAATGTCTGATAAAGCCGACCCATTGAAACACCCCTAAGGGGGGTTTTCCTGCTTTTTTTATTTTAAAGTGACATATCTCATGAACGATAATATATAGAGTGCTGAGACCTTCATAGTTGATTGGTTGGTCTAAGTTTGAGTTTCCAAGGTGTTTATGAGTTTCAACATTTGTATATATTGCCGTTTCGCCCCCTGATCTTATTAAAAAGGCAAAAAATATGTTGAATGTTGGTGATCACATGTCATTATTAAATGATAGAGGAGAAGGTGCACCAGATAATCGCAAAACAAATTGAAAAATTTAGAACTGTTTGGAAAACTTGTGATGTCCCACTTTCTAGCAATTGCTTCATTTTATCATGTGTAATTACATATTTTTTAAAAAAATTACTGAGATACGATTTTTGTATTCATTTTTATGTATTTCAAAATGTTCAAGACTTATGGACTATAACATCTTATTAGAAAGGACCAATAAGATAAGGCGTTCCATTTTCAAGAGAATTGTGACAAATTTCGGAATAAAAAAATTTGAATGTCATGATATGAAATAATATTAATGATTACAATACGTAAAACAAAAATGAATTTCCATCTTCAGAGGATTAACCCGACAACGTTTTCTTCTTATTGCTTAGTGCAAAGTACAATATGGTTATACCCCACCAAGAACTATATTAAGCAACAAAATTTGCACTATTTAGTTAATTTAACAATAAAAATTCTAAATAAATTAATCAAGCCACAAAATTGATTTAGGAAATTATCAAATATGAGAATTATGTTAAATACGTCATCGATCTGTGCTACAACACACAAATAAATCGCATAGAACCAAATGTGACTATAATAAATTAAAAAATATATAAGTATCGTTTTCAAATTAGCGTAGATTCTAAATACTAATAAACAGCTTGATTGATGGGTTGCATATATTTCTTTAAAGCTTTAAAATTATGGATGTTATAAAATATCATTTTTAAATAAAATTATGTTATACTTTCTTTAATAATTCTCATTTTTGATTTATTTCAACATTTATAACAAACAAATGCTTCTCATAGAGTAACTTTTAACTTTTTTAGTTTCTGAATTTTAATATAGCGGGTGTTTCAGGCTAACTGCCATATCTTAATAGTTTGATACAATAATTTATGCAACGTCAATATCAATTAAAATAAACTTATATTTTCTTCTAAAACTAGTTTTATAATTCAGAAGTTTTAAAAGGCAGTTATGTGCGGGGTGTTTCAAATAGTGAAAGACACACGGGAAAAAATGTGTAGCGTTCTGAAATACCTACTTTGTAAAGAACTAGGGCATTATTGTTCTATCCGTAATGTTTTTATAACTTGTATTTTCTTGTCAAGTCAAACTTGAACGAAATGTTTCTTATTTAGCCATATTTTAGACAAAACTAAAATTCCTAATTAAAAACTTACTCATTCCATTTTGAAGTTGAGTTTATTTGTTTTTTTTTTGCTTGTTAGAATTATTACTCTCTTTTACCTTGAAATCTATGGCAATTTGATCAGTTTTGCTAGCAATTTTTGTTAGTTTTTGATTAAGGCACTAAACATTATCTGTGTTAGCTTCTGCATTTGTAGTTTCTTTAAACATTTTTGAATTCTGCCTTTTATTTTTTAAACTCATGCAGATGAGTTTCTGTTTTACGGAACATACCTCGCACTATAGCCTCTTTAATCAATATTATAGTGTAAGAGTAAGAAGTACTTTAATCCATTGCGCAACGGGTTATTATCAAATTTCTCATTACAGAAGGTGTAAAACCTCCCGAAATATTGAATAGATTTAAGACCAGCCCTAGAACAATATCTTTAAGAAGATTCAGTTGTATAACTAGCATAAACAATTTATGAGGGAGAGAGGAGTAATTGAAAATAAAGGTCACTAACGTCGCCAGAGAAACAACGCGACTGAGAAGAATATTCGCTTTGTTCACAGCCTTCTAGATGTTTCTAATGTTGCAATGAGCTACGGGGGTGTTGATTGACATTTGTAGGTTTTAAAATGTGTCCATAAAATTGATTCTCGCGAAAGATTAGAAATAGTAGCGTCTCGAGGTATGCTGTCGAGCTGAAGGAAAGACTTTCTGCCCACCAGACCATTACCTACCATAAAACTTGGGAACACCAATAACAAACAAGACCATAAAGATTAGCAAAATAAGGAAGAATCTGCACCCATCAAATCCAAAATTCGACTTTTATCTGGAAAAGCTCTTGCAAATTTTTTTTAATTTTAAAACACTTTTGCACATCAAATTCTTCGACGAATATTGACTGAAACGTTATCTTACTTCACTATAATGCTTCATCTCATATCGATACCCAAAGTCGACAAAAAATGTGAATTTGCTCTGGACTGTACTGGAACACCTCCCTACAGTCCGAACTTATCACCTTGCCATTATAATTTGTTTTAACCACTAAAAGAAGCACTTGGAGAACAAAGACAACGATGTTACTGTTGAAGCTTTCGTGCATAATAGGATAGTTTCGCAACCACCTCCATTTCAAGATCCGTTGAGAAAATATGTATAAGCTTAAAATCGATAAACATGTATTGTAAATTGTTATACACGATGAAGAAAATATGGAAAAAGCAACTCTAAAATATATTAGTTATGATATAACTCGGCCAAATTTCTACATGAAGATGAAGAACAACAGTCAGATACTACCTTAAATAGTGCTATTAACAGGAAAGACAAATACCTTAATGTGATAATCTTATAGCATGAGGAAATGTTTCAAAGCCAAAATTAACTTATAAATTTATGACAATTAAAGCCAAAGCTTTTATAAGGTTGATTTTTCGTTGTTAATGAAACATCACGATTTGGCTACAACTTGATGCGGCAGAAAATGAGATCTTTAAAGACTTTAGAAAAAGAATGCAATTAACCGAAAGTCGTGAGAAGCTTTTTTAAATAGATATATATTTCAATCCATATTAAAATAAAGATGGTTGCTTAAAAAAATTTATTTTAGAAGTCGAAAATCTTACACTTATTTAAAGTTTTTTCGATATTTTTGGAATGACTACGTGATATTTTGTATTGGTTTACGCTTACCTCCATAATTCGGTAAATTACTTTTATATTTGATAAAGCGGGGAGTAATTAATAACAATTTATATAATAACAAAAATGTTTTGAGAACAAATCTACCACTATTCTGAAGATTCACTTGCCTGATCGTAATCCGACCGTATTTTGTGTTATATTTATAGGACCTGGCTGAAAATATGTTTTAAAAGAGTAGTCCAAAGGTATGTATCCTAACTATAAATTCAAAATGCACTTTTGTCCACGAATGTCACGTCCAACTTGTGATTCATTGAAGGTCAAGGTCTGCTTAAGCAGTCGCTTATTACGTTTACAACGAAGATTGGTTATTGGTTATGAAAATGGTCTTGGGGATATCTTTCTCCAGTGGGAGTTAGCATAAGCTCCAAG
Source organism: Sinelater perroti (assembly GCA_036346155.1). Taxonomy (NCBI): domain Eukaryota; kingdom Metazoa; phylum Arthropoda; class Insecta; order Coleoptera; family Elateridae; genus Sinelater; species Sinelater perroti. The sequence goes on along the minus strand of JARFIY010000013.1, from coordinate 10,912,119 downwards.
CTCTATGTTTTATAAAACACATTATTTGTTAATCTATATTTCTCTCAAACCATGAAGTCTTTGTCATTTATACGCCAAATGGTTTTAAAGGAAAAAGAAGCAACTGGACTGACTTTCTTTAGATTTTTAGGAAGTTTTTCAGTTGGAACAGTAATTTTAATTATTTATATATTGGCACACCGTGTGTATAATAAATATGCGACACCCTATACAAGACTACAGTAACATTGGCACTACAAACATTATTTTTATGTTAGCAGATATTATGTGAGCCTTTTCTTTCTTTATCTTTTTTAGAAGTTTACTTTGTGGAGATTATCGAATTTTTCTAGACATTTTATGATACTAAAGACTTGAGTTTTGTAAGCCTATCAGTTTGGTTAGGTGATTTTGTTTAGTAAGTCACTGACATAGAAAACTTTACGTACAGATAAAATGTGCAGATTTATAGTGATGTTTTTAGGATTTTTAAATTTGTCAATTTATTGGGTCAGAAATGAAAGTTTAGCTTAAAAGGCGTTAGAGTAGAGAAAATTTGTTTATTTAAAGGATTACGTAAGTCACAATCATATAATTAAGGATTTTTAAATAACGCATTACTGTTATATGTCATATTGAATTATTGAGGACGTTTTTCTATTTTAATTGTCTTCAGAATAATTCTGTTGATAGGATAGAAAATGGAAGCAAAAGTTTTTACAAAATATGATGACTAGTTTCCTTATTATGTTTAGCTGAAAATGTATCGTCCATCCATAAGGTCAACGAATGTCCATGTTTGTGGCTCGATATCTGCCGGCTTGTTCGGCATGTGTAAGTTTTTTTTATAATCTCCACGACATATTTCGTATACTCCTTGGGATTTGTGGAGATGATCAACAATGGAAGAAGTCAGCTATTTTATTGTTGGTCGTGATTTGCTTCTTTAATATACTGCCTATTTTGTCTGCAATGCCTTTAATATAAGGTAAGGACGCTTTTATTTGGTCAAAAAGGTTGTGAGTTTTAGAATTTCTGGTTTTGTTAATATTTTTTATATGGGTTAACGATTTGTTGAAACTTTAGTTATATATTAGAGTTTGACTGATTGTTTTGATTTCAATTTGTCTTGCGTTTAGTGTCAAAAAGTTTGGGGGGTTTGGATTTGAGTAATGAAGTAATAGGATGTAGTAGATGAAGTTTTTTATAGACATTGTTGTTACAAGAATGTTCAAGAACAGGAGGGAACTGTTTGGTCTGTTCCCAGTGTAAACTGGATATTGATTTGAAGTTAAAATTTATTTTAAAAGATAAAATTAACGAGAGGCTTTTGAAACAAAATCCCTCACCTCTTTTTACACTAAACCTACTTATTGGATATGACATGTCAATAATACATTTCTTATCTGACCTCTTTGACAAGACACGTTTTTCTCACCTAAACAAAAAAACCAAATCTCTGCCCCTACTAGACACACTTATAATAAAAACTGCGTTTATTACATTATTTAAAGAAAATTTACGGCTACTTAATTGATAAAACTCATTATCACCAAATCCATGCGACTTTCCGACATGAAAACCCTTCTCGATCAACAAAAAACATTTTTGCCTTACATCAGAAGCATTATTATAAACCACATATTAATTAGTCGAAACATGCATATGGTCTTCAAGACCAATAACTGACTTTATTCGCTTAGCCAAAGATTACTACCCCAACTAATTCCATGGAGTATATAAAGTACCGGGTTGCCACCGTAGCTCAATTGTCAAAATCATTTCTTCTTGATGGGTGTATGTAACTTCATAATCTTAAGTTAGTTAAGCAATTTGCATATTAATAGACGCAATAAGCTCTTGATGCTGTAGTACAGATGTGCCCAACGAATAATATAAAGTATCTTGTGAAGACTGCAGAAAACCTATAGAAGTCAAAAAAAAAACACAAATATTAAACTGAATACATGAGCACTCCATTTCGTATCCCGTCAGCCAATTAAAACAGAAAAAAACTGTCAATGCCTGAATATAAGAGACGATGGCCAACGTTTACCTGTTGCACAACACCAAACTAACAAACGTTCCCTAACTCAATGCATTTCTCACTAAATCACATTTCCGTCAAACTTTCACCCAATTCAATATACTAGAGTACACCAAATGTATTTAATGATTTCTTCTTATTATTAGAGAATAAATATCTTAAAGTCCCGAGTTAATAACTAAATTTTCCTGAAAATGGCATCAAAGCAGATGCCGAAACGTCGAGAATTATCTCATAAACATTATATACTTTTACACATATACATACATGTACCCCTACAAGGATTTTAAAAAGAGGCTATACATAATTTAAAATTTTATTTCCTATAATTCGTCAAAACCAAAAAAAAAATCAATATAAATTGTAACTTATTCTCATTCTCATTGTCATCTTAAATTTGAGTCATTTCTAATTCAACTTATAGTTGTACTCTTCTTGAATTTTCAAATTTAAGAACACAACTTAATCAATCAGCAACTTAAGTTACCATTAAATACTGTACGGTATAAACAGAAATTTTGTGATAGGTAATGTATTAGATCAATCAAAATTGCCATTTTGACACAAATATACATAGACGTAAACTGATCTTTGGATTTCAGGTGCCTCTACTCATGTTCTTTATTGCAATATCAATTTATTTGTAATATTAGTGTCTCGTTTATTCATCGTTATCAACTGCACGGTTTAGACTCTTAAACCTGTTCCGGATTAAATCTCTATCTTCGCTATGGATGTCCTACATCTCGCTTTCCTCTAAGTTTATATTGGAATGCTAGTTTTTGTGAAAATTTTTCGGTTATTCTCTCTACGTATTGTTTCCAGTTTGTTTTGTATTGCTTTATTTTGTAAGTTATTGGGAAAATATTCTATTCTTGTCGTATCAAATGAATTTTGAAAATATCTTTTTTACTTAGAGATCTCGTTTTACTCCCACAAAGCGACTACAACAGGATTTACGTCCTGTTAATCTTCAGCTGCGTTTCCTTACATGTTTTGTTACGTATAGCTCTCCAAGTGTTTTTGATCAATGCCTCTACTATAATTAAATGATATATCATAAATTAAAAAAATTAAATGTTAAACTCGTTCAAGGCTTTGATCTAATTGGATATTTCCCCTTAAAATCCATTATATTGGTTTTTACTTTAGATATTTAGCAATTATATCTTTAGCTACAGCTTGTAGTTTATGAACTGACCTTTGGAGATCGTCTATTCATATTGTTATTACTTGATGATTGACAAAGAAAATGGTACTTGGAAAATTATTTTGTTTTAATTGAATGTCTCTTAGAGCTTATTGTTTCCATATCTTTATCAAGTTTATAAAGAATGTATGTGATAAATAACACTCTTGTCTATCGTCTTGGTTTATGTATATGAGTTACACGCGATTGTCATTTTCATCTTTTTTGATTTTTATTTTAGTATTATGATAACTTCTTATTACCGTAACCAAATGTCTAGAAAACCCTTCGTGTTCTATAAGTTGCCATAATTTAGACCTTTTAACTCTATTGAAGACTTTAGTACATTCTATATATGTAACGTGGGTTTCAAGGTTATGTTCTCTGCGTTTTTCTATTATCTGATTTAATGTATATATAGCGTCTTTCGCAGAAACCGTTTATGATTTCTGAGAATGATTGAACTTGAGAAGTTATAATTCTTGCATATATTTTAAGTTCCAAGTTGATGTTACCATTAATAGAAGAATAAAATTGAAAATAAGAGAAGCAAAAGAAAACGAGGTAAAAGAAAAATGTGCGGATATAGAAACCTTACAAGCGAGACATGACAATTTTAATATATATAAGAAAATTAACGAGGTGACTGGGAAATATAAAAAGAGAACTGTGAACAAACTAGTGAATGAAGAAGGGAAAATTATTATCAATAAAAATGAAATCAGTGAAACATGGAAAAAATATACAGAACAGCTATTTCACGATAATAGACCAAAACCTCTCCAGATAAACAGCGAAACCGGACCAAAAATACTAGTAGAAGAAGTACAAAATGCAATAAAAGTATGAAGGAAGGCAAAGCACCTGGCCCAGACAACATACAGACAGAGTTTTGAAACTCCTAGATGAAGAAAACGTGAAATGGCTGACAGATCTATTTAACTATATATATGACACTGGAAAAATACCTATAGAATGGCTTAAATCTGAATTCATTCTACTACCTAAAAAGCCAGGAGCTAAGAAGTGCAACGAGTATAGAACAATAAGCCTCATGAGCCATCTATTAAAATCATTTCTAAAAATAATTCATAAGAGAATATACAAACTATGCGAAGAACAAATAGCACCTACACAGTTTGGATTCAGGAACGCAGTCGGAACACGCGAAGCCCTATTTAGCATTCAAGTATTAATTCAACGTTGCAGGGATGTAAACTGCGATGTATATGCCTGCTTCATAGACTTTCAAAAAGCTTTTGATAGAGTCCAACATCAAAAGATGATAGATATTTTAAGAAACGAAAAAGATCTAAGAATTATTATAAATCTATATTGGAATCAGACGGCATCAATGAAATTAGAAGAAGAAAACATCGTAGATATAGAAATCCAGAGAGGGGTGAGACAGGGCTGTGTACTGTCTCCGCTATTGTTCAACCTTTATTCAGAATACATCTTCAGAGAAGCGTTAGAAAACACAAATATAGGGATTCTCGTAAATGGAGAAAGATTAAATAACATCAGGTACGCAGACGACACAGTCATTTTTGCTGAAAAGTTAGAGGACTTACAAGTACTATTAAACAGAGTAACAGAATGTAGTCAGAGACAGGGCATAGACATCAATATAAACAAAACGAAATTAATGATCATCAGTAAAATAATATCCCCAGATGTCAACTCATGATAAACCATATACCTATAGAACAAGTGGAAAAGTATACTTACCTTGGTAGCACCATTAATGACCAGTGGGATAACTCACAGGAAATAAAGATCCGCATTGAAAAGGCTAGAGCCGTGTTCAACAAAATGAGTACCATCTTCAAAAGCCACAATTTAACAATTAATTCAAAGATGAGATTTCTGAGATGCTACGTCTTCCCTATCCTTCTTTATGGAGTAGAGTCATGGACCCTGACAAAAACAACAGAAAAAAGGCTGGAGGCATTTGAAATGTGGCTCTATCGCAGAATGTTAAGAGTGTCATGGATAGATAGAGTCAGGAATGACGAAATTCTGCAAAGAATGAAAAAAGAAAAAGAAATACTGACTACAATAAAAACAAGAAAGCTCCAGTACCTAGGACACATTATGCGGAACGAAAACAGATTCCAACTACTTCAAGTTATACTGCAGGGAAAAGTACAAGGCAAAAGAGGTCCGGGTAGAAGAAGGATATCATGGCTTAAAAACCTGCGAACATGGTTCTCTATGACCACAACACAGTTATTCAAGACAGCAGTCAACAAAATTATAATAGCCCAAATGGTTGCCAACATCCGGAACCGCAAGAAGAAGAAGAAGTTGATGTTATCTGTGTCAGTAAATTTCTTGTTTCCTGATTCTTTTATTGCTTCATTTGGCTGGTCTTATGTTATGAGATCTGCATCATCAGTATATGGAACGTCTTTTTCATTTTGTCTCGTTTCCTGCGTTTTTGTGATACCACAACTCTTTGAATTTTTATTATATTCATTTTTGATGTACCTTTATTTTCTTCATCTGTGTTTTAAAATTCTGTACGTAGTTATTCTTCTATTTTACTTACGTAATTGTCCTAACTCAAACGATGAGAGTTTTTAATTGCACGTTTGGCTTGCGCACACTTCTCTTTATATATTCCCTTATTTTCTTCTGTTGTCTACTTGCATATTTATGATAAGCATGTCTTTTTCATTTATTGGTCTTATAATTTCTCATTATATGTTATGAGCCCTTTTTTCCTGTAGTTTTTGGATCTTTGTCCTAGTACTTCTGTTGCTATTTTATGAAGTTTTAGTTTTAGATTCTTCCATTCTTCTTTTATGTCATCGCTAGTACATTCCGAATAATTATTGAGCCATTACTCATAAAGATATCTAATACTCTCTTCTTGTGAACATATCTTTTATAAATATGCGTGTTTTTAGCAGTATTTGTTTTCGTTTTTATTCGAGGTTTTGGTATATTTTATTATATTTTTTATTTGGTGTATTTTCTGTTGGTATGTTTCCAACTCTTTCGTTGGAAAGTTACAACTCCAGTTATAACAACATATTCATTTGAATTGATGTTATTGTGTACTTGTAATTTTTATAAATGTTTTTTGACTGTTTTTTCTTGTCTTTTTATTCTTTCATTTATATAGTCATAACTTCGGATCACGCTTTTCTATTCCTCGTTTATTATAATATCCACTCCTTGTATGACTCTAGTAAGTCGTGGGACGCCGCTCCAAGTTAACATGTTTTCTATGGTGTCCATGGTGCTTCTGCCTTTCTTCTTTGTCTCCGCAAGTATTAGTATATTAATTTTCCTATCTCTCATCATATTTCGGACTTCTATGCCTTTAGTATATAGACTTTTCTTTGCAAACTTTAGAGTTCATAATATCTATTTGCGTTTTTCTTCCTTCTTGCTATGTTCGTTATCATGAAGTTTATCCTTTTTGATCTGTTGAGTAATTTTTAGAAATCGTCTAAATGAGGGTACCAGCTTCACATTCGATCCGTTGTGTTATGCAAATAGGGGCACTTTGAGTCGGATGTAACTCTCTTTACTCACACACTCACAACAGTCTTGAGTAGGAATAAGCTATGGACCTGAAGGCATCTACTTTATGCTTTAACAATCCCCGGAATTACCTCGCCTCATTTATTATCACAACTATTATTTTAATACCTACCATTGATGTAGGAGCCTAAATCAAAACACACGATGACAAGCGGTATAATCGATTAATTTTTTTAAAATTTCTTATTGCTTGCTTCATAAAATAAGCAAATAGTATCATGTATTTCATATAGGCAATAAACTTTAAAATTTTTTTTAAATATAATGAGTCTAAAATTGCAAATGGATCACATACTTTTAATGTGCATTTTATACAAGACTTTTCTTTTTCTAACCGACTAAAGATACAAATCGATAATTAAACAATATCTGTACGATCACGTGCATTTATAAAAACCAATAAAATATAAAGAAATAATAATAAATGAAATAAAAATAACCAATACTTTTATTTTACATATTGAACTTGGCCAGGAGTATCAAGGGAAAATATTTGGGTAAAATAAAATGCACACTGCCCTCAAAGAGTAAATAAAGTTTCTCCACAAATGCTTGGTTTGCTTTTATAACAGCAATACGGAGAGATAAAATTTGGGGATGGCGCACCCTTTGTCGCATCTGATTTTTTGCATCATCGTACAATCCACAAAGCACAAACATCAAGCAAGCTACTTACGTATGATGTAAACTTAAGATGAGAATTCTATCTGCGAACAGTTTGTGACGTGCGCTTTCTGCTACAAGCACTTTCAGCTACAAGCTGGATTTATCCGCGCCACATTATTCAGCGGCTGTGCTAAAAATGTTCAAAGGATAATTAAAAAAAATTGGAATGAATTTTGGCAACAGTATATCAAACTGGATTTTACCAATATTATTTCAGTAGTTTTTTTATTATTTAGCTGATGACTAAAGTAAGTTGATTTGTTGCACTTTTGTTCATGTCTATAGGTTGCTTAGTTCTTGCGGACTTTATCTTTAATTAATTATTTTGCATTTGCGTTCAAATTCTTTCTCTAGCATTATCGCTCGGTATTTTTTCTTTTGTAATGGTTTTTAATATTTTTTCATGACATGTATTATATTAACATAGCTCTTCTTCTTTGTTTAATCATTTCCAAGACTTTTTCAGTTATTATTTTGTCTGTCTATCTTATCTTTAGTATTTTTTAGTAGTCTTACATAGCCCATAGTACAACCATATAAGGTAGTGTCCCATACGTTTGTATTCTTTAATTGTATCCTCTTTTTGAAAGTTGATGTTAGTAGGTGTTCTACCACAAGAAAGGCTCTCATGCTTGTTAAGTTCTGTATTTCGTTTCTTGTTTTGATCTTCCGTCCTCGATGACAAGACTTTCTAGATATCAGAATTTTCTTACTTCTTTTCTTTATCTATTGTTCTATTCTAATTATAGTGTTTCAATATTCATGTTTGCAACAGTCTATCACTTTTGTTTTTCATAAATTTATCTTCTTCTATTGTAGTTATTTAAATTCTTTACATGGTATTTAATGCTTCTTTTAAATCAAGTGGAAAATATATTTTAATTTATAAAGTCATAACTGTTTTTGAGTATCTGTAGAGTATTTTTATCTTTTTCAACCTCATTTTTACTATTAGCCTATTTCTCTGTTAAACTTGATCTTCATATATGTTTTCTCTTATTTTTCTTTCTATATTTATATATACTTTTCACCCGCCTTCTCTCAATTTTTCCAAGGTGGAACGTATGAAATTTTAACTAGATCAGCTATTTCCTTGCATGGGCTTCTTTTCTCTGGATTGGGAACGTAGAATAATTTAACTACAGTCGAAGCTCCGTTCGGCGGAAGCAAACCAAATGACTGTGGCAGACGCGCTTTTTTCGTTCGGCAATGATTGGATGCGTGCGTTCCCAATTCACAGGCCCCACAATTGTGTTGTGCGAAACCAAAAAAATGTGTACCCAGCTGAGCCCCACAAACATTTAATACCTGTTTATCTAATGTACAACGATCAAAAGCAGCGGTCTGATCAAGGGCTGAGGCCACGCCATATTTTTTCGTTTACTTTCCTTTCAAATGTATAGACACTTTTATGTTATCTTATTATTTGTATTCAGTTGGAACATTCTTATGGTTCTCTTCTAGTGACGGAGTTCAGTGGTGTTCAAGATATATTGTTTTGTTCTTTTAAATCATTTTTATTTCTCGAAGACGAAACAAAATCTCCTTCATTTATTCTTATTAGATTATCACAGTTTTTTGACTGCTTTACTTTCGTCTGTAGCAATTTAACCAAACAGAAGTAAACCTATATTAGCTACTCAATTATGGAAATCGAAGCGAATAAGAAGTTATCGTAATTTTTTAAGGATTTTAAAGGCGCTCAAAGTCAGGCTGATAGTTCAATGGTTTTACATTTGGAATTGTTATTATTATGTTTTTTGTGAAGTCTTCTGGGAGTTTTCCTATTTCGTAAATCTTACACGTTAATTTATATAGTTCCTCAATAGTGCATTCATCTACCATTTGATTATTTTGCTAATATTTGATTTACCCATAGTGTTTTAGTTCCTTTTGTGTGATGTACTGCTTTCTTAAATTCTGCTCTCAGTATCGGGTACTTTTTCTTGTTTCCTTACGTTGTTTTCTGTTTCGCGTGCAGAATTTTTATTATCTGCTTCTTCCTATAATTTTTCTATTTTTTTTTATTTTATGTAATTACATTTACTTTATTAGTATTTCCCTATTTTAATTGTAGATTGATTGTTGTGCAATTTTTGAAGAACTTTTTCACCTCTCTGTATGCCTTTTTAGCTTTTCGGTTTTCAGGTTTCTATTGATTTTATTTCTTAATTTACTATATTTTGGTTGATCTTTTACTTTACATTATTTTTGTATTTACAAATCTGTTCTATTATTTCTTTTGTGATCCTATTGCCGATTTCTTTCTATTTTTTTATTGAGTGTCTTGTTATATTTAATTTATTCTGTGTCACCTTTCTTTTATATTTATTCCTAAGTCTTCGTTTTTGTTATTTTATCTACTCTTTTATCAATATTACGCCCGTGTTTCCCTTTTTATACGTTTTTTGTATTTTAGCTTAATTTTTGTCTTCTGCTAATTTTTATTTGTTATAATCATTGTTTTATTAAGACATAGTCATTTTTGCATTATTTCCTTCCTCTTGGTATGTTTCGCACAAAAATCTAATAGACGGTCACCAATTTTATTATTCTTTCCTAATTTGTATCTTCCACTGCGGAAGTTTCCTAATACAATTATATTCTCTTTGCTAATTTATTTAAACGTTTTTACCCTTAGAGTCGGAGGTTAATATATATGCCATTATTTTGCTATTTTGGAAGTATCTCTCATTTTTAGTGTACAGAGACTTTGTCATTATTATTGGCATTTGTGGGGTTTTTCTTAAAAAGTACTGTGCAATACCTTCTCTTTACCACTGAACTGTTAGAGTATGAATTGTTGCAGTTGGCTATACTTAATTAATCTGAAAATTTGCTCTTAAAATAACATGTATACAAATTCGTATTGACAACAACGTACTTCATTTGCAGGAAACCTTAAATAGGGTTACTTGATTCTATTCCAAATACTTCTACTTTACAGGAAATCTCAAAAAATACAAAGTCAAAATGAAAACGTTTGTAGACAATAAAACAATACTTTTATGTTTTGATGTATTTTTACATGTAACTTTTTAAAATAAAAACTAAATGAATATCTCTAAAAATGTAATAGATATTGATGAATCTATGATTATACCTTGTATCCTATTTCATTTCCTTAGGAGTCATAGAAGAAAACGTCTGAGTTTACATAATAAAATTTGTTGCTGTCACCTTTTTTATAGTTTTAGTTCTTTTAATGTTATCGCCATAACAATAACTTCTTTGTACGTACAAGGTATGTTCAAAAAATATTTTTTGTCTTTTTGGACTTATCTATGGACTATAACTTCTTGTCATCTTCGCAGTACTTTCCTTCATTCAGTGGTGTTTTCACTTCTTGAACCAGTCTCCACAAGCTGTTTTTTGGAAAGTCTTCTAGAACCTGATCCGATTTGTTTTAATTTCCTCAAATGTGTCTAAACGTCTCGTTTTTAACACTCCATTGTTACTGATCTTTTTGAGTGCTGTTTTCAACCCCAAAAAACGTTAAACAAATAAAAATTACAATTTTTTGTTCTGGGTGAAAACTTGAGATTGAGTGCACGATTTTCGTCCTTTGACAATGTTTTACCACTTTGATATGTGTCACAATTTATATGACACTATCTAATGACGATACACAATTCATACATTTACCCTAGCTCACATATGTTATGAATTTAAAGAAAATTGGACAAAAATGGAAATTATTAAAATTCTTCTAGTCACACTTATTAGCGACTAAAAGATACACAAACATTTTGATCAAAGTAAACCATTGATCAAATAAAGAACATGTCCGCATACATTTCAAGTGGCCGTCTATAACCAAAAATGATGTGCGGTAGAATTTATTAATTTTAGAAAAATAAAGTGATTATAGTTTTAAGTTTAGTAGTACATTGTAGCAAACTTATGTTAATGTACAAAGCCTGAAGTTTTTCGGCCACCAAATGTGACAATTTTTACCCATCTGTCCTCAAATATTTGCATGTTTGGAATGTTATTAAAAAATTACAAAGAAATTGATTATTTAGACAAAACATTTATTTTATATTTTCAACTTTTGTCGCATATATACGCCTTAATGCAATATTTACATACCTACATACAAAAACAAATGTTCGTTTCATCAAAAAACTTTTATTTTAAAATAATTTCTTTTAATAGTTTTAGAAATAGTAAGCCTCTAGACTATGTCATTAAAAGAAAGACTAGAAATTCACTCTCAATAAATAAAAGTGCAAAGCCGTCATTTTTTGCTTTAACGTTAATCTCAAAAAACTTTTCATTATTTTAAGAGTTGAAAAGGATTGTTGTTTAATAACTGTAATGCTTAGAAAAATTCTTAGAATGATGACAGTAATGAGAAAGTAGACTTTACGTCTCATCACTTTAATAATGCTAGTAGTCTTTGCGTTCCTAATTATGTTTTTGGTTTGGTATTCTCATCTTCTATATCACTACATTTATTTATTCTTAAAAGTGTTGCTAAATGCACGCATTTCTCGAGGAATGTTTTATTGAAATTGGAAGCATACTTTTCCTATAGCTGATTTTCCAGCCACCGTATTCTTTCATTTTTAATTTTTTTTGTAATTGAATTAGCAATCAAAATACAGAGTATTCTATAAGCTAATTTACTATCTTACAATCTAAGTATTAACAATTAGACTTAGATAAGACATGATGAGATCGCACCCAACGATGGGATCTCTTCCATTTTATAGGTCAGCTAGCCACTGTCTTTTGATTTTTAACTTGAGTCATTTCCCATAGAAATACACAATCCTTATGCATAGATTGCTTTTTTGTAATAAGTCGAGCTTTAGAGAATCAGTTGCAGCACAATTTGTTTCTAGCAGAAAAAGCTGTTGTCCAGAAAACTCATAATTTCCAACTTTGTTTTCAAGAAAGGAAACTTTTGGATTCCTCTTTTTCTAATGTCTGTTTTGTTCATATCAGTTTTATATATCACTTTTGCTTTTTTTGACACTAAAAACTCATCTTCATTTCAAAGAGTGCTTATAAAAGTTTCTAAAGTAATAACTTTTGTTGTGTATGTAATTTCTTCTTGAAACCATTAATACCATTTCAAGTCTCTTAAATTTTAGCAATATCACATTTGCTTCATACTCTGCGTCCTTAATTTGATCACTGTCATGAATAATGCGTTTCAGAATATGAAGAATCTCCCGGTACGATTTATATAATGCTTGACTGGGACCAGCACGTACACTCCAACAAATTGTGAAAAAGGTATTAAAGATAGGGAGTTCTTTTTAAAACGCGCCTGCAAAATATCCTATTTCTTGGTTAAAGAACTAAAAAAGTTACAGTCTGAAGACCTTTATAGTACTCAGACATGTTGGTGACATGGTCAGCTCTGTCTTCTACATTTATTTGATCAATATCTACAAAGTCTACAGTGGGCATTACAGCGTTCACGATATCTTCATTTCAGAACTTAAATAACTCTTAAGAAAACATTTCGCTTCTTCCTATTCTGCTATTTTACAATCTTCTCTTTGTGAGACTCGACTGCTACTAACAAATTTTGAAATGCACTCTCTATGTTTAGAATTCTTGTTCCTCCATGAAATTTTTGCGGTTTACAAAATACATGCCCAGCTGATTTTGAATAAACCGATCAACAACTTTTTATGCAGCAACTGATATCTATATAATCTTTTTTGAGTGGCATACTGTCTTTTAAATTTTTTATAGTTAGACTCAATCATCGTTTTATTGAATAGCCTTGTAGGCCACCAACTCACGAAATTTGTCATTTACGCACTACAATGCCTGGTCATCTAGTGATATAATTGAGTCTACTTCTTTGAGAGTATTTTCAGAGCTCTGTGAGCTCGAAATCTCTTGCAACTGTATATTTGATGCACTACATTTTGGACTTGAAGTCCGGGAAGTCGATAATGACGATTATGATTGCTGCTCACAACGTGAAAGAAAATTGTCTAATTTTGGTATTTTCTTGTTTATGGTATGTAAACATAGTGTTTGGAGTGCTTCGTTATAAAATTCGATTTTTCGGATCATAGCAAACATATAAAAGCACCTAAAGTATTTCAAGGGTACCAGTAAGTTATAAACAGACAGTGAAAGTGATAACCAGCCGGATAAAGTAAGGTAGGAATAGTTTTTCAAAAAAATTAATAGCGTAAAACACCAGCTGCTAGATAGAATCCGTCCGAAAGGTTGAATTTGGCGCTGCCTGATAAGCAGTAAAATTTCCAAGCCAAAAACAGGAGTAGTGGTAAGAGAAAGGTGTGAATTTATTAAAGTAACTATTTCAGCAGACGAATATTCGACGGATGAGGCAAGAAAGGAAGTATACAGAGAGGATGAATAAAACACACAAAACGCTCACAAAGATAACTAAAAAGAGCGATGAAAAATTAGGTCTACTAATTGACATGGTTAGAGATTTGTAAGTAGATCAAAAGCAAATAAGAATTTAAAAAAATAAAGACAAAACAAATTACTGAAAAAAACGAAGAACTAAAAGCAGAAAATATGTCAATTAAAAATTAAAATAAGCGTGCAGAATAGTCGAGTGGTTTCAAAAACAGAAAATAAGAAACAATGTAATAGTATTAGGACTAAAAATGGAATCCTAAAAACCGCTACGAAAAACGTGATAGGAGAGGAATTGCAACTGTATATAAATTAGGAGACAAAATATGCCTCGTAGAGTTCGAGAAAGAGGAGGAGAAGACAAAATTCATGCAAAACATGCACAAATTGAAAGCGAATACACGAACCAAGGTTTACGTTAATGAGAATATGACGAAAAAGGAAATAAAAAATGGAAAACAAATAAGAAAATTGGCGTAAGAAGAAAGAGCCAAAGGGGAAGACGTCAAAGTCGGATACAATAAAGTGATCGTGGAAGACCAAGAGTGGAAGTGAAATTACAACACAGAAAAGTTGGAGAAGTTCTCAAAAAAATAGTGCGAAAATATAGTGATGAAGAACTAACGTTAACGAATACGGCTACGGAAAAGGACAATGAAATGAAAAAAGCAAACTAACAAGTGTATCAGTAGAGAAGAGAACGGAATACACAAAGATAAGTCGGCAAAAAAGTAAAAATAGCAAAAACATACATTAAAATTGGAACGTGGAATATGCGAGGTACTTTCTGAACAACGGCGGTTCCAATAGATATTTTGGAACGCGGTTCCTTTTAAGCAACAGAATGAACTTGCAATAGATAATTTTTAAGCACATCAGATATGTATGTTAGGACTACAAGGAAGATATAGAAAAATAAGTATCATAAATATACACGCGCCTACTAAAGATAAGGACCTAAGAGAGAAGACGAAGAAGTTTCATCCATACACGAAAATATTCCAAGTTACAATTTAAAAGTTGCCATCGGCAACATGAACGCAAAAATAGGAAGAGAAGTAATATATAAACAGGTGACTTGAGGCAAAAGCAATCACTTGGAATGTAACGAGAGAGGGAAATTAGTCATTGGGTTTGGTGCAGAGAGCAACATGAAAATTACGAGTACAAGTATTGACCACAAAACATCTAAAGAGTGTCCAATATGTGACACTAATTGTAAATTTTATTTCACAAAATAATTAGACCAGATAAACAAATAAAATGTTATACACTGACATCAACTATAATTGGCGTTTAATTAGAAAGATTAAATGCTTGCCATTGCTGACAATGAGATGTTGAAGTCGAGTTTGAAAAGCCTTTACAGATCGTTGTCTCATGTCATCGGGAATCGATTAAATGATAGTTGAGATCTTTTGTTTCAACTATCTTGTATTGCTAACCGGTGTTTCATAGACTTTGTCTTTCAAATATCCCCACAACCAGAAGTCATTGACACTAAAATCAGAAGAACAACTAGGCGAATTTATTCCACATCTGGTGTGCTTTCTCTAAACCAATGCAATCAATCTTTGTCCAAAGGTTTCTCTGAGTTTAGCGAATACTTGTTGAGTCCGATGAGGAATGGCGCCGTCTTGTTGGAACCAATGATGTTCAATAAGACCTGGTCGATTAACCAAAGGAAGGAATTTATCCAAGATTTTGGTCTGATAAACATTAGAATCAATAGTTTGACCCACAAATATTGGTCCAATGATGGCGCTGCGGCTGATAGCGCACCAAATAGTGACTCTTTCTGAGTGTGTGGTGACGTCCAATGACGGTGAAGTGGATCTTCATTATATCCTATTTTTGCGATCGGATCGTCTCTAAGGCAAGATTTGTAAAGTCAAATCTGATATCGATGTTGACAGTTGACAACTTCTGCTGAGTTTGGATCTTGTATAAATGATAATTGAGATGTTCGACAAGGATGGTGTGCAGACTATTCTTGCTGATTCTCAACAAAGGTGCCGCTCATCTCATGAAGTGCTTGGTTTCGTTTGTCTTCTACTTCATAAAATGTTTGGACGTGTCTTATTGATTCCTCAATGTTCACATTATTATTGTGTTTAGTCTTGTCTTCGATTCTGTCATAGAATGATCCATAGGTATCAAAAATTTTTGCATTTGGTAGCAATACTCACTTCGCAACGGTCGAGTTGGCCAGTGGACAATGTTTGCTATATTTGCCGATGGAGTGGGTCTGGAATTTGAGCAAAGCCTCAGTTACATTATTGTTGTTCTTGCAGTAGAATTCAATGAATTTGACCCTCTCGTTGATTGGCTATGAATCCATCATGAGATTGATTGTTTGACACTCGATTGTCTGTAAATAAACACCAACTATCGCTCAATACATATATCACTTGACAGAGCTATACCACGTGGTTATCGATTTTTAGCACTAAATTTAAAATTAGTGTCGTATATTAGACACCCTTTACGAGATGACACGGAAATTATTGGACGACCAAACATGTAATCAGATAGATTACGTGTTAATAAACAAGCGCTGTAGACGTCAGAAGTGAAAATGGTACCGATACTAATTCGGATCAGTTATTGGTTATAGCTAAATAAAAAAGCGACAGAAAACATAGAAAACGAATGGATTAAAATAGAAAAAGTAATAACACAAACTCTGGAAAATTGTTTAAGATATATAGAGGAACGTAAAACAAACGCTTTAACAAAACGAAACATCGCAAGAATAAAGACACTTAAAAAGGACCCAGAGCAAAAACTATATGAAGATAGAAAAAAAAGGGCTACATGCAAAACAAGTTACTTCTTCGCTCTTATCCTTATGCCTTCCAGCGTCGGATTTATACGTTCCAGTCCTCCTTAACCCATTTCTTCCATTTTTTCTGTCCCTTGCTAAACTTTTCATCTCGTTTATTGGCTTTCCTCTTGTCTTTCTCACATCAATGATTTGACTTATCCACTTCACACTTCTTGCTTCGAACACTTTTCTGCATATTCTGTCTGGTTTCATTCATTGTATATGACCGTACCATGTTAGCTGTCTGTTTTTGATTTCCTTCACTATCGATTTTTGTTCTAAAGTTTCTCTTATTTCCTCATTTCGTACTCTATCAAACTTTGCCTTATCCGCTATCTTTCTTAAGTGTTTCATTTCTATGGCCGTTATTATACTCTCATGTTTAGTTTGTATCGTCCAATTTTCACTGGCGTACAATACTGTCGGTATTGTTATCGCGTTATTAATTTCATCTTTTGGTCTATCTCCTTTTTCCCCAATATCGTTCTATGTAATGCATAGTAGATCCTATTGCCTCTCCTCATTCTGTTCCTCAGTTCTACTTCTATTCTGCCATCCTCTGTTATTATTGTTCCCAAATACTCAAATGTTAAAACTCTTTCCATATTACTCCCTTTACACTTTACTTCTCTATTTTGCCCCCTCACTGTTTTGATGCACTATCATTGTTTTACTTTCTTAATGTTGAGCTCCATTTTTATTTTCTCTATTTCCTTCACCGATATGTTGACTAACTTTTGTAATTTATTATCTGTATCTGCCATTATGACTATGTCATCTGCATACATTAGACTTTTTACCTTAACTGGTTTCAGATTTCTATATGCTATTATCGTACCCAATCCTTTCATTTTTCCTTTTAGATTTTTTGCTATTTTATCCATTATTATTATAAAAAGTAATGGGCTTAGGCTATCGCCCCGTTTTATGCCGCTCTCCATTTTGAATTCGCCTGATGTCAGTCCAGATATTTGAATATTTCCTCTAACTACTTTGTACATACTTCTATGTTAAAAAATTTAAAATTTCTATTAGGAGGTAAAGAAACCTACTAGTAAAAATAGTGTTACGTCAACCTTCTGCATGGGGACTTTTGTTAGAAGACACTGCAAACGATGATTTGAAGGAAGATTAAGAAATAAAAAAACTATGAAGGTAGGTGAAGACAAGAAGGTTGCGAAGCCGTCAGATGTGGAAATCACAGATAAAATCATAAAATTGAGGAACAATGAAACACCAGCAGAAGCCTTAAATTATGGAGAGGACAAATTACAAGAAAGAATTTGTGATTTAATTAGGAGAGTATGGCGAGAGGAACGTATGCTGGAGCAGTGGATCAACACAATCATTTGTCTAATTGGTAAGAAAGAGGATAAAACGTTGTGTTACTAGACATTACCTGTAAAGTATTTGCCCGATGTGCCCGAAAAAGTTTCAGTGACGTCCATGACCAAGAAGTAGGAGAGTATTAAACTGAATTTAGGGAAGGTAGAGGAACTTTAGATCCAATATTTACTTTAAAAGACCTTTATTATTATTTATAGATTACATATAAGCTTATGACTGTCATTAGAATTAAATTATACAATGCCTTGGCTAGTTTAGGTATCCCCAGAAAAATTAATTAATTTAGTTAGCTAACGCTATCAAAAAATTAACAAAGTAGTAGTTGTTAGAAAACTCTAATAGTTTTACAGGAAGGAAGGGTTTGAAGCAAGGGGATCCGCTTTCTATATTACTTTTTAACTTAGTCTTACACGTAATATTAAGAGAAGCTGAAATTCAGAATAATGGCATGATATCTCAATGTAAAAACCAGCTCGTTGCATTTGTGAATGACATAATCTTGATAGTTAGATCCAAGAAAGATCGCAAGAAGGTCTTCAATAAACTAAAAAGGACAGCGGAAGAATATTGGCTAGCTATTAGCGAAAGAACGCATGGAATTAAGAGAAGCGTCACAAAAAGAAATGAATTATATTCAGTGTAAAGGAAAGAACTACAAAGTAATATATTAAGAGCAAAGACGATACCAAGGACAGCCAAATTCAGAATTTTTAGAACGATAATTAGAACTACGATACTCCACGCGTGTGAAACTTGGACATTAACAAAGAACATAAAATTAGGCTAAAGATTTAGAAAACGAAGGTACTCAGAAAAATTCTAGGCAGGACTAAAAATGCAGAAGAAAACTGGGGAAAACAAATAAATCAGGAAGTAAAGGAAATATATGGACACCCAAATATAATTCATTATATCAAATTCCAGAGAATGAGGTGGTTGGGTTATGTTAGAAGAATGCCACAACAAAAGCACACCAAAAGGACGCTTGTGGAGGGAGATGGAGGAAGAAGAAAAAGGGCAAACCAAGAAATAAGTGGCTTAATGGGATGAAAAATGACAAGGAAATTAGGAATAGATAATTGGAAGAGAACTGTACTAACATAGATAGAGACAAACGGAAAAAATTGATACAAATATGTTTTTTCTTGACTATAGCATTTCAAGACCTTTTTTAAAAAAATCTGAATTCTGCTTTTTTGGCTTTTTTAACAAATCTCATGCTTGTGGTTCATTGTGCAGTCTTTGTAATCAATAAAATATGAATTGATCGATGATTTAATCGTCAGCGGTTACACTTTATTTGTACCAATGTTATTAACTGTGCGACTTCTCCTATTCGACTGTCGCAAATGTATTATTCCATAAATTCAAACTCGCGGATCTAGAACGAATCTAGAAATGACGCGGGCAATGATCGGTCATTCTGGAAATAATTTCTTTGTGTTATTTCTGTAAAAAATTCATTATACGTCGATGAGCGATGAATGTACGATTTCAAGGTCTAATAGTTTTATCCTATTCAAGGTTCCTCTGATTGGGCTTTTTTCGTTTGTTCAACTCAAAATTTTCCGCCCTAGACTGCGGCTTACTCAGCCATGTTAGTACCTTTGTACAAACGATATTTTAATTTTTAATGCTACATGCGGTGAGCAAAACGAGCAGCGGGCCAACTTATTGGTCCATTTTCCTGGTAGTAGTTGATTTCGCAACAACAGCTAGCATTATTTCATAAACTAGATATCCATCTCTCGTGCGCATATCCACATACATGTATATTCCAACAGGTGGTAGTATATTTATGTTGTATTGCGGTAGCTCACATGCAGCATGTGAAAATAATCTGTGTCGACGCTTTCGCGGACAAGAATCGGAGGATTTAGCGGCACATTTCGATAATTAGAACACCCGACCCGAAATGATGTTGCTGCAGAGCTGTAGCGGTAGTTTTGAACTGAGGGTAAAGGGAGGCAAGGGGGCTGAAGTTTGCAATGGTGAAAAATGACCGGGATTTGGGGCAAGCCGCTTCAGAAGTGTGGGTAATTAAAAATTGTTTATTTAAAGCGTATAAATGCTGCGAATCGATAATTATATAAATTGAGTAAGTTGAAGCGGAAGCTTCGAGGAAGCAAAGTTGGGGCAAGCAAACTCACGTGGCGCGCTGGGACAAACTCACACACGGCAGCACGTTGCGTTCCCGGGCGTAAGTCGATACTTAGCATTGCTCTCGCCTGAACTCACAACTAGCTAACATTTTTTGTTTGTTTTTCTTCCCCTGTAAACAACATGCATGCAACCCTCCTGGCCCCGTCGGTCTTCTTGCTTTAGTACAAATATACTACAGTATTGATTTATTTACCCCATCCCTTACAAACAGCACGTAAGGATACACAGCAGTCGTGAACAAACGTTATTTGATTGTATGTCGCGCGAAATAGTCCGTAATTGTCGGTGCGGCTCGAACTATTTCTGATCGGCGATGCGCCCCGGCCGCTTTTCTTACGCTTCCCGCCGCCGACCCACCGTATCCTCCCGCGGCCTGACATGTTTTCAATTGCGGGAAAACAAAAACGCGAGGAAAATGCCTCTCGGCGTGTCCACCTGATTTGCTCATCGGCGGTACGGCCACGGCGAAATTGAACGTCGCGGTGAGTATCTCTGGCGAAGGATAATAAAAAAACAGTGTAGGTGATTGGGGCGGTTAGTCGGATCTGTTTAGTTTTCGTCCGGGAGGGAATATGCTATAATTTCCTCCATTTTCGGCTGTAGAAAGTTTGGTGTGAGACATCATCGGCGAAGCGTGTCATTATAAAAACACGAAAGAACATTAAAGCGCGTTGGAAACTTTTGCCGATGGTTACTTCATTAGGGTTGGGCGGGCTTAATCGCCGTTCCGCCATCCGCCTCGAGGTTAGACGTAATATTCCCTCCGCCGTAGCAATAACAATCTACACAAAGATTACAATAAGAACTTTGGACGAAAAATGCACTCCAGCCCAGATCGACGTTGGATTAGAGTTTCTTGCTAAATCCTTCGCATAGGGCTCTTGGATCGCGTAACCGCCTTCGAGGCCTGCTGGGTGTTTCGGAAGCTTTTATTGCACTTACCTCTTTACCACGAAAACAGGTAAATGACAAATCAGATTTTTAATTTACGTATAATCGATAAAAACAGTACAATTTAATTACGTTCTCATAAAATGAAAGGCACATGCATCCAATTTGATGTGACTATTATAATAAACAATTATAATATATACTACATTAGTATAATCACTATAACATACAATTCAAGCGGAATTAGTTTTCATTCTTTATCAACAATTGTTTAAAGTCGCTGAAATATTCTTGATCAAGCTATTAAATTGTTGTGAACGTAATTTCGGGTCTTTGTATGAATTAAAACACGATTTTTTTATACAATAAATGCTCTTTAATGAATGATATATTTTTCGTTTTTTTTTGCCAACTCTCTGGAACTTCATGATTTCATGCTCATACCTGATCTTGTGTTGCCTTTTTCAATATTTTGGTCGTTCTGTGAGTAGCCAACGGTTCAAATCGGTCAATTGTTGTTGGTAGCGTTTGCTATTAACCATTTCACCAAGCTTTAAGAGCTCATAATAGACCACACCTTTCTGGTCCCACCAAACACAGAGCATGGTTTTCCTGCCAAAGCGATTCGGTCTTGCTGTTGATGTGCCTCGGTTTATCCATGATTTTTTGCGCTTGGGATTCTCAAAATATATCCACTTTTCATCTCCAGCAATGATACGATGCAAAAACGACTTTCTTTTGTGTCGTTCGAGCAAAATTTCAGATGTGATTTTGCGCATGTGGTATCCATCTGCCGACTTTTTGAATCTTTCCCATTTCTCGTAAGTGATAGGAAACAGCTTTTTGACTAACTTTCAATTGCTCTGCAAGTTATTTTTTCCACATCTTCGTACTTTTTTGGCGGTTTTCCGTGTTCCTCGCCTGCAACATCAAAATCACCACTTTTAAAACGCCGAAACTATCGTTCACACGTATCTTGCGATGGAGCAAGTTCACTATAAGCTTCTCGAAGTAATCGGTATGATTCAGCATCAGTTTTCTTCAAATGAAAATCAAAAATGAATGCTCTTTATTTGGCACAAATTTCGACATACTAAACGCAGCAAAACAATTCTATGCAAACACTTTTTCAACTTATCACTTGTGCGCGTTGACTCTTTTCGTGGCACAACAGAATAGCATATACGTCAAATTTTTATACTCCACACTGCATTGGTGCACCATCTGTTTTCTAAAATCTGCACTTTATACTTGTACACCTGGTAGTACTTCTGATTCTTATCAGGGCAAAACTGAACCAAGCATCAGCATCATGAATCTTTTGCTATTCAAGGAACTTTGCAAAGATCGAAGCAAATGGTAACCTGGTAGTATAAAGTCGGGACTTCCCAAACAATCTCGCGGAAGTATAGACACTAAGTAAAAAATTAATACTTTAATGCAAGAAAACAATTTATTATATGATATAGTATTATACAACAATCGTCATAAACACTGGAAAAAATTAACTTAAATATTAAACATTGGTTTCATTAAAAAAAACTCCCTTTGCATTTAATGTAGCTTTCGATTATTTTTTTTTAATTTCTCGGGTGGTAAATCTCTTCAGACACCTTAAAGAAGACTTTAAAGATGATTTTTGGACGTGCAGTGTTATTTTCTAACTGTTCTGTTCAGCTCATCCCATAGCAAATCCATAGAGTTCAGATCTAGACTCTGTAGTGGCCATGTCATCATTTTGAACATTTTTTGTTCTTCTTGATTTGCTAGATAGTCCTTCTAAAGCTTTGAATTATGTTTATAGTCGTTGTCTTGCACCATCACTAATCCTCTCCCGATGGTATGGCACTTTCCGTTAAAAATCTACCTCCGTTCGTCATAGTCGGAACAATACAGTCCCGGATCATCTTTTCAGTCTTAGCCCGACGCATGAAGATTCTCCATTTCTGACTTTCAAATTTGGATGCGTCGATTTATAA
This sequence comes from Sinelater perroti, assembly GCA_036346155.1. NCBI lineage: Eukaryota > Metazoa > Arthropoda > Insecta > Coleoptera > Elateridae > Sinelater > Sinelater perroti. Next base: position 10,889,110 of record JARFIY010000013.1, on the reverse strand, counting down.
TACGTTTTGCCATTGTTCACTTGACAGGAATGGTGTTTTTAAGCTAAATGAAGCCGTTAAGCTTTATTACCATACCGTAACAATACCTTTTTAGTCGCAATAAGACTATGACTGATATTGTTTTATCACGTCCTCGGTTAAATTACGCAGCAATATCTGAGGCAGTTAATCTTTTATTTCGCTTACTCATCAGTCTGATGACTCGTGGTAGCCTAAGGCAATGGCGATCCCTAAGACTTCCTGACTCTCTGTAGCGTTGTAACGTAAGATTGACCATCAAAACACAGACCCTTAACTTTTCTGCGATGTTATGCACTAATTTTTTTTTTTTTTGTCTAAAATAAATGTCCGAACGAGTTTCTATGGAGAGAAGCTTACCACGCGTCATTGAATGCAAAAAATTAAAACGAGACGTAAAAAAACCAAGTAAGCGGTACAAGGTCTGATTATGAACTGGCGAGTTCGGAAGTCGGAACTCCCAACGATTCACAGTTCTTTTTAATGTAAACAAACATATAAATCAAAAGATAGGGACAGAAAAAAAGATTCGAAGTGTTGAGTGGCAGTTCACGGACGTAAAAGCATTGCGATTTTCATTTTAGTTTTTGACCCAACAAATGCTTATGAACAAAAATCTCCAAGTGACTATTTTCATTGGAAATAATATTTTCTAAGGAGATCCTAAAGGGTTATACAAAGCAGAATTTATTACGAAAATACGTCCACGATAGTGGATGTAGTCTAGCGATTCCTTTACGATTTGCCAATTCTAAACTTTTGTTTGATTGTGTCATTCAATTTTATTAGTTGTCAGTACACATCTGAATTAATCGTTTGGTTTCTTGGAGACAGTTCAAAATACACAACAGCTTTGTAATCCCACCAAATCGACGATCTTATTGTAAATAGTTCGTTTCAAAAATGGATCATTTTTTTGTTTTGGCAAATAAATTTCTTTCAATACAAATGGAACCCAAGTATCGGGCTTTTCAACAAATCCAAGCGTCTAAAAATGTCTGTCGATGGTTGAAAAATAACTTGAAGTTTTTCATTAATCTTACGTGTTGAAATAGTCCATCCGATTTTATTATGACTTCGATTTGATCATCAATTTCACTTGGTTATCTTTGAATGAAGAAAAAAATGGTGCACCAATTCTGGCAAGTGCGTTATGTTAAAATATCAACACCATAAACTCTTACACATATTTTTGTGTTATTAAAATTTATACAAACTAACAGCTGTGAAAAAATTACGTGCAATTTGCTTCTAAAAGAAGGTAAAAGTGACAATTAACAAATGCCAAAAAAATAACTCATATCACTGACAGAAAGATAACTAAAGTTATCTGTTCTTGAAATCCGAAATTATCAATGCAAACAAAACAATGCAATAGATCTAAAATAATGGGTTTCCCAAAAATGACTTTAGGATGTTGTTGTTTTTTATAAAAACCAAACTGCATGGAATATTTCGGGTTTCTTTATTTTATGGCGGCTCAGATGTTATTTTTTACAGGTGAAATATTTGCTGGAATACTAGCATAAACTATACTTTTTAAATAACCTTATTGACAAGAGTCTAAAGGTGTCAAGTCGCAAGATCGTGGCAGCCAATTTACATCGCCATTACGTGAGATATCACATCAAGGGAATCTCGTGAGTAATAACGCGATGTTTTCTCCTATTATGTGGCATGTAGCACCATCTTGTTGGAAATAAACATCATCAGTGTCAATTCCATTTAGTTGGGGCCATAAAAATCTGTTAGCATCGCATTATAACGCTCTGCATTGCCATAATTGTCTTCAAAGAAAAATGGGCCGAGGATTCCTCCGGACCATAAACCGCACCAAACCGTATATTTGCCCACAAAGTTGTAATTTGTGAATCATTTGAGAGTTTCCTTATTCCCCAAAATGCGACACTTGAATGTAAAATGAGCCTCATCGCTAAAGATGATTTATGCGCAAAATGCGGATCTGTTGCTCTTTGCTCTGTCTTATTCATGTGTTATTTTTTTTCGAGCAGCGATATACCCAATATTACTCGGTCCATTTTTTTCTTTAGTTCTGCCGTCTAGTTTAGCTTTCCTTTGGTTATTCTTTGTCCTAAGTAGATGTAGTCTTCTACCTGCTCTATTTCCTCGTTGTCTATTGTTATCCTTTTTTCGTTTATATTTTGTTTTTTCTTTATTTATTCTTAATCCTATTCGTTTCGACTCTTTATTTAATTATTTCAGCAAATCTTAGATTATTTAGTGTTTCTCCGTTTATGTTTATTCCCGTTTTCTCACTTTAGTCTCTTAAACCCTATACTACGTCTTAAAAAGGTTTTTTAACACTTGCGAGAAAAAAGCCCATTATTATCAATTACTTTGTCAGCACTCTGCAAGTTGTCGAATCTGTCTACGGTACCAATTTGCTGATTTCGAAACAAAAAATTCTTGCTATGCATTTTCAATTTGGTCAAACAACTTAAAATGCTGACCATGCAAAAAGTGCACCTCAATTTAAACGGACTGTAATCATAAGTTGCAAGAATGGGGCTACAAGCTGAAGGAGGCAAGACCTCTATTCCATCCAGTTCAGCAATTTTGTCTTGAAGAGGAGCTCTTTTGCGGTATTTAATTTTTTCTATCTGAAGCCAATTTAAACTGTACAATGCCGTCAGCATTTCACCGAGATCCTCCCAAGCAGCTGGCGAAATAAAATCATTTTTTGTTAGAATGCGTTTGCAAAATCGATTATCCAACGAATTTTCAAGCAGTTGCCAGTTTGTACTTTAGTCAATTCGTAAGGATCTTATTTTGACTTCCTGCACACAGTCAAATTAACGCAAATAATTCTAAACAGTCATAGGCGAAACGCTAAGTGCACGATAAGTATTTGGCATTCAAAGCAGCTTTCAAATCTTCCTCATCCAAATCTTGAAAGTCAAAGTTATCAAAATTGACCATTTCGAAACAATCACCAACATACGTTGCAACTTTTTACTTTGTAATTTTTTTGCAGATTTTGTTCCACTGTTGCTCATTATTTTGTTAGTGGAAAGTGCAAAATGAAAAGTAAGACATCACACTTTTTAAGTAGAAGCTTATTTCTGTTCTATAAACGCAATGATATGCAGTGCAAAGTAAAGCACTTTTTTGCCAGGAGATTCACAATATACGTAACGACAGAATATTATCCATTAAAGCAAATGCATTTAAGTAATAAGAGAACTTTCATTGTTATCTGTTAAGACGAATCATAAAAGTTTATAAAAATAGTAATATATATAATTTCATTAGACACTAAACACAAATTTGACCTTAAAATATTACGTTTTAGAATAGAGTTTGTAGTTTGACCTTTATATAACCATTGGTTAACCTATTTTTATTACAAATATAAATCCATTTTTGATATTGAGGATTTTCTTCTCTACACACATTAACCCAGTTCTTAGCTTGCTCTTGAATTAAAGCGTGAGACACTTCTCTGCATCACTAGTTGGCTTTGACTATCTAATATAAGTGATAGCTTGCTATCCATCGGGATAATGCAACCTCTTGTACTAATTAATGGGGATGTTTTAACGGCTTAAAGTAAAGCTTCTCGATTTGCTACAGAGGGTCATCTAGATAAAGACCACATTTGAAGATTGGTTTAGTGAATTTTTAACTAATTTTGGGTCGCATGACCTGATATCGCCTTTTGGTCTGCAATCTAGGGGGTTATTCGAGTTGCATCAGCAACGCTTTGTCCTAATTTTCAGCAATGCTGAAGACAGACCAACATTTCAAAATTTGGGTTAGGCATATTGCCCACTTTTTAGTTCAAAATTTAAGAAACAAAATTACGCATAATAATTTACAAACAAAATCCAAAAAGGTGTATGTATTAACTGTAGAAAAGGATGCATCTTTAACTTTAAAAGCTTAAAAATCACAAATTATTAAGCTAAAAAGGAAAAATACCTTGAAAAAATCAACTTGTTTTTCCTTTTACATTATCTTTGTATATTAACCGACTTTTTGAAGTTTAGGGACCTCTACATTTTATGTTAGGTCGTATGTACTTTTAATAATGCACGATAAGCTGTAAGAGATGTCAGTTGAGAGATTGTACTAGGCAAATTACCACCAGTCGTGGTTTTCCATTACCTTTCCAAGGGACAGCGATGATAAAAAAGGTAATGGCCTACTATGGAAATTAAGAGTTTTTGTTGAGGATCGACTTATTTAGTCAGCTAAACCACACTAATTTCTTTTATATTTTTAGGGTCACTTAAAAATAGGGTTTATTCTGACATCAACAGCGCCGATTTAGTATGTAATCGTGTATACTATAGAGTTACACTACGCCCTTAAATGAGTTTTGCTTCTATTTCAAAAAAAAACTGTAATCTTTTACGCTTAGTTCCTTATTTGAATGTTTTGAAAGGTAAATTTTTGTGTATATAAGATTCTAAATCTGTTTTTGTTACACTTTATCTGGAGTCTCTTTACCTCTTTTACGCAAAAATAAAGTTTTATTACACGAAGCTCTATAACTAACGTGGAATGATTGCTTCTTTAAACCATTTTCTTGGCATATAAAGTATATGCTATATTTGTTCCCTCACGGTAAAAAAATTTTTTCTGTAAAAAAATATGATAATACTTCTTGTGGACATACTGCTGGAATCGTATTTTCGATTTTTTAACATATTTTCTTTAGAGACTGTTGGGAAGTGTTTCGTTTTTTTAAGGTATGCTTCTAATCCTAAGTCGCCTCTGATTAACCTAGACATAAATCGTAGAGGTATTTGCATTTCTTCTTTTTGTTTTCGAAGAGGGTTTCAACGAACATACTACTTTAATGGTGTCTGAAGTGTGAACAGCATATGGCCAACACATATTTCCTTGAAACGATCAATGGTACGGTAAACAAACATTTGCTTTATTCCAAAATTTTGTAGTTTTAAAAATCTTGCCTTTCTCTATACGACCTTTGTGAAGTATCACTGCTGAAATGCAGTTTTTTTAACACCTCATCCATGATTACTATTTGTAGCATTGGATTAACCGTTGTACGTTTATAACAGACAAATTGTAAATACAATTTAATATACTGCACAATGTGAAAATATTAACTGCTTTTTCACAACAAATGCTTGGGATTTTATAACAGTATTTATAGTAAGACTATGTTATACAATACCATTAAAATTGAAAAATATTCCCCTATCTTTTAGAAAGATTTAATGTTTTACACAAAAAACATTTTACAAATCACAAAAATTTTAGGTAAAGCGAAAATAATTTTTTACGATTAAAAACTGCTACAAACTTAAGTCTAACTATTTTTTACTTATACATTGTTATTACTCCTTCATATTTAGTTTTAAATGTACCAAATAAATTATTTTAAACATTTTTTTAAGTTCACTTGTGCAGGTAAAGGGTTAGCTGCTTGTCTGCGAAACTTATTCTGACAAATCGATCGTCTACGAAACGGTTGTCAAATTTAATTAAATTGATGTCAAGGATTCAGTAGATTTTTCAAAATTTAGCCCTGGCAACCGCTAAAATTATGTTCCTCTTAATTCGCCTATTAAGTTTGCGTTTCGATTGAAATATGACAAATGTTAGGGTACCCATAGAGTTTCTTTTATATATCAACTGTAAAAAATTGCTAATTTTGAAAGCTTATCTAGAGAATAGGCATTAAAAGTTTTTAAGTATCCAAATATTATGGAATATATCGGTTGTGTTAATATCCGGATAAATAAAAATTAAACAATTAATGATAAATAGAACTGTCTTGTTTATGGTGAACGGGAATAGGCTTTAGAGGAGGCGGTTGTCGAATTCAAACCATAAGAAATGTAATTAATGTACAATGTATCGAACAGTTCAAGGATAATGCATTTTCAGTTGTCTCTAAGCTGACACATCTACTTATCTGAATTTGAACCCTGTGGTTCTTTATGAAAAAAAATTATATCTTCTTTTCTTTCAGTGCTTCTTTTAAGCAAAGTTGACAACCGTCGAAGCAATCTTCGCCCTCACAATCCACACTATTCTCTAAGATTCCTTAACTAAGATGCTCATTAACCCCCCCTGTTTTTCCAATTTTACCTTGCTTTATGACTTGGAAAATATATCTATCGTATCGAAATACATACCTTAGGTATTTTAATTTTATTCTCTTGATGTACAGTAACACCTGTTATTCTGTTTTTCTTTTCCTATTATTAAGCTTGTCTTGGCTGTTCAATTTTTGATCTCATCTTAGATATTTAATTGTAGGAAAATTTTCAAGAGTGGAGTTACCAATTGGGATATGTAGTTGTGGAAGTTGGTTAGAACACATCATGATTTTTGTTTTATTTATGTCTACTGTTAATCCTTATTTTTTGCTATTTTCTGTGTTGGTTTGTTAGGGCACATCTTCGTCAGTTTCGGCTGGTAATACAAATTATTTAAAATTGGCCATATATGTTGAGACCTATCTCAACTTCATACAGAGTTTCTTTAAATGTATATTTCGAATAAAAATTGAGCAAGCAGGGAGAAAATATACATCCTTGTCTTACTGCTTTGTTAATGTCGAATGAATTGAGAAGTCTATTATCTACCTTGACATATACTTTTTGGTTCCAATAAAGATTCCCAATACGTCTGATATTCTCAAAATGAAAATGATTTAAAAGATATAATTTAGCATCGCAAGTGCCTTAGAAGCATTTAGTCAACTTTTCTGCATTTTCTCATATATCTGGGCACACTTGTTATCTTACGCCATTGAAAGGTTGTTATCGTTAGAAAATTGTTCTTAACCTGATATTGAGCATCTCAATGTACTACGAAACGCATAGTACCATCTGCTCGTAGATTAAGACAAAATACCTAAAGAAAACAAACTTTTCTCACTTGAAAATAATCGTTCAGAGCAGTATAAATTTCTTGCCCAGAAATGTTTAAATACTCTCGGACTCAAAAATCTTCCTAGCAGCAGTATTGTTCCCGTCCGTGACAGATTGAAACCCCCAATACCACTGCAATGTACGATAAAGAGAATCATTTCCCAGTATACAGGAGGCATTGAAAGGTTTCATGATTGCAACAGATTAGAAATCGTTCTGCTGACTGTAGCACATATACTTAGAATACATTTTTGATATTTTTATTGATGCTTAATTAGCTAATGCCAGGTCAGACAAATATGAAGAATGTTACATTGTCATTACGCCGTCACTGTTTGTAGCACGTTGTAGATACCCTTCACGAAAAGTTTTGCGTCATTTATAAACATATGATTTCTTCATTTCCATGTATTTAAGGGCAATTTGTTAAGTAAAACACAAAATTTTGTAATAAAGATTTTTTGTTGACATTTTCAAAAAAAGGGCCATACGTTTCCCTCTTGTAGAAGGTAGCAGAAATTATTTAAGAGGGTTATGCACTTAACGGTGTTAAGTCTCACAGTACATTAGTCTATTATCGATAAGGTCGAAAGTTTCTTAAGAGATATTACTAGAAGGGGTACTTTAACTAAATACCTATTAATAATAAATCATCAAAATTTGCGTAATCATTACATTGGAAAGAAAAGAATACTATTATACAGCCTTCTTAAATCTAACTCAAGTTTTTAATAGAGTCTGGACAGTAGGTTTCATTACAAGTTATAACAATTCTTAATAGTTGTTTCCTAGTTCTTAAGTCCTAATATGTCCTAATATATAAATATAACGAATATATAATCCAATTAATTTGAGACTTATACAAGGCAGTGCATTTAGAACTATCTTACACTAATACCCAACATCCAGAACGTAATTACTATAGGATGTAACTGCGGGATTTTGTATCTACTTTTGACATCGAGATCCTAGAAAGGTTCAAATAAAAAATACTTTGCATTATAACAAATGATCATTTGTACTTCATAAATAGTGTTATTACTAACAACCTCCAAATAAGAACTATAAAAAAGGAGATACCTAACTCCTCCAAATAATGCAAAGAAAGATTAACAGATCATCCTAACAGATTAACTGAAAACACGAGACAACCAGCAAGGTATAAACTCAAACGGTGTGTTCCGTCCGAGCTATTTAACATATTTTACATCTGCATAGTCTTATGATATCTCCACGGCAAACAATTTCTTTGCTATTCTGTTTATATTCTTTTGTCTTTTGACATTTATTGTCATGACAATTTTCTAATTATAAGGTATTTTATTAGAAGGAACATTACATTTTCTTTTCTATTATATTTTGTTCGGCATTGTCCAATTTTGTGGTTTTAATTGATATATTTCCCCTTTTCAATTTTTTGTTCTGTATCTTTTCTACATTTAATCTTGTCATTCGATTAGATGTATTTATTTTATTTTGAAGGTATTTGCGTCTTTGTATAATGTTTTAATTTTCAGTCTAAAAGGTGCTGCCCTTTCGTTGATTTTTTTGTGTTGAGAAAATCTCAGTCATTTGCTTAAGTAACGTTATTCTGATATATCCTTTTTATTGGGTTAATTTGACTACTTTTTTTTAAATAAAGTACGTGCAGAATGTATATTTTCCTTTTTTTCAATGAAACAGGCTTTAGTAGGTTTTTGTCTGAATATCCAATCTTAACCATTTGATACAGCTTTTCTTCCATCTTATTCAAGACCACTCTTATTATTATTTTTATTATAACTGAAGAATCATGCACTATAGTTTGTTATACAGATATAGAAGATACTTAAATAATAATCTAATCAATGGAACCACATCTTCATATATTTTTTTGCTATGGCATTTTATTCCAAGCAACGTACGCAAAGATGTTCTTTAAGCTTGCGAAGTAGATAGAAATATTTCCAAAATGGGTGCATGCATGAGGTTTTAAAACCTCAAAACGGTTTAAGTTTTATATGCTTTTACAAACAATTTTCTGATACTGTAAGTACGTAGGTGAATTAAATATAATTTATGAGACAAACGGAGAAAAATTGCTTCCGAGCGTTGCACGTAGAGGTGGTTGAAAGCGATTTCGTCCATATGATACAGTTTGCACTACCGCGTATTTAGTTGTCAGAGCAAGAGATACCATAGTCCATTTCCCAACGAATTATTAAATTTCTCACGACAGGGGGCGTTAAACCTGTCCACAAGTTTGAGAAGATTTCAAACACAATCCAAAGACAACACCCTTCAAAAGACTAAAGCGTACGCGTGCCATAAACAGTTTTTTGCAGAACGAGAAGCAGTTGAAAATGAGGGTCACCTATGTTGCTTAAGGACCGAGGTGATTGAGGAGAATATTCCCATTTTTCGCCTGCTTCTCAAGAATAACCGGCAATTTCCAGTTGCTGAAATTGTTTTTGATGTCGGAATACGCTATAGCAGTATTTAGGCAATTCGATACGTTATCAGCTGCCTAAACTCATAAAAAATTGAGGATTTGTTCTGAACTATACTGAAATAGCCTTCCTGTACTAAAAGAAATACTTGGAAGGTAAAGATTTAACGACAACATTGCTGTCAAAGCGTTCATGTGCGATTTAAAAAATATTTATATTTACACTCAGACCATTTACTGAATGAACTCTACACTTGTGACTATTTTTTAAGATAGTGAGAGGTTACAAGTTGGTCGCCTTAACTGCTTTAAAACATTGTGAATATTGCTTTACTGCTGACGTTTATGTAGTAAAGAACTTAATGAATAAACATTGTTTTTGTTTACAATAGCAATGTTTCAAAATATTGTCGTTATATTAATGAACGAGAATTTTTTTAAAGAGTTTTAGGACAAATTTCAAACCTTTTTAATTTTGAATTAGCGGAAATTTTCTAAGTTCCAGTCCTTTGCATTGAAATGGTTTTTGACATGTATAATGTATCTAAATTTTGTCCAATTATATAATCTTTATTAATAAATAAATAAATAAAATAAAATATATTCAAAATGGTCTACTGAGTAAAATTGTCTTCTTAGGGTATTCTTAATTTAGAAGTGGATTAAGTTTCGTAGTAGCTTTCTAATCCAATTTTGGTGTGCGATCCTATCAAGGATGTAGCTACCGCAAACGAGGGAGGCCGCTGATCAAATCCAGCCCCGCCTTAACGGGAATTTTAAAAGCTCTATAACAAATTCAGATCACAGGAACTTAAAAATGTATTTACTTATCTCGCGATCATAAAACAATTTTATCACTATGTATCCTAACCCTCTTTCGTATAAATCGACAAAATTTACACCTATTCTGGATTCAGTATCGAAACAAACACTTGCCTATACTTGACCTTGAGTCTCGTATTTGATTACGGGGAGCACCACTAGAATCTGAAAAATCCTATTCGCTCACCACGTTTATATAAAATAAAGAGCACTCACCCATGCGCTTTGTTCTGTTAATTTATTTTTTATTTAAATAAGAGTAGACATAAAAATTTTGAATCAATGGTTATATTGTTTATTTACCTTAAGCAAGTATAATATCCTTTTCGTTGGTTATTAAAAAGTTTAATGTGTGTGTTAATGGAGTTTTTTCTAGAAACAATTCATTAACGAATATATCTGTTCGCGAGATATCAGCAGCGCAGTAAGGCAGCTTCAACTTTCTATACGTTTTGGAAAGTGAAATGAATGCTAAAATTACTTTAGCATCACGCAATTTGCCTTTGAAGCGCCACGATCTACAGTCCGGAAATTTCTTATCGATCTTCCACTTCATGTTTAATTATTATTCCGCTTAGAGAACTTCTCTCAAGCTACAATTCAAAATAAGCTATGAACTGCATTAGAAGGATTCTAGAGGCTAGCACGGCACTTTTTCAATCGCGATTACACAACTAGAAGTCCAACATTTTTCTATACGTCGCAATTACAAAAAGCAACTATGTATCTTACCACTAGAAACACGTAAATTATTTTTAGGTTTTAAAACAATAGATAGTACTATAACTGGTCTTCTAGGTGACGTTTTAGATGCTGTTAAAATATTTTCCGTATCCAACAATGTTTATTCTATCATACATTTGTTAATCAATGCAACTATAGAAATATCAGAAATTTTTGTAGAAATTTGTGTTGATTATACCTACAAGACACGCTTAAAAGTTGTGCGTGGGAGTAAAAAGATTAAACATTGACGGAGAAAGATTGAACCATTTGCGATTTGCGGATAACATTCTGCTAATACCCCACAACTTACAGAATGTACAAGAAATATTAAAAGATATAAATAGAAAAGTTAACGGATAGACAAAGATAGTGGTAAATACTTAGTGAAATCTATATATAGTTGGGGGGCGAAACTATAAAAATAGATGACAGTTATATTTATCTTGGATATCTTATTACGCTAGTGTTAGACAGTTAAAGAACGGAAATAGGTAGAAGGATAACACTGGGTTTGGCTGTATTTCGAAAATGTGAAAACATTCTACAAAGCAAAATTAACAAAAAATTAAAAACAAAGTTGTTAAACTAAAACATACCTCTTGTACTAACTTACGCAGCAGAAGCAGGGACATACAAATATTGAGAATAATATAAAGATCATTGGAGAATAACTTAAAAGATAAAATAATAAATATACGGATAAGCCAAAAAACAAAAGTAGGTGATGTTTCTGAAAAGGCACTTAAACTAAAATGGTTGTGGGCTAAGTAAATTACATGTGCAGAAGATACTATATAGAGATCGACTGTGGGAAAAATAAGTAAAAGAAGACCCACACTAAGGCAAACAAGCGACCTCAAAGAACAACTGGTTATAATTGGTTCCAGAAAGCGCAAAACAGAGAACAATGCCGAATACTTGGAGACACCTACATCGGACAACGGATATATATAGGCAGATGATAATGATATTCTAAAATAGTAATCGAATACTGAAAAGCGGTATTTAAATATCGCTACTTCAAACTGATTCTAAGATTCCAATTATTCCAAAAGTCTGGTTTTTCGAATATTGCGCATTGCTCTGACGTATTCAAATATTTATCTTAAATTAGACGCCCTTCGGCTAACTAAATTACAACATATTGTATCATATATGGGGCAAAACGCGTCAACTGCCCCAGCACTACTGCAGACGACCGCGCGAGCGCAAACACGACGTTTTTATCTCGTCGTTTCGGCCTCAAAAACATTAATAAAAAATGATTTGAGAACACAGTCTTACGTATTTTTCCAATGGTCAAAGTGATTCGCATTCATGGCGCGCGGCGACTCGCATCTTCGTGTTCGTCGTTTAAATACTCGAAAAAGACCTATTTTTTTATTAATTATATTTATATAAAAATGTCTGATTTTTCGATCTACATGGTCTAAAAAATTCAAAAAACTGAAGATAAAAAGATATAACGTTTTTCAAACTTTTGCATTTTTTGAGGTTATAGAGTAAAAATAAATAATGATACCATTGGAAAGCTGAGAAAAAAATACATAAGATTGTGTTCTCAAATTATTTTTTTAATAATGTTTTGAGGCCGAAACGACGAGATGAAAACGTCGTGTTTGGCGCTCGCGCGGTCGCCTGCGGTAGCGTTTTTCCCCATATATTCCAAAATATATCGATTCTAAGAATCGAATATTGAATTAAAGCTGAAGATCTCTAAATACATATTTCTTATTTATATCAACAAAATGTTCCTTTTTATATTTCATGCTAAAGAACTATAATTAATATAATTGTCTTTAAAATTTATCTCTCTCCACTTTGGTTTTATATTCATTTTTATATAATACACTTTGATCTATGTTGGGTCTATTCGATAATTTTTAATACCCAACAAAATTAATGCCAACTACATTACTTCATCTATCAGTAAATGGTCTGTTATAGCTCACCTGATTTTGACCGCCCTTAAGACAAACGCCTTTTTCGTGCACTAAATAAAAGCAAAACCCTCTTAGCATGGACTATGGTTTTTACTTGGCGGAGACAGTTGTCTTAGATTTACCAAAGATTTTTTACACTTGAGATTGTAATGGTTTTCAACATTTGTAATGATTTGGCGAAATATTCTTTTTTTCTACAAAACAAAGCATATGTGGTATTTTGACGTCAATTTGTCTATTTCCTGAACATTTTCAAATTGATATGAATAATTGGATTTTTTATGTATCTAGTCGATCATAAAAATTCACTGAAAACTCTCTTGAGGCGTGCACCATTAAACCATCTATTTTCTTCTTCTTGTAAGGCCTCTCCTATAAAGGTTGGCGATCAGTAGCGCTGTCTGTACTTCGTTTACTGCTGTTCAATACAAAGAAACATTATTCATTGCTTATATTTTTTCCTGCATAATTTCTTGCAAAATTTTGTGTCGTTTATGTAGAATAAATTATTCAAAGTATCCTAATTTCCTTCTTTTTATGGTAAATTCTATTTTGCATTATGTCCATGACTCTACGATAAATTCATATTTCGAAAGCATTTAGTTTTTTTAAATTCAGCTTTATTAACTATCCAGATTTCTCCACCATACAAGAGGGTAGAAATATGTAGCATCGCACATGTCGAATTCTTAAATTTAAGTTTAGGTTTTTATTACATAAAGCTTTTTTATTTTGATAAATGCTTTCCTTGATTGTTCGGTTTTACTTTTCACTTCTATCATGCAGCCTAAATACGAGGTGTGGCAGAAAAGTAATGAGACTGGCAACACTGCAACCCTCCCATAGCTCAGTGCGAGTTTCAACTCGTTCCGTTAACTACGTGATTTTTGTGACTGCTATTAGTGAAGTTGTATTTTGGTTATGCGTCGCGCAAAATGGAACAACGGAATTTCAGGGAGACCTTCAACTTCGAAAACCGACGAAAACATTGAACGTGTGAACACTCTTGTGAGATCAAACATTAAGAATGTTGAGTAAACAATTAAATTTGAACAGATTTACCGTTCATCAAATTTTGACTGAATTTTGCACATGCGAAAGGGACCTCAAAAGCATTCCTGTGGTTTCCCAGCCCCCTATTCAGCTGACCTCGGTCCCTGTGACTTTTTCTTTTTTCCTAAACTGAAAAATGTCCTCAAATGACGTCATTTTGGGACTTTAGAAAACATCCAAAAGAGTGTAACGGACATGCTGAAGACTATACCGGTTGAAGACTTCCAGCGCTGCTACCAACAGTGGGAACAACGTCTCGATCGGTGTGTAGCTGTTCAAGGGAACTACTTTGAAGGGGACAACATTGATGTTTGAAAAAAATAAAAACTTTGGTAAATAAAAATCAGTCTCATTACTTTTCTACCACGCCTCGTATTTAATTGATTTTGTATTTTATACTTTGTTATTTATTGCTATACGAGGATTATTAATTTCTTGATGTTTCTAGTCAAGCCATACTCTTAATTTTTTTAATAACTAAACTTAGTTTCTTCATATTATCTCTTTCTTTTGTCAGTAGTACTGTGTCACCCACGTATCATAAATTATTAATTCTTCTTCCGATCACAACTCCCTTATCGCTATGTTCGAGTGCCTTTTTAAGAGTAGAGACAGCATCAGTGACAGTACACAGCCTTAATGGGCACCTTTGACTTTTAGATTCTTCTGATGACTGATCTATTTTAATCTTAATCTTCTGATTTCAATACAGATTCCTAATTAGTTTAATATCTCTGTTGTCTAAATTTAAATTATTCAATGTAGGTAGATAATAACTTTTTATGTTCTACAGTATCAAAGTTCTTATTATAATCCAGAGAGTACAAATAAAAGTTCTTGTTTATATCTCTGCACCATTTTAGAACATACCCATGTTGTTCTTAAATACGAACTGTGTATCCATAATGTTTTGTTGACATTTAGTGTATATCATCTGATGTACCATGAGTAGTACTATTTTAACAACATAACTCATCGGAGTTATTGTCCTGAATTCGTTGCACTTTTGGCATTTTTTGTCTTTGGCAAGGTAACGAAGGTAGAAATTAACCACTCGTTCTGTTGAAATTTCATTGCCCCGTTTTTTATTATTGCATAACTTTCCGAACTTCATCTATGTGAATGTCTGGGCATTCGTCATTATTGCGTGTTTCAAGTTTGGAAGATCTGTTGTTGAAAAAGTTTTGAAGGTAATTTTTCTAAATCAGCACTTTTGCTAGGGATCTGTGATTATCTTGTTTTTGTCTGCTAATACTTTATTTGCATATCGTTTCTGACTTGTTCTTGCTATTTATTTGACTTTGTTGTATAAGTTGCAGTTGTCGTGTTTTTCTTCAAAATCTCTCTAACATTTTCCCTAAGCCATATTTTTTAGCAATCTTTCTTGCTGTTTCTTTTTGTATTTCTCGATAGCGTCGTTTATTTCGGTTTTTAAATAATTACCTTTCTCCATTAATTCAAGAATTTTTTCATTCATCCATTTATGTTTTTTGTGTGGTCTGCTGGGTTTTATGTAAGTTATCTGTTTCCACTTTAAGAATTATTTCTTTAATGTTTTCGTTTCCTGCTGGTATGTTTTGATTTTTGAAAGTTTTTGTTGTACTATCTGTCTGATCTCTTCGTATTTTAGTTTTATGTACCTCATTTTTATTACTTTTTTGTCTATTACTATTTTTAGATGCAATCGAAATTTTGCTAATTACGGTCCAACCCCACATCAACACCGGGATAAGTTTTAACCGAAGGGCATCATCTGCGTGCCTCTTGCTTATCATTGTAGAGTCATTTTGATTTCTAACCACATCATCTGTACCATCTCTGGAATATTTTTATGTATAGAGGTGTCGGGAGGGTAATGTGAAAAAGGTATTGAAGGCAGTTAGATTTTCTTCTTGACAAAATTGTACTATTGTGTCGTCTCATTTATTTATGTGTATTCCAACTATATCTAAGCGTTTACCTTGGCCTATTTTTGAGTTGAAATCTCCCATCATTATATTAATTAGTGTTTCTTTGTCGCTTGAGTTACTTTTTCATAAAAACTTTCCACTTCTACATTGTCTGCTTTGGTGGTAGGTGCATAATATGGTATTATATTTTTATTTATTGGTGTTGTCGATAACTGTAGTATTGCTACTCTATCAGAGAGTGCAGTAAAGTTTTAACTGTTTTGTTTGTGTTCGTTGCTTCCAGAATGGCATACAACATGATTGTCAGGTTCACATCTTCAATTATTCCTAAGTTTTTATTTATGTAATAGTATTAGTTAATTTTCTTGAAGGATACTTGCTTCTGACATTCCATAAGGCTATGTTGATTTTCCTCCCGGTACTTCTTAACACCCTTTTACCATTTGAGGTAGATTTGGAACTCAGGACCATATTCATATTATTTCTACGCAAAGCGATTAGACTAGGAGATTATAGTTTCTTGTGCTAATTTGTTTTACGAGGTAGTGATTCCCTTTTGCCTTTCACTCCGCGTATATTTGCCATGCTTGATCATCTTCTTCAACGTATGTGCCTTTTTTGTACTGTAGTTGTACCAAGCTTGGTGCTGAATAAAATAATATAAAGTATATCCAAATGCGCTGTCCCAGCTATAGAAAACACTATTTTTGCTATTTCTGATCACGGGATTTACTGTACAGGTGTAAGCTATAGATCAACAAAGTTTTGGGGACATCTTTGAAACTGCTGAACTGAAGCTAATTTGAGAATATCCCCATCCCCCCCCTCAAAAAAAACTTCAAAATCTTCAAAATGATCGACATTGAGAGACAAGTATTGAGCGAGAAACTTCAGTGGAGTCATTAGCGTATCCGACTTCTGAAAAAAGGTGTTGCGATCAACCAATAAGAACCAAGTTCTTTAGTCTTCGAACTAACTCCTCGTCAGGCCCAACGAAGTGAAAAGGTGCAGGCATGGTCTAAAGTGTCAGTTCTGTTAACATACTGATCCATGGTCGACGTGCTGGTTGATCCGAAGTGAATTAATTAGCCGTGACTTTAGAAGACTCTGTAAAGGAGACTCCGAGTAGTGTGGAGATTTCCACTAGCTCTGCAGCTTATGTTATTATAGTGATCTAATCAAGTTTAAATCATCCAATTTAACTTTAATCAATGTCAAATATAGTTTTAGTGATGAATGGTTTGCTTTGCAAGATTGCTATAGCCTTAGTTTTGAAAAATCTTTTGTCACTTTTTTGCGCGTTGTATGAGCTACTGCACTTTTACCATATATAGCTTTTTTACGAAACTTCTGATAACCATCGTAAAAACTACTGATCGCGCATCAAACACTAAATCGTTATAAAATCATAAGTATGTGGAAAGTTATTTTAAATTCCGCTCAGAAACTATTAAAAATCGAAGCACGTAATTAATTTTCGCCCCTTCCAAATGTAAAAACGTTTTTTAAATATCTAGTGGTTTTTATATGAGAACCCGCCCCGCTACTTTTTTACTGTCGTAATTGACATTGTTATTTAACAATTTAAAACTGCTGCAATTTTTTGTCCGCAAAGTTTTGAACGAGTGAATTAACTGCATCAAGTTGTGTGAAATTCTAATTAAACATTATAGTACCCTAAAATTATTGTGATAAGTTCTGCAGAATCTTGAAAGGAACATTAAAATTTACGATCCGAAAGTTGGTGCGTTGCGGGCTTCGCCAATCTTCTATCTGAAATAATAGCCGTGTCATTTGTGTATATAGTAAGGGATCCGGGACCGGGATACTGCAATCTTCTACTTAAACGCGATTCATATTTCATAAACGCTAAACGACATCTAATTTTAGCGTAACGCTTTCGTGGTCCTATTTACTAGATGCTGTAAATGTTAATTTGCGAAGGCGTTCGGAATCAACGCATGTTTTACGTGCTTCGTCGTAGCTCAGCTACCTACACCGCTTCTCTCAATGCCCTTAGCTACTTCTTGCTGTTACTACACAATTAGCTCCGGCCTAAGGGAACAATCATCTTGCAACTTTGCCGATCTCTCCCTCGAACGAGCGGGTTATAGCCATCGTCTAAATTACAGACATGTATATTGAAAGACGTTTACTCGCACGAGTCCAAAACTTGGTAAAACTTGTGTTCGAGCATGTGGCTTCGTACTTGTGCAACGCACGTGTTTCGTGTTCTCTCTGTTGCACCCGAGCCGCCGTGACCGCTCCGACGGAGAGGCTGCGCGGCGAGCATATTCCTTGAACTAGTCTGAACAATGTGTGATACCTTGCGAACCGTGCTCTAGGGACTTGCCGTTGTATTTGTACTTTTACATTACTAACTAACCACTTGGCTGTTGTTAAAGTCGAGTTAGCTTTAAGTTTGCTGACTTGTCATACCTACTCGTTTCTTGGCAAACAGTGGCCCACAACCCCGGCGCTTATACTACTTGCTTGTGGTAATGTGCAACCACCCCCGGAACAAACGGCACAATTTTAGTTTAATTTAGCTTAAATGCTATACACCAACTGAACATAAAGATGGAGAATTATCGCTGAAACTCGGCGTAAACCTGAAAGACGCGTAACCGCCGGAGATTGTGCAATGGCTAATTATTTCGTTAATTTGATAGATTGAAATTTGAATTTCAAAATATAAATTTAACGTATTCATAGCATATTACTTTTTCATATGAAGTTTATATATATATATATATATATATATATATATATATATATATAATTTTTGGAGGAATCTATATATATATATATATATATATATTAGCTTACATAAAATTCTAGTTCATCTATCGCTAGGGTTGAAGAAATTTAGTAAATAGAAACATCAACAATAAATCAGTGTATACTTTTGAACCTTTTTATAATAAAAACTTAATCAGATTTGAAAATTTTCTTTAAAGACACAATTAAATGTATACTTCTGCTAATCGTCATTAAGTGCTCCCTGTTGGTGTCAATTTTTACTGTAAACTTTTATCCCTTATTTTGATAATACAGTTGAGAACACAACATAGAGTTGATCATGGCTGAATAGCTCTTTCCAAAATAATCGATCACCCTCCGCGCCATATTTAACGGCACTCTTAAGTTCAAATTCCAGAGCCTTCTGCTCCGTTTTAGAATTCACATCAGTAAAATTGGAGAAATCATACAGTGGTGCAAATAAATTAGTGTTGTACCAACCGTTGACTGTTGCGTTAATAGTATTACAATTTATAATTATTGTGCAGCAATGCAGACCTTGTGAATAAAGTTTAGTTTCGAATTAAATCGTCGTTCAATTCACATTTTATCATCATGACAAAGATGGTCGAAGCTTCTTATGAAAAAACCAAGTGAAGCAGAATCTAGAAAACGGCCCAAAAAGCGCGTTGAATGGGAGTATACTGTGATCAAGAAAATATCAAAACTAGGCACTTTTTTCTCATGTAACACATAGAAATCACAATTGTCACCATTGACTTCACTTACTTCAAGTTCAAATTATGGTGCAAAGAACTTTGAGTCCACAAAGCTCTGAAAACACACTCGAAGAGATAGACTCAATTATAACACTCGATGACATAGCATTGTGGTACATAAATGATAAATTTTGTAAATTAGTGGCTTACAACGCCGTTCAACAAAACAATTACTCTAAATTTAAAAAATCTGAAAGATAATATGTCTAAAAAATACTTTACAATAATCAGGTGTTTTATATTGAGTTAGTGAATAGAGAACGCATCAAACGAAATTGGTTGGTTTATTCAAAATCAATCGGCGGAGCATTTTATGCGTTGTGCAAACTTTATAGAGGAACCACGTTCCTAACAGCTAATGGATTTGATGATTGAAAAAGAAATCACATAATAAACGACCATGATAACAACTCTAAATAGAGAAAGTCCATTTTAAAATTTATTAGCAGAAATCGAGTTTCACAAAGATTGGATTTTAAGATAACAGAGCAGTACGAGAAAGAATCATTGTATTTGCGAAATGATCTTTTAAGTGTAGTTGAAATGATAAAGTTTTTAGTTTTTTGTAAACGGTCAATTAGTGGCTATAACGAAATATTATGTTCTATCAAAAATGGGAACTTTCTTGGTTGTGTAGAACATATAACAAAACGTGGAAAAAAAGGAAAAAGTGTTCCCTCATACTTATCAGGTCAATGAATTTATTATATAGTTAGCGGACCAAGCTACAGTTGAAAGTGTCTAAGAGACTGTAATTGGCAAGAATTATTCCATAATTGTGTACTCAACGCCAGACGTATTGCACACAGACCATCTAACTTATGTGCTATCTACGGCTACGGGAACTCCTGTTCAACAATTTTGGAGGTTTATTTTTAACTGTGGTCATAAAGATGAAGAGATGGGGAATGTTGTAATGTCGATCGTAGATTTTCTATATATTGATCTAAATAACTGTAGAAAACAGAGCTACAATAATGTCAAACTTGTCTAAGTGGTATAGGTTAGAATAAAAAGCAAATCCTCTGGCTACACGTATCTCTTGTACTATTGCCACTCTCGATAACTAGTTGGCTCTGCAGCTAAGGGGACCAGCAAGTACTCTGTAGAATTCTATAACTTTTTTAATTCTTGAATCAAAAGGTGGAATATCTTGCAGACTCACTTTCAGGACTCCCTTATCTCTAAAAACTTTGTAGGCAAACAAACGGGGTGCTCGTACTAATGCCAATCAAGCATTATACAAATCGTACCAAGAGGTCCTTGATGCTCTGACACACATTAACCATGATAGTGATCGTACGAAGGATGCACAGTATGAAATAAATCTGATATTGAAATGAAATTAATGGCATGTTTCTGGATCAAAGTTTCGGAAAGTCAAAGGCTTCAAGGAAAAAGTACAGGCACAACAAAGGTCATTACTCTACACAGTATTTTTGAAGCTTTTATAAAAAGATGAGTTTTTCAAGGCTAAAAAACAAAGTAAAATTGTTGTGCGAAACAAACATCTACAAAATAGACATCACAAAAAAGAGGAAACAAAAAGCTCTTTTTGGTGAAAATAAAGATGCAAAATTATGAATTTTTGAACAGAAGTCCTTCGTGATAGAAACATATTATGGTGCAACTGATTTGCTTAAGCAACTTGGTAAGGAATAGAACAATCTGTACAGAAATACATAAAGATTTCGAATTCGCATTGTAAATAATTCAAATGACGGAGTATAGCAGAAGGTAAATCAGCTGAAAGCTATTCTTCTGATTTAAATTAAACAGTTCACACAAAATGTGTGCATTTAGCAGCATTTTTAAGAATTAAACTATTATCAAAGAAGATAAGATTACTAAACCAAAAACGCAACTAGAACCACAAGGACTCCTACTATTGTTGAAGTCATGGGACATAAAATCCACTTTTCTAAAAAAAAATTTTGAAAGAGCGGAACCTCTTTGAGATCAATGTTAAAACAAGAAAAAATAATGGACCTTACATTTTTATTTATTGACAGTAAGTTTCTACAGTCTTTCTCTTGGTGACATAGTCCAAAAGTTCGCAAATTCTAAAAACCAGAAAAAGAAATATTTTTAAATAAAAGTTTTTAGATGGAATTGACATTTGTTTTTATTTTGCTTCAGTGATGCGTGACTTTATGCAAATATTGTATTGAAGTGTAAAAATGTAACAAAAGTTGAAAATCAAATAAATATTTTGTCTAAACTATCAACTTCTTTTTTATAACGTCCCAAAAGTGCAAAAGTTTAAGGGAAGACGGCTAGAAAATTGTCAGCTTATGGTACGAAAAACCTTAATTGGGCCCTGACTATCATAGAGAATTTGAAAAGCAAATCCATTGTCCGATACCTAGCAATGTTGTGAACAACTTGTTCTTGTCTGAATGTCTGCATTTATACGTGGTGCGCTGCGCTTTCAAAAACTCAAAATTCTAAATAATGTTAACAACATAGTGGTCATTGGTACTTGACATATATCGACATCCTTAAGTAGTGCAACAGAAGTAAATAAAGAGTGATCAAAAAAAATGTTTTAATATATGCAAGCTCAAACTATAACTTTGACCCTGGGTTTATCCAACAAAACAAAGCGCGCTTTATAAAATTCATGATTATTTAATATAATCTTCCTATTTGGATGGAAATTTATAAGATAATTAAACGATTCAAAAAAAAAATATGTGTGAAGAACCAAACACTTCAATGTGCCATCGTTCAAAGCAACTAGATAAGTGATTTTGACAATAGTTTTTCCGTGACACGCTTACAGATACCAATTAACTCAATAATTAAAGCCTTTGGACCTTTTAGAGTGTGGCGAATTCCGTTAATTGTGTGCCGGAAAAAATGATAATTTTTTAAGCAGCCATCCAAATTAACTATATTTACAGCGTATGGCCTTCGTATCAATGAACTATTATCGTCAATAACGAGTTTATGTAGTCTAAATAAATAAAATGATATTAATAAATTTTGGTTCTAACACGGCGACGCCACGTCCCATATGAGTCTTAAAAAACGCTTTGCTGGGCTTATAGTATACATCCACAAACAGAAACACATATAAAACAACATTCTAAAAGGTGGCCCAAATTTAAACTTGGAATTAAATTCTCAATAAAAAAACGTTTGGATTGATTTTATGATTGGATTTTTATTGAGTATTAGAGTACACAATCCGTAATTAAATATAGAAGATTATGTTTGCCAAATGGTTACCTTAGTTTCGGCTGCAAATCATGGTTTTTTCACAAAATTTTATCTACAAAGAAGTTGGATTTATCACATTACCTGCTCAAAATCAACTCGAAAGAGTGGCTTGTGTGGAGGCGTATGCTTTCAGGCGACAATTTCATTTGTCTACGAAACCGTGAAGTTTGAAAATATGTCTTATAGTTAAAAACGATTTTTTTTGAGAATTCATGAAGTTCTAAAAACCAGTTAACAAATTGTCAGAGATGTGAATAGAAAGCTCAAATTATACACACGAAGGTGTAGATCTTTAGCTTTTTGAAATGTCCAATTGTTGTGATACCAAGCCAACGTTATCTGACTTGGCGTGACACTCTGACTAACGATGGCGATATTCTCACAGGAACCGATACTCCATTAGCGATTCAATTTCATCAAACTTTGTAATCAATCTTCGAACAGTTGATTCACTTGGTTGCACTATTTCGACCAAAAATTCCACAGCATTTTCACCGAATTTGCCATGCCTTTTATCAATAATTACTTTCTGTTCTTTTATATGACGTTCCATATTTATTAATCGAAAAAATCGTAGATTACATCTGTCGTGGTATCAGAGTTACCGACCGCAAAACAAAAAAGGCGTAAAGATTAATTCCTACCTTTATTGATACATATTGAAAATGTCGATTTTTGGATGTAAACAGCTCCGATGTTCAATCATAAAATACATGTTTTATTTTAGAACATGTCTGCGTTAACAGATTTATCTTGATAAAAAACTTATCAATTAAAAATCTATCCTATATAATGTTTACAACAGCACAGTTTAACTTAACGCTAAATAAAAGAAGAAAGGGGAAAAGAAGAAAGAATAATCTTACAATAGAAAGTGTGTGTAGTGTTCTATGTGGTTGGAGCGGGGCCACGAAAGAATGGCTGATATAAAAGGTTAATAAAGGATAAGCAGATAAAACAACATGTTAAGTTCTATCAAGACAAACCTAGTAAATATGTAAGTTTTGGAAAACAAGCTTTTCTACTTCGAGCATATGATCCGACTGAATAAATATAATCTAAAAATACCAAGATCGCTTTATGGTGAATAATAAAACAAAAGAGTAAAAGGATATAGATACAAAAAAAATAAATAATAAAATACAGTAGTTAAACAATAAAATATTTTGGAAAGACAGAAAAATATGTAAGCTTAATAATGCTAGAAACATTTAGATATATACGATTTCAGTACTAACACGAAAATACTATAACGGTACTGAACAAAAAAGATACAGAAAATACAATAAATAGCAGTATAGTAAACAAGAATAACTAAAGAGCAGATAGAAGATAAAAATAATTGTATTTGTAAGTAGAATAATGATTAGTTCGAAAGCAAGTAACTAACACTGAAGTATGTTAAGTACTACAGAAAAGTGATAAATAAGTAGAAACTAAAACAGCAGTATCCTGTTTCAAGAAAACATGATGACAAAAAAAGATTATAGAGAATTTTTTACTACAGTCCAAGTTGAAGAGGCTTTTTCCCTACCCATATTTACTACTCCTTAAATTTTATTTGATAAACAGACACTTTCTAATTAAACACGAAAGCGAACAGGCCAACTTAAGTCCCATTAAATCAGGAGTTCCTTAAAATAGTGTCTTAAGTACGATTTTGCGTTAGTTATCGCAATTCAAAATTCACTTAAAAAAATTATAGGTCAACCTTGATGAGCTCTGAAATTTATTTAAGAAGAGTTAACTTCAACAATACAATGATTCCAAACATCTTGATATATAGACTACTAACCAACGTAGAGAAATATATAAAAATGGTTAAGCACAAACAACTTGATTTAAATATATTGAAACATCTGTCAAAAACTATTCTTAATGAGTAAGGTATTATTTTATGAAATCCCTCTAGAATCAATTTGGACTTGAACAGACCACCAGTAATTCTGCAGAGGTTCCAACAGAAAGTGCAGCATGCTAAAGTATTCCTCAAGCATTTGCTAAGAAAATCAATCCAATATTAAATTTATTGAGTACTGGTACATGCCGATCTATTGATCAATCACAAGAAGGAGAAACCTAAATAAACTGGGATCTCTTAGGTTCCGAGATGTAGAAATAAAGTTAACAGGTGGGGTACAGTAGATTGAAGTTATTTTAAACTAAAAACTTGTCTGGACTCAACACATTCAAAAAATCAAAAATAAGACGGAGGCCACACTACGAGCTTATGGAAAAACCTGTAGTCTAAAACCAAAAGTGATGTATTGAATATACACGATGGCCAAACCCATGATAACATATGCAGCTTTAGTATGGTCGACAAAGATGACGCAAACAACCGCTATAACCATACTAAGTGAAATATAAAAACTTGCTTGTCGGAGAATAACGGGCGCCATAAAAACAACACCATCAGCGACAATGGAGACATTGCTAAACCTTCTTCCTCTTCATTTTGAAATCATGGAAGAGATAGGAGCCCCTCTTTATAAACTGAGTAACGCGCCAATTCGCAGAGATAATTTGGAAGTGGGATATTTGAAAATTGGACATATAGATGATGGCATATTAAATATGGAAGAGGTCATATAACGCCAAAATCTACATTCAACATGAATTTTGAAATTAATATTATGGATTAAAATTAATGAATAAACGAAATAAGGAACAGACTCGGGTCAAAGAGAAAGTCTGAAACGGAAACCGGCATCTACTATGAAATGGAAAACTTGCAGTTAAACAACCTTTTTAAAACAAAAATAAATTGAGGGCTCATCAAAATAGTCCAATCAATATATTCACAAATAGTTAGACATTCCTGAAGGCATTAAAGAATCCGAAAATAATATCCAGGTTAGTACGGGAATGTCGCAAAGAACTCAGTACTTTGGCAGATCACAACACATTAACTCTATCGTATTAGTGCACTGTGGAATTGCAAGCAACGAAAACACTGATGGGTTAACACAAAAAGGATCATTAACTCGATATATAGACCCCGATCCGGCATTGGGAGAAATTTGTCAAAAAATAACATAAAAATACTTGAAAAATGTACAGGGGCAAAGACATGGAAAACCCTTCATAAAAGGATCATCTCGTAACCCAACTAAAGAACTGTCGGTACAAAGCAGGAAAAAGCTACAAACTATTATAGGTCTCCTTCCAGAACATGGTTTTCTTAGAGAACACCTCAACAAAATAGGGCTGCCCAATGGAGATCTGAGTTGCAAACAATGTAGCAGGGACACAGAGACAGCCATCTACAAGAGGCAAGCCATTTACAATATGTAAGATTGTTCTTTGTACATCTGGGGTAAATTTTGATGTCGCATATGATATGAACTCACCATCCTCAAACTCCTTTTTAAATAAAATGTTATGATGGAACCTAAAACTGGCTTTCCTATTTTATTTTTGTGCTAATCTCGAAAACTCGTTTGATATCTTACTTATGAAAGTAGACATACATAACTCTTATGTTCTTCAGACTTTTTGATAAGCATCCAGTGGCGTAGTAAATTATTAAAATCAAGGACATAATTGGCTGTAACATTACAGGAAAGTGTAATTATTGGTAATCTAATAATATTAAAACTAAAGATGTTCAAAGTCAGGGACGCTTTGAATTTAGTGTTTAATGTATCTTATTTGACAATGACATTTTAGCTTATCAAATATTTAAGAACACCGAATGGTTAACACCACTAAAAAGTTGTAAACCAACAAATAATCAACTAACTTTCAAAACTATCGCTGGATAAAAGATAAAATATAGTTTTTAAGCAAGATGGCGCACCACTTCATATAATACTAGAATCGCCTAGAGAACAACTGAGCACAACTACCGAATATGGTTCCATTAGACACCTTTTTTGGAAATACACGAGAAACAATTTATATGAAAGTACTAGTAGCAACATAAACAAAACAGGGTAAAATCATATATAATATGTTAATTCCGCTAATTATATTATTATTAAATAATTAGGGTTGGTATGTAATAAATATCACAAAATAAATTTTAGCCTTTTTACACCTTTTTGGTGCTACACATTTTACAACATTTTGATAGACGATCTGGCAACGTGACTGGGGAGCGAACTTTTTTATGGAGTAAAAGGGTTTCAATCGAGATACTGAAAGGACGTGCTGCTTAAGTGAATAAACATTTTTGAATTTGGTACTACAATTTCTATAAAATAACTTCATTACATGCGTTAAGGCACCGAACGATTACCAAAAATTCTCTTTCTCATAATTCCTAGACTAAGCATAACTTCCATGGAAAACAGAATTGTCATGGCATGAATTTCAAAAGAATTAGAGAAAACGGACTAAGGTACTGCAATTTTATCAGAAAAATTCTTGAAGAACATCGAAGTTCGGTCTCTATTAAACGAAAAGGTAAAAATCAAACTTTCGCGAAAAACAAAAGATGATAACCAATTTTGAGTTTTACCACTGCCATTTTCTCAAAAGGGGATTGAAGATTTGCCCAACCTGTACAATTATACGCCATTTTTTTTAAATATATTTTTTAATGGAAATGCCTTTGGCACATATTTAATGGTCAATTTTAAAATTTAAGATTGATATTCAAGTATACATAAAATGGTCTATGTTTTATGACTTTAGACTATCGTACACTACACTAAAGAGTTTCTGAAAGATATTTTTATTTCACTCAAACACATAGATTAATGAGAGCAGGATACCCACAAGGTAAAGGCCTTGATCTATCACATTGGCGCGCAGTGGTTCTAAGTTACACTCCCGGATCAAAAGCAATAACAAACACCAAATATTCTATGGCCGTCATCCAAACAAATTTTGTCAGTCGTACATTCTCCTTTTTATGCATTAACGAGTTAGGCTAGCCACCTACCCCGGATACAATTAACATGGTTCATAGCACGGCTGTGTGGTTAGAAACATACTAGTAGCCTATAAATAGTAGGAGAAGAAGAAAACATACAGCGATGATGCCCTTGGATTTTATTGGGATTACAGAACTATATTCTCTTCAGTTCAGATCACTGGACCATTGTTTATTTAGCTCTTGTGTTGACGATAGATCGAAGAGTTGTTGAACAAGATTTTTTTCGTGACTTAGTAATTTTGCAAAATGGGATATCGTTAACTTCCCTATTGCATCCATTACAAATGAAATTACAGAATTGGATTACTAATAAACCAAGATGCCTTTACGAGAGCTTGAAAAGTTTTGCGTTGCGGTTTTTGTATAATATTTACCCTACTTTTCTTGGTACACCCCAAAATTGGATTCCGTACGCCTAGACTTTAGCATTGCATAAAAGTAATGAAGTGTTCTTAAATATTATCAAGGAATATGCGTTTTTTTTGTAATAAATGTGATTTGTGACGATGGTATTTCATTTATCTTGATTTGCCATCTATTTATTTAGACTGTTTAAGTGTACCTGTAGGAGTTGTGAAGCTTTAGTTGTGTCATTGTGTATAAAGGGCATCAGTGAAAGTAGCGGGGGTATCGGAGGTTTTAAAAAATACAGGAAACACCTGCTTTTATTTGATGATATACAGAGAGTTGATTATTGTATTTTACTTCGAAATACTTGGTAGAAATTTACATGATAAGCCAATGTGTCACACTTTATCAAAAGCGTGTATTACGCCAGAAAAAGCTACAATACAAAACTTCTGCTTAAGGTTCATATCTATCTAGTTAATGAGTTGGTAGGGTTATTGCACTCTGAAATGGTGCTCTTTAAACTCGATTTGGTGATCTAGTATTAGAGTAGTCATGCCTATATCTTCTCTAAATTTTTTTAATAGCGACAGTAGGTTAGATAAGTGCGATCATAGTGACCTAGACATATTTCCATTGTATAGGGAAGTATGACAAGCTGAGGATCCAATTAATAAAATTGTAGCCTTTCTCTGAAGATTTTTCGAATGTATTTGTATGGAAAAATTTTCCAATCATCAAACCGCTAATAATCCTTCAAAAACCTTTATCAATTTTTTGTAGAATCAGGATCTCAAAAAAATTAAGTTGTAGCACCAATAACAAGATCTTTTAAATTATTTTGAAAAAACTTCTACAATTTGAAAAGATCTACACACAGCAAGAAGAAATATTTGGATTATTTTTAAAGATCAATGGTTGGAATCATACCATATACGTTTGTATTTTCAGTACAGTTTTAGTTTTCACAACAATGAAGATCTTGAAGGCAATTACTAGGATTTCTTAAAAAGGCCACACTCTTTTTTGAGATTTTCACTGGTGTTGAATATCGAAATTTTCCGGAAAATGATTTATAAGCTGCTGCTTGCACTGAGAGGACGAACATTTTTGTATGATGATTTTTGTACGATGCGGTCTAGCGAATTTTAGTTAAACTGTCTGAGAACCCCTTAATATTTGGCTTAACAACTGATAGTCAAGAAACTAACATTTTAATCCTTTGGATTTTTTTTTGTACATAACACTTAAAATAACAATCCAAAACGAAGACCGCATCGTAGTTAGATGCCAAGCCGAAACAAAATATTTAGGAAGACACGTGGATAGTTGACTTAAGTGAAAAACATGCATTGGCAAGAAAAGAGGAATTCTATCTGTAAGTCAAAAAATTATGCTTTAAGTTTTTCACTGGAAAATCAGGTCTTGATATATAAGATTATTATAGGTATTATTATATATGGTAGATAGTATTTCCCTATTTCAATAGCCTCACGAACAATTCTACTGATGGGATGGGAAATAGAAATGAATGTTTTTGAATTGGAAAAATTAATTTCACATCCATTTCCTTGTGTCCTTTGAGAAGTGCCTAAGAGTTATCGCCATTCCGTATAGCTAAGGAATGTTTGTATCTGTGGCTCGATATTTGCCTATTTGTTTGGCATATGTGTGCAGGTTATGTTGCAGTGGTCATATGGTATTTCCTAAACTCCCTGGAATTCTTGGGAGTATTTTATTGCTGTTTTCTTGTTAGTCGTGATAACCGTTTGCTTAGTATGCGACCTATTCTGTCTGTAATGCCTCTAATGTAAGGCAAGAACATTTTTACTTAGTCGGAAAGGTTGTGAGTTTTAAAATTTGTGTCTTTCTTAATGTTTTTGATGATATGGATTAAGGATTTTTGGTAATATCAGTTTTGTATTAGGATTTTGGTGATGGTATCAATTTGTCGGTTCTCAACGTCGGAAAGTTTGCGGAGTCTGGTAATAAAGAATTTTGGAAGTGAGTGAATGTGAGCAGGATGATAATGGAATTTAGCGTTTAAATAACGGTTAGTGTAAGTAGAAAGACGTTGAATGAATGTTTTGTTATGAGAGTGTCCAAAAAAAGGGAGGGGGATTAGTTTGTTAGACTTTCTTTGTGAACTTGTTGTTAATCTGAAGTTTATTTAGATGGAAACGGAATTTGGAAATCGTGTCTTGTCTATGAGGCTAATCAACAAAAGTATCGTCAATGTACAGGCAGGTTTCAAGAAAAATAAATCGAGGGCTTTTATTTTAAAATTTGCCATAAACAGATTTGCTATGGCAGGTAAAATAAGAAACCCATAGGTGCAGAATTGATTTGACGGTAAAATTTGTTTTGGAAGGTGAAATCGGTATTGGATAAGCAATAATTTGAGGGTGTTGTCTTCTACATTGTGATTAGTTTTATGAGTTGTAATCTTAAGAGATAGAGACAACTTCAAAGCTAACCATGATAGAATCTTTATGTATGGGAAAGAATATGAGGATTTCTAAGAAATAGTAGGAATTGAGAACGTATGAGGCTTGTTCTATAAGAAGTTGAATTATTACAGTCAATTATATGGTTAAATTTTGTATTGGAGAACTAAAGGTCGTAAGAAAGTATTTTCTTTGATCTTGGTTTTCTTTTTAAGGTAAGTGCTTGGATACTTGAAGATAAATCAATGATCTTAGTAAATCGTCCTTTTTAGCGATATAGCTTGAGTTGCTAAGAATAACTGTACAGTTACTCTTATCTGTCGTTGAGATTATATAGTTTTTGACTAGTCTTAGAGATTTTATGGCTTGTAATTAGAAAGGTTTAACATTGGGTTAAGGTAACACGTCAATTCATGTTTTTGGGGAAATTGGCAATATGAGATTCTATATGGGATATGATATGTTTAATGAAGACACGATTTGGAGTGACAGCAAAGTTAAAACATTTTTCAAGAACTTGAATAACTTATTTGCTTAAGGGGTAGTCTGAAAGATTAAGGACAGTAACATTGAGTAGTTGATTGGTTCTGGCATAGTTTCGAAAACTTGTTTCCTGTTTTGTTATTGGTCGTGCAGGTCATAAGAACGTTTGGCCTCATTAACATGCCGCTTATTTTATCGGCGATTTTTTTTTATTGGGACAAATCTTGCAGCCTTAAGAGTTTATTGTACCTACTAATATGCATTTTAAACACTAGTAAGTCACATACATTTAACAGTTTCCAGCTCTTGACCACTCTACTACAGCAGCGTCCCTAGATAGGGACTTGAGAATAGGAGTTGATATTTTTATTAATATTTTTAAATATATAAGATAAAGATTTATTGGACTACTCATTACGAAATAGGGTGGTGGTGATAGTTTTGATTTCTATTTGCCGGTTTTTCTACATACAGTGTAATGAAATCTGTTGTTTAAAGAATTTTTTGTTACAAGAGTATCTAGAAAAGGGAAGGAACTGTTTTGTTTGATTCCCATAATGCAGATCTGATTTAGATGGTAGAAACATATCTTATCCATAAGATCAAATAATAAAAATATCATCGGCATATCGTATCTAATATAAAGGTTTAAAGTGAAAGAAGGTGAAGAAAATCGGTTATGAAAAAGTTTGTTATGATAGTTGAAGTTCTGGAAAATTTATTTTGAAAAGTAAAGTGGGTATTGGATAGGCAATAGTTAAATCAGGAGAGGATATTGTTTTTTATATTACACGTTGACTTTAATAACTTTAGGATATTGGGAATTGGGGTGTTATTAAACAAGGAGACGACATCAAAGTTGATCATATCACCTTTGCATATAGATAAATTTTGAGTATTTCTAGGAAATGGTAGTAGTTTCTGACGTAAGATGACGCCTGCACCGTAAGAGTACACTGTACATAGCTAGACTAAGAAAGTTTTAGCCTAGACCGCTAGGATTTGGAGGACGCAAAATTTTAAGTTGCGTAAACGAAAAGCCACAATCAGAGAAACTTTGA
Organism: Sinelater perroti; assembly: GCA_036346155.1. Lineage (NCBI taxonomy): Eukaryota > Metazoa > Arthropoda > Insecta > Coleoptera > Elateridae > Sinelater > Sinelater perroti. Next base: position 10,857,365 of record JARFIY010000013.1, on the reverse strand, counting down.
GCAGATCATAACTATAAAAACTTTGAAATCTTACATTTATCGTTCATAGACGTAAAATAAATTTTTAATAACATATATATTATAACAGAAATAAAAAATGATCAATTAACGCCCGCGCCATTTCTATCAATGCCCTTGAGTTCAAATTCCAGAACCTTCTGCTTCGTTCTAGAACCGCGCGTTTAAATAAAGTCATTCAGCTATCAATAGTGGTGCAAATAAATTTGTGTTGATTTAGAAAGCGTTCCAAAGAACATCTTAAACGATAGGATACTGTAATCAAGAAAATATAAAAACTAGACACTTTTCTCTCGCGTAGCGTACAGCAATCACAATCGTCGCCGTTGACTTTCGTGATTTCAACCCCAAATCGTAGTGCATCAAATATATAGCTGCAAGAGGCCCGGAGCTCTGAAAAAATACTCCCAAAGAGATAGACCCAATTATATCACTCGATGACCCTGCATTGTGATGTGTAAACGATAAACTTCATGAATTGGTGGCCTATAATGACATTTAATAAAACGATAAATCTAACTTTAAAAATCTGAAAGATCAGTTGTTTTATAAAAAGTTAATGATTGGATAACGCATTAACTGAAATTGGTTGGTTTATTCAAATTGAAACAAAAATTTTATGCGCCACAATACAAAGACTATGACGGAATGACGTTCTTCTCAATTAAGAGTTGTAATGATTGAAAAAATTACCATATAATAAACGATCATGGTAATTTATTAATGAAAGTCGTATTTAACAAAGAGTAGATTGTAAAATAGCAGAACAGTACAAGGAAGAAACTTTGTATTGGAAAATTTTTCTCAAAAAAGATGTTGAAGTGTGAAGTCTTTAGTTTCCCGTATCCCGTATACTGCCAATTCATGGCGATATTAAAATAATAGGCTCTGTAAGAAATTGTAACTTTCTTGGCTGTGTAGAACTGATTTCAAAATTCGATCCTTATATGGCCTAACATGTAGCAAAACTTGGAAATAAAAGAAGAGATGTTTCCTCATTTATTTTACAGTTAGCGGACCAAGTTAAGTCTGAAAGTGTCCAAGAGATTGTGAGATGTGCCACGCACATGCCATCTAGCTTATGATACCTACTGCCACGGTAACTCCCGTTGAATGATTTTAAAAAAGATCTTCAGGTAAAATAAAAAAATAAATTCTCTGGTCGCATACGGGTGCGTTGAAATTCTAAGGCTTCTAAATTTTTGTCACAAAAGTACTTATCCAAGAAAGTTAAAACTTCTCTTATTTTTCAACGTAATCTCCGTCTATTAGTACACATTTTTCACAACGTTGTTGCCATGATTCCACTGAAAAATCGCTAATGCAACAGCGACTCACTTGAAAAATGAACGGCCACGGGGAGTGTCCTTCATGGTCGGAAATCCATGGCGGCATTATGTGTCAGGATGTCCTGAGACATTACCACTCGCGCAGCTGTATGTTCGTCGGTCAGTATTCGTGGGACCCCCTCTTGAAGAAACTTTTTGCATTTTCATACAAAATGGACTCCGCACATTTTACGGAAATGCCAAGTTTAGAAACAATATCACGCACACTTAACCGACGGCCTTCCACTCGCGTAAACATGATTTCGGTCCGGCTGGTTTGTGGCCGACGCTGCTTCGATTCATTGTCGAACAACTTTTGGCCTTTAAACTTTCGCACCAACGAACGCACATTTTTAACTTCCATAACGCCTTCACCGCATGTTTCACTCATTTGGTGATGAATTTCGATGGGCGTTTCACTACGCAAGAGAAGAAAACCAACGATTCTGGAACACTAAACATCGCTATTTGAAGTATACAAAACAACACTCACTGCAATGGCGGTAATTCGACCTGTATAAGTTGTATGGTACTGCCATCTATATTAGAAATTAATCGCATCTTTCTACTTACTCCCACTGTCGAGAAAAAAAATTGGAGACCTTAGAACTTGAACGCACCTCGTACATTTCTTGCGCAGATTACTTTTTACAACTAATTGGCTAATTGGCAACAGCTGCGGGGAGCAGTAAATACACTGCTGTATTTTTTCTCTAGAACAACAAATTTAAAACTTTTTTAGTCATTTAACCAAAAGATGGAATATCTTATAGTCTTACCTTAAAAGATAAGGAATTCTTTATCTTTAAAAATTCTGTTGACAACTCCATAAAGTGCCCGTGCTGATGCCAGTCAAGTGTTATAAAAATTGTACCAGGAAGATTTTTATATTCTATTACTAATAATATAGGTACAGCATAAAAAAATTTAAGATTCTTAAAATGTTATGGTATGTTTCTGAAACAATATTCTTCTGAAATCTGGAGAAAAAAGTGAAAGGCTTTGTGGAGAAAGTACAGATCATTACTCTTTAGAGTAAGGAATCTTCAAAAAAGATGATACTGATGTCTAAAAATAGACATTCAAAAAAGAGGAAACCAAAAGTTTCTTCAGGTGAAAGCAAATATGGAAATTATAGTTTTCTGGATGATAGTCTTTGATGATAGAAACATTTTATGCTGCAACTGATTCTCTTAGTATGAAAAAGAACAGTTGATACACAAATACATAAGGATATTAGCTTTTTATGGGAAATCACTCAAACGGAAAATGACAATAAGATAGAGGGCAAATCAGCTATGGAAAATTGTGCTTCAAATTTACATAAAAAGATAAGCGTGTCAAACCAAAAACACAAAGAGTCTACTGTCACCGTTCTAAGAATGTTTCTTTAAGTATGCCAGTTGCTAACTACACCAATTTGTAATGTTGTTAAAAGCTTTATTTTTAAATGAACCGAGGGTCGCCAATGGTTTTTTGCACCCACTTATGGTGTTTTTAAATTCGTCGTCCGGATTCGAAGCGCTCCGCCAAATATTTCTTTATAAGGAAACCGCCTTTTAGCACCCATCCGATAATTTAACTATAATGCGGCGCATTATTGGTGCAGCGGTAAATTAGCGCGGCCCCGTATCTTAAGAGCGGCCCTCGTATGGTGCCGCGTCCCAAATCGAGAAAAAATAAACAGAGGTATTTTTTCAGATGTTGGTTTGGTGCGTTCTTTTGTTGATCCTTCTTAGCAGGGCCGAGCCGAGGAGGAGCGTGCCGAGCGGGCCGAGATTTTGGAAAGTGAAAAAGCGGCTCGAGGTGGCCGAATGGGGTGCACTCATGTCGGCGACTATTGATTTCAGGCGATACGCGGCGGTCCACCGGGATTACGCAAGAACCTGCTCTTGTCGTACCGCATGAATGCGTTCATCAGCTTTGGACTTGGTTTGTCAACTTTTGATTTACACCTTTTCAATTCCGATTTCGTATTCCGGCCGCGCTCTGATTTTGTCAATAAAACCTATCGTTGCATGGCACTCCGGCGAGATGCAAAAATCGCCGAGAACCTAATTTGTGCCACCTACTTACACGAATGTGACTTGAAATAAGAAATAATATCTCGTCGGGCGGCCGAAAAGGAGAGGCAGCGCGGGGCCGCGGCTGTGCAAACGAGACGGACGCGTACAGGGGGAATACTAAAATACGCTAGGGTTGGCACTTCTTTTGATTCCCCACACCATTTTAACTTGACTACTTTATATACTACCTTTTCCGCGGTGGGTGTCTTTTTCTGCCCCAGTTATTAGAGCCTCTCTGTTTCTTATCGATGCGCGATCGTCGTTCCGTCGAGTCCAGAAAACCGCCCGGCAAGGGTCGCGCCGGGCGCAGGCCCGCGGTTTTTCCGCGCGGGTTTAATTTATTTACAACAATGTTGCGCGATGATCGAATTATCTATTACGAACCGGGAATGATCGAGAGGTACGGGCCGACTCGCCTTTTCTTTCGTTCCTCCTTTTTCCACCCCCATTCTATTCGCACGGAAAATCCGCGTCTCCTCCTTGTCAGCGTCGAATGGCGAATGTCGACCCGTTATATTCGGAGGTGTCTCTTTTTATTGGAAAGCTTTCGCAGACTGTTATACAGTCGACTGCACTCGCATCGGTATCAAGGGCCTCGTAATGCAGGCTTTTCACAGATACACCCTTATAATAAGTTTGCACCTTTGTGGTGCGAGGGGCGCTGAAATCGCGAGCAGTTAATATGAATACTGATTTCTTCCTCCCCCAGGATCGACTTATCGATAAGTTCGGATGCGGGCTTGACAGGACAATTCGGGCTAATTTTAAAATTGAATTTGTTATCGCGCCGCTGCCGATTAGCCTCCGATTGCCTAATATCCGCTCAGTCCGTCCCTGTGGGATCTCCATTCGAGGCAGGTGTAGTTGGTTTACTTTTGCATTTCTCTAAACTCTAAATATAACTGAGTAAACAACATCTCTCATACTGGCGAGGCGGGTAGACATGTAAACAGTAAACAACATTATGTGCCTCACGAACGAGTGCTTACTATACTCAGTGTGTTAGCGTTCTTGTTCGCTTGAGTTTCGCATCGACGCGCCGTTTACTAATTTTACACGTAATTATTTATTAGTCCGCGACGGCTCGGTTCGCTATCCGTTTGCCCGTTGTGAGGAATTCCACTAGACGTGGCCGCCGCCGCGCCGCCGCCGCACCGCCGCAGCCGCCGTGTCGTCGTCATCGCCGCTGCCGCTTTGCCGAAACAATGGAACCAGGTAAAACATTCATGGCATAGTCTAACGAACGACGTTGAACTGGCGGTCGCGTGTGACGCGACTTTTAGGCCTAGCACCGACCAGGGCCGATGGATGGTAACGGAAATTCGCAGTTCCGGGACGCGTCGTCTAGAACTGTCATCTTCTATTTATTTGAAACGAATTATAGCAACCGGCGACTCGAGATCTCTTCATAGCTCAGCTTTACGCTGGCCAGGCCGCTTTAAGTAAATAAACTTGCATCTGGCGTAACCGAGCATAAGCCACGCTCTCTAGACCAGAGGCACAGTTTACTCGGAATTATTATGGACGGATTTTCTGCGCCAACTCCATTTTTCGTGAAACCGAACCGTTGCATCTTTATCTATTAATAAACACAATTTGTTGTTACGTAATGCACGCGTCCAGTCCTAGAATGCGTATTTTTTTGAAACTTCACGCTGGACGGTGCGCAGGTAATTCTTATTTTGAGCCCGAGGTCCTCTTCTTGCCAGCTGGGAAATTCTAGATGTTCATGTTTGGTTGCGCTACGTTAAAATGTTGCAATATTTATTAACTTCGATTGATAAATCTTTAAATGCACGATGTACGAGGATGGATCAAATATAATCGAAACTGAGTACTTTTAAACTCCTCGTCCTTATACACTACCGCTCATGGAAGTATGGACACCAAATGAAAAATAAATTTATACACTTTAATGTAACAAACAAAAATCACCATGAATATTAAACATTTGTTTCACCAAAAACCCATTTCATACTGCTTTTAGGATTCTGGACGTTCTTTCTATTGGTTTTTTTAATTCCTCGAAAAAGAGTCCAAAGATGATTTTTGGACGTGGGACGTTCCTTTCTTACTCTAACTCTATGGGGTTGAGGCCTGGACTCTGTAATGGTCATGCTATCATTTTGAGCATGTTTTGTTCTTCTTGATTTGCTAGATAGTCCTTACAAAGCTTTGAAGTATGTTTAGGATCGTTATTTTGCATAATCACGAATCCCTTCCCGATTAATCGCAACCCAGATGGTATGGGTCTTACGTAAAAAAAAATTATAATGGTCTTTCCTCATAATGACGCTAACTTTAACTAAGTCCCCCACATGGGACTCATGGGTGTATGTGACGTCCTAGTATAAGTGCATGTTAGTAGGCACAATAAGCCCTTAAGGCTGCAGTGCCAGTAGCGCGCTCAAAAAAAGTTCCCCACATTAAACCAAACCCGCGTCCGTGCTTGATAGTCGGAACAATACAGTCCTGCATCATCTTTTTACTCTCAGACCGACGCACGAAGATTTTCTGGGTCTGGCTGGAACTTCAAATTTGTTTTCGTCGTTCGATAATAGGAAAGATGATTTTGCGCCCACTGAAGCCGTTTAGCCTTATTACCATGCCGTAACGACGGTTTTTTGGTTGCAATACGACTATGAAGATTACCCTCCTGACTGATACTGTTTTATCACGCCCTCGGTTAAACTCCGCAGCTGTATACGGGTCAGTTACTCTTCTATTTCGCTTACTCATCAGTCCGCATCGGATGTTACTCGTGATGGTCCAGGACTTCGTGTCTTTCTGTAATATAAGAAGCACACACCCTTGATGTTTTGGCGATGAGAGCCTTTCTCGGTGTAATGTGAGAATGGCTGAACGAGTGTCTATGCGCATTGAATGTAAAAATTCAAAACGAGACCCGATAAAAATCCAAGGTCTGATCATAAACTGGCGAGTTCGAAAATCGGAGCTCCGGGCGGCGCATGTTTTTTTTTAATATAAATAAAATAAACATCTAAAAAAAGGCACAGCAACAGAAAAATTTGAAGTGTTAAGTGACAGTTGAAGGACGTTAAAGCATTATGATCTGTTTATTTTAGTTTTCATCTTAGCAAATGCTCATAAAATCTTTTTCTTGTACTTCATCTTCTTTCTTCTTCACTATACGATTACTCCTGTTCTTCCCCACTATTATAGTGACTCTTTCAACCTTCTTGATGGTCTTTCAGGTGATCGTTTTACTATCGGTGATCTATCTCTGGCTATCCGGACTAATTGATCTTCATTCATTCTTTGGATGTGGTTGTTCCACTCTCTCTTTAGTGTAATCCATTCATTTACTCCCTTCGTGTTTTTTCTACTATCTTTCTTAGAGTATTGATCTCGGCTGTTTCTATCATCATATTATGGTATTTAATACGCCAAATATCTTAGCTGCTTTTACAACTTGTAGCATTACTTACTGTTTGAGACTTCCATAGCTGATTATATTAAGTCCAAGATAATCAAAGAAGGATACTTGTTTTATAATTTCGTTTATAGGCTCTTTGCTTATTATTATACATTTAGTTTTTCTCGCTGATATCTTTATAAAATATCTTTCACATATCTCCGCAGTCTTCATTAGTAATTGTTGGAACTGATTTTCGCTTTCTGCTAGCAGGACAGCATCATTAGCGTAACATGCAATCGTTATGTCTTTGTCCTGTACCTTGTATCCTTCTAATGTTTTCGTCTCTTTCATCACTATCTTAAACAGTAGCGGGCTTAGCGAGTCTGCTTGTTGAATTTCAACTGTAGCTTCTGCAGGTCCCAAAAACTTTCAATTTACTTTAATTGTCACTTTATTGTCGATGTATATGTTTTATACTAATTTTGTAATTTAATTTGCCGCTTGTCTTTGTTTCAATATTTGTAATACGTCTTTTAATAATATTGTGCAGATCTATCATACACATAAACTCTGGTCTATTGTACTTCAATGGTTTTTCTATTAATTGCTCTATTATAAAGACGGCGTCGGTATGGGATCTTCCTGTACTAAAACCTTGTTTTTCGTCTATGAGAGTTATGGTGTTTTCTATTCTTCCTTTTATAATACTTGTTGGCTTAAATGAGGTGTCTATTAGTGTAATTTTACGATAGTTATCTGGTATCTGCCGATCGTCCTTTTTAAATATTGATATAATGATGCTATTTTTCCATATTTTTGGTCTTTTCTGTTCGTGAAATATCTTTTGTAGTTGCAATGATTCATTTTCAAGCTCCTCGGGGCCATATTTTAGAAGATTATTGTATATTTTGTTGTCCTGGAGATTTTCATTTTTTAGTTTTTTCATTTGTAATTTCATTTCTAAGCTTATCTATTGTTCTTCGTTTTGCATCTCTATTTATTTGATGCTTTATATAGTTCCTTGAAGTTCATCCACACGGAACCAATATTATTTATTACTACACATTCGTTTATATCGGCTTTGCTACTTTTTATCACTCTCCATATTTGCTTTTGAGTGTCATAAAAATCACTTTCCAATTTCTTTGAAAATGTTTCCCAACAGTCATTCTTCATTTTTCTGTCAGTGTTGACTATTTCTTACTACCTTATATTTATTGTAGTTTTCTGGCGTTCTCTTAATATTGTAGTCTATGAGTTTTTTCTTTTTTCTTCGCTCAACTTCAAAAAAACCTACAAGTGGCTAATTATTTTCATTCAAAACTATATTGTTTAAGGAGATGGTGAAGGGTTAAACAAAACAAAATTTATTACGAAAAGTATAGTTATTTACTGTATAACTGAATTTTAATAAGATGTACATACTTTCTTGAGCGGTAGTGTAAGCAATGTGTTTTAATTTACGTTTATTGGAGACAAAGAAGGTATTAAAACTTTAAGAGACGACAGGGGAGCGTTATATATATGTCCACCACTAGGTTTTTATAGTGTTACTGATGAGTACCACTTACCATTACGAACAATAGTGTCTATCAAAATGATAAAAATTACTTAATATCGAACAATGCAAAATAATTTTTACAAAAACGTAAATTGTACTCCTTGCAAATGATTTAGTTCTAGGTTGGCACTTCTTTTGATTGGTCTCATTTGGGGACTGCAGAATTTTGAGTTGAATAAACCAAAAAGTAAGCTCAACCAGAGAAACTTTAAAATCGTACATTTTTAAAAATTATTAATTAATAGTTTCTAAACAAATTTAAAATATTTTTCCGCCCATTTGTGAGTTTATAATGGTTCAGATCAGTAGTTTTTACGCTTTCGTAAAACAGCTACATATAGTAAAAGTGCAAGAAAGTGACACTAAAGATTTTTCAAACCCAAAGGCTATAGCCGTCTTCCAAAAAAATCCATTTATAATTAAAACTACACTTTATGTTGATTAAAATTATATAAAATTTTTTGAATGAGCGACCGAAATCTTCAAAATTTGACTTGAAAAAATAATATTCAAAATCACACAAAGATGACTTAAACACCGCTCTTGGTTTTTTTTAACATAAACTGATAAGCTAGAGTCTTCTAACGTCACACCGCATCAACTCGCTTCGGATGAACCAGCTCGACCAAGCACCTTATTATATACTCATGCCCTCTCTTCACGCCTTACAGTTTGGCGAGGAGTTACTTCCAAAAGCAAAGAACTTGGTTTTTGCTGCCTTTTGATAACCAAACTTTATTCCCAAAAGTTGAACAGGCCAACCACTCGACTGCAGTTTCCCGTTCAATAATTTTTATTTCGGAGATTATTTCAGTGATCCATGTTCTTAAACCCGCTCTGCTCTCGTCTGTTCAGCACGCGTAGATATATTTAGGTGTGTGCAAGTAATAAGATATTTCCACAGACTTGTTTTTTTAATCAAATTTGAAGAAGTTTCAGAAACTTTATTAATATGTTCGTTCTATATATTATTTAATATAATATATAGCCTATACCTTCACGACAAATCGTTCGTCTGGAATAGGCAAAAAATGGTGTCTTCCGTAGCTCCAGTTAGATCCTGATGTAATCTATATACTGAATAAAGTGCAGCCTAGGGCGCCAGGATTTGGAGCACAAAATCTTGAGTTGAGTAAACGAAACAATGAGCATAATCAGAGAAACTTTGAATAAGTTATAACTATTAAACTTTGCAATCATACATTCATTGTTCATCAACGTATAATAATAGGAGAATCATGAAACGAACAGTGGTGCAAATAAATTAGTGTTGTTATAGTAGCCGTTGACCGTTGCGTTAATATTGTAGTATTATAATTTATAATTATTTGTTTAATCGCCGTTCAATTTACATTTCATTTATCATAAAAGCTTAACAATGGGTGGCAAATATTGTTAATATTTATTATAAAAACTAAGTGAAACAGACAGGACGCCGTGATCAAGAAAATACCAAAATTAGACACTTTCTTCCCACGTAGTGTACAGCTGTCGCAATTGTCGCTATCGACTTCAATGACTTCAAGCCTAAATTGTAGTGCATCAAATACATAGCTACAAGAGGCTTCAAGTTCACGCAACTCTGGAAATACTTTCAAAGAAGCAAACTCAATTGTATCACTTGATGACTCGGCATTGCGTATGTGCGTAAACGATGAATTTTATGAGTTAGTGGTCTACAATAGTATTCAACAAAACGATGACTATGATTTTAAAAATCTGAAAGATAGTATGCAATTCAAAAAATATTTTATACCAATTAGTTAATGAAGTAAGAAACCATTAAGCCAAATTGGTTAGTTTATTCATAATCAACCAGATAAGTATTTTGTACTCTATACAAACTCGAATATAAGAGAAATTGGTTACTTTCACAACCCCAGTACAGCACCCGCCCGAACCAAAAGCATACTTTACTAGCTTTTGTTGTTTTTGACGTTTATTCCTAACTCTGGCCATACTGGTGAAGTGATAGCGAATGTTGTAATATTGACTGTAGATTTTATAGGTCTTGATCTGAGTAACTGTAGAGGACAGAGCTATGACAGCCTGATGTAGTACCCGTGTTGTTGACAGTCAAGTATTATACAACCAGAAGGTTCTTGATAATCTGACATATACATCACCCATGATAGCGATCAGAGTAGGGGTGCATAGTATAAGGCAAATGTGATATTGGAAAGACTTATAAGCTTTGAAATGACATTAATGGTATGTTTCTGGGACAATGTCCTTGTAAACTGCCACAAACTAAGTGAAAGACTTCAAGGAGGAAGTACAAATACCACAATGATCATTATCATCATATACAATACTTTAGAACATTTTTTAAATATTCTTTGAAGCGAAGATAGAGGTTTAAAACTATAAAAAAAGTAAAATTGATGAGTTAAGCTGACAAAACAGACAACACTATAACAAAAAGGAAACCAATAGTTGCTTTTGATGAAAACAAAGAGTTTTTTGGACGACAGTCTTTCGTGATAGACACCTATTATGGTGTAAATAATGCTCTGAATCTCAATTAAGTATTAAAAAGGACAATCTTTATAGAAATACATAACAATTCGGGTTTCTGTGGGAAAAATCACTCAAAATAATAGAACACGACAGAGAACAAATTAGCTAAGTATGTTGAATGTGTGGGAATGTGTACATATAGCAGCATTTTTAAGAATTAATAAATTTATTGACAAAGAAGATAAGAATACCAAACCAAAAACAATTAGAACCACAAAGACTCCTAGCATTATTGAGGTCATGGGACGTAGGGTCTACTGCCATCATTCTAAGTCTTTTAAGTGTGATACTTCCTAACTATATTAGAATACGATTCTTTTCAGCTCTTAAGAGAGAAAAAACTTTTTAACATCAACGTTTAAACAAGAGGAAAATGACAGACTTTACACTTTTATTTATTGTGAGCGAGCTTTCACAGAGCCTTTATTTCGATAACATAATCCAGAGGTTTGCGAATTCTAAAGCCAGAAAAAGGAATGTTTTTTTATATATGTTTTTTGGAATAAATGAACATTTGTTTTATCCTTTCTGATGTGTCAAATATGCAAAATGATGAAGGAAGGCGGATGAAAAATTGTCAGTCTAGGGCGGCAAAAACCTTAATTGAGTCCTGGCTACAACGCATATCGTTTTCTTGTCAAATAATTTATAAGTAAGTGTAAAAAAGACTCAAAAGCCTGACTTTTCTTCTTTCACTGGTTATTCAACAAGATTAACAATAAATGTCAGGTACAAGCAATAATTTATTTTTCACACTACAGATCGTTGTATGATATACATATATGCATTCACTGCAGCCATATTGAAAAAACTTTAAAAGACTTTTTTTAAATCTCTATCAACCCAACCCATCCACTACCGATAAAATACAATGACTTCCGGGCAATCGATTGATTCCTTTTTGTTCAATTTTATTTTTTTTATAATTCTGATCAACTCAGATTTGTGGCAATTGCTTCTAACTAAAACTTTGTTGGTATCCTTTCATATTCCAAATTTGACCCGTTTTGGTAAATCTGAAGGCAGTAAGCCAACGAGAGTCTGCCGCTTAATTATTCTTGAACTTAAATTTAGCAGTACAGTTTGGTAAGTCAAAAAGAAAGGATCTTTTAAGTCTGTTTGTTGCATCACTGTTCTGCAGAAGATTTATTGCCACCGCATTTGGGTAGTATTCGAGACGAAGATGGTATTTTTCACTATTACAGTTTACTTCTTCTTTCACAGTTTTCAAGTGTAGATCACGGTGTAGTGTTTCATTTTTCATGTACTATGAAGCGTTTGTTATGGTTCTTAATGTTTTTAATTGGAGCCGTTGTAGTATTTCCAAGTTTGAGGTACTTGCTGTGCCTCACAGCTGTATACCGTGCGTCCATACGGGTTTCAAGTTCAAGTTAATTTGTTGTCCAATTAATTATTACAATTTAGTGAATTTTAAGCTCAATTGTTTACCCTCTTATCTCTAGGTACTTTGCGTCTTTTGATTTAGACAGCTGTACATTGTTGAAAGTTGCGCGTCTTTTCTAAGAGTGAAGGTAACACGGGCGGATGCAGTCAGCGCATTTTCGTGGAGAAGTGATATAGCAGTGTCATTTGCAAATGTGCTCATCATAGTTGATGTGTGGTGGGAATGTTTGATGTGTACAGTAGGTGGAGGATAGCGCTCAGCGCGCTTTCTTGAGGAACCCCAGAGTTTAAGTCATACAAGTTTGTTAATTCGTCTTGAAGCTCGATTAAAAAATATCTGTCTTCCATTAGTTGTTCGGCAAGATCAATAATAAATATTAGGTACCAAGAACCTTTTTCATTTTGCAGATCGTTGAATTTTGAACTCAATGAACTGCAGCTACCTTTTGATGATAAAATCCAATGGTTTCCGGGCAATCGATTGACTCTTTTTGCGAGTTTTAGTTTTATTCTTAATTTTGACCGACTCGGCTTTGTGGTAGTTACTTTTTGGTATCCTGTTTCATGCAAAGTAGTTCTGGTTCCCCACATCTCCTCATTTGAGCTTTCTATGATTAACTACACAAGTATCTAAAGTTTTTAATAGGCTTACACTAAAAAAACAGTCAAAACACATGATAACGTTTTAAACCTTTATTGTTACTCCAAGCAATTGTATTATTTTTCCTGACAAATTTTTGCCGAAACACACATTTAGTCAAAATCTGCATCGCAACGAAGCCACAATTTGATACTTATTTTGGTTGGTTTTAGGGGCATGTAGCCCTCCTTGAAAAATGCCCTTTGAATTTAGTCATCAATTCTTCAAGACATTTACTAAACGTATACTTCAAACAGGAACCTAATCCCTTGATGAAATACGTTTTTGATATATTTGACAGCTCTTCCAAAAGAGCGAAATAAAGTTCTGTTTCCCATCGCCTACCTTTAACCATTAGTATTTGAGACCAGAGGGAGGTTGTATGACATTACAAGCATACAACCCAAAACTTTTTGTATTTCCCTTTCAATTAATATTTCTGTTAGATTATCGGATTTATTTATCAAGTTGATAACTTGATTAGAGCAGAAAGCTATTTTAAAATTCAAAGAATGAGGAGTCAATTGCTTTGTAATATCTACAAAAGTTTCACATTATCTTTTGGTTTTTTCAAATTCATACGTGTCATTAAGAATTTTCCAATTAAAAAGACGACATATCTGTTTGCCAAAAGATGTTATTGATAATAATAGTTTACAACTATGCAAAAATACACAATATATCATCGTAATACTGCATAAGTCAACAGAAAAGTAAGATTAGATGTGGTTCAACAGCTTACTGGTTGACGAATCCTACAAAATCTCACATCAAAAGTTTAAGTTACCGAAATGACCCAATATCTCTTAGTTTCTGTACTATTTTAGCTTATAGGTAATTCAAAATATTAGTAGTAGACCGTTTTCAGCCATAAAAAAGTTACTGAAAATCCTTGAACAGACTCGCGTAAATTATATACCCATAAAGAGTGTAATTCACACTTCACAAATACATTTTTAAGACAAAAATAACTTTTTGGGGTAATTTGGGATCGGATAATCGAATATACCGGTAACAAAAACATAACTACTTGTGTTACTTGGTACACTTGGTGCATAATAGTGTAGTACAAGTAGATAAGAGATAGCTTTACTTTTTAAAGAAATCTTTATTTATTTAAATTGTATTTTGCCTTCTTTTTGGCGGTTACGGAGAGAGGCTTTTAAATACTAGATTGTAACAAAAGTCTGTATTTTTTATTATATTTAATTGATGATATAATATGATTTTGGCATTTTAGTATATAAATTATATTTATTCATCGAAATATAATCCACTAACTTTAACAATTTTTAACTCCTTTAAAGTTCCACTAAACAGAGCATCATTATCTTCTCAAAACGGGCTGTTCGAATGAACTGATTGGAACCATTGAATACCGGATTATACAGAAAGATCCATTTCTCAACGAAGATGACAACAAAACGAAATGTTGTGTGGATTTTGAAGCATCTATATTTACTCTATTCTGGGCTGATTCAGGTTTAACTCGTGTGGGATGACTCTAGGACGCTTGCTCTCATAGTCAAGTGTACGAAGGTGTCACCAGATTATTTGGTATGACAAACCAAGTTCGCCGAACAATTTGCGTGTGCTTGATCCTAGCCTAGATGTTTTCTAGGCTTCTTCTTTAACATTTTACGATTTTTCAGACCATAGTTTGTCATCGAGGTCCGGGTCACTTTCGAGCCGTACTATCTGGTGTCGCATCTTCTCCCTCGACCTTACGCATTTCTTTGGTAGCGGCGCCAATATTCAATGTGATCTTATAATAGTGAAGCAAAATGACACGCTTATAAACTTCTAAACAGGAAATTAATGTAAAATAAGTTATAGACTAAAATATTTGCAAAAGAACGAGCTTTCTAATGGTACCAAAATTATATTACATTAAATATAAAACACAACACGGGCTTTTGTTACAACCTAGTAAGTGACAGATAATCGAATGTAAATTTAATAAAGATGATATTCTATATTTAACATAATAAATAGTGGTTATAGTACAAGGTCGTCGACGTAAATTTAGGAAAGTACATAAATGAAGTACAAGGAAAAACAATGGATTGGTGCGGAACTTAGTTCAATGTAGGTAAAGAACATAAAGAATAAAATGATATGGTGTAGGCTCTATCAACTAGCTGCTAACCAACTTGACCCTCTCCCTTGTCGACCGGGATCATTACCTCTATAATGAGCAACTTTCGAGCATTTTTGTTGCACAAAACCAGTGAAACTATAGGATTTTGCAAAACTAAGCCTGAGTTTTGCTTGTTGGAATACTCAATCTAAGGCTTCACAACTGTTTTGAAACCTCAAAGATGTGGCGCAATATGGCGTCTCCTTGCTGCGCTTAAACCTAACCACAATCAAAGAGGCGAAAAGAAACTATTTTCACTTTTCAATGCAAAGTTACGTGAACCGTAACTAAATTGATGCATTTTAAAGTACTAACGATACTAATCAATTTAATATCATAATTATTAAAGTGCGCCGACGGGAACATATTTTTTTATGGTCTATAGGAAAAACGGTTCTTTTTGAGTGTTATGCAACGCATTAGTGTCGGTGCGGCAATAGGAATTTTTTAAAAAATATTTTCAGCGTAGAATTCAATAAAATGGTCTCCAAAAATTTTTTTTATTATTAATTGCAGTTTTACAATCTACTCCACAGTAAATATATGCATATAAACATATATACAGAGTATTATGTAAAAGGTTTCAACGCTGCTGGACATGAGGTGGGTACCATTTATTGATAGCTCTCTAAGTTTTCCTAGTTAATGAGGTCATTTTCTCGTAAGTCTTCTTTCTGGATGTTGTTGGTAGAGTACTTCTATGAGCTGATTTGTGTGATCGGTACTGCGGAGTTTAGATTTGTTGACGTGGGTGCCGATTACATTTTTCTTCTGTTTCTGTAATTTCTGACATCTGTCAAGCCTTATAATTTTTTATCTGTGATAGATAGTGAAATAACGTTTTCTTTATTTAACTAAGGACCAGAAGTTAAGCACGGATGCCAAAAATCAGCCCGATCGGAAAATCTCGAGATCGGTTTGACCGGAAGTGGCCGCCGGACATCTGTGAAACCAGAGTTCCACGTCCGTACTTGTTTCCTTTGAAGGACAGCCAATTTGCAGCGTAATGAGTCGTAACTTATGTTCTCTTTACTGACGTAGAAATCTCACTGTATTTATGGTCTCAGGTGGTATGTCTGCATATGTGTAATATGAACAAATGTTGATGTCATTCTATTGATCTTCTTGTTCTAAACTTAGCGATGCAAACTGTTGTGTTTTGATAATTTTTTCGTGGAACATTAAGTTAATATGCGCCACTTTTTTATAATAACTAATATATTTAGCGATTGATTCCTTCTATTATGTGGAGAGATATGAGTTAATATTTACAACTCACTGTTTACAATATATGAATAATGTTACAATCATTTATACCCTGATAATTCTATTTCGTTCTACATATTAAGCAATGTGCTGTAGAATGTTTCAATTAATTTTTGAGCATTGAATTTTGCTGTACATGTTAAAATATGTCTGTTATCTTCAAACCGAACTCCCAATAAACCGTTTCCTCCGTAGCTCTCCATTGTAATTCAAGTCCATAAAAACTATATATATGGTATTAAATTGATCACTATTATTAATCATTTAAATTGCATCCATTTTTATCTGATCAAGGCTTACGGGATTTTGCATTGAAAAGTGGAAAAAGGTCTTTGGTATATATGATAGTTAGACTTCTTGAATATTTTAGTTATGTGGTAAAGCTGTGTCTTCTTATAGCCTAACCACACAATTATTTTCTTGGACGATTTTCCTTGAATGATGTAATAGGGAATTATGTATGTATAGGTAAACGTCTATCAGTTTGATAAATGTTCTTAGTCGTGCTATTCGCCTTGACAAAATTTCAACTTCTAGGCGAACTTTACAAATATATATCGCTCTTGCGATACACATACTGCACTCAATTTTTCAGCTGGTTTATAATTTCACCAAAAACCCCTATCTTCTATGCGCTCATCGTAATTGTTACTAAACAAACAATGCATAAACATGTGAACGACCCAAAGTCTGGTGTAACGTACCGACAACCATTACAATAAGGGACGGTGTTTTTTTTTATTTTAAGAATTTATTCGATAACGTTGTTTTAGAATAAAAAAATGTATGTTATTCTTTAGTTTATTTTTGTTTTATGTTAGAATTTTTGCCATGTAAATGTATGTAAATATTTGAAAGTTGTTATCTCGCATATTTACAATTCCTTTTTTGGCTCTTTTTTACGCCTGCTCACTGTATTTTGCAATGTGCACCAAAGCTTGGTAATTTTTTAAGTTAACTTTTAGTTTTAAGAATTGTGTACTTTTAATAATTATAATATCATAGTTTAAATTTTTGTGTGTTGCTGACGAAGAAGAAATGTGAAATTCGAGTACCAAAAAATTTGATTGTTTTGGACAACGATTAAAACAATAAAAGAATATGTGAGCAATGTCACAAAACAAGATCTTTTATGTAAGAAATGTGACGAATCTTCCACACCATCAAGACCCCCGCCCTAACGAGTAGATTGGCCTACTAAACATGCAAATTAAGACTAACACGCCATAATCATGAGCTTTCAGAGAGACTCGAACTCATCCGAGCCGGACTCAGCGAAAGGATCGGTCCCTGTTGAACAGTCCACCACAAAGTGACTAGAAAAATATTTTACTAAAAATTGTTTTTTAAATCAGAAAAAAAATTTGTTTTCAGCGTTTATTGATAATTTTCTTTTTTTTTGTTTATTGTTTATGTGGTATGCTTCTCTTTGCTACATTTTATCCATTCATATTGATTTTTTGGTTGTTTTGACAAGAACACATATTTTTATTCTAAATTACTACCTATTGTTATTTTTTTGTGAAGGGGATAAATATTTATAACCTTAAAAATAAAATTACTTTACATTCCATAAACATGCCCCATGCAATGGATTGCAAAACAAGTCAGTTCGGTTTTTGTCTGGGTGAAATTTATTCACTGTCTTCGCATGTTTCGCCTAACCTTTCTGTAAATGTAAGAGTGTCTAAGTTTGTATTGTGTGCTGTATTGTATGCCAAAACTGGTTAGTCAAAATCCGTTCTGGAAATCTCAAGGTCGACAAAAATCTATCCCAATCATGAGGTATTATTATAATATTCAAGATATTCCACACACGTCACTTGACTATTCGCTTGTCAATCAACGGTTCACCGTGGAATGGCTAATAAAGCGGCACAATCTTGAAACGGATGATGACAGTTGGTGAAAGTGGATCGTCTACAGTAATGTAACAAGCGAAAAAGTGCCATCTATGAGTTGTTTTCGTCATGCAAAGCAATTACCTTAACCGTATACTGCTTGTGACTAACGGAAATAGTCTGAGCTATCCGCACAAAACCTCTAAATGTGAAAAATTGTTTTTGACTATCCGAAATCAATTACTTACTCTTGGCTGGGATGTTTTATCTTATTTTCCATATTTATCAGACCTGTCACGTTTGATTTATTTTGTGTCAAAATAATGTGTTTTATATTTATTTCGCCACAACATATTTTTGGCGTCGTTTTTCTTTTATCATGTGGGACTACTTTTTTTATTTATTATTCCACTTTGTGTAGACGTATTTGAAAAACCAGTTAATAATTTAAAGAAAGGAAAGCCAGTAGGTCCTAGTAATATTTTACTAGAATCTTTAAAATGGTAAGGACAAAATGTAACTAATAAAAAAAAACTCATAAGAATAGGAAATAAATAGGATCTTGTTCATACATAAAATTACGAAACACACAGACTGCGAAAATAAGTAATAAAATTGTACAGCAAATGTCTGAAAAAAGCAAACAGGAAGAAAATTGGAAAAATAACGAAGAGGAATCAGAAGCAATAGACAGACCACCTACCACATTAACGAATTAAGAAAGCTCATAAAACTAAAACAAGAAATCAGCTTAGAACTATACCTCACATTGATAGACTCAAAAGAGGTTTTTGACAACGTGGATAGGGCGAAAATTTGAAATCCTTCCCAATAGTTACAAGCTATATCAAAATAACAGTAACAGTAAATAAAAGTAAACAAAATAATTTAAACAAAAAATAAATCCAAACAAGAAGTACGTAGCAAAATAGTGATACCAAAAATATACTCAGTATAAGTGTTGCCAATACAATTACCACATGTAAAGAAACTCACCGCTATTGAAATGAAAAACCTAAGGACGATGTCGAACATCACGAAAACCGATCATATAAGAAACAAAGAGATATATATATATATATATATATATATATATATATATATATATATATATATATATATATATATATATATACACTTATATATATATACTAATTAGCAAGAACAACATCACAAAATTCAAGAAAACTGGTTTCGACATGTCACAAGAAAGGAAACCAACGAACTAGGAGAAGATCATAGAAGAAATGGGAGAAAAACCTGACAAAACAGTCAGAAACAATGGAGAAATTGGATAGATAGATATTACCTGGCGCAATAAAGGCAAAAGAACGGTGTAGAAGAAGAAGAATTTGTTAATATTCGAACCTAGGAGTAATTATTACTTTTTCTGCAATTACATGACCTTTTGTAAATTAAATTATAGTGTACACACTTTGCAATTTTAACATTAAGTGATTCTAAATATTATAGTCAGAATTTTAACCTAACAGGAGTATTCTTAAGGAAATTTAGTAGAAGTATGGTGTATTAAAGTTGTGTGTTATGAAACTTGCATAACTTCGGTTACTAAGGAAAACTCAGGACTCCCGCTAAGAGACTGGTGACGAGCAATGCTCCTCTCTGGAAACTCTGCGCGCTCGAAACTCATGGATGTGTGTTACTAAGCACAATAAGCTCTTGAGGCTGCAGTGCTAGTAAGTGCGCCCCAGGAAAAAAGGAAAACTAAAAATTAGTCCTTATAACAATAATGCTAAGGCGTGGGAGCACGGCTTGCGAACTGAGAGATTAAGGCTCTCATATGTTTGCTTTCTCTGCCCGGTCGTCGCGCGCCATCTCTGATGTGAGGCGCCTTAGACGACCGCCATTATTACCCCTCGTTTGAAGTGAACGCAGGTACTCAATTATTTTTAGTGACTGAGTAGGCCTCCCGCCAGGCACCAGAGCACCGGGTCACTTAGCATCGCAGCCCACCCCTCAACCACCTGGCCACGCTGGCTTTAAAAATTAGTCCTTAGGATGTCAAAAAATAAAAAGTGCAGTTTTTCTACGCTTCCTTCCGAACGATTGCGTGATAACTTAGCTTATGCGAATACAGTCACTCCGCGGGCAGCCAAACAATTCGATCATTTTAACTCGTGAAACAGCCTCAGTTCCCAACTGTAACACCTGTAGCGATTTTTATCACAATCCTTACACATGCTGAGTCAGCTTGATTTGAATGAATTCGTAATATACTTATTTTTATCGAGTCATACTAGCTCCTACTTTCGTTGACTGCAGTTTAGTGCGTCCCGGGCGCGACAGTTGGAATCACGTCCGTCAGTAGTTCGTGGACGAGCGCTTAATTACGTTATATACAGGTGTCAAATGAATCTTCCTGGTAGTCCGGAGCGCGAGGGGGGTCGCAGGATACCGGTAAGTTTTTTCAATAGTTTACGTTGCTCCCCGTAGTAGGCGAAATGGCGTATTTTAATTTTGTGTCATCTGCCGCATCTCAAATCACAAATTAGACAACCAGGAATTTGAATACTTTGACGCAATTTTCTTGAAATCTCATTGTTGTTTACTCGTGTAATTTCCTATACGAGTGTTAAGGACTAACAAAGCTCAAATATTGTGCCAAAATCAATTCTGATCCTTTCAACGTGAAAGCTCGTCTTGCAAAATTTAATTTGTGATAACCAAAAAGATATTTTGAGCACCTCCAACCGCAAAGCTGCAGGAAACGATGGGTAAAAGGGTAAATTTGTGTATCTATTGACCTGGTGAGGAACGTCTCCTTAATATAAGTGAAATTAATTTGTTACATCAGTGACTGTCATCTAGTGTTGACCATTAATATTAAAATAATTTAACTACTAAGATAAATGATCCGGCACGTAACTTGATTGTTATTTAAAATTTAGCTTGAAGAGAAGCAGTAAATTGTTGTTGGGGTTAGAAAACTGAGGTTATTATACTGAAAATCTTATAAAGTGATAATTTATGAATTGTGCTTGCAAAAAAATCTTATAAGAGCAATATCAACATAAAAGTCAATTTTTGAAGGTTTTCATGGGGTAGTGCAGAGGATCAAGTTGCCTAAAAATGAAAACGCTATGGTTGGTCAAATTTGAGTAACTTTAGAATTAATTTAAGGCTGGCTCTTTTCCGAGTGGTTTGATGACCATCAAATGTGACTTTTGGAACTCCAGATGCTCATTAGGGGGCACCAAAAAACATTTTATTTTGCAATCACAAAACTTTTGTCTGTATCTGTGGCGATGTTATTTATCGGTGTTCGCCAGGATATAGGAGGCTCGTTTAGAAAATTCCATTTGTATCCTGGATACAAACGGCCCTTAACGTGCTAAGAAAGCTCCACCTCTGCCTTCGGAAAAGTTTGCTTACGGCTGATGAATAGAATTTATCGCCTGCACCGGCCGAACATCTGCAATTCCGTGCTATTCCTTGCAGAAGGAAGAAACGTGCACGACGAATTCGGCGCGCAAGCAGATTTTCGCGGTGAGTCAGCGGTGCAGAGTTGTTTATGTATTTTCCGTGCAAGTGCGCTCCTTTATGAAATTACCAACACGCTTGTTTCTTCGTTTGTCACAGAAGCATGTGCAGGTCGCGCGATTGCCTTATCTGCTCGCTATCTTATATTCATAGTTTCGTGATGATCCCTTATCTGGAAAAAGCGGCGCATTTAGCACAGGCTGTAAATAACGGGCAGGAAGGGACGCGTCCAAATAATGCAGTCTTATTCCCTGCAGTTTCCTCTGCTGCGCCCGCTAATTCGAACAATACCCGATAGCGCGACCCGCCGGACAGCCCGGAAAGATCCAGGAAGAAACCGAGAGATGTTTTATAGTACGAACAGGCGGCAAATGAAATTATAATATCTTTTTCAGCTAAACGCAATGTCCCGTATAAATTTCCTCGGTTCTGACTTTAACGTTATAAAATATAAACCTTAAGTTTGCGGGTCGCTTTATTTTTCTCGCGTTTGGATTGTTTTGCTCTTCCTTTTCGCGCCATAACCCGACTCTTCATCAAATAAACTGCACGCCTGTGCAAATTTCTTCGTTTTGACTCGGTTAAATATTCCAACTTCGGTTGATGAATGACTAGCTTTTTAGTTACTCTACTTTTTGCGGCTTCGCAGCCGCGCTTTAATTCTGTCTACTACGGAACAGACGAATTTCAGCAAAATTAGGCAACACCTGCACTCCGCACTCTACTGCTATTAAATTTTTTAATTTTTTGTTTGCTTAACTACAAAATTATCAAGCTTCATCTTCGTATTACCCATTTGATCAAAAACTCATGTTCGGATAGCAGTAAGGTTATTAAATTAAAATAAATAGAATTAAACAAAAACAGAAGTTTGTCTAAAATGCAATCCCGGCTAAGCACCAATAAAAATCTTTCAAAGTAGTTCTTATTCTAAGTCGGGCCCTTTAACGGGAACCGAAAATGCTATGCAAATCGTCTTTTGTCTGTGGAATAACGCAGAGCTTTCGTTATTGATTGTTCCTCACGTGACCGCTTAAGTTAGGCAGCCAAAGTTGCCTCATCAGATTTAGCATTTCTGCGCATAAAAGATATTTTTATAAACTGAAAGTTTAGTTGGTATTTTGCTACACATAGAAATTTGTAAAATTAATTTTTAATGAAAGATAACATCCTAAAAAATTGATTAAGGCAATCATTCCCAAAGTGATCAATCTTGCTGGAAGGTCCAAAACTTATCGCTGGAAAGTAGTTGAAGTTTTCACCCTTTTCCCACAGAAATGAATATCTCTCATGTCATCCTAACAGACTATCCACTAAACCATTGTAGATGCTAGGTGATGGCTTCTTTGAATCGTTTCCACCAGCTGAGACGCTTTTTTAGACATCACATACGGGGATGGTCTGAAAAATTCTCGGCCTAGCAATTATAACAAATTTATAATTTTTTTAACGTAGTCCTCTGAATTTTTATCTTTTTGTGTTTTATCCTGTGGCGGCTTTATTTTGGCTTCGTATAGTGTCTAATAGAAATTTTCTGTTGTTTTTATTATTTGTTCTTTTTGTGTAATTATTTCATCGTCCTCATTTATTAACTTTGTTATGTTGGGCTTTCCCTCCAACATTGTTCTCACTAAGTTTTTTAAACTTTTTCTTTCTTCTAACACCTTTTTAATTTGTTGATTATTATAAGTTCGAATGCCTGCTCTTATCTTTTTTCTTGATCGTTTTCTTGATTTCTGTCACTTCAATTGTAATTGTTTTCTTATTGCTGCTTATTTTTCCGTGTTTTTCCATCAATGTGATAGTGTCTTTACCAAGTCGTTATATTTTATTAGTTTTCGTTCCTGCCACTGTTTCAAACGTACTTACTATATGTTCTGTTATTGTTTATTTAAATCTATTTAAATCTTTATTAGTGTCTATCGTTTGTGATTGTTCTAGGATCCTTTTTTGGTATTCGCATTTAGTTGTTTTCAGCTTCTCTATGTTGATTTTGTGATTCTTACTAGTAATGAACTTTTTTCTTTCTAAGTTTGCGTCAATGTGTCTTAGCCCTTACCATGCGATGATCGCTTCCTATATTTGCATTTGATTCTAGTACTATATATGTGTTGTTACTTAGTACAAACTCAATTTCATATTTTATAGTAAAATATGTGTTCATTACGTAGAAATTATTTTCATTTGCATAATTAGTTAGCATATTTCCTCTTTTCCTTACACCAAAAGGTCATATTCCTTCTTCGTTGTCATCTTTTCGTTTTACAATTTTTGCATTAAAATCCCCAATAATTAGTATATAATAGGTGTATAAATAAGTTCTCAGCTTTAGATTTCACAGGACGCAAATCACCGTTTACATGTAACGTATTAGTCCGCCCTCTTGCGGTTTTAAAGCAATGACATTTGGTCTTTCGTTTGATGCACATAACTTCAATAATCAGCTGTGTTCACGATGGCAATCACAAAAGAGCAAATTCGATTTTCTATCCACTTCACGTTTCATCTTAAGAAAAACGCTGCTGAAGCCACCGAAACGATTTGTACTGCATATGTTGAGAATGCTGTAAGTCATGCAACGTGCAAAAACTGGTACCAAAGATTTCGCGGAGGAGACTTAAGTCTTGAAGATCAACCACGCGCTGGACGCCCTCAAACATTTGACACGGATGAGCTGCAGACGCGTTAGGCTGGGAACTTCTCCCACATGCGGCGTATAGCCCAGACATGGCCCCTTCCGATTATCATTTATTCCGGTCGTTACAGCATCACTTGGGTGATACGCACTTCAAAACAGAAGAAGAAGTCCGAAAATGCACCGTTAACTGTATCGTCTCGAAGCCGGTGAGCTTCTATCACCAGGGAATTCGCAAGTTACCCGAAAGATGGCAAAATGTCATCGATGCCAACGGAGAATACTTTGATACTTAAGCTTTTTTTGTTTGTTTTTAAATAAAACTTTAATTTTTCAGAAAAAGCTAAGAACTTATTTATACACCTATTATTTTGTTGGATAATTTCGTGCTGCTTTGTTAATGTTTTCATATATTTGCTCAACTTTCTCATTATCGTGATTAGTGGTTGGGGCATACACCTAAATTATTTTGCATGTGCATTGTTAATTTTTATGTCTATTAAAACTATTCTTTTCCGATATACTTTTGTATTATACTACTTAGTTCTATATATGTATAGTTAAAAACATAGGATCAGAAGAAAACCCGGTATAATAGTCAAAGTAATCACCAGATCATTAAGAAAGCTATCCAATGGCCGAGCATCAGCCGAAGACAATATTATAGCTGAAATATTAAAATATGGAGAACAATCAGTTTAAAACTATTAGAAAAACTATATAATAAATGCTTAATTAAAAGTAGAATATCCGATGATTGGAACAATGCCTTGATGATTTTATTTTTTAAAAAAAGAGAATAAATATAAATTGACAAACTACAGAGCCATTAGTCTCCTGTCAGTTTTATACAGCCTTTTTACAAAGATAATTACAGAACAATTGACAAGCTTGATAGCTATCAGCTACGAAAACAAGCTGGGTTCCGCAAAGGCTTCAGTACTTTAGACCATCTATAAGTAATTAGAACGCTAATAGATGAAGAGGATGAATACAATATAGCACTATGAATAGTCTTCGTGGACTACGAGAAAGCTTTCGATTCTACCGAAACTTGGGCAGTTCTCAATGTATTAAGCAATAATCTAATAGATCACACATATACATCTTTAATACAAAACAGATATAAATACTACATTTAAAATTATGTTGCATGAGAAAACCATGAAGATTAAAATCGATAGAGCGGTAAGATAAGAAGACTCGATTTACACTTACGATATGCGCTTTGAGATCATATTATTATAAAAGCCACTGATACGAAGAATTGCAGCAAATGCTACAAGAATTACATCAACAATCAAAACAAGTTGGTCTAAAAATGAACACAATAAAAGCAAAATATATAACCAATCAAATAACACAGGATAAAGAAAATCAAAATCAGAAAGTTGACGATCACACAATAGAGAATGTGGATTCATACATTCACCTAGGACAAAAACTCATATTATCAAAAGCTAACTTAAAATCTGATCTAGATGAACGCATATTACTAGCATGGGCCACGTTCGATAAACTACAAAAATTTTTGAAATCGAAAATGCCAAACACGCTAAAAGTAAGAGTCTTCGACCAACACATACTTCCGACATTATCATATAGTACGGAATCTTGGGCTCTTAACAGCATAATAAAGAAGTTCCAAGTCACACAACATGCAATGGAAAGAGGCATGATGGGAATTACACTCCGTGATCAAAAGTGACAGACGTGATGAATGACGATAGATGAACACGTCGAATAATTGAATGGAGGCCACGAAGCCACAAGAGGAGTATAGGGAGGCCACAAACAAGGTGGACTGACGACGTTAAGAAATTTGCAGGTATAGACTGGGCGCAAAAGGCCAGAGATCGACAACAGTGGAAAATGCAAGGGTAGCATTACATCCGACAATGGATAATATAGTTGTTGATGATGATGATGATGAATCACCTGAAACTGAAACACATTTTTCCTAGCGATTTTCCAGCATTATTATCCAATCTTGACAATAATTCTTCTTGGAGTTTGTAAAATACCTACCTACAGTTATAATCACCTCTTGATTAAAAGAAAAGCGTTGTCTGGCAATTAAAAATTTTAGTTTTCGGAAAAGATAGAAATCAGAGAGTGTTCCAACAATTCGTAGTATATACCTCTCAAATTTTTTATTGCTAAGGCAATTTTGGATTAAGAAGCAAAACTGAGTATTACAAGAACTTATTCGAAGCTGATAAGAAATATGATGTAAAAATAGTGATGCTAAAATTAGAAAAGAGGATAAATACTTTCACAGGAAAATTTAACAGACACGATGTGAGCAACAAAAATGTGGAAAAATCATAAATCATCATCATAAATACGTATTTGCAGCACAAAAATATTCCTCTAAAAACATGAGTTTCCCCAGACGTGAAAACAAGAAACCAAATATACCACCTGATGAGGATGAATGATGCATCTTATCTGAAGCTATACAAGAAGCAGCCAAGATTCTATAAATAGAGAAGGGAAGACAAAAATAAGTGGATTAGTGCTGAATGCAGAAATGTTATATTGGAAAGAAACCAGGCCAGATTAAAATATTTAGAAAGCAATTTAGAGGAAGCTAAACGAAAGTATGAAGAATGAAAACGACAAACTATGAAAGTGTAACAGTGTAGAGATAGATGGAGCAAAAAATATGTGGAGTACAAGAAAGTTTAAAAACCTGGATGAAACATTTTGAGTCGGAGGAACAGAATACGATTGGCAAAGTTGTCAAGGTGAAGCACAAGTATCGACTTAGATGACAAAAAGGCAAACAAAGAAGAAGAATCCGGGAGGAAGAAGGCCGTTATCATTTTTTTTATTACAATTAACAATGTACCTAATCTGTGAGATTAGCCAACATTTTATTTATGTTATTTTATGTGTAAATTATTAAAATACTTGTTAGTCCGTATGTTTCCATCGATCCATCCTAGTTTCTAAAATATTTTGCACACATCCGTGGCATGGCTACTTTGCACTATACTCTGCTTTTTATTGTTGTAATGCACTTTACAATACACTAGCTCAAATGGGGACAAGATTTTGATTGACTAGAAGTTGTATAGCTTTTTGGTTTGGATGTCTATGAAGCCTCTCCTTGTGGCTTTTGGCAAACTTCCTGATCACGTCCTCGATCATCTCCACCTAGAGTTTCCGATGCAGATCCTTGTCTCGCACGTGCCAAAGGGCATTTGTCATACGTCTTAAAACTAGATTTTGGAATTTCTGAATGCAAGAATAAACTCTTTTTTGTACAGCTCCACAGTTGGATGCCATAAATCCATACCGGTCGAATTACATGTTTGTTATTTAGTCCTTTTTTTAACTGATAGTTGGGAATTTCTTCCCATAAGCCAATACATGCTGTTATATTTTAATTTTAATTCGGTTGTTTTCTTTTTAACATGCTCTTTCCACTTCAATTTTGCATCTAGGTTTAGGCTTTTTGGTGTATTCGTTTCATTATTTGCACTTTGGAGGTTGGTCATTGTTTGTTCTATATTATCTCCTATATCAAGTACTGCGATGTCACTTACAAATATGGCTAAATTGATATTTTCTTTTTCTGGGATATCACATGTATACAAAAGATATAGTACTAGCATAAGAACACTTCCCTGGGGACACTTGCTTTTATTATTTTAAGTTTGGAGAGCTCAATTTCTTGCTTGAGTTTGAAGGTTCGGTCTGTTAAGTCCGTGGTTAGATTTCAGAAACTCTTGATGTTTCGTCTATAACTGCGGCGGACATTTTTAGAAGAAAGTCTAAAATTTTTAATCTGCCGCAGTTGTGGGCGCAACGCCACGAGTTTCTGAACTCGGACCACGACCTTATAACCCGAGAACCAACCACACGATGCACTATAACACCAACCGTGAAAGCCTTTGCATCTATATCTGCTTTTTGCTTGTTAGTTCTTTCCCCCAAGATCCATATTCGTTGCGTATCGGTACAATGTGTTTTATTGGTCTGTTAATTCTCTTTGTAGCTTTCCAGAGTGAGTGTCCCGTACTTTGATCTTCAGTTATTTCTTTGAGATAGGTATTCAGCGCTTCATTCCTAATTTTTTGGATTTTTCTTTTGAGTTGTAATGTAAGAGCATTCAGTCTATTCATGTTTTATCTTGTTCTGAATCTTTGCCACGTCCTTCTAGCTCTTCTTTTATTAAATATGTGATTTCCTTTGAGTATTTATTCCTTATTGTGCGCTTTCTTTTTGTTTCTGGTGTACTATTCCATGCTGCCTTTTGAATATCCAAAATAATTTTCTCTGCTTTATATTTTAATTGCTCGTTTGTTTAGATTGCTACGTTTAATAAAATCTTTTTGCTGAGCTCTAGTTTAAAGACTTACCAGTCAGTAAAGCTGTTGGTTAATGTTGTATTAGATCCCTGGTTATTATGTTTTCCCTTAACGTCAGTAAAATGCCAGCTACCATTACGTTCTGTGATTGCGTAATAGAGGATCTTGCCTTTAGCTGTTGATAGTCTTGCTTCCCTCCACCCCTCTCCAATGAGTGTTTTTAGCATTAAAGGCTGTTCCTATGATAATTCTCTCACCTAAAGTTTAAAAAAAGTTTATATAATCTTTTTCAGATTACGTCGGAGTGGAAAGTACTACTACAGTAATCGAATACTTTTGTGTTTTGATGCATATGCTGGCAACTTATGTTCTCCCGTTTTGTACTTTTCTTTCTCATAATGATTTATATTATTTTTAATTATAATAACTGCTCCTCCTCTGGCTGCATTCGGCGGATGTAAGGCGTGATACACTTGATAGTCTTTTATTTTAATATATGCGCCATTATAATGGAGCTAAAAACTGCTTTATACCTCAATTGTATTATTTGTTTAATGTATATTCTTTATTTCCCCTATGCAGTAGTACCCTCAGATACTTGAATATTTCTGCGTTCTCAAAATTATAATTAATTAATGAGGATGATAGGTTCCTTGATGATCTTCCCTCTTTGCTACAATACAAATATTTTGGCTTTTACTCGTTTATCTCCATACATTTTTTCGTGTTTTTTCTTCTATTATTCCAAACGTATTTTATAGCTCTCTTCGATTATTGTTACCATTACGAAATCATTCGTAATGTCACTATTTTTCTGAATCTATTCTTTATTATTCTTTTCTGCTCTACACTGTTTATTATTCAGTCCAAAGAGACGATAAAGAGTAGAGCAAGTATTTCCCGGAGTTCATTGCTACTATTGGGTTTCCATGGTCATTGTAAGTAGATTCGTTAATTTTTTTGGTGTTTTAATATTTTTCAGATTATTTTTATTGTATCAACTTTGTCAAAAGCTTGCTAGAAGCCTATGAAAAAATATACAGATACTTCCAAATTACCTTCTCAGTATGTTGGATATGTCTTCTTTTTAGAATAATTGTTAATTTTTCGTACGTAATATTTAACGAAGTTATACCTTTGTTATATTTCTTGTTTGGTTATAGTTATTATCATCCCCAGTTTCTACTCTTCGGGCACCTTCTCTTCTTTCCAGGCTCTAATATGTATATATTTTTTAAATTTTTTTCCACAATTATATTTTTATAGTTGTCCGCAAATTCTTTTTTCTTATTTTTTTGTATTTGTATATCTTCAAGTCTTGTTTGCTTTTTGCGTTTTATTAATTGTTCACATTCATTGTCAAACCATACTTTATTTTTATTGTCTTTGTACCCAATTGTATTTGCTGCTGCGTTGATCACACATTCCCTTACCATCCTCCATTTATCTTCTATACTCTTTTTTTATTTACCTTTCCTTTAATGAAATATTTTCTTTTTACTTCTTCTTCCTACTGTTCTCTCATGTTTAATACTTTTATAATTTTCTCACCTCTTTTCTACTGGACTCTTTTTAATTTTTCATTCTACTATTTGTAGGTCATAATTTTCAAATTCTTCTGATTTCTATTACTTCTTTTTTCCATCATTGTTACTTCCATGTTTTTCAAGATCGTCTTTACTTTATTTTTAGTCTGTAAATCGCCCTACTCGTCTTGTTTTTTGACTGATGCATAATTATTTTTATTTTTTTTTATTCATCTTTTTATATTTTCCATTCTCTTCTCTGTGTTACCCTTTGTTTAAGTTATTGATGTACACTTCTGTTTTATTTAGTTCCTTTTAAAAATCATCCTTTTGTTTTCATGCGTTCGTCTGTTGCTTCCATTCTATTTAATTTTTTGTTTATCTCTTTTAAAATGTCCTCCATTTTTTAGTGTTTCTACCCGTACTTATTGTTGATTTATTTAAACCTACCTATTTTTATGAGAACTGCCAACTTTGTTGTTTCTGAGTTGGTTTTGTTGTTATTTGTTATCAATTGTTTGGTTTTTCACCCTCATTTCCTTAACATATAATATCGCTTTTTTAATAACTGCTTTAAAATAAAAATACAATCTTGTACTGCTCGACCTGTTCTGAACCCACTTTGTGATTAACCCAACTGACTTTCAGCAGCTATTCTAAACATTTGTTTTAACATTCTTTCATATACTTTATTTGCCACACTTAAGAGAGAATTATTTCAGTTATATTTGCCTCCTTTGGTATGGAGAGGTATAATTATAGCCACCGTCCAATTAGATGGTATTCGTTTTTGTTCCAGCGACAGTTTTTGATGCTATCACAAGATTTGTCACTGTCGTGTAATTCTTGTCCAAATCTGCTCGATAAGAATTTCTTCCACAATTGTTCTTTCTTTTTTATTTCCACATGCAACTTCTTTGAACACGAACTTGTTTGCCGCTTTTTAAAATTTTTTGTTGGGACCTCTTCTACTCCTAACAATATTTCTTTAAAGTTTTCCCATACCTCTTTCAATATTTCTGAATTTTTATGTATTGCTATTAATATTCTTTCTATCTTACTCCTATAACGCTCTTTTACTTTATCATATAATTTATCTTTTTATTCTTTTCAGCCATAGGTCTTACTTCATTGACATCTATTTTAAAATATTGTAATAGCTCCTACGTACTCTGACATATTAAATTCATTTTTTATATTTCTATGTACCATTACATAATCAGTGTTTAAACATTCTTGTTGACTTGGTTTTACCGTTATATTGGTATAAATTCGTTTATGTTGAAAAACATATTTTATTTTTTTTATTTATTTAATCAAGAACCCTTCTACCAGGGTAGGGTTGAAAAACATATTTCATACAATTAAATCAATACCTGGCGAGAAATCCAATAGTTTTCGACCATATTATTATTGTTCTTCTTTAACAAATCTTTCTGAAATTATCGGATAATTCTTTATTACCTTGCCCACTTTTGCATTAAGGTCTCCTATAATCACATATTTACCCTTTATAACTTCTATTACATCTTATAACTAAGACCAGAATATTTCTTTCTCACTTACTCGTTCGGTTTCACTTAGTCTGTAATGCTATAAAAAATCTATTTTATATTTTATTGCTATCAATTTTTCTGAAATTCTACCAGTCTACTGGTTTGCCTGCTTCCTTACCCATAATACATCCTACATCTGGGAATCTAGGAATAAGTTGGTACCACATTATATAATACTACACGACCTTTTTACAATCTCTTGTAGTCACACTTTTTTTTGCTTTCATTAGCCCAACAAACTATAAACCCTATCAATGCAAAGCTAAAAAGAACAAAATTATTAATGGTAATGTCTATACTTGAGAATTGCTTAAAAAAGAAGAAGAACAGAATAATTCTAAAAGTAAGGAAGATACGAAGTAGAAACCAAAAGAACAATAAGTGAAAGATCTCTTAAAACTGAAGGTGAAGAAGTTTACAGAAGAAAGTACAATCAAAGAACAAATTTTAATTACAGATGAGATTAGAATAAAGCCTGATTAAAATAATAAACTTAAAATAGTGCAATCTTTAACAGCTCGAATATAAGAAATTAAAAATAAAACTCAAAAAATTACTACACTATCTAGGATAGTATTATCCAAAGAGGTATGTTTTTAACTTTGAAGCCTCTTGAGTTACTTGGTAACAGATGTTTCCGGTCAATTGGCCTTGCAATCGCTGTTTTATTATAATTAAAGTTGAGTATGGTAAGAAGAAAGGTCGCCAACAAAATTGTTGTCAAAAGAGTGTCCCGTTTTAGAAGAATTTGAAAATTACTCGATTAAAGCAGTTTTGATCGTCTAATTATCGTGATCATCAATCAATAATATAAACTCTGTACAACCAAAATTTTGTTAAACTTTTAGTATCAAGCGCAGAAGGTACAAATAATACCTCAAAAATAAAAATAGACACCAAGCAATTTTCTTCGCTTTTAACGTAATGATTTGCACAGCTTAACCCTAGAACACCATATTATATTGTTCTAGTATTAATATTTACATATTTTATGTATTAGAAATATTTATAACCTACTGCTAATAAATTATGAGTATATATTATAATTGTATCGACCTAAAAACAATAGAAAAAAAATAACCCTTTTATTGTTTAATTTTTATTATTCAACAAACAATTGTTTCAGTTATAATATATTTACGTAATTTTGTTTGTTTATATTCAATAATTATATTTAATTTTATTACTGTTATTTAATGGAAAACGTTCACATATGCGCGCTTAGAAAGGGCATAAACATTTAAACAATGCTGTAAATGCTCGTATAGAATTTAAAATTACTGGGCATCAAAAAAATTCAACATGCACATTCTTTAGCAGTGTGAAGGTTATGTGACCATCAAATTGAAATGCACAATTCTATTCGCTAAGCTTAAGTTTCGAAGAATGAATATTGAAGATTGGTCTTAAATTTGATACATTTTTTGCATTAATTTTTACTTAGTCAAAACGTTGTATTCTGATATAGTTACTGTCCTAGCATATATATTTTTCAATGATAAGAACCTGCATGATGTTTTCGTAAAAATGGACGTCAAAAGACTTTAAATTCGTAAGTGTTGTATAACGTTTCAGTCATTGTTTTTTGGAAATTTAGAAGTTGAATAAATTGGGAATACCTTACAGTTCTAATCAATAAGTTAAAATCTGTATTGTGATGATTTTGTAGATTAGTAATTTGTTTTCATTTTAGTTGTCATCTTTTGACGATTCTTTAATACATTCGATTACCACCAATCTGTTTTCACTTAAATCATCTATCAAGACATATCCCCAAATATTTCACAGGTTCAGTTGGTCATATTTATAAACTATTTAATATAATTATTATATGGAGATTTTCTATTTTTTAAATTGCTTTCCAGCCTGCTTAAGTGGTTTTTAGTTTTGTAGATGCAACAGTAAGGTTTGTGTTAGATACCAATATGACAATTTCATCAACAAATGTGCGTTTAATCCAGAATTTCTTTTTTATTGTATAGTTGGACACATTTGTAAAACACATTTAATTTTCTTTTTCTTCAACTTTTATATAAGCTACTCTGTTTCCAACTACAACTCGTGTAGTTACAACTCGTTAATGTAGAAAAACGTACTTTACGGACGCCACAGGCGTTTGTATGACGGCCGGAAAGCATGGACTCATAACCCGTGACGTGACGCTTAAGCAGTCTCGAACTTTATAAAGAATCGTAGTCGTATGAGCTGGGGCGGGTCATTTACCTGACACCCCCCACCAAACGCCAGACCCGAAGACTCGTGTTCCCCAAATCTTCTGCTTGCGTCAAGAAAATCAGTATCATTACTTTTAGGACGTACCTTGTATGTACAGGGTTCGGCGGGGAGGTTATATTTTTCAAAACGCTCCAACACAGATGTTTCTAAACAATTTTAATTTTAATTTTTCCAAAGGTTCCATATATAATGCCATTTAAGAAACATAAAGCACAAACAAAAAGAATGTAATGCAAGTGTGAAAAATGACGCCATCCAAGTGGCGACTGTTCTTGTCCAGACATTACTGCAGGCAGGTGGAAAAATTGTCCATACACCTTTCAAGCATAACGTGCGTAATTTCTCAAATTTCCGGAATTATAGCTTCCGAAAGACCTTTAGAGTCTGGATTTTGAAAAGCTTTCAGGTAGCTCCATAATAAATAATTACATGGAGAAAATCCGGGAATTGAAAGGGTTGCTCCACATCCTAGGCGGCCTGAAAAATGTCTCTTTAAAAAAGTCTTGGATTCTTTGAAGTATGGCAAGTGGCCCCACCCTATTTAAACCAAACCCTATAGAGGGCAATCCGATGTCTTCTCAATTCAGGCGTAAGAATTTCTTGCAAAATTGTTAGGTAACTCTGTGAGTTGATCGTCACAGTTTCTCAGAAACGACCAGGGTGGCCTCCATAGCCTGTCGAACTCTTTCGATATTTCTGCTGTTCTAACAAGTGAAATTACCTCCCTGAGCTATTCCAGGTCTCACATATTCTCTCGTTCTGAAGTTAAACCATCTCAGTATTGTTGGGCGAGATGAGGCAGCACCGCATCGACCAACATTAAAGTGAGTTCGAAATATTTGCTGTGTCTGCACCATCTAATGATCGGTTGCAACAAATGTGTCGTAAACAAAGACGTGTTGTTCAATCAATTGATGAGTGTATATCAGCCATTGCACTAATTTTCCTATCACCAATGTTATATCCCTGTCGCACTCGGTACTACTACATATTAGAACAGATTATTTGATGAAAATTACTTTTTTGAGAACAGGTGACAGTTTTTCTAGTGACAACTTCCATTTCTAATTTTGGTTTTCTTACGATATTACCTATGGTTTATCTGTTATTGAGATACTGGTGAACTTTAACACTGAAATGGCCTATTTTGCTGTCAATGGAGTATCTTCAAGCAATAAAGGCAGAATATTCCTCAGGAATTGCAGATGCACTGGGTCATTGAAACATTATGGAACAATAACCAGTTCAACCAGATAAATCTTTAACCATTTCATATTTCTAGTCTACAGGTCACTGTTGTATAGGTTAATGGTGATATCCTTACCAAAGACAGGGTAGGAAAAAATTTTATAATGGTTATAATTTGTAGCAAAAAACAGCAAAAAACTTTTCTTTTTAAAGAAAAGCCGTAGGTTACTCAAATCAATCGCTTGATATACTCAACGCTGGTTGTCCCATTACTTAAAACTTATAGTTGTTACCCTCAATATCTTGTACTTGGGTAAATCAAATACAAACTAAAATATTTTTTTTATTTATTGAAGGATTATAAATGTTTCTAAATAATCTCCTAACTTAAAAACGTTTTTTGATTATTGTAAAATGAAGGTAGAAGTGACAATAACATCATCATAAAATTTCTATTCTCTAATTTTTTTTTGGTTCAAACAGATGTTAATCGCAAGACAATAAGATTGTATTGAAGGGATGATGTTTCAGTGTTTTAGTTTTTAAAACCTAAGATCGTCAGTAATGATTTTCTAAACACTGTCGTAGCTTATTCCGATCTCGGAAGCAATTTCAGCACCATTTATTACTGGTCCTCAGGCAACGCCAGTGACCTTTATTTTAACTTTTCTCGTCTTTCTATGCGTATACTTGACCCTTCATAAAAATGTTGTCTTCAAACTGTACCTTTAGTCTTCTTAAAATTTCGAGCGGTTTTACACCCCCTGTCGTAATAAACTTGATAATAATCCATTGTGCAACGAATGAGGATACCTTTTGCTTCAACATTGCGGATAATGACTAAAGAAAAAGTAGTGCAAGGTATCCTATAGGGGAATCTCAATTAAGTGTCTTTATCTACAAAAGCTGTGTCCCCCTCAGTTAAACTCACTTTATATTTGATTTACCTACGAAGAACACGTTTTTTTTTTTAAACTCAAGTATACCAATATGAACAAAGAGATATTTTAAGGGCACTTCAAGTGAAAATAAACATATAAAAGCATCATAACTGAGACTAGTATTTTTACAAGGAACTAACGTTATGAACAACAGTATTGACACATGTTATAGGATATAATTGATATGATCTTTCTTTTCTCATTAGAAATCACCTCCTGAACTTTAATACTATAGTTAACCTTTACCCTATCTTTTAGTTCTCTTTTTTTGCAGAAAGATAAACAAAGGTAAATTTTCTTATAGTCTCTTTCCTGATGAAATAATGATTTGAGGATAGATCTGATGATACTTTTGACATACATTGAGCATAGTATGGCTAGGTGTCTTTATATATATAGCGGCTAGACACGTAGTTTGGGATGGATCAGTTCCCATCCTGTTGTCCTCAGATCTTCTCACATATGTCCTGCCAAATTTTTCGATTTTTGTTTTTACGTTCCAGTTGCTCACTCCAATATTTTGAGGTCGTCTTTTACTTCTCACCACATAGATCTTGACCGCCCAGTCTTTTCCTACCTTGTGGCTTTGCTAGGTGTCTTTAGTTTTTCCATTTATTATTCAATATGTTCATGTTTGGGCTTACCCGCGTAGATTTTGATGTTTCTGTTTTTTGGTGAGCTGCTAATTATGAAGCTTTCGGCTATTAACTTACTAAATTCTAACTATCTTTAGTTTTCCTATAATTAACTATGTGGTACGGACAGACATTTCTGAAAATTATAATTCTTAAGGTACTAGTAAATTTTTTTATCGGGAAAAGATCATTGCACGTTGTGAAAAGTCCAGTCATATTGAAACAGGTTAAACCTACACTATAACAGGAAAGACGACCTCTAAGTACTTGCTGCTCTTGAACTGTAGCAGCGAAAAATCTCGTAATATCATTTTTCAAAAAAAGGAATAACCATAAACTTTACACTATAACTTAGACACTATTTAATGTTGACTGGTCCTTGGAGGTAACGACAATATGCTGGCAAACAATCGTCTTTATTGTACGATCGTATTCGGGTGGTATCGTGAGTTCCAGAGAATAAATTTCAGTCAGAAAGATGCTTGGAACATTGCTGCTGTCGGGAAAATGCTCGAATTTGACAAATATGTAACTTATCGCTAGATAGAAAAGTGTTTTGACATTCCTACACCGACAGTTCATAGCACTCTCTACCTTTAAGTGCAAAGATTTGTTTCCTTTCGGTGTCCCATGCCTTAACTGACGATCAGAGTGCACGGCGCTTTTTGTGATCCTGCGAAATGTCCAATAAATTTGAAAATGAAACATCAATAGCCAACAAAACGTAAACGAGTTAAAAAAAGGTTAAGGTAACGAGTGCGACCAGATCCCCGAGGAAATATAGAAAAGTTAATTCAATGACTAGATTTAAAAAATGTAAAAGTACATAAAGGTCAATGGAAGATATTTTCATAGGTCATGAAAATTAACACGGTGTTACTATTAATATTTACATAAGTTCAATTTTAAATTGTATTTCAACTGTAAAATATTCATTGAATGAAAATCAAAAGTTTGCAGCTATACATTAGGTAATGGATATCAATTGCTTAATTTTACGGTTTCGAAACCATCAACTATCCCTGAATCAAACAGCACACTACTACTAACGAACATATTTTCCATGATTAATTAAATCAGTCTGTAATACTCTTGTACAATAGCATATCGATTAATTAAAATAAATATTTCTAAATGCGCTAACTTCGATTGTTGATTTACCACGAAGCACATATCAGATTGGCACAAAACTTGATAAACATGCGTCACGAACGATTACACATAATAGCAAACAAAACATGTCATTAACAAACTTTTATTGTAACAAACACATAAACAAAACAATGAATAAATTGAAATATGTGAAGACTATAAACAATAGAGATGATTATGCTGAAATATGATTACTCTTGTTTCAGGAATTTTACAGCAGCAAATTCTACTATTCACCACGAGCAGTTTAGAGGGCTGTAATTTTCTTCTGTGATAATCGCTTTATTCTATCAATTTTTCTGTGTAAGAATGACTACTGAATCTCTAGGTGGCTCTAGCATCTTATAGCTCTGAACAATAACTATGTTTAGCTTCAATAAAAACACACAGCGTAAATATTTACATTGACCTCATACTTTTCATTTTTATATTCAAATCAATATTTTCCAGTTTATGATGTTAATCTTCAATGCCCACTCATAGGTCACAATTACGTCCTTGAATGTATCAACATTTATCAAGTTTAATTTTGCTAAAAATATGGTTTTATTTTACTCCTATATGGATAAGAATATTTGAAATACCAAAAGATTTTTGTGGTCTTTTTGATTTTTAATAGAAAAAAATTGCCTTACCAAAAACAATTCTTGATATAATATGTCAAAAGTTTGTTACAAGGTTACTTAGATGTTATTTTGCTACTTGCATGCTAAAATTTAGAATTATTTTCCATTTCGGGTGTTCTATGTAATTCCTATAGATGTTTCTAGCCTCAGCCGTTTCTTTAACTCCTCGAATGATGTTTTTTCTTGTTATCTTTTTGGTCATCTAGTTAGATGTCAGTACTACTTTTTAATTTTTTGTACCATTGACATAGTTCGTCTCATGTACTTTGTTTGTTACTTTATCTCTTTTGGTATTTTCCCATTCTTCATAAAAGTTTTTAGATGCAGTGATGTTTGATCTTTGTTTGTCTGTTACAGCCTAGATTCTGATAGATATATATATATATATATATATATATATATATATATATATATATATATATATATATATATATATATATATATATATATATATATATATATATATATATATATATATATATATATATATATATATATATATATATATATATATATATATATATATATATATATATATATATATATATATATATATATATATATATATATATATATATATATATATATAATGTGGGAATATCTTTGATCGTGTATAGATGGTTTTATCTTTTTCCTCATTTCTTTTATCCATCATAATGTTGTTTATTTGGTAATAAATTTTATTTGGTTACTTACTTTTTTTATGTTGTTTATTATTATTCCTAAATAAATGTTGTTATTCAAATACTCTAGTTATATTTCTCTTATTTCTGTAGAGGTGACTCTTTTTATTTCACCCCCTTTTTCTCTATGTTGATTTTCTGAGCTAGTTATCTTAAAGTTTTAGAGTATTTTCTCTTTTCGTCAATTGTTGCATAAAATTTGACGACACATTTTATATGTTTTGATATGCACACATTAACACGATGGTCTTCTTGCAGTAATTACCTTACGCTTTT
Organism: Sinelater perroti; assembly: GCA_036346155.1. Taxonomy (NCBI): domain Eukaryota; kingdom Metazoa; phylum Arthropoda; class Insecta; order Coleoptera; family Elateridae; genus Sinelater; species Sinelater perroti. The sequence goes on along the minus strand of JARFIY010000013.1, from coordinate 10,817,929 downwards.
GATTTGACGGGCAACCGACTCTGGGATCGTCGTGCACCGAATATCTGCCTTTCCGAAACATTTTGTGCTATTTAAAGACAAGGCGTTGCAATATTGCTTCATCATCTTATTGATATTTCTTGTTTCACTAGACGTCCTCCCTAGCGTAACGCAAAACTTAATGTCAACTTTCTGTTCGGGATCCGCTTTTGTTATATAACTTAGGTATGTAACTTCCAACTAAATGATCCAACATACCGACTTATCTATAAGTCGTATGAGATTTTTTCCGACTCTTTGGAAAGTCTGCCTGTTGTCCATTTTTCGAATATTTTTGTCTGCTATATGATTCTCGTTTTACCACAGCCTTGCCGTTACATGTAGTTTAGAGGACCTTCTCTTCTTTTTCTGTGATGTTACTTATATTTTTGTCCTGTTTGTATCTTTTATTTTATAATTATTTTTTGTCTTGAATTTTTCTTTATATTTCTCCAAGTATTTATTACTATTTTGATTGTATTATCTAGATTTTCATTTTTTTCTAATGCTTTACATCCATTTTGCTCAATTTCTTTTAGACTTTTAACATCATTGTAAAACTTTTATGTTTTATCAATATAATTTCTTTTCTTCTGTTTGTTTTTTTAAATCTCATTAATGTCTTTTTTTTGGTTCTATATTTTTCTTGACTTGTCAGGTTCTTTTTTGTATATTTTGATTCTGTACCTATCGGGACTTCGTTTTTCTTCTTCTATTTTTAACACCCTGAATGTTTGGTTTTATATATTTCATTCTTTTACTATTGGCTACTATATTATTTCAATTGGTGGTTAATGTTTTGGGTTTTGTAAAGTAGGTATTAATGTTAATAATCTGATTTATCTTTAACTCTGCTTCTCTAATTAATTTCACGTCATTATTTGTGTATTTCCTGTTCCATGTTACGTTTATGTAGTCAAGTACAGAGCTATATCGTAATGTTTCCGCTTCGTTTACTATTTGGTCTATTTTTTTAAATATAGAAAAATTGGTTGATAATATAAAAATCTGTAATTTCTTCTGTAGTATGGTTTATTTATTTATTTTTTCCAAATTTTTCTATTGATTCAACGCTTTTAATTACATTTTTTTCTTGTGTGAAAGTTTTATTTATCGGCAGTTACTAAATGATGGCTTTTAATCTATGCATTTTCCACAATATGAAATTTATATTTTTATCTTTTCTATAATTTTGACTTTTCTTTTTATTATTGAGGCTTTCTTGTTCAACTTAGGTCTATTTATTTTGTACAAGTGATTAACCCAACAACTTGGACGCCATTACCTTAAAACAACCAGTCCACAATTGTTTATTGTAAATATTCGCAGCAGACATTCTTATCTTCAGAAGGTTCTTCGTTCTCCACCCGGGGAACACTTTTAATAAAAGTAAGGATCCCATGAGATTGACATTCAGAATTAACGCAAATTTTGTATCAAAATAAGCGTAATCAGCAGCTTCCTTCAAAACTGCCAAAATTAACAGAACTTATATTAAACTTAATCTATTTAAATCTGCGACTCCTAAAATATTCACGAATTTAAGCTCAGCTGCAATTCCTAGCCGAAGATTAAGACCTACGACCGGCTTTTTGGAGATTTTAAATAACTAATATATTAATATTTTAGTGGCCTTATTCTTCGAAGGTCTACTCTTGTCTACTAAGATACACTGCACCTTTGCTCTAGAAAAAAATTATAAAAAGTTTGTTTACAAATGCGTTTATTTGAAATGAGCGTCCATTGCATCAATATAACGTTCAAAACGAGTCATGAGTATTTTAAAAGATCTTTCTAGCTTCTGCTTTGGTGGCTCGTTCAGTACTGCGGTCATGGCTTCAATTTCAAAAGTGTAACGTGCTCTGATAATGTATTAAGCATGTTGTGCAAATGATAACAGCAAATTATCTTGGTCATTCCCAACTCCTTTGCCAACATTATGCTAATTGTATTTTAATCCTTGCTCAATATTTTTAATATTAATGTGATCAATTTCTTTGGATCATCACTATTCGGGTCATCCTCATACACTTAGTAAAATTTTTAGTAGCTCAAACATTTCAGTAAAAGTTTGCTTTAGTTTCACATAGAACTTAATGTTGGTATATTGCGCCATCTTGGTTTTCCGACGAGGATTATGACCAACATTTGTGCTCTTTTCTTCCTCCAAGAAGATGGACAAAAAGGCAGTGGAAGACTTCCTCGGTGACACATTGCTCTTGAAAAACGACTGATAATTTTTCACTCTGGCAATACCAAAAGTATGAACAATTAAACAATGAAAAACCTTTTACAAGCAATAGAATGTTGGAAAACTGTCACAGCAGTAAAATACCATTAGAGGACGATCTAAGGTACACTGGAAGACTTCAATTTTTTTGGTCAATGGAAAGCAAAAAAATAACTATTTGGAAATCTGCTATGTTGGCAAAACCACTTCGGATGACAAAATATGATCAGATACTACAATAGGCAAGCGTTTCAAATTATATCTTGACGATGGCTACTTCCCCCATCCTTAAACATAAAAATGATTTCTCAGATCTGCTAGGAGATTAGAAAAACTTTTTTTGAACATATGCGGTAAAGATTAAAAGTACAGAAAAACGCGCTGTTATTCAATCAATTTTTTTTTATTTTTAATTTCTTGTGTTTATTATTTATATTATTATTAATTTTTTTACATAAGACCACAATCGTTTTAAAAAATCCGTTTGAATGATGAATTCTAAATTTCCTTAGATGATTATGGCAACTATAAAATGAACAAAGGACATATCTATTTAACAATATGATTGTTTTTAATAATTCTAATAATAATTCAGTAGAAATTCAAATTTGTATCGCACTTATTGAAATTGCAATATTTAAAAATTTAGTGCACTTTTATTTTATTTTTAAACTTCAAGTTACATTTAATTTAATAATTTTTTTTATATTCTCGTATTTTTATTACAATAAACCCAAAATTTTACTCTAAAAATATTTACTGTGGGAATATTAATTTTCCAATCCCTTTTTAGTATGACCATTAGCTAAATGAATTTCCTATGGAGCCGTTCATGAAGCTGCGCAGATTGCTACGTACCGACGAAAAATAAGCTATTATTTAACAAAACAGTGCCCACTCATTCGATTACTCATAGAATTATTACAACTGGATTTATCAACATATGCCCTATTAATAAACCTCTTTATTCATACTTACAATTTTATAGACTATTTTAGCAAACGTAGAGCGGAAGAATTTGTTTTTGTATACAGGGTGAATTAAAAATTTTATATACAGGGCAAATTCAAATTATAAAACTACTTTTATTTATTATTGCAGTTTTAAGGAATATTTGCTTTGCTACAAGTTACAAAATGCCGTGGAGATCTTTATACTTTTTTAACCTTTGCTCAATAAGCAAGAAATTATAATAACAATGCTAAGAGACTCTAACACTCCGTGTGGGGGCATATTCTACGAACTGAGAAGTTAAGGTTTTCATATGTTCTCCCTCACTGCCAGGCCATCGCACACATCTCTGATACGGGACTATGGGCTAAATACCGCGCCTTAAACGACCGCCATTGTTACCCCTTTTTCAAGATGGGCTCACATAATCGATTATTTTTAGTGACTGAGTAGGACACTCTACAGGAATTTGAGTCCAGCCAAATGCCTTAATCACTTGGTCACCCTAACGTAAAAAATTACTTTTTAAATAGTTAAAATAAATTAATTTAAACAAAATAATGTCTTGTTCTATATATGGATGATCACCAGCGGTTGAGGCCCGGGCTGTGATGCGGACGGACCCGGGTTCCATTCTCAGAGCTCTCTGATGCTTGGCGGGTGGCCTACTCAGGAACTAAAAATTGATTACCTGCGTTCACTTCAAACAAGAGATAATAATGGCGGTCGTTTAAGACGCGGTACTTGCCACATCACCTCGCATCAGAAATGGTGCGCAACAACCGGGCAGAGAAACCGAACATCTGAGTGACTTTCTCAGTTCGCAGGCCGTGCTCCCACGCAGGGCATTACAGCCTTACCATTATTATATCTAAAGATGGTGTTTCATACATTTATCTTCTTATAGCTTAAACATTTTATTTATCAAAAAGAGTAACATTATTTTTTAAAAATATAGTCTATTATGAACCCGTATCATTTCTCCCAACTTTTGTACATAGAAAAAGTTCTAACGAAATATTCTCTCGCTATTTTCAAACTGCTTATCGCGAAAAAATGACTTATTGAAAATTTATAATAATTTAATGGTGAAATATTAGGACTACAAGCAGGGCTGGGCAAGAATTCACTTACATCAAGTTTCTAGATTTTGGTTCTTTAGGCTATATGGGAAGAAACGTTATCCTGTTGTAACAACAGTTGCTTCCTCTTTAGAAGGGTGGGAGACCGTTGGGTAAAAGTAACATACATACGTTTCAGTTGAGAAAAATTTTGCAATCACGTCATTCGATACAAATTCACGGGATCTTTGAAGTTTTATAAAATGCGTAACATCAATTTATGTTTAAATCTGTTACGTTTGTGAGTGGTGCTTGGTGTTTAGCCTGGAACTATCTATTACTTACGTATGTCTGGATTATATAAAAAGACTCACTTTTAGCCACATGCAACAATTCATTTAATGAAGCGGTTGTCATGAAAATTTATAAGAAGTTGCCAACAAACTTCTACTTCAAATTGTGCGGTACAACTACACAACTTTTCTTGCCCTTTACAGGTGTCATCAGAAACAAATACACAAATGGTTTTGACACTCCCCCTTTACCTGAACTTACATATACGTGTGATTAGGTTAGTTTTTGGAATGCTACTTTTACCATATAGTAAGTGACAGTAGCTTTTAGAAACTTCTGTCGCTTTATGACTGAGTTGTAATTTATATGGTCAGTTTTCTCATTTTAATTTTAATACTTTTAAATTGCAACGCGATTAATTTTTGTGTGCTTTATTAAGGAAATTTGCCAGCAAAATTGGAATAAAGTGACAAAATTTATGGAACACCCTTTGTAATTTATATGGCTTCTGATATTCTCTTAGACCAGAAAAACTTTTTAACTGTACAGCTGGTTTTAGTTATCAGTGATGGTTCTTAGTTTTGTTGCCTCACTATAGTATAAAATACAAATTAAAATCTCACTAACCTGGTAACAATTCACGTATAAATAGCTTTAGTAAAACAACGTGTTTAATTGGAAATGTAAAGAACCACATTTCAAATGGCGTAAGAGTGAAAAAGGCCAAATTTGACGAAAATGTGTTTTTGCGAAACGTAATCATTTGATGCTTTAAGTGTACTTTTTCTTACAGGGTCACATAGGAGACAGTCCTTTTGATACTGCGGTAGCTTGGACCAAGAATCACTTTGGATCTGTTGGAAGCCCTTGGCCGCGACATTCACGATATGGTGTAAGTTATTTTTGCCCAAATATTCGTACATTTTCTTGGAGGTGTTCAAAAATGATTGTTACTATAGTTGTTCTTATAAAACTGCTGCAAATTAATCTTCGGATACAGCGCAGCACCACTTGTGGACAGACAACTGAAGCTTGTTGTCAGAGAAAAACTTTTTCTCATTTTTACTGTGCACTGCCCATTGCACGGTGTATCTCACAGCCTACAGAGTAGCAACGGCGTTTTGAACTCTGATATTGAACAAAACATAGTTCTGCTACTAATCTTGTATGATTCTCTGAAATAGTCACATCCTTCCTTCAAGTAAACTACATCGTCCATCGTTGCTCATTTTTTTTAACTTTTTTGCGTTTTTTTATAATTGACTCACTACCTTTCCTTCTATGCGTTCTACCAATGCTATCTGGAGTATCTTTAGATACCTATTGAACGTGCAATTCAATTTGTAGTACAATCATTTTTGAACTCTCTAAACGTGTTAATAGATTTTGTTTATTTATAACACAAATGAAATATAAGCAATATAAAACAATCGCTGAAACGTGCTATATATTTTTGTATATTTGAATTTATATATAATCCCCATTACATACTTCGATTAAAGACGGCGGGCCTCTTTCAAATTCTCAAGAAATATGTCTTTTCAAAATTGATGGACAAATTTTTTATTAGTTTTGCATATGAGATCTATATTGTGGAGCTGTATTAAGAATCTAAAAACGTAGAAATTATGTACTAACAACTTTTTTTATTTTTTTTGTAAACTTTAACTGGAAGTATTGTGTTTAAAGAATTAATCAAATTTATTTGCGAATATTAAGTGGTTTGTAAAACAGTTTTAATTTTTAAGAAGATAACCAATAGAAGAGGTATGTTAAAATAGCGGAAAATCCAGCAAAACAGTAACTTTTGTGATTAAAAATATTAATAAACACAGAAAATCTTTGGCTCAGTCTCAATTATAAATTAAAAGACCTTTAGAAAAATGGTAGAATTTAACATGATTTTGATTTATACCATATATACATCAACATTAAGACTACTCCTTCGATTTTTCTATTTGGATAGCAAAATGCACTTTCTCTTTAAGTATACTTTGTTATAATATACTGACAAAGATACTTCATTCATACCAAATTGAAGCATCGGTTTGCAAATAATACATATTCTTAGTCTTAGAGTGATAAAAAAGTTTTGCTCTACTACAACAACGCTCCATCGCAGTCAAACGGTGATTTTGAACAACAAACTAAAATTTGACATTCTTTTTCATCCACCATACCCGCCCAGTCTATCTCCTTCGTGTTACTATGTACCCGAAACTGAAAACATTCAACTTGAATAAGATGGAGCGTTATTACAGGGAATAACACTTTTTGGCCATTATAAAACGGAGTGTTTTTTTTTCTTATCAGAATAGTTAATTAGAACTTCTTTGGCGTCCCAAAAAACTGACCCGGATGGTACAAGTTTCTTCTATTTCTGAACTGATTAACACTTTCACTCATCTGTTGGTCAAAACCATATCAAAGGTTTTAGTTTCCAATACGTAGTACGTCTCCAGTGTTTGCTTTGTCACACTTGAATAGACATGAGTTCCTCAATGTATGCAGAACTCTTTTATCCTTTGTTATTTTTTCTTAAAAAAAAGATAATAATACTACAAATTCCAATTTTTTCATTTTGCTTTGTCAGTTAAAACACTCAAGTGACTAGTAAAAAGCGAAGTAGTGTTGAAATAATTTGTAACCTTGGAAAGCTCATCTATAAGACGAACAGTTCTTGCTGTCGTTTTTTATGAGTAAATGAACTAATTTATTAATCCATTCACTTCTCTCCTCCAAAGCCTCTCAATTATCTTTTCTAATCATCTTAGGTAGTATCCGTTTTCTAATAAACCATTGGGCATCTAACATATACTTCATATTCTTTTTCTATATGTCACAAATTCATATGTTTTAAGTAAGCCTCATATGGTTGATTTTGAACCGAAGATTGTCTCGTTTTATTTAAAATCTCCATTTTGTTATTTGGTCCAATTTGTAAGCCGCGTTCCCGAATATCTTTCTTATATTTAAATTATATTCACAGCAATAGTACTATTACAACAGGAGGGTACATACATATTATACGGAAAAGAATTGATTTGGAAACCACTTTTCAAATATTGCGTATTATCCCTTTATCTTAGCGATCTACAATATTCTGATCAAGCAATAGCAATTTGTACACAAACAATCGTAAAAGATTCAAAAGGAAGAAAGATGGCTTCCGTGTGAATTTAGAAAAGACAAAAACAGAATGCGTTAGCATACCTTCTTCTTCTTAATATGTTTGATCTCATTAGTATTCCCGGTGCCAAGGTCCTCTAAATATTTTAATAAATAAATTTTGCCGTTTTTAGTTCTCAAGAGACAAATTATGAAAGGAGTCCAGTTAGACTAAATCATTGTGAGCAAATTTAAAAAAAGTATAGCTTTTTATTACATCACTTTTACCTACACACAATTCAATCTTGCAGTATCACTTTTTATGTCGTTTTTGAACTTGGTGGTAGTTTAAACATTATTTTTTATTACGCATCTAATATTACCGATTCTTTTGAATTTATGATTTAAACACTGTGAGGGGTAAGGTCTTGTATAAAAAGTTTATCTTTAGACTTTATTTGGCTTGCCAATACTTATATATTATATTTGCCTTGTAAACGTTTACTTCGTACGCTGATGAGGTCTCAGATTTGAGGCAAAATAAAATTCATTATAAAAAAGGGAAAACATAGCATACTTAAAACCTCAGCAACCAACGGCCGCAGATTACTTCTAAAATGAATGACATGATATAACAAAAGTTCACGTGGCGAGCAAATATTTAAATTTTGGTAGAAAGTAATTTGGATACAAAAATACAACTATTAACCCATTATAATATGCTCTGTTTGGGAAAAGCAAATGGTACTGTTCTTCAAACTTGAAATATCCACCTCTTGTAAGAGCAAAAGACAATAAACAATATTAAAACTTTAAGTTTGCAGATTACAAAGCAATTAAAAATTAAATTAAGATTATTAAAACCAACGAAGGTAATCTAAGAATTTTCTTACTTTAAATTTTTATACGTTAATGCATTTAAAATAATTTATGCTGTAATATAATGTAAAGATGGCGATTTTCACTACTTTACTGACGATCATACAAATTTACAGACCAAAACAGACTACGCAGAAATTTAGTCTTTCTCAAATAAAAGACTTCAACAATTTATCAGTAAAAAATCTGGAACATTTGAAACAGTAGTTTTAACACTGGAAAAAGTTCCTAGAGAAAAACCTCAATTGACAATCTCTAATGTATATATGATGTTTGTAGTCTAAAAAGCACGTCAGTACGAAAGGTCGAATACGGAAAAAATAGTAAAAGAAAAGCCCTACGCTGATTTTAATGTGTGTTTGATAGTTACATTTTCATGAATTTGTCAATACAAAAATTTGAGATGAGTGAAGAAATGTCGAAAGAAAAGCCTCAAGTGGCGGTTTCTAATGCTAATATCACGATTACAGTGTTAAAAATGTGTGAATATAAAAATCTAAAACACTTTGAAATCTAGCTTGATAATGGAAAAGGACTCCAAAAGAAAATTCTAATATCAGCGTAATGTTTAAAATCTTAAAAATGTATCAGTAGAAAAATTTAAAACTTGTGGTATTGACAAGTCAATATGACATTCGCAATCTCAAAAATTCATCAACAGGCAAAGTTTGAAAGATATGGAAATCTAGCTCGCGCACGAGATGTGGCGAAAGGAAGACCTTAAGTGAGGGTTTTCAATGTTGGTATATATTTTACAGTCTAAAAGTATGTTAATACGTAGTATCGAAGGGAAAGCTTAAAATGACAATTTTTAATGTTATTATGACATTTACGGTCTTAATAATTTGCCAGTAAAAATATTATTTGCCTGAAAAAAGTTCCAAAGAAAAAGTCTTGAATGATAGTTTCTAACGTCTATATAACGTTTGCAGTCTGACAGTTTTTAATGTCAGTATGATGGTTACAGTCTCAGGAATTTGTAAGTAGAAAAAATCTGAAATGGAAATCTAGCTCGCAGTCAAGGAGTGCCGAAAGAAAACCCCTAATCGACAGTTTCTAAGTTTTAGTCTAAAAAGTATGTCAATGCGGTTTGAAAGAAAGAAGTCTTAAATGAGTTTTTAATATCAATGAGAGGTTTGGAGGTTAAAATGTATATTAATATAAAATTTTGAAACGTTAGGTTATCTAGCTGAACTATGGAAAAAAGTTCTAAAAGAAAAGCCTTAAATGATATATAATAGCCTTAAGTGACAGTTTCTAATATCAGTATTAAGTTGCAGTCTAAAAAATGTAATACAAAAATCTAAAACGTATGGAAACCTATCTTGCGGACGGAAAGAAGTGTCGAAAGATTATCTTCAAATGAGAGTTCTTAATGTCAGTATGGCATTTGCAGTTTAAAAAATATATCTAAAATGTTTGAAAATCTAACTAGAGTACAGAAAAGAGTTCTGAAGGAAAAATCTTAAATAAGTTCGCAGTCTTGGTAATTTGTCAGTAAAAATATCTATATCATTTAAAAATCTAGCTGGATACGAGAAAACGTTTAAAAAAAAGCTTCAAATGTTAATATGATGCTTAAAAACTCAAAATTTATCAGTAGAAAAATCTGAACGTGTAGTAATGAAAATTTCCAATATCAATATGACATTTGCAATCTCAAAAATTCATAAATAGGAAAACCCGAAGCATATGACAGTCTAACTGGAGTATGGAAAACATTGCTACAGAGTAGTTTGCAATAACAATTCCTAATATTAGTATAATATTTACATTTTCAAAAATTTATGAGTAAAAAAATCTGAAAGGTCTGGAAATCTAGCTCGCGCACGAAAAGGGCTAAAAGGAAGGCCTTAAGTGACAGTTTCTAATGTCAGTATGAAGTTGTAGTATAAAAAGTATAATACAAAATCTGAAACCTGTGGAAACTTAGCTCATGTACAAGAAGAATACAGTTCTTAATGTCAGTATGATATATGCAGTAGAAATATCTAACATTTGGAAATCTAGCTAGAGTGCTATAAGTTCTAAAAGGAAAGCCTTAAACTGTTTTTAATGTCAGTATAGTAGTTACAGTCTCAAGAAATTTAGCTGGCGCACCGAAAAAAAGTGACGAAAGAAAAGTCTCGAATGGCAGTTTCTAATATCAATCTGACGTTTGCAGTTTAAAATATGTCAATATAAAAAGTTGAAACGTTAAGATATTTAGCTAGACTACGGGAAAAAGTTCCAAGAGAAAAGCCTTAAATGTCAGTTTTTACTGTCAGTATGTAGAAAAAATGAAACGTGAAGAACGATCGAAATCAAAGGCCTAAATAGCAGATGCCACCTGATCTCAGTATAATAATTTGTCAATAGAAAAATTTAAAACATTTAGTAATCTAACTCGAGTATGGAAATAATCCTCAAACATCAGTTATTAATGTTATTGTGATGTTTGTAGTCTCAAAAATATATTATTTGAAAAAATCAAAAACCTGTGAAAACGTTGAAAGAACAATCTCAAATAACAGTTTCTAACGTCAGGTAACGATTTCAGTCTCAAATTTGCCAGCAGAAAAGTCTAAACATTTAGAAATCTGGCTCGAGTATGGAAAACAATTCTTAAAGGAAATCCTCGAACTTCAGTTCGTAATGTTTAAACTCGTGTCGATAAAATGTTATGCCGTTTGTAGTCTTAAAAATTTGTCAATAGAAAAATCTGAAGCACCTGCCGATCTATCTCGAATATAGAAAATATTGATAAAAGAAAAGCCTCATATGACAATTCTATTTGCAATCAGTAGAAAAATCTAGTGTTTAGTAGTTTAACTGAAGCACGAGGAAACGCCCCGGAAGAAAAGTTTCTGACAACTCTACTACTATATAGTTTAGACTACTACAAATTGTTTCATACAGGTGAAGCTATTCTTGAAAACAGTAAATTTACTGAGCTTTATTTTGACCTTATTTTTTATATCTATCCCATGACTATCTCTTTAATTATTAGCATTTAGAGGTACGACAAACTAAGACAACTAATGCATGGGTACTTGAATGTTCTACGAAGTATCAGCTCATTTTCACAGAGGGCGTTAAGTAATAGTAATTTATTTGTTTTTGGTGCTCTAATGTAAAATTTTGTTCCCTCAGATTTCGACAAAAATAGCAGGTAAGAAAAGCATGATTTTTATTTTCCTTCAACCATCCAGCAACTATAGCCTCATGCAGTTTGTGAGAGTGTTTTTAAAGCGTAGGAATATCACATCAATTAATAATCAAGAAGTTTTGTAAAATAGCGGTTTGGGGTTGGTTGTCTGAAAACAACATGTGACAACCAACCCCATTTTTTTTGCAAATTAATCAATCGATATTTTGAAGAATGTGGCAGCCGACGTGCGCGTACAGGAAAGGCCTTTCCTGTTCAAACATGTAAATTCACTTCTCGAAAATGAGGCAAAACTTTCTACACGCAAAAGGGCTCGAACCAGGAGCAAAATAATGTCAGTTCTTCACCTTACCATTACGCCAGGCGCCTCACTGACGGGTGGAGTTGAGTGGAGAATCAAAAGTGTGGAATGAGAGAAAAGAGGTTTTGTGAGGTTTGTGAGTTGCAGAGGGAGATCAGTAATGTTTGCCTTTTTGAAAACTTTTGCACTTACTGGGTATGGAATGCTACTCTGTAATAGTTTGCTATTGAGGTTTTAATTATCGATTCGCTCGATTTTAGACACAAAAATGTATAGATCCTTGTCAGAACGCCGACACAACTAGCCTAGCCCGTGCGACGATCTTCAACAAAAAATTTTACTGAGTTCTTTGAGAATGGTAATGGACAGATACAAATTTCCATCTCAAAACATTTGGGATATGGACGAAACGGGGATCACTACCGTCCAGAAACCGAACAAAGTTGTGGAACACCGAGGCTGTGAGCAACTAGGAGCCTTGACATCCGGTGAGAGAGGCACCCTTGTTATACTGGCCACTGCAATATCTGCTGGCGGGAACGGTATTTTATTTTAAAGACCATTTTATCCGCAATGGCCCGGTAGGTTGTCTTGGGATCAGCAATCCCTCAGGGTGGATGATGAAGAAACATTTCATCACTTTTATGCAGCATTTTGTTAAACATGCCAAGAGTTCAAAGGATCATCCTTGCTTATTACTGCTCAATAATCATGATTCCTATCTTTCGATCAACGGATTAAATTACGTTATAAAAAACGATGTAATAATGTTGACATGCCCTCCTCATTGTACTCACCGTATTCAGACCGAACCGTATATGGTGCGTTGAAGAGCTATGTTAATTCCTTTTGAAATTCTTGGAAGGTAAATCATCCTGGCTCTACAATGACCATATACGATATGCCTAAAATAGTTTCATCTGCGTATTCTCTGGCGTTTACACTTTCAAATATACTCTCAGGATTCAGGAGTCGTGGAATTTTTCTCTTTAACAGACATTTTTGGCGACCATAATTTTTTACCCAGTTTTGTAACAAACCGTCCAAGTCCAATGATCTGGGAGATCTGCCTTCAGTTGTGGAGCAAGAAAATCCGGAAATATCTGAAGAAATAAATGCGTGTAAGAATACCGAAACTTCAACCATTTCTCCATCGCCTGGACCTGGACCTAGTGGCATAGTTTCATCTTTTTCTCCAATAGGTATACTCAGCCCTAGTATAATAATTTCCACTTCATCTCCTACGGCCTAATCTTACCTAATCTTAGTAAAACAGTTTCACCTTCAGAAATTCAATCGTTGCCGCAAGGAGATGCGAGAAAACAAAAAAAAAAATGCAAGGGGGACCGCAAGAAAAAATATCCAGCCGTTATTACCGATACACTAGAAAAGTTGTTAATTGAGGAACAGAAAAAAATCTAAAACAAAAAGATAAAAGAAGATAGTGAAGATGAAGAAGACTGCTACTGTATTGTGTACTTGGATGCATTTTCAAACAGCAAATAAAAGAAAAGTGGGTGCAGTGCGTCGAATGAAAGTCCAATTCTGATGGGACTTGTATTAAACAAAAATGTATAAATAAAAGTTTTTCCATTATTTGTTATTTTTGTTTGTTACATTTAAAGTAGATGTGACAATCAACCCCAAGATCTGTGACAACCAACCCGGTGATGGGGCAGGTTGTCTCAGTTGTATATAATTTTCTTTTATTTGGGTAAACATACTTTATATTTATAATTTCAAATAGTAGACTTACATCATAAGGCCAACAAACTTTCGATTCGTTTCTCCAAAAAATAATAAAAATTAGAAATCGAAAACTGTGACTACCATACCCGATCTCCCCTACTTATAACTTTTAAATAATGAAACTACATTTTCTAGACATATAAAAATAATTTTGAGACTAGAAATAAAAAAATACATACTCAAGCAAAAGGATTTTTGATATTTGTTTTTATATAATTTTTTTGTCATTTTCTTCATGTTCTAAATGATATGAGTGGTGTAAGGTGTCAAAAAAAATATTTTTTTTCTGTAATATAACATAAAACAGATGAAATTTACGAACCGTGTATAATTTTTTTATATTACGGTACTTATATTTTTAAAATGCATAAATAATAACTTCACATTAACAATAGATTGCACATATATTCAGTATATATTTCGTGTCGAAAAACAATTATTTATCGCCTACCAAAAACTAGTAATATAATTTGTAAAACTAATGGAACAATTAGCCTTATAAATGAATGAATACAATTAGCACAAAAAACAATATGTTTGCAACAACACGAACGCTGTGTAAACACTAAGCAAAGATTAAATACTGATACTAGCAAGATAAGCCGCGTTATATTTAGTATATTAAAGTTTGTGTGAATTGTTTTTCTTTACTGTGCTTTATATATAGCACCACAATCGTTGCACTGCCAATACAACAATACGTATATTTTCTTTAATTGAATTGGCATTTTTTTATTGTTTGTTTGTTAATTTGTAAACATTTGTGCTATATTTGTCTTATAATTATAACTATTTCCACTATAAATAAATTTGGGTTACTTCATATTTTAAAACATATAATCACAAATATTTGGTGTACGTGGGCAGTCTGAAAAGTTTTGAGCCTCAACATGAAGATGGCCCTACTCGTCAAAACCATTCTGCTACTGCAATAGTACATGCTTTGAAAGATAGCTATAAAAATTTCACCCAATATAGAGACTCAGTTGTTGTTTGACAATCGTTTGTATCAGTCGATGTCAGTGCTTTTGTAAAAATGGAAAAAATCGAATACCGTGCCGTAATTAAGTACTTGCGTTTGAAAGGCAATACGCCTGCGCAAATTAAAGCCGAGTTAGACGCTCTTTACGGAAAGTTTGCCCGATCATTTGCCACCGTGAAAAGATGGATAGCTGAAGTTAAACGTGGTCTTACTATCTTGGCTGATAATGAGCGTTCGGAACGGGCAACAGCTGCGACCTCAACCGATAACATCGAAAAGTTCACCCAATCGTACTGGATGACTGTCAAATGAAGGTTAAAGTAATAGCAAAGGCTGTGAGCATATCGAAAGAACGCGTTTGTCATATATTGACTGAAGAATTGGGCATTAGAAAGCTATCCGCGCGTTGGGTCCCGCGCTTGCTCACTTGAAACAAGAAATTCATTTGAATGAACATGTTCAAGCTACTGCTTAAGCAGTTTCAGCGAAACGAGTGGGACTTTTTGCGTCAATTTATCATTGTCCATAAAACTTTAGTCCACCATTACAGTTCTGAGACGAAGTAACAGTGGACTGCGAAGGGTGAACATACTCCAAAAAAGGCGAGGGCGATTTCATCGGCCGGGGATGTAATGTCGACTATTCTTTGAGATAGTCAGGGAATCCTGTTCAACTATTACATAGAAAAAGAGAAAACAATAATGGGGTTGTACTACGCATTGCTAATGGACCAGTTGAAGGCAGCATTTGGAACGGAAGAAAGTGCTCTTCTATCAAGACAAGACACCGGCACACACTTCGGCGGTCGCCATGGACAAAATTCACGAATTGCAGTTTGAATTGATTGACCACCCAGCATATTCATCAGATCTGACCCCCAGCGACCATTTCCTGCCTTCCTCACCTCAAAGTTTGACTCGGGGGACAGAAATTTTTATCAAACGTGAAGGTCATCGCAACCGTAGGTTATTTTGTTAAAAAATAAAATTAAATTTGACAGAAAAAATACTTATTAGACTCAAAACTTTTCAGACTGCCCACGTATGTTCTGCTTAAAATTGTTTTATTAAAGAATATCTTTATACAAAACAAATTAAATTTGTGCTTAATTTTCAATAAAATGGTGTATATACTTAACGTAATACGTATAATTAACGATAACAAGTGGTAATTACTATAAATTGTGTAAACTTAATCTTTAGCGTACGTACTTGTTAACAACATTTTTTAGTGAGAAGGAACACTCTTTAGAAGGTTAATTTTTTTGACTTGTGTTGCGTATTATCCGGAATTACAAATAAGCAGAATAAAGACTGTGCTACTAGTGCGAGAGGTATCACATTTTAAAAAAGTTTTCGAAAAACTAACTGTTGATGATCAGTGTCACTATCTAATAATTTTATATTTTTTAACATGAAATACTTGAACTTGATTTGTCTGAGATGTGATTTCAACAAAATGGTGTTGCATGCTATACTTCTGTGAACTGTTATCGATAATTCTGATTTTGAGCAGTCATTAATTAAATTTTTTTGGAATGTTTTTTTCTTACACTACTTAATACATGTAATGCTTTTCTAAAGTCCCCTTTTGACAACAACTTTTTTAGTAACTCTTTTCCCACGCCTTGTACCGTATTTAATTCTATTTATAATAAAACAGAGGCTGCACGACCAAATGACTGTAAACATCTGTTACCAAGTAGTTCTGTGTTTCTTTGTTACTTACACCATCTCTCGCTGAGAATCATAATTTTCTTTTTTGCTTTCTGTAACCCTCCACCAAATTCTATAAAGTACAAGATGGTACTGGAAACTTCTGGGTATTACAAAAGCGCGATGAAGTATCATTTCAAAATTGTACGTTGTATTATTGGTTACTTAGTGCAATATTGAATATAAGTGAGATATTAACTAGGCAAAGTACGTTACTGATACCACTAGGGCTATAGTAGGACATCGATATGGTCTTTTCTTCAAATTACAAGATGCTCTTACATCAAAATCTTTACCTTGTAAAATGAATTGAGTTATGAGAAGTGTCATTAAAGTTATAAATTCCATTAAAAGGAAAGCGTTGCAGAGCGATGTTTATAGAAAAGTTGTTTTTTATATTTTAATCTTCTTTATCACACAGAAGTAAGATTTTGAGAGATAACGCCTTCCAAAGAGTTGAATAGCACTTTGCAAGGTCGTGAATTTCATACAGTCACAAATAAAATAAAGGATATGTAAAAACTTGATTTATGGACATCAGTTGAAGAAAATAAGTTTAATTTGCTCCAGCGCATTGAAGATCTCATGCAAAAATTAGCTAAATATAATATAATAAGGTAACATAAGACAGAGTGTGAATTATAGGCCAATCTCCCTTTGAATATAGTGTAAAAAATAACAGCCAAAGTAATAGAAATAAGCCTGAGAAAAATAAATAATATAGAAGAATACTAAGTCGGATTCAGAAGAAATAGATCAAAGTAGACCAAATTCACACAGAGAGAAAAAAGATCCAAACATATGTAATATTCATAGATTTGCAACAACATACGACAAAATAAGAAGTAAGTAAAATAGTTAAGGTACTTGATGCATTACCATGCCCAAAAAACTAATAAACCTAATTAGAATTACGCTATGGGAAACTTTTTTACCTTCCCTTCACTCTACTCCAAAAGAATTCAAAACAAGCCTAGTACTGAAACAAGGAGACCCTCTATCCACAATCCTTTTCAATTTCGTATTGGAAGTGGTAATAAGAAAATATCAAATTTAAAAGGACCGGAACAATATTTATGCGGCGAAACTTTGATTGTATAAAAGGAGCGGAAGGCATTAAAAATTTATAGAAAAAAAGAACAAACCAGGAACTTTAACATCTGTATAAGAACTTCTCTATCACTGCAATAATCAAGCAATCCAGAATTAAGGGTCTACACCATGTATTACAAATGCAGGACATCAGAGTACCAAGGAACATTACTTTCGAAAATATGTATGGGAAAACAAGAAGATGAAGACTCGAGGGATCATGAAGGGAGTGTGTGGAAGAAGACCTATGAGAACTAAAAATTAATAAACACAGGCTAGGAATAGAAGAAAATGGAAAAGAGTGATAGAAAAACTTATAGGCCTTAAAGCTCTTTCGATCTGACACATGATGATGATATAATAAATTCTGAGCATGTTGTTGCAGACATATATAACAATTTAAGGCAAAAACTTTGTGATTATTTTTCTTAAACAAATCCAAAACAGTTATGAAAATAAACATAAAGAAATGTCACGTGATGGAATATTGAAGATAGACTTGTTTACAGAACCCAAATCAGTTTTGAAACAAAAGAACACAACAATATTCCGAGCTGCCGAACGAAGCTCTCAACTGTTTGGTTCTATTTTCAATATGATATTTATATGAGTTAAATTTAAGGTGGAAGAGTCATTATGCTTATGTTTTCAAACGATTTCTTTGAACCTGCTGAATGATGAACTTATTGAAATATCAAGTGATGGAAAGCTGAAACTGATTTTCTTCGCAGACATCAGATCAGTTTTAAACCAAAAGAATGCAATAATACTCTAATTTGACGAACAAAGCTATCAAGAATTTGGTTTAATTTTGGTTACATTTTCTGGTCTATAATTACCATCAAAACAAAAATGAAAAATCGCCTGCAACTTGAAAATTGCGGTATTGTGTGTATCAAATATTGAGCTCAGATTTGAGAAGTTGAGAAGTTTTTTAAGTCACCCCCACACTTTGTAAACCACCAATTTAATGAGACCGAAGATGTCAAGGCCAGGTGCAGTTTGGACTATTCGAGCAGTCAAAGCCATAAGGCTTCAAATTACATCAAATCTTCTTTGTATGCAAAAAATTATTTCTTGGAAGATACACACAAGCAAGCCCTAGGATTAGCTGCTTACAAAAAATATACGGGATATTTGCTGACAGACGTTTTGAAGAAGGTAGGAAAGAAAATCAAACAGACTACTGTGCACATACATGATATCCACAGAGAAATTCTGTTTGCGGTTGAAAAAAAATGTAACAAACAATATGACGGGCGGTATGTTAGGTCGTCCAACCATGCATCTCAATTAATAGCAATGATTCAAAGAAACCACCATCTACCAAGCGTTTCAGTTGGTACGAACGCTGTTACGATGGAGTAACAGGTACTCATTTTCGCGGAAAGGAAGTCAGAACTTTGACCATTGTGTAGAAACAGGATATTTTAGAAGTTGTGGTGACATGTTTAAATCAAGTTTTGGACCTACTGGGAAGATTATACCGTCTCACAAAGCAAAGTCAACTAAAACTTTGTTGAACTTCAACATTCTTTATTATTTAAAGACAGGTGATTGGTAATTCAAAGAAATTTTAGAGGGTATAGTTTGTTGAAAAAGGCATTTCGGTATTGATTCTTTGAAGAGAGCTTCAATAGCGACAGTCGGCAGCTTTCGTACCTATAAGCCAGAAGAAAAAGTTTACCTTGCGGATTCAGAAGTTTTTGACGGATGTACGAAATAGGAAAGCTCATTTCGGTTAATCCAAGGTAATGGAGAGGTAATTCTTCCAACGAATAAAACTTGCAATAAACACGTTTTTATTACTTAATACAAGTAATACGTTTTGGAAGTGATAACTTGAAACGTGGAGGATAAAGGTACGTAAGTAAATTACAAGAAGACTTCTGTTATAATACCTTATTGACGCGAGATGTGAAAATACCTCATATAAAGCAAGTTTTTACATCTCTCCATTCATTTTGATGCATTTTCTAAAAAGACGTGTATTCATTCTGATAACATTTGTGCCCGAAATCCCGTATTTAATTATTACTTTCAAACACCTGATCTTCTAAAACACCCTTGAAGAGGCCGAACAATAATAGCGACAAGAACTCATGTTGGGACTGTAAGGAATATGACCTTCTGTCGTTTAAGGTGTTTGCTCCAATTTAGCTTAGTTACGTATCTCTACAGAAGTGTACATGAAGTCTGGACAGAGTGGCACTAAGTAGTGACTGTTCAATCATCGCGATTGCTACTAACGAAACAACGTAGAAGAATGATCAGGCGTATTAAATCAGCGTACGCAGACGTTAATAACTTTCATCACTGTTGCCCTATCGGCAGTGAGACGAAAAGTCTAAAAAAATTTTCGTTTTATGTTTATATGTTTTTAAATGAAAACAATGTACAGTACAATGTTCTTTAACAACATTCAGACTATTTTTACGATTCTTAAGTGACCCACTTCATAATATGTTCAAATCCCAACTGAAGCAGTTAAGTTGATAAGTTTTTTTATAAAACAAAAAGTGCAAAAATGTACAATTCACTTCGGAAGTCGATTCTGCGATTGAATGCCATTAGACTGTTGAAGATTTCAAAATAAACATAATTTGTGTCGTTAGTGAAATATGATTTCATTTATGTATCAGGGTCATTAAAAATTAAATTTGTTGTAATCACTCATTTTTCTGGAAAAATGTTGTGTGCAAACTCTAATACGGAAGCAATCACTGATGATATCTAAATGTATACATCGCATACACCGCGTACGAGGAAGTTACTCAGCACTGAAAGCTTATAAACAACGTGAAGTTTACTTGTTCGCAGCAACATGCTTACTGTTGTATTACGCAGAAAATCTATACAAAAGAATTCCACTCATCGACAAAAAGAAATTTAGTAGACGAGTCCCTCACTTAACACATTAAGTGTACTGCTACATTCACAGAAAGGTTGAAACCAATTTTCGAAAGTCCTAAACGAAAATAAACCAAAACTTAAAATCGTTCGTGAAGCTGGTAGTCAAGAATCTCAAGAACACATTTATGCCTCGATGGCAGCAGCATTAGCCAAGGATAAATATACGAGGTGTGTTCAAGTTCTAAGGTCTCCAAATTTTTTTCTGAATAAGTAATAGCTCAAGAAAATTGAAACTTCTGTTACGTCTCAACATAATCGCCGTCTAGACGTACACATTTTTTACAACGTTGTCGCCATGATTCTAGGGCTACTGAAAACACTTCTTTATGGTTATATTTTGACCAGTGAAAAATCGCTGATGCAACAGCGACTCGATTGGAAAGTGAGCGGCCACGAAAAGTGTCCTTTATGGTCGGAAATTCATGGCAGCATCGCGTGTCAACGTGTGCTGAGACGCTGTCACCTGCGCAGTTTGAAGAAACTTTTCTCATTTTCAGGTTATCATGCAAAATGAGCTTTACAGATCCTAGGAAAATGTCAGGTGTAGAGGTGAGATCACACACACCTAATCGACGGTCCTCCACAACAACTTGCTCCACTCGCACAATCACGATTTCGGTCCGGCTGGTCCGTGACCGAAGTTCATTGTCACAACTCTCGACCTCTTTAAACGTTTGCACCCATTAGCGCACATTTTTAACATCCATAACGCCTTTGCTGCATGTGTCACATAATTGGCGATGATTACACGTTGTTCTTGAACACTAAACGTCGCCATTTGAAGTGTACAAAACAACACTCACTGCAATGGCGGTAATTCGACCTGTGTACATTGTATGGTACTGCCATTTATACTACAAATTCATAAATATTTCCCGCGTCTTTTAAAATTAACAGCATCTTTCTACTTACTGTCATTGCTGAGAAAAAAATTTGGAGACCTAAGAATTTGAACGCGTCTCATACAACCACAGAATGTTGACTTGAATTTATGATTCAGAATATTTGAGGGATTTATTTAAATTAGTAATATTTAGCGTGTAATGAGAAAGCCCGAAGTATTTAGATGATAATAATAGACAAAAAATCAGAAACATTCTTGTAGTTCGTCATTGTTCTAAAGAAGACGAAATACCTTGTTTGTACTTTTGTTGCGTAAACTGAAGGTTTCAACTACTCTCGAAAACAATTGCTTTTATGACAATATGAATATATAGTTGTGAAAGAGTAACATACAGTCCGATCATTGTATATTATAATTGGATAAAATAATCAACGGTTATAATTATGCTCCACCATATGCTAATGCTAAATCGATATTAAAAGTTATTTTCTATTGTGGCAGCAGAGTCTTATCTGACCATCAATATTTGTTGTGTGATGTTTATTCCATTACTCGCAGTGCTTCATGAGATTTCTATTTATTGCATAGAAACATTGCAATCTTAAAACACACTAATTAACGAAAGCTTTCGTGCTATTTCTACTAAAAATGAATGAAACTCATCTCTTAATTAACACTGAGTGCAATGCTGTATCAATAAGGAATATTACATGCACCACATCCATCAGAAAAGTGTTGTTTGCAATTCCTTCTTTAACAAACCCTCTAAAATTACTCATAATTTATAATCCAAAGGATTAAAATCCGTATTACCAGATAGCTAATCTCTAGTTGACTTTGCTTTCTGGGACGGTACAATCTTACCGGGAGGTCCAAAGCGTAATTCAGATATGTCACCACAACTTCAAAAATATTCTGTTGATGCACATCGGCCGAAGTTGTAACCTCCTTTTCTACAAACATTAATATCTGTCACTCCAGTAGCGGACTCCCTATCAAATCATTACATATGCTAGATGGTGGCTTCTTTGAATTGTTGGTACCTACTGAATTGGTTCTTTAGACAATCTAACATAGACTTCATACTATATGTTGGAATTTTCTTCATTCGCAAACAAATTTCTCTGTAGCCGTCACGCACATACCTAATAATCTCTTTAATTATTCTTTCTTGCCTTCTTTGAAACATCTGTTAGCAAATAACCCGTATATTTTTTAGTCCTAACTCTTATTTAATAATACAAGGCTTTGAATATTTAATTTCTTTTAAAGACTTACGACTTTGGTGCTTGAACATAGTTTTCTAGATTTTTAATAATTCTTGACGTCTCCATATTCATTAAATCAGTGGTTTCTAAAATATGCGTTGCGACCCCTTAGGGGTCGCACTAAAAACTAAGGGGGTCGTAAAATGAAATGGAAACATCAAAAACTATGACTTAACTTATATCTCATAAATTCAAAAAGATAGATATAATACTCATCTTCCTTGTAGAACTTAAACAAAAACACTAACAAATAATAAATCAAATTCTGCTATAAAAATATTAATGCGCAGTGTTCGACACGATGATATTATTTTATGTTCAAGGGAATTTGCCACTTTTGTTTTAATGGCAGTTATAGATAAAGAACCTGACTCGCATAAATAGGGTGTTGCAAATGAAACCAAACTTGACAGCTTTGTTTGCCAACGCAAGGTATTCTTGCTTTGTTTTGGTTCAAAGTTGATCTGGGGAAATATTCTATCACCTCAATTTTTCTCCATATTTTTTTATGTTTGTGGGAATTTCAATATGCTGAAAGCAATTGTCTAAAATCGGATTCAGTAAGACATGCTCAAAATTATTTTGTACTTAACTAACTCTTTGGTAAGACCAGAGTGATGTCTTGTCATAGTCTTGACATTATCAGCCCATATATCAAAGCACTTCGTCCAGTCAGTATCACACTTATTTATATGGTGTCAAAGAGACATTTCCTGATTGTATTGGCCTCTAACGAAATATTGTCTAGAATACCATTATTCGCTTCCAAGAACGATCTGTGAATTCGTCCATCTATGGTGAAATTCTCAACAGTTTGTGTTCGAATATCTTTTGCCATGCCACTTATTCTTCTTTAAATAATATTATTGGAGAGAAGTGTGGCTTTTAACTTTACAACTTCTTTTTCGCCATTTATGCTATTTCAACAGCTGTTCGTAAAAGCAAACCTTCAGCAATAGTTTACTGGTTTTTGTAATGCGAATTAGAACTATTTTATTAGTAATGACTTGCTGCATACAGAGGGAGTTTTCTTTTAAAGAATTCCACGTACTTGCCTTCGCATGGATGTTTACTATATTCTTCTGACCAGACTTTTCAACAATCAATACACTGTCGTTTATTGAAAGTAACTGTAGGGCCATATTTACGATATTTATTTCTGTACATTTTATTTTTCAAATTTTTATCACTTCCAAACGTAGAAAGTACAAATGAAATTTTTAAAAATCTATCTATATTTAACAAAATATGAATATTTGATGTTGCATTAAGTAATCAACAAAAGCAATTCCTTATAACCCTTAGCTGCTTGCATAAACATAACTAAAATTTCCAGAAGGGTCCAGTACTATCTAGTACATTCTCGAATATGGCACGTAGTTTCGGAAATACGAAATTTTATTACCCATTATACAAGTAAAAATGAAACAAATGGTAAATTGTATAGACGGCGCTAACAATAAATAAACAAATTTAGCTACTTGGTAATAGATGTTCTCAATCATTTAGCCGTGCAGTTGCTGTTTTATTATAAATGAAATTAAGCACGGCAAAAGGCCGGGGGAAAGGGTCGATAACAATTTTTTTGTTAAAGAAGGTTCCCATTTTAGTAAAAGTTTAAACAGTATTTATAGAAATGTTAGGTGCATTACAATTTTCAGGAAGGCTAGTTCTTTCGGTTCTTTGGAGAAGGAAGAGTTTGCAATAAAGTTGAAAATCACATGAACCAAAATCAAAATGGTCGATTTTCTGTTGGTTACTTTTTCAATAAATCAATTTATTTTTTATTTATTCTTTAGCCATAAAAATAATCGCAAAACATGTAAATTTTAAAACTAAAATCATTAAGATGACATTTCTATTCAGCTTTTATGACGAAAAGTGAAACCCCACGTGTCTTACAGTACTATATAAAAGAGAAATATTGGCAAACAAAATCCAGATTTGTACATCGAGAATATTCAAAAAACATCAACATATATGTTGTTCGTTTGCAGTCTCAATGTCTGTTTTTAAGAAGTAACACTTTTAAAAAAAGAGCCGTGTTACAAGTTTGTAGATGAGAGAATATGTAAAGGCGTGTTTGAGTGATATTATCATCATACATCTATACAAATGAGAACAACTGATATCCAAAAAAAGATAAAACTAATTATCAGTTCAAGAAATGATCAAGAAAAATAAAATAATAAAGTTACAAATTTAACTCTTGTTTCTCAACATAGTCCTTTTTTTCACGATATACTTTTACCATCTTTCCGCTAGCTTTCTAAGTTTCTCTTTATAGAAAATTTTTGGTTATTGTAGCAACTACAAATAATTCCTAGTGAAAGTTTTGTAAAATTTCCCAGATTGGCTTATATACAATCATTGATTATTAGAAAACAAATAAAGGAAAATTTTTAACTTGATACCATATGTAACAAATATAGTACAGACTATGGCGTAATGAGGCACATAATTTTTAAATCGAGCAGTTTGGACGTCTCAATTCTCATTATTTCCAAGCGATATACAGCGAATAGTATCAGTCATAAGTGCTGTCAATTGTGAGTTAAGGGTTCGTTGTTTGTTTCTTTAATAGAAAAACCATAAAGAGCTCATCGTAATGTATGGAAAAGATATGAAGCAAATTATATAGATTATATGCGTGAATTTATACAACTTCTCTATATACCTTTTCTGATATTAAAACAATTCTCCGTAATCAGCTTTACCTCAAAAACATTGCTGCTAGCTGAGTCCTAAGAATATTAACATCAGAACAGAGAAATCGTAGCTGTTCTGGAATGCTATCAAAAGGCAGAATTGGAAATGAAATATAAGGCTCACTATAAGTTTAAAAGTAAATGACAATTTCTTGAAGTGAACTATTTACATTCTTCGACTTAAACAAAAAAAATTAAAACGTCTTCATTTTCAAAATTTTAAGATAAAAAACTTGTACTGAAGATTTATCAATAGAATGTACAAGAAAAAATAAGAAGTTTGTAGTAAAAATTTTAGTAAACAATTTTTCCTAGAAAAATCCAAAACTAACGCATACGATCTATATATTTTCACAAAATTTTTGCAAATTGATGACGTAATTTTGACCTAATCAACTTTATATATAAAGTTCACCATAGATAGATTGTATGCTACTAATTATTATACTTTTTTACAATTTTTGTTGCTCAGCTTCTAATTCTTCTAGAATGTAGCTATTTAAAAACTCTAAGAGAAATAGATTATTAAGATAATAAAAAAAATACTAAAATACCCCTACCAATATATAATAGCAGTATTGGTACTACTGTTTGGTCGACGAGATTGTCAATCGATTATCGTTCGGATAACCAGTTATATAAAATAAATTTGTTAATAATTGCTGCCTATATATTTTGCTTATTTCAAATTGCTTTTCTGATCATTTAATATTAACCTGTCAACTAACACAACATGCCTTTTAAATAACTTGCTGTGTATTATTAAAAACTAAGTTAATATGGAATATCCAGAAATTTGTAACTTCGTCACCTTCGCTCACTAGATTTTGAGAGCGCAATAAAAATGTTGTACACTATCATTTATTTCACTTTATCCAACCTCCATTTTAATTTTTCTGAAACATGACAATTTTGTAGATCTTATAAAGAGCTGTTGATATGTTAGTAGTGCATTATTTAAAGTTAACGTTTAATGATTAGCTAAGTTTGGTAATTATTCTGTTGCAGAGTTTTGTATTCGTCTTTTTTAAAATTTCCCTTCTTTTTTAAGTTTTGTCTTTTTTAACGCAAGCTCATGTATACATTTAGAGTACGTTGTCGATAAGATTTGAGATTTTCCTACAAAACCCTGTAACCCTAAAGAAACTATAAAACAGTAATATAATACTTACGCTAGCGTTTTCTAATAGATGTTGCTATTAAAATTTTCATTTTGATTTTACCAAACCATAGTGACCAGAACATTAGGTGTTATATTAAAAATGTAGGGATTGGAACAAATTTTATAGTCTAGCTCTATTTAATTTCAAGCTTAATATCAAGCTTTGACAGCTACTATTTAAATATTCGAATTAGCAAAAATTTCCATTTACTCAGACTATAATATTAAAATCAAATTCAAAATCTGGTCTATATAAGATATAATACTTCAGAAAGTATTACTATGACTCGGAAGACTATGTTAGTGAACAAAACTGTAGAATTGATGTTTTGAACACTTACACATTTCTCTAATTATGTAAACACCATTTTTATCTTTATTTCTCTCACTAACTTCCTTCATTTGAAAGGATTTACTGTACTCGCTCATATCTTTGGATAAAATACATCTATTTATAAATACTTTAAAGATTTTGAAAAAATAAAACATATGTGACAACAAATCTCATTACAATAAAGCTTGGTTGATCCGAATGGCAGTTATCCAAGTAACCACACTTATTATCCGAATAACCTTTGCTTTAAGTCGTTGCATGTATTCTAAGAAATAAATTTTATCTTAACTTGTAATCTAAATCCGAGGATTTGTACTTTTTTATTTATTTTTTGTACATAAATAAGAACTAAAAAATAGTATACAGCGGGGTTTCAGTCAGTTTTTTATAAATAAATTGATTATTAATACTTTTGTTTGATATCTACTGCATAGTAAATTTGTTATATAATAAAATTAAATTAAATTTTTCAAGTTGCTATTGCCCAATTCCAAAAATATGCATTTAGAATAACATGAAATTACAAAAAATATATTAATAAGAAATTACAAAACTTTTATCAAGGAGGTAAGAGGAAAAAGAAGAGTCATAAAGGTAGACCTAAAGTTTCAGAATTGCATATGGTGAACACTGTGTAACTAATTTAAATTTCCCAACATTTTGAATATACCCATTGTCGAAATTTGTGTTTGGAAGTTATATAAAAAACATTCATTATAGATAATTTAACAATTCAACAACGCGCGGGAATTGTAAAAATTTTTTACCAAACTAATTCATCAGCTATTGGTACTTACGAATATTGAGGCAAAATTTTGGCCCTAATAAAGTACCCATCATTAACATAAATAGTTACCTGGTAAAAAATATTGAAAAAAACTATTTGTATTCTCGAGAATATCGAAAAGCGTTGATAAAGTGTGCAAGAAGATTCCAGCATCTCCACTAGGCTGGGTTCTCAAGAAACGGACATTCTTCGAACATCTTTACAGACCATATCAAATAAAGACTTGCACTTAAAGTCGTATAAGGTTCAGTTGACTCAAGAAGACCTTTAAAAACGTAAGTACAGCAATGAAAAACTGAAACCTAGTATTAAA
This sequence comes from Sinelater perroti, assembly GCA_036346155.1. Classification (NCBI taxonomy): domain Eukaryota; kingdom Metazoa; phylum Arthropoda; class Insecta; order Coleoptera; family Elateridae; genus Sinelater; species Sinelater perroti. The sequence continues at coordinate 10,790,072 of JARFIY010000013.1, read as the reverse complement.
AATGAACGTTTTTTTTTTCAAAAAGTTACAATGAGCGATAAAGCTTATTTTGACTGATTTCGGTGTTCAGTGTTATATTACAGTTTACTGCGAGATTTTATTTGAGGTATAATTTGATCTTATTATTTTGAGAATGAAGCAGAAATTTCTCTTACCCTTACTAAGAAGCATTACCGTAACTTGATGGAAAACATTTTGGCCCTTCAGATTGATGATTTTAATTTGAGAACCTGCAGTTGCAGCAAGATGGTGCGATGTGCTATACAGTCTATGCACATATTAATATTAAACATATCTCCCGATATAAAAGAGCCTGAGTCTGATAGATATTATATTCAAAACATAATTTCAAACCTTAAATAAACAGTTAGGCAGAGAAATATTAATTTTATTTTAGGCAAATTACATCGGCCACCCTGTAGTCAGATCATTTTAAAACAATTTAATTATGCATGAGAATGAAGTAAATAAAAGAAAATTAACATTGAAAAGACATTAGGAAAATTAATTTCGAAAGGATACAGAAAGATAAAACTAAAAATAGGCAACCAAAATACGTCTAAAGGACTCGTAGAAATACTACGATAAAGAATAATAAAAGGGGAAAGGAAATGATAGCTTTGCTGTATTTTATATATAAACTTTATGCAAACAAAAAAGTCAAAGAAAACTACCATTGTGGTTTAGAAAATGAAGATCAGTTACCCATCATATTTTTGAAGTAAAATAGTTATGGACATAGCTTACCACTATACATGGTTTCACAGACTAAAAAAAAGCCTATTATTCAATCAAAAGATAAATTGCAGCAATGAACACATTTGAAAAAGCAAGGTTTAATAGAAAGTTATTTGAAATATTTGTTGTTTACGAGATATTCAACGAGGTTATCCTTATCAATAACATTGCTCAGTCTTGTCCCAAAATGTCTTTTGCAAATCTACACCAAAAGCACTGTATTTAACTACACATATTAATACGTACCATAGAACAAAAAAGAAGTTACGGGAGGTACTTATAAAACTAGAACAACATTATAGAACATTTTGGACATAAACTGAGCGGAGGGAGGAGTAAGGTGTGGTACTTTGAAATTTAAATCTACACCATGTGTTAACTTATAGAAGCAAAATGTAAACTCTAATAATACATGTCCTAGAATATTTGGAAGTGTGGAAAAAGTAAATGTTACGAAGGCTTTTTAAGAGAAAGACGTCAAAAACCAATGAACAAGAATATTTAATCAGGAAACTGCATGATGAACCTACTATAAAGCAAGAAATAAAAGCTGGCGATAAAGTCGTGCTTGACTTAAAGAGAAACCTTCAACAAAATTTGAAAAAGTGGGGACAAACGGCTATAGACAGATTCTCCAGTTGATCCGATATACGCCGGATTAATCATCCAGGTCAACTCCAAATTACTATTAAAAGATATACGACACAAATTTCTTGGTGGATTTTTGCACCTTTCTACTGGATATAAAAATATGTTTGTACAAAACAACTCAAGTTAATAAGCTACGCGATGTTCTGTGCAACTGTTCAAAATCATGAAATATGAAAACACCACAGATCAGAAGCGTATCTAAATTTTTAAGGGGGGGGGGTGATTTTGAAAACTTTAGAACAAAAATTATCATCGTCATGATGATTGAAAGTGTGAATAAGAAACATTGTTCGTTTTTTTGTGATAAGGCTTTCTGTACTTTTATATTTTGGCATATTTTCAGGTTTGTTTCCTTACAAAGATGATACTCTTCTTATGATTGAAACAGAAAATGACTAGCTGTTTAAGTTTAGAACTATAGCAGATATGTTCCTCGTGAACGTATCAACGAGTAGAAAAAAACCTACTTGATCAAAATTAGACAACCAAACAATAGAAGAATTTAACTATTTAGGAGCATCAATATTAGCCTAAATTTATGCAGTGAGGTTAGAAGTCAAACAATAAAAGTAGTTTTAAAAAACAAAGACATATTCATACAGAGAAAAACATATATGTAAAATATTTGTTAGAATTATGCTAAAGAAACTAAAGCCGATACAACAAATACAGAAGTGAAAAAAATGGGTTAATAAGCGACCTGTCACTTAGGGATAGAGTACGAAACCAAGAAATAAGAAATAGATACATAGTACAATATATTATTAAATGGATACAAATGGAAGATGTATAGAATGAAAGATGATAAAATAACAAAAACAGCAATGATTAAAGAAAAATAAGACTACGCAATAAACCTCCAAATAGATGGAAAAATTATTGTCATGGTATAGCTAAGAAGCAAAGTTAAAGGACGACAGGATAGAATCCGGAGAGAAAGTTTTTGTCGTTACAGTTAGTTTTCAAGACTTTTTAGTGGACACCTAAAGGGTTTTTCCATAAACGATGAAGTTAGAAAGAGCAATTAATATTTAGTTAAACCATCAAAATCAGAAAAAAAATTATTTTTCTTCTAATAACATGTATGATCACAAGTAAGGTTGCACTAACATTAAACTATATAAGGTAGGTACTATGTACTCCATAGCGTACAGTGGTTTAAATTAAAAAAAGGTTGATATATATATATATATATATATATATATATATATATATATATATATATATATATATATAGGTTAAGGCTCTCATGCGTTCGCTCTCTCTGCCCGGTCGTCGCGCACCATCTCTGATTCGGGGCGATGTGGTAAGCACCGCGCCTAAGACAACCGCCATTACTACCCCTTGTTCGAAGTGAACGCAGGTACTCAATTATTTTTAGTGACTGAGTACGCCACCCGCCAGGCATCAGAGAGCACCGGGAATTGAACCCGGGTCCGTCAGCATCGCAGCCCGCCCCTCAACCACGGGACCACGCTGGCGATATATATATAAAATGTTCGGAAAAGCTTCCGCGATTAATGATAAATGAACAATTAGGTTCACGGGTTGAACCGCGTTAATTATTGGAAAATTCCCGACGTTTCGGCGTCCACTTTGATGTCACATTCAAGGGGTTTAGTTTTTTAATCGGAGTCTCAATCTGCCTACTCCCCAAGGAGAACTAAGAGACAAAGAAGGAGACTGAAGAAGTCTTCTTCTTTGACTCAAAGCAGAAGACCTACAGTTGATGATTTTTCCTCTGCCCTTCGTCTTGATGTCTTACGATGTTAATTTAATTTTAATTAATGATTTTGTATATTATCTTTACTTTTGCTTTTTATCTAATATACTCATTTCTCACTATACCCAAGCGTGTATTGAATACTTATCATGGACCATTCGATAGATGCTTAGTGACTTTTAATGTATACATTAAGTCCTTAGTGAACATTAAGGTCTGTTCCGTATGCTATTATACGAAGGATACACACATTACAAACTTTTGTTTTCATGTATTGCATATAGTGGTTTTAAAGATGATGTTCGATGGTTTATCATAATATGCCAATCCTACATATGTTCACCTCTTTAACGTTTTCGCCTGTTCTTCCTCGTTTATCATATTGGATGAATAGATAGCTAGATAAGTACATAGATAGCGTGTAATATTTTATATATATAATAATAAAAATGTTATATGCTATTATTTCTGTCATTCGTAAATCTGAAATGTTAGAGACATCCGCCATTAAATTAATTTCCTTTTTGCTCCAACCTAACTATTTATAGGCATCTTCTAGGCCATTTACGAACACTTTTCGAAATGTTGTTATTTCCTTGGCTTATTCTACGTTTAATAATTTCATCTGCTGTCGATTTATATTCATAATTGCGTCGATTATGACTTACGTTTTTATGACATCAAATGCCATCCCGTAGTCAACAAATCTGTATTAACTGTCTTATTACGGAGGTAAAGCAAATGTTACGGATTTTTTTACGCGCTGTGGAGTAAATGGAAAGAGGTACGGCTTCTGAGTGTTGTAAATATGGATGCCTGAAGTGTACGTACTACAATTTCTTTAATCAGTATCACAACGGACAAAAACAAATTAAAAAATTTTAACAGACTAAAAACCTTTAAGAAGTAGTTTAAATAATCTTTGGAAGGACGGCAAACAGTTATAAATGAAGGTTACCAACGTCAACGGAGAACCGACATGACGATTGCTGAAATTGTTCTGTCAACTCTGAACCAAGCAAAACTTACATGTTTTTAGAAGAGACATACAGCTGCCTAAACTCAATAGAAAAAGTAGTATTTATTCTAGATTATATTGGAAACACTGTTTTTACAGTTTTCCGATTATCATTTGTGAAGATCACTAAAACAAGCATTCTGAGGGCAGACTCGACGTTCGTATGCAATTTCTAGAGCTTTTCCATTCTTTGTTTTTTCAAACTGTTCTTAATCTCATAATAATTATCTTTAGCATCTTCTATGTAGTGTTCAGTGAATGAAATATCCTGTTTACAAATCTTAAATGTAAGTTTAAGTAAGTTTTAAGTGTAAGTTTTATACGATCTTTTAATGAGTGTTAAAACTTTTTTCTCTACAATTTTAACAATTTGGCCTAAATGGTTATTTTGTCTTATTCTTTTCTTATGTATTACCTTTAGGTAATGTGGACAAAAGTGCTCTTTTTCTTTTGTAAATCTTCATTTGTTATCAATTTTTTTTACTTTACTTAGCATCTTGTAGGTTGTCTCTGTAATACTTTTATTAGTGTTTTCAATCAATTCTTTAATATTTTAGTTTAAAGAAGTCTCCTTTATCTTTGTCGGGTGTAGTTTTAACATTTACTATATCCTATTCTACTTTATTCATTTTTTCGTCCTAATCTAATCGGTATATTAATTTTTCTCCAAACAATTCTATGATCACTGCCAATACAAAATTTCTTTCGAACTGTAATACTTTCTATCGCAAAATTGATTTCGGCTATCTAGGCTTTGTCACGCCCATCATCGTTGTCCCTTCTTCTGAAAGTTTAATATGTTAAGATGGTAAACTTTTATAAAGTTTAGAAGCATTTGTCTTGTGTTGTTCTATTTTGTCTTATTTTTATTGTCCAATTTTGTATTGAATTTATCTATTGCGATGAAATCTTATGTTCATTAAATTGATATATTTTATGAGGAATGCTACCTCACCTTTTTCCTAATCTCATTTGTTTCTGGTATATCATATTTTATATTTGACATTTTTTGTACATTCTAATCTGGCAGCCTGTCATATTCCGAAGATTCTTCGCGTCTTTCGTTCTATCCTTAACAGGGCCGCCGTTTGAACCAAGCACCAGAACTCTGGGGAACTGGGTGGGGGTCATATATTTCTTAGGCAACAAGTAAACAGAATTTAGTTTTTAAGTCACCAGGCTTTTCTTTTGTAAACACTTCTTAGATTATCCTTCAGCCTCTATACTGCATCATCCCACTATATCTTAACTGTTTAGCACCTATAATGAGAGCAATACACCGTCTCCGGTAGTCGTTTGACTTACGTCAACTTGATTTATATATTCACACAGTTTGCCAGAGTTTGCTCACTATACTCTTGTGTACACAGCTTTTAGTAGACATAAATGCAAGTTAGGTATTATTTATAAATCGATATCTTAAAACAACCTTATGAATTCTGTTAGTTTTGAGTATAGAGGTATTATCCATAAATAACAGCCTAACGCCCCTTGCAATAACTACACACCATAAAATATCTTATTGTCTATAATATAATTTTATGTTACTGCCATCATATTTGTGATTGTACAACCCAACACTACGAGGGTGTTTTGAAAAGTCTTGCCTCTTCCGACAACTTTAATAATAGATAAGGTATACAAATGAGCTATATATTTTATATAAGCTTTAAATGTCCTCTATAAAATCTTTCCACGCAAATTTATTGTGGGTGTATTTTTCTTTAGTCATAGAGTTAGAGAATATTATGATATCTATAGGATAGAAAGTAAAAGATTTCAAAACACTCTTGGGTATATGTAATACGTTTGTGTAAATATATTTTATTAAATTTTTACCATTTAATCAAGAAAAATTTCTTCCGTTTCATTCATTTATGCTTGCAGAAAAAGTGTAACAGCAGAAAATATGTCCTCATTAGAATACTACGAGTATTTTTCTAAGAGATCTCCAAAAACCGACTCTGCTTATAAAAGCCCATCTTTTCCCCAGCTGCGTATTCAATGGGCGAATGGAAAATGATGACTTAAAATTGTCTACCTTCCACAGTATTAGCCGATTAAACATTTCCACATCTTGTTCTACACAAATTATTTAGACCAATTTGACTGTAAAACCAATTTTCTGTTTGCTCCAGCATTTTTGCAAGAGATTCAAGTTTAATAAGAGCATTTCTGGGCTTTAATCAGCAATTTTCTTAAAACCACTTAAAGTTGTTTTCGTGGTTTGTCCCTGCTTTAGTTCTTTTCGCGAGGAAAGTACATCAATGAAAAAGGATACTATTTTTAAACTATTGGACAATATAGTTATCATCGAAAGTCTTTTATCAAAGCCTTTAGTAACAGTCTCCACAAATCACAAAATCTGTAAATTCTGAAGCCTCTTAAGTATTCTGTAATTGTTCTTATTCTCTGGAGAAGACTGATGGAACGGTAATTCTATGGTAAAGGTTCTAGATGAACCTGGTGTAATGTTACATAGTCGCATGTAGCTTTGCTGAACTTTAGAATCTTGAAATTTGTACGAGAAATCTCAAACTTATAGAAATGTGTGTAACAACTTTAATAGAAGAGACTAATAACCGCCTAAATTTAATCAGACGATTCTTGAGTACACGTACACTTAGTAGTTAAGATGAGAGTATTGCTGTAATTAGGAAAAAACTTTCCTGAAAAACTCAAATTATTCTTATGTGTAGTATAAAGTAAGAAAACCCTACGCATTTAACTTCGACCAATTGTAATGGCCTTCATATTTCAACATTTTTGAGAACCTCAAACTTCAATTTCTGTTTTATTGAAATTGATTTTTAGGTCATAATTTGTATAAGAAATGAAAATTAAAAAATTGCAGAGCATAAAATTACTAAACCCAGTCGGGTAACTGAACGCACATCGTATAAACAAAAGGAACATAACCAACTTTCTTTTAATTTTTTCTAGGCGGATAGTTCACAGAAATATCGTTCTAGGACAAGTTTACAGCTTTATTGTAGACTTATTTTTTAGTTTTATTTGAAGACAAAACTTTGCCATATAAGCAGCTTTTAGTGCCGAAAAATATCAAGTCCAGTCTGTAACTTGTGTATAGTGAAAGTGATAACAACGCAATTCCATTTTCCCTGCAATATTCGAATACTTTGATTGAAGTATGATTGATATGGTTGTCTAGGATTAGTACAAGTACTGAAGCTAATCAAAAATTAAATATTTGTTTATCCACCCATTCTTTGACCATGCTCAGGTGAAGCCTCCATGTTGTAGCTGTAGAGACACTTTCAATCTTGGTAATAGGGAAGAATAAGATGTTTTGAAGTATTTAGGATGCAAACATCTGTAATTCACCTTTGTTTCACCAACTTGTTTCTATTCCTGTGGTGTAAGTATTAGTAGAGGTTTTTACAAGACGGAAAGGCCGGTTTTATCTACGTTGTATGTTTCTTGCTGAGGGATGTTATATTTGTTCATAAGTTCCAAATTTATCGAAAAAATTCTTTACTAATTATTCGTTAACGCATTTATCTGATTGACGTTATTTTCCTCAAGTTACCTGAGACTTACGCTCGGGTTCCACTTTGTAAATAGCGTTAACCGATCTTTTCCAGTCAGTCGGGTTATTTTTTCTCCAGATTCGTAAGCAATTTTACGAAGCTTCAAAAGAGTCGAGGCATATTATAAACAAAAACACCTGTAAGGCTAGTTTTTCTTCCTGCTTTCTTGTAGTTGCCGAGCTGGGGCTGAAAATAACACTAAATTTATCGATTCCAAACTACTGCATAAATTGCGTTTCTTAACTTAGTAGTCTCTAACCATTTCTAAAGCGGGATCTCCTTTTGACAATAATTTTCTAGGCGAGTCAACTTTATTCGTAATAAAACAGCAACTGCACGGCCAAATGACTGAAAACATTATTAGAAAGTAACTCATTTTGTTTCTGTGTTGGTTGCGTCATTTATCGCCAAGTAGTGAAATTTTTTTCTCTGTTACTTGAGCCATCTCCTACCAAAGAGTGTAATTTCCCTTTTCCGCCATATTCGAGAGAGTATTAGATGATACTGGAACTTGCTGAAAATTTCAGTTTGAGTTTATATAAGTAGCGATGAAGCATAACTTTCTCGTTATTCTGTTGACTACTAAGTGCAATATCGAATATTTAACGGTCACGAGGTGTATTCTTTATTTTATTGGTAATTAAAACCAGCTACATCTAAAAATAACAATAATATAAAAAAACATATAGTACATCGATGGATATCTTAAATGTAGTTTTATCATCATAAAGTTTATCGCAAAGTCTGAAGATTACATACAATTGTTGGAGATCTGATTTTAGCAGCAGCTGTTGAAATGGTACAAATAACAGTTTGTGAAAAAAGCTGCAAATTAAAAAATATATAACTCCCCCTAATAGTATTCAAAGAAGTACAAGTGACATGGAAGAATCTTTATCAAACAGAAGTGAAAAAAGTTTTTCAGTTGCAATCAGGACTTTTGATATACTCACAATGTAAAAGACCGGTGACTTTATTTTCCAATTCTGTTTAGTTTCTTAATCTGGATTTTTTGCTGACATTTTTGAACACTTAAATGCCTTAAATAGTAATTTGTAATACCGCAATGTTAATATAACTACCACGAGTGAAATTTACAGAAAAAATTTATGTATGATCAACTTCAAATAGAAAAAACATGTTGAAATTCCAATAACCAGAAAAGAAAAACTTACTGAGCTATCAAGTTATGGCATGTTGAAACTAGAACCCAGATCAGTTATGGACCAAAAGCTTTCAAGTGTTTAGTTCAATTTGCAACATTATATTTATACAAGTTTAGTTTCTCTTGTGATTGTCTCGAACTTGAAAATGATATCATTGTATGTGTACCAAATACAAATCCAAGATTTGAGAAGCTTCTGAAGAAGTTTCTGAATTATAGGCACTAATATTTTTTTTGTAATTTGTTTATGTTTTTAAGTTGATAACACTTTTATGTATGTTCCGGAAGGTAAAAGAGTAGTTATGTTTATGTTTCTGAATTTATGACGTATATAAATGCAGGGGTTCGGGCGTTTGGCTGCGATGCGGACAGATCTGGGTTCCATTCCCGATGCTCTCTGATGCCCTAGCGGGTGACCTATTCGGTCACTAAAAATAATTGAGTACCTGCATTCACTTCGAACAAGGGGTAATGATGGAGGTCATCTAAGGAGTGATGTCATATCGCCCTGTATCGGAGATAGCGCGCGACGATCGGACAGTGAAGGCGAACATATCAGAGATGTAAGTTCTTAGTTCACAAGCTATGCTTCCGTGTGGGGCGTTGGAGTCCCACCATTATTATTTATACACCGTATATGTTCAAGAGTAATACACCAGAAGTATATTCATCTGTGCAATTCGCTAGCTTGGGTATTTACTCACTATGAACAGATATATCACCAAGCCTGGTTAGGTTACGTTGCGCAGATGAGAAGCGGATTGAGTCCGTCACTTCTACTAAAACAACCGAAAACCAAGTGTTATATCGCCTATTTCTATTCCTACATATCAAAAACTACACAAGAAGCTGAATACATACACCAGCTGAAGTTGCCAGTCTTGGATGTTGCTCAAATCTTCATTTTCTGTAAGGCCAAGCTTCTTAATCGGTAGAAGGTTGTGAAAGAACTCGTAGAGCAGAACAATTACATTCAAAAGAACATTCCAAAGCTATTCATGCCGTTTATAAGACTTGAACTGCTGTGCATAAAAAACATCTTCATACTTAGTTTACCCACATCGATGAAAATTCTGTAATTCTGCGACGAAATATCGCAGATTCTAGAAAGCATCCAAATGTTTGTAAAGAAAGTTACTGATATGAAAGAGACAAAGTCTTAGAGAGCATAGCGGTGACTACTTTGCCCACAGAACCGTTAATACCAAGCTATTTTGTTAATGCTAGTAAGAAGTGCCAAGAAAAACTTCAACAGAGATTCAATTGAAGCTTGATATCGCAGAACGGGCTGTTATTGAACTAATAAATAAGTTCATGGCTGCAATAACCCATCAAGACCTCCAAAAAGAGAATTACGACTATTTTGGATCCGGAAAGAGCTATTAAACCGATCAGTTGAGCTTCAAAGTTGAACCAAGAGGAAAATTTGAGGAAATAGACAGAAACGCGTCCATAGAAATATCGATGGTGCACAACAAAATATTAAAGCATACTTTTTAAAACATTGCGAAAGGAGAGAATAAATATCTTAATAAAAAGCTTTTGTTTTAATTTGGGTTTAACGACTCCTTTTCGCTCTCCCCATCTCAGGTTCATTTAACATGACTCCAACTTTGGAAATTCCTGCATTAACCGATATTAAATCTAATTGTAAAAAAGTATAGTTTCTCAAACAAAACCGTTGTAATAATTCATATACAGGGTGATCAATAATACGTATCGGAGAATATTTGCTTATCACTTCTCACGTAGCTGACCGACTTTAAAAATTCAAAAAATGTTTTATTCGGCATAGTCTGAAGTTTAGTTTAACAAATTTTCAAAATGTGAACCTTGACTACCAACAAGGTGGCACAGTTTATTTTTAAAAGCCCCATTTATTTTTTTAGATGTGTCTCTTCCAATGGCCTAAACTTTATTTCTTATAGCTATTTCGAAATCTTCGAGTATGCTCGGAAACCCTTTGTAGACCCGATCCTTCAGATATTCATGTAGAAAAAAATCACATTGATTCATGTCAAGGAAATATGGTGGCCAATTGCGATTAGGGCTTGCACCGTCCTGCATAAACCAGTAACCGTTGAGCATTTTAGCTCTCTTTACTCCTGTAAAAACTTTTCTTCGAACATCTGGCCGTAATTTTAAGAGATCACATTGCCATCATAGAAATATGGTTCCAGAATTTTTTTCCTGAAATTGCACACCAGGTGGTCACTTTTGCTAAATGGAGAGGCTTTACAATTGCACGATGGGGATTTTCGATACCCCAGTGGCGCATGTTTTGCTTGTTAACAAAACCTTGCAAATGAAAATGAGCCTTACCAAGAAACAAAATTTTTTAAACATTAATCGAATCACTTTTTCAATCGCCAATTGGCCTATTGAGGATCTTCTCTTAATATCGTGTGGCTTTAGTGACCGCTGGAATTTTTTACGGTAACATTTTCAAACGGTTTGTCAGGATAGTTAGGACGCTCCCAAGCTGATCCCCGCTTGAACTGCTAGCCAAATTGACAAACTTGGTTGCCCTTAAGCACACCTTTAACCTTTTCGATATTTTGTGCCATTACAACGATAGATGGCCTGCTAGAGTTTGCGGATCGGTCGTCCCAATTGTCTCAATTCTCTGAATAAGCCTAAAGTAGCGAGAAAAAATTTCCCAGATTGTTGTACTCTTTTTCACCTGCTTATCCTCCTTTCAAAATTTTTGTCTTTGTCTAAGAGTGACTCCTTAAAGACCCGTCGGACCATGACTTCTTCCAAATTCGTAAGCCCTGATCTATCTTCTCTTATTGTTTTTTAATAGACAAAAACTTTCCGACACCTATTATTGATCACCTTGCACATCGAGGGATTTTCCGTACGCGCATGATAAAAAAATAATTCTACTTAAATCATCAACACGAAATATGTAAAATAATTATGATGTTATAATACTTACCTTTACTATTCAAGGATAAAGCTATAAGAAATTGAAGCTGACAATATAACCATTCATTCATTACAAAAAAAAACTTTTAATAATGATGATTTCTTTCATACATTAGGTTTTTCGTTGCTCCTTAAATGGTACTATTCCTTAGACCAACAAATTTAGTATGAAATTAAAAAAACAGAAGGGCGCAAAGTTAGCTTCCCAAGCAGAAATCTACATTTCCCTGTCGCATGAATGTAAGGACCAAAATCCCAGCAAGCGCGGAAAAGTCTCTTCCTGTTTCTGACAAAAACAAAAACAATATCACCGGCAAGGTCTTCCAGCCAGGGACCGATTAGCCCATAGATTGAGTAAGATGCAACCTAGGGCTTCAGGACTTCGGGGTGGAAAATTTTGGGTTGAGTAAACGAAAAGATGAGGTCAATCATAAAAACTTTGAATAGGTTATAACTATTAAACTTTAAAATAGTAGATTTATCGTTCATTGACGTATAATAAAGTTTTAAAACCATTTATATTGTGGCAGAAACATATCGCAAAGAAATCATTTAGGAACTTTCTATCGATCACTGCCCGCGCCTTTCTAGTGGCGCTCTTGTATTCAAATTTTCACGCTTTGTTCCAGAATTGCGAAGTATAGGCATTCGCGGCAGTTGAATACGAGGTTATACAGCGAACAATAGTGGTGGAACCAAATTAGTGTTATTCTAGTAACTGTTGACCGCTGCGTTAATAGTATTATAATTTATTGTGAATAAAGTTTAGTTTTAAATTAAATTGTCGTTCTATTCACATTTCATCTACCATGAAAGCTGAACAATGAATGGCAAAGATGGTCGAGATTTGTTGAAAAAACAAGTGTAGTAATCATAATTGTCGCCATCGACTTCAAACCCAAATTGTAATGCATCAAATGTACAGCTGCAAGAAGCTTCGAGATTACGGAGCTCTGAAAATACTATCAAAAAGATAGGCCCAATTATATTACTCAATGACCCGGCATTGCGGTGCGTAAACTTCGTGAGCCGATGGCCTATACTTGAATTTAAAACATTTGAAAGACAATGTACCACTTGCCACTCAAAAAAAAACTTTTGTAACAATCAGTTAATAAATGGAAAACGCATCAAGTGAAATGGTTGGTTTATTCAAAATCGAACAGACGAGTATTTTGTGCAAACTCTATGAGGGAACGGCACTTTGATGATTGGAAAAATAACTCGGAGAGTGCATTTCGAAATTTATTATTAGATGTCGAGTTTCACAAAGAGTGGATTGTAAAACACCAGAAGGAATAGTACAAGGAAGAAGCTTTGTATTGGCGAAATATTCTCTTAAGTAGTAAAATTTGGAAATAAAGAATGAGGTGTTTTCTCATACTTACCAATCTCCACCCTCCCTCCTGCTCGGGTTTGAACCTATTCAGTCTTATTTGGGAGTTGCTAGAGTGATAAGCGAACAGAAGATACCCTCCGGAACGTGGACCAATGTATTGTGATTAAATTCCTCGTTTGAGAGAACATCCCGTCCGCTGAAATTCACCACAAACTCCAACAACAGTATGAGGAAAAGTGTCTCTCACGGCCGTGTGTTTGAGTGGTGTGAGTGCTTCAGAGAGGACAGAGAGCGCATGGAGAATGAACCGCATGATCGTCGGCCGCGAGCATCCGTCAACCAAAAGCCTTTCTTAAAAAAGGTAACAGGATGCTTCCAGAACGTTAGAAAAAATATATTGACTCCGGAGGAGAGTACGTTGGAAACTGACATGTGCAAGTAAGTGTTTGGTAATTTCCTTTTTTTGTAAAAAAATCAATCCCGCTCACATTTCAACCACCTTGTATTATTTCATTATTGTAGAGTCAACACCAGATGTGTTGCACACATGCGATTTTTGACGTTTATTCATAACTGGTTCTAAACATACTGACTGTAATAAACAAACTAGCTTAAAATGGCGACCTGTTTATGCATTGTCCTTCGGAATGCCAACGGCATTTCAAATCATATTCCCGAATTAAGTCTTTTTACAAATGCAAGATATTGACATCTTAGTTGTATTCGAAATCCACGCTACACCTAGAACAGTAATCACAATTCCATGCTATACTACATACCTTTGCAATCATCCAGATGACACGGCTCACAGTGGATCGGCTGTAATACAATTGCTCATTATGAATGGGAATTTTATTAAACTAATAAAATACAAATTGCTAGCATAATAGTTCAAGTTCTTTCTTATCCACTAACAATTGCAGTAGTCTATAGCTCACCCAAGCATGGTATTTCCACTGAGGAATATGAAAAGCTTCTACGACCTCTCGAAATTAAGTTTATCATTGGAGGAGACTGGAACTCCAAAAATACTGTTTGGATATCGCGACTAACCACTCCAAAAGAACGTAACTTTCTGCGTGCGATGCAAAATCTCAACTGCAGTTATCTTTCAACCACGTATTGGCCTACCGATGCAAATAAATTGCTAAATCTTATCAATTTTGCTGTAACTCGTGCAATAGCAAATACTACATCCGAATTGAATCTAATTATGATTTGTCCACCGATCATACCCCGGTTATCATTACCCCAAGCACAACAGTCGTCAGTAAAGAACTCCCTACACCAAACACACCAATTGGGATCGTTTCCGAAGTCTACTGGAAAATGAAATTAATCTTTCTATAGGAATTAAAGACGCTCAAGATCTTTACGAAGTAACCCAACATCTAACAACAACGATACAAAATGTTGCCTGGCAACCTACGCCTAATACAACAACCAAACATTTGAAAACTACCAACATTTCCCGTTATATACGAGGCCTCATTGCTGAAAAACGCAGAGCACGGAAGAAGTGGCAACGAACTAAAAACAGACATGATAAAAGACTCACAACACACTAATGGAAGCACGGAGTGACATTAAAAAAATACATCATGCAACTCTTGCCAGATAACCAAACTATACGGAGAGCAACGAAAAAGTTAAACGACCGACAGTTATGATACCCCCAATCAAAAAGCTTGGCGGCAACTGGGCCAGATCTGAAAATGGAAAAAGCAGATACCTTCGCCGAGCATCTCGCTACCGTTTTCATAACACCGGAACTCCAAGATACTTATGATGATACTGAAATTGAGTCATTTCTCACAGCACCATATCAGATGACACTACCAGTTAAACCTTTTTCGCCATCCGAAGTACGTAAACAAATTAAACATATCGATATTTGAAAAGTTCCTGGATATGATCTAATACTAGGTGAAGTGCTACAAAATCATTCTCGTAAAGCTGTAGTGTTGCTTACCATCATTTATAATAGCATTCTACGATTATGCTACATTCCTGCTCATTGCTAAGCCTAGTAAACCACCCATACAATCTTCCTCCTATAAACCAACCAGTCTTCTGCCCTTACTGACCAAGATTTTCGAAAAGCTGCTTCTCAAAAGAATTCAAGCAACTGTAGACCTCTACAGTATAATCCAATCATATCAGTTTGGCTTTCAGCATCATTCGACAACTCACCAAAGCCATATCATGGAGAGTTTAGAAACAAAACACGCATGTACAGCCGCATTTTTAGACATTAAGCAAGCTTTCGATAAGGTAAGATTAAACTGCACTTTCCAAGCCAGTTGTACTTAGTCCTAAAATCATACCTGACTGAGAGGACCTACCAAATCAAAATCAATAATACAGTGTCCGAATATTATAAAATCATCTTCGGAGTACCACACGGAAGTGTACTTAGTCCGTTACTCTATTTACTCTACACATCTGACATACCAACTACAACCAATACATCAATAGCCATGTTCGCTGATGACACAGCTATCCTCTCAGGCAATGAAAGACCAGAAGCAGCAGCAACTCGTTTACAAACCCACCTAGATTGGTTTTACAAATGGCGAATAGCAGTAAATAGTGACAAATCTGCTCATATCACGTTCACCAGCAGGCGTACTGTTTACCCATAAGCCAGAGTTAACGATTCTCTAATACCCCAGAAGACCGAAATCAAGAAACTAACATGGAGAATACATATCAAAGCCAAAACGAAACAAATGGGCCTAAAGATTAAACAAATGAACTGGCTAGTCGACAGGCGACCCCAACTATCTTTATATAAAGTCATTATTACACCTATTTGGACATTTGGAATCCAACTGTGGGCTGCGCAAAGGCCTCCCATACCAAAATACTACAAAGATGCCAATCGAAGATTCTTATGTCAATAACAAATGCTCCATGGTATATTACAAATGAAACTCTACCCAACGATCTAGGGATACCATGCCAACGAAATCCTGTGACTTACGAAACAATATATCAGCAAGTTGCCAGGACATGCAAATCATCTTATTGATCAGCTTAGCAAGTAGCCGACCGTCACCAGAAGACTGAAAAGACAATAGCCATCAGACTTGTTCTTGTAACCAGCCAGGTGTAGTGCGAAATTATGGGGAAACTGACATTGGCTGGACTCCTTTATGTCTCGTAAATTACATAACATTTACTTATTACTTATAAAAAAATCCTAACTGTGGCTATAAAGGTGAAGAGATGGCGAATGCTGTAATGTCGACCGTAAATCTTCTAGGTCTTGATCAGAATAACGGTAGAGGACAATGCCAGCAACATATCTGGGTGCTACAAAGGTTTTCACGCTGGAACAAAATAAGTGTATCCTCTGACTACATATATTCCTTCCGCGGGATACTCTTTACACTTGTTGGCTCTGCAGCTGCGGAGAGGATCAAGTATTCTATTGATATTTTTTTTCTCTGGAACAACAAATCCGTAACTTTTTTAGTTCTTAAACCAAAAGATGAAATCTTGCAGTCTTGCCTTAAAAAAGACTCAACTTTAAAAATGTTGTCGACAACCCCATAATGGCGCCACTTAAGCATTATACAAATCGTGTCAGGAGGTTCTTCATGGTCTGACACACATTACCCATGACAATGATCGGACTAAGGACACACAGTATAAAGCAAATGTAATATTGAAAAACATAAGATTCTTGAAACGGTTTTAATGTTATGGTGTATTTCTGAAAGAATATTCTTGTAAAATCTTGAGAAGAACGTGAAAGGCTTCGAGGAGAAAGACAAAGGTCATTTATTCTATAGAGTATTTTAAAGGCTTTTTTAAGTCAGTTTTTAAGGCTAGCAAACAAAGCGAAATTAATATGCAAAACTGATGTCTACAAAACAGGCATTACGAGAAAGAGGAAGCGAAAGTACCTTTAGGTGAAAACAAAGATGGAAAATCATATTATATAAGCACAACTTCGACAGAAGGCAAATTAGCTAATGGAAAGTATGCTACTGATTTAGATAAAACCTTCTCTAAGGAATGTGTGCATTTAATAGCATTTTTAAGAATCAATAAATGTAATGACAAAGATACGAATACCAAATCAAAAACATAATTGGAACCACAAAGGATCCTAGCATTATTGAAGTTGTGGGACAGAGTCGACTTTTCCCAATACTGTGATTAGTCTAAAAAAAATTTTAAGTATGACTGTTACTAACTACGCTAGAGAATTATTCTTTTCAGCTCTTAAGAGAGTGAAACGCTTTTTTAATAATCCAGAAGTTTGCTATTTCTAAGGCCCAGAAAATATTATTTTTGAATAAAAACTATTTATTTTTTCTAATTGATGTGTGTATTGATTGTATTGATACTTCTTTGTAATTTCTTGATAACGTCCCAAGCACGCTAAAAATCTTAATCAGGCGCTGCTCGCAGCATCACAACTTTACAGACGCGGAAGTCAAAAGCTGCAATGTATGGATGGATCATCATCACCCAGAAGCAATTTTGCAAGGATTTCGCCCATCATTCCTCTTTGCTGAAGTTTGGGGCGAAGCATTTGAAGTATCTTAGAGACTCCATAAGTGTCTACTTCTAGACGATTGGTGATACTACTTTCTATTACACCACCCTTCGTCGGCTTTCAGTGATGATTCCGTTAAGGAAAACTTTTTTAGCCCAAAAATGTTAGTAAGGGAGGACAGATATTGTCACCAGTCAACTTTGTTGACATGCTGTACCATAGAGTACCACTCGGAATATTGGGAAGAATAGTGGCCTTTACCGTATAATTAAGTAGATCTATGAGAACTCCATCTATTTTGCTTCACTTAAATAACTTAAAACTGTTAAGCTCTATGGTCTTTACCAAAAGTTTGTTTTCTATTTCTTTTGCAAGATCCTGTATAGGATTGTAGTATTAAATTTCTTCGAAGGTAGTTCCGCCCTTTGGCCATTTTGGAATTCCGTATGCAGGAGCGAGTTCCGAAATCGGGAAACAATGCCATCAGCTGGCGGGTAGGCGCTCGAAGGAGCGCCGAGGAAAACTCCGGAGACGGCAATAACTGCTCCCCTCGCGTCTTAAATCCGTGGCACAAACAAAGCATGCCTCTACTTGCTCCCGAACGTCGAACTTATTATGATACTATTATGGTGTAAACAACAAACAAGGGGCGAAATCATAGGCGGACGGCTAGTGCCAGAAGGGGGACCGCGCCTGACCAAGCGCTTCGCCGATCCGCGAGCCAGCCGCCCCTTCGCCGCCTCGTTGCCGGTGAATATTTTTAAATGAGGAAAAACAAACGCGCTAAGTAGTTCCTGCGAAGCGGGCTGAGGTCAGGGCAGCGGTGCCTCGGCAGGAAGCGCTGCGACGCCGTTGGTGCGGTCGCGTGGTCCGCGTGGTCCGCATGGTCCGCATGGTCCGCACGGTCGCGCCGCACCGCCGGGTTACCTAACGCCGCGCGAAAATAAGAACTTCATACAATATTTCTCGTTCTATCGCATCGAATAAACAAATGACGTCAATTTACAATAAACAAATAAATACGATGTGTAGATAAAAGATGTTTATTATTCGGCCGCGTTGAGGCTCGGACGGACGTCACTCGCGCGCCGCGTTCGCCAGAGCAACTCGCGGCGAGTGTGGGCGAGATCGGCGGAGCGTCAAGTTTTCCAGTGCCGCTAGCCAAAGATGGGCGCCGGAGGGCCACGCAGCGGGGAAAAACGGCGCCGCAGGTAAGAGACAACCTGAGGACGGACGGATGTCGTGACGTGAAGCGGGCGCGAGATGAGCCGAGCGAGCGAGCGAGAATAAACAGCGGAAATGCGGCTTCGAGGAAATATTTAACAAACATTTGTAATGTGTATTTATTTAAATCCAAGTGCGGCGTCGCGCGGCATCGTTTGGAATATGAATATTCCGGCGTTTTTTGTCCGCGCCGCGACGATTTTATTTGCCAAATAGATTTCCTGCGCGTTGTTTACTCGTTAGCAGCGCGAATAGTCATCGGCGCCGGAAATGAATTTGCCGCGCGGCGCGGCGCGGGTGCCGCCGGCCCCGTAAAAACCTAACAAAGACAATTATCGGCTAGAGTTAATTTTTGAAATAATGAAGACTGCCTTCTGACAAGGAAGAGTTTTTAATTATCACTTTTAAATCCTCTTCCGAAGCCGGAGGAGGGACAAAGCGCAGGAATGGACTACACCCTCGGCGTACCGCTATTTCCCCGCCGAGGTCCCGCCATGCTCCTTGTTCATTTCGAATTTCCCTGTCATCTTGATTGCGATTTCACAGATCACCGGAGACTATTTTATTTTTTACGGCCTCCCTACATACCTACACTTAACTTTTCACAACGCTAAACTAGCAATTAGAATTTCGCTCTGCTCGCCGCCCTTTTTACAAGAGCGCTTTTGAACAATCGACGCGGTCTAACGAGTCTGAATGCTCGCCCGACGCCTAAATACCGACTCGCCGAATATTCTTTCCCGATGTATGGCAACGTTATTCCCGTGGAACCACTTTCATAAGAGATCTCTTATATACTCGATCGAACCAATTCGAAAATTTATCCCGGTACACCTAACCAGAGCCTGACTAAGATTTTTGATCGCTTTCCACACATTTTTGCATGTTTAGGACGCTATCAAAAAATTACAAAGAAGTTAATAGTTTAGGCAAAACATTTATCTGATTTTTTCAATTTTCGTCACATGCATACACTCCAATACAATCATCAATGAAGAAAAATAAAAACAAAAGCACATTACATCTAATAACGTCTATCTAAAAAACCATTTCTTTCTTGGCTTTCTTTTTCTAATAAGAAGGTGTAATAATAATTACACCTCCTGCCTCCGGAAATTGGTGATCATATTGGCTATTTTTATTTTCTATTGTAGTTTTTAGTCCGTACCATTCGCGCATGTTTCCAACAGTTCTTTTTCCTTCTATTTTTCCCTGCATTATTAATTGTAGCAGTTGATACTTATCATTGCGGGTAATGTATCCAAGATATTATAGTTTGCGAAATTTGATTATTACATGATTTCTAAAGCTTTCTTCATTCTAATTAGCGCCTCTTTATTGGAGATTTTCTGAATCCATGATATGCGCAACATTTTCCGATAAACACGCATTTCGAAAGAGTTTATTCGGTTGATGGTTTTCTTTTTTAATGTCCAGCTTTCCATGCCATACAGTAAAATTGGAAATGTGTAGCATTTAACTATTCTCTTACTTACTTACTTTATCTTCTCCCATTTACCTCACGGTGTTGGGGAATTGAGCCACTTTCTGTATTCTTGCCTATTATTAGCTAAACTTTTTATTTGTTCTGTTGTCTTCCGAAGTTTTGCGGAAGCTTCCTCAAGATCGTCTCCCTTCTATCCTCATTTCCATGATCATCTTTGGGTAACTCTCGTTGTTCATTCGTCTCAGGCGGCCATACCATTGGAGTTGTTTTTTCTCTACTTTTTGTATTATGGGATCCTGTTCTAGTTCTTCTCTAATGCTTTTATTTCCCACCCTGCCCTACTACCCGCGTAGATACTTCATTTTTATTTTTGATCGATGTTTGTCGTATATTACGATTGGTATATATATGGATTTATAAAGCTGCATTTTTGTTTTTGTATTTATTTCTTTTTTCCCTATTAGTGTATTGTTGATTTGGTAGTATATTCGGTTGGCTTTGCTGATTCTATTCCTTATTTTTATCGATTCGCCCATCTTTGTTAATTTGTGTGCCTAGATATTCGTAAGTATCTCTCTTTCCTATTATTTTTCCATCGATTATTATCTCTTGTGTTGCCTTGTTTTGCTTCTTTGTTATGTGTATGATTTTGCTTTTATCCGTGTTCAGGGCCATTCCTTTCTGTTGGAGGTTGTTCTTCCATATTCCTAATAGGTGTATAAATAAGTTCTCAGCGTTTTTCTGCAAAATTAAAGTTTTATTTAAAAACAAACAAAAAAAGCTTAAGTATCAAAATATTCTCCGTTGGCATCGATGACCTTTTGTCATCTTTCGGGTAGCTTGCGAATTCCTTGGTGATAGAAGCTCACCGGCTTCGAGACGATAAAGTTATCGATGCATTTTCGGACTTCTTCTTCTGTTTTGAAGTGCCTATCGGCCAAGTGATGCTGTAACGACCGGAATAAATGATAATCGGAAGGGGCCATGTCTGGGCTATACGCCGCATGTGGGAGAAGTTCCCAGCCTAACGCGTCTGCAGCTCATCCTTGTCAAATGTTTGAGGGCGTCCAGCGCGTGGTTGATCTCCAAGACTAAACTCACCTCCGCGAAATCTTTGGTACCACTTTTTGCACGTTGCATGGCTTACAGCATTCTCACCATATGCAGCACAAATCATTTCGGTGACTTCAGCAGCGATTTTCTTAAGATGAAACGCGAAGTGGATAGAAAATCGAATATGCTCTTTTGTGATTGCCATCGTGAACACAGCTGATTATTGCGGTTATGTGCATCAAACGCCAAATCGCATGATGTTTCGAAAGACCAAATGTCATTGCTTTAAAACCGCAAGAGGGCGGACTAATACGTTACATGTAAACGGTGATTTGCGTCCTGTGAAATCTAAAGCTGAGAACTTATTTATACACCTACTATATTCCCTTGTAGTTGTCTTTGACTTATGGCTATTAGAAGGATATCATCTGCGTATAATAAATCTTTTGTTGTAATTGGGTTTAGATTTCAGTATCCTAGATTTCCCTTTCTTGTTTCGTTTTGACATTTGATGTTCACCTGGGTCATGTAGATTATAAATAGTAGTGGAATTAGGCTATCGCCTTATTTTATTCCCTTGTCCATATGGAATTCTTTTAAAACTATTCTCTTCTAAGATCTAATTTTAGCTCATTTGAAGTAGGTAGTTTGCTCATTTTAACAAAGGCGGCCTTTGGTTGTTCAATTCTACTTATTATTTCTTGGCGGTGGTCAGCCTAGTCGTTTACTATAGTGTCTAAATATTTGTAGTACTTGTTTTACTGTCTTATCGTTGATTTGCAGCCTAAATACTCATGGATTTTTGCTAACTAAAAATAATTTAGTCTTCTCCGCGTTAATACTCAAACCATATCTCTCACTAACTTCGTTAATGATTGTCAGCATTTTTTGTAAGTTCCCAATATTATCCGCTAAGACAGCGGTATCGTCGGCATACAGTAGATTGGTGATATTCTTACCATTTACAATTATTCCATCTGGGGCTTCGCAAAAGACCATTTCCGAATATAAATTAAAAAGTAGTGGGGAGAGAATGCACCCCTGTCTCACACCTTTCTTGATTTCTATTTGTTCGGAGAGAATATTTTCTACTTTTACGACTGCTTTCTGGTGCCAATACAAATGTCCTATTATTCTTATAATTTTCGAGTTCAGTTTTTCGTGTTTTACACGCTGGAAAGCTTTCGAATAGTCGATGGAACATACATATAATTCCTTATTTACATTTGGCAGCGATGTCCTAATATGTTAAAGGCCAACAGAGCTTCTCTGGTGTCGAAATTGAGTTTCATCTCGTTCCATTTCACATTTTTGATATACACGGTTGTGTATTATTCTTAAAAATAGCTTTAACACATGGCTCATTAGGCTTATCATATGGTATTTTTTGCATTCATTTGCTTCTAGTTGTTTTGGTATTGAAATAAATATAGACTGTAACCAGTCATCTGGGATGATGTCAGTATTGTAGATTACATTGAATAACTTTACTAGTCTTGTCAATTCTTCAGGTTTTAAGCACTTTAAAAGTTCTACATGTACCCTATCAGGACCTGGTGCTTTTCCATCCTTTACTTTCTTAATTGCGTGCTTAACTTCGCTCAGCTGGATATTAAGACGATGACGATATCTTTTGTGATTTTACAGTTATCTGACCTCTCGTCTTTAAACAGTTCCAGGATATATTATTTCCATCCTAATAGTTTCTTTGGTAGATCTAGTATAAATTTCCTGTCGTTGTTTGTTACATTATACCTATTTTCCGTAAATTCTTTAATTCTCTTGTGTAAATTAAACCATATTGCCTTTGTAATTTTTCCATTTCTTTACATTTGCTCATCATTCACTTTTTCTTTGCTATTCTTATATTTTCTGATTCTTTTGGGAATCCCTTTATACTTATCTTGATTTTTATTTTTGTACTGTCTACGCTGGCTCATTAAGTTTAGTATCTCATCTGTGATCCATACTTTCCTTCTATCCGTACTTCGATACGCTACCACCTTCTTCTGTGTTTGCGTTATTACATCCTTAACTTTTATCCAGAAATCGTTACTGACATACTCTTCTTGATATTCTTTTTGTATATTTATTTTCGCAAAACTTTTAACGCGCTCTGATACCTTATCGGGTACTTTAGCCAACTTTAGCTTTTGTATGTCAATCTGTTTCTGAAGGCAAGATTCTCATTGTTTTTAAGTTTAATTCTTCTATCCATTACATCGGGGATGTGGTCCGAGGCTATGTCTGCTCCTGAGATATGTTTTAACTCGGGTAACTTTATTCCTAATTTTTGTTTAATGAGTATAAAATCTATTTGGTTTCGTACAATTTTGCCTGGCTTGCCTTGTGATGATATCCAAGTAAACAACCTTCTGGGATGTTGTCTGAAGATTATGTTAGTCACAACAAATTCATGTGCTGTACAGAACTGAAGCAAACAATCTCCTCGGGGGTTTCTTTTGCCTAATCCGTATGATCCCACAAGAGGTTGGCATTCTCAGCGTCCTATTATTGCATTGAACTCGCCCATAACAATGGTGACTTCTTTGCTTTCTGTTAATTGCAATGCAATATTTGGTTCCACATAAAATTCTTCTACTTTGTCATCATCAAGTAACAATACTCTCTCTGACACTGGCAAGAAGTTTACTAGTAATTCGTTTACTTTTTGTCATACAATTATGCCTAGTAGAATACTTTTGTGTTATATATAATCAATTTTAATCTCTGCATTTCTTGAACCGCTTTGATACAGATTTCTTACATTCCACGTTGCTGTACTCATCTTAGTTCTACGTATTTTCAATTTTTCCCCTTGATTTTTGACTGACGGGGGATTCTTAGCACCGCCTCCTCACTTAAGAGGTGCCCCGGATTGGCGACCAAAACTTTGTTGTTTTCAGCCGTTATGATAATCGTGGGATAGTTAATATATAATGAGGTGGCTATTCTTGTCCTTCCTCATCGTAGTACTTTCGCCGCTTTACCATAATTTGATTCACCGCGGTAGCTAAGCCTTATATAGTTGTACCAGTTTCCCTAACTTCCACCTGTATATTGCTGCTTCGCGCAGTCTCTCCTGTTTTAGAAGCCTACCACGCCGTTGCTAATTTTGGTCCACCCCGGGTATTTTATTTCCCCGGTACCCATCATATCTGATGGGCTTTCCCCTATCCGCCAACTGGGGAGGCGCCCAGTGGGTTCTTAGCTTTAGAATTGGCTAATCTCTGGACTATATAATCAAAAGAAAGACTCAGTGAGAACTCATTCTCATTTTTTTTGGTTTTATCATTCAACTTAAAAAGTTCTTCGCCCTCTTAAGAGCTGAAAAAGTTCATTCTACAGTGCAGTTAGTAACTGCCATACTTAGAAAAGTTCTTTGAACGATGGTAGTATTGGAAAAATAATACTAGGAGTCTTTGTGGTTCTAATTGTATTAGTGGTTTGGTATTCTTGTTTTTTTTTGACAATACTTTTATTAATTCTTAAAAATTTGCAGATATTTTAATTGGTACAAATACTTCATTGTGGCTATAAATCATATATTTCTATTTTGGTATACCCTTTCACAATTACAACTCACTTCTTGGCAGCTCTCTTTTTTATCACTTTGACGATGCACTAAAATTTTCCTATCATATACAAAGATTAATTTTTTTTATGTATACCAGACATCACACTATATTCTTCATGTCTACTTTTTTTTCTAAACCTTCTCTTCACAAAGTTTCCTCAGGTGTTCTCTTGAGGTCACAGTCATGAATACATAACCACATATTTAATAGATGCGAAGGCTTTCACGCTCGGTATTATGGTGCATTGTGTGGTTCGTTCTCGGGTTATAAGACCTTGGTCGGAGTTCAGAAACTCTTGAGGTTTCGTCCATAACTGCGGCGGACATCTTCGCCTTAGTAAGGAAAAAGTCCTACAACGAATTTTAGAGCTTCTTCCAGAAATCAAAGAGTTTTTAGAATCCGGAAGCGAAACTTATGAAGAACTTAATGATCATAACTGGTTTTCTGATTTAGCTTTTCTTACAGAGATAACTAAAATGAATAAGTTAAATTTTGAACTTCATGGGAAAGAAAAGACTATTATTGTGTTAATAGGAAGTATAAACGCATTTAAATGAAAATTAAATTTGTGGATGTTCCCAATAAAGGAATGTAACTTTTGCCACTTTACAAATTTGGAGAAATACATCAAGAAATATAAGAAAATTGAAACAATTAAATATTCTAAACATCTCATCAAGCTTAAAAATAATTTTGAAATTAGATTTTTTGATTTGTCAGATTGTATATTTTGAATAAATAAATTTAAATAAGTTGAGCTTTAGAGAATCAGTTGCAGCATATGTTTCTATGGTTTCTACCTCTCTAGAAAACTCTTAATTTTTGTATTTGTTTTCACCAAAAGAAACTTTTGGCTTTCTCTGTCTTGTAATATCTGTTTTGTTGACATCAACTTTGCTCTGCTTTTTGGCCTTGAAAACTCATTTTTGTTTCGAAGAGTGTTTATAAAAGCTTCTAAAGTACTCTATAGAGTAATGACCTTTGTCGTTTCTGTACTTTCTCCTTGAAGACTCTCACTTACTTCTCGAGGCTTAATACAAACATTGTTCCATTTCAAGACACTTGTTTTCCCAATATTGCATTTACTTCATACTGTGCGGTCTTAGTCCGACCACTATCATAGTGAAAGTGTGTCAGCGCATCCAGAACCTCCTGATACGATTTGTATAATGGTTGGCTGTCATCAACACGGGCACTCCTTTCGTTGTTGACAGGTTTTTAAATATAAGAAGTTCTTTTTAAAGTTTCGCTTCAAGATATCTATTGGTTAAAGAACTAAAAACCAGTTTTGTTGTTTTCAAGAAACAAATTCAACAGAGTACTTGCTGCTTTCTGCAATTACAAAGGCAAATAGTGGTCAGAAATGGCCCACACAAGGGATGTATGTGGCCAAAAGATTTACTTCTTTTATTGTAGCCTGAAAAACCTTGTAGCACCCAGACATAGCATAGTTATAGCTCTGTCCTCTACAGGTATTTGGATCAAGAGCTACAAAATCTACGGCCGACATTACAATGTCCGTCATCTTTTCGCCTTTATAGCAACATTTAGGAATGAATGTCAAAAACCGTCTATATGTGACACATTTGGTGTTGAATCTACAATTGTTAAATATTTTTCTTTTTAATACGCCATACGCTTGCCAGCATGTAGGTGAACCATCTATTATATTCTGGTCATGTAAAATATGAAATAACCTTTTGTACTCTACTGACTATAATTTCTACGTCAGATATGTTGCACCGATTTCTAATGTCTCTTAACCATGAGTGTTGTTTTTTTAATTAATATCTTGCAATATTTGTCACCTAATTCTCTGTGGGTACCTACTCTCCTTAATACTTCTTCATTTGCTATATGCTCCGCCCATTATATTCTAAAAAGCCTTTTGAGTATCTATGATTCGAAAGCCGAAAGTTTAGTAACTTACTCATTAGGGACCATGTTTTTGCGCTATATAGCAGTATTAGCCAGATACAGCACTTTACTACTCTTAAACCTTCCTTCTCGGAAGCTTTCTTTGGCTATGGATGCAAGAATCTTTACCTCTTTGTCAAAATGATTATATCGAACATTGTCAATGGCGTTTTCATAATCTATGAAGCATATAAATACTTCTTTGCGTTGATCACAACATTTCTGTACTAATAGTTTCATGTTTAGCAAAGCTTCTCTGGTACCTAGGCCATTTTTGAATCCAAATTAGCTTTTCCAGATCTTTCTTCACATTTTTTATAAATTCGATTTTGGTGACTCTTGGAAAGGTTTTCAGAACGTGTTCATGAAATTGATTAGTTTATGTTCGTTATGTGTTAGGTTTTTTAGATTAAGCGTTAAAGATGGACTTTAACCAATCTGTTGGATTGTTACCGGTGTCATATATTTTGTCAAATAAATTGCATGTTTATTTTGTGTTCACTAACTTCAACATTTCTCTGTACGTATTGTCTGGTCAGGATTATTTGGTGTTTTTTAAAGTTTTCAGTGCATACATTAGTTCAAATACAAGTATTGGCGATCCTGATATTTTTATATATTCTTCCCAGCATTTATCGAATTATTCCGTTTCTGTTGTAGCTTGGTTGTTGGTCGTAATTTTTGAGAATTTTGTTTTCCTGAATCTATTCGTTATCTCTAAATTTTTTATGGATGTTGAAAGTATTTTGTATCCTATTTAAGTTCTTCTGCTTCTTCACGTTGTTTCATTATCCAATTATTTTTTGTTTCTCTTACTTTTGCATGTATGTTTTGATCTAATTCTTTATACTTTTCCCCATTCTTTTAAGACTTCTTTCTTCCATCACGTTCTATATTTTTTAACTTGTTTTTTCTTGTTATCTGTTACTTCTTCTGTGATTTCTAATATGCTTTTTAATGGTTTTCCAGTGTTCCTGTACATTTTGCTCTTCGAAATTTGCTTCTGTGATTTTTCTGTTTATTTTAATTCTCAATTCTTTGTTTTTGTTTTCTCTAAGTGCATCTATGCAGTAGCGGTTAGTTTTTTCTCTTGTATTTAAATGTATTTATTAGTGGATTATCGTCCAAACCAATATTTTATTTATTATGATATAATCTATTTTATTTCGCACTATACCGCATCCGACCTGAACATTAAAATCACCGATTATAATGTTGCTTTTGTGTGCTTTTAGTGATCTCAATACTCTTCGAAAATTTTCATAAAATCGTGTGGGCTCTTTCTGAATGAGGTACTATATTTTTACATACTTTTTTAGATTGTCTGTTATTAAAATTTCGACGCCGTTCCAGGGTCGTTAGTGTCTTTACGGGAATAGTAATATGTGATACCATCGTGTTGGCAGGATCAGTTTTTTGGCCATCTTACTTCGCTTAGACCCATTATATTGACTTTCATTCTCTTTATCCCTTTTAGTGTATTCCCCTGTTTTGCAGGAGCATATGGAGTGCGAGCATTTCATGTTGCAATGCTACTTTATAATTTTACTATATCAAGACGAATGATTGTATTCCCCCTCCCCTCTGGTGATATAATACCTGTGCGGGACATTGTTTCCTGACATAGTAAAATTGAGTAAATAATAATAATGATGAATAGTATAACTAACCTGGAAAATCTAAATAATAAAAGTGTTTGTCATATATTCTCGTCACTTTCGACATTTTCAGACTTTGAAGACATTTACTTATCTTCGATGTAGAGTTATCCCGCTCATGCTCGGTTGTCAGAGCCTCGTTTGTGAAAAAAGGGTATATCACTAGTAGGTGAGGTTGATATTTAGATAATAAAAGGTATGCATTATAATTTGATTTCCCATAACTACCACAATAATGAAATAGTAGTTGGAATTTACAATCTCTTGAACAATCTCTGCCTTAATTTGGTGCATTAACTGTATAATGAGTTCGTTGACAATTGTCAATAATTGCTGAAGGTTTGTCATAGAAGCATCAAATTTTGAAATCAATTTTATACGGTCGAGAAAGTTGCCATTTCTTTCAGAGACTAATATTTCATTATCGCTATGAATTGTCAGTCCACGGGAAACTAAAAACTTTAGAATTTCAACAATCCTTAAGAAAACATTTCGCCAATACAATACTTCCTTGTACTATTCTGTTATTTTACAATCCACTTTTTGTAAAACTCGACTTCTACTAATAAATTCTCCCTCTGTGATCAAAAATTGCTATGAAAAAGTTTTTGAGTGGCATATTGTCTTTCTGATTTTTTAAAGACATATGGCCACCTTCGAGAAGTTTATTGTTTACGCACTTCAATGTCGGGTCATCGAGTGATATAATTTGGTCTACCTCTTTCAGGGTATTTCTAGAACTCCGTGCAGCAGTATATTTGATGCACTATAATTTTGGTTTGAATTTATTGAAGTCTATCGCAATGATTGTGATTGCTGCACACTACGCGAGAGAAAACTGTGTCTAGTTTTGGTATTTTCTTGATCACAGCATCCTGTTATTCAAGACGTTCTTTGGAACGTTTCCAGAATTCTACTTTGCTTGTGTTTTTTTATCAAATCTCGACCATCTTTACTACTCATTGTTCAGCCTTTATGATAAATAGAATGTGAATTGAACGACCATTTAATTCAAAACTAAACTTTTCTTACAAAGGCTGCACAATAATTATAAATTCTATTATCAACGGTTATTATAACAACACTAATTTATGTGTACCGCTGTCGTTCGCTGCATGACTTCTCCTATTCGACTGCCACAAATGCCCATCTGCTCTACCTTATATTCAAAGACGCGGTTCTAGAACGAATTAGAAGCTAGATATTGAACTAAACCGCTAGAAATGGTGCAAATGGTGATCGACCAATCTGGAGAGTTACAATATAAATGTTTGTAAAACTTTATTATATCAAAGTTTCTTTGATTGAGCTCACTTTTTCGTTTATTCAAAATGTTGCCAACCCCCCAAATTCTACCACCCTAGGCTGCAACCATATGTAATATACTTTATAGAAACAAGAAATACAAAATTTATAAAATATCAAATGAATCTTTTCTTCTGAACTGGTAGACTACCATTTTGATCACTCGATAGTATTTAATTAAGGCGATTCTGGTTTGATGTTTAAATTAGGAGCAATTTCTAATTGAAGAGACTTGGTAATGAAACCCATAATTAACAATTTCGTTTGGTTTTTGCTTAGAGCTTCATAGACTTCCTCTTATTAATCTAAGCATTGATTAATATCATGCTGGAATCGGAGAGCCCCTTAAACACTTGAGTTTTTTCCTGTGAATGCAATTTCCTTTTACGTTAACTAAATCATCCTCATCTAATTCTTCATCCACCACTAGTTTTATAGGATCTGCTTCAGCCTTCCACTAAACGCGCTAACCAAACTATCTGTTCGTGCTCCAAAAGTTAACAAGAAATCTCAACTTCAACTACTTATGATCATAATTTTTTCCAACAGGCATTCAATGATTAGTGAATCTCAATATATAACTTGATAACATGCTTAACAAAATCTAAGATCGTAATATTTTTTCAATCATTTATTATTGACTCATCATTTTCCATTTGTTCTAAAATTCAATTATGTAAGTCTACAATTCGAAATTAGGATTAGTGACAAATACGATATACAAAATCATCGAGATAAATCCATAATATGAATAAAAAATGAAAATAAGATTGAAATACAAGTAAAACTAAATTTATTTACATTAAACTTAGCATCATTAAAGCAAATAATATTTAGAATCATATTATTCAATGTAGCCTCCTGGATCCTGGACCTAAACCTCCTACAGGTCAACCCAACTTCCTCCTGGTCCATATATGTTATTACCTCCATGATGGAAGTCCTTAAGCTGTCCTCGGTGTTATGATGCCTCTCGTTGAGTTTCGCTTCGATCACACCCCACACATAGTAGTCAAGGAGGTTGCAGCGGAGTCTGGAAAATGCCACAAGTCGGAAGACGTGGTAATACAAATTGTTTTATAGCTATGCCTGGGTTTTTTGCCTTGCGGACTGAAGCGGAGTCTTGCTGGAACATGTATTCCTGCCCAGAGGCCACCTTCTCTATAACAACTGTTTCCAGCACGTGTATATAACTGTCAGCGATTTTCAAAGAATTGGAGCAGAAGGGGAATAGAATTGACTGGACTTTTGGTTCTTATGGGCCCGGGCACGTTTCAATATATTAATAAAATTGCTATTTTCTTAAATAATACTCAGGATACTCTGTAATTCAATTTTATATAAATTTAAAAGGCTGATTGTTATCAATAAATGACATATTATATATATGATCTATTCCGAAAATATGCAGCCATATAATATACAAAGATATAACTATAATATCAAATAATTTATGTAATTAATAAAAATGGTACTAGATATAAGAAATATTATACGTAGACTCAGTCTCCTTTAAAGTAAATACAAACTTCTTCTAACTTTTGATTGCAGATCGTATTCGTAGACTCACGTTTCACCTGATTCATGGGTAGCAATCTGAAACGAATCATTAACAATTGTAGTATGGCGTTCTTTCTGCTTAGTGGTCGCTGAATACATTATACCGTGACACATTTGATGCTAAGATCTTCTGTCAAAATTTCACTCACTTTATTTTTTTGGAATACCCAGCTCAGTCAGTGGCCAAATTTTATAAATTACAGCTCGTACATGTTTAACATTTCTGCCAAAACGCGGATGGCGTTCTCTAGTTATCTTTAAATTGTTTATACCATGCCTTTATTAATGCTGCACTCATTGTATTGTTTGCTAAAGCCTCTTAAATCATTTAAAT
Source organism: Sinelater perroti (assembly GCA_036346155.1). Lineage (NCBI taxonomy): Eukaryota > Metazoa > Arthropoda > Insecta > Coleoptera > Elateridae > Sinelater > Sinelater perroti. The sequence goes on along the minus strand of JARFIY010000013.1, from coordinate 10,758,367 downwards.
AGTTTCTGCAAACAAATGTCCCAGATTTTTTACTCTGTCACCTGACATGGCCAATAAAATGGTCTTCATTTACCCACGCGCATTACAGTCTACTCTCATCAATTGCAAGATTATATCAGATCATCATATTAACATCTGTTAGATATATTTGGGGTCACTGAAAAATTCTATTTTGGAATCATAAATAACATTTTCATCGTACTGGCCTGAATCTCTTGGACAGTTTCGAATCTCTTCCCTTTTAAATGTGATTTAAGTTCTGGATCGTAGTTTGACACACCTTTTAGTTCATGGACTGTCAATCTTCTAGAATGTAGACCATTTTTAATAAATTCTCAACTATTTTTGAAGCGTTTAAGCCTTTATCTGTGCTAGGCTCATTATCTCGTCCACGAAAACCTTCTGACTTAACCGAATTGTTTCTGCGACCGAATGTTCCAGTTTGGTATAATGTTTGATGCAGATTTGATGCTCTATTTATTCAGTTACTGCAAATATTATAGTTTACGCATGCGCATTACAGTCTTCGCGTAATTTTATTTGCAGCCGTAAGTTTGATGTTACGATAACATGGTGTGCAAAAACAAGAATTTTGCTTTTTTATTTCCGCAAAGGCAAGAAAGTTCCCGATACTCACAAATAGATATGTGAAGTTCATAGTACCGATGCCTTAATAAAACGCACTTATGAGAATTGGCTACCAAATTTCGTTTTAGCGATTTTTCACTCAAAGACAACCAACCTTCCGGTCGACTAAGTAAAGTTAATGATAACCCAATTAAAGTCATAATCTAATCGGATCGTCATATTTCAACACAACGAAAAACTCCGTCTTCATTTTTTAACCATCCACAGGCATTTTCAGAAGCTGGGATTCGTTAAAAATCTCAATATTTACGTTCTCTTAACACAACGCATCGACATCTGCGATTTGCACTTCAAACGTATTAAAAAAATAGTCCATTTTTGAAACCACATCGAATTGCATCAAAAGAAGATCATGCTGTCAATTTGGTGGGATTACAAAGATGTTCTGTATTTAGAGCTGCTTCTTAGTAACCAAATGATTAATCAAAGAAAACCGTTCAGAATTTATACATCGAAATGTAAGCGTGTTTCACTACGACAACGCTAGATCACATATATCTTTATTGACTCGTCAAAAATTATAGCAGTTTGATAGAGAAGTGATGTTACATCTACCATATAACCCTCACCTTATACCTCAGATAACCATCTTTTTTATCTTTGCTAAACTCCTTGAATGGTAAAACATTCAATGATGATGATTCTGTGAAATCGTACTACAGAAGTTATATACCTAAGTTTATATAAACAAGGAATTATGAAGATGAAATATATTATTGTTTAAAGTCTACTTAATGTATAAAAAATCGTGTTTTATTTCATACAAGAAAACGAAATTACTTTTACAACAATGTAATAGTACAAGACAAATAAATCATTAAATTTACAAAAAATTTGTCCATAATCACTTATATTTATTCAGTAATATATGGTACCACCTCGGGCTCTTGTGGCCTTCTCCATTCTTCTTGCAGTTTAGTCATACATGAATAAATGATATCTTGACTGATTGCATTTCATTCATTATTGACATGCTCCCATAATTCAGCCAGATTCCTTAGAGGTCGTCGATGCCACTATACCCTTCGCGCAGTGATGTTCAAGACATTTTCGATCAGTGAAATGTCAGATGATCGGGCCGGCCCTGGAAGAATTTCCACTCTGTTTTGTTGAAGGAAGTTTAATGCGTTACGTGCCACATATGGGGTTAAGGGTTACCTTGTTGAAAGTTTTTTTGAAGCACCCTCTGGAAGAAGGGAAATATCACGGGTTGTAAGATCGCAGCAATGTAGGTCTGAATAGTAAAGTTGCCTTTCATTTTAACTAGAGGCGACTTGCTATCATCACTGATAATTTTCCATGCCATAATATTCGCAATTGGCGTTGTATACCTTGTACGAATGCAGTCTTCTTGCTCTATTTTCCACGTCTGCGTCGTATTAATATTCGACCATCGTTTCGGTTTTACAAAAACCTGGATTCCTCAAAAAAGACGGTTTCTGTTGCCCTGTGAAAAGAGGTCAGTGTTAATCGCAAGAAGGGACGTCGCGCTGTTAGTCCCATTGTGAGTATGAACGTCGAACAGAAAAGGTAAACAACTAGTACTATACAATGGTTTACTATTGTTGCGTTAGAGTACTTAAAATTAGTGTACGGTCAGTAAACGCAAGTCTTTGAAGATGATGATCTTTCCGTTTACTTATCCTACGTACTGTTCCAAACTCCAATCTTTGCAAATGAGTATTTTCTTCGAACCACTGATTCTATATTCGCTCCACAGTATTGCTACAGCGACTAGTTCTTGGTAAGAAACACTCCCTTTATGTGTGCCAATAATACGTTCTCTCTCAAATTAGTTGTCTTGTTGTAATATTTTCCGACGACAAGGCATTCTTTCACTATATGATGAATTACTGAAAACATTTTTGGTTTAGAGCTTCGTAATAGATGGTACCAACAGTAAATCATCATACAGCTACTATAATTATTTTTATGCAACAAGTGCTTTGATGTTTCACCCTTGTCCACTAATTGAGCACAACGCGTCCTGTTGTTATAAGAAATCCATTTTGTAACACATTTTGCAATACTATCCAGAAATAGGTAATTTTTGTTATGCAAAGGAGAAATAGTTCTCATGACGACGCTTACTTTAATTATCATTCAGTTCTTGACACACCCACTTATCGAACTTCCTCGTTTATCAAGCGTCGAGCAATCATGGATTGATCAACACCAACTTCTTTTGCAAATTCCTGTGTAGTTTTAAGTGACCTTTATCAATAGGCCGGTGACGATCTTTCTCGTTATTAAAGTTGAATCACCACGTCTAATTTTTTGGAACCAACGTTGAATTGTACGTTTATTCGCGTTCCTTTCGCCCAAACTTAGTTAATATTTCGAATGGTTTCGGCCGAAAAGAATAGTTCAGTTAGATTATACTGTATTATTTTTCTAGTTGTTTTGTTTGGAGACGCCCTTTTTACTTTTATTATAACGTGATTCAAATTTATGTACAATATTCGAATATTTTGATCGAAATATAACTGAAATTGCTATCTCAGATCTAAAATTTTTTACTAGTAATGTACTGAAACAAAAAAATCTTTGTTTTTTTTTTGCAAATGTGTAAGCAATTGTACGAAGTTTCACAGGAGTCAGGATGTAATAAAATTAACGACCTTTAAGACATAGCAGATGAGTTTTTTCTCTTGCTCTCCGGCGAATGTCGATTTACGAGCGAAAATAGCACTGACTAAGTTTTCAGTTTTTATTCTAAACGAATTATGGATTCAGCAATGTAAAGTTTACGACCTACGGTATTCTTTGACTCGACTACATGAATTGCATCCTTTAATGATCTTGGGTGTAACTATTTCTGATAATTAACCGAATGCAGTTCTTCAACATCTGAAGCGAAATTGCATACAAATTATATTCCTTCAAATAATAAAATTCTTGTAGATTTTCTGAGACAAATAAGCCAACATTGTATGAAATTACCGACATCCGTTGTCTTAGAAAACTCAGAACTCCAGAAAAAAATTCTAAATCACTCTCTACCAAGAACCTCATCCAAAACTCAATCTAAACCTTTTTACCTTGAGCATGCTCGTACCACTGTCAATATTCTCACGTAATAAATTCACTGTTTCTTAGATTAACTGGATTTTGTATGCATGAAGACCTAAATGTTTAATTAAAATTCATTGCAGGGAGCTTTTAAAAACACCTAAATGTTGTGAATGTTGTCGAATTGGGATTATTGGACATTCAGTAGTATTTTAATTTACCATTTAGACATTTTCATCCGAATGGACATTGCAAACTAATAATGGTGTCTTTACATAAGAAACCAATATATACGTTTTAAATTTGGTGGTTATTTTCTAAATTATGTTGCCGTTTCATATATGGTCCCATCCAAAAAGAACAAAAAAAGTATGGATCACGAAGTCAGATGCAAAACTTAATATTTTTTTGTTTAACAAATCAACAATTTAATGGCGGAAAATTTAATTAGAAAACTTCTTATTAAGACTCTTATTACAGTTATTTACAATATTGCATTTAATTTAGTTTTCTATATAAAAGAGAAACAAAAAAAGAGCCGTACATCCTTTTTTATGCTGTTCTTCTGTGGTAATTCACCAGCAGTCTACATCCCTGTTTTTGATTTGATGGCTTTATCAAAATATTCTCATTTTAAGTTAGATATATGTATTTCCTTCAAATCTGCATCATATAATAAAATGGGATTTTTCTTAAAGTGAGACCAACTAACGTTTTAGGTGCACAGTTGAGACTCTTTTTTCTTTTTATCGTCTTGTTATTAAGGATTTTGAACTTTATTTGGCTTTATATGGCTAGCTAGCATTCTTTCTTCCTCTTACTCACATTAAGATAAGGTTAACAAAACAGACTATCTTCTTGAGATTTTCTCTAAAGAGTCTGGCATATCTATAGTTTCTATAATTGTGTCTTTAAAGACGATAGATGTCGGTCACTGTCATCACCGATGTCGTCTTCCTAAAAATAGTGGTTTCAACAAATTGATTTTTACTTAGACAACGCTAACTCGAACAATTTTGAAATTAAATAGCAATAATCAGACGATGATAATTATCTCTGGTTTGTCATAGATTAACAAAAACATTTTTAGATTAGAACACTTTCAGTTGTCAACTACAGAACTGAAATATAATTATAAAAAACTATACATGTTGTAAAACAGTTTAATCCAAACCACTCATAAAAGTTTGAGTGCCACAGTTGTTCTTGAAAATCAAAAAGAAAACTTTGAAATCTTTGAAATGCATCAAAAATGTTTCAAACGAGTCTTACTCATCCATAGAGGTTGCAGTCACCAATCGAACAAATGGCGTCCTTTTAAACTCAGGTCCTTAAACCTGATATGAGGGAAGATAAACAGATGAAGAATAATGTTTCCTGTAAAATTGCAAGTCGTTAGCATTATCCCATTTTTGTGATGTTGCTTGATTTTTGCCCAACAATCAGACTCGTCTTTTTATAATTTGTATATTTAAGAAAATAGTATTCTTTATAAGTTGAGCATTTAGTATGTAGTCTGTTGTCCTTAAGCTTAACCCTAAATTTCTATTCGAAAAACGTTTCAGCCAGACCTTCAAAATAATTTATTAAATTTTTCAAACATAGGAACCAATCTATTAATTAGCAAGAATGAAGATTTTTCCAAGTCGCAACTAATTTTGGTTGCCGAGATGAGGTGTTCGACCAGATGCTTCTCAAATTTTGTAATATAATTTATTGACTTATATTGCGATATTTTGGTCACTAAGAGAAGTACCCAAAGTGGCCGGACTTAAACGAATTTCCCAGGAAGATAATATTTGATGAATAATGAAATTTTAAGGATCTAATTCCTCCCTATATTACGTAATTAAGACAAAAATACCCGACTTTAATTAACAGAAAGCATCGATACAACATTTCTTCCCACACTGACAGACAAAAGACAAGTTCCGGGAATCCGATTCCATTAAATTTTTGCCATACCCTACATGGAATTTCAAATCTAATAATTCGGCGAAATTAATTTAAGCCATAAAATCAAGTGGTTTTTACTTCACAGAATAAGTTTAATTTGTTAGTTTTACCATGAAACTTAAAATTTCTAATAGAGAAACAAAGCGCCAATTTATGATTCAGACACTTCGAGAATAGATACTTAATTACCTATCTAGGACATTACTCTTTTATTACATTTCTGTAAAAAAATCAATTTAAACGAAAGCAAAACCTTTATATAACTATTTTTATGATATATACTGTAGAAAATTTTTATCAAAGATCTGGCCATCTCTCTCCCTTCCAATAGATAAGTGAACAAAACTTTTTATTTCGACGTGAACACAAAAAGTGCGGTGATTGTTTAGTACCTAGACGTACTTAAAACAGTAAGTTTAAAAAATAGTTGTACTACGAATATATTTATTATCATTCTCCATAGTTCAACCGAAATCTTTATTACAGCCCTTTGAAGTGTGACTTTGTTGGATATTATATAAGTTATTGTTATAGCTATGATTTATTTGCTGAAATAAACATTGCTTGTTTGTATTCATTGGACATGTTCTCTAATTTTTATACTTTCTATATCATCATAAATATATCTTGTCACTTTTGCTATTTTTCTATTTTTTATCTTATTACATAGTTTACTTCCGTATGCATTTTCTTGATTGTTTATTTAGTTTTATCTGTTATATATGCTAATTATTTTCTCTTTTATTGGTAGTACTCTTATTTTATATGTACAAAAATAATTAATAGTTATAATCCGTTTAAAATTATCACATCTCGATTGTCCAAATTCACTTTAGTCTACCTCGTTCTTCAACCAACCCCACAAATAAAAGTCTAACAGTGTGAGGTCTGAACATTTTTCGTGGCCATCTGCGACCAATCTACACTATCTGGACGAATTCCATCTTGCTGATAAATTTCTTATGTAGATCATTTTATAAATTAATCAAATAAGAACATATATCAGATGGGTGAATGAAATATAAGCCAAAATTGATGAAAGGATGGGGGCAGTGTCTGAGCGTTGTGAATAAAGTTGCTTAGAAAAGATTTTCTTCGTAGGGTATCCTACACTACCGCTTCTTCACGATAACAGAGCAAGAGGTACCCTCGTCCGTTGTTTAACGTATTACTATCAATTTTTTAGGGCAGAAGGTGTAAATTCGCTCGAAATATATTATGAAACCTTAAGGAACATTTCAAGAACAATACCCTAAGAGGATTATATGCGCGACATAAAGAATTTTTTGGAAGATGAGAATAAATTGCAAATGAAGGTTACTGGTGATACCCAATGATCAGTGTGACTAACGAGAACATTAGCATTGTTCTCTGCCTTCTTGAAGATGACCGTTGGATATAACAATTGCTGAAATTGCTTCTCAGGACGGACCAAGCTACAGCCCCACACAGTTACCCAAACTCGACAAATTCAATTCTTTGAAATAGTTCTATGTAATTTAGGCTTTGGTTCAGTGGTTGGTTCACTGGAATCAAAATTACCTTGAACATTTTTTCCAAGGTTAACTAACAAGTTTCAATTTTTTCTCAAAATATCGTACTTCTTTATAAAAATCTACAATGAAATCATTTATAGTAACTATTTTTCTGTTCTCTAGAAATATCTTCAAAACAACTTCTTTATTCATAGGCGTAATAATTGATTTCTGAAAAACTGAAGTGATTTGTCATGTACAGTTAGTCATGAGTACTGCAATTAGTTTTTTAATAAACGTAGTTTTAAGAAAACATGCTTTTTAAAGAATTTCTTCTTTATTTTATTGCCTCACAATAACTGACCAAAAGAAGTCACATCCAATACTTTAGTAGGGTGCTTTGAATTTGTACATAAAAATGTATTTTCATTATTTCATTAAATTTTCTTAGTACGTCTTGTTATGTTGTCGAGGCTATTAAGGTAAAACGATAAATTTAATAAGTTCTGGAATAGTTCATAAACAAAATATTTCTTGGTTTAGATCAACTGTAAAGATTATTACCGTAGAGAAAAGTAACGTCATCTTCATTATGACCATTAATGCCACAGTCTTTATCTTTGCTGGAGCTGTTGTTTAATTTTTCCATAAAAAAACGTTTTGTTACAACTCCTTACTCTACTTAAATCTAGAATCTTTTATATGTTCTTCTTTTCTTCATTTTAATACCTTAATATTTTCATGTTCTATGTGATTTCCATTTGATGCTACCAGACCATTATTTTGTGCTACGTTTTCTGACTTATTCATTGTTGGATTGAATAAGTGATTAGAAAATGCGTTCTAATTTAGTAAATAGTTTCTGATGATATTAGTTTTAGAAAATAATCTGACATTTATAACTTCTCTTTCGATAGTTTTCTATCCCTTTAATGACAAATTGATTCAATATGTCTTCAAACTGCCTAAAAAGGAAATATCGAATGGTTAGACTAAATTAGCGCAATTGCTTTAATGAATCAATCCTTCAAGTTAACCAGAACAAAAATAATTCTTTATTCGTTTAATTAAATTTTTCTTGTAGGAGCATCCATCGATCAACTTGATCTCCTAACGCTTTCTCCTATTGAATTCACACAAACTATCATGTGCTGCCTAAACTTAAAAATACCTTTTGCATTTCTCATAGAAAATGTAGCTTGAAGAACGCCCAACATCTTCGAAGCTTTAAGTTACCTGTTTCTTCTTCTTTTTTTCATAGATACCTGCCATGTTAATAATTATGAGTTGATGAATTGATGAGGCTCTATACCTCGCAGGGCGTGTGGCCTGTAAACGGACAGGTTAAAGCTCTCATATTTTCTCCCTCCCTGAAATGGGGCAGTATGGCAAGCACCGTACTTAAGACTCACATTATTATTTCCTTGCTGGAAGTGAACACATATACTCAATTTTTATTGGCCGAGCAGACCACCCGCCAGGCGTCTGAGTCCTAGAAATTAACCTGAATCCGTCTGCATCGCAGCCAAACATGATAACCGCGCGGCGACACTTACATAATGACTAAATTTGAAAAAAAACTACGACCAGGGACAAAGAAAGACATTTTGAAAATATTTTAATCTAGTCCGATGTGTACTTGAATAAATACCTAATGTCTTTTACAGTTTTGTTTTCTACCACTGACATTGACTCATTGGATACGTGGTACTTTATGAAAGGGATCCGTTCCATGACGTTAATATAAAATAATCAACAACTAATTAATTTTCTAACAGCTACATTGTTATCCACAGCAAATTGGTTCAAAGTTGAAATAACATCTAAAATAGCAAAATATCAATAGTCAATTGTTTTTTTACTTTATGGACACCATTTTACGGTTTTATATAACCGAATTATCCAATTTTTCTTGGTTTCATCGATAATTTCATGTTTTTGTTTATTTTTTCTAAAATTCTATTTTTTCTGAAATTGTGTTTCAACTACGCCTTGAAAAATGCAAAACTTTCCTATAAACACATAAACACCAAATGTAAGTATTAGTACATAGATAAATCAAATATAAACCAGAAGGGCAAGAGGTGCCCTCGTTCGTTACGCAGGGGATTATTACCAACTTTCTTATAACCGAGAGCGTAGAACAATCTTAAGACATAATTATAGGAGCAATACCCTTAAGGAAACTCAATAGTAAACGTAACAATTTTTGTGAGGGCGAGAAGTTGAAAATGAAGGTCACTGATGTCACCCAATGGCCAGCGTACTGAGGACATTTGCATTATTCGCCGCTGTCTCAAAGATGGCCGCTGACTAAACGGTTGTTGAAAATGCGACCTTCAATACATTAAAAAAATGTATAATTTTTATTTATATTATATTTATTTATTATTATATATTTCTATTTTAAGTCGCATTTAAATGTTATTTGCTTACTTATATAGCATTTAGAACCAACTAAAAATGTTTACATTTTTGGAGTTTTTCTATACGTGTTTGACAATATTTACAACATTTACCATCACATGTTGCCATTGGTTTATCTTCAGTGCCTTAATGCAAGTTTGGTTTGCTTCTTCTTTGCTTATGAAGAGCTTTTTCTGTTCTCGAATAATACTTTGTATAGTGTATTGACCTAAAAATGATTTAGAAAGTAACAAAATAACGCTTGGCTTATTATTTTTATGGAATAATTAATTATTAATAGTCTCGTTCATTTTACAAGCTTTAACAAAAAATTAAATACATACAGAAGTATTCGAAAAAATACGAGAAAATGTTAAATAAAAACTTGAATTGACGTGAGAAATTTTTTGTACAAAAAATGTTAGGATTTTGGTTTACAATCAGTGAAAACTGTCATATCCATCTCCACTTAAGCAGTAATTTCTTAAGCGCACACTGGTCTATTCTCTTTCTTCAGTTATCAGTCTCTTTTATTGGTTTGACTCCACACTATCTACTTTCATCTTCTTCTAGATCAACCAGCCTGCTGCACTGCATGTCTTCTATGATATGAGATATATGTTGTAACCATAGTCTTCCTCATGCATTTTATCCATCAACTGCTTCTTCTACAATAGTCTCTAAGATTCCTCTGTTCTCCTGTGCTCTTTTTCTTAATTTGACATTTGACACAAATGTTTTTATTAGCTGTTTTTTTTTGTTAGTCAAATGTTAGTTGATATTAATAATTTTTTCTTAATATAACGATATCATCAGCATATTTTATCACATCTAATTTTTTTTGTTGTATTTTGATTCCTATATTTACTCTCTCTGTCTCTCTCTCTTTCTCTCTGAATTTATTCAGTACGTCTTTTATGTACAAATTAAAAAACTTTACTCTCCCCCAAGTTTATTATCGCTTTCTGTTACAGGTAAAGGATTTTTATAACTTTTCTATCTCTGTATTTAATATCTTGTCTATTTTAAATGATAACAAATTGTAAGAAAAAATATTTACTTACACAATACTATAATACCTATCAGAATTTCAAAATCTATATTATAGTACTACAAAATTTAGAAACTGGAATACGAGAAAAGAAAAGTGTGTTATTTCTATACTTTTAAATAATACTTTTACTTCAAGTCTTCAAATGCCATTTCTTGTTACACCAACGCAAAAATATTTTGTAGCACAGATATCTTCTATTTAAAAAGTATATTAAGTCAATATTATTACTCGGAATATTCATATCTAAATGCGCTTGGCTATCATAAATTAATTTTATAGGGTATTGCGAAATACGCAATAAACTGTGAAATGAATGGAAAATTTGATAAGAGCATAATTTTGCATTTATAAATTTATAAATTAATAAACTGCTTTGTCCTCACCAACGTATAATTAATGTTGATTTTTCGGGTACTATCATCAGTGACGCAACACTTACAGCATACCAAGTTGTTTGTTTTATTAATAGCAGAAAAGAAGAGAAAATCCGAATTTTGTGGCTGCATAGTGCACAAAATGCTTCGAGGAAATATAAAAATTTGACTTCTTTTTTTGCCAATTTGTACGAGACATATTAAGGGACTTATTAACTGTGTAATACGCAATAAAATAAGAGAAAATGAGGGCGGAAAGAGAGAGAAGGGTAAAGAGAAAAATGGAGACGGGGAAGAGAGATAAAGAGGAAAAAACAACATCACAATTCATTTTTTGTAAAATTAAATCAGAATTTTTGTCATAATTTTAACTATTAGGTTTTTGCGTAAATTTGAGATTAATTCTTTTATATCTAATTTCCTACGTTTTATCTTTAAATATTCTTTTATTTCTAATTTTATTATGTAGTTCCTTATTCATTCTAGTTCTCGTTTTAGATTTTAGTGTTGTCAAATAACTAATTTGTATTTTACAGTACATTTTTCTGTTAATTAATAGACTTTTTATCTATGCAATAACGATACAAAATTATTGTATAAAACTATGAAAAGTGATACAAAGTTATTTGGCTACATAAACCTGTAACTTAGAAACGCATTTTTCCTAATGGGTAGGTCGATTTTTGAATTCGTTGTCGTAAGATAAAGGTAGTTGCGACACCTGCCAGGTGTTCGTGCAGGAACACAACATCGTTATTAAATTTTTGCCATCCAAGTGCTGTTTTAGTAGTTCTAACAAATAATAATTACAGGACGATAATTCTGGACTGTAGAGACGGTGTTCCAATGTAACTCAAAAAAATCCTTGATTTTCCTCAAATTAAGTCGAGTTATAATGGGTCAAGTACTGCCGTGTAGCAGGATTACCTATCGGATTGAAAAATAATGGCCTGAGCACTGACGTAATTTAATTCAGCCTCAGAAGCAACTTCAAAATCGTTAATCAATCCTTGAAAAGGTGAATATTCTCCCCAGTCAAATTAGTCCTTGAACGACGATGGTAACTTTCCTTCCAAAAATTATTTATTCCACGCGTATACTTGACTCTTCTCAAGGATACTGTCCCCGAACTGTACTTGTCAACACTTGGAATTAACTGCCGAAGGACCTTATTATTAAGTTGTTCAAAAACGATGCCTTAACACAATCAAATTTCTTCTGCAGCAAGCTTGTGTCAACTAACACGACAAAGAAATCGCCGTTTTATATAATGACTATCAAAATATTCATTCTATTTTTTTTAATTGGTTTCCTGCTACAAGTTTTAAGGTATTTTAAAACGCAAACAGAGGTTTCTTATGTACGAGGTGCGTTAAAGTTCTAAGGTCTCCAATTTTTCTTCTGAAAAAGTACTAATCCAAGAAAGTTGAAACTTTTGTTACTTCTCAACGTAATTTCTGTTTAGACGTGCACGTTTTTCATAACGTCGTTGTCATAATTTCATGGCTGCTGAGAACACTTCTTTGCATGTCAGCACATCCTGAAACATTGTCACCTGCGCAGCCTTAAAGAAACTTTCCGCATTTTTCGGTCATTGTACAATATGAATTCCACAGATCCCATGGAAATGCCTAGTTTAGAGGCGATATCGCGTACACCTAATCGAAGGTCTTTTATAACAACTTACTTCACTCGCACAGTCATGGTTTCGATCCGACTAGTTCGTGACCGGGACTGCTTCGGTTCATTGTCACACAACTCTCGACCTTTTTTATACTTTTTCACCCACGAATGCACATTTTTAACATCCATAGCGACTTCACCTCATGTTTCACTTAGTTGGCGATGCATTTCGATGAGCGTTTTACCACTCAAGAGGATTACACGTTGTTCTTGAACACTAAACGTTGTCATTTGAAGTATACAAAGCAACACTCACTGCATTGAGGGCAATTTGACCTGTGTACATTCTATGGTGCTGACATCTATACTAAAAATTCAGAAATATTTCCTGTCTCTGTTAAAATGAACCGCATCTGCCTACTTACTCTCACTGCTGAGAAAAAGATAAGTTGTAGACCATAGAACTTAAACGCACTTTGTATTACCAGATCAACTCTACATGGCATGTAGAAAATAATAATATATCTTCTTTTATTACTTAAAAATTGTTATATCAGGTGCGATACGATTTAATAATTATTTATTTGACATTTTAATGTGTAGGATTTGATTTTCTTTTAACCCGTACTAATAATATTTTAAATACTATATTTCAAATTTTTCAAAACGATTATCATACTGATACATAGCATATCTTTCTTATGTATTTTTTCATAGTTCTTTTATTAGATTATTCTAATTAATATTTGAAACAAATTTTCGGATATCCCCATACTATCACTTTTTTATTTTATCTTAACCAGAGCGCGAATTAATATGTATCTATAAGTGACAAAATAAATATGCAAATATACAAGGGAAAAGATTCAAAATATCTAAGTATTTGTATAGTATAACATATTTCAAACATGGGAACATATACATACTTTAAAATAAAAAGAAACACATTCACAGTAAACTCTTAAATAGCTAATACATAATTAAATTTTCTTATGTGTGACTTTTTTGGCCGTCACTCAAAAATTGAAATATACTTTCAATATTACAAGTCATTAGCGAAACTTACTTATAGACAGCCAAGTCAGTGTCGAGTCAAAGGGAGGCAGATAAAGACTAGACTGATTTCTATTTTAAAACTAAGGATAATACCCACTTGTTTAAAGTATATCGGAAAATGAGGATTTTTTATATTATAGGCAATTTTGCTGGTTACCTGGTAAAATATGCAAAACATTCAGAAACTTTCTGATGAAATCCATAGTTTTAATCACTTTTTTTAATACTTTGATGTATAAAATATAATCATATAATTTTCAAAACAGGAAGTAAATATGGAGTATAATAAAAAAACATGTCTTTTTCGTATTATAGGTTTTAATCTTACATATATTAACAAAAACATCACAATTTAAAAATAAAATTAATATATGTAATATAGAAAAAAATTACCATTAACAATCTTGCAAGAAATATAAAAATTTAGACGAAAAAGTGAAACTGAAACAAACTGAAAAAGACGTCTGAATAGTTTATAAAAATTAGTAAAAAGTAAAAACTTCTAGCTGAATGCATTAAGCAAAATCAATTGTAGAACTTTTGTAGCATAATAAGATATGTCCAAATTACAACATACTTTTAATATAAAATACATTTAAACATCCTTTCAATACTCTACAAGATTTAACATCATAATAGGTGTTATTTTATCATATTAGTATTTAAAAATGATTCCCCATAAAGTTTATATTGAGATAAGATGAGAAATGGAAATCAACTGAACACCTACATTTAATCGATTTATAGTACAATATAGACATACACACCATATCCAAACCCAAAAGTAAATGAAAAGGAGCAGCAAAGTACAACAAGTAGACACTGATTTAATATGGCAAAGCAAAACACAATAAAGCACAATGAAGAGTAGTAATATTCCTTACTAGAAGTACACAAGCAAATTATCAAAATAACCTTCAACCTAAATCAGATAATCAATTCTACATTTGATCAGTGTGTCTGCTTTGAACGTAAGGAAACCAAAATAAAAAAAAAGCAAAAATTAATACAACCTACTTAATACGTTAGGTATATATATATATAATATATATATATTATTATATATATATATATATATGTATATGTATATATATATATAATATATATATATATATATATATATATATATATATATATATATATATATGCGAGGAAATGGCTGGAATGGAATAAAAGGAAATGAATCAACCAAAAACAATAATGATGAACACGTAGCGCTTACAGGAGAGCATAAGTTCTAAAAAAACCAAAAGCGTTGTATTGGATCTACATTACGGCGCTCAAACCCATGATAACATATGCGTCTGTGGTATGGTGAACAAACATTACTCAAGGAACTAAGAAAGATACAAGAAAGATTCTTGTCTGGGAATAAACGATGCTGTAAAAACAATACTAATAGCGGCACTGGAGACACTGCTAGACCCCCCTCTTTATTTTGAAATCGTTGGAGAAGCATGAAAAAGTATAGAAGTGAGACATCCGAAAGTTGGATAATTAGATGAAGGTATACTAGATATGACGCCAAAATTTACATTAATATTATGAATCGAAATAAATGTACAAAGGAAATAAGCAACAAGAACAAACTCGGAAAAATTATCTGATACACGGATGAATTGCATACCCAATCTGGAATGGGAGCAGGCATATAGTGTGAAAAAGGAAATTTGCAGTTAAAATTTTCACTGGAAAAATATACATCCGTTTTTCAAGCGGAGATGTTTGCTATACTGCAATGCGCTGAGTAAACTAATTTGAGGTCTTATCAAAATAGGTGAATCAACATATTCACGAACAGTCAGGCATCTCTGAAGGCATTAAAAAATTCGAGGGTAACATGCAGGCTGATATAAAAGTGCCGCAAAAAACTCAAGACTCTGGCAAGACCACAAGTTAACTTTGTTGTGTGTACCAGGACAGTGTGGACCGTTAACTCTATATATAGGCCTTGAACTGACTTTGGGGGTACCTAAAGGTGCAACACAAAGCTAAATGGTAGAATAGGTTAGGAAACAACATAGAAAATACTGGAAAAATGTACCGAGACACAAGCATAGAAAAAACTTTATAAAAAAACTGAAGCAGTAATCAGTTGCGAACTCTTAGAAGTCTCCTAACAGGAAATTGTTTTCTAAAAGGACGCCTCAACAAAATAGGGTGTACAATGAAAACCTAAGCTGCAGACAATGCGTCAGGGAGCCAGAAATACCTATCTCTGTCTTATGCAAACGTAAGGCTTAGAAGATCGTACAATATAACTTGCAATTTTTAAGTATTTAATATAACAGGAAAGCAGCATATATACAAACAGACTAACTGTCCAAACAGAGACAACGTTATCAAAAAATTTGATAAAGTTGTCGACAACACAGAAGATTCTAGAAAAATGGAAAAAAAGAAAAATCAATATGAACACTTGCGATATAATACTGATAAATCTGATTTATTAAATTCCGGATTATTTACTTTCAAAAAGAATAATAAGCATAATAACTTCATAAAAATCAGACTACTTAGAAATTGTAGTGACTCCAAAATCTGTTTCCACTGAACATATCATATTCCAGATAAAATAATCTATCACCAATCTCCCCGAAAACATAGCCCATGAAACTGAAACTATGTAAGATGTAGCCAAAGTGCTACGCATAGCCGTGTTCCTTAATCTCTGTATTAAACCTTCCGAATTACAAACCTTAAAAACTCTACGACAACAAAAACGTAATAATCTTACCGACAAACAAGGGTAACACTAGTTATCCTCAACAACTTAGGTTATATCGCTAACATAGACGATTTCGTAAAATCACCGGACTATTTTCAAGTACCCAACAATCTGTCTTGAAAAGAAAATTAAGACTCCCATTTCTACTCAAATATATTTCCCGATACCAAAAAACTCCTTATATTCTTAGAAAATCTTCAAAAATCAGTCTTTCAAAAATTCCCTTGCGACTTACTGTCAGTGGTCCTTCAGATCCTTACAGAACAAGCCTTATCATTTGTCTGAAACTCCTACTACTTCTTAGACATCCTTTTCTATATGTATAAAGTGCCAAAATTATTAGCTTTGGTGCTGTCTCTAGTTACTAATATTCTCATCCCTGAGTCTTGGCAACTTCTAAAAACTAATTACAATCTAAGAGACGCCACCCACAAATTAATTAACCATTGTCTATCTAACACATATTTTACGTTCCATTCTAAACCACCAACTCACTAGTTCAAATCTGTTTACGACTGAGTTTGAAATGAAAACCCTCACTTCTGCCTGTTAAATAAGGTACATTAATGATACTTTTGTTATCTAGTCTTATGGACAAGACACGTTTCCACCTAAATAAACTTTACATGAACATCAAGTTTACACTAGAACGAACAAAATAATTTCTTCGGTTCCTGGAGACCCTCCAACGACAGCTTCTGCCATACTGTGTATAGAAAACTCAAACTAACCGTTATTTAAACGTCAAATCCGACCATCACAGTGCTCTCATCCACCCGATTGTAAAATTCCTTATTTGCTCAGAATCATTACTTTCATGAATCCCAAGAAGTTTATGAAATATCTTATGGTGACTGACAGAACTTTCAAAGGATGTATGAACAGACAATTATCAAGTATTGTTTGGGTACACGGAAGGGCAATATTTTTCTGCTTTGGCCAAACATAATAAAGAACCTGGACATAAAATTAAATTTTCCATCCTTTACCCTACAAGGAGAATCATTTGTAAAGGTATTGAAATATAAAAACACCCTTAATGCCTCAATACTCCAGACGATGGTCAAGGTTTATTTGGATCAGTTATATAACTTTTCCTAACAAACAAAATTTCCCTAATCCAGTAATAATTTTCTTTTGGGAATAGGTAGATTGAAACCTCCGATAAAGAACTAACTCCAATCTCTTGATAATGACATCCAAGTGGATGCTTAAATTTGAATTTAATTGGTCATCTATTTGAACATACAGCAGAATACGATAGATCCGATGGACCCCGAAATTCTTCTTAACAGACCTTGACCACGCCGACTATATATGTATGGCAGAACACACTTTTGCAGACATGGAAAACTAACTGAAAATAGTGAACAGCTAAGCCAAGTAAACAAGCTTAAAAATAAATGTAAGCAAACCCAATTCCATGAGAATAAATACCACCAGTATAAGCCCATCCTCATTTGATCATCAAATCATCGCGGATGCTGAGAAATGTACCTACCTAAGTGACATCATAACTACATATGCCAGCATTAATGCTTAGAACAGAATTTAAAAAACTCGATAAATCTTTCTAAAACTGATACTTATCTGAACTTCAAGTCAACTATAACAACAACGAAAATAAGAGTGTAAAGTCTATGTTGCTCTACAGAAGGTAACATTGGAACTTCAATTATTCGCTAATAAATTCCTGCGACGAATATTAGGTATCTATTGGCTAGAGCGAATAAGCAATGAGGAACTGTTAAAAATAGGAAAGGGAATTGTCTTTTGTAAGTGGAGTTGGATTGGATCGTCAACATAGCGAGGACAGTTTTAGAATGGAATCCGTAAGGAAAACGAAAATGTAGTAAACCGCGCTCGATCTGGAGATGACCATCAGGAGCAAGAGATAAACGCTCTTATTGAGGCCCTATGGTTTACTGGAAAGATCAAACAAATAACAGAACGAAAAAGAAAATGTAATTGGAACATACAAAATCACCATCACGGCAGAAATACGGTCGCTATATTGAAGTGAAAAATAGCGTAAACTTAAAACACACCAACAAATCTATATTATAATGTATAGGGAGATCAGGTTAAAAATTTATAATATAAGAAAGTTAAAATATAAAAGTAGAACGAGTCATAAATAGAGTTTTAACAACTTCTTATATATTATGGCAAAAAATTAGCCAAAGAATTGATAACACTTTAATAAAATTATAAGATCAGTCATCATTTCGGATTATTGGTACAAGAGCATAACAATACTTTACACGAAGTCTGAAGACCAATCGGAAAAACTATAAAGGTATAAAGTCTTCCGTGCACAAAAAAGTCTTTATAAACTTAATAGAAGCTAAATCAATAGAACGCATTAAAAACAGAGATAAAAATCAACGATTTAAATCCGACCAAAAAAAAAGTATCTCCTATATTCCTGCTTTATTGATATAACTAAAACAATTAACATAAGATTTCAGAATAATACATAGTCTGAACATTAACAACATAACTATTTCGAATAGGTCGAAAAATAAGACAACTGGAGATATAGCAATACCAGAGGGAACTGGGCAACCTGAGCTTCTTTCTGTTCAACTTATTATGAGTAAGATTATAGAAGAAGTCACATCTCTGAATTTGGTTTGCGATATAGAGACAGCAGACAAATAATATACTTTATGTATGCATAATACTAAACGAAAATTAAAAATACAAACACATAAAACCATAGTTATATCAAGACGTTTCAGAGATACTACGTAGAAGAACAATTTTTGAGGGCAATAAAGCGAGAGTAGATAGAACACATATGCAAATGATACTGGCATACGATATTAAAACAAGGGCAAACACTATCAGAACTAAGAGCATGATAAGAACGTCGAAAATAAAAACAAACGACCACCGGGAAAATCCCCGATGGATAGAGATAGTTAATAGTCCGTCTTAATATTAATTGGGAACTGTCAACGATGCACCATACAGTTGGTTTCGTTAGCATTTTATAGTTGAGTTTCGCTTTAATTAAACAAATTGTGTCAGAAGAAATCGAACTACCACCGAACTTATCAAAATGTGAGCCGAACCTAAGAGGGTAGTGAAATTGGAAAGTTTTGTAAGCTCTTATGAAAAACTAAATAATTAATTGCATAAAGGGCTGTACGACATTCGATAAAGAGCATCCGAGTTAATCAACAAAAAAGGGCAATCGTCCACCAAGGGAATACAAAACCACATGGCAAACAGTTTAAACAGTTTTATACCTTTCATCGTATTACGAAATTTTCTCATTAAAAATACAATTCTTTGGAATACTGCAAAATGCACCTAAACCAAATTTTTTGCTGAAAAATCTGATAAACTTTTTAGCTTACTGAATATATTAAGTTAGAAATATTTTTCGTTAAACCCTTTTTCTTTCCTGCTATTAATTGGCTGAGATCATGTGAATAACAAACGCGCTAAAATTCATCACAAATATAAAATAACATTCGGTAAACACGAACGGTTTGTTTACTTTATAAAACGTAAATAGCTACAAACCTCTGAAGGTTGACCTTCATCACAAGCGTATATCTAATTTAATACGCAGAACGTTTATCGGATTATCAGTTGTGGTAATTCTAAGGTATTAAAAAAACAGAGGAGCGCGGCGGGATTACCATAATACAAATAAAAATTTTATTTGCGCCTACCAGTTAATTTTCTTGATATTTTAATATCAATTATGTAGAATATGAATCATAAACTTTCATTTTTATGGATATTTAGATTTTTATTCCCCTCGAGCATGTTTTTTACTTATGCATTCAACTTGTATTTTCTATTAATAATCAGAAACATTACTAAACTACGAGGCGCGATCAAAAATAATTACATTAGTTTACAGAACAAAAACTATACACTGAAATATCCGTACTATAAAAAAGGTGTAATCCAAAATGATCCAACTAATTTTTGTGTTTGGATAACAGTCTGGGATCTACCGTTGTCATAAAGCACCAAAATGGCTCGGGTAGAGAAGCCTCGTTTTTTGGACATCCCTAGGTAATTTCAAGTTCTTGATAATTGTCAGCTACTTTGAAGATAATATCAGCTTCATTGAGTTTACGAACGGCTACGATGTTCTCTTGATTCGTGCATTTTTGGCAATTTTTATTCTCCAGATTTTATTAAATCCAGCATTTTGTTTGGCAAGAAACTTGCTTGCAGCAAGAAACTTTCCTTATTAACCAAAAAGAACTATACATGTAACTAGAGTGGGGAGCGCTACAATATATCCTACCATCAGTAAAAGTCCCGTCGACCATACAAACCTTTACTGACCCCTAGAGAAAAGGTTGGCTTATATTTGATCCACCTTGGTACGTATGACCTTAAACTTTTTTTTGACTCTGAATTATTAAATTTAAAAAAATTTACCAAGTGTATACGATTTTTTCGCAACCTCTCCTTTTAACGCTTTTGACCACAACTTAATACATAGATTATCTTTTTTAGATTTTTGTTGATATTTTTCTCAAATTTAGAATAATAGTTTTTAATAACTCTTATACAAAAAAGTACAAATTTCAAATATGTCTATTTATTTTAAATGATATTTCAAGATAATTTGGTGGTTTGCCCAATCTGTTGGTGAAGATTGATATTGAAGATTGATATAAGAGAAAATCTCTTTTGGGATCAGACCTTTTTTTTAATATTACCATCTTTGTGTCTGGTTACAATTTGACTACATTGACTTGGACAAGTTGCAACAGATTTTCCTTCACTCACAAACTCTTCACTTTACAGAACATTCTTGCTCCTTTTCACCCCTTTCCTCAACTATCACACCTAAAATATTTGAAGGGCAATATATTGACTTACAATTTTTGCAAAAATTGTTCCACACACCTTTTTGTCGTCTTCCAAATAACTGTCTTTGTCATCACCAAATATTTTGTGTCAAAAAATCAAAACATAAGTGAATTACTTGATTTCTTAGAGATACTATGTAGATAATCACATAAGGAAAAGAAAGGTCCAATTTATAGTTTTACATGTTGTTTCCACATAGTTTAGTCTATTTAAATAAATCTGATGGATGCCACCGCTTCACTGTACAAACATTCCTGCTGTAGTTCCATACATCAACTGTTAGAAAGTTTAGATAAAACTATTCGTAATATGCCTTTCACTAATTTCAATACTTGGTTTGTTGAATATGGTCCAGAGCTGAAGTCTATACATTAGATTAGACTGTTTTTAGAAACATCAATATACTATTGCCAGACCAGCATCGATATATCTTTAGCATAAGTAACATTATTTGTAGTTGGTAGATTAACTGTACGAAATGTGTAAATATTAGATCCAGTACACTACTTTGTGGTATTTCCGCCTCTGTAGTTCTAACTGATACTTATTTCCGAACACCTATAAGATTTACTTTTGAAACTACACTCTGATGCCGTACAAAAGATTAAACAAATCAATAAAAACCAGAATTGCAATTTTACATTCTACAAACAGAAACATGAAACTGTTTTATGGTAAGTTTAGTGATTGAAGAAAATATTGCAGAAGAATTAGATCTGACGAGAGAAGGTTCACATAATATATCCTAAAAGTACGTGAAAATTGAGGTATTTTGCTGAAAAAGGTCTAAGAATGACTTAAGAATATCGATTCCAACTTTTGGTTATAAAAAGAATTTTAAATGCCTACAGAAAAGTCCACTGGCTATTTTCGTATTTCGAAAACTATAACCATGTCTCATCTATGAAGACAGTTACATTCAGAATTCCCTCCCCTTCATTAACAAGAATTCTAAATTACATACAGTAGTTCATCTAATGTACTATGAACGCAATATGGATTATGGCTGCTTATCTTTAATTTTACAATTCTACAAACTGTACTACTAAATCTGTTGAGTCAAACGTCTGAGACGTACTTGAACTTTGAAATCTCTTGACCTAAGTATCAAAAAACAATTTCTTAGAAATTGAGAGCCTTTTGGTCGCTCTCTATTTTGCACACTGCATTATGGTGAAGAATTCGTGCCTGAATTTTTTTTTGCAAACTTTTCCTGATCACCAACGCAATATAGTCCAAGTAATATGGACTTTCCTTTGGGCTCAGTACATAATGATTATTCTAACTCTCAACTCTAAGTGACGTGTGGAATTTGTTTTTATCACTAATATTGTTGGCCATTTTATCTGCGTCGAATCAACGAAAGTATATGGTTTTCAAGAAAAAATGGTAGAGTTAGCAAAGTTATTTTAAGCGATACGTGACACAGTTTGCAATGAAATGAACTTTATTGTGTATAGCAACTGAAACTTTTCTACATGAATGATTTAGTAAAAAATATTTTAAATGAGTTATGCGCAAAGATGTAGGAAGGTTTCTTAGTAGGTTTTAGTATGGGCCCAATTGACAGTACAACACATATTATAACGATGTTTTTAATAGGCCACAGTCTATCAAGTGCTTTTGTGATTCCTATTTTGAGATGTTGAATGTTTCGGAAATTTCTTTGGAAGTAATTTCACTGATGTTTTTGCTTTTCCAAATGATTTTCCCCTTTTCATAGTACTAATCTTCCAAAACTGTATAAATCACTAGTGAATGTATTTTTGTGAATTTGGCGAATATTTTTATATTGTTGACATATTGGAATACGTCTCTTTTTTCAGATATTTAACTCTAGAAAAAAGTTTAGTGAAAATAAAAATCAGTCTATCAAACCTTGATACATTAGAAGTATGAGAAGTGGCATTCCAAGTCAACACCTTTGTACATAAAGACGGCTTAATAATCAGTTTTGATGGTTTTTTTATCAGAATTTATATTTCTGAAAATTTTCAACTTTTGAAAACTATCTACAGTTTAAAACAGGACTCGTTCTTTGGTGAACCCTTATTTATTCAATATCTATTTATTTATTTAAAACAATTTTTTCCAAACCAAGAATACTCATCTAGATTTTTTATTTTTACCAATTATATCCTACAACCACACACTTGCTTGGTGGAATGATATATCAATAGTATCGTTATTATTTGTCCTTATGTACAAAATATGCTTCTAATTTCTTCTTCCATTCAAAATCTACTACATCGCCTACACCCTAGAAGAAGACCAATACAGTTTCTTTTTTTTCTTCTAAATACTTCTATAAAAGAATACCTTTAAAGAAACTCTTTCGTTACAATGTCTATAGTAAACGTACCCAATAAAAAAATACCATCATCACCCTGCCCAAATCCATTAATTTGCTATTTTTTTTATTAACAGATGTACTAGAGCCTCCGACAGAAGACCAAGGCCCGAGTACAGAATGAGGATTCTAATCTACTCAATGTTATTAAAGGCATCATTAGTCATATTCACTCAATATTAACAGATTTTGATAAAATTTTGCGGGGGTTATGCACTCATATTCTTTAGTAGTACTCCCCATTTTTTCTTTCTGTGTGTTTCCTGTATTTCAGAAATGACTCTTAATAATACTAGCTTCATATAATTCTTAAGCATTTTCATATCATTTTTGGCAACTTTTGGTATTTTAGTTTGCCTATTTATAACCAGCTGCATCTCTATTCATTTCTTCTTTGGATATTTGCATTTTTATATTTATAATTATTTCCTTTATTTTTTCAAACTAAAAAGTTCTATAATCTTATCTTTAAAATTTTTTAGTATCCACTCAATTTTTGGCTAATATCCGATATCATTTTCAATTCTTAATAAACTTCGGAAACGCTTGGCCCAGCTCCAAAACTATTCTTTGTGATTTATATATTTCTTCGCTACTTTAGCTTTAAAAATAGTGGCTTTTTCTTTATACCCTTTTTACTTTTCTTGGTGATCTGATAAAAAATTCTTTATGTCTACGGTTTTCTTTAATTTCATACAATTTTCTCTGTTACACACGACCTTACACTTTACCCTTTACTGTTTATAGATATTTTTATCTGAATTCTATGGTTAACTTTCTCATCTTTATATTGGCGCTAATTTATCTTCACACTTATTACATCATACCTCATGCATTTTACTATGCTCCTTTTACAACTTCTTTATTGACTTTTTAATGTTAGTACAATTCTCATTTACCCGTAGGGCCATTCATAAGCCATTATGTGTGTTTATTTCCATTTTGCTATGCTTAACATTAATTTAAAAAGAACAACTCTGTTGTTTTTTAAATAGCAATACATTATAAAGCCCATTTTTAGTATATTTTTTTCGTTACTGTTGAGGTAATTTTTTTTTTATTGAAATCCAAATTTATTTACAATCTGCACAAGTTGCATTTAGTAAATTCTGTGATAGATTATTTGGACATGTAGAAGCATACCCAGTAGGATGCTTCCGTACAATTGTCATCTAGACGAGTTTTGAGTTTTTGGGTATAAAAGTAAACTTATAAACTAGATCTTAAAACTAAAATAAAACTAACGCAATACTTAATATTGATTAAGTAGGGAATCTAGTGGGCAAGTCATTTGGTATATATTTTTGGAGTCTTCGATTGCGATTTTGGGGAACTATAAGGTCCATTACTAATGTGTTGGGGCGTGCACTATAACGGTCACTGTATTTAGCACTGAAACGGCTGACTGCTTCTTTCACTGAAGGCATATGAAGATCGTTACGGATAGCCGTGTTTGACACGAACCAGGGCGCGTTCACAATCATGCGCAGCACTTTAGATTGGAAGCGTTCTAGGATTTCTAAGTTAGAGTTGGCAGATGTACCCCAAAGTTGAATCCCGTAGCTCCATACGGGTTTGAGAATTACCTTATATAAAAGGAGTTTATTGCTTAATGATAACTTCGACTTACGTCCCAGTAGCCTGTACATTTTGGTTAAAATACTGAAGATATGCTTGCGCCATGTTAGCCTTCTGTCAAGATGTAACCCAAGGTATTTTACTTCTTCTTTTTGCGGTAAAGGATTGTTCTTTATCTGAACCGGGGGACACGTATCTCTGCGCAGGGTAAAGGTTACTTGAGTTGACTTAGACTCGTTTATTTTGATTCTCCAGCTTGTTAACCATTTGTCAATTGCAGTTAAATTGGCTTGAAGTTTTTGTGAGGCTGCGACTGGGTCTCTGTCAGTAGCCAGAACCGCGGTGTCATCCGCAAATGTAGCTGTTGTGATTTCTGGTGTTGTCGGGAGATCTGCTGTGTATAAGAGATAGAGAAGTGGTCCGAGAACACTGCCTTGGGGTACACCAGCATTGATCGGAAGAAGATTTGTGGTTGCAGTTTCATATTTAACCAGAAAGTACCGATTAAGGAGATAGGATTGCAGGATTGGAAAGTAGTTTAGGGGGAGGAGTGTTCTTAGTTTGCATAGGAGTCCCGTATGCCACACTTTATCAAATGCCTGTGATATATCTAGGAACGCAGCAGAGCAGTAGTGCTTGACTTCAAAGGCTTGATTGATTGTTTGAACTAGCCGATGGATTTGTTCAGTTGTTGAGTGCAACTTTCGGAAACCAAACTGGTGGGATGGTAATAGCTCTTTGTCATCAATAATTGGGATTAGTCTTTGTACTAAGAGCTTTTCGAAAACTTTAGCTACTATAGACAGAAGGCTTATCGGTCGATAGGACTTTGGGTCGTTGAGGGGTTTATTAGGCTTTGCGATGAGTATAATCTGTGCCATTTTCCATTGGAATGGAAAATAACCATTCTGAAGAACTGCATTATATAACTGAGTTAAGTACTGTGTACCGATGACAGGTAGCTCTTTGAGTATTTTACCATTTATTAAATCATACCCCGGAGCCTTTTTAGGGTTGAGTGTGTAATGACTTCATGAACTTCAGCAGCTTTGAATTTTTTAATAGGCGGTTCAAGTTGGTACGGTTGAAACAGTGTTTGAGTGAGGTTGTCTTCTTCTTGGGGGAAATTTTCTGGAGGATGTGGCTAGAACACAGATGTTAAGTGTACAGCAAATACGTTTGCCTTCTCCCTATCGCTTCTTGCCCAGCTGCCCTGGAGATTACGGATGGGTGAAGAGAATCTTTTTAGTTGTTTCAGTTTTTTTGTTGTCTTCCACAGGGAATAATCCGTCGCTTCCGTGGGTGATAAGTCTTTAAGGAATGTTTTGATGCAATCGCTTTTGTTTTTATTAAGGAGATCTTGTAGCTCTCGAGTTGCTCTGTTGAGTAGTAGTTTGCTTTCAGGTGTACGCAGTCTTTGCCAGTTTCTTCGAAGTCTTCTTTTATCTAGAATTTTTTGTTTAATAATTGAGGGACAATCAGGAATTGTGACTGTATCGGGTATAATTGGCGTGGCCTTCCAACATGCCCGCTGAATGACATCAATGAATAATTTGACTGCAGCCTCTATGTTTTTGGGAGATTTCAGTGGAATATTTAAGGTTAGTTCAACATTTACGACGTACCGAAAGGTGTTTCAATTTGTACGGTTATTGCTTAATTTAGGGGTTGTTTCTTTTTTGAAGGGTTTAGTGGTAAGGATGATCAGAATTGGGGAATGGTCAGAGGAAAGTTTGAAGCAGGATTTTATATTGGCATGACTTTGATGAATCCCTTTTGTTATGCAGAAGTCTACCAAATCAGGAAGTTTGTTTAGGTCCGTGGGCCAATATATGGGTTCTCCCGTGGATAGGTGCCGCAAGTTATTGTGTTCAAGAGTTTCGTTTAGTTCGCGTCCCCTTGTCGTTGTAATTCTGGAACCCCAGTCAGTGTGCTTGGCATTGTAATCGGCACCCGCAATGAATCGTTATCCAAGGGTTTTGAAATAGTTTGTAAATTGTTCTTCTTTAACAGCATGTTTAGGGGGGAAATACGCCGCCGAGAGGTTGAGAGGTCCTATTAGATCCTCAATTGACACACTTGTTGGTTGGAGAAAATCGCTACTGTGGCTTTCTAGTTGATGGTGCTTGATTGTGTTTATGATTATTATGGCAGACCTGCCACGAGCTGTTCCCGCCAGATGGTTCGTGGTATAAACCGCATAATTTGGGATTTTGATAAAGCTCCGATCAATAAGATGTGTTTCCGAAATAAGTAACACATCAATGTTGTGACTAGTAATAAATAGTTTTAATTCTTCAAGGTGCTGTGATACGCCGTTGGCGTTCCATTGGGCAAACTGTAAGTGTCTGTCCATTATTTAATTTTTGCAAGGACTGCTGTTAATAGGTTTAATACTGTTCCTATTTGTTCTGATAGCTTTTTTTTTAATTCTTGTATGTCGTTTGCTTGTTGGTTTGGATGGCTAGTATTTGTTGTTTGTGGGAGATTTACAGCAGATTCAGAGTTTTGTTGTTGTACTGAAGCTATTTGTGAATACGATAGTCCCGGTTGTATTTGTTGGTATTGTCTAATTTGTGGGGGTGGTATGTACTGTTTTTGTGGAAGGGTTGGAAAATGTTTACTTCGTAACTGTTCATATATAGTACATCCTTTGTAATTCGCAGGATGGTTTCCTTTACACAGGACGCAGCGGACATCGCGGGATTTTTCTTTTCCTTGACATTGTTCCGTGAGGTGATCGCCTGCACATTTTACACATCTAGCGGGTAGCTGGCAGAAGTTCCTTGTGTGTCCGTAACGCTGACAGCGTACACACTGTGGAATAATTCTTTTTGCCCTTGGGGGTTCAAACTTGATTTTGCATTGCTGTAAGTATTCTACCTCAAAAATGCTTTTATTGTTAGGGGCTGGTTTAAGCTCCACATAAAACATTGGGAGAGGCAATTTAGTTTTAAATTGCTTTATATTACAAATGTTTGTGACCTCGTGTCCTAATTTTTCAATTTCACCTTTGATATCTTCACAGTCGATGGAGTGGTGTAGATATTTTAGCACCACTTTATAATTTCTCTCTTCTTTTAGTTTATAAGTGTGAAATTCCGTTCCCTTTTCAGTCAGAGTTTTTGTTATTATTCTGTAATATTCAGGTGTTTTGGGCTAAATTTTTACTTGATTATTGGCTAGAGCTTTAACATCATATTGTTGTTTCGCTTTTTCTTCTAGCAGTTGTATTAGCGGTGCAACAGTTAGTACACGATTTACAAAAATAGGGGGAGGTTTTGAGATTTTCTTGTTAGTGTTATCACCGTTTGATTCATGTTGCGCATCGTCTCCTTCCATGTTTAGATTAGAGTAGCGATTTGATGTTGAGGGTGGTCTAAGCCAATATTCGCTCTCTTTAGAGTGTTTATTTTTGATTTCTAGATTTCTATTTCTTTTATAGGAATCTGTGGTCCAGTTATTAGTGTTTTTTGGCGGCTGCGGGGGTGCGTTGGAATGAGCGTTTTGTTGGGTTTGATAAGAGGTTTGGGGATAAAATGTTTGAATTTGTTGCGTTTGAAGTGGAAAATTACCTGGTGTTTGATGGAATTGGCTGTAAGCGATCTGGGTTTGGTCCGGTGTCAATACTGATGGTTGCATTGGTGGCGTTCAGTTATATAGGATTAATTTAACACGCAGTTAAATTTAAAATTTAGAAATATGTGTAACAATAAATAAAGTCCGATTTCGCGGGTTATCGCGCGGCCAACACTTGCACTTTTAACGTTGAAGTAAATACAATTCTGTACAAACTATATTTTATGATGTTAGTATATTTATATATTTGTAATTCAGTTCTCTTACTAATTTTTTTAAGTTCTCTTGTTTGTCTGCTGAATTATCACCAATAATTTTTTTCTTTGCGTGTTGTTTCTTTACATTAACATTATTATTATATTATTATTGGTCCATTATTTGCATGTTTTATAATTTTACTTTCCACCCCCATATCTTCTCGCTACGTTTTTTGCAACCTTTTTATTTTTGTTGGATTTCATAATTCTACTTGCATTTTCTTTTCTCCATACATTTTTCTTTTTGGAATTTTCTTTTTCCCTTTTTCTTTCTCTTCTTTTCTTATTTCCTCTTTTTTCCTCTTCTTTGATTTTCTTTGAGTTCCTCAATCTCTTTTACACTTTTAACATTTTGAATGTACTTTATCTGGACTTATTCTATCTTCTTTAGTTCGAACTACATTATTATCTTAAATGACTTGCATTTTTCCGTTTCTGCTCATTATAAATACAGCAAACCTTTCTCGTGTGTTACTTTTCTTATACCTTTTTTACTTTTATTTTATTTCGTGCTGAAAATTTTGCTTTGTTTTCTATAACTCCAACTGCTTTAATACGCCTTATAAATTACCTACCATGCAGTTGTTTATACTAAATGTTTTTTACGACTCTTAACTGTATTTATCAAATTGCCTGGTGTGGTCCAAAATTCAGATTAAAATATCTGAGTTTAGGTTACATAAATTAGTACCGACAAAATTATTTGCAATTAGCAATGGATTTTCACTAACATCACATTTTTTATAATTTTTGTTTTACTATTTTGTTTAAATTATTTAGTATCTACAACTACTAAGAAGTCGCACATGTTTAATTACATTACGTAAATCAGTAAACAAGTTATCCAGAACATTGCAGAAGCATGAAGCAAATCAAATTTAGAAGAATAAAAACAAAAAGAAAAATTAAACAGAATATAAAGAAGAAACATAAAAAATAACTTATGCAGACGACGCGACGTAGTGAAAACGCAGAGTTATTAAAAAGTAAGTTCATTCGACTAAGTTGTAAAAGAGTTTTTTAGCATTTGTGAAAAATTTTATTTATGCGCGAAATAATATCTAACAACTTTCTTCAAAATACAGTTCATCATTATCATTGACTTTTGGCCAGCGCACTGCAAGCTCTTGTATCTGTCCACAGTACCAAGAATTCTTGACATGCTTCTTCAACTTCAAACAGAAACCACACAAGATCAGGGCTGTAGCAAAACCTCAATTCTATCCAGTTGGTAATTTTGTTTTGTAGAAGAAAAGTTTGTTTACCATTAATCGAAATCAGATACTTTTCTATTTGGAACCAATTCAAAGTGCACAATACCGTCAACGTTCCACCAAACCAAGACCATAACTGTCTAGCCAAAGCTATCCTGCCGAACAATTGACTATGGATTCTGGCTTTAAGGAACCCATTACTTCGAACGATCAGGATCAAGAAAGTAAATCCATTTTTCGTTACAAATGACAATGAATTTCCAAAACCAGTTATCCAGCGGCTTTTCAAACAATTGGCAGCGAATTTAGACTTGTTTGTCGGCTTGCGCTTCAGTTAATTCATGACGATCTTATTTTGGTCTTTTGTGCACAAAACCGAGCTGGCGCAAATGATTCTAGTCATCTACGAGATGCCAAATTTAGCCGACAAATCGCGAGTACTTGATGAAGGTTTGTTATCCAAAGCAACTTCATATAAAACAGATGATTGACTGAAACGTGACTGATCTTGTTCCATCTCAGAACTGTCACATGACTTACAGTTTGTTGCCTTTAGGCTTAGCAAATCTCTTTTGTAGCATCCCTTTTTGACAAGTTCCACTTTAACAATAACGAATCACTCACAATGCTTCATGTGTATGATATAGTAACGATTTCAATTTTTGGATTCCAGATAACAAATGAGGAAATTGAAGTTTGAGTTTTAATCCGCTATTGCTGGTAATAGGAATTCTCACCAAGAAATACTACAAAAAGGATGCCTAAGAACAAGGAACTAGATGATTGTTTCAAATTGGTACATGTGGTTTAATTCCGCTAAATTGAGCCTTAAAGTAAAACCATTTTTTGACTGACCATCTGATTTGGATAAAAGAGACTAGTCTGGAATCATTTGTACACAATAAACCAAGACTAGATCCTTACGAACTGACTAAAGGACAAGCCAACAAGCGCGTCGCGATTTTGTCTCTGTAATACTGGTTTTGCAAATTAATTGTCACTTGTAACAAAAAATCCGCCGCCAGTTGCTTGGCAGTATCATTTTGGAAAGCAAGTTGTGGTCTCGATTTGGTGGCAAGTAGGCGGTATTGGTTCGAAATGGAGAAGCTGCAAACGTCAAGTTGTACAGCGAACAATTGAGACGTGTTTACGAAATTTTATAGCAAAAGTACCCGACTTTGATCAACCGCAAACAAGCTCTTCTTCTGGAAGATAGCTCGGCCATTTATCGTGACCACAGATAAAATTCCTGGACTAGATAGAATTGAGGTCTTGCCACATCCAGCTTACATCCTCAATTTTGCAGCTTTTGATTACGACCTACTTCAATCTATGGCACACTTTTTTGCCACCGTCATTTTGAGTCATTTAAGGAACATGTCAGGAATTTTATTTCTAAATTGGCAGATTAGCACCATTAGCACCATGGGCAGATTCAACTTACTAAGCGCTGCATTTTAAGAAATTATGTGTTTTGTAGGAGGAGGTGGGGCATAATGCACACGTAAAAGTTAATTTTTTTGTAAGTATTAAGGGACTTAGTTTACAAGCTACTAGAATGAATTTGCTTGCGAATTGTCACCCGTACCCGTATACGGCGTTGTCCTAAAATGAAATGGAAAATTCAAATCCACATCATTTCACTACCACTTAAGTAATTTTTACGCTTGCCTAACAGTGCGAAAAATTTCTTTTTATGCAAAAAAACGTTCTACATTTTTTGTTCAATTAGCATTGCCTAAAAAATCTGTATTAACAAATAAGCGCATTTTTCGCTAAAATGCCCCATTCTCACTTGTGAAAATACAACCTCAATTTATGCAGCGGTAAATCCGGTGGAAGATGTACTGCACCGCCAGTGATGGTTTTGTTTACGTTCTTAATGCATCGCAGGATGACTGGCTGCATTAATCCATACGCTGGATCCTCGTAAACAACTATGACGTTACAGTTTCTCCGGATACAAAGAATTTCTTAGGCGTTCACTCCGGGAATTTGATATCGCAAATCGAATTCTTAATGTCCGATCAATACTTAACCAAACTTATAATAAACGTCGCGTATCGACATCTTTAAAATTAAAAATAGACTTGCGAAACATTTAAATTTCTCATTTCTATAATTCGTGGATATATACATCAATATACATCATGGAGACTCAAACAAAATATCTGTATCAATAATCAGTAAGCTTGTATTTATGTACTTAAAAATATCGGTGTAAAATTCTTACAGAATTGGATATAATTTCGTTTGACTTCGATGACAACTTAGCTACCCCTCTTTTGTAAATCTCCTTATAAAACCGACTTAAGAAAATTCTTAAGTTTGGCGAAATGACTTCAGCGTTCGACAGAATAATCTCCCCCTTTCGAAACAGCGATGAAAAGAATGTTTTATTGTACGACAACCCAGAACAATACTTGCCATTTAGTCATCAACCAGTCCTGAAGATAGTCGTGGGACGTCACTATTTAATGAGCTGAGACGGCCTGGAAACATTTGTTCCAGAATTTTTCCAGAAATTCTTGCCGTGTACGGTACCATCTTCTTGTTGGAACCAGTAGTTTTCATGTCCGTTGTGTTTTCGCTCTAGGCGAACATGTAACATTGCTACATATCGAGCAGAAGTGACAGTTACCGCGCGTCCTACTTCCTCAGAAAAATACGTCCCTATCATCCCAAATTCCGTAATACCACACCAAACAGTTACACGCTGATAGAGAAGCCGTTTATGGAGTTGTCGGGGATTTTGTGGGGCCCAATATCGAAAATTCTGCTCATTGGCGCAGCTCGATAAATAATAATGAGCATCGGTATTACTGAGCGAAACATCATCAGCTGAAACTGCCTAGCAGCCTGCCAAACGTCAGGCGCATCAGTCCCATTCTTTAAGTCCACCATCAGTTTGGATGGAACACGAGATCACACTGTAGCATTCTTAGAAGCGAATTTTTGTGGCGATGTGACAACAACAATGAGGCATCACTGCTGCGATATTCTCGGATGTCCGAACGCTACGATATCTACCGGGTGATTTCAGTTGAAATGCTGAAGCGGTGTGTCGAAAATTGTGTATCTACAACATATGATTTTTTGGTCGGAACTCTTCCATGACGACCTACTCTTGCATGCCTATGGAATAGCCTTTGCGTCACAGTCACAGAATCGCCATATTTTAAAAATAAATCTGCAACACAAATGCACGGTATTTGCCATTCCACGCCATGTTAGTCACTAAAACGGCATGTTTTGTACAGCTTAAGGATGTACGACTCGAACCCCGTCTACCAATACATTGTACAGGACGATCTATTGAAATAGGGGAGATCATTATTCCGGATACTATATAACGCAATGAATTAATTTATGCGTTTAGTACACTAAAGCAACTATAATAACAAAGGTAATAATCGGGAAAAATTTGAAGAGTGGGGGAAGCCAAATGTCAAAATGATTATTAAATGCTAAATAGAGGTTTTTGACACTTTAGACCACACATTTCCAAAAGGTTTTTGAAGATCTCCAAAGTGATCGTTACATTTATTTCGCAACGTCTAATGGTATATTATAATATTCGATATTTGTTCCCTCTTATTTACCAAACTCTTCTTTTTTCAGAACTATTACAAACAAAATTTTTGTTAATTACCAAAGTCCGTTTTAATAGTGTAAATAACCATCGATTGTAACTAGATTAGCATACATAAATACAATGTATCTTGTATCAATTTGCTGGTCCTTTTAACCAAGCAGAAATAATTTTCTATAATATTTTAAAGTGGTAGTAGAATATTTACTTTTATGGACAATTTTGACAAAACATGGTCAATTCTTCTTTGGATTTAAACAAGACGTTTCTCTTTGGCAAAGCCTACGTCATACACTCTACTCTTTGCGTCTCTCATACCTTTGATCTCTACTTTAGGTATTGTTGTAGTTTGTTTCTGATTTTCAAACATCTAGCTGAATTTCACGACACTTCTTCTTTGATTAATTGCCACTAACCAATTCTAATTATCTTATCTTGTATTAGTTTAGGTGGTAAGCCTTTCTTCTGTTGTTTAACTGCCGTGTAAAGCTCATTCTTCTAAGTTTTTGAAAATTTCATTGATACCACCGACTTCAAACTGAACAACACTGGAACTATTGAAATCGAGCCTGACAAATTTTGAAAATTATTTATTAATAGAATGAAAAAAAATCATTATGTTATCTGATACCATAAATTCCGATAACACGATTTCTTTAGAATCCCGGGACATTATAGTCGACATTTTTCCTCCAGACAGAGTCTTTAAATTTTGTAATTACTTAAGGAGTATTTAAGCATAGTTTAAACGTGTTTATCTACATATTTACGAGCTGAACCATGTCTGTATCTGTTGTTGATTTCACTAGCTGTGACAATTTAAAAAAAGGTAACCCTGGATAAAGTAATTTATAACTTTAAGATCAAATCCGAGACGTTAACCTACTTTAGGACCATTTTCAGCCCCATGCAGCTACCCACATTCGACAAAATATAAAGATTCCTTCTGTACTACACCGAAACGTCCTTTCTGCATCACCCTGCAATTATTATTTATTTGGGCCACTAAAAGAAGAACTTGAAGGACAGAGATTTGACGACAACCTTACTGTTGAAGTGTTTGTATGCGATTGGCTGGTGTCACAATCATTTTCACTTTTCGATAGTGGTATCACAAATATACTTATCAGTTGGATAATATATTTATTAGTAGAAAGATAATTTTGTTTATATTTTATAATGCTTCAATATAATAAAAAAAGTCCAGTTTATATATGATTCACCCACGTACTAAGAACAAATCATATTACGGATCTTATAATAAGTAGAAGGAGCGATGACAAGGTCATTACTACATGTGCACAACTGAACAAAATCGGCTTGGCTTAATTTTTAGTAAGACAATATTTTCTTGATTGCTATGGGCAACGTACTGTGTTTATTTTTATCAGTCGGTTGAATGTTTTTGATATTACCTTTCAATTTGTGAAGTGTAACAGCTAAACGTATACAAAGAAAAGAATGGTATAGGATAAATTATGTAAAAAGAAACATTTTCTAATTACCAGTTTTTAATTTTTTTACGTCGATCTGCCATTTTGAAAGGTTTTTCGTTAGAGAATTGGGTTTCGTCTTGTTTTCGTAACGAAAGTGACTTGATTTCTTTTTCAATGAGGATGAAAATAAAAGTGAGTTGTATTCCCTTGATTCCATATTATGGAGGTATCAAAATGTCTCATCATCAGTTTTTGTTTTAGATTAAACAAAGCAAAGATTTTTGCTGGTCAGAGAAACGATTGGCTAAAACAAGTAAAAGTGTAATATGAAAGCTCAATGAGTTGTTGGGTAGAGAGTTGTTTACTACACAACAAGTATTATATGTACATATGATTGTGTATACCAAGTTTTATGATTTTAAATATTATTAGAGGAATATAACATTATGTTTACATAAAGTAATTTTAGGAAATGCAGATGTATGGTACATTTTGTTCTGTACGAAAGTGAAGAATTTTGGTATTCAACCAGCTTGCGGATGGAGCATTTAAAAGCACTAACAACAGGACGCAATGAAACACTTTTTGTAAATTTTAGGGACACCATGCAATTTGGAGTTTGTAGACAGTTTTTCCTGATTATAATTGCAACAAATGATAAATGTTTTGGTCCTATTCTAGATAGGTCTGTTTGATTTTGACAATAGTCAGATGAACTAGATAAAGCTTCCAACTTATGCATACCTCTATGAAGATTTGAAATCACTAAAGAATTACTTCTGTATGTCAACTTCGTGACATTTAAACAACTTTTTGTTTAGTTTTAAAAATATTGGAAATTGGAGATTAAATGATGCGTATGTTTGGTGGAGGTATGTTTTTTTTTTCAAGTAATGGCAAAAGTAAAATCTGATATTAAGTAAAGATAATTAGGTATTACAAATTTAAGTCTGGAAAAGTTTAGAAAACCCTTTTTCTAAGCTATCTCGATAAATATATTCTAATGAAAATGCTGTATATCTCAAGATTTTATCAAGCCATAGACTAAGTTATCCAGTTCTGCAAGCCTTAAGGGCCCATGGCTTCTATTTTCTTTATTGTCTCTTTCCCCTTCTTCTTGTTCCTGGTTAGGTTCTGCCATCTTTCTATCCCCAGTGCAATCAGGTCTTCTTCGCATGCCACCAGCCATTTCCTCCGTGACTGTTATATCCTTATTTTTCTTCCTCCTCTGGAGTATGGTTTTTGGCGTTATTTAATATAATAATGTGTTATCAACCTCTTTTAGAAGTATCTACTACGGATGCTTCTATGTTGAATTGAATTTTCAGTTTATTCTTCAGAAAATAGGATATTAAATTATTTGTGATCTCACAAAAGAAGTTAAATGGGAAATTCATTGTAAAATTCTTTAATCAACTGAACTGCTGACTGCTACCCATAAGCTACCAAGATTTAGGGATCAAGTGTAACCTTCAAACTAAATTATCGAAAAAAGTACACCGTCATATCAAATGAGAAAACCGGCCTTCTTAAAAACAAATTATTTAAAGTAAGACACCTTAAAATTTGGAAAATTTCTTAGTAGGTACCTAAATAAGTTCTTAATTCCTCGAAACAAGAAAATTATCTTAGAAGATAGTAATATAATTCGAAAACTGTCTGATAGGCATATTCGTTCAAATCAAAATTCAGAAAAATTCTATATAACTCTAGCAAAAAATTTTGGAATTATCTCGTAGTTTTTTACAGTGTAAAATTCTATGTTCAGCATAACCCGCTTTCCTTCTTGAGGATACTCATATTTATTTTTATGTACCTTCTTACAGCGATGTTGTTAAAGCGCCTGTACACGCTGCATATAGAAAAGTAGGTCAGACTAGCACGTAGGTAACGTGGACTTCGAAAACAAAATAAATTAGCGAGTAAGCATCTACACGGCACAGCACCCGATGCACAAGTTACTTGACGCAGGTTACCTTCCTGCAGATCGATCGTGTACACTATAATTAGCTTGCATAAGTCAACATGTTTGTGTGTTTGTATTGTGTTTAATGCAACTATAAAACTCATTTAAAAAATTACTAGTTGTAGACCATGTAAGAGAATTAAGCGAAGCCATATTATAATTAATGGGAGACATAAATGCTAATCACAATAATGACACGAATTTTGTAAGTTGCGAAAGGAAAAGGAATTTGGTTATTTAAACGTTTACAGCATTTAGTAATTGCACAAACTACATTAACTAAAAAACAGATGTTAAGACCAAAAATTTAAACCTATTATAACAATTCACTCAATGTATGGGGTAACATAGTCCTCATCGTCATTAGGACAACTTCACCAAATTTATCTGCTCCTTTAAGTTTATAACGCCAAAAACGATATTTTTCATTATCTTTTTGACACTCTTAACAAATGTATCACTCGCTAATGTACTATTTTATTTCCTACTGTTCTAAAAGGGAGTGGGGGTGGAAGACGTAAGGATTCAAATGTTGGCATTTTCAATATTAAGGAAGTCGTTTTAATTGTTAATGACAATAACTATTGGTACCAAGACTTCGGTCTTGGATGGACAAATTATTTGACCCTTTAATACAGAAGGGATTGTTGGTCGAGCTATTGAAAAATCTGGGAACTGATAAGTGATTATAAAAAGGGTATTATTATTGATCGCAGCTTTTTCCAGATGACTCTTAGTTCACAAACTCTATTAACGTATCTTTTCAATATTTCGTAGACACTACTCTTTAAAGGCTAGTGCCTATGGTAACAATATGGAGAAAACTATAACGCTATATTCTTTACACTGATTCAATGATTAGGTCGAAAAATGAGAATTGCGATTAGCTGCTAAGAGTAGTATGGAGACTCTCGAATGCAGTGAGTCATTCTTTGTCAAATCTAAAGGGTTAACGCTGCTGACCAATCGTATTAGCCCAACATTTATAAAATACGACATAAAAAGGGGAAATTAAATTCTCTGTAGCTGATATTCCAAGATGATCCAAGTCAGCCAGTTAAATGACGACGCCATTCTCTTGGATAACTTGCCTTAATAGTGGTGATGCTTAAAAAAGTTCACATTTTATATGCTACTTTTCTAGTAGTGGACTTTAAATATGGACCACAACTCTAGAAAGTTATCATTTAAAGAGTAGCGCCAGTACGATACTTTTCAGTAAGATCTAAGTCGTTTTACAGGAGTCAATCCTGTTAGTCATTTTTAAGATTTGCCATATATTTTTATATTCAACCACTAATATTGAATATCTAGGGCTCATTGCATTCACAGTCGCACTAATATACCTACAGATGTCTGACCTTAGACTAGCTTCAATCTATATATTTCTTTCTTATTAAGAATTTCTTGTTGTCAATTAAATTGAAGTGATAATATTTTACAACTGCCATTTTTCCTTAAAGGAAGCTTTTTGCTCTTTTAGTTACATTTCAGATTCTAGAGCTAAATATGATCCACTGTAATGGAGCGTTTGTTTAAAACCGATGTCAAAAAAACCAAACAAAACAATAGAGTAAATTATTTTTGCCCACATATTCAGTTTTTTTAAAGAGCTTGGTGCTTGGGATTCTAAAGTCTGTTAAATGTATAACAATGACATATACATCTTTAAATTTTCTTAGCGAGTACTATAAGTGGGGGTACTATCGTGCTTATTGCATTTAATTTACTCTAGACGGTCCCACTTTAAAAAATGCAAAAAATGTAAAATGTAAAGTAGTATAGCTCCAATCATGTTGACTATCTGACTCTCAGGTTAGCCGGAAAATCTTCTAGGAGGCACTAGACATTATATGTTTCTTGTTTCTTGTTTCTTGTTTCGATATCGCTCTTCAGGAACTGCTTCATTTCAGAAAGATGTCTTTTACTTTTCTAATGCGTATCTATCGACATTACTACTTTTTTATGTTTTTTAAGTATTAAGAAGAGGTAAAAACAAGTCCTTTGCGTCATAGCAAACGATGACTAAAATTGTTTCGCTCTTTTTGCCAAACGTCAACAATGAAATTTTTTCTATCGTTTCTTTATTTTATAAACTACTTTCTACCATGGTAAGATTTTTCATAACAGTGCAAAACAGTATTTGAAGTGTTTTGATTCATTCCAATAGCACAAGCGAAATAATTTTTTAAGCTTTTCTAAATAATAATGTCTGTTACATGACAACAATTTTAATTGCTTCAAATTCATTTTTTCTCTAAATCCCAAAAATTTATGCGTGTGCACTACCAAAGAAGATATGTAGAACACTACTATAGCTTATGTTAGTCCACACATGTAAGTTCAAGTTGTTTTTTTATTGCATTTTAAAGTTGATTCAAGAATTCTAAAATTTTTGGATATTTTTTATTTTTGATTTTATTGGTTTTCGTAATTTTTTCAAATCTTTATGGATTATCTATACGAAAACCTCAAAAATATCACAAATGTTTGGAAAATGTTGAGTACTGGGAAAGACGGCCCACTACCGTTCTGTTAGTCTCTGCAGATTAGAATATACAGCAACGTCAGAGAAAATGTTAGTAAATTATACTCCATAACATTATTTAAATGGCGTATGTAAATGGATACATTTTTTATTGCTTGTCACATACTTAACCGTATTAGTAGCATGATAGTTCTATACATCGTTAAGGTAATGTTCGTGGACCAGTATTTCAAAGACTGTTGTAAGTGCAAACAATCAGGAAAGCTAATTTTTCTGCACTTTTGGGACAGATGGCCCGGTAGCATCACCAGATAGATGGTTCATGTTAAAAAATTTAAAAATAACCATAACATAAGCTGTAAAGTTGGTAATAATATCAGTGAAACAATTCTAGCCATAAAAAATGATCCAGAAATATCTCCACTGGCGGATCATGTAGTTACTTTGATTATTGCTTCAAATACAACCATGATTAATGATCACACTCAAGATATTATATTAAATAAGAGTATGTTAAAAGCCAGTGTCAAATGAGTCAAAAGCGAAACTAGTGGCAGCTATTTTAACATTGCAAATCACATCAATAAATAAAAATACAGATAAACAAATGATTGCATTTACAAAGCATTTGTCTACGAACATTACTCAATAATGGACATCCCACCATGTAAGGTCTTGTGGCCGCTTCCATCTTTCTTGGTATAGAGTCAAACAATAACGAAAGGTGTCTAGGTGGACTGCATTTCCATACTTCAGCCAGATTCTTTGGAGGTCGCGAATACAGCTATAACCTTCACGTTATGATATTCCAAACATTTTCAATGAATGAAACATCCAGTTGATCGGGACGGTCATGAAAGAGTTTCCCCACAGGTTTGTTGAAGGAAGTTTAATGTTTTATGTGCCACATGTGGTCGATTGTTACCTCGATGAAAGATTTCTTGGGAAACCCTCTGAAAGAAAGGAAGTATCAAGAGTTGCACACTTTTGTTTGACACAAACCACGTGCACTTAATGTATCTCAAGTTTTTGCTGTTTTATTTAAATTGTTTTTGTCCCATTTGAGTATTCCATTACTAAATCTTCCTATAGTACTGAGGACCTAATGTTATATTTTGAATACAGCTTTACGCATACATTTAAAAATGGACAGATTCCTCAACTAGATTTTATTCATTTGCTTAAATATTGTTGATTTCAGTCAACAATATTTAATTCTATCTACACGCGTTGTTGCGGGAATCAAAACCATGCTCGAGTAATTTACTTTTTGGGGGGGGGGTATCTCCATAAACTTCTAATTTTAAAAAATCATTCCTGCATTATGAAAATCTTTTTTAGTACGATGAAGGGTTACTACTTTTATATAAAAAAGAAAATGTTGGTAATAGACTTGTACTGTATTTTATGTGTTGTAAGTTTAACTCTTTATTTGGTGGTTTTAAGAACTAGGGTTAAACAGTAGGTTTTCCACTGTGGCACTTTGGTATTATAAGAAATATTTGGTTAGACGTTGCCAGGAGAAACTTGAAGTAATTTAGATATAACTTGTTCCTTAAATAGTCCTTCGTGCTTCGCCTGGTTTTATGACGTTTTATTTCAGTCTCCAAAAGCCTATTAAATAGTTTTGAATCGTAAAAATTAAATCCGATAAAATATGTCTTTCAAATTACCAGATTAGCTTCTCTTGCAGGTGACTTGCAAAATTGTCACTCTGTAGTACATTTGCGCTAGCCGTTGTTTGTAATCCGACGTGTTTGTCTCAGGGTCTAGTAACCTTTGCTTTTGTAATCCCCTAAAAACTAGAATACACTTTTCTGAAGATATATTTAGTTTTCTAGAGATGGATAAACTTCTAACTGTTCCTAATTGATCTCATACCGAAGTATGAATTATTTATATCTTCATAGTAAAATATATAATAGAAGATAGAACAGTTATCCGTAAGCTGTCGTTTTCCTCCATCATCTGCAATTCCAACATTTTGTAGGAATCAATTACCAATTTCAATTATAAAACCACATTAAACATCCAATTTATGTACAAGCCAGTGCTTCCTGGAATTTTCTTTAAATATTTGATAATATAATGACTAAAAAAATTTACACGCTTTAATGTTGCAACATGCGTCCATGACGAGGTTTATTCTGCGTGTTGTTGCAGGAATCACAACCATCTACTTCTCTTTTTTTTTGGATTTGTCAGAATTTTTTTCTAATTTGAAAATTGACTGTGTTTTTAACTCTTCGCCATAATCTTTACAATTGCCTCGGAAGAAAAAGTTGACAATCAATATCTACAAGTATTAAACGGACATCCATAACTTAGATAAAATATTTTACTAAAAAAAAAACCTTTTTGTATACTCAATGTATTGTTTTATCTTTGAGATATTTTTCTATGTTCGGGACTTTGTAAAAGTCAATTACACATGTGCAATTATAAAACCCCATTGAACATCAAGTTGAACTTAGTCTCGCCATTTTGCGTTTCTATGTTCAAGCTGCGTGTTTCTTGAATTATATTTAAATATTTCATGATATGGTGGCTTAGAAAAAATATACATGCTTTAATGGTGAAATATATGTCCGTGACAACAAGATTAATTCTATATACACGCGTTGTTGCAGGAATCAAAACCATGTTCCAGTAATTTATTCGTTTCTTTTGGGTATTTCCATAAATATCTTCTAATTGAAGAAAAAAATTGAAAAGTGACGTTTTC
The DNA here is from genome assembly GCA_036346155.1 of Sinelater perroti. NCBI lineage: Eukaryota > Metazoa > Arthropoda > Insecta > Coleoptera > Elateridae > Sinelater > Sinelater perroti. The sequence continues at coordinate 10,715,996 of JARFIY010000013.1, read as the reverse complement.
TGAAAAATAAAGTAATAATCAGCGGTAGAGTTTCTCATCTCTAATTTTACCAAAAGAGGTTTTTTATATTCATTAACTTTTGCATTTTTATCATTTCAATGACTGATTGGGGTACTAAATTGATGTACTCGATGTTTTTAAGATGGAGGTGTCTCTTTTCGGGAGATATTGTACCTGCCATGTTACGGAACAGCCGTTTTAATTCTTACGTAAAATAAAACAAATATTATAATAGCAAATACCGAATTTTTACTATTCAGTCTTCTGTTTATCAGGTTGCATCACATTAATGTTTTATAATCATAATATTTTTGAACTAGAGGCAGTGGTTCGGGTTTTAATTTAAAATGTATTCGAATTTTTCAAAATGAAGCTTTAGAAATTTGCACAAAAAGTTCACATATTATTTTCAATAATTATGTGCAAAATTGAATTCACTATCACCAGTTTTTTGGGGGATAAATTATTTTCTCTGCGAAGACAACTTTTTTTTTAAAGGGATGGGAAATACATATTGTTCTAAAAAAGCCTTTAGGGTTGAAACATTAAAAAATTACGTCACTATTGATTTTTTGAGTACTATTTATAACAAACTCTTAAAAGTGAAAACGAATATCTGAAGAATTATGGGGTAATACTGTAATTTTAGGGTAATCCTGGGAAAGAGGACCCAACGGGTGATATGACACATTCGATTATTTTTTTGTGCACCATTGTATTAGTCAATTCAAGCTGGAATATCAGCAGTGTAAAAAATCTATAAGTAATTTGTGTTTCTTTGACTATAACCTACAAGAATTGAAAGTCAATATTAATGAAGGTACCTAGAATGTGTTGAATGTCATAACAGGACGTCGAATATATTGTAAGAAGTAGTTCGATAAAAATCGTTCAAAATATTTGAATTTGTTTGGCCTATTTAGAAAAAGGTATTTTTTATGAATAATCTCATCTATGGAGTCTAAGTCAATTTACTTATATAGTTCAGGTTAGCTGACGCGCTTTGCCTAAAGTCATTGCATTTACTTTTTCCAGAAAAGTATGTTTTATTTCTTTACGATAACTAGATCTCAAAGATGTTCGCAAATTGTATTCAAATACGTTTTCTTGAATGGTTTCACTGTTACCATAAAGGTAAACCAATTTTATCATTTTATTTAAAGTAATTTCTAGGTCAAATATTGAATATACTTAATTGTTTCTCTGTCGCACAAAACCCTTTATTGGTTAATTATTGAAGTGCGTAAACCTTTTCGCTAGTAGAACTTTTGCAAACTTACTTCCCATGCCATCTTATCCAAAATAGAATACATAAGAAACTATACTAAAAGTCATGAATTTTAATGTTTTTTATTTGATACAAACTGTTTCTTAAATTTTATTTTTGCCACTGGCATTTCAATTATATTCGTTCTTTAAATATTCTGTCATTAAATCTTCTTACCGTGACGGAGACCTGAAGTTATATGTTCAAAACTACAATCATATGCATACATCATTGATTTGCTGTAAAGCAGATGACTAAAAGACCTGAAAACTCTCTTTGGGCGGTTATTGATTTCAGTCAAATTTTCACTCCTTTATTACTACAACCTTCTTTACACGATGTGGAGGTTACCACCTGTATATAAGAAAGTGATAATAAGAAGCCCATACTATCTATATTTCATATTTGCTCTATGTAGTTTGTTTGTGGTTTTGTGGTTTTAAGAATTATGGTTTTCTACTATAGCGCTTTGGTAATATAAAAAAAGATTTGTTATCATGCACAGATTCTGGGTTTTGCCAGGAGAAATTTGGATATATCGCATTCCTTGCAGTAGCCCCTTATGGTCGTCGAAATCAAATCCCAAAAAAAATTACGCCTTTCACGCCAGCAGACAATTTTCTTTTGTAAGTAACTTATAAAATTATCTGCCACTTTATAGCACATTTCTGCTTGCCGTTTTTCGTAATCCGACCTGTTTATCTCTGTTGCCCTATCTCCTTGTCTAGTGTCCGTTTGTGCGATCCTCTAAAATTTAGAGTATATTTTTCTGAACATAATTTGAGTTTTACAAAGATCGACAAACTTATACCTGTTACACAAATTATAAAACCCCGTTAAACATCAAGTCGGGCTTAAGCTCGATATTTCTTTAAATATTTGATATGTTGTGTGTACACGCTTTAATACTGCAAGGAATTGCAGGAATCAAAGTCATCTTCCGGTGTTTTACTTCTTTCTTTTGGGTGTTACCACAATTTTTTTCTAATTTGAGAAATGTCTGTATTTTTAAATTTTTTTCTTCATAATCTACACAGTTGTCTCGGAAGAAGAAAATAACAATCAACATCTACAAATATTAAATGAATATCCGCCCCTTAGAAAAGCGATTTAACTGAAAAAAGAAAAAAGTTATTTATATTAGAGTAGAATAGATTCCTGTATTTTCAGAACTTTTTTAAATGTCAATTGCACACGTGCTATTATAAAACCCCATTAAACATAAGTCGAGTTTAGGCTCACCATTTTGTATTGCGTGTTTCTTGAAATTTCCTTTTGAAAAAATATGAAAATGAAAAATTTCAAATCTGAAAGACAGAGGTTTTTTTATCATTTTTTTGCATGTTTATCATTATTTAAGATTGTTTTTAGGCAAACTGGTTGGGGTACTAAATCAGTGATGTTGAAAATAGAAATGTTCCTTTCTCGGAGATGTCGCACCTACCATATTACAAAACAACAGTTTTGATTCTTACTTTAGTTAAAACAAGTATTATAATCGCAAAAATGCCCGAATTCCAGATTTTTAGCGATGACATATATATTTAATGTTTTATAATCATAGTCTTTTTAAACTAAGACCAGTGGTTCGTTGTTTGATTCGGAATGTATATAAATCAAAATTACGCTTTAGAAATTTGCACAAAAAATTGTGAATATAAAAAGGAAATGTTGGTACTTTATATTTGCTAAAGGTATATTTGAATAAAGTGTAACTAACTCGTATTGTGGTTTTAATAATTATGGTTTTACAGTAAGCTTTCTGCTGTAGCGCTTTGGTAATATAAAAAAAATTTGTTATCATACACAGACTCTAGACCCTATCAGGAGAAATTCAAAGAAATTTGGAGACAGTAGTCCTTTATGATTCGCTTGGTTTTATCACACTTTACTTCAGCCTCCAAAAGCCTACTAAAAAGTTTGGAATCGTCAAGATGAAATCCGAAAAAGAAGTATGCCTTCCACATCATCAGACAAGACTGTCACTCGCTTACCATGTTTTGTAATCCAACGTGCTTGTTTCCACAGCCTTATTTCCTCTTTTCATGATCCTCCAAAATCTCGAGTATACTGTTTTAAAGATATTTTTAGTTTTTTGACTATTCCCGTTACTAAATTGATTTCATCCCAAGGTACCGAATTTTTCTTATGAAAATACTTGATTATATATGATCGAAGGCAGAAAAGCACCCATAAACTACCCTTTTCTTCTACCGTCTGTATTTTTAATACTTTGTAGTAATCAATTACTCATTTCTAATTATAAAACCTCCTCGGTACATCAAGTCGAGCTTAAGCTCGATATTTATTTAATTCTTTGGTAATACAGTGACAGAAAAATTGTACACGCTTGAATGCTGCAACATACGTCTGTGGCGACAGAGTTAATTCTATATAAACATAGTAAAAGTAATTTACTTCCTTCTTTTGGGCGTTGCCCGAAATTCCTTCTAATTTTAAAAATGGCTGTATAAACACATTCATTATAACATACACAATTGTCTCGGAGGAAAAAGTAAAACTCAACATCTACAAGTATTATAAGTTATCTTAGAAAAGCTATTTAATTAAAAAAAAAACTTTTTATATTGGTGTATATATTTTGCATTTATTATACAGCATTGAACCTAAATCGAGTCTAGGCTCGCCATTTCGTGGTTCCAGGTTACGTGGTTCTTGAAATATTCTTTTAAACCTTTGATAATACGGTGGCTTAGAACACTGCAATATATATCCGTGACAGCAAGGTTAATTTTTTATACACGTGTTATTGCATTAATCAAAACTATGCCCTGGTAATGTACTTTTTTTGTGCCAGAATTTTCTAATTAAAAAAAATTGAAAATGAACGTCCTTGAATAATCAACGGTAGGGTCTCTCAATTCTAATTTTATTAACAAAGATGGGTTTTTCTATTAATTAATTTTTGCATTCCTATCTTTTTTTAATGTTCTTGAAAATTGAAATGTTCCTTTCCCGGAGATATGGTACCTGCCAAGTAGATATTTCAGTAACGAGGCTGCTGCCATTTTGTTTTTTATTAACAAAAATTTAAATATTATTCTCAATATTTATATGCAAAATTGTATTCACTATCACCAATTTTAAGGGGAGTGGATTATTTTCTCTTCGGAGGACCAACTTAGAGCCTTTGGATGGGGGAGGGGAACATATTTTTTCTTAAAAGAACTTTTAGAGTCGAAATATTAAAAAAGCATGCTATTTTACGTATAAAACGGTACTAAATATTACCCATTTAGATTTCGTTGAGAGTAACTATCGATTTTTCATAGACACTGGTAAAATTCACATTGTAGTAGTCGATGCAGTTATAGTTGTTGTTGTGATAATTATTTTAAGTGTTTTATTGATTTCTAAAGTGAGATATGAAAATGGATAATAATAAATATCTTGAGGTGCTTTTCGGAAATCGTTTGTGCCAAGAAAATTGCTGTGCGAGAATGGCGCGTTCGCCAAACTTTGAGTCGCACCTAGGATAAATTGGACGCGGCCCAGGCTTTTTGTTGCAAAATTAAACAGATCGAAGTCGGCCGTAAATCCAGAAAAGTCAGGGTTACAAGATTCGCGGCGCAAATTACTCGCCGTCCCCTCTCGCGAGGGCCGTTATTACATCGCGCCCTTAAAACTGGGGCAGTAGAAGCAAGCTCCGAGGGCTGGTGGTTCCTGGAGACGGCATCGAGCGAGCGAGGCCGGGCTGCCGCTGCTGGAGCACGTGTAGCGTGGGAATCTCCCGGCTCGGCGGCGGCGGCGGCCGCGTCGCCGCCGCCGCCGTCACCGCCGCCACCACCGCCGAAGTTGACCGCTACCGAGAGCGTGGGCGTGGTGGAAGATCGCGCAGTCGCCACTTGGTTGGCACGAGGAGCTCGTCGATCCATCCAATCACAAAATCCGGCCCAAATGGGCGCATCCCACAAACGCTTTACACATTTAATTCCACTTCTTGTTGTCTGCAAAATAATAAAATAAAAGTCTGAAAATCTATGATGCTGCATCTGAGAATATCGAGCGTGCGCCTGTGACGGCCAAGAGGCCATCCCAGCTCGCAGCCAATGCTGAGACATCAGCACGCATCGACTCCTTCTACTTAGTAGATATGTACATCGTCACAACACTGCGATGGCAACTACCACGGGTGGAAAAAGAGCTTTATGCTCCTCTGCTTCTGCCACGCCATTCAACCCTGTTTGTCCCTTCCCACACACACACACACCTAAGCAAAATATAGGACGACGACTCCTTCTTCGGTTTTTCCCTATCTACCGCTCTCTTGGCAATTATTTCCAATTATTCAACTACGTCACCGCCAATGATGGATTCTATATTTTAGAAAAATTAAATGAACTGTTTTTACTTCAAAAGTGTATTATTATTGATAATATTATTTAGTCATCACGTTATCGTCTACCTATTTTGCATGCGCGTACCAAAATTCGCCATCGGAATTCCCAACTGGAAGCTTGCCGCTTAATCCTATATTCAGCACTGTCAGGTGAACTGCCGAACTAATTGTGCCGGCATCTTAATACATTTCGATTTTGCGATGTCCGAATTAGCTTTCCGCCATCGTGGCCGCCGGCGTCCACGCCAGCGCCGATAAATCGGCGACAAACGAAACAAGTTCGAAGAAATAGACCGGCGCGCGGAATATAATTAGCAGCCGAGCGCGGCTGTAATTGCTTGCAACCCCCATCGAGGACTTACCATGAATGTAAATCGCACTTCCGATCTTTTCATTGCTTTTTTCCTTTAATTTATGTTTGCCGACGTTAATCCAGACAGAGCGCGAAACCTCGCCAGGACTCGCTGTTTACGTCGCGCTACGTATTCACATCACGCTGGCAATATTTTTAAAAGAAATCGCGCATTATTTTTATGTAAAAGATGCCGTAATCATACCATCATCCCCTAATTTAGGTCTCCCCCTGCTTGTGTAGGGTCACAATGTTATGCGCGCGACTGACGGGGCGCTTTATTCTAAACGGATAAAACTATTCCTCTTAGAAAAAAAATAGTAGTGTAGCTTGTAACCTACAGCTTGCAATTATTAATATATAAAAAATTAATACTCAACAGGGAATATAAGGCACTCGAAAAATATTTCTAAATATTCCTAATATTCAAGTTTTTGGATTTCAGATATGAATCTCATCTCTAGTAGTATGATTAGCAGGTCGACTTTCATTACAACGTACTGCACAAAAATACCACCCAGTTGCGTGCACAACAAAAACATTTTTCGTTTCGCTGCGGTTTGTCTGGTTGCGGCTAATAAGAGAATAAATAAACAAATCGGCTGTTGTTTTTCCGGCAGCGGCTTGCGTTCGAGAAGTTCGCGGTGTTTAGCTTCGTCATTAACCAAATTCTTAGCTCGCGATGATTCCCCATTTCGAGCGAGTCCCTTTGGAATGTGGGACCCTAAGTGGCCGCTTCTCCAGCTTAGGGAGAAGCCGGGGCGAAATGTGGTCGAAATAAAATTGCTATCTTTGTTAAATCAAAACAGCGGCTCCTTAATGAACCGCTGCGATTCGAAATTTGTACTATTTGCAGCTGGTTTATTTATAATCCGAACGTGAGTTTTGAATAGCTCGCCTGCACAAAACAAAAAATAAAACGCCATCTCGGTTGCCCACGCCGTCAAAGAATTTTATTGCGGAAAAGCTTAAGATGAGCAGAACGAACCAACAGCTGTTTGTGCAAAGAAAAGACTGAATCACACACATTATGGCTCGGAAAATTCCTGAAATGAAGGACAATGCAGATTAAAGACGCTTACGTTTCATTTTATTTGTTTAAAGCTTAAACTGATTGAAAGGCTCCTGAAAATTCTCTCTATTGATTCTGATCTTCCCAAACTTGCTCTCTTGGTATCATTTTTTGCTATAAAATTTTCTGGCACGTATCAATCGAATTAGCTTCTCAGACATTTGATTACGGAGGTGTCGCTGCACGTCCTATAAAAATGGTTGCCAAATTTTCGCCTGCTGACACATAAATAAAATTTTTTATTTCAAAAATGCAACGGCACCTACCCTATTTTTAATTGAAGTGCATATTTCTAACTTAATCATATAATTTGTAATCGAAAAATGTTTTTCGTGAATCTAGATTTCTAATACTATAAAACCGATGCAGAAAATGTTGAAATTAGTGATTTTGGAGCCGAAAGTTTGCTCGAAAATTCGTAAAACCATCTTTCCTTCATTTCCTGCTTGACTCGTACATACCTAATATGCGAATCAATATTGAATCTGTAACGCGCTTTATTACTGAAGCTAATACAATATTTATTCAGCAAATGTTATGTGAAAAAATGCCGACCGGTGGTCCAAAAATCGCGCGCGGGAAGGCGGGCTGCTTGGTGTGTGCAAAAAGTTTCCTGTAATTAAACAGAGACGCGGGCAGGAAAACAAAATAAAATGTATTAGTTACAATGGGGGAAATATACCGGGTTTGACAAGTAGCTTTGGAACTTTAAACGGCAAGCTGTAGCACAAATTGGTAAGAAGAACGATATATTTTTCCACGCATTCAATTAACTTTTTGTAAAATTTTCCCATAAAACTGGAAATATTAAATTTTCTGAATTAAGTTTCTTGAATTTCTTGTGCAAGACGACCTAATATCTTCGTTGCTCATCGAAAAAAGTTGGGATACTTCTTGCATACCATACAAGTCAATTTGACTCAACAGAGAGAAATTCTGTTCCAGAGTTGCTTTCAAAACTAGAAATAGCATGTCGAATACGGATGAGAGCACATTAAACGCTATAAAAAATAAATTTCTGTTTGAGCTGGCTTATTTGTTAAAATAATAACTATAACTAAAGAAGTACATATTGTAACAACTAGTGGAAAACCAAAATAAGAAAGGGTGTAGATTTTCAAAATTTTATCAATTTACTGCTTCCTAATTTATCAAAAGCAGTTTTCAATATCGGTTATTCTACTCTTTTGGTGCCAAAATTTTGATTTTAAAACTGTCAAATTTTGTACCATGGGCTCCACATCAAATTTTTTGGCTCATTTGATTATTGTTCGTCAAGTACATTTTCTTGTCATTACATCAAACCTTTATTAAAGCACTTGAGAAGCGGAAGGTTTTACTTGCAACGATCGTTTAATTTCTGGATTAGCCTAGAGCATCTATTGCAAGATTCACATCAACCGGCCAATAGTTTTGCTAATGGGAGATATTTTCAAAAAAGGAGTTTCATCAATTAAATCTTTCGAGTCCAACATAGTCGAAATTCACATATCTAACGTCTTAATATTAGTATTACCATACAAAAAAGTTTTTTTTTATCTTCTGTAATTTTTTACTTTAATACAATAATTAAAAACGAAATTTCAAAAATTATTGTCATATGTGTATTATAAAATTGTAACAATGATAAATATTGTTTTGATGACTACAAAAAAATGTGCCTATAAAATCTGGTTCTTAGCTCAAAAATTAGACAAAAAGAGGTCTTATCGCCTTATTTATTAGTCATAATATTTAGACATCGTAAAGTTTCTTATTTGATATTAATTATCTATAAAAATATATTAATGACTAGTGAATGGCTGAAGATCTTCCAAAATTGCAATATAGCTTCGATCAAGCAAAACGCAAACCCTGGTGTTACGTGTTCACTAAGAGACATGTTTTGACCAAAAGTTCGTATCCTACAATTTTTAAAAGACTGAAATCGCTCACCAATTTATTATTCTCTTTTCTGTAATATTCCCCAATAAACGTCTCCAGAAAAACGTCAATTCTTATTTATCGAGAAATTGCCGTAATTATAGTAATGGTGAAGACATTGATAGAACTACAATAATACACATCTTGTTATTTAAACGTAATCATACAAAAAAGGAAGCCGAAATGAGGTCTAAACCTTAGTAGTTGATACAAAAGTTTCTTAATTTTGCATATTAACAGAAAAAAGTATGCGCGAAAAAATTTCCCACATCACTAATGAAAGAGAATAGGAAAAGAATCCAGATAAAGAGAAAAGAGACGGCTAAAGTGATATGGATATCGCCAATGTACGCCACCAAAAAAGGCACTAAGAAGACAAGTAAGAAAAGATTTGCAGAAGGATGCAACAAACACGTGCAATAGTGTGGGAACTATAGAAACCTTTGGTTCAGCGCAAATTAGCCCTAATCAATGAAGATGGCTTGTAGGGTGAAGAAATTCTAAAATAGTATTATTATTTTTTTATTTAATAAATATACATTGCAATGAGTCTAAAGACTAACCGTCAATTCTTATCTAACTTAAATTACCTAAGATGTTACCCGCCAGTTGTCTTCTCAGTTTTGGTATTCTGACACACACTTCTATTACTTTATACTAACTTATATGGCTTTGTCTTTTTGAGCCTTGTCTTTAATTCTGCATTATATAAGAACATTGATTCATGAAGCTTGGTCTCGTGCTTTTGTTCTTTATTTTCTCTGATACAGTTTTTATCATTGTCTCTGTGGATATCGCTATTGATGTTCCTTAGTACTATGTTTTAAAATATTTGGATTTTATTAATGTTATTTTTACTGGTACAACCCTACAGTTGATTGTTCTAGATTAATTGCTGATACTTTTTCCCAGTTGTTAGTACATATTTCTATATTTCATATTCAACTCTTCTTTTTCTTCTTGATGTGCTCTTCTTATTGTAATTTAGCGTCCAGGTTTATTCCCATGTACTTTGCTGTATTAGCATGTGGTAATATAATATATAAATTATAAGTGTTATTTGTAATATTCATCCATGAATCTATCTCATTCAAGATTTGCTATAGTACTTCTGAGATTCTATAGTGTCCTTTCCTGCTAGTATTGCAGTGCCTTCTGCATAAGTGTCTAGCGTAACGAATATTATTGGAATCATTTTCAAACGTTATTTTATCAAAGTTATTTAAAAGTCGAAATTTGAATCTAAACGAAAGTAGAATTCTATTTTAGCAGAGAAATACTTCTATCGTTTTCTTTTTATCTAATTAATGTTTTTTGTAATAATGATCATGAATGACATAAGCAATAATTATTTTTTTAGTTATCAATGATAGTATGGTAAAAGTATAAATTGTATGTATGTTACTGCTTTAGTTTCAAATTGTTTTCGACGGGGTGCGCGATATTTGCCTAAGCAGCGTCGTTCAAATTCTAGTTTCCGAGGCGCAGTTAAAAAGTTCGCTTCTTGCTTGATTTCACTAATGATCGGAATGGTCGGGACGAAGTTGCATAGTCCTTTGTCGGAAATATTATTTGTAAACACCAGCCCTCCCCTATCCGAGGCATCGGGCATCGATTAATACGACAAACACCGTAAGAGCGCTCCAGATTCCATCCTAAGAAGTGCATCGACATACTTCCAGGGCGTTTCGCGCGCAGCTATTCCGGGAGCCGAATGCAGATAGTCTTTTATCTATAAATAAATATGTATGTATTTAATATATAATTCAAGACGAGCGAACGAGTCAAGTCCGCTTAGGCAGCCGAGGATTACTCACCTCGAGCGATGTGCTCCTTACCCTTCGTACCTAATCAATACGCACGGCTTTCTAATGTTATTAAGGAAGCTTACAAACGCACAAACTTACGGAGGACTGTGCCGTTCAACCGCTTATAAATTTCGGTAGTGCTTACTAGTGCAAATAAATTTCTTTTCTAAATTACCCTTTAGCAAATAAAAAATGCCGGAGCTGGCTTGCTATTATACAAAAGTTCAACGCAGGCAGGGAATTCTGGCCGGTATCAGAGTATCGTATAGAGTGAAGGTGTGTGAAAGATAACTCTCATGTATTATCCAGATTATCCTTTAAACGGAATAAATGACCACAGGGGACCGCGGCTGCGTCTGCACCTTATCTGTTTCCTTTAAATGTTTTATATGTATATAGTACTTAGCCTCGAAGATTAGCGAAATGGCGATTCGTAAATTATTTGGGCCACATAGGCATTACCGGTTATTCGTAACAGAAATAAAAACATGCGACAGTATTATCTGACACTTACTATAATATCCAGTAGGTTTCGCTCGTAAAAAGAAGACATCGAGCTAAGGATTGTAAATGCCTTCGAGGGAGTTTATCCTAAATGGACGAGTGTCCGGAGACCGATAAAATCGAGCTAGGTGTTCTTGCCTGTTGGGATTCCGCAGCTTGTGCGTGTTTTTAGGCACCCATAAAGCTGTTTCAGATTTAGCAGCGTTTGCCTGTTTCAAAAGGGAGAATAATTGACGCTCTATAAATCTCACCGTGCTTGTTCTTTGCAGGATGATGGTGGCATCATGGAGCACGACGTAGACGGAGATGTTGCGATCAACCTTTCCACTTCCCAGCGACCTTCCGCTGCCACAACTCCAAACGGCAGCGTAGAACCGGAAGACGTGGAGCTAGTAAGTAATCCCCATTTCGAGCTTCTACTCCCACCAAAGGAATGCATGCACCGCACACAACAGCTCGTTGTTTGCGGTCAAGTTGAGGAATCCTCAAAGAAAACACGCGGACGCATCTCGCCTTAAGCGGCGAAGATCAATAGCTGCCACATATTATGCAGCGGAATATGAAACACCCATACCGAGATGAAAGTACGAGAAAGTAAAAACCGTTGAGATTGAGTTTTAGAATGGGAGAGATTGGGGAGGGAATCTATCGGGGCGCTGTCCTTTCTAATCAAGACCTGCGGGTTGTCCCCGCGGCCCCGGCATCGCGCTTAATGCGTTCGGATTTTTCATCTTAATTGAAAGAGTTCGGGCCCAGATGTCTCCAGTATAAAGTAAGACACTCTGTGTTTAGATGCGGTGTATGATTGCGGCAGACGCGGGCGCGCTCTCTCCGACTCCGTCCCGGCATAATTTAGGCGAGAGATTTTCGCTTGATAGATGTGTTCGATAAAGTTTTTCGCAGTTCGAAATTAAGATATTTGCGCCGTATAATTAGAAATGAAGCTAATTTTGCATTCTTTGTTTTCCGCTCGTACTTTAATTAAGGACTTTAACAAATGCCAGGTGCCTTCTGTTCATTTCGCACCTCCGCTTTTTAATGTCGAAATTAAAAAGCGGTTTTAAATATAATTTAACGCGAATTTCGTGAACTTCCTTCCTCCGCGCTCGGCGGTGCAGGGTTTAATCTCGCGGCGGGGGGAGGGTTCTGTCGAAACTATGTTTTCCTCTTCGATTTCACTAAAATAGGAAGCCATATTTAAATAATTAAGAAATTTTTAAAAAGTGCACAACTAAACCGGCAAAAAGTCCTGGTATATTTATGTAACTACAGTTTATAACGAATTTTGCTAGTGACGTAATAGGATAAGAGCGTGTATTATTGGTTGCATCTATTTGTCCTTTATTCTATTACGCCACTCTAGGCGGGAAACCGCTTTTTTATTCTTTCCTCGAAAACGATGCAAAAATAGCGAATAGTGACGTTCTTTGAACACGCCGCGTGCGGTATGATCGTTCGGAAACGAGGCAACGCTCGCGTAAAATATTAAACTCGGATGCTGTCCTAATGTCTGGGGTCGGAATGTAAAGGGGTACGGCGGAGGCGGCAGAATCCGAGCGTTCGGAAAAGGCGTCGCGGTCAAACCTCCATTTCCTCAGACGCGGCGCTATTAGGTGAGCCGCCGCTCGCGAAGTATTATTCTAAAGAATTTGCATGGTGAATTAGAACGAAGAGTCAAGTAAATCCCGTAATTACGCGATACATTTTATAGATGAAACGGGTCGTCAATAAATTCCCTTCAAACTTTTCTCCCCAGCCTTTATCCTCCGTAATCCACTTTGAATGGAAAGTAAGCAAATAATTTTGAACACGTTGCATTTTTGACCCTTTCTGTTTTCTTTTCGTATATTCCGTTTGACTTGAAGAAGTCATTTTTGGTGTAAGGCTGGCGGGTTGGCGGTGCCTACCAGGGGGAGGAATGGCGGCCGTAGGTAACAGATGCCGCGCACTCAGCAAGTGGTAATTACGTTAGGCAGGGTAGGAATGAGAAGAGTCGCAGGTATTAAACGGACGGCATTATAAGGCAGATAAATGGATGACTGCTGACTAATTAGTTAACCGACCGGCTGACTGACTAGCCGACTGACTACACTACCGACTAGGTGACTGACTGACGGGCAGGTAGCACGTATAGCCTACTTAGCTGCGACAATGAAGGAAACGTCTGCGACCCACATGAAGTTTGATCTGCCGAACGGCGTGATGTTGACGTTTTGCGATATAGTCGCATGCAAAGACTAAATTGAATTTGGGACTGGCCAGCCTGTTTGGATTCCAGGATGGTTGTTTAGTTTGCCGGAACAAAGAAAACAGCCATGTGTTTATTCTGCTTGAAATAGCAAGCCACTCCCCAGTCGGGCTCTCTGCGGACGGTGTAAACACCTCGCCGAGGTACCGTCGATACACGAAGTGGAAGCGGCGGGAAAGACGGCGGCGGTGGCAGCGGCGACGGCGATGCCAACGCCGATGGTGGCGAAGACGCGGCTTCTTTCAAACGACAATCCGATCGCGAACGCCAGCTTGGCTTAGGATTTTCAGATAGTGTACGAGCGCCCCCGTCTAAGTGAGATGTAATGCTGTTGCCAGATACCGGGACTATTAATGCGTGCAGTGGATTCCCGTTATCTAGATAAATGGATGCACGAGTTAACTCTCGATTCCGAGGAATATTTATACATCGCGTTCGCAAATAGCCTTCCCGTAGCTGTGCTTTGTGCGAACCCCGCGCAGCTCCGTCTCCAACAACCCTCTCCCTCGGAAGAAGGCTCCCATATCGAATCCGCCACACTTTTGGTAAACAATGGCCTGTTTAATTGCTTTTACAGCCGTCTGCACTCTTTTATCAAAGCATGCCCGAATCATATTGCCGGGCAGTGCGTAAATAGCCGCCACCTATGCACCCGCCCTTGCGTATGCGAGCGATAACGGATTTACGTGAATCGTCTTCTCGTTTGGCGTTGTTTTCCGCAACGTTCGGCGCCGAAGGTTGCGCCCTAACGAGCCCGTAACGGTCAGAAGAGGGTGGCTCTTAATGGCACCCGTGCAGTTAGCACCTCAGGTTTTTTAACCGAAGAGTGTTTAAATAGTCGCCCCCGCTACGCGGCGCTAATTTTAATTCGGCATTTGCGCCTGTTGACCCCATATTCCGGCCGCCTCCGCCGACGGCTCCCCCCAGAACAGCTGTGAAAGTTTCTGCATGACTGACCCGAGTGTGTCACTTCTTAATGCTTCGAAAATATATGATCGACGCGTATCGACTGTATAGTGAGAAAAGCCATCATCGAATACCCGGATACCCAATATCGAGAGATATTCGGCGATAAGAAAAAATCGCTAATGCCGAACCAACTTTATAGGCATCGCGTGCATCTCGGCGCTTAGTCATCGACGTAATTTGTCGAACCGTTAAGCGATTTGGTGCTGGAAAACGGCGCACGATGAATCGAATGTCGCGGCCTCAAGAATTTCAGGCGCGATCCGTCCGTTCGCTTGCTCATCGGTCAAATACCAGCACCAGACACCAGCGCGGCGGCGGCGTAGCGGTTATTTCTCGCGAATGGATTATCCATCCGCATTTCCCTACCCGCACCACTCCACTAGGCTTATTTGTGTTTGGGTTTCGAGATCCATCTGTAAAACAAATACTGCTGTCAGTCGGCGCTCTTATTGTCTTTTTGTTATAGAAATAAACCGCAGCGGAGAAAGCTGCCATTTTAATTTGCTTCGTCTAAACAAAAGCTTAATTCGTTTATCGCTTCCCGAACCTGAACGGCAAAAAAGCCGATGAATCATCTCTTTTCTTTGCGAGCGGGGTTGCCGGGCAGACCAAGGGGCCCGGGCCGGCCCGATATCTGTTCTTAATATCCGTCCATTTAACTAACTGTTTATGGGCGTCCGTCCGACGTATCCGCGAGCACCTACGCTGCCCGACAACAAAAAGGACCGCTGCAGCCCCGAGCGAGCGTCGCAAACAAACGGAGGACCAAGGGCGATGGACCGCGTAAACAAATAAATATTGGGAATCTCACCCCTGCGGTCGGTTGTCCGTCGTCGGACTCGCCGCTGTCCACCGGGGAGGTGAGTTTCAGATTCCTCTAAATATCGGCTTATCCCATGCCGGAGGGGAACCGAATCTTAGGCGAATTCGCCCGCGCCGATTGATGAACGGCATTTATTGACGTTTTCCGGCAGGTATTAATCAGATGAAAATCTCGGGACTTTTTGTGGGCTGCAGCGTCGGCCTTAACAGCTAACCCTCTTGTTTTATTGGCATACTTTTTCTTTATCTTTTTTCACAGCCCAAACTCGTGTGTTATGGTTGGAGGAGGTAATCTTTAGGCGTGACGGGTGACGAAGGACGGCAATCAGCGCTAACAGCCCTTCGACTGACCGTCGCGGATGCTCCTGTTGGGAAATCGCCTCTCTTTCCCCTGCGCTCAAATGCTTTCCCCCACAATTAACCGAGGAGTCCGTACATTTTTATACGAAATTATCGCCAACATTGAGAACAGTTGAAAGGCGCATTCGAGAAGGCTCTGGGTTTTATTATGGAGGCGTAATTAAATTTAAAAAATATATATATTCTGTCTATTACAATATTGTATAAGAAATCTCTATGACTGAGTTCTTCATTTTGGATATAATAGCAA
The DNA here is from genome assembly GCA_036346155.1 of Sinelater perroti. Taxonomy (NCBI): domain Eukaryota; kingdom Metazoa; phylum Arthropoda; class Insecta; order Coleoptera; family Elateridae; genus Sinelater; species Sinelater perroti. Next base: position 10,700,061 of record JARFIY010000013.1, on the reverse strand, counting down.
AAATTTAATTAGAAGAACAATTGTGGTGAGTTTTTTCACGAAAAAATCTGCAAGTAGTTTCAGGAACAACTCAGGGAGAACGCCTTTTCAAGATAAAGGAAATTTGGTATATTGTTAAAGATTTTTTGCACCAGTTTGACAATGCATTACAAGGTTAATGAGTTGACACCACACCACAGTTCACTCTTCACAACATTTTATATTCGTATACATAACACAAAAAACCAACAAAAGTTTGGAAGGTTATCAAAAGTTACACAGAAGTCGATGATTTAGACAAAATATTTATTTGATTTTAAATTTTCCTTACATGCATACACTCCAATACAATGTTTATATACATTCAAAAATGTTTTTCTTCTTCTTCAAGTGCCTTGAGCGTTATTGATCGTTGGCTATCATACTTGCGATTTAGACCTTGTCAATTGCAGCTCTGAGAAGCTGTACTATCGATTATCCGTACCACTGCCTCAAAGACTCTTCTGCTATCTATCTTCGCTTGTATTATAAGATACATACATCAATGAAGAAAGATAAAAACAAATATCCATTTCATGTAAAATCTATTGTTTAAAAACATTTCTTTTCCTGGCGTTAGAATTAGCAAACTTCTGGGCTATGTCATCAAAAGAAAGACTTTGTAGAATCTCACAGTAAAAGTGCAAGTTCCGCCATTTATCTTATTTTAAAACTTTTCACCCCCTCGTTCTCCAGTACATTTAGTAACTACCATACTTTCCTTAGAACGATGACAGTATTGGGATAAGTAGACTACGTCTCATGACTTTAATATCACTAGGAGTCTTTTTGTTTCTAATTGTGTTTTTGGTTTGATATTTCCATTTTCCTTGTCAATACCTTTATGAATTCCTAAAAGGCTGATAAATGCACATATTGCCCAAGGCATGTTTTATCTAAATTAAAACCATACTTTTCCAATAGCTGCTATATTCATTTTCTATTTGAGTGATTTCTAGTAGAAATTCAACATCGTTTTGTATTTCTGTATAGATGGTTCTTTTTCGAACTTAGTTGAGCTTCAGTCAATCGCTTTGGCTTCATCTCTCTTGTAATGTGGTCTGTTTTGTAACCGTTAGTTTCAAACATCAATTTTGATTAGTTTTCTGGCCTTAAAAACCCATGAATGTTTAAAAAAATCTTCTTAATAATGACCTTTGCTGTATCTGTACTGTTTCCTTAAAACCTTTCAGCTAGTTCTTGAGACTTTACAAGAATATTGGTCCAGAAATACACCATTAATGCAGTTTGCAGTCTTTTAATACTTTCTAATATCCAATATCCTTAGTCTGATCACTACCATGGGTAATGTGTATGTCAGATTATCAAGAACCTTCTGGTACGATTCGTGTAGTGCTTGATTGGTATCACCACAAGCACTGAATCGGACTATTGGCAGAATCAAAGATAAGGCGTCCTTTTTAAAATTTATATACAATATAGTTACAGATTTGTTGTTCGAAAGAGAAAAATTTAAGAAAGTACTAGCTACGCTTTGCAGCTGCACATTCAACTAACTGTAAAGAGTTGTCCGCATAAGAGATGTATTTGGCCAAATGATTTACTTCTTTCATTCTAACCTAAAGACTTTTGTACCTATTGCTAGCATTGTCGTAGCTCTGTTCTCTAGTTATTTAAATCAAGATCCAAATTTATAGCCACAGTTAGGAATAAACCTTAAAAATCGTTCGACAGTTCCTCTCGGTATCACATCGCGTACTACAAAAGCTAGGTGATCTGGCGTTCAGTCGAGTACACACTTATGGAATAATACTTGGCATTTACAATCTCGTGGACAATCTCTGCCTTAACTTGATCCGCCAACTGTATAATGAATACATTGACAGTTATACTTCATAAGTATCAGGGAACACCTCTTCCTGTATATCCAAATTTTGCTACATGTTTGGCCATATTGAAATCAGTTCTACACAGCCAAGAAGGTTACCTTTTCTTACAGAACCTAATATTTCACTATCACTATAAATTGACACCCCCTGGAAAATTAAAAACTTCATTTCACCAATACAAAGCTTTTTCCTTGTACTGTTCTGCTATTTTACAATACACAAATCATGAAACTCGACTTCTATTAATAAATTTCAAATGCACTCAGAGTTGTTGTCATGCTTATTTATTATAGGGTTATTTTTCCAATTATCAAATCCCTTAGTTGCTAAAAACTTCGTTCCTCCTTAGGATGCACAAAATATTCGTCCGATTGATTTTCAATAGAACAATCAGTTGATGCTTTCCTTATTCATAATATTTTTATAAAACAACCGATTAATACAACATTTTTTTTAATAGCATCGTTTTATTGAATACCATTGTAGGCCACCAACTCACAAAGTTCATTATTTGCGCACTATAATGCTGGGTCACCCGGTGATATTATTGGGTTTACCTCTTTGTAGGTATTATCAGAGCTCTGTGAGCTCGAAACCTCTTGCAGCTGTACATTTTATGCATTACAATTTGAGCTTAAATTCACTGATTTTGAAGGCAAAGTGTCTACTTTTGATACTTTCTTATCACAGCATACTCTCGTTCAACGCGCTCTTTGGAACATTTTCTGTATTCTGCTCCACGTTTTTTTAAATAAAACTCAACCATCTTGGCTAATTAGTATTAAGCCCTTATTACGAATGAAATGTGCATTGGTCGAGGATTTAATTCAAAACTAAACTTTATTCACAATAATTGTAAATTATAATACTATTAACGCAATGATTTACTATTACTATAACAACACTAATTTATTTACACTACTGTTTTCCCATCTGCTGCGTCTTATATTCAAACGCACGGTTCTAGAACGAATCAGAAGGTTCTGGAAATTTAAATATGGCGCGAATGATCATTCAGGAAAATTCCTGAATACTTTCCTTGTAGTATGTTATTTCTGCTACAATATAAATGTGTTTTTAACTTATTATACGTCGATGAACAATGAATGTACCATCACAGTTATAATTCATTCGGAGTTTGTCTGATTGAGTTCACTTCTTTGTTTACTCAAAACAAAATGTTGTGCCCCCGCTCCCCTTCCAAATCCCAGTGGTTAATCAAACTATATATGCAACCACGATTGGATTGTTGCAAAAAGTGATTTCGGTTTCTTGTATGAAATGAAACAGAATTTTTTTTATTTTTTTTGTTTTGTTTGATAACCATTTGTCATCTTTCTCGCAGCTTTATAATTCCACACTCATAGAACTTCTGGTTCTTATCAGCAGAAGCTGGACGAAGCGTGATTTCAGAGCATCATCTTTAAAAGTTTTACCATTCAAGTAATTTTGCAAAAATCGAAATAAATGGTAATGTCATATCAAGGCTATCTGAAGGACGTGACATCACTTCCCAATCAATCTCCAAGAATTTGTGACGAGTCACTGAAGATGTTTGTGGTCTAGCGTTCTCATAGTGTCTTCTTTATGATCTGCTAATTCTAAACGTTTTTCTTTGATTGATCCAATTTTATTAGTTGTTGATAGAAAATCGTTTAGTTCATTTGAATCAGCTTAAAGAACCAACACCTTTGTAATTCCATCAATTTAATAGCATGATTTTCTTTTGATGCAATTTAGCTTTCGGTGGGGTTTGTGTTGGTTCATTATGTTTATTTATGATATTTATGTTAATTATAAACCCTATGACATAAGGGTATAATGGGACTTATTATTATTATTATGTTAATTATAATTCGTTTTAAAAATGATCGTTTTCATTACGTTTGCAGTTTAAATCTCAGAAGTTAATATTTTCAATACATGTGGAACCCAAATATCGAGATATTTAATGCAATACCTGTCGATAGTTAAAAAATGACCTTGGAGTCTTTCTCCAATCTTACGTATTAAAATTTAATGATCCGACACGATTATTGCTTTGATTTGGCCATCATTAACTTCAGTGGGTCATATTTGAATGAAAAATTACCAGAACGAACTTTGGTAAACCAATTCTGATCAATGCATTCTTTTAAGGCATCAGTACCGTAAACTTGATAGAAATAAAAAAGTAAAATATGACGAAAATGCTCGTTCTTGCACTCCATGTTAAAATCGACACCAAACCAACAGCTAAAAATAAAATTACACGCTATTTGCTTCTAAAGCAAGTTAACGTAACAGCTAATATTCCAGAAAGAATAAATCATCATTTATTATATCATATTTAAGTAATAACACTTTTGGCTCTTTTACGTCACATAAGTTAAGAATGTGCTTTTATTATTCATCTAATTCCAGTTCCAATTCTAAGGTTTTATGGCAAAATAAGAATTTACATGTGGGTGATCCCATGGGATATGACAAACTTGGTTAGAAGTGCTAATGGAAATACTGTAGTTTGTCATGTTAGTAGCAAATCTGTTATCCAAGTGCAGAGATGATACTGATCATATTTTTAAGTTGATTTTAATAGTTCTGTTCTATAAAAAAAAAGAACACCATTCTGAAGTGGCTTTAAAAGTACAATACTACTAGTGAGGTCCGTGACCTCAAAAAAAAAATAAATAAACTAAGCAAGGCGACTATTACGCTGTCCTTGCTAATAGTATTTTACTTTTGATAGTTTTATGATAAGCTTCACTTAAAAAAATAGATATTTAAACTGTAAAACCAGACGATCTGGCCTTTTGTTCACAATTGTGCGATTTGTTCCTCAACATTTAAATTTATGTCTGAAGCAGTTCAGTTTTACATGTCGGCTTGATATACAATATAGACTTAGTGTAGGGTGTCTGCTGTTGGCGTCTAGTTTTTTAGGAAGATAACCCTTAACTTTGACATCTGGAAAGAGTAGTCAAAGAATGTGTGTAGTGCTGAAATTTACTAATGGAGAATACTAATTGCACCAACATGCAACAATAAAGTGCAATTTCTGAAAGAAGATTTTCAATGTTTGGAAACATTCGGCGCTTAGCCAAATCTCCCGATCTTTTAGCAGCTACACATCAAGACAAAATTTAGGCTAATAAACCAGTAGCGTCCGAGAATTATCGCAGTATTAAATGTTTTGAAATGTGCCATATACATTTTAATATCAACATCGTCTGCAGTTTCGGTTTTCGTACACTTAAAAATTTCATGAATGGAAAGTGCTTTGTATATATTAGAAAAACGAATTTCAAAGAATGCCAGGAGCACAACTTTTTCCTACAATTTTGTTGTTTTTAAAAATAAGGCGTAATTCCAAGATAGAGAACCCATTGTATATTAGAAAAAGTTTTGGCAGAAATACACAAATGGCAATGGAATATTAAAGTTATTCGCATAAGAATCCCAGGCTCTCTTTATTTATACCAATTTTTGCACGTTACAGCTTGGAAAAGATGCAATGCTGATAAAATAAAATACCTGTATTTATTTTTTCCTATATTCTCCATTTGTTTGTAAACAATTTCCACGCTTATGTGCCTTTAGAATAATATTTAAAAGAGTTTCTCAGAATAGATTGAAATTGAGGATTTCACATGTTTATGGTTCGCACAGGTTAAAAATTTAATTTTTAAAAATCCATCCTTATTTTAGGGCTCGTTTCTAGTTGCAGGTTAGAACGTCATCAAAAATCCTAATTGCCAATACGTGCAAAACCAAGATTATGATTTGCTAGGTGTAATTACACTTGATTTTCTTTAACTTTTGCAGAGGCAAATAGAATATTGGCATTGTAAAGGAACTGTTGTCTGGGGCTTTCAAATTCTGCGTAAAGGCTCGGGTTTTTATCTTTACAAGATCCAAGAGTTTTCTATTGGCGGTTTAGCACAAATCAAAATTGATCCTGATTTTGCCAAAAAAAAATATCACGATAAGGTCTTCTTTTAGATGGATGGTTTTGTTAATAAACAAAATTATAGAATTTTGGGGATAGTTGAATAGTTGAACGACCATTAATGTCATAGAAGTTACTGCTTGGTATTTTTTTGGACTAGTGAGGACGACTTCGCTGGTCGAATTGGTCGAGAGTTACAGCCGGTAAGTGAGCACACGTAGTGTATGACCGTTGTATTTACAAATAGAACAGTAAATTTGCGACATTGGGTTGCAGAAATAAAGGCTTAGAATAAACGCTTCAGAGATGGTCGAGGATCCATTAAATGCGGATGAAATGTGGATCACATTCTACAGGCCCGCAAAGAATAGAAAATCAGAAAATGTTGAATTTGTACGAGCTACAATCAATAAGGACCGGTCATTAACAATCTGAAAACTAGATGTGTTATACTACGGTTCAGATTTCTCATCCTGGGATGTTTGACTATTTAAAAACTTAAATCACATTTGAAAGGGAAAAGATTCCATACAATCTAAGAGATTTAAGCCAATATGACTAGACAGATATTTGCTATTCCAACAGAGGATTTTTTAGATCAAAAGCAATATCTACCTTGAAAATAACCCATCAATGTTAATATGATGAAAACAGTACACGGTTGCACATGAGAGTGAACTGTAATTCGCATTTGTGAATGAGGACGGACTATATTGGGCAAGTGGGTTGGGAGATAGATGTCGCTGACTGAACACATTTAGTTTCGTCTCATTTACAACGATTGTGTAAGTAGAGTAGCTAATTTTCATCAAACTTTGTTAGCGAAGCTGGACCAGTTGTCTACAGAAACTATTCGGATGATGCAAAAGGCTTTCAAAAACGATGGAGTGAGTGTAGCATAAATAAAAGAATAGTATAAATGATTCAGAGATGACCAAAAATTTGTTGAAAGTGTTCCATGACCAGAACGCTACTATTATAAGGCTTGGTGACTGACATTTGGAGAACTAAAAGGTGAATTGAGAATTCCAAAAACTAAAGTGTGTGAAATTTTGACGGAATATCTTACCATCAAACGTATCACGGCAAAACTTATTCTACGGTTACTATTACCAGAGTAGTTGCTAATGATTTGCCGTAGATTTCTTCAAAAAGGTTACAAGCCTAGATAAACGTGAATCTATTACGATCAAAAAACAAAATGAAAGTGCGTGGGACCCCAATGTATGTACTTTAAAACGAATTGAAGCTACGTACAATGTTTCTTGTAACTTGTACCATTTTTACTGATTATATAAATTATTTGTTATTCTAATTATAACTTTTGTATTACGGCTCAATATTTTCGGAATAGGCCACGTATTTCGCCCAGAGTGCCATTTCAGGCTGTTTTTTCGCCCGTGCAAATGTAAGGGAAATGATGCAACTTTGCATTGATATCAACCAGCTCTTTGAATTTGCACAGAACCGAAATATGAACTCTTGGAGCATTATTTAAAGAGATAGCAATTTTATTAATATAAGAAACAATACATACAAAAGTGCTACGAACTCGGTGAATTCTACCACCTCCCCATCTTCTTGGATTTGTTTTGCAGTTTCAACAAGATGATGTTGTTCATTTGCCGAAACTATTACTTTATTGAAGTCCAAGTTTAATAACAAATTAATCTTAAGAAATAGAAGTGTCAACTGGCCACTAATACTTTCCTTGTAAAGTTACGTGAAATTACTCTATTGTCTAAATAAACAGCCAGCTATCGAAATATGACCTAATATATGTGTTAGTCATGTATACTTCGGTTTATGGTATTCATTTCGCCAAGCACAATTGTTATCGATATTTAAATTATACTGATCTGCCTTCTTGAATAACAATTTACATTAAATATTTATATTGAACCATGGACTATAACGGTATACAATCCAATAGTACAACAGAAACATATTTTGACTGATTATCGTGTCCCCCCTCCAGTTATAGAAGTTAAGCTGGAAAAATAAAAGTGGAAGTAGAAAAAATTGTTTAATTTAACGTTTTTACACAGGGCCTGATTAAGGTTGATAATTTTCCGCAAATTTTTGCATGTTTGGGACATTATCAAAAAATTGCCAAGAAATGGATTGTTTAGACTAAACATTTATTTGATTTTTTAGATTTTGTTACTGCACATATACATTTTAATTAAATAAGGAAAAATAAAAATAAATATGTATTTTATCTAGAAAAAAATTCTTTTTCTGGCTTTAGAATTTGCAAACTTCTGAACCATGTTATCAAAAGGAAAACTACGCAATTACCCATTCTCAATAAATAAATGTTCAAAGCCCATCATTTCTTCTTGTTTCAATATTCATCTTGAAAAGTTTTTCACTCTCTTAAAAGCTAAAACGGATCGTTCAGTTAGTAATTGCCGTACTTGGAAAAATTATAACGATGGCAGTATTGGGAAAAGTAGACTACATATTCTATGACTTCGACTTCGTGGTTTTAATTGTGTTTTTGGTTTGGTATTCTTATCTTTTTTGTCATTACTTTTATTAATTCTTAAAAATGCTGCTAAACACTGCATTCCTTAGGGAACGTTTTATCTAAATCAGAAGCATAGTTTTCCTATAGCTGTTTTGACCTCCGTCGCATTCTCTCATTTTCCATTTGAGTGATTTTCTATAGCAATCCGAAATAGTTATGTACTTCTAGGCCCGTCGAGAGGGGTGGGAGGGAGGTGTAGAATTCTCCTATCCCATAATACCTCTAATATATTGTTTTTGTATTAATTTTTTGTTTGTTTCATGAACATATACTTTGGTTCTTTGTATATTTAAAGAGCTGACTGATATTGGTACACAATTACATAATTTTTCCTTACGTTTGCACAGAAGAAAAAATAATCTGAAATGATGTTTAAGGTTAAATGCGAGGTCTTTTCCGAAAGTATCGAAGCATATAATGCAAATAATTACAATAACAAAAAATCTACAGGCTTCGTGAAAATGATACAAGATGTAAGAAATGTTGTACGTAGCTTTACTCCTGCTCACAATAAGCACTTTGGGATTTCACCCACTTTTTTAGATATGGTATACCAGAAGACTTCTTTCTAGCAACTGAGCTATTGTTTCCGAATTATAGCTGATTATGTCTGGATATGACCTTTTTGAGCAATTTTGTTCATTGCTTCAACAGCCTGAAGCAAATCATTAGCAACCGCAGCACTCTGCTTTAGTAACAGCAGTCGCGAAACAAATTTTGCCGCAACCCATTTTATTCCAAGATCATCAAATGTTACACGCTTTAGATTTTGGAACCCCCGACTCATCTTCTAGTTCTATGACTGTCAGACGCTGATCTTCTTATTACTGTTCTTTTAAAACGCAGATTACTAATAAGAGATTCTCATCCATCTCTGAATCATTTTTACTATGCCTTTATTCGCACTGAAATCAAATGTTTCAGATTCACACATATTTTGTAAATTCACTGATCCAAGTTTCCCATTTACTCACGCGCATTACAGTGTACTCTTATCTGTGTCATAAACTGTTTGCGTTATATTAACATTTACTCATTATTTTCGGGGCAAACTTCGCATATTCCTCAACTATGCATTCGCATGTAGCACAGTTTAAGACAATAACAATTAAAATTGGATTATTATATGATATGTAAAACTTGAAAAAAGGACCTGGAATTTTAGTATAATCTTTAACAATTGCCTTGATATTGGCAAATATATAGCAAAAATTGTTTTGGGGGTCGGTAAAATTTTTTCCCCGAGCCTGGTGTTCATCATTTGCAGGTTTTCAGCGAAAGGAACTTTTGGTCTCTTTCTTGTAATGTCTGTTTTGTAAGCAAGTAGTCAGTTTGACACATCAATTTTGCTTCATTTTCTAGCCTTGAAAACTCATCTTTGTTTCGAAGAGAGTTGAAAGCTTCTAAAGTACTTGTTATGTCCGTACTTCTTCCTTGAAGTCTTTCGCTTACTTCTCGAGACTTTACAAGAACATTGTTCCAGAAACATACCATTGGTGCCATTTCAAGACTCTTTACTTTTTCGAATATTACAGTTGTTTTATACTGTGTGTCCTTAGAATGATCATTATCAAAAATAATGTGTGTTAGAGCATCAAGAACCTTCTAGTACGATTTATATAATGCATGGCTGGCATTAGCACGGGAACTCCATCGGCTTTTCGATAAAGTCCTTTTTAAGATGGGACTGCAAGATATCCCAACTTTTGGTTGAAGAACTAAAAAAGTTATAGATTTGTGTTCAGAAAAGTGCTTACTGCTCTACGCATCTTCAGCTGCAGACCCAACTAGTTGTAAAAAATTGTGGCTCGTAAAAGAAATGCATGTGCCCAGACCTTTACTTCTTTTATTTTAGACTAAAGACCTACAGTTATTTAGATCAAGACCTACAAACTCTACGGTCTACATTACAGCAATTCTTAACTTTTATAGTGACAGTCAGAAATAAATGTTGAAAATAGTTTGAGTTCGTTTGTATGCATTGAATCTACAATTATGTAATAATACATTTACAATCTCTTGGACAATATCTGACTTATGATGAATTTTATATCAGTTGTACCTGATAAGTATGAGGAAACACCTCTTTCTTTATTTCCTAATTTTACTACATGTTCAGTCATAAAAGGATCGAATTTTGAAATAATTTCTATACACTCAAGAAAGCTACCATTTCTTACAGAGTCAATATTTCTATCAACATCAATTGGCACGGGAAGTTGAAAACTTCACAATTTTAACAACTCTTAAGAGAACATTATTCCAATACAAAGCTTCTTTCCTGTACTGTTCTGCTATTTTATAATGCACTCTTGGTGAAACTGGACTTCTACTAATAAATTTTGAAATGCACTCTCTGTGTTTAGAGTTTTCATGATCGTTATTTAATGATAGTCATTTTTCCAATCATGAAACCTCTTAGTTTCTAGGAACGTCGTTCCTCCATAGAGTTTGCACGGCGTACAAAATACTCGCCCGATTGATTTTAAATAAACCAATCAATTTCGCTTGATGCGTCTTCCATTGAAAGACCTTTTATAAAACAATTTATTAGTCCTAGTTATCATTTTGTTGAAGGCCACTGTAGGACACCAACTCACATAGTTTATCATTTACGCGTCACAATGCCAGTTCATCGAATGATATAATTGGGTCTACCTTTTTGAGAGTATTTTCAGAGCTCTGAGGGCTCGAAGCTCCCGCAGCTATACATTTAATGCACTACAATTTGAGCTTGAAGTCCATGGCGACGATTGTGATTAGGTGAGAAAAATGTGTCTAATTTAGGTATTTTCTTGGCACAGCATCTTGCCCTTCGAGATGCTCTTTGAAACTTGGTTTTTAAATAAATTTCGGCCATCTTTGCCAATCATTGCACAGGCAGACTTTATGATAAATGAAATGTGATTTGAACGGCAATTTAATTTAAAACTAAACTTTATTAATAATTGCAGTGCTGCACGATAATTATAAATTATAATACTATTAACGCAACCATCGATGGTTACTATAACAATGCTAATTTATTTACACCGCTATTGTTCGCTCTCGCTCGACTGCCGCGAATGCCCATCTGTCCCGCTTTATATTCAAACGCGCGCTTCTAGAGAGAATTAGGTTTTGCAATTTGAACTCACGGGTGTCGCTAGAAATGGTATGGACGATAATGGATCATTCTAGAAAGTTCGTTTAATTAACTCAAAAATCTGGCGCCTTAGGTTGCAGCTTACTTAGCCTCTGGGTCAATTAGGCCCTGCCTCTAGACATTGTTTCATTTATGGTATTGAGAAGGTAAAAGGAATCGGTTCAACTACAGCTTCTTGAGGTCAAAAGTAACCGATTAAGCAAAAGCGCTTTCTCGGGAAGTTAGAAGAGAACCCTTCAATGAAAAGCCTCATAAATTAGAAAAAAAAATTTGCACTAAGAAATGTAATGTAGAGTAATCTAGCTAAGACCTAAGTATATTGTCAGTTAGGAAGAAGAAGGGATACTCGATGCAAACAACGAGAGCAACTGATATTGAGCATCGATGAGATGCAAACTGAGGTCGCTCGGTATCGTGATGATCGGTATCTCCCGATGTGGATGGCGTAATGGCGCGTGGCGATGCGAAAAGATCGGCGCCTTTCCCGCGTCGGTCACCGTCACTGTTACCGTCTTCTATTATTTCGGTTAAACATTTCTCATTGCTCTCGGTAGCGCCCGCTCCACGAATACTAAATAAACATAAGTTTTAATTGAAGAATCTCGTTGTATCTCGGAGCGATGTGGACGGCGCTCGCCCGCCTCCCGCTCGCCGCCCGCCCGTTCGCCCGCTCGCCCGTTCGCCCATCCGCCCGTTCGCCCGCTCCCCAGAGTTATTATTAGATCGCTACAAGCTGATGCAAATACAGATTATAAAGATCGTCCAGATGAAAAATGAGATACAGCATTCGCATTGTCTTATGTTATGACAATGGCGGTTCCCAACGCGACCGAGGCCAAATATTTGTCTTCCACCATAATGCCGGTGCCGCACCGCGCTCTGCCGTGCATATTTATCATAACTACTGTTTATATACCTTCACCCTCACATGGCGCGCCCGCTGCTTAGTTACGTATGCAGTTGTAAGCACGGAACCGGGCGCCAATAATATTAAAATTTGATTCTAGCCAGCGCCGGCAACGTCAGTCATTTCGTTGATCAATAAAAACTCGCAAGATCGGTTGATGAATTCGCTCTCGTGTGCCGTGCGGGGTGCGAACCTAACAGTTCGGAGCGGATATGATAATGAAGGGCGGCGTTGCGACCGCAGCCGGCCCGTGTCCGCGGAGGGAGATAGGACGAAGGACTGCTGACGTGGCGCGGCTCGAGCCAAATGGACAGCGTTCTCAGCTAATGGCTCAGCGGGTGCCACTTATTCGACTCCGACTAAATTGTTAAGGACGGCAAAAAGCGTCGACCGACCAAACGCCGAGGCTCCAAAGAAACGTCAGCGCCCTTTAACCGAAAATAATTTAAATGTCGTTCGCGAAGCTCTCGTTCAGACACATCGACGGCCATTAGCGGGCGAAGGAACTTGCGGACGGGCTTATAAGTGACTAACGATCATCTCGATATGCCGGAATTCTACAAACACCAACATGACGGCCCCGAATGAATATCTTTCTCGTCAAATCTGCATACGGTCTAATAGGAATCCGCACTTGAGAATAAATTAATGTTTTATTTTATTTATTTATCTATAATCTGCCTCTCAGATTCAGTCGGTAAGCGATTTGACAATAAGATACACACAAAAAATAAAGACATGTAGGAAATAATCCAATGAGAATTCCCATTTAGTTTGCACTACACTCATTATTTACACTACACACTATCGCTCAAAGCGGCGTGGAAGGTCGGAAAGTTTTATTTGTTGGAGGCTGGGCTTCCTCTTCTTCTCGGAGGGGATTGATTAGCACGTTTGGGTAAGTACTATACTTCTGTATTTAGTCTGCGATTCAGGAAATGTCCAAGTCACATTGAATAACATCGTTTGGGACAAACCATAGATCGTAGAACTTTGGATTGAAAGCGCTTGTTGTTCCCCAGAGTCGAATGCCATAACCCCATATTGGTTTTATGATGGCTTTATAGACCAAAATTTGTTATCAATAGACAATTGAGATTTTCGACCTAAAAGCCAATACATTTTTTGAATCTCAAGAGCCAGCTGTTTCCTTAAAATGTCGTCTGGCTAGGTGGAGTCTCAAATATTTTACGTGTTTGTCTTGAGATACTAGCGTGCCGTTAAGCAAAACAAGAGGGAAGATAACTCTACTTAGGGCAAAAGTCGCATGTACTTTTTTCTTTCATTTGCCTTTATCCGCCATTTGTTGGACCAGAGTTCTAGTTCTTCCAGCTGTTTTCGTAGATCGTAACTTGCTCTATGGGGTTTAAGGTGAAAAGAAAGTACTGAGGCGTCGTCTTCAAATGTTGCTACCGTAGTGGGAAGGTCAACCATAATAATAGACCCAGCACATTGCCCTTAGGTACACCTGATTGTATTGGAAATAGGGGTGTAGGACTATCACCGTGTTTAACGAGAAAGTGCTGTACCTAACAGACAGCACTTTGGAATTTCATAATAATTCGAGTGGTGTTACACTTTATCAAAGCCTTGTGCAACATTTATGAAAATGGCCGATCAATAGCGTTTGTCGTTTAAATCTTTTATAATTTTGTCGGCCACTCGGTGCACCTATTCAATGGTGGTATAATTTTTCCGGAAACTAAACTGATGATCAGGTATGAGGTGGTTATCTAGGATGATAGGCAGCAATTTTCCAAAAACCTCTGACAAGTGTAGCAGTAGACTAAATGGTATTGTTTTGAAAAATGCCTTAATCTCAGTACTGCGATGAAGAGGTATGCGATGGACACAAACTCCTTTTTCGACAATTCGCTCAACATTGTTGCTTTAATTACGTCATAACCGCATGATTTTCCTAGTTTTAGTTCTGTTCTGAGCGTGGTCTGGACTTGTATAAGTTTAAACTTCCAGATTGGTGGTCACAGTTGAAGCGATGCTTCTAGGTAGTGTTGGATTTTTTGTTTTTCTTTATATGGTGTGAAAACGACTCCTAAATGGTTGGAAAACGAGCCTTTTCTTCATTACTTCTCGCCCAGGTGTTTTATGTTTCTGTGGTTGCTTTAATCTTTTTATCGCCCTCCAGAGGGAATATTTCGTGGCTTCTGTTGAAGAAAAGTGCTGTAGGTAGTTATGCGCCGATTCATTTTTGATGTCCGATAAAAATGCTTTCAGTCTCGATGTTGTACGGTTGAATCTTCTTTTATCGAGGTGTCGGGCAGTTTGCCATTTCTTTACAATCTTCTTTTTTCGCTGCGATAGAACAATCTTTGGAATTAATTTGAACGCGGTTATTAATATTACATTGCAACCAAATGTACGGGACAATGTCAAGTGCGAAAAAAAGTCTGAATAATGAAAATTTTCAGCACACTTATCAAACAATCTATAAGAAGGTGAATGGATTTTTCGCAAATTTAACGATGACAAAGTGCATCTACGATAATTCCAAGCCAAAAATGGCATTAGATATAATATTGCCCCTAAAAGAATTTGCAATGGGTGTTAACCAACAAAGCTCTAGAAAATGTTGTACGATCATCCTGTTCCCCGAAAACATCGGACGACATACATTAACGTGGCGCAAAAACTTTTGTCACAACCTTTAAGTCCATCAAGCAAAGATCCTTTGGATTACTACCTATTTTGACAATTCAAAAAAAATTTTGATTCAAAAAAGCATGGATGAAGTCGTCTACTTTACTTCATGACGATCATTGATTTTGATACTAAGGGTTAGGAAGGATAAATTAAAACAAATAGAGAAAAATAATAAAAACAAACAAAACGCGCATCTTTAGAAATAATTTTATAGAATTTTTCTGTTCGAACTATACCAATCATCCTCCTTGGTACACCAATAACCAAGTATAAGTGTTAAGGTTGTGTCTATAGACTTGTAACCTTTGAAAGTTATAAATCTAAAAATCAGTCAAAAAACTTTTTATGATAAAGAGGTTATGTAATATTGTTTAAACTGTCTTCTAAATGTTACATACTGCATTTGTTGCCAATAGTGTTTCATATATGTTTTCTGTGATTACACGTCAAATCGCTTTACGTTCATTTTTTAAATCTTTATAGTTAGTATAAGTTGTTTCATGTTCTTGTTGATGCAAAATTTTTTATCGAATTTTATCTCCTCTTTTTCTAGCTAACACTTCTAACTCTAGATCCATTCTTTTGTTTCCTATGAGCATGGCTCAAGTTTGTGTAACTTTGATCGTATTTTTCCGTTCACTTTTGATCTCAAAATATTGATATCTTGAACACCACTCTTTTTGCCTCGTTTTTATTTTTTGCTTTTATTTTATGCTATGTATCCCAAGATACTTATAAATATGTTTAACTAATAATAATCTTATGAAATGGTTAGTTTTCTTAGACTAGTTAAGTTTCGTTTTGTTTAAAATACTAGACAATGAAATTAATGTTATACTGAACAGTAGTAGTAGTAGTAGTGCTGTTAGCAATTTATCTGGAAGATAACCTTCTTGATATTAACTTCATCGAGTTTTTTTATTTCCCAAAAGTATAGTTTTAGTGCTTTTAAGACCTTTGACAAAGTCCAGAATGATAGCTTAACATAAAAAATTAAACAGTGCTTACCAACTTTGTACTGTATTTTACTAAAAGCGTATAGTATAAAGAATAGGCGTTTTAGAGCAAAAGTCAATGATGCAACATCTGAAATCCAACATATCAAATCAGGAGTCCTATAAGACAGTATTTTAGCGTTAATTCTATACCTAATCTGCACATGTGAGCTCCCAACTATTGACTATACTGTAACTGGAACATTTGAAGATGACACGGTTCTCTCAACAAACCACCAAGATTCTGTAGTAGCGAATTTGAACTTTCAGGAACATATTTTTCAGCTAGAGAAATCTCAATACCTCACATTCATCTCAAGAAAACAACATTGTCCGCCGAATTTCATTTAGTAACATAGAAATTCCAAGAATATCTAGTGTAAAATATTTATAGGTATCCATCTTAATATCAAGTTAATTTGAAAGGAATATATAAAAAAAAACAAAATAAAAACGGAAGAACTATATTGGTTACTTAATAAAAGTTTAAAATTGTCCCTTGTAAATAAAGCTTTATGCTATATAAAACCATAATTGTGTCCCATAGAATTGTGGAACTGTGTCAGTAAACCCAGCATTGCCGTTAATAAATTTCATGGTCTATCACAAATCAGATGTTCCTTCAAAATCTCTAAATACCAACCATTCAAAAAGTAATCTAACATAGAAACAACAAATACCCTGAAGAGTTAGAATACCACGATAACAACAGAAGATTAAAATGGAAGTGTTTGGTGGACCTTAAGTAAGATCGAATAGGTCTTCTCAATTGAGAAGTATTTTTATTATTTTTACGGCATTCTATTGAGGGATCTACAGAATACCTTTTGGCTATTTGGAGATCATGTATTTTCTTTGAATTGTATTACACGTATATTATGGCACTCAATTTTAGTTTCTTCGATAATTAGAGGTGTTTTTTAAGTAACGTTTCGCCCTTATATCATTTTTCACTTTTATCTCGTTTATGAATTTTAAGTTAATTGTTGAAATTAATTAACTTACTTTCATTTCCAGAAAAATGTTCTATTTTATAGTGTCTGGAATCTTAATTTTATTTGACAAGTTCTAGTTAAGTGTCTTGATTGTAATGAACGCACCACTGTACGTAAATTTGATCCTATTATCTTATAGAGGAAATTTAATTTGGACTTGAATTAACTAAAATTTACTATGACGGTATTTATTTGGATACTATGATAATCGACAGGAAAATACTATACTATCAGACGACAGTTTGTTCCAATTAATATACACTAACGATGACACCAACTTTCAAGAAAAATATTTGACAAATAAAATTCTGGGAAAGGGTAGACATTCAGGGAATAATATGAGCCAAGCACAGGTATAACCATTACATACTTAGATGTAGTCTTCTGACGCTACAAACTCATGTTTATAGATTAATATAAGGCACTCCGAGTTATTCAAAATGATTGTGATTTTAAACAACAAAATACCTACAAAAATGAATAAATTAAATATATAGTAACACATAGTCGAAATGAAAGTGCTAATAAAAGTTGGATGGAGATGGTATTCTATTAAAAAAATATAAAAATCTATAAATGAGTGCTCAATTGTAATGTGTATATGTATTAAAGCAGTAGTATCCGTATGTCTATCTGTCCGTCCTGTTTTGTACGACTATACGAGTAACCGAAAAACGCCATAGACACCCCGGGAAAACTATTCTTAACTTGGGCTGCCATCTTGAAATGAAACGACGGCTACATAAACTCAAAAACCAAAATCATTTTCTTTTAGCTTTTCGAATGTCGAAGAGACAATCAAAAACGAAACATTATACCTTGGTTAAATCGCCTTTTGCTTGTTTTTTTTAAACCCATCTGTTCTTAAAAAACAAAATGGCGGCTAATTTTCTCTCTTCTGTCTGTCGCGTTCTTTACCCACCAAACGACATAATCTATTTAAAAACGGAAACCGCTATTGTGTTGCTTTACCATGGAGGCCCTGGAAAAACGATTCTTAATTCCAGCCATCATCTTTTCGATAATCCAAGAAAAACTAAAAAATGTATATCGTAGCTGTTTTTAAGTTCTTAAAAAATGACGGGTGATTTCCTTTGTTTGTATATCACGCTATGTATCGGCCAAACGAGGTAACTTATTTAAAAACGGAAAACACCATTTTGTTTTTTGTAGAGACTCCCGGAGAACTATTTCCATCTTTGGCCGCCATCTTGAAGCAAAATGGCGGCTACACAAACCTACAAATAAGACACCTTTTTTAACTTTCAAAATTGAAGAGACCAAGACAAAATGGAATACCGTAACAGTTACTAAATTTAACATCATTATACTTGATTTGAGATGAGATTAACAAAGAGGATAGCCAAATATGTAGACCAAGCTACGAAGGCCCCTTTGGCGCCGTTTTGCGACTTGTTGTGAGTCATTGGTAGAGAAAATGCTAGATTTTAAGATAACAGGAAGGGTTTGAAAATCATGAACATATAGGTCACATTTTAAAATCATTAAGCATCTTCGGGTCACTTTTAAAAGTGGCAGTTGAAGACGAAGTCCCTTCTTCAAAATTTTTAGAACTACATAGATGCAGTAAGACTTCTCTATAACATATTTTTGCCCGATATACAGAAAGCCCATTCAGGAGAGGTAAATTGTAAAAGTGACAAAATTAAATATACTATGAGTAATGCAATAAATATATGAATTCTTTTTTATCTTTCTTCAAATAACTAGAACGTTCTTTAAAAGCTTCTGGGCAATTTTTATATCTGCAAGTTTTAAAATGGCAATATAAAAATATGTGACTTTATAATGTATGTATATAGGTTTTCCAAATAAAAGATTGGTAAAATAATATTTTTTTTATGAAAAGGGCAAGTTCTTTACGGCTTTTTTTTTATTAATCTAATTGCTGGATCTTTCAGAAAATCGGTCCCATGATTTCGAATACAATATAACCATTTTAGGTATGATTAGGGTATGTCACGGTGAAGGAATTTATGTATTATCAGAAATGATAGAAGAATCAAGATTCCTCGTCTTAATTTAGAATCTTTTTCGAAGGTTGCTGATCATTATAGCAATTTTATCTTTTGAAACCACGTTTCTAAAGAGTTGAATGGATGTGAGTCCAAACCGTTTCCTCAAGTTTCGAAGCCAGAATAATAATAATCTTCGGGGGTTTCTTTTTTCGTATTTGTACTTCTTCAGTGAGAACGTTTTTAACTTTCTTCATGTTTTTTAAGATGTTTATTAGTTTGTAGCTTGACATTGTTAAAAGTCTAGCTGTAGTTTATGAAACATATAAATATCATTATTGGCATCTAAAGGTCTCTGAACTTTTTATTCTTTTGCTGATTATTCCTACTCCTTATCCATGATGCTTGTTGTTGATCCCAGAGAAATATATGATGTCATTTATCTTGCACTAGCCCCACTGGTTTAATTACCATTTCACCAGATTTGAATCCAACTACTCCTGATACGCTTCTGCAACTTCTCGAAAGTCTCGAACTGGCGACCGCGCAAGAAGTGTTCCACTGAGCGAAAGAGACCGTAATTGCAGGCTGGGTGTGGTAGGACTTGGACACCGTTCAGCTTTTCGAATTTCTCTTTGGTCTTCTTGGGGGTATGCGGCTTGGCATTGTCCTGTTGGAACAAAGTGTGTTTTCTTAGAACCAATGTCGAGTACTTTTCCTTCAGCTTGTGGTACACAGCCCAGCTGCTGACAGTAGAGCGACCATTTGGCACAAATTCAAAATGAAGCGCCCTTCAAAATTCCACCAAACTCACAACATGACGATCTTGCCGAAGCGGCTAAACCCACTTTTTCTGCTGATTGTGATTGACTGTTTACTATTTGCTTCTAAAAACGATCGTTTTCTGGATTGTCGGGCCTTTTTGTGGGCAACGTCAAGCTACCAAAGATGACTCCCTACCGTCTTCTGGTCGACTTCAAACTCTTCAGCCAAGTCCCGAGTGCTTGAAGACTGTTCGACGTCCAAGGAGGCTTGCAAGTCTCCATAATCTAGAATAAATGATCGAGCAGAACGTAACTGATCTTCAAAATCGAAGTCGCCAGCATCATACTTTTTATATCATCTTGCCACGGTTCCCTAACCCGATGTTTCTTTGCCTTCGGCATCATAAATCTCTTTTTCAACAACAATGCATCAATATTCGAAATTCAACTTTGTCCATCTAGAATCAAAGAAGGAACTAAGATTTCATAAACACAAAACAATAACAAAAATCACATTTTTCATATGTAAGAAAACTTTCTCATCAACACAGTTTATTTTCGATAAAGTACTGAAGAGCTTTTGCTCAAGTCAAAGCTCCCACCCCCACCCCATCTCAGAGAAACTAAAATTGATTGATTAAAATCTGTAATAATAGCCAAGGATCGAAGGCAGAAGAGGTACTTTGAACAGAAGCGGTTGCACGGTACGACCAAAAATCTTGGAGCTATTAATTGTATTGTAACGTTTTTCTCTTTACGGTGGTGAATAAGACGTGCAAATTCACTAAAGCTGTTTATTTATTCCACTTGCGGGTTATACAGGTTAACAACGCTATTTGTGTAAACACTTCATACAAGTATTTACCTAAACGGCACACCATTTATGTTAACACAGTTTCGGCACGTAGGTTTGCTGGCTTGCGCCAATTAAATTCGGAATTTGGAATGTCGCGACCACCCCGCCGGACGATATTTATGTTATTCAGGGATATTTGAGAACAGACGTGAGGCCTCGAAAGGTGTCGCACTCGAACCTTCTAGAAATTCGGACGAATACCTGCACGCCGACTGGGTTCCCAGAAGTCGTATCAGCCTCCGTGTTACGAGAGATATTCAGAAATTTGTTGTAGTATTAATATTCCTATCTATTTGTGGTGAAAAACAATACAATGACTTGATTAAGTGCTCTCATTCCTCGTTGTGTCCAAGATATGTTTAATCGCTGTAACACTCTTTCGTTTGACACTTGATGGACCCATGAAATCCTCAGCATACATCTGCAACATCAGTACTAACATGCTTCCAGGAATTTCATAGTGTCTTCTGTGAGACTTCTGGTTTCCGCTCTATAGCAGAGAATTGCGAATACATAGCAGCGTAAAACCGTCGTCTGGTTTTGATGTTTAATGAGAAACTGCATATTTTTTCTTGCTTCTTTGATTTTGATTTCCTTTGAGTGGTCCTAGTTTTCGTTTCGATAGCAGCCGAGATAATTGATATTTTCGACTTGTGTTTACTAATAATCATGACTTTTGTTTTCTTAGTTTTAGTTCCAGCCCATATTCTTTGCTGACTGTTACTATTCGGTCTAACAGCATCTGCAAATCTTGTGTCTAGTATGGTAGAGTTGTCGACGTAACGGATATTATTTATGGTTACTCCGTTTATTGTCATGCCTACATCTAATTTTTCCAAGGCTTCTCTAGATAACTCCTTGGAGTATATATTAAATAGCAAGGGTGACAACGTGCACCCCTGTCTCACTCCTTTTGGTATATTTATCTGTGATGATGTTAATTTCTCTGTTCTAATTTTTGGTTCGTCTTTCTTCTTTGTCAGTGCCATTTTTTTTCTTCTAAAATTGCTATAAGTTTCAGATGTTTGACCATATCGAAAGCTCTAACAAAATGTATTAAATCTATTAAAACCTGTAGGCTAAATAATGCTTTTTTCCCGCCAAGTCAGCACCTACACCCGAATTCTGTATTACTAATATTTTCTATATATTCTTTTATGTATAACCTTCAAGAAAATTTTAAACATGCTGCTCATCGGACTTATGAATCTGTGTTCTTTCCATTTATTTACTACGTTGTTTTTGGGGATAGGTATAAAGGTGGAGGTTAGTTAGTCTTGTGGGATATACCTTGTCTTATATGTTTGATTGAATAAATCAACCATGGGTTCATGGTGCTCTTCGTTTATTAGCTTTATTATTTCTCCCCATCCAGGCCAGGAGCTTTTCCATTTTTCATGCGTTGTATTGCTGCCATTATTTCTGTTTTGGTGCATAGTCCATCAGCTGCACCAATAGCTATCATTTTTCCCCTATTCATCTGAGAAAACCTTTCTTGACATATTCTTTTCAGGTCTCATTTTGGGTTGCCAGGTTGTTTTTCCATTTTGACTGTTAAAAATATTTTATTGGTCTTTTTTTCTTTACTTTCTGGTAGATATTTATGGAGTTGTGTTTCTTTTCCAATTCTTCTATCTCGGCATATTGTTTCTTTAATCAATTTATTTTTGCTTCTTTGATCTTATTTTTGATTAGTTTGTTTGGTCCCTTATATTTCTTATCATTGAGAGTTTTATCTTTTGTCTAGCTGTCGTTAAATCTAATATGTTGTCATTCATACATTTTTTTTTGATCTAGTCTTAGTTATTAAATTGTCGTTGGTTGTTGATGTTATGGTGCCTTTTATAATCGTCCATTTTTCTTCTATTGCTACTTTTGTATACCCGCCATCTTAATATTGATTTCTGTTTTAACATATTTTGACAAGTAATATTCCGATCAAGTTATTCATCCTTACGCCAGTCATATTTTTTCCGTGGGAGACTTATGTACCGTATATACAAATATCCCAATAAAATTTTTATTTTTTGTAATGCATATCTTTTCGTTACTTCCACAATTCTTTCCATTAGACTGTTATCAAACAATCGTTCAAAAATTTCTAGTGGTGTTTTATTTTTTGTAAGTTACATCGAGTCACTTTTATTTTTATTTTCCATGGAATTAGTTCTAGGATAGTTAGAACCTACCTTCTTCCAAGAGAAACTTTTTTTAGATTTTTATTATTTGGCTGTTTCTTTTTTTGCTTGCTTTTACTTTCTCCATATTGTTTGAAGTGTTAGTGTAGGACCTACCCACCAGTTCGCCAGTAGCATAATTTCGTACGTCTTCTACAATTTTATTATCATCCAGTTTCTCCTCGTCTGTGACTTTATTCACATTACCAGGTGGTAGTTTAAGTATATCAGTTAAAAACTTTTTTCGCTCATTATTTGAATATGCACAAATCCAAAAAATAACAATAGTTGTAATAACCATTGCTCCACAACTTTTAAAATACATTATTTCTGGTTTTACAAGCAGACTTTGTAGATTTTACAAGTTGTTTGTAAATAAAATACATAAAATAACAATAATTTTAAAAGTCAATCAAATCACACTGTTTATAAATATTTTAAATAACAAACTGAAATACTTACCGACAAGCAAACAAAATTTTGTACAAAAGTCACTCCGACTAACAAGAGAACATTCGCAGGTGTAAATACTGGATTTTGATAAAAAGTTGTTTTTTTATGCTCGGGGTAGGGAGTTTTTTTGTATGCGCGGCTCCTTTTTCACGATAATTCATGTTAAGGCTACTTTCTGGCCGGTCAGTTTTTGCCCACACTCCCAAAGTAAGAGTGGGGTCGAGTTTGTTGCACTGTTATACCACAAGCGAGGCAAGGTGGCGTAGTGGCAAAGTGCCATTTGAGTGCTAGAGGTAACTGGTTAGAACCTCGGTTCGGCGGTTTTTCTTCTACTCCATTTTTGGTGTATTTCATGCTTTTTATTGTAATTTTGTCATTTTAGAATGCATTTTTGCACATTTCAAGCAATTTTTTGAAGAAAAATTACATTTTTTGGAAAAATAGAGGTTTTATTCAATGTGTAGATGTGGACTGTTTTCATTTAATACATGGTTAAGGCGCAAAAGCATGTTACAATAAGTACATTTTATGAAGCAGTAGCTTTCACATTCATTTTCATTACATTTCCATATGTATCCTTGAAGCAGACATCATTAATGTTCTCAAATTCCTCACTGACTTTCGTGATATACCGAATTTTTTATCAAAGACATTTTCGCATTGTTTTAAACTTGGGTGATTGCAGTTGATTGAATACAAATTGCTAAAAAATGCATAGCAAGGATATTGAGTCTTCTGTGTATGTTCATGTCAGATAGGTTGTTGAGTATTACGTGATCGTACATTGCTTTAATCATTATCTTGTATTGCCTGAAGAAGTAGACGTCGAGTGGTTGCGTCATCTCTGTGGTTTTTGGCACTTGCCAAGGAAGCATGGATCCAATAAGCTCTGGTCTTTTTGTCCAGTCCATAAGTCCTACATTAGGACAAAATCTTTATTACCAACCACTGACTTCACGGACTCAAGATAGAACTGCTTGAACAATTCCTTTGACATCTTACCAGAGGAATTGTATTTCATAATTAGGTTGGGCGTTGGGTTATTGCGCAGATTTTTCATAACGTTTTCTCTTGCAGTGCAATGAGTAGTTCCCAACAAGCTTTCCAAACAGTGGCTGCATCGTGTGCAACAAGACCTCTTTCTTTCCACAGGTTTTCAGAGTTCGCTTCGAATAAAACTCATACTTGAATCCTAACTGGTCCGTGTTAATTACGTAATCAGGATCATAGTCGTCGATAGCTGTGCGCGAATTGTTCACCAGTTCATTCGTAGACTTAGCTACTTTCTCATAATCTGGCGTGTTGTCACCACCTTTTTTTTTAAATGAAGAAGCCACTTGGCGAAAGTTTAGAATTGAATCTCCAGACCTTTTTCGTACGCCCGCGCTTTCAATTGACGATCATGAACTTGGAGATTCATTTGCCTTGCGCTCCTAAACTTGCCGGCAACTGTCTGATTAATCATTTTAATATTTTCTACCTGAGTACTACCATTGTCCACTGCTTTCTTAAAGCGGAGAAAACTTTTGAAAACTTTCTCCGAGGGCTCTTGCTTCACTTCGAGGGAGTTTGCCAAAAAGTTTGCTTCGGCTCAAAGGAGCAGTCGTCTTCTTATTCTCAGATCGTCAGATCGTCATCACTGTTTGTTTTCTGTCACGTCACTATCGAAATCGTCATGTTAATAATTAAGATACTCGCAACAGTCCATATCCTCCGGATGTACAAGATACTCTTGCAGGGTTGTGAACAACATATTTACAATTTTTCTTTCTTGTTCGGTTGCTGCACTCTTAAGTCGAATATTTATAAAAATCACAGCGCCTCTTCGTTTCCAGCAAAATATTCTTTGGGTTAAGCACTTTGGATTCTGAAAAGACAAAATGCATAAGATTATGCTAACAGTAGATGACTAACCTAACCTGACTATGCAAATGAAGAATGCACTCCACTTCCTCAATCTCTATTGGCCTATGACCCTCGTGTCTTCTCGCTAACGTCCCGAGTGCAATGTCTGTCAAAGGCAGACATACGGAATTGGGTTTAGAGTCGTTAATCTGGTCAACAAACGCAGGAAGGCCTTTGTGCCCGGACATCCCTCTGGCATACTTGAACATGCTTTACCTGTTGGTCTTAAGGGTAGAGGTAGCAGCGGCCAGGGTATTGTCAGAAACTAAACTTATCAAACTTAGAACGCACAAAACAAAACTGCTCAAAAGTGAGCGATTGCCACTCAAAACGTGCTTAAAATGAGGCAGCAACAATCAAAACATGATAAACTGCGCAAACACATTTCATAAACCCTCGAGTACTCAACTGGCACAGTTTACCCCTACGCTATATTGCCTCGCTTATGTTAGCAACGCAATAAACTCGACCCCACTCTTACTTTGGAAGTGTTGGCGAAAACCGACCGGTCAGAAAGTGGCCTTAACATGAATTATCGGTGAAAAGGAGCCGCACACACAAAAAACCCTATCCCGAGCACAAAAAATCAACTGTTCAACAAAATCCAGGATTTACGCCTGGGAATGTTCCCTTGTAAGTATAAGACTGTTACAACTAGCAAATATGGTTAGGATACCTCACTTCTAATCACTGGTGACGGTAAATTACAACATTAACAAATATTTAATGTTTACTTTTTATTGTTGCATACGTTGGAACCAATTTCCACAGTATTTTTTCCATAGCTAATCAGGTATCTTAGAAGCATGGGCAAATCATTGTAGACGCAGTTTGTTCTTCGTGTGGGAACAAAAAGGGGCCAAATTAAGACTATAAGGTGGACAACCCATCAAATCGACGTTTTGAGTGTTGAAAAAGCAAGTTGTTTGCGACGGTGTGTGTGAGCTTGCATTGGTATGGTGAAAAATGATCCGGCGTCGCGCGTTGGTTTTTCTTATTTCTCCGAAGACTTCTGGCAAGTAAATGGTTGCGTACTATTCAGAGTTGACCGGTTTACGATTCTCTAAATCCACGGTTGCGACATGTTCAGTTTTTCCAAAAAAAAAAAACAGGCGACCATTTGCTTCGAAGTGCTTCGAGCGCGAACGATTTTTGTTGGGTTTAACTCTTCTTGAAAGACCCATACAGCCGACTGCTGTTTACTTTCGGGCTGACACGCATCAATCCAAGATTTGTCACCTGCGACGATGTTGTAAACGGTATTTGAAGCACCGCGATCCTATTTCTTGAGCATTTTTTTTCACGAGCCTGTTTTTGAGCGATCGTTAACTTGTGCGGGATTCAACGCGTATACAGCTTTTTTTACGGTTAAATGTCTATGCAATATTATGTTTTTTTTTAATATTTGTTTGCTAGATCAACAAACATTTATGTTATACATTGTTAATATATGCTATAAATGACTATTCTAACTTATGAGGTATCTCTGTGTGATTATTCGTCTTCATCTGATAAAAACAGGTCTTGGGGGAGTTTGCGTTTTAGCCGGGAGTGGATATTCTGCTCGCCAAGGTTATAGTGAGCCTTAATGTTATTAAGGAATTTTTATGTACCTCTCTATTGTTGGAACTCCTAGTTCTTGATGCAACTGTGTATTTCTAATAAATCACGGCGCATCAACTGAAATTCTTAAGACTTTGTTCTGTAGTCTTTGTAACTTAATTATATTTGTTTTCGATGTAGCAATATCGAATGTATGTTATGTGATATTAATGCCTAAGGATGTCTGAATTTTATGATAAGTTACGTGACGATCTTGCTGTATCAGTTCGCGCGCGACATCGATGTTTGCTGGCACCACAGTTGATTTTGGACGGCCTTCTTTAAATTCATGGTTCAGCGAACTACGACCACGATTAAATTCATTGAACGAACGATATACAGTAGCTCTGTGTGAGGCTTCACCACCAAAAACCGATGTGAGTTGGTCGATGCGCTGTAATTGAGATAATCCACGTCGGAAGTCATAAAAAATCATCACCAAAATGTTCAAGAGTTAATTCCATTTTTGGAGGAAATTTTCAACTTTATGAAAACAAAACAAACAACGTCCGTATGAGAAAACGCCAAACTGCATGATGACACGCAAGGTTGGGAACGCTGGCTACTGAGAATCCAAAGGATGGGACTTTGAGACTTTATAAAAACAGGGCTACACGAAAGGTAATAGAAAGGAAGGAAGTAGGGTGAAAATGCACCGGCAGACTTCAAAAAAGGAGGCTAGAAGCGGTAAAAGATTTGCGGAAGCTGCACATAGAAAACTGGGAAATTAAAGCTAAACAAAGAGACTAGTGGAGAAGAATCGTAAAGGAAGTAATGAATTTGTAATTATTCTAAGCTCTCTGTATGGTCTATGCTGAATAATAATAATAATGCAAAGGAAGATAAAAACAAAACAAAGTAATGATTTTATTAGTTGATGGCACGTCCGTGTCCGTTATAGAGGGGACCAAGACCAAGACAAAATGAATTTTTGGAGTAACGATTTCGCAATTTATAGGGTCCGTTCCAACTAGGTAAAGTGGAAAGGGGCGTGCTAATAAAAAAAGCGCGTATTAATATCCAACATTTATTTTATTATATCCAACCCCTGCACTTCTCCCAGGACTGCAGCGGAAAGGGTTGCGGAAGATTAATTGTCGTAAACAAGTTCGGCCGGAGTGCTCACTCGCAAATCAGTAAATTCGGCCGGATTAATTCAAGTAAGCGATTCGGGGTGGCCACCACCGCCGTCGCCGTCGCCGTCGTCGTCGCGAGGAAACCCGCGCGAGAGCACCCTCCTCCGGCAGGCTAGGTGCAGCGCGCTATCAGATCGGGCGGCAGTCGGTGCGAACTTGGAAGAAAAATGAAAAGATCGTATCAGCAAAATTGCTTTTATTTCTTGGTTGACACTTGTGTCGATTATTTGTTGGACCAGTGGATCGTGAATATTACTGGGACGTCTGGCTCGGCCGACTCACCAGGCTCGTTCGCATATGTTACCTCCTCCTCACCGGACGGACCCTTTTTGTGCCCTACGAAATTGCATATGCTGCAGCGCGGCGCCCGGATAGATTTCGATGACTATCGTCTTCCAAACGGGATGCCGGCGTGCGTTACGTAATTTACAGTTCTTCGATGTTGTGTACGTGCACGCCGGCCCCCGGCGCTGCAGCGGCGTCGCAAAATTTATGCGGTTTGACAGTATTCAATAACGTTTACAAGTTACGACCAGCGGACCCATAGGCAATATTCAATAAAATAAAAGCGAGCGCCGGAGCCACCCTGTGTATAGGTAGGTAGGTGTAGCCCCACGGATATCCCACTTATCCGGTCGCGAACGATTGCAGCTTATAGTTTCTTACATATAGGCGCACTTATTTATTGGCGGATATACGTCGAAAGCCGGAGCGGATCGCGGCGTAACAATCGGAAAGGGATGGCGCTCTCACGTGTTATAAGTTTGCGGGGAAATGTCCTTTAGTGGCAGGTGGCTGGCCTGCTATATTTCCAATAACCAATATTCCTCGCGATCCCGGACGACATAAACTTCGTTATTCATCCGATAGATTTGTTATAATACGTCGGCGCCGAGCCGTGGGGATGCGATTCTTAATATTGGCGCGTGATCGATGCCGTATTTTGTTTAGGGTGGATGAAAGGAGACGGAGAGGACTCGGGGCTGCAGCTGGTGCAGCGGCGCCCGCTCCGGTCCGGGAGTGTCACCGCGAGCTGCAGGAGGCGGCGGGCTGGAGGTGTCGGTGTTGCGCGAGCGACTCGGAGTGTCCGCCCGCTGCCTCCGCTCGAGATATACACACATACAAACAACACAAACTGCAGCGCAGCGGCGCATCAAAGACGCGCCGCCCGCCTACGACTCGTCCTAGCTTCTCGGCGACTTCGATGACCCTTTTTGCGCAACACAACTAACTCTTGTTCTTTCTAGCGAAAAAGAAATAATTAATAGGCGCTGTTACCATTTATGTGTTTAGTTGTGTTTTGGTGTTGTGCGGCGAGTGTTCCTTCGGTCCGCGCACAGATGAAGTATTGCGAGACGCGCATGTTGACTCCTGTCGCACAGGTACGTATGAGCTTTCGGCCCTTAACCTTCCCTTAAACAAATCCGCGCCCTGCACGTATTTCGAGGAGCCGCCGCCGATTGTTTTCTAAACGCCCTAAACGCCCAAAATGCCCAAAACGCCCGGTTCGGCCGCCCTGCCCTGCAGGCGAAACGCGCCTCGCTGAAAAGGAAGGTAAGTGGAATTCCTGCAGCCCCTGCAATTATCCTGCTAGTGCAACCACGAAAAAGTCAAGTATCGGCATGAAACGGCAGGCAGAAGCTCAGCGGAGCGACGTCTGTGCTCCGACGGCCGCCGACGTCGACGCTCTCTTCTCGGCAGCCGACGCTCAACTGAATCCACGACCCACCCTCACTGTGAATGCTTGTACACGGTTGTATACTATATATAGCATCACAACAACATATAAACATCGCCCCAATTTCCCCAATTCCCGTGCGTATGCCGGGAATGCCGACGGCGCGTGATGCGTCGCCACCTCCCGATTTCTCGCTCCCTCTTTGCCCACCTTCGGTACATTTTCGCGACAAAAATACCATTGTTGTTTTGCCGCAATTAAATACTAAATGCTCGCGCCTCGTTAATTCGCAAACGAATATTTTGGTAATTTTTCGAATTTTGGGCTTCGCCCAAAATTCAAAAGCTTCATTAATTGAAGACGAAAATTGCCCGATAAATACCCTCGATGTAAAGATGGGCGAAGCCCCGAAAGCCCAAGTCCCGGGCAAGGGCCGTTAGTGCGCGCGAACACATGCGAGACGCAATTAATCTGGCTAAAAACTACAAGGGTCAGTCAGCAATAAATCGCCGGAATCCGGTAAGAGTAAGGTAATCGAGAGTTATTAATATTTAGTGGGCCGTTGTTTAGTTGGCGCTCGAGAAGTTACAAATGATGGCTGTCGCTGGCAGGTCGCGGCATATGGCGCTTCGATAGATTTCGCCGGACATTCATAAATTAGAGGCGCTGTTAAGTACACTGCCGGCCTCATAAAGTATGAAATTCGGCAGTCATGGGCCTTATTGAGAGTGGACTGCTGTAAATTATGTCTCTTTCCCCGGCCTCCTTTAAAACTGTACATTTGTCAAGGGATATATACGCGCTAAGCATGGTTTATTGAATAATACGGCGTCGCCGCCGCCGCCGCCGATCGCCGCCCCCGCTCGCGTTTCGCCACCTTCCATTATTATTGCTCTGACAACGCGGCGGGAACTGATTCGCTTCAGTCTTTTATATTTAAATTGCTAACGGTGGCTCGCCGTGTAAATACCCCGGCTCCTCGCTCATCACAGATACAGATATTTACTCAAGTGTATTTTTCTTCGGCGAATTATTCGGATGAAGTTTTTTTACTTCGGCTGGTCTTGTAATTTCATTGTTCTTTCACCCTTGCAATGTCTGGTTTATGTTCGAGTACTGCACCGGTGGCGGCGATATTCGAACTTACGCCGGAAACGACGACACGCCCTGCGATTGTCTTATTGAAAAAACCGCGGCCCGGTCACGCCGCGACAAATATTTGCTGCCGCATTTCGGCTTAAAGAGTTGCGAAGACGCCGCAATGAATGATAAGACGTTAAAATGCATTACCATGATGTCACATGAAATAAAACCCATATACAGAAGCGCATTATGTGAAAAATATGGAAATAATATTGCTCTAGCAAGCAAAACAGCCCTCTGCATATGAAATATGTGATCAGGGGCCAGGAGTTTTTTCCCAGTTTTTGCGTCAAGTTTCGTAGTGAATACCAATGGTTTTTAGGCGGGCACGGGCGCAATTTTGGGGAATTAACGGGAAAACAACTCGCGCGCATTCTTCCCCTATCAAATTAAAGGCGAAAATTTCGGCCGTTGAACCAAGCAATTCTCGAAAAATCTCGGGCGAGCCCTTTGGTCTAAAACTGAAACACCTAAGTTCGTACGAACCGTAAAGATTTATAAATCAATACTGGACTTTCTTGCTGAAAACTCCCACTTACAAGCACATTCAAATACCCAATACATTTTAAATCCAATTCATAAAATCAAATCGATATTTTTAGCTTTTAGGGCCCAGAAAATCGCCTAATTAATTTTGTACTAATTTAATTTGAATTAATATTTGCGAATAATATTTTTAGTAGTAGAATTATGAAAATAAAGCAGGGATATTTGAAATATCTTCGAAATCAACATATTTAAGAGCCATAAAAATTTAAATTATAAATTCGTCTTAATTATTAGTCTTTTCCCCCAAATTCGATGACTAACCGGATTCCAAATACTCGAATACCTCAAGTTATGTTTAAAATTTCACCTAGAAAAAGTCCTACGAATTAATTGCAGCTTTTCAGATATTTCGAATTGAGATTTTTTTTGGAGTCTTCAATACTCGAGTATCATTTGAGGTATTTGAGCTTTTGCTGATACTATTCTTTCACCAAAAATACGCTTATTTGTAGTTTCAATATAATTGTTTGCTAATTTGTAAAATTTTCAAAAATATTTAAATCTAAGAAGAACAATATTTGGTCCAGCTATAACCAAAGTTTAGCTCTTTCCGTTCTTGAAAACGAATTAACTTTGATCTTCAATCAAATATCTTTAGCGATCTTTAAAATTCGTCTTAATTATTTGAATAGTTTTTCAAAATTGGATTACTAAGATAATTTTCCTAATATTCGATGGCTAACCGCATTTCAAATACTTTGAATTATCTTAAAACTTACTTATTAAAAAAATACAACTATCTAAATTTATAACATTATTCGCTCCAGATTTAACCAAAGTGCAGCCCTTTTTGTCTTAAATATAATTTAATTTTTATTTTCAATCAAAACCTTGAAAATTCAAGATTCGTTGAAGTCTTTTTCCTCAAATTCGATGACTAACCGGATTTCAAATACTTGAACACTTCAAATTATTCTAAAATTATCTAAACAATTATCTAAACTTAAAATATGATCTTGAATAATTGAATATAATTCGAGGTATTTGGTTTTTACCACTATTATTTCTTCAAAAAGGTAAATCAAAACATTCTAAACGCATATAATCGGATGGTTCGATATTAAAAATTTAGAAAATTCTAGTTTTATTGAAATATGAGATATGCGAATATTTGCAGATATAATACGCATATTTTTAATTTTAATTTTAGATTACATTAGGTAAAATATAAAATAATCAAAAATTTTCAAATTTGTTACAGCTTTAATCAAGTTCAACTCTTTTTGTTCTTAAAAACAAATTAATTTTTTATTTTCAATTAAATATCTTTAATGGCTGATTAAAATTTGAAAGATTTAAAATTAGCTACAATTATTAAAGTCGTTTTCCTCAAATTTGTTGACTAACCACAATTCTAATACTTTAATACTTCGAATTATTCTAAAATTAACATTAAAAAATGCAAGTATTTAAACTTAAAATACTATCTCGACTACTCGAACATAATTCAAGGTATTTGAGCTTTTGATAATATTATTCCTTCATCAAAAAGCTAAACAAAACATTTCAAAAAAAAAACGGGGCGCCTCAATATTCAAAATTCAAGAGTATCTGAGTATTAGTAAAATTTAAGGTAATTTAATATTCACCAATTTCCAATTTTAATTTTAGATATAGTGCATTTATTGGTATATTAAATTTTAAAAATAATAACTATTCCATGATTCGGATAATATTCGAATTCGGGAAAAATGATATTAGCTCCAACTCTAACCAAACTTAGGCTGTTTTCATCCCTAAAAATAAATTTCTTTAAGAATCATCCAAAATTTGGAATATTTATTAAATTGAATGATTAATCGGATTTCAAATTTGCGAATACTTCAAATGATTCTAAAATTAACTTATTAAGAAAATGTAATGATCTAAACTTAAAATACTAGCTTGAATACTCGAATATCATTTGGGATGTTTGAGCTTTTGCTTCTTTCCAAAAGGCAAAACAAAACGCTTTGAAAATGCCTAACCGGACGGCTTGATATTCAAAATTTATAATATTTGAGTATTATTAAAATTTAAGGTACTCCAATATTCATCAGTCTTTAATTTTTAGTTTAGATATAATTCGTTTGTTACTATTTGAAGTTTTAAAATCAATAGCTATTTGGAGATTCGAAAAGAACCGTATTCGCTCCAGCTCTAACCAAAGTTGAGCTATTTCCGTTTCTAGAAATATACATCCTTAAAAGCAGTTCTAAATTTAAAAGATTATAAATTTGTCTTAATTTTTAAAGTTGTTTTTTTCAAATTTGATAACTCGTCGCATTTTAAATACTCGAATACTTCAAATTATTTTTAAATTTACTTATTAAAAAAAAGTTATCTAAATTTAAAATAGTATTTATTGTTTTGAAAATTTTAAATCTTTTGTTAGAAGTTAAAAATTCATAATGGCTTAGTGTAATATTCCAGGTATTCAAATATTTTGAATTGACGTTACATTTGAAATCTTGAATACCCAAATATCATTCTAGGTATTCAAGGCTTTATTTCAATTAAATATATTTAAAAGCCGCTCAAAGTATATAAAATATAAAATTTGTTTTAATCATAAAATTCATCTTCCCCAAATTCGACAATTAATCGGATTTAAAATGCTCGAATACTTCAAATTATTTTAAAATGTGCTTATTAAAACATAGAGTTATCTAAATTTATTAGCCTGAAAATATGTATATATATATATATATATATATATATATATATATATATATATATATATATATATATATATATATATGTCATTAACGTTATTTGTCATTTTACTCAAAGTCGAATATCAACTGGATTTCAAATACTCTAATACTTCAAATTACTTTAAAATTTACTCGTTAAGAAACTACGGTTATCTAAATTTAAAATATTATCTATCGATCGAAAAGTTAAAATCTTCCACTAAAAGTCCTAAAAATTCCTAATGGTACAGCGCTATACTCCAGGTATTCAAATTTTCTGAATTAGCATTATATTTGAAATTTGGAATGCTTGAATATCATATGTGGTGTTTGAGTATTCGCTAATACTATGTATCCATATGAAGTATAAAGCAAAAAAATTAAAAATGCCTAATGGAGGCAGCTCAGCATTCGAATTTAGAAAATTTGAAATTTTTAAAATGTGAATAGTATCGATGTATATCCAATTTTAATTTTAGATATAATACATTTGTTAATATTTATTCGGAGTATTCGAAAATTTGGTTAATGTTCGAATTCACGATAAGTGATGACCATGGCAGTTCTATTAAAAAGTTTAACCATTTCAGTTCTAAAACAGTTTTATTTCCAAGCAAGCATCAGTTGCTACAACATTTTGAAGATTTAAATTCATTTTAATGATTAAAATCGAATACAAATTGTCTGTTCTGTAATGCATCTTTTAAAAATGGATCAATAGTATCTGCAAATATTTAAATACCTCAAATACTAAAGATGTTAGATAATTCAAATACAACTTCAATTTAAAAACTGTAAACTGAAATACTGCTACGCGCCTTTAGATATAACTAACACAAAATTTCAGCTTTTTGTGTCATTAGAAAATTATTTTAGTATTATTTAATTCCAATATTAACGGGATTTGAGATATCCGAATACTTCAAATTAATTAAAATTTACGTATTAAAAAATAGTTATCTAAACTTAAAATACTATTTTTGAAAAGGCAAAATCTTCCAGTGAATGGCGAAACGCAATATTCCAGGTATTTAAATTTGTAATATAACACATTTGTTAATATTTGAAGTTCTAAATAGTAATTGTTCGGAATATTCAGAAATTCGGTTAATATCCTAATTCGAAGAGAATAATACTCGCTCTAGTTTTAATTAGAATTTTAATCATTTCCGTTTTTAGAAACAAATATCTTTGTCATTGCAGAATATTGGAGATTTAAAGTTTATGTTGATGATTAAAGTCACATATAAATAACATGTCTGTTCCGTAAGGTGATTTTTTTTAGAAATGAGCGAATAATATCCGCAGATATTCAAATACCTCAAAAATTCCATAGTTCAAATATAACGTCTATTCAAAAAATATATCGCTACGGCGGTTAGGGTCTCCCAAAAAAAATTAAATGAATTTTATACTGCTAGATAATGTTTGAAATAGGAATAGAACGAATTCGAATATTAACCGAATTTCAAATAGTCAAATACTTTAAATTTAATTATCAAGAAAATATATTTATGTGAATTTAAAATATTACCTATTGTCATAAAATGTCCTAAAATACTTAACGGTACAGTGCAATATTCCAGGTATTTGAATTTTTTGATTTGACGTTATAATAACCATCTTGAATATTTGAATATCGTTGGAGGTATTTGAGTATTTGGTGACACTATTTTCTTATCTAATAGATGAAACCAAAAATTTTAAAATACCTAATGGCTCAGTATTTGAGATTTAGAATATTTGAATCTTATTAGAATTTGAGGTGGCCGAGTATTTGAAGATAGTATCCCTTAGCTCTAATTTTAGAAAAACACCTTTGTAAAGACTTGGCTTTAAAAATAAAAATTCCAGAATAATAATATTCATCTCATCTCCAATATTTTTCAAAATTAATTTGCAAGTTTTATTGTTGTTAGATACAGAACTTGCGTCCTTCAACTCCAGCGAATAAATAATTCCCGAACAGAAAACCAGGGATAGTCTCCATGGCATGGTAAATGGCTCTCTTGGCTCTTTTATGTATTTTTGAATACTATTCGATTATTCTTAGAACGGCCGTATTTCTAGTAAAGTGTCATTAACATTACCCTAAGGAAAAATGGCTGCAAAGTAATAATAATAATTGGGTCTACTTTTATTTATTTTTAATGAGATTTAATCTTCATCTTTCAATTGGCTTTTTGTTCTTTTTGGACATTAATTTTGAAGCGTCACCTATTTGCAATATCTTCTACTCCATTGATGTTTCAAGTGAAAGCAACTTTTCTAGGTGTTTAAGGTGTTAAGGACAGAAAATATTTTGGGGACAATTCTCTTAACTCCTATTTTTTGATCTAAATATATCTGTTTAATGCTATTTGCCAGCATAGATTCCGCTATGTATTTTGTATGACAGGTTGTATCTAAAAAATTTATCATTATCAAAAATACTTATAGTATTTCCACCTGAAGCAGTTTCAGATTAGCACAAAGACACTTATCTGCTACTTGATTGTAATGAGAACCAAAAAGCTTCAACAATAACACACCACAAGGGCGCGTGTGTGTGCTGGCAATGATAGCATAACTTTCTCCCTTATCTCTCTAAAATAATTAGCCATTTGTCAAATATTCTGAGTAAGCAAACACTGTTCCTGGAGGTTCTTCTTTGAATACATTTTGAACCTCCATTCCTTCAAATGGCAGAATAGCAGTGTAGCCAAGCAGTTGAGGCGCTTGGCTGCAGTGCGGAAGGATACGGGTTCAATCCTGGGTCAGATGCCTGACGGGTAGCCTACTCAGACGCGTATCAAAGATGGCGTGCGACGACCGGGCAATGAGGTCGAACAAATGAGAGCCTTAACCTGACAGTTGGCAAGTCATGCTCCTACGCAGGGCGTTAGAGCCTCCAAAAAATATAAAATAAAATATTTAATGAAGTATGTAGAGTAAATACAGAGAATTTCACAAGTAACCGGATGCGACTTTTACCATAAATTAAATTTTAAAGCTTTTGTGTGTTAGCTATACCATTTCTGCCTATGAATTTATTTACACAATTATAACATTAATTAGTGCCACTTCCTGGAATGTATTTCTGCTTATATTAATATATTTGTTATATTAATATTAGCATTTAATTCAAATTACATTTAATCACATTTACAAATGATTTTTTAGAACTCATAGCTTCTGACGAAAACAACAGATAAAGTAAATAGAGTCCCGAGCTTGCTATAATGTCCGAATAAAGCTCGAACCGGACCTCGCGCTGTAAATTGATAATGAATAATAAAAATAGAAATTTTAGTGTGAGTTTCAAGAAATAATTTAATTTAAAAAATATGCCAATATAATTCAAATGCTGTAATATATTAAGACAGGTATTATACCTTCCTCATTAAGACAAGTAAGCGGGACTCTACTTGGATATCTCCAAAAGCAGTGCTAAGAAATATAGAGTTATATACTAAAGTTGGTTTTATATAAAAAAGTCAAATTTACATTGTAAAAATTTCATTAGGCTTTCCCTGGGGGCAACTTTAAAGTGCAAAAATCTGGAAGAATTATGTTGAAGCAAATGGCGTGAATACCTGATGGGATGGTCGCTTCTTAGGAACTTCTAAGCGCATTAATTGCTCGGCCCCAGACACCTACGGCCGCGATCGCTTGTTTACAGTCGTGCACCTACTTTGTAACCGCATTCGCTGAAGTATTTATGCTGAATTCAATTTTGCCCACGCTACATTCAATTTTCGCGAGTTACTTTTTCTTTCAGTTCCAAGATTAAGTTTATATAATTCAGCGTACCGCTAATTGATATTGAATCATTAATATGGGGAAAACAGAACAGCGGACCCTCTTGTTTCTCGGCGGTGTTTGTGCTATGCGGAGGGGGTTGGTTTATTATTGCAACCGTTCGAAACGTATTGTAGGCAACGCTAAGAAAAGCAGCTGGGTATTAGCTATTCACCTTTTTTAACTATTGAACGTTAATTTTCGCGTTTCAATAAAAATTAAAATGTTAGATGCTGTTGAGATCTCTTCACATCCCTGCGAAACCAACAGGGCCTGATTAACCTATAGGCATTCTAGGGCACTAGCATTTGAAGGACGATATCAGAGCAACTTTGAATAGGTTATAACTATTAAACTATGAAATTATACACTCGTCGTATAATACATTTTTAAAAACATTTCTATTGTAACAGAAATAACATATCACAAAGAAATTATTCAGGAACTTTCCAGAATGATCGATCACCATCCGCACCATTTCTAGCGGCGCCTTTGAGTTCAAATTCAAAAACCTTCTGATTCGTTCTGGAACCGCACGTTTGAAAGCGGCAGTAGAACAGGAGAAGGCATAGAGCGGACAACAGTGGTGCAAATAAATCGATGTTGTTATAATAACCGTTGATAGTTGCGTTAATTTATAATTTATAATTATTGTGCAGCAGTATAACCCTTGTAGACAAAATTTAGTTTTGAATTAAATCGTCATTCAGTTTACATGTCATTTAACATAAAGGCTGAAAATATATGGCAACGATGGTTGAGATTTGTTAAACAACCAAAGAGCGTCTGGGCCAGCAGGATGCCATGATCAAGAAAATACCAAAACCAGACACTTTTTTCTCACGTAGTGTGCAATAATCACAATCGTCGCCATCATTGAATGCATCAAGAGGCTGCAAGCTCATGGAGCACTGAAAAATAGATTGATTTAATTATATCACTCGATGACCCGGCATTGTGGTGCGTAAATGATTAACTTTGTGAGTTGATGGCCTACAATGGCATTCAACGAGACGATGACTGATTTTAAAAAATCTGAAAGACAGTATACCACCACCTATCAGTTTTTTTATAAAAAGTTAATGAGTGGATAACGTATCAAGTGAAATTAGTGATTGAGATAGTATTTTGGGCATCGTGCAAACTTTATGGAAGAACAACGATGTTCCTAGCAACTAAGGATTTGATGATTAAAAAAATAACCATGTAATAAACGATCATGACAACAACTCTGAACATAAAGAGTGCATCTTGAAATTTATTAGTAGAAAGTATTAGCAAAATGTTCTCTTAAGGGTTGCTAAAGTTGTGACGTTTTTAGCTTCATGTGGATTGCTAATTCATGGCGATAATGAAATATTAGACTCTGTACAAAATGGTAACTTTCTTGGCTGTGTAGAACTGATTTCAAAATTCGATCTTTTTATGGTCGAACATATAGCAAGTGTTTTCTCATACTCATCAAGTGCAACAACTGACAATGAGTTAATTTACAGTTGGTCCGCTAAGGTAGAAATTGTAAATGCCAAATATTTTTCTATAGTTGTGGACTCAAAGCCAGATGTGTCGCACACAGACTCAAGTGATTTTGTAGTACGCTATGTGCTACCTCTTGAACGATTTTTGATGTTTATTCATAAATGTGGCCCTAAAAGTGGCGAATGCTGCAAATGTCGACCGTAGTTACAATAAGGAATATTGCAGTCTTGCGTAATCATTTTACTACATGTTCATTATCCTATTAAATAAAATTAGGTTTGTTTATACGAAGATTGTACTTAAACAAGGCTTATATGGATTTTGCATCATATGAAATGGTTTCAATTTGAGATCGTCGATCACAATAATTAATTTCCAGTTTGATAAATCTTTACGTAAACTAATGACACAATTTTGGAGAAGCGATGTAAATTTTCTGCTGATAAAAGAAACCACTTTATAAAAGGTCATTATAAACCCTATTTGCGCAAACCATCAGAAAACTACCGTTCAAATTTTGCTATTACCAATTCTGTTCTTATTGTGTTTTCACAAACATTGTAATTAAAAACATTGTATTATGTGATTAATTAATCAATACAAATAAAAAAATTGATAATGAGGTTTGCATTATATAACTTGGAACCTTTATTTCATCTTGTATTATGTATTATATCTTGGATTTGTATTTTGTCTTGATATAAATAACTGTAAAGGACAGCTGCGACAATGCCAGCAAGGTACTCTGTTGAACTTTTTTCTTTAGAACAAAATATCTGTAACTTTTTTAGTTCTTCAATGAAAAGATGGAATATCTTGCAGACTCACCTTAGGAGATAAGGAGTCCTTTATCTTTAAAAACTTTGTGGACAACCTGATGGAGTGGTCGTACTGATACAATGTGGCATTATACAAATCGTACCAGGAAGCTATTGATGCTCCGACACATTTTCCTTATGATAGTGATCAGACTAAGGACGCATAGTGTAAAACAAATATAAAATAAGAAAAACTTAAGAGTCTTGAAATTACATTAATGGTATGTTTCTGGAACCTTGTTCTTTAAGTAAGTGAAAGGCGCCAAAGGCATCAAAAGTCATTATTCTATATAGTAGTTTAGAAGTTTTTGTAAACATTCTTTAAGGGTAGAAAATAAAGTAAAATTGATGTGTGAAATTGGCGACAAAAGAGGAAACCAAAAATTTCTTTTGCTGAAAACAAAGATCGAAATTACTAGTTTTCTGGATCAATGAATGTATTGACAAATAAGGTAACAATATCAAACTTACAACCAATTAGAACCGCAAAGGCTCCTAGCATTATTGAAGTCATGGGACGTAGAATCTACTTTTCCCAATACTGCGATTAGTCTAAGAATTTTTTTAACTATGACAATTGCTAAGTGCACTGGAAAACGATCCTTTTCAGCTCTTAAGATAAAAACTGTTTGAGATTAACCTTAAATTAAGAAAAAGTGACTGACTACACTTATTTATTGAGAGTGAGTTTCTACAGAGTCTTTCTTTTGATGACAAAAACCAGAGGTTTGCTAATTTTAAAGCCAGGAAAAGATGTTTTTTAAACAAAAGTTTTTAGATAAAATGTACATATATTTATATTTTTCTTCATTGATGTGTGAATGTATGTAAACATTGTATTGAAGTGTATGTAACCAACGAACATTTAAAAAAATCAAATAAATGTTTTGTCTAAATAGCCAACTTCTTTGTAATTTTTTGATAACATGCAAAAAAGGAGTAAAATTGTCAGCCCAGGGCGCCAAAAACCTCAATCAGGCCCTGAAAGCCAATAAAACAAGAAAGCGTTAGTAGGCTGCAATATTTATTTTTTTATTTGAAAAAAGGAAACGCCGCTACCCAGTCGGAACGTAAATCAAGCGGGACATGTGTATACGCTCTCTCATAATCCATCAAGTTAGCTTTAGTGAATTTAAGGAACTATATATCTAGGGAAGTGTACAGGTATTATGACCGGACCATTGCTCTGAGACACATAGCTTCCGAGGTCCTAATGCGGCCGTTCGCAGCCGTTCCACGCGTGGGAAATCAATCACATTTATCACATGCACGACTCGTTCTAGACTTTACTACCGAAACATGCACCTTTCGTTTCTCCCATTCGACGCATTTAATAAGGAATATTAATGGCGGAACGACTGTTCTTAAATAACGTTCGCGATATTAGCCCAATTAACTCCTCCTTTTTACAGCAAGCAGCTTCTTTAGAAAAAGTGCTGAAAGATCAGCAACAGCAGCAGCAGCTGGAGCTGGAGCGCGTATGGGATCAGGACCGGGAAGTGAAAGGCAATGGCAGCGCCAGCCCCAGCTCCGAGCAGCGAGTGCAGCAGGAGCATTCGCCTCCACCAGCCTCTGA
Organism: Sinelater perroti; assembly: GCA_036346155.1. Classification (NCBI taxonomy): domain Eukaryota; kingdom Metazoa; phylum Arthropoda; class Insecta; order Coleoptera; family Elateridae; genus Sinelater; species Sinelater perroti. The sequence goes on along the minus strand of JARFIY010000013.1, from coordinate 10,658,462 downwards.
TGCCCAAAAAACTCATGCATCGGTCCCCGTATCGCAGGTACGTATCGCGTTTATAAGAAGCGCAAAATCGCGTAATATGCTCGCCCTGTATTTAGACGCAGACAGCGTCTGGTTCGCAGATGATGGCCTCGCCCGTGCCCGGACTTCATCACATGCAGCAGCTCTTGCAGCAACACGTACTTAGCCCGTCGCAACTTCAAACGCTAATGAAACAACACTCGTTACTGCAGCAACACCATCAGGTAGCCAGGCGATTTAAGTGCACAAATGCACTCTATCGAATGAACTTTCAGCAAAAGCAGCTGGCAGAATTCGGGAAGAAGCAGATCGAACAGACCATGCAGCAATTGCAAGAACAACTGCAACTAAATCTGATTCAACAGACTCAAATATTACAGAGCGGCGACAAGAAGAAGGCGTCTTCGTCGTCTCTACAGCAATTAGCTCTTCAGCAACAGCAACTAATTCAACAGTTACAAATCATACAAAGACAGTACGTGGTGCACCAGGGTATGGGGATGCAGCCCATGATGTTAGTCCAAGGAGCAGGTAGGAGCAACGTCGAAAGATGTTTGCTTCTCTACGTACAACAGCATCTCCGTTTTTGTCGGCGAATTTCCCCACTCACTTTGCCAGCCTCAAATAACTTATTTGTATTATTATATAACAATGTTACAATTGCTATTCAAAGATGATTTAAACATCTATTAAGTTTTCATGCATGCCTTACCTGCAATCACAGTAAGTCTTGCTTAATTGAAAAAGAGTACGTAATTTTCAACAATGTAAGAAAATCAGAAGTTTTATTAAGCGAAGGTGGATTGTTTGCATGTGGTTCAAGCGTCGGATGGTCGGCGTGTTCCAGCGAGGTACGTATTTCCCAATCCCGCCTGTCCATTTACCCTCGTTTAGTAATCGAACCTTTGAATTGGGCAATGCCACTTGAAATAATTAATTACCGGCATTGATGAAGGTTTCTTTAGTCGATATTGACCACCGAAATGAATTTTCTAGAAGTGAATCCACAGCCAAGCGCGTCACGGCTTCACGTGTGGTTAAAACTATTGGCACTTGCCCGTTTCTCTCATTCTTGTTCCCTTGCTGTCCTCATGCTGGAACCCGTACGACCACCACCGCCTTCGTTTTAAACGCACGTGAAGCTGTTGCCGCCGCGATTGCGTTTGAAAGGAACTCTAAGCTGACGTTTATTGAACAGGGTTGACCTCGCGAGATGTGATGAGCCCGTGGAAAGAGCCGCCGAACGGCAACGACCAACAGCTTCACGCCGTTAATCCAAAATGCACGGTGGCGGACATGAACGGTAAGATATTTCGCTTCGAGCCATAGGCAGACGTCGCCTAATCGCGCCGCAGGTATCATAGGTGGCATGTCCTCGAATCGTGGCAGCAGAGAAGACATGGGCTTGGAAGATAAATTGGACGGCGAAAGAACAGCTACCGATAAGGTTCAACATTTATACGGACACGGAGTGTGCAGATGGCCCAGTTGCGAAGTTATATGTGAAGATTTACAAGCTTTCATCAAGTAGGTGACTGAATATAAGGCGCTTTGCGCTTTTTACGGCGCGCATAACGGAGGGGGACTAGTGAAGTCATGCCTAGGGATTAACATTTAAATCTTGCGACGGTGTGATCAAACGCCTTGCATATTAATTAAACATGGCGTAATTAGAGTTTTTAAACCGCGGCACCGCTCCTAATTTATTCTAGGTCGTCTTTCTTTCGCAGGAAGACGACAAAATATTATAATTTGTCAGTTTGCTGCGTCCCCTTTCTTTTACATATTAATCGCGATTTTTAAAAATCAAAATTCACAACCCGACGTACAAATGAAGCGATTTCTCTAACTGGCGCTCATTTATATGGTGTGTATGTATTCCCCCATAGGCATTTAAATACAGAACATACGTTAGATGACCGGTCGACAGCTCAAGCCCGCGTCCAGATGCAAGTAGTTTCTCAATTAGAGCTGCAGTTGCAAAAAGAAAGGGACAGGCTGCAAGCTATGATGCACCACTTGCATATGTCTAAGCAGTTAGGTTCGCCGGAGCCCTTAAAGGAGAGTCCATCTCCCACTAAAACGAGTGTCAACGCGGTGGTTCCTCAGCCTGCTTCTATGGGTGCGCTGGTTTCCGCCGTTAGGTCTCCCGTCTTACAAGCGACTGCTCCGAATGTTCCTGGACCAATCCGAAGAAGAATTAGCGACAAATCGGCATTGTCTCTGGCAGGAGGTGAGTCTAATCTGCATATCCATTTATTGCATTGTTCGCTTAAATAATCAATGCCCTATTACTTACTCCGTCTGAAAACGCCTTTTTTTACTATGCTGCGCTATAGGGTTGCCCTATATGCTGGAAAGAGCGGGATTAGACGTTCAGCAAGGTAGTTCGCGTTAGCGCGCGTATTATTGGTTTTGTAGATCTCATTTTAACCCCATTTCTTTATTTATAGAAATACAGAGAAACCGGGAGTTTTATAAAAATGCCGACGTGCGACCTCCCTTCACGTATGCTTCCCTAATTCGACAGGTACTTACTTTACAGCTCGCGGCAGGCAGATTCTGATGTCTCTACGATATTTTCAGTCAATAATCGAATCTCCGGACAAACAGCTGACGCTGAACGAAATCTACAATTGGTTCCAGAACACATTCTGCTATTTTAGAAGAAATGCCGCAACTTGGAAGGTATTGTTGTTTTCCGTTTTTTGAACAGCCCCCAAATAAAATTGAACGGAAAGTTCAACGAGGTCAGCTTCGCTAACTTTTAGCAGATGGTTGTAGCAACATTTACAAAAATTACGTGTTAGGATAATCTTTTTAGTAATTTTTTATTCGTAATGGCGTAGGTGAGTAAAATTTAAACGAGGCTTTTCGCCTCACTGATGATACAGCAACAGTAGAGCACTAAAAGGTTATTAACATTAACCTAAAATGAGCGGTCCTTTTATATTTTTTCGTCTGTCGCAATTGTGATCACTGCACATTCAGTACCTAGTACGATTGCACAACGTGTTATAATAACGTTTTTAAGGAAGGAAAATGTTAAAGCCACCAATCTGTTAAAGTACGTTAATATTGAGAAGCCAGATGTTCAAATGAAGATGCTTGCGAGGTCGCATTTGTACCAGTAACTCGAATATAGACACTCTTCGAATTTGGAAGTTTATTGAGGGCAATCAAATGCTGACAATTGGCCATACATATTGGTTGCAATAGCGTCCAGTCAATAATCACAAGCGTGTATTTATAAGATGGGTTCCTCATCCTTTTGATGTCAAACAACAGGAAATCTCTCAAAGTCTTTTTGGGAGGAAGTCCAAGGGAACTGTTTGCGGAACAACGTCTAGTTAACCAGGCGAAACACAATAAATGATCTGCTTGTGAAGCTAAAAGGCATCTATTGTGTAAAAAGATGCGACGTTCCAATCAAAAGTGTGCTTTACTTCGGGACGATGTCCATACCTACGCCGTAGTTTGACTCGACCCTTATTATCTCTCTGACTTAAGTCCTTGCCACTATCACTGTTTCAGTAACAGTTCTAGGATCAAACTAATCAACCATATAGCACGCATCAAAAAATGTGGGAGGGGTATCTAGCAAAAAAACCTTATGTGTTGCATTATCATATCGCTTCAACAACATATTATTACAAAACTCTCGTTTAAATTTTACTTACACACGTTCACATTAATTTTGCTGACATCAGTGCTATCCAAGAAATGAAATATTTCTGACCGTTGATATATTTCAGAAAAATTTATTAGTAAAGATTAATAAAAGTAATTTTACTTTTATATTTTAAAAGTCTTCTGAACTGCCAGGTAAAGGGCGAACACAGTAAAATTTGAGCATTTAATCACACCAAATCGTTAGCGTGCCTGAAAGGGATCCTGGAATAACCAAGTACAAGGTGTGGTTTCGAGCTTTTGTACAAAAGGCGAAAGCTGGACTTTACATACACATCGATGTCGCTTGCAGTTTTACCGTAAGCATCGCGTGTATGCAAATCCCCATTTGTTTATATTATATTCGACTGCCGGAGTCGGAACCGGAGCCGATTTGTGACGTCAAACGGAATTAGATAACGCAAACCCGTATCCGGAAGCTATACGAAAACCTGCTAAAGGGGTTTCATTGCGTAATCGTCCATGATAGACGCAGTTTAACTACATTGCCGGTGGGGGTAGAGGGACGTATGAAGAAACGCGAAAGGAAATTTTTTAGGAAATTCTTGATTTTCCGTGCGATTTGAAAGGTAAGTCGTTTATCATTGCGGGAAAAATCTAGCAAAATAAACTCTGCACCAGTACTATTTCCAATTCTCTGTTACCAACTGATGTAAAAAAACAAGATCCATGTACAAACCAGAATTATACTCAGTAAGCAATGAAAAAGATGAATAAGTGAAATTCTTGAAACACTCCAAGATGCAAGATTTGTTTGGAGTCACATCACGAAGTAATTTTTAAATATTCGTTTGAATTTTGCTATGTTCGCCCTTTCTATTAACGTGAACTTATTGAAGTACATATACTTGTATTTATTAATAATAATAATTTTCTACCTTTTCTTGGTAATAAAAATTGCATTAAATTTCTGCTGATTATATTAATCATTTATTTTTTTGACTGAATTAAATGAAAAATTATTTTTCTTTTCCTTACTGATTATTACCTCAGATAGTTACATACAATTTTTTAAAAAATATACATTATAAAAGAAAAACTAGTTTTTTGGTTTATGGTATTCTTATCAGTGTCAAAATATATGTTAAGTGTAATTTTTAAGATTAAAGTAAAATATTGGTATTATATACATTTTAATCTAACATATCTATATGCTAACTCACACTTCATCTTATGGTATGAGTAACACTTGTATAATTTATAATTTATTTATTAGGTTTAATTAGTATTATATGTGTGCCATATATAGAACATTTAGTTTGTTTCCACATCACTGGAAGTTTGTGGATGCGCTCTTGCTACTCTACTGATTATTTGGCGGTGTTTGGTTTGTTGTTAGAATGCAGTTCGACACAACCTGTCTCTCCACAAATGTTTCATGCGCGTGGAAAACGTTAAGGGGGCCGTGTGGACCGTGGATGAGGTGGAATTCTACAAGCGGCGACCGCAGCGTTGTTCCTCTGGTCCATTAGTACAGCCAGTCGTTGGGTACGTCACCGAGGCCCGCCATAAGTCTTTTTTTCCATTTTGTACACTGTGTGTTTTGTGATTTTACATCTTTTTCTAATCTCTTTTTACATCATCTTTTTTATATATTTATATACATATTCTTTTAATATTAACGCTGTGTAGCTTGTGTGCGCGAGCACATGGTTCTGTATGTATGTCGTGTGAGTGTCTGAAGGGCCGGTTCAGTATAACGCAGCATGCCGAGCCGCAGGCTTGGGCGACTAACAACTGCAGGAGTCCAGAAGGTACACTCCATACCAGGTTTTGCCAATGACTAACCTTGACCTCACTTGATTGTGATATTTCTCTTTCTTGGGTCTGGGTGTGTAGAATGCGATACGCACCAATCTGTCACTCCACAAGTGTTTTGTTCGCTACGAGGACGACTTTGGATCATTCTGGATGGTGGATGATGCAGAATTCGTGAAGCGCCGCCACCTGTCGCGTGGTCGGCCGCGGAAATATGACCCAACCCCATCACCCACTCCACCACCCCATTGCGCACAGTAAGCACTACTCTAAAGGCGCAGCGGTATTTTGCAGTGCCATTGGCGTGGGCTGTTGGATGGCCTATCTTACTGCTAGTACTAACTACTGCTGCCGCCGTTGCTGCTCTTCCTGCTGCTAATACTGCTCTTGCTCTGGCTACTTAGATTGTTGCATACATCCTACTAAAGTCTATATTTAGATTATACTATCGAAGACGTTATATCCTATACGACTCTTTAAGGTACCTTAGAAAAATCGGTAATCGATCTGTATAGGAAACGATTTCGATAGTTGTGTAGTGGTACTCTTTTTTTATTTATTAATCAACCCTGAAGCACAACCCTTAATAGCAATTAAACCAATCGCAATAGTCATATTCGTTAATTAGCTTTTTAGATGTCTACATACACTTAATTTGCGTTAAAAAATAACCACGAGCAAACAACTCTACACATGGTTTTCGGCTTTTCCATGCATGCGATTTATGTACTTTCGGATATATTGTTTGTATTTTTTCATTTTGTTGCTGGTTGTCAGTTGCACATTCTTTTTGGAAAAAATTACCTGGAGATATCTTTGGGACAATGCTTCAAACAAATTACACGAGTGCCTGCTCCTCCTGCATGTCGCTGCATTGCGGCTGCAAACGCTGCTAGATCTCAATATTAGTAAGAAACGGGATAGATGGGCCGGCTTATAGAATGTTCGAATAGTGTACGATACATGCAGCATCTTTGCAAACGCGATTCTCAAAAGATGCTGCAAGTATTTTGCAATGCGAAAGTGCATTTTGATAAAAATGAAGAATGAATGTGAAGGATAATACTGTCCGACGTGGCCTGCGTGGTTGCGGCAGAATTAGCGCCAATGGAAAGGTAACACGTAACATAGTTCTTTTCTACTTTTTAAATACTCCTTTCTCTCAGTTTCCGCATGTTTTTAACTATTTACATTTTAACTTTTTTCTATTACGCTTTCTATTTGTGTAGCTCCTGTGTGACCATTTTTATATTCCTTTTCATTTGTAAATATGTTGACACGGGTTAGTCGGTCACTCGCCACGGAATCGGACATCAGTACAGGTAACTGTTACACAGGAGCGTAACGTGCGTTATTTTAAAGCATTTATTTAAATTAAGGCCAAATCAGAAAATCTGCCTTTCAGATAACGCACTTTTATAGCTTTTCTATTATATGATCTCGCTCGATTTGCCTTTGATATCATTCCTCTCAGCTATGGTACGTACATTTCTATTAAAATTTTTGCTCGTTCAGTCTTATACATGTTTTTGCGTTATTTCTCTTTTGGTAATGATTATTTTCATCTTTTCTCTACGCTTTATGTAATAATTGTAAGTTATAATTTACTTATGTCGGCTGTTCGTACATACAGGGGTGGAGCTTCAAAGAGTCCGACATTGAACCACAGCCCTACGATTTATGGTGAACATATTTCAGCTAACATTCAGGTGAAACTCTGGCGGTAATCGTGCCGACCACGTGCTCATTGCTCGATTCTTGTAGGCATCCCTGTTGGAAGACAACATGCAGTTCCTGACTGGGAATTCAAGCGTCTGCGGTCGAGACAACCGTCTCAGGGACAGCTCTCAGTCACCATCGCATGAGCACATAAGGTAAGTGCATGCGGGCTAGGGCGATGTTTCGAAAGTGCCAGGTTTTTATATGAAATTAACGCAGATCTTCGCTAAACGGCGGGTTGCTTATTAAGCAAGAGCACTCGTTATCGGGAGAACCGCAGCATATAATTCGCGAAACCGACCATCAAGTCCATCATGTCATTAAGCGGGAAATGCCCGTCGAGTACGAAGACATCGAACAGGAACCTCAGATGGAAGGCATCGCCGAAGACTTGACAATCGCGGCGCAGGATCATCACCCACACCTTCACCACCACCAGCAGCACAACGAATCGAATATGCTCGATGACGCATAGTGTGTGTTTTGTGATGTGCGTAAGTAACAATATACGGTCGTCGTAATCGAATTATGTATTTGTAGTGAAAGTTGCTTATGGCATTGGTTGGCTACCAATCGCCACATACTGACACGGTAGAAAACGTAGTGGCATATCTAAAATCCGAAACGTGTAGCTTATGTATAATAAACTTAATTTAAATTTGTACAGCTAAGCTAAATGTACATATAGAAATATTATTGACAAAATTCATCAATGTAATGTACATTCTTTAGTCGTCTAAAATGTAAGAGGCTCTCACTTGTTATATAAGTCGTTTCGTTTACTACTACTTACGATAGCGTAAGATTTTGTAGAAGGGGTATTCGATAAATTATCTTTTGAATATTATATGAAACTCAAATTTTAACGATTACAGCACTGGATGTAGAAGGGAGTGCTCTGCTGCTCATATCACCCCTTTGAGTACGTTACTTATTACCTACAGTATAAACAGGGTGATCAAATACGCGACATATTTTTGGTTAGTAGGTTTGCGTAAGTAGACAATACCGGTTTCAAGACATTGACCTATTACTTTTTTTATGTAATCATATCAGCGCCGCAGGTCGAACGCTTTGCGGAGGGATAAAATTTTCGATCTGGCGCGAGGTAGCCGCCGTCACGCATCGAGGTCTGCACTTCTCACATTCGACCGGTGAAAGTGTAGCATGCTAGGACCTATTAACGACACTTGCGAACACTGTGTGAATGTTGTTCGTTACCCTCAATAGTGATGTTGAAGCAATATTATATATTTATACAGTGTGTTTACAGATGGTTGCAGTCTTTAAACTTTTCCGAAATGAAGCAGCCCTTGAGACTTTGTTGTCACTTTATCAATTTCCATTGATATTGTTGAGTAAGAGATACCTTTAAACTATTCGTTGACAGTTCTAGTTGCCATGGGAGAACAATGAACTATAAACATAGTATTAACGAAGATAATATCATATAAAACAACAGTAACAATTTTTATCGTTCTTGAAACAGATGATACACATCAAATTCCTGTAATTTGTATTTGTCTAGTTGACGAAGTACTTTGTTTATTTTTACATTTTTCTTATTTCCTTCTATTACCATCTTAAATCTTTTTGGCCACTCAGTTTGTTCCTTAGCCGACAACATAAATATTATGTTGTTCTTTTATTCGAATTTGAATTTTAACGAATAAATTTATGGTACTAAATGGCGTGTGACCGTCAGTAAATGCATCTATACAGTTGTATATATGTAATACATTTGCAATTAAATAATCATTTGAAGAAGTGATTCTATCTGTCACGTCCGGTGGTTTACAGGCGAAAAGTTCCATATCACTATTTTTAATCGTGGGTATATTATATTATGTTCATTTATCGAGTATATATTATATATTACGCAGCCATAGATAGGTATTGCAAACCAAGTTGCTTACTTCTTTATAGGTAGATCTGCAGTATATATTATATACTTTGCATCATATAATATACCATTAAATTATAACGGTACGTTTTCATAACATACTTTCGCGTTAGTTCTGTAGATGTATTATTGAAAATACGAAAAATGCCATTCTCGAACTTGCTGCATTTATAGTAACTTATTTGTAATTATTTACTGAAGTAATAATTTTTGTTGCCTTCCAATCAGACGAGTCTTATCGTGCCATTAGCCAAATACACTTCGTGTTCTTGTGATAGTATTTTAGTTCTGAATTATGTACCTAGAAATTAATTATAGATGGTGTAATAAGCGGGCCTTGCATGGCAGTGTTATAATTGTTTTTCTGCTTGAACATAGTAAACAGTAAGCTGTGACGTACTCACCGGTACCTATTGTAACCCGCGCGACACGTACGAGCATTGGCATCCACATCTATACTAGCACATATCAAATTATTTACCAAACTTAGTTGGGCTATCAAGCCCTGTGGGACCGGTAAGTACAGTATACGCTTACGTCTGCGATCATACGTCGTCATGTAAAATATGCTGTACGATCCTTCGTATATCAATTGTTTAAATAACAATTATTACAATAAATAGGGCAATAATTATTTTTACTAGTTTTTTTTTGTCCCATATGTGCATAGAATGAGAATATACATATTAATAAAATTACAGCAAAATCTTTATTGGTATTGTTTTGTAATTTACATATTTTATATACATTCAAAGAAATCTAAATGTAGTCACTACAACAAAAGAGTTAGTACAATAAAAAAACAACTGTCTACATCTTGAAAACTGCGAAGCCATCAAGGTCATCGCCATGTTTTAGTAACCCTTGAAGAGATAACGCAGCAACTATAACATAAATTTGTATGTGACCAAATATATAAACAATAGAAATGTTATTTGATATTTTGCTAGAGAACTTTGAGAAGTTGCTGCTCCGCTGTCAATGGCCTTAAGCTGTAATCGTATTGGTAAGTATCCAATAAAAACATTTAATAGTGACACATGCCTTGCAGTATTAATTTGACTTCGTTATATACACAGGGCGTTCAAAATGTTTTGGGAGAACGGACTATTGAGTCGTATGCAGGATTATGCAGAAACCAATTGTTGGTTTGTTTACTTATTTGATTGGCGTCTGGAATGTTTTCGCCAAGAAACCACAGCGAGGCGATTTCGCCTACAAAAAATAAACATTTGGTGCAGCATCTCTCATAAAACCACAAATACATATCTGCAAAAGTTCATCCCGATCGCACAAGACTAAGGACTCGTTAAAGGGTATTGAATGCGCCAGGAAGGATCCATACCTCATCAAACCCGAGACAAGTTTAACAAAATTTTCGGTACCTTTGTTTGGAAATCATCAAATTGGATGCGAAGAACTTAAAAAGCTATTGATTAATTATTCACATTGATCTATGTGAGTGATCACAAAAATCATTTATACTGAAGGCACAATCATAGCTACAATTATATTGAGGTGGGGGAATATATTTCGATCAACGGCGCTGCAAGATCTTTTGGCGTAACAGCAGCTTGGTTTGGATCTGAGAAACCCCTTTTTCTGACTACTGGCTTTACTTGAGACAAACTAAAGCATTGGATGAGACGAAAGAAAGACTCTGACTACATTCAATCAATATTTGGGCTGGCTCAAATATATCATTTACAAAAAGACTTTTCTTGTGATCTTTATCTGCAATAGATTGTCTGGGGACATGTTCGACACCCTATAGAATATGTTTTTGTAAGTTTAAGCTATGTTTGTATCAATAAAACATTTTTTCACTTGTGAATTTATATTGCTGCAAAACTGTATAACAAAACATTCCTTAACAACTCTTTAATATTTGTTTTTTTTTTAGTAGCCCAGATAGATCAGGACCATATGAAGAATAATTTAATATAAGCAAAAAAAGCAAGAACATGAGAAAAGAGGCTATTATGCAACAACAGAATGTCTTTTGACAATACTCCATGGCATTTGCTGGCATTTGAAGTTATATAAACGTTAATAAACATTTTATAGTAATTTGACTACTTATTCTCAAACGCTACTTCTGATAATATTAAAAATTTATGATACAAACAACAGTTCACTTAATCATGCTTTTTTTATGTGCAAACGGAAATTAATTGAAATTAAATTTTAAAATTATAAATTTATAACTGCTAATCATGCGCGTGATATTTTTCCTACACTTTATTTATCAGTTGGTTAATTGAACTATTGTAATGTATTTGAAATATCATTAACGTATTCCAGAGTTTAACAATCGCATCACATATTTCCACAAATATCATATATACAATAAAAAAATCTCTGCATTTTCACGCACGAATGAACGTGCGGGCGTGTGTATACATGTGTGCGGAAGTTTTTCTACAACAGGAAATAAATTGACTCGTAAAATTGCTTATTGGAAGAGTAAGATACAAATTTATTGTTTCATTTCTCGATTTTAATCTCTTAGTATTTTCACACATCTATAATTATGACTTGGCTTATAAAAAGGGGTTTGTATCGGTTGCTGACATCATTAACCTTCTAGTATTTTATTCCCCATCACGATGTATGTGGCTCCAGTTTGAGGCCAGGCTGCAAAGACACACGTCAATAAGCTCCTAGTCGCACAGAACTGGCCTTTACGGTTTATCTTTGGCTTTCCGTGGTTTGTAAGGAACGACGACCTCCACCGAGACGCGGATATTCAAACAGTCCAGGTGTACATCTCCCAAAGCACTCAAAAACTGATCATTCATGGCCTCTAGCCATATGAAGTTGATAGAGACGCTCGTCATAAACGCCCAAAGATCCGAAGTGCTCCGTGAGGCGGCAAGGAGGCGATCTTTACGGACTACCAACGTCCAACGCCAGACCGTATCAAGAGTTAACTTAATTTTTGTAATCATGCTGACCGTCATTGATTTTTCTGGATGGTTGAAGCGTGGCGGTTGTTGATATCTTTTGATTTTTGTGCAAGGGCGAATCTTGTAATTCCTTTACAAATTGTGGAAAATAAGGGCGGGGTATATTATATATCTTTTTTTACATAAGTTGTAATAAATTGTTTTCATAATTTGCGGCAATGTAGATGTCGTTTGTAATTTTCTTAATATATGAGTCAGAATAACTATTATTTACTTGCTCTTATGTTTGATTGAATCACTCTTTACTTGTGTTTGCAAGCTATATAAAGCTTGTTTACCATAGCAAAGATCTTGCATTATCTACAGTTGAAGCGTTTCTTCTCAGTCTACTACCTTTTTGTGGGCTAATTTACTTGCTTTTGAAGACTTCAATTTAAATGCATTTGTTTTATAGGGATGGTATGTGACATAATCTTTTCACAGAGGAATATTCAAAAAAATCCTCTTAATATGGTCACCACTATAACAAAACTGAATAGCTGTTTGGCTATTTTGGCGATATAAAATCCAATGCTTTTATACGAACTGCTACTTCATCTAATGCTAGGCTCTAACTAGAATTGATTGGACGGAGAAAACTTTGATGACTTCCTAGTTAAATGTCAGATTTTTTGAATTATTTGAATGTTGTGAGGATTCAATCCTTCCCTGTAAGTATTAGTTCAGAAGATATCTGTGACAATTAGTGTATAATATTTAGGAAATTGATAAATGATTTAGTCTACAACTGAATTCAAATTATAATTGTTTAAAGTATTAAGTTATATTAAAGTAAATGAAATAAATTTGAAGATTTACTAAATTAGTTATGAAATGGCTGATTTTACAATATACATTACTTTGGTTGTGATAGCAGGAAATATTTTCTTTGCACCAATAGAAACCGTCAATTATAAAAGTACCTGCTATTATCTAATAGATGGCGATATCTGACCGAACGTATACAGAAAGATCAAATATAGGGATCTTACAAAAAGTAACTGTTTAACATACATCAATAAGCTGCTGCACTTCTTAATGAGTGGCAGCACAAGTTAATTTTATCAATTTAGATTTTGTTCTTCATAGAGAGATGTATACTAAATAATAGTTCAAAAATGTACATTTTTAATATTGTTACATTTGCATTAAATTCAAACTAGAAAAATGAATATATCATATTGGATCATTTTTCATAGGTTTGAATATAGGATATTAACATTTTAAAATGAAAACATTCTTAAATTTACTATTTATAATTATAAATACATTTATTTGCAAAAAAATAAGGATATCAGATGACTCACAATCCACCTGGCAAGTAAGAGCTTTTTACTATGTTACAAAAAGTTTTTGAGAACTTGCAGGAAATTTGATTTTGATGCGCAAATTAATGCCAAAAGTAACAGATGTTCTTAAAAACACGGATCATCATTACGAAAGACTTTTTCCAGCGTTCGGCAAGTTGTTGAATCTGTCTATGGTACCAATTTCATGGTTTCAAAACAAAGACTTCTTGGGGTACTTCTTCAACTTGAACATCGAACCGAGTGTACCGTTTCAAAATAGTCACATGGCAAATAGTTTCTTATACTTCAGCATCGTAAATTTCCTTTGCAACATCTCCCGTTGGCAGTTTTCGTTTCCAGTAATAGCGGACCAAAACTCAGAGATACTCTTTAGCTCGAACAAGAATTAGTAATCTGTCAGAGGAGTGAAGATTTGAAAAAAGGAAAGCAAAGCTTGGTTCTGCATATTCCTGCGAACGCATGTGACCACAGTCGTTGCTATCATATAAACGGTTAATAACAATAAACATTTAAATGTTTATATTTATTCAACATATATTTCTCCACCGAGTTTTTGAATAATAAAGAACCTGCATCGTGTTGTGAAAAGTGATAAATAAAGAAAATAAACATTTTAAAACCGCGATAAAATGCTACAAATCGGCAAAGATCTTAGACCAAACAACGATATATATTACTCAAATCTATTTATACATTTGAACAGAAAGTAAACAAAGACAGCTGGTATGAAGTGTGGCGTGGCTGCGCTCTGAGCGTACGTTTGGTTGTCTATCTTCAGGATCGTTTGGGATACCTTACTTTCGTAAGGTCACCGTACCGACATCCCACAGTTATCATTTGTCAATAAATTGTTCCATCTTCTCACTTTACAAAAATTTGAGGGAAGGCGGGTGAAGAGTTGTCAACTTAAGACGCCAAAAATATCTTTTTGCGGGCAACCCCTTGTATAAATATAAATTCGTCGATCAGTATACAGGCTTGTTCATATACTCGAGTCAACCCGTTCAGGGTTATTCAAACATGTAGGGATAATTACAAACGCCCCTGTTAAGTAGTAATTAAGAAACAAAAATTAAATAAAATGATAATGAAAACTACTAATACTTGACACAAAATAACGACAAATAATAGATTCCAACTACTAAATCTATCAAAAGATCTTTCTGATGATAACAACTAAAGCGTCTGTCACCCCTAATCTACATTTACACAATAACAGACCACAAAGCATTTATTGAGAATTTAGCCTTAGTTGCAGAAGATGATACATAACATACCAAAATATTACTAAAAAATGCTGTAAAGATTAATTCTCACACTGCATACATACCTGAGAAAGTTTATTAGAGAACTACAAAAACGGAACATCATCTATCACATCCACCAATTAAAGGAGTAGGGAGCATATCGGATCATAATAATAGGTACCCATCACTCAATTCCAACTAAAAAAATTAAACAGGAACTACAAAAAAGATCATTGAGTTAGAAATATAATTATTATAAAGGAAAGGACAAGCAAGTGTTCACTACATCTATTATTTATTGATCTAAATTCCAAAGCTAATTATAAAGATAAATATAACTTGAATATTTAAATTATGCTAAAGCCACAGTGGTTTGAGGAAAAACGAAAAATAGTCCAATGCGTCAGATGTCAGAGTTGTTACTCCAAGTCATATAATTGTGTGATATACGGACAAGAACATGGCTCTAAAGTGCGTGAAAAAACAAAAGTAACCCAAGAAATGTGTGCTTTTTGTCAAATGAGCCATCCAACCAACTATAAAGGAAACAGTTTACAAAAACCAGTTAAATACACAAAATAAATAGGAATAGGGCTTTAAGAAAAAATATATCAACTTATTTTAGAAATATGGAGGAAATAAAAAATGCCTGATGAGTGGACAATTGGAATAATGGTACCAATCCCAAATAAGAGAAACTTAAAAAACTGCAACGACTACCGATAAATCACTCTTCTGAATATTACGTACAAAATTCTGTTATCATTAATAAATCAAAAACTAGTGGAACACACAGAACTACAGATAGCAGACTACCAGAATGGTTTCAGACCAGGTAGATCAACAGTTGGTCCAACCCACATGATGAAAGAAATAATACAAAAATGTTATGAATTTTACATAGAAATATACATGCTGTTTATCGACTTCAAACAGGCATTCGACAAGATAAACAGAAATAGGAGAATATACTTTTGAAGAAGTAACCACTTTCTAATATTCGGGAAGAATAAACTCGAAATGGATGTTAAAGAAAGAATGCAAACAAGCAATCGAGCTTTCTATGCTTACAGAAAGATGATAAAGAAGAAGAAGATTAGTGGAGAAACAAAACTGAAAATATACAAAACTCTAATAAGATCAATAGTAACATACGCAGCAGAGACATTAATCCCAACAAAAAAAGAAGAAGAGGAACTACAAATACGGAATCGCAAGATCTTAAGAACAATATATGGACCAACCAGGACAGAAGAAGGTTTAATAAGAATTAGAATGACCCACGAGTTGCTGCAGGCTATAAAAGGAGAATACATTGCAAGAAATATTAAAGCACAGATAGTTATATGGTTGGGACATGTGATGAGGATGGATGAAGATAAGATGGTAAAGAAGATAACGAGAAGGAAAGGAAGACCAAAAGTCAGACGGTGGGATCAAGTCTGGGAGGATTTAAGAAAAATGGACACAAAGAACTGGAAAGGGTTGATTAATGCCAAAAAACATAGAGGGATACAGTAATTAAGGCCAGGACACATAAAAATATATAAGAAACCAAATGCGGGAACTAATCTACCCCAAGAAACGGATTAGCATAGCTCCAGAAAGAAAAGGCGAAACATTCCAATGGAGTGAAGCCTTATATACTATATATAGTAGTATACGTACTCCAAATCACACACAGAAAATTACCGTCTTTTTGAAATTTAATAAAATAAACAAATATTAATATCAGAAAGCTATACCACAGATGTTAAGATCACAAATTATTGAATATATTAGGCTAACCATGCGGATGGTGGAATCTATGCCCGATCAGCAATTATTAGCAAGAACAATTTGAGCCACTATGCACTAGAAGCATTCATCACAGATAAAATACAATGTACCACACTGAAAGTAGAATAATTTAGATCTTCAATGATTATAACAGTAGTTTATAATCCACTTCATGATATTTCTATTGAGGAGTCATTTTTAACTTGAATTCCACTTTCTCATTGCAAGAGACTGTAATGTACAACACACTACCAGTGGCTCATGACTTCATACTTAAAGATAAAAATTTACCTTTCAACCAATAAACCGACCAACAGGATCAAATTATCGAGCCTATTAATGCTATCATTACAAAACAAAATCCTGCTTCGAACTCGGCTTAAACTACTGTCTCGATATACCAATATATAACCCAACTAAGGTTATGTACGAAAGAAACAAATTGGAACTATTTAGCTTCAGAGAGAAGTACTCCACCATCCAACAATGGCACAAGATTGTTAACCTAATCAAAGAAAGCCTGGAAGGTAAAAAAATATGTGGATTAAATTTCTTAGACGTACAACAATCGTTTGACAAAGTATGGTATCAGAAACACCTATATAAAACACTGCCAAGCTAAATGTATCTGTTACTAAAATCTTATATGTCTAAGAAATATTTCGACACCCAAAGACAAAAATAAGTAGCACCTGATACAATCTGGAGTTCCCCAAGGAAGTGTTTTGCGACCTTACTTATATCTGATTTATACGGTAGATTTACTACGACTGATAACCTACATAGGTACGTTCACAGGCAACATGGCACTCCTATCAGTTGGTTGAAATCCAAAAGAAGTTTCAAAAAAAAATCCAAGACCATCTCAATTTATTACATGACCGGCTGACCAAATGAAACAACAGTAAAAACAAGACAAACGAACTAACTTATTAATCAAAAGTCTCAACTGTCTTTAAAACCCCAGCTAAGCATATACAAGGCAATACTCAAACCCATATAGACGTATACCATTATGCTTTAGGATTGTGACAAACCCACAAACCCAAAAATTCTTTAAATGCTTAGAATGCTGACAAACATTCTGTGGTTTGTGTCCAATAAAACTTTCTATGAAAAACTGGGAATACCCCTCATCACTCAAGTAATCGGACTTTAAACGACAGAACACATTAAAAGAAACCTTAATCAGGATAACCCTTTAATAGAAGACCTACTGTTAGCGCTATTGGATAGCTGTACCCACATAGTCAACGAACTGTCCATCTCATTTACTTATTAGTCATCTAATTTGACTAGATTGCAAATTATGCCAATAAAAAAGGGAAGCAGGTTTATAGAACACGCAACACAAATAATGTAATATCTCGTGTCTATAAATTTGCTTTAAGAAGAGTACCGGAGGTGTTACGGTTCCGCCCGCCAGACCGACAAATAGGCCGGTATAGTTGGCGGGCAGTGGGGGCAGGCCGAAGCCGCCCCAGTTGGCTACCCCCCTCCCCTTAGTCCTCGTGTCAGTAAGGTTCCCCGTACCACGTTTGACGAGTACCCGTCGAGGTCACTCTCGTGATACCTCTACCCCTCTGTTACTGACTAGCGGCATCCGTTGCCCACAATTGTGGGATTGGGTAGCTCCACTAGCAGTTTTACGGGTATCTCGCGCCACGGGGTGAAACGCACTACCCACTCGTGTCGGTAAAGTTTCCTTTACCACGTTGGACGAGCGGCCGTCGAGGTCACTTGCGTGAGTCTCTACTCTACATCAGTTGATACTTGTTGCGCCCGTTACCCACACTATTGTGGGATAGGGTGGCTCGAAGCACCTTTACGAGTCTGCGTCGTAGAGTGAAACGCAGCCCCACTCGTGTCGGTAGAGTTTCCTCCACCACGTTGGACGAGCAGCCGTCGAGGTCGCTTGGGCGAACCTCTACCACATATCGCTACTGCTACCGGCGTCCTTTGCCCACAAGTGTGGGATCGGATGGCCTGCATAACAGTTTTAACGGGATAACGTCATGTGGTCTAACGTCTCCGTAGGCCTGGGGCCTAATCGATGTAGCAAATACTCCGTCGATAGTACTCGTGTTGGCAGGATTTCTCCTGCCTCGTTTGACAAGTTGCCGGCGAGGTCACTTGCGTGAACCTCTACCCCACATTATTACTACAGGCGGCATCTGTTACCCACGGATGTGGGATGAGGTAGCTCCACCCGCAGTTTTATGGGTAAACGGTGTAGGGTCTCCCGTTTACCCGCGATCATTCGCTGATCAATAAATGTATTTCTAGTTACCTACGAAAATATGAATGATACTTTCAATTCGAAGAAGTCCAATTTGGAGTATGATAAACAGAATGAATTCTCTAATTATTAGTCCACAACATATCATTTTCATTTTAAATACAGTAGTGTTTATACATATCATATTTTATAGAAAACTCTGTCTTATCTTATGATCATTTTTTTAATAAGTAATAATTAGTATTGATAGTTAATAATAAATAATAATAAAATGGTTCCTTACTAAGGAGAAAAATTGGTCTCTTTGGACTACACTACTATTTATTGAAACTTTTATATTCAATTAAACATTCCATAATCAGACAATAATTAAAGTTTAAGAACCACATGTTTGTCTGTGCGATATTTGGTTATATCGTTTCTTAGATATCAGGTCTGAGAGAAGTAGTGATTTCATGTGTAAAATAGGCATAAGATTGTTCTTGGTCATTCAAATTTGGCGCGTGCAACTTATATGATGTAAAAAACTCATCGTCAACAAAGGGTAAGTTATCAACAAGTTAGCCAATTAGTTAGCCAAATAGAAAGAAGACGTATCGTTAGCCTATATGAAAGGGGGGAAATAGACCAAAGAATACTGCGGCATAAATATGAAAGAAGGTACTGATTCGCGAAGACTGGGGTCTGGAACAATACGGAGAATAACCAACTGGGAGGACCGTCATTTTCAGAGGCTTGTGATTAGAGACCGTAGTGCATATTTAAGCTTCTTAGAGTAACAACGATGGACTGTTATATGGTACCGATATTCTACCCCTTCTATTCGATGTCGATTATTCGCAATGGGACTTATAGCACGGTGCCTTTTCTTACGATTACCACTGAAAGTTCTGCACCGGTGGCCACATGATTTGCACAGAATCCTCTTTTCTGATTAATCCAACAAAAATACTGCATTCGTATGAGGCATACAACGCCAATTATGGTATGGAGAGCTATCAGTTGTGATAGTAGGTCATTTCTAGTCAGAGTTAGAGGCGTCATTACCAGTCAGATCTACATTGACGCATTCTTACAGCCCGGAGTACTTCCTTTCCTTCAGAGGGTGTTTCAACCAATCTTTTAACGCTCAACACGTAATACATTAAACTTCTTTCAACTTAATAAAGTAGAAGCTCTTCTATAGGCGGCCGGACCAGCTGATCTTTCACCGATCGAAAATGTTTAGAATATCATTTCGCGAATGATACAGTGGTATCCACGATCTCCTAGGAATCTGGTTAAATTATGGGAGTGTGTCAATAAGCAATAGAACGCAGTCCATCAAGACAATATTCGTTCATGATTTGACTCGTTGCCAAGTAGAGCTGAAATAATTATAGACCCAAGTTTTTGTAAATTGAATCATTTATTTGTCCTGTACTATTAAATAAATCTGAAAAGTTTCAGTTGTTAGGTTGGACGTTTTCTTGGTGCTGTAATTTTAATACATTTTTTGATTTAATTTTTCGTAAGATTATATACATATCTTGAGAAATTATTACAACAAAATAAATATAACTAAATTGTTTATAAACTTACCGAGATGAATAGGACTGATTATAAATTTGAAAATTAAAAGGCAGATAGAACATCACTCAAGGAAAATTTAAATACTTCGTTTGGATCATCTGACGCTACCTCAGTTTGCAAAGAAGGGATGAATAAAAAAGCAGACACAAAGTTACTTAAAATTGTAAAATATATAACAAAAGAAAGTGATATTTAGCTTTTAACAAATTTAGGAAAAAGTTAAAACGTTGCCATTTTATTTTGTGTAAACGCTATTGACCAATTTAAGTCGTCTTCACTTATATCACCATACTACTTCAAAGACTTCTTAGGGAACACTGTTTTTTCCTCATTATATTGATAAGTTATAACCATTAATTTTTTTATTTAACAGGAGTGCATATTTACAATCTACTCTATATAATCTAAGTGAGTAATAAGCAAATCATGTGACATAGTTGATGATTTGAGGAAGGTCCATCCATTGATGTTACTCCCAAATAAAAGGCTTGAGCCTGGTTGGGCCGAGGTATGAGGTTATGTAGCTATTGTCGATTTAATCTTCTTGTTGTGACTGGTTCTTGAGTTA
Organism: Sinelater perroti; assembly: GCA_036346155.1. Classification (NCBI taxonomy): domain Eukaryota; kingdom Metazoa; phylum Arthropoda; class Insecta; order Coleoptera; family Elateridae; genus Sinelater; species Sinelater perroti. The sequence continues at coordinate 10,637,711 of JARFIY010000013.1, read as the reverse complement.
GCTGATGTACGAGATCGTTCTCGGGTCCCACAAGAGTGTAGTGGTGGGCAGTTACTATTCTTCGGATTTCGCTGGTTACATAGAAAATCCCCAGGTCTTCGTGGATTATTAACGTACCAAGAAACGTTAACCAAAATGCAACGCGTCTTCAACTGGAAACGCTGCAGGATTTGTGTTAGAGTTTTGTCCAGTCCCATAGCTAAATTCCTAAACTCCAAATTGGCTTGAAATGGCTTTATATAATAGAAGTTTATTTTCTAGGGATAACTGCGATCGCCTTCCAATTAGCCAGCTCATTTCTTTAACTTTGAGGTCAAGATGTTTTCTTTTTGTCTTTATACAAGTGGTTCAAGTGAGTCTTTGGTCTAAGTGCATTCCTAAATATTTGACTTCTGACTACTGGTATAACTGTGTTGTTAATTGTGACTTGAGGACATACACTTTGCTTCTTGGTAAAGGTGGATTTGTTGTTGTTTACAGAAATTTTCTTGCTGTACCAATTCTGGAGGAGGTCGATGTGATTCTGAAGGTTTTGAGATGCCTCTAAAGATGCATTGTTAATAGATAGTACCGCTGTATCATCAGAAAACGTGGCGATCTCAGTGTTGGCTGTAGTTGGAGCATCTGAAGTGAACACTAAGTACAATAGCGGTCCCAATACGCTTTCTTGAGGTACTCCAGCTGAAATATGCTGATAATTCGAGAATGAGTTGTTTATTTTAGCTTGAAAATTTCACACAGATTAGATTTCAGTAAGAAATAAATTAGGCTTGAGAAGACTGACTTAATTTTGTATACTAAACCTAAATATCATACTCTATCAAAAGCTTGCTTAATATCTAGGAAAGCTACTGTGCAGAATACGTTGGTTTCCAGTGATTCTATGATTTTTGTAACAATTCTGTGAGTTTGCTGTAGTGTTGAGTGTCTCTTTCGAAAACCAAATTGATGTGCTGGTATTATTTAGTGTAAGTCAACAATCTCTTCTATTCTTTTCAAAAGCAGTTTTTCCAAAATTTTTGACGTGAGAGGAAGGAGACTTATAGGTCGGTACGACATTGGTTTTGTTGGTGGTTTGCCAGGCTTGGCTATCATTATGATTACAGCATATTGCCATTGAAGGGAAAAGTAACAAAGCCGTAACATGCTGTTGTTGATGGTAATGAGTAGTACTAATGTTTTCCTGGGCAGATGACGTAAAATTTGTTCTGTTATACGATCAACCAAGAGATTAACCAAGAGATTTGTGGCCATTGCTATATTTGAGTTTCTGTTGTACTTCGGCAGAAGAGAATGGTTTCATAGGTAAGGACAATTGACTCGGTGCATGGGTAAAGTCTTCTATTTCTTCTTGATTATTATTTGTACCTGCCTGTGGTGTTGTAAAGGCATATGCAAGATGCTCGGTGAACACGTTTGCCTTTCAATGTCAGTCCTGACCCACGTTTAGTCGTTTTCTTTTATTGGTGGAATCACCATTCTAGGTTTTTTAAATTTCCTTGTAGATCTGCATATTGAACAGCCATTGCTCGATAAATAGCTTATGTAGTATCTGAAAGTTTTATTTCTGGAATTTCTAAGTACGGTTTGTAGACGATGAGTGAGCCTGTTGTATGTTGTTTTGTCATTAGCATTCTTGATTCTCTAGCATCTGCTTCTTGCTCTGCATTTTTCAATGACTAATTCTTTTATATGTCGCGGTATATTATCAGTTTCCATATGTTGAATGGAATCAGTGTTGTAGCTTCTCGAGCGACATTTTGGATGAGTCGTGTTAAATATTCTGTTGTGTCATCTAGTTTATCAGTTTGTTCTTATTGAAAGGTTGGTGCGTTCGGTTAACAGTTATTGAAATAATTCCCAGCTTGTGTTCTTATTGATGAGCCTCGGAGAATTTTCTTTATAGATCACATTAAAGATTGCTGTTATAATTATCGGTGAGTGGTCGGATAATAAGTCACAGTTGGATTCCATTTCGAAGAACGTATCGGCTTTAGTTATCGCGAAATCTAGCAGATCTGGGATTTTGTGGAGATCATTAGACCAGTAAGTTATAACCATTAAATATAGCACTATTTTTACCTTGGGTCGTTCATTTTAATAAAAAAAATATTTTATAACTACATCCCAGAAAGGTTATCTGAAAAAGTATAAATATAATGTTAACTATAAGAACAAACATCATAAGGTGATTCTTGATAAGAAAAGTACTAAAAAACTTTACATAAGAATATGCCTGAAAATGCACATGGAGTCCGTAATACATCATTTACTTCTAATAATTTCAGAATAAGTGTTTGAAATTTCCTCTCTCATAAAACTCAACGCAAATACGCCCATTCAAATCTACCGAGCTGTATCCGGTTGCATCAGAGTTTGCAATGATCCATTGTTTAACATAAGTGTCTGCACATCAAGAACTAGATCAACATACATGATGCTTTTTAAGTGGTCTTACAGATAATAGTTAATGAGTTTTATGTCTAGTGACTGGACGGGCCATGCAGCAGAATCATATCATCTAGTGCATCTATCGAGGAAGTTGTTATCGAGATACTGTAATCTATCCTACTGCCAGTGACCAGTCTTCAACCAATAAAGGCAAAGTGTTTGTCAGAAATTGTAGGTACACTAAGCCATTGAGGCGTTGTGGAAGAACAGTTGTTCCGACTAGGTGACCGTCACTAATCCCAGCCCAAACATTGAACCTCAACTGGTAATGATAAACTATAATATATAATATCCCTCAAATAATTTTCGTGTATATTAATAGTATCATATCTACCAAAGATTGTTTTAACTGTAAAAAAGACGAACGACACTATAATAACAGTGGTTTGTTGCAAAAGCCAATGGTTAAACATTTCTCTTGGAAAATAATCGGCTTAACGATAGTCCGTACACACTTTACAAGTGATGGGGATAATAGCAGTTTTCATGTAGGGTACTGAACACAACTACTTGATGTACACTACGCTGACAGACCCACTTGCTTAGAGCATGTTTTGGAGTTATCCTCACTGTCTTGTAGAACACGTTCTTTCAACTCAGGTATACAAACATTACATATCCGTCCTCCACGTTAACCGCTACCATCGAACTATTCCGAAATACTGCTGCTAGTTTTGTGATTTCTAGTGAACTCTTGCAGACTCTAGATCACCTCTTCTTGTTCCTAATAGAAATAACGAGCCATTTTAATAGCATTTTACAGCACACGCCCGTTGAAGAACAAATATGAAAGTGAAGAGAAACGTATAAGCACACCGTAACTGAGTTAAATGTTCTTATGAGGAACTGTGTTTTTTGTTCTTTTTTCTATCAGGAATTACCTTCTAAAATTCCTCTTACTGTATAAATAGTATAACTAGTGGATTTAAGGAAACAGGAAAAGTATGCCTCTAGTATTAATTTTAAAGATATTTCCTTTTATTATAAATAGAAAACTTCTCTTCAAATAATTACTTCTATGTTCTCAAGTACATCTGGTGTATTTTTTTTATTTAACAGAGTGCGCGTTTACAGTCTACTTAACAAAAGAAAGTAACGAATAAATATTATGTCATTATATGCTTTATGACCTTAAGAAAAATTCATCCAGCACAGTTATTCCTATTTGGGTGCAAGATTAACCTTCTAGAAATGGTGGGATCGACGTATAAATATTCTACCAAGGTGTTGGTTATATATCATCTAGGCGATAGATGACGTCCGTTACATAAGGATATTATAGGTTTATATGGAGTATCTGGTTTGATATATGCCATGACGCATCAACAATTAAACAGGGCGTTTCGAACTGAAATCGTTGGTATTGAACTATTTGCTACAGCCTGACAATTGAACCCCATATGTTCAAATTAGTTTGAGTATGACTATAGAGAAATACTTTGTTGTTTGATCAAAGCTGGGATCGGTGGCCTATCAGCCAGTCCATTTGTTTGAGTTTTAGGTCAAGATAATTACGTTGGGCTTTGATGTGGAGTGTCTGAGCCAGTTTCTGATCTTTGCAGTCCCAGGTACTTAACCTTTGACTTTACAGGTAAGCAGACATAACCCTTGTTTGTAAATATGATCCGTGTAGATTTAGCGGTATTTGTACTATTCTATCACTTATCAAATTATTCTTAGAGAAGGTTAAGATGATGGAAATTTTCAGATGCTAGTTTTGGACTACTATAGATAGACATCGCAGTCATATTGTCAGCAACCGTTGCAATTTCGGTTTTATGTGTTGTTGGAATAACTGTCGTATAAATTAAGTGCAGGAGAGGTGTGACGGCACTGTTTTGCGGTACTCCAACCTTAATGAGATGATAATTGGAAATTACATTGTTGACCTTAAATTGGAAAATTTTATCACATAGGTATTATTTCAACATCAGATATATTCATCTGGACAAGCGTTTCTTTATTTTAGAAATAAAGCTTGTCGAAAGACTGATAAGTCAGATTAAGTTGATATTTTCCTGATAACATAGAAGGTTAGAAACAAAGTTTCAAACCGTGCTACTTGAAATCTTTCAATGCAGGGATCGAGAGTTTCAAAACTGTAAATCCTTCATTAAATGTCACGTTGAAAAAAAAATACTTTTATAGCTTTAGTTGATATTATTCTTTTTTGACTGCCTATCTACTCCTTTAGATGTTGGCGACCACATTTGTATATGCACTCTTCTTAGCACTTCCTCGTTGGTTATCCTTAACAGGCGTCTGTAAGTCCATATCTCGAAAGCTTCGATTTTATTGATTGTGCTCAGTCCACGACTTCATTCCATATAGCAGTGCGAACCATGTGTAGCCTTTTGTACAACGCATGCGAAGTGACGGACGGATATCCCTGTTTGTCAAAATTTTTTCATACTTCATAAATGTTATGCGTGCTATTTCAATTCTGTTTTTAATTTCTTTTTCGGGGTTCCAGTCCGCATTTAGCTGGTGTCCCAGATATTTGCAATGGGCTACTCTTTCAATTTGTTGATTTCCTATTTGGGTAGCCGCGTTAGTGTATGGTTCCTTTTTCATGCTAACAATCATAAACTTGGTCTTTTTTGCATTTATTTTTAGTCAGTATCTTTTACCGCTCTCATTTAATTGTGTACATGTCTGTTGTAGTTCTTCGATATTGTTGGCAATCAGTACTGTGTCGTCTGCACATCTAAGGTTCGATATTGACACTCCATTCACTTTTATACCTATCTGTTGTTTTTCAAGGGCTTTGTCAAATATAGCCTTCGAGTGCAGATTAAACAATAGTAGAGACAGCACACATCCCTGTCGTACGCCTTTCTGAATATGGATGTCATTTATGTTGTTATGTATGTTGTCTGGTGCCAGTATAAGTTTCCTATACATTTAATGTCTTTTTCGTCTACGTCCATGTTTCTCAAAATGTTCATGAGCTTCTTATGTTGAACGCAATCAAACGTTTTTTCGTATTTTAAAACAAAGAAACGCGTCATTGTTTAAGTCTCAATAAATTTGTACCAACACCTGTATCCCGAAGAGTGCTTCTCTAGTTTCCATCCCTGACCTAAAGCCAAACTGATTGGGCCTTATATTACGCTCGCATTTAGAATAAATTCTGTTATGTAGTATTTTTAAAAATATTTTCAGGGTATGGTTCATTAAGCTTATTAGTCTATGGTCATTGAATTTCCGTGCATCCTTTGTTGTATATGTTATTAAACATTATAGGTAGGATATCGATATTGTTCTCGTCAATCAGTTTTATAATTTCTGCTGGTAAACCGTCTGGTCCTACTACCTTATTATTTTTGACTTCTTTTACCGCCTTTTCAATTTCATCTACCGTTATTGGTGGTCCTGATGGTGCTAGTGTTGCAGGAGTTTTTTAAGATCTCATCGCGAGTCGTTAGCAAACAACTCCTTTATATAGTTTTTTCAAGGTTCTTTTTTATCTTTATCTTCTATCATTACAATATTCCTATCGTTCAATAATATTAGCGATCGTTGTGTTTTATATACATCAGCTACTTCTTTTAGTTTTTTATGTTCTTCTAGGGTATTGTGCATATGTTGTAATTTTTCAGTCTCTTCGCATTCTTTTTCTATCTTTTCTTCTGTTCCTTTATCCTAAACCAAAAGGCCCTACTATATCTTCCGCTATCTCTTCTTTACCTACTTTAGCATTGAAATCACCTTGTATGGCGTTTAATTAAAGTGGTTTGTTATATTTTAGTAATTGTTTAATGTCGCAGTAGAAAACTTTTATTTCTTTGTCTGGTTTCTCGGAGGTTGGCGCATATGTCTGGATTATATTTATATTAATTGGTTTTGCTTAGTTTTTTAGTAGTATTACTCTATCAGAGTAAGGTATAAATTCTGTGATACTCTTATTTATATGTTTTCTAACAATAACCCCAACTCCGTGTCTATGATGCTGTTAATTGTTTCCAAAATAATACAGGGTTGCATTTTAATAGTGTTACATTTGCCCGCACCGGGCTATTGCGTTTCACATACTCCTAGAATTGACATTTTCAGCCACCGCATCTTCTTAACAGTATTACCCAATTTCCCAACTTCAAATAGGTTGCAGACATTCTATGTCCCAATATTTACATGGTTTTTGCGAGTATTCATCCTTCTTTTTTTGACTTCCTTCAAGACCATTCCCCCTAGAGGTCCGATCGGGGAACTACTTTTAACTCTTGAACATTTTGAATTGATTGTAGTCTTCATGTGGTTTTCTTGGGTGATTTCCTGTTGCCTTCCTTCATGGTGTAGGATGGGGAAAGAAATTAGGAGAGGAAATATGGAGATGGAAAAAAGAAGCTGGTTGGACCTGATTTATCCATGAGATGAGGGATAGGAGCAAAACCAGTAGCCGGCTTAAAGGCATGCGCATCAAAAGAGTGAACAACTGATTTGTTTGCGTTCAAGCTTATCTCGTGTATATCTTGTGCTCGGAGATTAAGAAAAAAGACGTTCTCTCAAAACACATGAAAGCTAATCAGCTGCTGGTCACTCAGTTGAGCAAACGTGTGGACCTCTGGCCAAAAGAGTTAGTTTAGTTTGCCTTTTTCAAATAGAGTAGACCGATCAAAACCCCAACAAAGAATCTAGACTAATGCTAGTATACGAAGTACTTATCCGATCGAAATTTGTTTTGAGAGAGAGAGACACCAAAAAAAGTAATGATGAATCTACCGATGCAATTCAAACTAAAGAGGCTAAAATATGTAATACAAGCATTATACAACTCCCAATTCAGTAACAAAATTGGCACTTTATACTTCTTATTTTATAGCTATTTCATCCATTATTAGATATAAGCATCTCTAAGTATTTTTCGTTCTAGTCTGCTTTGTTCATTCAGTTATAACATGGCATATCGCTGGTGGATTTGCGAATGTTTTATGCTTCTCCTTTGTTGAAGACAATTTGTTTGACCTAACGGTTATCTTGTTTGGCGATGTGACAGGCTCAATTCTATTTTTTTGTATAATCTATAAATTACGTCAATTACATTTCTATATTTGAAATACAGTCTGCTAGAGTGATGCTAAGTTTCTCCATTACTCTTTTTGTTTTCTGTAGTTGTTCAGCTATATTCTTATTTCCATATCTTAATGATTTTGGTTCCATGACCACATATATGAAGGTTAACCGTAACTTGACCTAAATCTTACCTATTTTATCTCATTCCTTTTATCTCCTACATCCATTCACCAACACTAAGGGTAAAACCTCCAAAGAATAAGAGGTGGTTATCCCGAAACTTAAAAACAGGTTTCGCTTTGTCAAGATGTATTTGATATGATGACAGAAAGTAAAGAACAATAAAATAACTACCCAGTCCATACTATGGTTCTCTGCTTTGAGATATCTTAAAACGAAGTTTTTTATCTGAAACTACATCATTTGAATCACTTGCAATACTTTATCGAACTGTCCTCTCAGAACTTATATGCCAACCGTTAGCTATGTTCTGCCATCTATGAATGGGTATCCGAAAGGATGCAATTTGTGCATCGAAAATCATGGTCCCCAATTTTAATAAGCTTTCTAAATATCCAATAAGAGCGAAGAAAACTATTTTTTGTTAAAATTTAAGAAAACAGCGCTTTTCTTTTTAGAATATAACTAAAATCTAAATACCCTAATATTAAATTACAGATAGTACCAGTTGTAGTGAATGTTCAATAAGATAATTGTAATAGAATAACAATCAAGACATTTGAAGACTGTTCTGTTATACAAAAAAGAAGATATTCCTGGACATCAATTATAATTAAAATTGACGGATAATAATATATCGGCTTTTTTCTGTAGTATGCTATTATTCCAAAGTATATCTTTTTCATTAGATATGAATTATTAGGATTAATTTTAAATCAATTCTTAAATTTCGGCTCCCACAACAAGTTTACGATTTGAGAGATTATTGGTGGACGTCACCATCTTTGGGCTCCTGATTGTTAGTTTGGACTAAGGAATTCGACATATTAGTAACTTTTTCCCAAACTTTATTTTCATTCTGGTCCGTACATTGAAGCAGAATGGACGTGCGCGGGCCAATTTTACCTGCTATATCGCCGCGCCAAGCCGTTGTCTTAAGGTCAGGCGTATTTATTTATTTAACATTTTAATACCGTAAGTGAACAATAATTAATTCATATTCTTCTGTAATCACAATATCTACGCTGCATAAGCAGCTTAAACAAAAACATACTGCCAACCGGCAGCGGCTCTAACAATGTCCAACAAATATATCAGTATAATAATCAATTTGAAACAAATGGAATACATGCTTTCCAACAACAAATTCCCTTCTTAACACACTCCCAGTATCCATTTAATCAACAAGTCCCCACTGAGTCTATCCCCCACCAAACATTCAATCCTCAATATTTTCCCCCTAATCAGTTAACTAGCCAACCACAGTTTCGCATGCTTCAACAAGAAAAATCAATAGAACAAATATCGATAGACGATTCGGAAAGCGATGAGGACGTCGAAAATAATCCTACCATCAGCTGGCAATTTGTTAAAAGCAACAAAAGAAGACGAGTAGAAAAACCAATTAGCAATAATAAATCAACCTCGGTACTATCCAATCGCTTCTCAACGTTATCACAAGGAGATGACGAAACCATACAGACAAACATGCGACCTGAGCCTACAGTAATACCCAAACCGCCTCCTATTTTTGTTCACGGAATCATCAACTATCAGAAAATGACTGAGGAATTTCTAGAAATCGCCAAAGAAGAGCAGTATACAACAATATGTTTGTTAAATAATGTTGTTAAGGTTAACACAAAAGATCCCAATGTATATCGAAAATTTATTAGACACATGATGGATAAAAATATCATACATCATACATACCAAATGAAGCAAGATCGGCCTTACCGAGTAGTACTGAAACATATACATCATTCTACACCTGTTGAAGAAATAAAACAAGCTCTAGCGGAAAAGGGCCACCGGGTGCGTAATATAATAAATTTACGACATAAAACAACAAAAGAACCTTTTCCAACATTTTTATAGATCTTGAGCCCGCCGATAATAATAAAGAAATCTATAATGTGCGGTATTTACACAATAAAAATATTCTATTTGAACCTCCAAGAACAACCCATGACATTGCCCAGTGCACTAGGTGTCAAAACTATAACCACACCAAAAAATACTGCAACAGGCCGTATGCCTGTGTTAAATGCGGAAGGCAACATGACACCAGAATTTGCAAGAAGACTAAAGACACCCCCGCTACTTGCATACTATGTGGTGGAGCGCATCCGGCAAACCATAAAGGATGTAGTGTATATCAAGACCTCCAGAGAAAATATCAACCAAACAAACCTCCAATAATAAAACCCTCATCCTCAAAATTCCCTCTCCTCCCAACGCAACAGAAAGTTCAAACTCCTCTAGACAACACAGCACCAACTTACAAGTCTTACTCACAGGCACTTAAAAATGACTCTTCACATCCTCAAGACATAAATCTCTACCAATTTCTTAATGAGTTAAAGGTTCTCTTCAATTAATTATTACAACAGAATACCATGATTATGAATATGCTAACCACCGTCATTAATAAAGTAATACAATAATGGCTCAGTTTCTGCGAATTGCCTTATGGAATGCCAACGGTTTACAACAAAAAAAGCTAGAACTAGAAACATTCTTAAATATACACAACATAGACATAATGTTACTTTCCGATACCCATTTTACCGCAATAAATCATTTCAAAATACCTTATTACTCTGTATACCACACGGAACATGCCGACGAAACTGCCCATAGTGATGCAGCAGTGCTAATTAGATCATCTATTGCTGATCATGAACTTCCACAGTATAAAACTAATTTACACCATATGGCTTTTCTGGCATCGTATTCGTGTTCAGCGACCCCAAAAACCCCCCAGTAAAAATTTTGGGCCCATTTAGACAATGTATAACCAAATAATATTTTTTTTTTATTCGTATCAAAACTTGCACGCGAAAAAATGCTTTTTTTCTGTGCACAAATGCAGTTTCTCATTTGTATAAGAATAAAAAGGTGGACAAATAGAGTAAATGCATCAAAGAAGCAAAGGCAAAAAACCGCATTTCAATTCATCTTACTGCACAAATTTCGGACCTAAAATGTTAAATTTCCTCTACTAGCATAATAAATACAATACAAGCAACGATCTAAGACAAAAAATACTGCTCAGCGATATTTTTGGACGTCAGCCAGGCTTTCGATAAGGTCTGGCACAGAGGATTGTTATACAAGGTTAAAAAGCAGTTTCCCCATCAATATTTCTTGCTGTTCCAATCCTACCTAGAAGAAAATCGCTTCTTTCAAACAAGAATTGGGCAAGAGACTTCCGACATAAGACCAATCCAAGCAAGGGTGCCGCAAGGAAGCGTTCTGGGTCCACTCCTGTACTTATTATACACATATGACATACCCACTACGAACTATAGTGACATAGGAACCTTTGCTGACGACACGGCAATTGTTGCTTGTAACGAAGATCCAACAATAGCATCTATAAAACCCAAGAACATACAGATTTAATAGATAAATGGCTTACGAAATTGAGAATTAAAGTTAACGAGGACAAGTCGGTCCATGTTACGTTCACATCAAGACGCTCAACATGTCCGCCAATTAACATCCGAAACAGCGGTCCCTCAAGCAGATGTGGTAAAATACTTGGGATTACATCTCGACAGACGATTGACGTGGAAGGCACATGTCACTAACAAAAGAAAGCAGATTGACCTAAAAATCAAAAACCTGAACTGGCTCATTGGCGGTCTCAGCTCACTTTAACCAGCAAATTGCTACTTTATAAGGCTATCATTCGTCCCATCTGGTTATATGGATCAGAACTTTGGGGCTGTGCCAGCACATCCACAGTAAATGTAATCAACCACTGTCAATCCAAGATCCTGAGGAACATCGCAAATGCACCATGGTTTGTATCAAACCAAACGTTTCATATGGACCTAGGCAATCCGTTTGTGAAAGATGTTGTAAAACAAAAGGCAACTAAATATCACGCCAACCTGACAACTCACCCAAATGCAATCATAGATCCATTAAAAGAAGCTCCCAACAACCGACGCTTAAAGAAAAATGGCCCAAGGATTTACTGCAATAATATAGGGGTGGCCCCACTGGGTGTCATCCCCTTCACGCCCAAGAATTAAATAATAAAAAAAATAAATCATAAAATTAGCTCATAGAATGTATTCTAATATTCTGATTGCTAATAAATAATTAAAAAAAATTTTCTTGATGAAGAATGGACTAATTGTGTCAATACAAAAGGAATACTGTTCTTGTTGAAACTCTAGTAATCGTCTTCATTATCCGTAATATCTGTAAAGCACTGTAAATTGCTTATCATGAAAAATATCATATTTACTAACAGCATTTTAAAGTCTCTGCAGCACATTGAAATGGTAATTCTACTGGAAAGATACTGATTTAGCCTCAATGACGGAGTTTTTGTGTGAATGTAATAAAACAGTGTGGTCATGCTTTGTTGTGTTTCTCTATGTTTGGGTTTAGTAAAACTAGACTTTACCGTCTTGCATTTGGGAAACCACATAGCTAAGTAATCCATACTTTATCGAAAGCGGTAACCGCCTCGTTAATGTATAAGTACAGCTTTCGATAAAAGAGACTAATAAATTAATGTTGCCGTTGCTTAGTAGGAATAATACTCTTTAGAATACTCTTTACCCTCCGTAATGCTGTTAACTCAAATTCTTAGAGCAACAGAAATGTTTAAAGGAAAACTTTACCACAGCTGTAGAGCAAGAACAAAGTTACTTCCATCTTAAAAATGTTTAATAATGACTTTTCGAACATAGGAGAAAAGTACTATGACTTTCAGTAATGATCTGGTCAAGGAAACCCTTTCTAATCCAAGAATATCAATAAGTTTTCTAAAAATAACTGTGTCATAACCTCATTAAAAAAAACTATTGAACAATCTGGTCGCTATCACGAGCTTAAGCGTATTCAATTATATAGTTTTACTGTCTCATAGCGTTAAGCGCGCGTGATAAATTGACTTTTACCGTCTACTTGAAGAATTTATGTAATCAAATTTGTTAACCATTTTAGCAAAAACCTAGTAAGGCACAAGTTGCTTTACCATAAACCTCATTCTCAATAGAAAGACAAGAAACTTCTTTCGATCTTATCACTCTATCAGCAAATCTTCAAAAAGTAACTGCCGAAGTCAAGACCACCGTTGGAAGCACTTAAGACCGAACACTAGATATCCTCGAAATAACAGTTAATTTTATCTGAGCCACTATAGAAAAGGCGGCGCTAAGTCTAAACGACGATACCGTTGTCTCATGGTGCAAAATACTAGGGTGTTATCGGTCCCAATATAAAATTGGTGGAGGATGGTAAGCAGAGATGGAGATAGGGGAGAAAAACAGTATTTATCTAACTAAAACAATTTTTAAAAGCCGATTCCGCATGAAGCTGTTAGCATCGTCGATCTATGACAAGCTGGTCCGATTTTGCAATGTTTTTAGTATTATCTCTCCTTTTAACTCTTGGATTGCTACCACAGGGCTGCTTTTAAGAATGCTGGAAACTGACAGCATGGAGTGTGAAATATGAAGGATTAGGCATAATTCCTTCCCAGTAGTGAAAAGCGGGAGAGATACTCTTATTGGCAATCTTATTGTCCTGAATAAATAGTAAGGAAGTGTACAATAGCTACTACATGTATATACTTAGTAGAATTAAAATAGGTATAAGGATTAGGGCAACTTTTTTTAAAGGTAAGGGATGGTATTGCAAAATGTCGTATGTATTAAGAAAACCGTGCATTCATACTGTATATCCACAACACAAAATGGCTCTGTGACATTCTGTAACTGCATAGAGATACACAAGTCGTTCTGTCCATGGTCGGCCGCTGGTTGCTTCGCGTTTTCGCTGAAACTATGCTACTCACCTCGCGAGTGTTCGGTATGAAAAACCATTTTTGCCACGGAGAATGACTACTTTGACATACAAACGCTGTTTTACTCGGGACAAATCCATCCTGTTCAACTGATTTAACATTAGTCTCTGCGTAATTACAGAACATCACAGAGCTATCCTGTGTACGGCTTCCTTGAGACATATAACATTTTGTACATCCCTCTCGTTCGAAAAAAAATAGATGCCTTGACTTATGATCCAACCTTCATATTATATATTTTTGTTTTTAGAAAAAGTCAATCTTTACAAAAATATTATTTAAATAATTGTCCAACGTGCAGATATACTTTTTCCTTCAAAATATTTAAAATAAGGTTTTTTTTAAAGATGTCTATAAAACATTAAGATCACACTTCTGTAGAATAGTACTTTTTTCTTACTGTACAAGAATAATGCACATCACAACAAGTTTCGTTTGAGTGGAAAATTATATTTTGCATGGCCTGCGGACTGAGAGCTTGAAGCTCTCATATGTTTTCTCCTACTGGCCGATCGTCGCGCATCATCTCTGATACGAGGATAGACGACCGCATTATCACCCTTTGTTCGAAATGAACACAGGTACTCAATTATTTTTAGTGACTGAGTAGATCAATCGTCACACATCTGAACCCATGTTCGTCAGTAGAGTCAAATTAGTATGAAAAATGCTAAAAGCTCGAAATTTTTAGCGGGTACACGAATCGAGACGTTCCAAGGCGCATTCGATTCATAAGAGCCTCAGAAAAAAATGTTACCACATATTTTTTTGTTATAACGCGAAAGTGCGTTTGTGCACGCAAACAGTTTAATCTCGAAAAACAAACAATTTGAGGTAATTTTCTAAAATCACCCACATCCCCAGAATTATGTCCTCAAGTGCATCGAGCCATTTTCTAAGCATCATATTCGTGATAAGCGACCCCAAAAACTCCCAAGTAACGAGAATGAGCTTATTTTGGCCAATATTAAGGGAAAAATAAAATATTCTTTTGGGTCTGCAAAAAGCTCAGCAAATAAATGCATTTTTGGGTGCACAAATGCACTTTTGAGTTATAACAAAAAAATGTGTGGTAACATTTTTTTCTGATGCTCTTACGAATCGAATGCGCCTTGGAACGTCTCGATACGTGTACCCGCTAAAAATTTCGAGCTTTTTTACCAATTTGCCTCGACGAAACATCTCAACCACTGGCCACACTGGCGCTATAAAATACAAAAATGTTACAAATTGATAAGCTGTAGACATGGTAGGCAACTTGTTCACCATCCCACAATAATTTAATAATAAATATATGTTTGCAATTTTATTTTCTTTTAAGATTTATAACATTTAAAAAAATATTAATAAATAAATTTTATTTAATATTTAATTTTCATTATCAATTAATTGCTTAATCATTAACTTAAACTGTAAACTGTTGCTACTTATGATCAATCTAACAAAAGGGTAATAATGAATATTATTAGTGTGTCAAATGTAGATGAAGCGAAAGAAAGTAAAAAAAATTATATGCAACCTGCAAAATCTTAGTAATAAAGAATACAAAAAATGTAGTTGTATTAATTATTTTTTACTTAATTTGTTTAAAAATATTTGAAAAGTTAATGTTTCTTCAAACAAAATTTTAAATAAGAAACACCTAGCAATTATTCGTGATTAGAGCCCTTATCAACCAAATAAATAATTTTTAATTTGTAACATGTTATTTACATTTATAGATTCCTTAAAAATTTCTTTAGAATTCTGCTGTACGGAATGAAAATACTATTGAAAAAAGAAATAGTCTGAAGCTCCATCTATGATTCAGCAACGAACTATTTAGTTGACAATTATCCTGCAGGATTTTTCAGTAGACAATTTCAGAGTACCCTTTAAGCAATAAAATTTTACTCCATTTAAAAAATGTCGTTAATAATATATACAATAATGATTACACAAATTGGTAGTGAGTATTCTTTTTAATTACAGTTATTAGTAATATTTTGTATTGAACTGTTGGTGATAACTTTGTAGTCTTTAGAGTCACCAACTTCAGTTTAGTACCACCACTTTGTTTGTAATGTCAATTGATGGTTTTGTTTAACATTTTTTAGATTTTGTGATGTAGTTAGAGGCAATTAAAAATTATGGCGAAAAATAAAGCTAACCGTCAAGATGAAATTGAAAATGTGCGTGTAGTAATACGAGTTCGACCCCTTAGCAAAAAAGAACAAGCGGAAGGTTATCAGAACATTGTAACTATAGATCGCACTGAAAATGTAATTGTTTTAAATAAACCAGGCACGTTGAATGAGAAACCTAAGTCCTTCAAGTTTGACTACATATTTCCTGAAGATTCCACTCAGGTATAACTCGAAACTATTTTAACGGCAAGGGTTTTGTGTACCAAATCTTTTTGTAGATGGATTTATATCGTCACATAGCTTTACCAATTGTCGAAAAGGCTTTTCAGGGGTATAATGGCACAATATTTGCATATGGTCAAACAGGCACAGGCAAAACATACACCATGTCAGGCATTCCAAATAAAAATGACTTAAAAGGCATCATACCAAACACGTTTTCACACATATTTACGCAAATATCTAGAGCCAGTGGGGAAAGATCTTTTGTGGTAACTGTAACCTATCTAGAAATATACAATGAAGATGTACGTGATCTACTTTCCTCTAACCCAAATGCAAAATTGGAAGTTCGGGAACGGCCAGATGTGGGAGTGTATGTCAAAGACCTTATGGGTTTTACAGTTGATTCTATAGAATCGATAACGGAACTAATGAATCGTGGCAATGCAAATCGCATGACACGTTCAACTTTAATGAACGATGTTAGTTCACGCTCCCACGCAATATTTACCCTAACTATAGAAGCTAAAGACCGCGCGGACAATAAAACCACTATAGGGAAACTAAATCTTGTAGACTTAGCAGTAAGTATGTGTTTTTCAGATACGTAGTTCCTATTGAAAATTGTTTTTAGGGTTCTGAACGTCTTAGCAGGACTCATGCGACAGGTGATCGTCTAAAAGAAGCTAGCAATATCAACCAGTCTTTATCTGTGCTCGGTAATGTTATATCTGCTCTTGTAGAAGGCAAAAGCAGCCATATTCCATATCGAAATTCTAAACTGACACGTCTTTTGCAAGATTCGTTGGGAGGAAATTCGAAAACTGCGATGGTTTGTATAATATACAAATAAGTAAAATAGTCAGTTTAGGTCAAGATGAATTATTTTATTTATATTTATTATAAAGAAAAACTTACATTTTTGTTTCATAGCATAATTCATTCTATATAAAATAAAATACGTTGACTTAATTTATCAACAAATATGTATATACACTGCAAGTGAAATTATATTTGTTCTTGTAAGTAGCACACGACTTACAATATCAAAATCTGCTTATGTTAATCTATTGCTGGATGTAGACTTTTCTATAACTCTCCATCCCATGGATTCTTTTTCTTAAATTATTCTGCTGGCTTTAATTTCTACAGTTCATGTTTTAAATAAAAAACTATCGTATTGTTCATTCTTGGATTGTTAGGCTGTGGTTGGAATTTGAAAATTCATAATGTTTTATCCACAACTGTAGCAGACCCCTTCTAAGTCAGGTTACTGTTCTGTGCACTTCCACTTTTATACTCTTATATGTATATTAGGGATAGTGGTAGGGGACCATTGTTGATGTCACTGGCATAATCAGGCTAGATGCTGACGTACATTGACTGGTTGCAAATAACATCTAGGCATTAAAATAATTTTAACAAGGATGGCGATACTAAATCTCAAAATGTTACCCGCAATTAGCAACCATTACAGTTGTGAATGAAACATAAAGAATTTCCAAATCCCCACCACAGTCTAACAACCTGAGAACCAGTAACTTGATGTATTTATCTATTTTTGTTCTGATGGATATTTTATAAGCTTATCTTGACATACAAGATGTTGATCAAGTGTAATTTTAGATTTCTTTGTAATTCAAACCTTTAAGAAAACTAAGGGTATCTCTTTTAATGATGCAAAAACATCTTACAGCAGTATTGGTAACTCATATCTACCTGTGCTATTGTGTGAATATCTTACATTTTAGATTACTCTTACACTGTTTTCCATTATTATCTTAACATCAGAGATTTTGTAGTATTATTATAAGCAAATTGCATTGGACTGCTGAAAAATGGCGTCTAATAAAAATCTAGGTTTTATCTGAACATATTTGAATATGGGAAAACACAGTGAAAACAGTGAACAAAACCTGACCTTATTGTTAGTGACACACTTCTTGAGCTGGTAGCATCATGGTGTGCGGAGCAATCTCCTATGATTTTCTATTTTGCCTAGTAGTGATCAGAGGAACAGTTATGGCACGATATATTCAGGAGAGCCTTATGTTTTTCTTTATAGTATGGTTTTAATGAACTATTTTCCAGCAAGATAATGACCATCCAGATACCCAAGACTACTTCATATTATGATCACTCTTCCTCAGTTTGCTTAGTCTTCAAACTTGTTTTCTGTTGATGATACATAAAGGCAGGTGAATTAGTACTTTGACCATCAACATACTTTTTACGTTTGGAGTGGTAGTTGTAACAATTGTGGGATGCTTTTCCACAAGATAGTATTAAATGTATATCACTCTGTGCCAGACTACATTGCTGCATATTACCTACACTAGGGGCGGTCTAACAATCTACTTAAGCATAATGCATTCATCAACTGTACTGTTTTGATATTATATTTAGTTTTAGTTATAGTTATAGTGTATCATGACTGTGCCAAGTTTCATTCCATTTTGACCTTTTTTTCTGGGTACAATTTTTAGGATAATGGATATATATATATATATATATATATATATATATATATATATATATATATATATATATATACAAATTATAAATGCTGTCTCAAGATTAAAATAAAATAAAACATACGCAAATGAAAAAATAATGTGATTACCTACTTGAAAGTCGATTTTTGAACAGAAAATAATACAGCCTGGAAAATTTCTATCTCAAAATCTTTATTTAAATTGTCTTGCAGCTTTACTTTTCTTAATATCTTCTGCTTGGGAAGCCATCTTAAAGAAAATGGTGTCTTATTTTGTTTTCTATCTGCACTTTCACCATTTAAGATGCTGGACTCATCAGGGTTGAAATCTTCATTACCCATACTGCCATTGGCATCCAATAGGCTTTTTCCAGGCAGGCCGTTTATTTTCTTGTAGCTCTTTGTGGATATTTTCTTCGTTTCTTGATGTTTTATAGTGCTCTTTCTGCACAATCGCTTATCTTAGCAATATTCTGGTGAATTGCTGCAAGCCTTTGTATTTATTATAAAAGGAAATATTTCCTATTACATGAAACCTATTTTGAGGTTTTGCTTTGTATTTGGCTTTAGAGAGGCTGCCAACAGTTTTACAAATCCTGAGAATTTGCCTTTGGGAGTTCATGAGCATCTATATAATGCATCTTGCTTTTATTCTGTACCTATTTTCTTCTAATTTAACCTCATTGAACAGAAAAGGTGATATTTAGTAACTGAGGTAAGTGGGTATTGTTTGAAAGGCAACACAATGAACCTGATGTTTTGTTAACAATGGTATAACATAGTGTGTGAGCTTAAATTATTTTTGATTACCACCCTCATTTCTTCTTATCTTCTCAAAATTGGTAGAATAAGTGTTACAGACCAGTTTTTGAAGACTTGATCAGTGAACTATTCTTTCAGGTGATTATAGTTTGTGCATTTCAAATCCATTTTCTGTCCAAGTTGCCCACAGCTTTGTTTATAATTGTAGTTCTAGATATTTTCAGGTGGTATATTTTTTAATTCCATGTTGCTTCATTCTTCATGGTAGCTATATTTTTAAAGCCCAACAAGAAAGAACACTCATTGCGTCGCATTAAGGAGTTGATCCAATCTCAATTGCTTAACCATCCTACCTGTTGTGGTGAGATAAGTCTTGATAATGCAATATAGAATGATCGCTAGTATAGGGAATTGCAGTCCATTATTAATTTGAACCATGGTCATAGGCAGCACACATATTAAACTAACAATCTCAGCAACTTCTTGATTATTTTCAGGGATCTTGGCAAAAGATTTAAAAAAAAAAAGTTGACACTGTATCACAGACTTCTATGATGGGAGCCCTTAAACTGTCCTTGGTGTTACGATGCCTCTCATTCACCTTCGCGTCGACCACAACCCACAAGTAGTTAATGGGATTGCAGTCAGGATTGAAGAGTGGCCAAAAGTCGAGCGATTAATTAGTAATACAAGTTGTCTAGCAATGTCCGGGTCTTCCTTCCCTTGTGAGCTAGAGTAGAATCTTGCTGGAACACATACTCACACTCAGCAGCCACCTATTATATCCAGGGCTTGACAACTGTCTCCAGCATGTTGATATAACTGTTGATAGTCACCTTCTGATCTTTCTCAAAGAAGTAAGGCGCCGTCACCGAGGCGAGAAACTTTGTATGCATGATAGTAAGCACTTCAAAAGCATTTTGGTAGGTCCAACAGTCATTTTAGCGATTCACCTTCTTGTCGTAGATACAGTTCTTTTTGTTCGAAAAGATTCTCAGGAAGCCACCACTGTCATGCTGGATATTGATCAGCATTGCTTGAACCATCTTGTTTTTCTCGGTCAATAGTTGGCAATTCCTCAAGACTTGTACTACAAATCCAGGTGCACTGCTAGATTAACCGTCTTCTCTTTCAATTCGCGGTGAATTCATCACTTGTCTTGCAATCAGATTCTTGCTGAGTTGTCCTGTCAGCAGGTATCTCCTTCTGGTGGTCAAATTCCCAATGCTTCGTGGCTATGTCATGTCATGTATTTTAACCAAACCATGCAACAATTTCTATCAGCAATTTTCCAGCATGAAGGGATTGGAGTATAGTAGCTTTGTATTTATATTCTTGGCTCATTTTTGTCAACTATAATAGATTGTTGATTATGTGAAGCTGACTTGTATTATCTACTAGAAGAATGTGCAATAGAAGGAATATTAATAAATTTTTTAACAGTGTAATAAGAAGTAACTACTTGTACACTGCAGCTATAGCTTTTGATTCTGTTGAACTTTTCACTGGATCTTATTAGAACAATTATGCAACTTGTTTTTTGTATTACTTCGTAAAACAAAGTCTTTGCTATATACCTCAAATTTTCTATTACAATAGCATGTTTCAAGCTTAAATATTTGAGAAACTGTACATTCATACAAATATTACAATTCACTTAAGATTGTTTAAATTCTGAATTCTATATGCATTTCAATTTTGTTATGGGATGTTTAAATCTGTTATAAACTGGAACAGTTACATTATATGAAAAACTGATTTATTTTTACTAGGCAATTTACCTTAAAAATTGTAGATTGCGATGGTGAGTCCATGTGAAATTGATTTTGAAGAAAGCATTTGTACTCTTCGTTATGCCAGTCGTGCAAAATACATTAAAAATCATGTTAGAGTGAACGTGGAGACCAAAAAAGGGTTAATTGAATCATTTGAGCAGGAAATAGCAGAACTTCAAAAGCGAGTTGCTGAAATCTCTATGGAAGAAGAACGTGTCGTAAAACCGGTGAGTTGAAGTTATCCCAATACAATAAAATCTATTCACATTTTTTACAGAAAAAGAAGGAAAAGGATAAAGATAAAGCACAATTAGAGGCTGTATCTGAAGAATTGGTCAAAACTGAGTAGGTTTTAACTGTTATTGGTTTACAAAACTGTTACATTTAATTTCTTTACAGAAAAGAGAAACACGATTTGCTTCAAAAAATTTCTGTAATTCAAAAGAAAATACTTGTTGGTGGAGAAAATTTGTTTGAGAAAGCGCAGCAGCAGCAGTTTCTCCTGGAGACATCTGTTGCAGAAATTGAAAATCTGGATAAATCACGCCAACAGCTAGAAGAAACATTACAAAAGAAAGGGGTTAGTTGAAGAATGTTTAGCTCTAAGAAATAGTTCATGTGAAAATTTTACAGGCTGAACGCATTGACGTAGAGGAAAAGTATTCTAGTCTTCAAGAAGAAGATATAGCTTTAACGAAGAAGATTAAAAAGGTGCAAGCATTATTGAATGAAGTTAAGGAAGAACATGCTGATAAAGAACATGAATATCAACGAGAAATGCAGGCTCTTGTGGATACCAACCGTTTAATAGTGCGAGAAATTCAACTTGCTAATGTTATGATTGATTACTATATACCTAAGGAATATTTGGTTTGTTGAAAGATTGATAGCGTTATTGAATATTACTATTATTATGTAAATTTTAGAAAAAAATTGAAGCCAATACTCAGTGGAATCAGGATACAACGGAATATCAAATGAGAGGAGTTGCATATACGGGAAACAACATGCGGAAAAACATGTCCGCAACTTCTGACAAAGAAAGGTCTATTTGTCCTACTATGAAGGCAGTTTATCATTCTTACAATACTACTAAAAATAAACAAAGGGCACGTACTTCTTGGGTTCCTCGACCTAGTGGTCATAGGCAATCTGGATGTCGATCAGCACGACCAAATTAGTATTTACTTTCATTTTACATTATTGTTTTATTGTTGTCCTCTTGTTGATGTCATAAAAGTAATTATTTTAAAGCTATGCTAGTCAACTATAGTATTATCTTTGGATAATATGAGCTACCTTGTTTTTGTTTGGTTTTTTAACTTATAGATTATAGTCACAACTTATTAGTTGCTTTTATTGTGTAATCTTGTATATATGCTACAATTATTTCTAAAATTTCAATGATCAAAAAAGGCTTTTTATATGATCATATTTGTTTAATAAGGCAGACTGTTATAACATTTACATTGTGATAATGGTAGGGAAAGAGAAAACTGTCTGATAATCAAAGCCAAAATTATAATTATTTCTTGCATAATTCTATAAAGTTAAAAGTTACTACATGTACATACTTCTTTTTTACACATGATCTGTATGTACAATAAATAACTGTAACTAAATTTTATAGAATTTATCTTTATACAATTATTTTGCTATTTTCTCTTTTTTTCTACATAAATAATATAGTCATTCATTGATGACAGCTGTGAGTTATAATTAGCAATACATACAAATGCCTTTTATCATGAATGCTTCTAATGTTATTGTTTAGTACACTTTTCAAAAGTATGTTCTACCAATAATTGGTTTTTCTGTTGTTTTATAATACACAAAATTTTATAGGTAACATGTTTTTATGTACCTACATATTTTTGTATAATATCATTTTTAATCTAATTGATTAATTATCTTCCATATTATCAATTCCTTTTCTGATTTTTTTTAATTATATGTGGTGCACTATAATTCCACTATGACGTAGATTGTATGCTATTTCTGGTCGATTTAGTATATTTTGGCCTTTTTTTATTTCTTTGATGGTTATCTGCTATTTATTGATTTTAAGTTTCTGGTTAACTCGCAAAACTTGTTGACTGTTGATGGATATTTAGTCGCAAATACCTAGCACAAAAAGGTATCTGATCACCAAATTTGAATCATAGCACTGTATAAGATTCTCCAGATATGGAATACTGTTGGTCGCTATGATGCATATTGGCACCTTACTAAGTTTATTATTTTTAAGAAACCATCACAGTTGTGTCTTATTTGATTTGGTTTCTTTTTCTGGCACTCGATTTTGTCATTTTTTATTACATTATCAGATAGAACAAATGGAAAAGCTGATATTCTATCAGCAATGCTTTTAATATTACAGTCAAAGGAGTAATTGAGGCACTAGAAGATATACAAATAAAGAACAAAGTATAGTTAATATAGCAGAAATCTTTCAAAGATAGATGCTTTAGTAAAAGAACATTAAAATGAACAAAACACCACTCAAACAATCTATGCTGCTGAAGTAATGTGCCCACAAGTAAAAATAAAAAATTAAATTTTGATCAAAATATACTAAGGAAACAAATCATGAAATAACTGACATAATGAAAGATAATTTGAAACACATGATGAAAAACTGGAAACTAATGGAAAACAGGCCTGGGAGGAGAAAACTAAGTATAGAGAGACATTAAAAATGAAATAGGAATAGAATTCAAAAAAGAAAAACCCAGTTTCAGCGATGTACCACAAAACTTTTTTAATTTATTGAAACTGCAAATTTTGTTGGCTTAGAATTCGTTTAATACTGAATTACTGGTGTGATGATGTATTCTCCAGTGATCAAAGCTACCTTACTTCAGGTCGATTGGCCAGCATCGTTTTAGTCTTCTGTTGTTCTGTTTTGGAGAAAGGGTTGTAGGAGTAGACTTGTATTAATTTGAAGATTGTTATTTCTTTCTTGAATTGCTTGTCTTAGTACATTTGACTACTTAAATACTATGGTGTGTCAACCATGAGGATTTTTTAATTATAGCAGTATTGGATTTGCTGACACATCCGTATAGCTTAATGCCGTAGATCCATATCGGTTTAATAACAGCTTTATAAGAATCTTGTTCTCTAGTGACAGTTTGGATTTTCTTTTAAGCAGCTAGTACAGATCTCTAAGACTCAATTATATATGTTTTGTTTTTTTATATGTGCTCTTTCCAAGTAAGTTGAGATGGATTCCAAGATATTTTACATGTGTTGATACCGAGAGTTATATGTTGTTGATGAACCACAAAACTTGCATAAAATCATGTGAAAGCAGCTGATGATTTTCAATCTAGTCTTATTTAATGTGAAGAAATTTTGTAAAAGATGGTTACAGTTTATATAAAATCTGAGCTCTAAACAGCTTTATAAACTAGTGGTGTTCTAAGTTCATTATAATCTTAATTATGACAAGAATGCAATGATTAACATAATGCTGATATTGTTTTAGAGAAAAATTATTTAGAAACTTCAATCGCTTCAACTTAGCCATAGTGAGTCTGTTATTACAATTTTGATTTTAATTATCTTTATAATGGTTAATAATCATACAAAATACTCGGCGTTTTGGAAATTGAGCCATACAATTTTTATATTAAAATTAAAGCTATTAAGAATTATGAATATTGTTATCTTTACAGTTTTAGGATCATATTAATATTATTGTTTTGAAGCTAATCCTCATAGTTACTTTCCATTAGTTAAAGCTAGATGTCACAAGTTTAGTGTTTTGTGTGTATACTATCAATCTTTGTTCAACATTCTCATAAAGACTGTCACACCCAGACTGTGATAATTTGGCAGTTCAAGCTTATTTTAACAGGTACGTTAAAAACATTGGCTGGATGAAACCAAACAGCCAACCGATTCTCTCTAAATCATTGTTTTCACTTAGCCGATTTTTTAAAATTAACGCTGCATTGTAGAATCGTTGTAGTACTTATTTCAATGTAATGTTTATGTTTATGCCAACATGCAATTATTTCATCTAGCTTTTTGTGTACAAAGTTGAAAGAAAGAATGTAACCATCCTTTGATGTACTATATACATCAGTCTTGCACAACTCGACACTACGAGGGGTCTCTTTCTTTCTCTGGTATTCATTGTTCATTTCTTCTATCGGTTTTCCTCTTGCCTTTCCTATCTCTTCTATGTACTTCATCCATGTGAGTCTCGGTCTTCCTCTTTTAACGTCAAAATTAAAATATCTCGCTTTACAGGTAAAAATAAATTATAAAAGAAGGGAAATTGAATAAATATTATCTGTTACACTTGTTACTTTCTTTTGAATTGTAGTTGGTGGGAATTTTTTCATTGTCCCATATTTTATTCATTAGACAGTAGATCATTTCACTTTTATTAAATCTGCTGGATTATCATCTTTGCCTACTGCTTTTCCTCTCTTCAGTTTTTTTATAGCTGATTATTGGTTCCGCCTTTATGTTCAGTTCTTGTTGATATTCGATTTTGCAAAATGTTCGAGCCTGTGCTCCTTGTTGCTTGGATATTTCTGTAAAATATTCTTTCTGTCTATTCAATATATCTGTCTTTGCTTCTAGTAGATTCTCTTCTTGATCTCTTATTTGAGTATGGAAATTTTCTATTTGGTACACTGTCTTTATATAATTTGATTTTGATTTTCTATATTTCTTTTTGTTGATTTTTGTCTCTTCTAATACTTCACTTTTTTATCTGTTTTGTTGTGTAGTTTATAAATTTAATTTTGTGTTAATGAAACGCCATTAGGCGTCCTACATCTGTTATGGAATGGACAGAACTAATAATATAACAATCTCTTGTTCTTATTCAAAATTTTTGATGAACCACTCGAAGTCTTCTGGCAGGATGTGTGTTGCGCATGTCCAATATACATGTCAAGGATTTTCTGACTTGTCTTGATTAAAAGTGATGGGAATTCCTGCAGAAACAGAATCGGTTTTTAACATTTAAGTTGTTGACTTGTCTATAACATTGATTCTAGACGAATGTACTTAGTTTTGTCCTATTTACAAAGGCTGTTTTTGCATTTACCTTTTGTGGTAACAAAGAAAACTAACTAAACACACAAATATTTTGTTTTGTAATTATTTTGTTTGCAACTTGGGAGTTTTAATCTTTGGTCGCATCATTGTTGTGGAGCAGCAGCTCGTACTGTTTGTTGTAATTTAATGATATTTTTGGTTTATGCTCCCTGTTTAGTGACCTAATAGAGAAAAGGAGAAGAGCTCCAAAATATTTAAGTACTCAAGACAATATTAATGCTGAATAACTTCTAGTCGCTTTCTATGAAATGTTTAGTTTTAATTATTATTATTATTAATGATAACATTTTCAATCTTGTAATTATGTTGACACTAAACAAGCTCTAGAATCTAGAATATGTGATAATTGAACAACCGCAACTATGTGTTTCAACTATATACACCTAATCATAAACCATCTATTATCAAGTGAAGCTTTTTTTATATTAATCTTAGGTAGACATTTATAATATTTTGCTTCACACTAGATCTACATTCACATTATATTAAATAAAAAGTTTTAATTGCTTTAAGTATTATTATTTGATGGATGTAGCAATTTTACAATTTTAAATTGGATTAATATTTTCTTATCGTTAAACATACACTTGAAACATTAAATTTCTAGATATGGGTATGATACATTCCAAAATATGAAACTTTGCTATTATGTGTAATTTTCAATGTTTTTCAACAACTTTATGCAGATGTTTACATGGATGAATCACAATGTATTAATGTTTTGTCTTATTTATCGAATATTACGTGATCCATTAATGGTATAGAAAATAAAAAATATTGATGTAAAATACAAATTTGCGCACGCTAGGGATATCAATACAAATTTTGTTGAAATTTAGTTTTGTGGTATCTCACACAAACAAATAGCTACTTTTAGTCATTCTAATAATATGCAGCATAAACATTTCTAAACATGAAGCCGTATATACTTACATCTATTAATAGTGCTTGTAATTGCTTAACATTTAAAATAAAAGTGAATCATCTTCGAAACCATCCTTCAAAGTTAAATGCAATAAAAAACAGCCTGACATAATAGTTACATTAATCCAGTTATTCTCAAATTAAACAATTAGTATTAGCCTAGTAAATAGATAAGAAGTGATGAGTCAATAAGAATTTTTTGAAGCTTTTCATGAAATAACTTCTGTCTAGGCTATGTAAATACTAATAACTAATTTTAGAAGGCATGCATGACCGCTATGGCCCTAGTAAATGTATTGGTTCTCTGTTTAAAATTTTTGTTTCATTTCAACTGCTTTTTAAAAAAATATTTTTGTTTGATCTTTAATTCTGTAAAGTTTGCATTATATTAAAAAGTAATGTATGCATAGATATAGCAGTTTTTTCATGATTATTAAATTGTCTATGGTAATTTTTTGTTCACAAACTGTAATATGTTTGCAAGCCAAAAATTAGCACTCGCTCTGTGGTATTCAACAAAAATTAACTGTTGCAATGATCCCCTGCTTAAAACGATGTGCAATTTAAGTACCAGAATAAGTGTATGGCAAACATTTAATGAAAACAAATACGAAATGAAGTTCCAGACATTTTTGGAAATGAATTAATGGTGTTATCCATAAATAAGTCAAGTGAGATATAAAAAACAGTATACTTTACTTTTACACTGCAATCACAAGCGTTATCTCAAAATTAAAGGCGAAGTATTTTACAAAGCGATTAGAAAATTAATGTATTTTCACAGACATCCAATGTATTATCTTAATCATCCGATTGACGTGATCCTCGGAATTCCACATGATGTAGTGTATTTTAAACATCATAAGTTATGACCATGATAGGATAAATTGTTATATACGTAATAATTGACATACGCTTTGCAAATAGGTTACGTTGTGTAGCTGCATATGTAGAGTTGTAATATCAAATTTTGAAGGTGATTTTAGCTTTAAGTTGAATGAACATTCCTACTATTTAATACATTAAATGGCTTTATTAAAAAAAAATAACTTATTCTAAGTTTAATGTCGATTCCTCACAAAACAATAAATTTCTGTTAGAACCCTTCTTGTACTTAAAAATTGCAGTTTCAAACTGCTTTTAACTTGAAATTTGTTGAATTAATTACTATTATAAAGTTTTCAGGTTACACAATTTCATATGGTCTGTGCGGTTGCTATAATCACAACAGAACTTTCCTTAAAGTGAATAGAAAGAGAATGAGTTGTTTTGAGATACATTATAGTTAACGCCGTAAACTAAATCACTTGTAAGGGAAGTTCGGCTAAACTTTT
Organism: Sinelater perroti; assembly: GCA_036346155.1. Classification (NCBI taxonomy): domain Eukaryota; kingdom Metazoa; phylum Arthropoda; class Insecta; order Coleoptera; family Elateridae; genus Sinelater; species Sinelater perroti. The sequence continues at coordinate 10,609,515 of JARFIY010000013.1, read as the reverse complement.
TTCTACTTTTTTGTTTTTGGGGTAAACAAAGGACTGTCGATTTTAGTGATTGTTTTAAATATCTGTAAAACAGCTTCTTGTTACTGTTGTGGTTTGAACCAAAAAAACGCAAACTTCGGCAGTCTGATTGCTTATCAAATTTTTCTTATATTTCAAATAATATTTGCTTTTCTTCTCCTTTTTGGCTCAAACCGCAACATTTCTACTCTGTCACAGGTTAAGATTACCTAAAGCACAAGTTACTAGTTAAAATTGGGGTTTTGCCTGTATATCAGAAATAAGGAGAAAGGCGTTATTTGGTTTAACTAACGTTAACACAGTTATACTATGTATATGCATCGTAAAAGTGTATGTTGATTATATAACGCACCTAAACTGCTGGTTTTATGTATACTGCCATTGATGTTGAATACAAATTTTTAATGTAGCAAGCGTAACAAAATTTTTAAAATTTATTTTGCACCTTACATGTATGCTAATTTAACTCGTTACATCCATCTAATCCGTCTATAGTCTGTGAAAACACGATATTTTATTGTACTAAATATTTGGGAATATATACCTCAAACTTGAAGGAATTTTATTTACAAGTAAAAAAAAACTTTTCCAAAGGTTTCATCTTTCTTTAACGGTTCCATAGATCTGACGAAAGAATTTTGTCAACTATAATGGAATGGGGATAGGGTCCAGTTCTTTGAATATCTTTACCCCATCTACAAAGATTTGTTGGTACCACACCAAATAATTTATTAAATTATATGAAATTGTTTTTATTTTATGCCTTACAGTAAATAAAACTAACAAGCTGTAGGACATCAAAAGCTTGTCTATATTTACATGTGACGCTGCCAGAAATTATTCTTAGATTCCTCCGATTTTGAGTTGCCAGGAGTGATTTATTTTCGTATACAAAAACATTCTGTGTGGTGAAATTGTATGATTTATTTTTTCTTTACACATTACATTATGCGTGTTTTTTTTTTGCATCCGATGTTCTTAACACTTACCCACTTATGTTTCTGAATCACGCGTGAGCAAGATCGGGGAACTATAATTTCCTCTGCAACTGTTATTCCCCCCACAAATTATTTAATTTTTAATTTTTAGAGTTATCTACAATTATTTAGTTTTGTTGTCATTTTATAATTTTTATAATTTATGGTCGTAGGAAAAGCATATTTCCTCTTCATGAAACAGTCTTGGGTATAATATAACAGTCTAAATTTTTGCCAAAATAAAACTGTTTTATAATGGCAATGGCAATTGAATAAACTATAAATGGAAAAGCTGTGTTTAATGTCAAACTAGATCTAGTCATAAATGGAAGATGATTTTTAAAAAATAACACCGAGGTCCAAATGATGACTATTTTTAGGGATGCATGTCTGAAGTCTGTCAGTAAATGTCTACACAGTTCATGGCGAGTTGGACAACTGTTCATAATTTTTTTCTTCAAAAGAAAGAATTGCAGATAAGAAAATACAACAATCACGGTGCCAATGGAATGTCCCCATCAAAAGAAACGGAATACATGTTTTAGACCATTGCCATCTGGTACCAGGAAATTGAACATTGAAACGTATGGACCCAACATTCAAGGTAACAATATGATTGGTTTGCCGATGAAGAACCAACACGAACTGAATGTACAAGAAAGAAATATGGTCGCACGCGTGTCTTTACACGTCCATATCATCTGAGAAATAGAACACCATAGTGCGATAATAATTTTTCTTGCGCTATGGTAGTTTAAGTGGACGAACCTTAGAGTCTGAAACAAGCTATAGATTCTCCAGAAGCAGAAGACTGGCGCAAAGTGATAAAAGAGGAGATGAAATCTCACGAAGTCAACAAAACGTATGAGTTAGTAGATTTGCTATCATTGAGAAGATCAGTGGCATGCAAGTGGTTGTTGAAACTAAAAAAAAGACGAATTGATTGAGCGCTTCAAAGTTAGATTAGTCGTGCGCGGGTTCACTCAGAGAAAAGATACCGATTATGAGGAAACATTTTCGCTAGTGATCAAATACGAATCAGTCCGAACACTGTTAGTGCTTGTAACACAGATGAACATGACATATCAATTCGTTATCTGAAGGATTCCGTAATGACGCACACGTTTTCTAACTAAAGACGTAGATTTATGCTTTGAAGCAAGCGTCAAGACAGTGGAACTAAAAGTTTCATTTATATCTAATGTCACCTAGATTTACGCAAGTGGATGTTGATCCATGTGTGTGTCGCTGGACGTCAAGATAAATTCATACTATTATATTTATATGTGGACGACGAACCAATGGCTGGAACATTGTGTTTGATAACAATTTCAGAATTGGAAAAATTGAAACAACACTTCGAAGTGCGACTAATTGTTATGAAAGACTTCAGATGAAACACCAGCGAAACGAACTAACGGTATCTCAAAGTCGTTATATGTAAATTTATTAAAATATTTCAAATGGATGCCTGCGTCCCAGTGTCGTCATCAATAGACAGAACTATAACTATGTCCAAAGTAAACTCGCCCGTGACAGAAAAAGAGAAAAAAGAAATGAAAAATACATCATATAGACAAGCCGTGGGAGCACTATTCTCTTAGCCATAGGATCGTGGGCGAACAGATCGTTTAGTGTCGGAGTTCTCAGTCAATGTTGAGAAGGCTCAGGGGAGCGCCTTAGTGTGGAGTGAGACAAGTATTAAAATATTTGAAAAGGACTAATTTTCTGGTCACTATAATTTTTGATTGGTGCTTCCAATATATATTACTCACCTATATTTTGTTCGTCATTTTCTCTGTAATAAAAGGTCTAATCTGAGGGAAGTTCTTTTTTTATAGTTCGCTTAGGTCCAAAATGTTTCAGTAGACTTTACGTAATTCATATTCGAACTTTCCAAGTGTTTTTTGTGTTATACTATAGATATAACATTATATATATTTTATTTGGCACTTTTCGAATTCTTATTTCTTCCAGAATCCTCAAACCAGACTAATTTTTAGGTGTGAGATTTTGAACATTTTGCACAAACTAATGTCAAACACAACTATTCTTCAAAATTCAACCTGTCATTATCAACGACTTTTTCCATCACTCTGAAAGTTGCTAGGTCTATCAATTTGAAAACAATGAATTTTCGACCTACTTCTTCAACTTGATCAAATGACTCCAAACCACTCGAAACACTCACACGGTTTACAGTTCCTTGTTTTTCGACATCGCAAATCTCCTTTGCAGCATCTCTTAACAATTCCCGTTCCCAACAATAAGAATCAATACTCAAAATTTAATTATGTAAATTTTTCCTCTAAAATCCAAAAATAAAGATTACTACGTTACTATAAATACAAAAAACTACAAAAAATGCTCAAAAATCGAATTTTCTGCAGTGTTAAGGAACTTTTTTTACAACCTGCTTTTCTCATTCAATCCAAAGTGCTATTAAAAATCCGAATATGTTAAAATATGCCCCGTACCCCCAATAATTACATTCTACAGTTTAAATTTATATCTAAAAATTAGCTAAATTATTGGCTGCTAGATAATTTTATTAACACCTGGTATATGCAATTTGAATTTGTCTCTTGAGCATATAATATTAAATCTCGTCGGGGAGGGGGCGCTCTAACTAAGAGATAACTGTTGGCAATACAGTTTCCACGTTATAGGAGTTTATATAGTCTGTCAAACTTTGTTAACATGACAGCAAATGCAAATTAGCACTATAAAAAATAATGTGAAAATAAAAACTCTGACATACCAAATATTTTTTATTTATTATTAAATAAATTGTAAAGATGTGAAGTTTTCTTTACACATGGTTCATATACATCATATTTCGTCTTAAAATGGACAGTCGTGTGGCATCTCGAGACAAGTCAAATTTTTTTTTTCGCACGAACATTACAAATTCTGCTTCAAATTCATCAAATATTCGATTAGAAGATTATGGGAACCTTTTCGACGAAGGCAAAGTCAAAACTCGATTGCTTTCTATGTGGAATAACATGAAGTACGGTAAGTGCTTTATCTCATTAAATATTTGGTTATAAGGTTAAATTTTCAGGAATGAAGTTGAAAACAAATTTCTCCAAAGAATCTCCAGTTTGGTTATTGGGGCGGTGTTATCACAAGAAGATTGAAAGTCCATGTTCTGACAGTACTGAAGTTGCTACTGATGTGGCAGCAATTCAGAGCCAAGGCGATATTGCAAATGTTGATGAAGAGGGATTTGAAGGGTTTAAATCAGACTTCATTAGTCGTTTATGGTTGACATACAGGAGAGAATTTCCAACATTAAATGGATCTACTTTTAGTAGTGATTGTGGGTGGGGTTGTATGCTCCGAAGCGGTCAAATGCTATTAGCACAGGCACTTGTTTGTCATTTTTTAGGAAGAGGTATGGTTTTGTTACTTTTTAACTGTATCTATGCTTATTTCTTTCTACATGTTTAATATAGACTGGCGATGGAATCCAGAACAACAAACTTCAGCAACAAAACAAGATTACATTGAAAATGTAAATCATAGAAAAATTATAAAGTGGTTTGGTGACAAACCATCTAGAAATAGTCCTTTATCTATACATACTTTGGTGCAGCTGGGGGAAAATGCAGGAAAGAAAGCTGGAGATTGGTATGGGCCCGGATTTGTGGCTCATCTTCTAAGGTGAATGCTCAGTATTTACTGCAAAATATTCAACATTATTATTGATGTATACTAAAACATGCTTTTAAAGGCAAGCTGTAACTTTGGCATCGAAGGATAATTATGAGTTTGATTCAATTAATGTCTACGTTGGCCAAGATTGTGCAGGTAAATTAGTTGTGCGTCAGTAAGTCACTTTCTTTATAATAGGTCCTTTCAGTTTACATAAAAGATGTATTAGATGAGTGTGTTGTTGGGGAAGATAAGTGGAAGTCTCTAATTCTTTTAATTCCTGTTCGATTAGGTACAGAAAAATTTAACCCCATATATGCTGCCTGTCTAACTGCAATTTTGAGTTTGGAACAATGTATTGGAATAATTGGAGGGCGCCCAAAACATTCCCTGTATTTTATTGGTTATCAAGGTATTGCCACTCTCAACATAATTGTGTAAATTCTATAGTTCAGTGTTGCAGATGACAAATTGATACACTTGGATCCCCATTACTGCCAGGAAATGGTTGACGTGTGGGCCGCAGACTTTTCTCTATCTAGCTTTCACTGTAGATCTCCTAGAAAGTTGCATCTTAGTAAGATGGATCCGTCTTGTTGCATTGGGTTTTATTGTGCAACGAAGCAAGAGTTTTTAAACTTCGTGGAGATTGTTCAAACAGTAAGTGCTAATTTAATGATTAAACAATTATAATAAAACCCCTCCATATCTATGGTTTGATGTAATTTGAAAGTAAACAATTGATTTAAAAAAGCAGCATCAATATTTACTAACAGCTAAAAAAATACATTTATGTATTTGGAAACGTCTTGCCTCCTTTATGATAACTTTATTAATAGAAAAGCTATACAAATAAGCTATATATTTCCTATAACCTTGGAATGTCCTCTGTAAAGGGATGTTACTACATTTTTATGAAATCATGCATGTCGATGCTAAACAAGCTTAATCTTTGAGGAGAAATCGAGCATCTGCTCTTTCAACAGAAATCCTAACAATTCCAGCAATATTTGTCCGCTTCATGTAGCAATTAGCACAAATCAGCTTGATGCTGTTCTTAGTTGTCAAAGGCTAACCACATCAAGTTTTATCATGCAGATTTATAGTGGGTGGGTTTTTTCTTTTGTACTTTTTGTTCACAGCCTAACATTATTGACATCCATATGGGCATTGCCACAGACAGCAACCATTTATCGTGTTACATCAACCAAATATCCATATCACTTATCATTTTTGTCTCTACAGTAGGACCACTTCATATTGCAATGAAATGCTACTGGGCCTATTGATGATCAATGAGTCGAAGAATATTACATTACCTATTTCATGTAGTACCATACCTATCAGCTAGAAGGCAAGAGTTCTCAAAATACCCTTATATATGTATACTTCATGTATTTATATATGAGTAACTTCATTGCTTTTGAGATAGTCAGGGAGAAAATCTGCTTGCTCCCCAAGGAGACCTATGAGTTTCTGAAAACTGATCTTAGTGTGTCTTGCTTTATTGTTTATAGGACTGAAAGTGAAAGTTTGATGGGAGATGCACTGGGTTAAGGAAAGTTTGTTGATTTGAAAGTATTGTGCAATCGATGTGAAGGAATGAAAGGTTTTCATATGATAGGAGACTGTTGGCTATCATTTCTTGTATACCGACATAGATGATGTTTTTCTATGTCAACTGTCTCACCAATTATTTTGCTAGTAAAGTGAGAAATAGGAGCAATGGTTTTTGCATGGGAGAAGTTAATTCTGTGGCTTGCTTCTTTATGATGCCTTTCCGTGCGCTCAGAGAATATTCAGCATATTTGCCTTATTTTTTTTTATTTGACCTATATAGGCTCTTTGGCAATTTTCACAAGGTATTTTACATCCTTTATGGGATTTGTTATGACAGTGATACTTGGCGAAATGAATAAAATCAACTATTTTATTATGGGTCTTGAAGACCATATGTATGTTTAGCTTCATTAACATGTGGGTTATTTTATTAACACACTAATATTGCTCCTTGGGGTCTCTACGTTTACCAGTCATAGCAAATCTTTTTATAACTTATTTTGAAACAAAGGCTCTCACCTCCTTTCATCTCAAACCTACCTGTGCTCTGCCTTATGGCACTGCACCAGCATTACTGCATTTATATTAATTACGTAAAATCTGTGTTTTACAATACTTATGTTTTTTATCTCCATCGTAGCTGCAAATTAACCTGCCCTGACATTCGCCTTAGTACGGGATTCGAGAAACCACGAAAACCCAAGTCAGGACAACCAACTCCAAACCGCTGATGGCTTGAGTTTTCTTGACATTTGACAATTCTATGCAAAACACAGACTAATCTACTTTATGCTACGCCACAGTTTCTGCTTGTTTATTCTTTAAGCCTGAATGTTTGCATTGCGCACCAGCATTAATTTGCCCGACCCCCGCGCGCCTCTTATGAGTTTGAATCAACATGTAATCTCGCGCAACGTTCCACGAATACTGCAAGAAACGTCCATCATTTGCATACTCCTGAAAGTCTTTCAACATCGGTAATTTTTAAACTCCTCCATAAAAGCATCGTCAACTTGCAAAATTTGCGGGTAACACCGTTTTTTGTTGCCGTCATACATCCTTTAATGTGCGATCAGCCGCCGTTGAGATCCTTGCGGTGCTTGTGGTGAATAAATTAAAATAAATAAAATAAAGGGATACATGACCGCAAAGAAGGTGACGTAATTCGACCTTAAATTTGCAGACCTCAAATGTGAACTGAAGAAAATTAAAAATTTTTGGAAGTTGCAGCTTTGATTTAAGCAAGCCTTACTAGACGCTAGTGAGGATCCAAAGAGTTTCCATTCCGAAACGGCAGGCGAATTGTCTGACATGAGTGCTATGGTGAATGGGTTAAAAACAGATTTGAACTTGAATGTAAATAATGTAAAAGCAGATATGGGTCCAAACATGGACTTACTAAATAATAAAATAGATGACTTGGAAGAAAATTTTTTTAGAATATTGAGCGATAAAATGAGTTAAGTCAGGCTAAAGATTAGCAAAGGAATAAATGAAGCAGCGATGAAATTAAAGCCAGATCATCAAACGCCTTTAAATGAGTTATAACTATGCTCATCTGGAGGAGGTTTACTGAACACAACTTCGAAATCGAGTATAAATATCTGGCACAACTTTGAAAACAGACGTAACCCGTCTTATTTATATTTTATACCAAATAGTCTCAACTGACTTCCTTGAAGTATTAGCTGTGTGAATTTATTAACGGCATTAATGATTGGAAAACACAACAAGCAATGAGATTAGCCAGACCAAAACATTGATTGACGCGTTCACACACGTACTGGAAGTTGAAGTTGCCAAACAACTAAAAAACGTGACAATCTAAGAAAACTGACGGTTAATTCTGAGGAACTTGTGGAGGACTTCACAGAAAAGGTTGCTAGGCTATTGGGAAAAAATCGAGGCGATTGCGCTGCTGGAATTGCGATGAAATAAGCTATATAAGAAGTCGGTCCAAAAAGTCACAACGGGCATCTGTAGCCCCTCAACAGGAAAACTAAAACGGTTTGATGGGAATGGGCGACTGTCGATTCATAATGGTAAAGTCCCAACTACAGAAATACGGACTGCGACTCTCAAGCATAATTGCAATAGTGTTCATGTCGATGGCCGAGTAAATAGAAAATATTGTATATAGGAGAGACGAAAACTTACGAGATCCAATAGCATCAAAACTTTCGGACGTTTTTTGCTAATCAACTGGAAACTTAGGACGACTACTTGGGCTTATGGATAGATAGAATCCCAAATAACCATTGGAAACGCTACATTTAAACACAGTTTACTGGTAGTTGACATTGAAAATGACCTCATCCTCTGAATGGACATTTTGAAAACTTATGTATGCCAAGTTGACTTGAAGCATGGAATACTAAAGATAAAGGGAGAAAAAAAATTTTTTCATGATTGAGACGGAGTCGTGGTGCGAGTGAGAGTAACACATGACACCATCCTCCCAAAATACGGTGAATTAGTGGTAAGTGCAGTTTTTGATTGCGATCTTTCAGCAAGAAGACTAATTCTAATTTATGACGAGAAGAAGACCAGAAAAGAGATACTGATTGAAAAGACATTTATCAAAACTGACAGCGTAGTACCGGTCCGCGGCCATTGTACTTCGATTTCTTCACTTGTTGATCAAGTCAACAGCATCTAGACAATATCAGTGCTGAACTAAAAAAGTGATCGCTGAATTGTGCAGTAGTTTGAGTCCTGATCATCAGACAAAAGTTAAATATCTGTTGCACCAGAATCAAGATTTATTCCAATATGACAATGGTTTAAAAGGCAGGACAAGTATTGTGGGTCACAAAATAAACAGCTGTAATTCCACTCCCATACGACAGTCCCAAATGATTGTCGCTATCCAAAAGAGGGGAAGCTGAGAAGATAATTTCGGATGTGGAAAAGGATGGCGTGATTGAACCTTCAAAAAATACATATGGGCTTCACCAGTGATGCTAGTTAAAAAGAAGGGCGCGGGTCCACCAGATTTTGTGTTGACTATCGTAAGCTCAACGATGTCACGAAGATAATTACCCACTACTACCCATTTATGACACGTTGGACGCCTTGGCCGGATCCAAATGGTTCTTGACATTAAATTTAAAGAGCGGATATTGGTAAGTCGATATGAATTCTAAATACAAAAAAGACAAATTTTTCTATTTTATCTGGGCTATGGCGATACACGATGATGCCATTGAGCATTTGCAATGCCCTCCTGACCTTTGAAAGATTAATGGAGACAATGTTTAATGGGCTATCCTGGAAAATATGCTTGGTGTATCTGGATGGCATAATAGTGAAGAGCATCTGAAAAATTTAGAGCAGCTATTTCGACAACTGCGAGGCGCCAATCTAAAATTGAATCCAAAAAAGTGCTCTCTCTTTAAGAAGAAAGTGAACTATTTTGGACATGTAATCCGTGATGACGATATATCAGCTGATCCAGAGAATGTCAAGAAGCTTTCGAAAATCTGCAACATACTTTAGAAAATGCACCAATAGTGAGCTACCAACAGCCAGAAAGAAAATTTATTTTGGACACGATTGCGAGTAACGTAGGAATTGGGAGTATGTTGTCACAGTTACTAAATGGCTAAGAAAAAATCATGGTCTATTTCAGAAATATGTTATCAATGCTCAAACGCACACTGTTGCGTAACTAGGAGAGAACTTGATAAATCTGTGGAACACTTATAAATATTTGGATGACAGATGGTTTCTTTTGAGGAATGAAGTAGCTCTTAAATTTAAAAAATCCGGAAGGCCAAGTAGCAAGATGGATTGAAATGTTCCAGCAGTATGACTTTGAAACGGAACATAGAGCTGGGAGTAGTCATCGTAACGCAGACACCTTGTCGAGGAGACCGTGTCCAAAAGACTGCAACCATTGTAGTCGTGCAAAGGAGAAAATTGCTCCTACGCAACAAACAACTGTGACTAATGACGAGGCAACCCATCGAGTTAAAAGCTGACCAGAAAGAAGACTCGATTTTGAAGTATGTCTGGAAATGGAAGGAAGCTGGGAGAATACCCAACTGGGCAGAAGTGGCTCCATGTTCGCGAGCAATAAAATCGTATTAGGCACAATGGGATTCCATCACAGTAGAAGACGATGTCTTACAGCGCATGCTTCAGAACGAAGATGGATCTTAAAGGAGACTTTAGTTGTTGGTTTCAAAAAAGAATGTCCCAGAAGTATTGTAACAACTGTATGATGGTGTGTCTGGTGGCCGAATGGGAATTGCAAGACTTTGGAAAAGGTTTGCGAAAGATCTTACTGGGTCAACCGCAAAGTTAAAGAATGGTGCCGAAAATGCGTAGTATGTGCAGTGAGTATTGGGCCGCAAAAGAAACCGAAGGCACGAATGAAACAGTATAACGTCGGAAGTCCTTTTGCTAGAATTGTTATTGACATAGCTGGTCCGTCCTCTGCAAGTGACAATGGAAATAAATTTATTCTAATATACAAGCCGCAACCATCGCTAAGGTGTTGGTAAAAGAACTAATTAGCAGATTTGGAGTGCCACTAGAACTACATTCAAATCAAAGTCAAAATTTCAAATCGGCGGTGTTCATAAACGTATGCGAAATACTGGGGATTGGGAAAATTAGAAGAACTCCGTCGCATCCCCACTTAGATGGAATGGTGAAGGACATGAATAGAACCATGGGGAAGTATCTATCAAAAGTTGTCTTTGTCCATTAACGAGACTGAGACAAATATCTCTATTTGTTCTTGGTGACCGTTCATTTATCCATGAACTTCCTGACAAACACCAACTAATGTTCTCTTTGGTTATGAGCTAAAGCTACCATGTGACCGGAAATAAACCTGAAGAAAACATAGTTGGAGAAGACTACGTCAGCGACTTGAAGAGAAGAATGATGGGGATTGATGATAACGTGCGGTACAACATCAACATCGTGAGTGACCGGATAAAGGATGGTTATGACTAAAGAAGGCAACCAAGTATGGTTTTATAACCTAAAACTCCAACACTCCTACGAAGATCCAGCTGAGGTGCCAAAGAAAATAAACGATGTGTACCGAATCCAGAAACTACCAACTGAAAAACCTAGGATCGTTTATTACAATCGACTGCATCCTGTTGTCAGAGATGAAATGACGCAGTCAGGAAATCTGATGTCTTTAAAGTGTGAGCCAGGATTTAAAGGCTTCAGTTCAGTAAGGGAATTGGGCGAGTACATTGTGGTGACCTATTCAATGTACCGATGGAATATGGCATAATACTAGTTTATGAAGGTTGTTTTAATAAGTTACAAAATGAAATGCTTATTAATGCTAGGGTAGACCTCCACCGATTTGTTTAGTTTTCATGTTCATTTCCTGGACATGTATCAAAATCTGGACCTCCTAGTAGGTTGCTAAGAACATTTCATCACTCATCTTTTTATTCTTCATCTTGAAGATTTTCTTCTGGTATTAGTTAAAGAAGTCAACTGGCTAGAAGTCATTTAACCATGGCTTTTAGGTAAATCTTTTCCATGGTACTAGTCTTTGTTGACGCTTAAAATACTCTATGTTTGTCAATATATCCCTTATTAACACAAAATACATGAGTTTACAGCTTATAAACAAGTACTGACATGAATATTAACAAACCAAAAAGTATACAATTGAATTCTCTACTGCTATGATCCATACAAACTCGCATTGTCTAAATCTCCAAACATTAGAAGACACAAACTTAATTTTTTGTATTCCTTTTGGGTTCCAAGCTTATCAGTAACCACTATTTGTTTCTTAGTAACAATTGTTGCATTAGCACTTTGTTAATGTTGTGATCAGCAGTTTATTCATTGCCTGAACTTGCTCTTTTCTTCTTTGACCATGGTTCATATCATCTGATTATAAAGCCTTTTATAGCTAATTATGGTCTAATGAGTAACTTTTGTAATTTGATCTGTAAGTGACGTTCCATTTTGCCTTCACAAGCTTTATCTAGGAAATACAGTCTTCAGAGTTGAGTTCTGCTCTCAACTTTCTCTTCTATAGTGTCCAATAGAACAGGTCAGAAATATAAACAGAGAGATGTACACTACTTGCTCCAATAAACTTCTGTAATACAAGATCTATGGTTTAGATGAACTTATTTTGGGACTTTTTGATTGAGCTCCACATCACTTTTCTGATTACAGAATTGTTCGCGACTCTTTAATAAGAGTCTTATTGTTCCTAACATTCATACAAATGAAACATGTCTTAAATTTCACTACTGAACCTCAATACACTTGAGCCTGCTTTGGCTTTGTAGGGTTAAGCAGACAGACATCTTTACTTTTTTAGCTGGTTCCACAACTGTAATTTTGGCTCTCTGGAACAGTCTGGCCTTTCTTGCCATAAGAACTCCTTTTTACTGTGAGACTGTAAGTCCAGTACTTTAGCTTTACCTCTATTTATCATCCTTGACCAATTTGTTACTTTAGAATGTTATGCCTCGCAAGAACCTCCTCATCAGTTACTATTACAGTCTACCACTTTATTTACCATTTCTTCTGGATGACTGCTACTTTTGGTAGATTGTGAAATACTTCACTTATTGATATAGCTGATTACTGTAACTAGTTTTTTATGAGAAAATGAACATATTGAATTTTCTAATTTTAGATAGTAGTACCTCCTGGGAAACCTGGACGTAGCAATGAGTATCCCATGTTTGTGTTCTGCAACGCTCATAAAAAAGATTCACAGTCTCCACCCATAAGGCCACTGCCACCAGATATGGAATACTCTATTGAAGGACAAGATAGGGAATATGTAGAAAATGAAGAATTTGAAATATTGTAATTATACCAGGAAACGGAAGAGAACTTGCAAAAAGGGGAACAACATACAAGCTATATAGTTTATTTAAGACTTATTTTAAAGTAAACAAAAGTATTACTTATTTTATAGAATGTATCAACTTTCTACTTATACTAAGAGAGAAGTTCAAATGTACTATTTATTGTTAATTCTTTTTTCTAAGTTAACTATTGTCTAGTAGTTTGGAATTATTTTCTTTGCTTTTAGAAAATCTCTATTGATATTGTGATTTTTAAATGATAATTTGAGTGAAGTTACTCATTACCTCTCTATTTATTGATAACTTATTCTTACAATTATTGTACATATTAAATAAAACTGGATGTATGTGACACTGACTATTTACTTGTTTTATTTTTAATTAGTTTGGACTTCAAATTTAAATATTGGTATATGGCAACTTACCTAATTATTAACAAAAAAGTTTTATATAAAATGGTGTTTTTTTGCTTTGTATATAGATGATTTCTTTTTAGTTGCACTGTTATATTTACAAAAATTTACTGTCTAGCTGAATAGTAAACCATCATCTTCATTAAAATTGAGCATTTGGTCGATATTTCAGATGGATGCTGTAAACAAATAACTTTTTTAGAAATGCAGTTTGCAAGGTGTAAATCATTTGCTCTGCTGTAGCCAAAACGAGTGATAATATTTTATATGAATGTTGTTTTTGCAAAGAGATTTGAAACAGTGTTGCTGTGTCACCACTCTAAAGCCTGATAAATCAGTATTGCAGCAGGAGCATATTAGCTGCACAAGCCTCCTGGCTTAGTGTGAAAGTGGATAAAGTGATACCAGGAAACTAAAGCCATTGATAAATTGACCAATCGAAATAAAAGATAAGCAAAGTATGACAATCTTTATTAAGATCACTTATGACTTGCCAAACAGTTTGTGGATCAAGTGATCTATAATAAAAACATCCCTGAACTAGTGTTATTTTGTTCCTAAAACATTTGCAAAGGTCTACATGAGTATTTGGAGGGATCCTATTTGGTCCCTATTTTGAATAAGTTAAACCCCAGAACCGTACCAAGGTTTAATATCTTTCTGGGATATCCTTCAATATTGCTCAATTGAAATGTTAAAGTTCTTTCTGTTTTATTATTAGGAATTCTGAAGGGCTACTCTAGAGATTTAACCCTAGAGGATCCTACATCAAGGAGATATCAGTCCCAACTGAGACTTGTGTCTCATGCTTTCATTTTAAATCCAAATGACAAGGGAATCACGTTTTCCGAACTTTCACTTCCAATTTTATTGTTTTCTCTACCTCTTTCAATCTCCTCTTTTTAGTTTTTCTTTTTCTCCCATATCTTTTTTTTTCTTCTGGGCGCTCCTCTTATAAATAAGTTTTCCCTCATGGATAGCTCAGGGTTAGAATGCAACAATACAAAAGAGACTGATGTGTCGCCTTCCTTGTTCTTGCCACCTCAAAGCAAAGCTCAACATGATGGATCCAACGTAAATGACGTCTTTGCAGAGACTGTAAATCAATAATTGTTTAGAACATTATCATTAGATTGCATAATTCTTATCTTATCACAACGCGTGTCTGGCACCAAAGGACAAATCACTCCCATCAGGTTTCTTTATTGATTTGAGAAGCTTTGTTTGAATAGTTTCAATCATGATTCATTAAGACGACGATGATGATCGCTTTTTGGCATATGAGCGTCAAGGAAAGAAAATGAACAATTCTATTTCATTGATATCTGAAGAAATCTTCTCACTGTAACATCGAAGAAGCTATTGGAAGCTGAAATTTGGTAGATTATACGCTTTAGAGTTTCTTAAATGGCGAGATCATTTGAGCTCTCTAAACGTAAAAGTCAACATTCACAGTGGTGAATAACGCACATAAGTTTATTAAAATGATATATTTATTTTACTTACAGAAAATCGAAATTACTTAACACTATTTATGTTGCACCTTCATACAACGTTTCGCTTCCGGCACGATCTGTCTCGCTGCGTGATGCTTAAGCCTATTTGGGGGCTACGAGGAACGCTTGAACATTTCGACATTATCCGAGTCCCCACACATGTACAAGTAACGTGACTAGATTCCTGTAAGGCATTATGTCATTCGCTTGGCCGTGACGTCAGGGTGGCTGCTTCAGGGGACTTGGAAACTCATTACACTACCCCCTGCTAAAGGATGATTCGTCCCGGATCATTTTCTTCCGATGTTTGGATGGATTGGGGAGATATTTGCAGTCTTGACCTTTCTTGCATCAAGACGTCAGATAAAAGCAATAGTCCACGGTCTTCTGCGGATGATGGGTGTAAACTAGGATGTCGACGTTAGAACTTCGAAAACAACTCTTCTGTCATGTTTCTAACTGGACAAAAGTCTCCAGTTCAAGGTTTTGGTACTTCCAGAATTCAATAATGCGTGATAGGACATTTTGTCCTGTGAGGATTCCTTGGTCACAAGATATTGCAGTCGCTGCGTTTTTTGATTTCTGGGCGTTGCTTCCTCAATTCTTTCACGGAACCAAATTTCGCATCTTCAAATCACGCGTCAAACAATGCGCTAATGCATATTTAGACGGTACATTGAATAGGTCTTGTACTTCTTTGGTGACTCCACAACGCACTTGCCGAGTTCCATTCACTGAACCCATGAAGAATTTTGAATCTCAAGTCACACTTTAAGGACATCAGGTTTCCTGACCATGGCGTTTAATCTCAGACAACAGGACACAGTCGAGTGCAATGAATAATCCTAAGTTTGCACTTGGTAGTTTCCAGAGTCAGTACACAGGATTGTTTATTTTCTTCAACACCTCGTATGGACCTTCATAGGAGGGTTGGAGTTTTGGAGACAAACCACGTCGCCGTTTTGAGTTATATAACCATACTCGGTCACCTTCTTTATAACCCGCTCCAGATGCGTTGACGTCATGGCGATCCTTCATCTGGTCTCTCGCGATGTTGATATATCGCATGTTGTCGTGAATCTCCAATGTTCTCCTCGGGTCGCTGATGTAGTCTTTATTGGCTGGTGTTTGACCAATAGGCTCATGGACAGACGAAATATACGCCAACAAGAACAATGGAGATATTGGTTCCAGGCTCGTTAATAGTCAGAGACGACTTTTGATAGATTCTTCCCCATTGTTCTATTCATGCGCTCAACCATTCCAGCTAACTGTGGATGTAATGAAGTTGTTTTCGTTTTTTTTTGTCCAGTATTTCATATACTTTCGTAAATAACGAAGAATTCGAAATTTCGAACTTGGTCTGATTTTTTACCAACATCTCAGCGATGGATGCAGCTCTTTGATTTGGCAATCCATGAGCTTTAACCCATTTGCTAAAATAACCTATCGCCACTAGAATATTTTTTCCACTATTACTTGTAGGAAACGACTCAACTATGTCAAGAGCAATTGGTGATTTCGGTTTTTTGCGAACCATTACTCATTGCACATATAATACCAATTTTTAATACCTTCTTTGCAGTTCATACAGTAAAATTAAAGTCTTTGTAATTCCCATATGTCCACCAGATACATCTTCATTAAGTTGTAGCTACACTTCTAGGACCCTCTTCTTTGGAACCAGTAATTGAAGTTTCTTTAGAGTTCCATCTTTGCTCTCAAGCGCGCGTTGTAAGACATCGTTTTTTACTACGATGGAATCCCATTGTGCCCAATACGATTTTACTGCTGGCGAACACGGAACCAATTTTGCCCAGTTATGTTTTCTTCTAGCTGCCTTCCGTTCCCCGACATATTTTAAAGTTTGATCTTCTTGCTGGCTATGTCTTAACTTGCTGAGCTGTCACAACTCCACCTAAAACTTCAGCTATCTTCCATTAGTCGTGTCAAAGGCTTCGCAATGTTAACAAATTCAAACACATATTATCTGCAATAAGTGCACAATCCCAAAAAAATTTTTAACTTCGTTCGTATCTTTTAGTACTAGCCATTCTTTCACACTTCTGACTTTCTCTGAATCAGCTACTATACCTTTATCACTGACTACATGTCCAAGACTCACTTTCTTCTTGAAGTGAGGGCACTTTTTCGGACTCAATTTCAGATTGGCACTTCTCAGTCGTTGGAATAGCTGCTTTAAGTTTTTCAAATGTTCTTCGAATAATCTTCCAGTCAATATTATGTTATCCAGATACACCAAACATGTTCCTGAGAATATAGCAAAGTCCAAAGGGCATCACTATATATTGCCATAATCCAAACCCAACAGAAAAAACTGTTTCTGTGATCTGTTTCGATTTGTCAATATCCGCTCTTTAAATCTAATGTCAAGAGCCACTTGGATCCAACGTATCATCGTGGGCAACTACAGGGTTTGTCCGAAAAGTAATGCAATTAAGTTCGTAAAAAATTATTCAAAATATCGTAACAAACGTTTAAAATTATTCAAAGTACTCCCCTTGGGTATCCACATACTTTTACCAGCGACTTTTTCATGCACAGTATGCATCCTGGAAGGCGTCAACGATGACCTCGTTTAGAGCCTTTGGCACGGCGGTTTGGATTGCTTCAATGGTTCCTTTCGGGGCGGACTTGATCCTCAGGAACAAAAAGAAGTCTGCCGGAACCAGGTCAGAATTGTAAGGGAGCTATGTGGCTGGGGCGTTGTTATGGTGCAGCTGCTAGGTTGCGGCGATCTCCTTTCCAGTGCGTACGACCCTGTTTCTTAATCTGCCGAGCACTTGCACGTAGTAGGTAGCGTTAGGGTACAAATTCTTTATGGACCACCCCCTTGACGTCAAAAAAGACAATGAGCATGGTTTGCACTTTCGATTTGCTCATTTTTGCCTTCTCATACTCGAAAATCCATATTTCGTCTCCGGTAATGACATTGTCAAAAAAAGTCAGGTTTCCTTTGCACACGTGCCAAAAGTTCACTCGAGTGTTCTTGTGGTCGTCAGTCAACAATTTGGGGAGTAACTTGGCACACACTTCCCGCATGTGCAAATTGTCGGTAACAATTTCGTGCATAGTGGTTGTCGGAATACTGAGAGTCTCTGCTATCATTCGAACACTCATTTGACGATCGATATTCAAAAGATCACAAACAGGAGACACATTCTTGTCACTTTTGCTGGTTGACGGCCGTCCAGAGAGAGGGTTATCCTCCACCTCTTCCTGGCCATTTTTAAACAACGTCAACCACCTGGAAACTTCAGAATACGAGGAAGCAGAATTCCTGTAGGCTGCCTGAACCATTTGGTGGGTTTTGGCGAAGCTTTTGTTCAGTTTAACACAGAAGTTGATCGCGTAACGTTGTTCGATAGTTTTCTGCATTGCGCTTAGTGACGCAGGTACTAACATCAGGTTCACGAAAGCAGCTATTGTGACACTCCTAGAGCTCATAGCAGACCGAGTTTGGAAGCGTTGTGAAGCTAAGAGTAATCCCCCGCCCCACCTGATGCGCTGCGACCAGGAAGAGCGCATTCGGACAAATTGCATTACTTTTCAGACAAACCTTGTATCTTTCTTTGTGATATCGTTAAGTCGACTGTAGTCAACGCAAAATCTGGCGAACCCTCCCTTCTTGGTAAGTAGCACATGGGCAAATTTCTTTTTGAAGGTTCAATCACGCCATACTTCTCCATATCTGAAATAATCGACTTATGGGAGCAGCATTATCGGTGTCTATTTTGCGACGCTTAATATTCTTGATTCCGGTGCAACAGATCTTTAATTTTTGTCTGCTTGATCCTGGCTGGATGCTAAGGACTTGACGAATCACCGATGAAACTGAAGTACAATGACTAAGAACTGTGCCTTCTTTGTCTCCAAGGATACTCATTAACATTTATTACGCGGATCAGTACCACGCTGCCAATTTAGACGCGTGTCTTCCCAACCAGTGTGCCTATTCCGGTTTTCTTTTGATCATTACTTAGTTCTATCAGGACGACTATTCTTGCTGGAAGATCACAATTCAAAATATCGTCCACCACCAATTCACTGCGTGCCACAACTCCGCCACGATCATGGAGAACAACTTCTTCCCCCTTTATCTTTACATCCATGAATTTTTAAAATGTCCATTCCGAGGATTATGTCGATCTGGACTAGGTGTCCAATATGTTATAAATGCGGTAGTCAACGCAAAATTTGGTGGACCCATCCTTCTTTTAACTAGCACCACTGGAAAGGTCCACATGAAACTATTGCAGGTTCAATCACATCATTCTTTTCCATATCATTTCGGCTTCTTTTCGTTTGGCTGGTGACAATCATATGACACTCTGTCGTATGGGAGTGGCATTACCGGTGTCTATTTTGTGACGCATGATATTTGTCCTGCGTTTTGAACCCTTGTCGTATTGGAATACGTCTGGATGTCGGTGCAATAGATCTTTAACTTTTAGCTGTAAAACTGTAAAACGCAGCGATTACTAATTTTAGTTGATCGGTTACCCGGCTTGGCGTTGTCTGAATGCTGTCTTCTTGATGAAGAATTGATGAAACCGAAGTACAATGCCCGAGGACTACTTTCTTTCAGCGTTCAAGGATATCCGTTAAAATTCATCACACGGACCAGTACCACTCTACAGTTTAGATCATTGTATTCCCAACCAGTATCCCTTTTTCAGTCTTTTTCTCGTCATCACTTGATTCAATAAGGATGACCCTTCTCTCTGGAAGATCACAATCCAATGAAAGGATGGTGTCCCGAACTACTCTCACTCGTGCCATGACTCGGTCTTGATCATGGAGAACTACTTCTTCTTCCTGTATTTATCTTCAGTACCCCATGCCCCAAGTCAAGTTTTCAAAATATCGATTCTGATGGTTATATCGTTTTCAATGTTAGCTAGCAGTTAACGATGTTTAAAGGTAGCGTTTCCAATGATTATTTGGGCACATATCCCTTCATCTTTTCCTGGGTAGCGGGTAGATACTCTTCTATGGCTCCGATAGAGGATAGATCTTCAAGGAGGCGAGCCTCGACTTTTCTTCATCTAACACCGGGGAAAAGTCGTGTCCCAACTTTAATCCTACCTATAATCTACATACTTTTATCCTCCATACGCCCTAAGTGTGGCGTTTAATTAATTGATAAAACTGCAAAATTCAAGGGAACCGTACGTCCTGCATTGGACACCAACGGCCGTGTGATATATCTTCATAACCCTTTGTTAAAGCTTCAGTTGTCGTTTGAAGTTTCCAATTGGTTGGCAGAAAACGACCGGATGACCCAATAACATCGGGTCTTGCAATAGTTTTTCTTGCTCCAGTATCCAATAGGAGAGGATACAATTTTCCATTTATTCGCCCATCGATACAAACACTTTTAGAACTATGCTACTGAGGTGTCCCGGAAAGCCATTTTCCTCGTCTTAAACCGATTTTTGACATGGCCCATCTTGCCACAAGTCCAGCAGCGCAATCATCTCGATCTTTTTCCCAATATCTAGGAAATAGCTAAGTCTGCCTGGCAGTTCTCTACGGGTGCCTTCAGTTCCTTAGTATTTGCCGTCAGTTCTCTTATATTACTATGCTTCTTGGAGGTTGATTTTGCAGCTTCGAATTCCAGTGCGTGTGTGAGTGCGTCAATCAATGTTTTTGGTCTGGTCAATTTCATTGCTTGTTCTATTTCCCGATCAGAAAATATTCGCACAGCTAATACTTTTAAGAAGTCATCTGTTGCTGTTGGGTACAAAATGTGAATAAAACGCACTACGTCTGCCTCAAATTCTTGAAGATTTTCGCCAGATTTTTGTACGATGTTTCGAAACAGTTAGAGATGAAATGTGACGATATAAAGGAAGCCCGTAGAAATTTGGATCCACTGGTACTGCTACAGTTAACATATCTTACAGTACATGATAATTTTTTTTTGAGGTATTATCCAGACAGGCGTTTATGGATGACCTTAGTGATAACAATACATAATGCTCGTAGTGTTTAGTATATACGCTAAAATCGAGTTAGGATTATCATAGAAAAGTTGGAAAGTAGTGAAGAGATAATAACGAATGAGATTATACAATACTATAGGAAGATAAGTTGAAGAAACAAGGGCCGTATTATTAGAATTGCATTGAACTGGGTCACGTCCTTAAGTGACGTAAACAGCTTATGATGGTGTTAATGTTTTTAACTGTCCCACTACTTAATACAGGTGCGTTAATGCTTATCGTACACTTGGAGATGATACGGAGCTATACTCAAATATATTTAATAAAATTATGCTTTCGCACGGTCACAGGCGACATTATGACTACATATGGGAAAGCTACAGTAATTAGTGACATTCGTAAATATACTTCTAAATCGCCAAGTAATGTTAACTGATATTCCAGACAATTTTATCTTTAATGAAGCTTGGGGCCACGTAGTTATAGCTCAATACGTTGTGGTATCAGCTCAGAATGAAAGGATAGCTCTGACACTTAAAAGGACAATAGGAAAGGATACTTCCAATCCAAACAAGTTGATCACAAGTTTCAGTCAGAGTAATGAATGTTAACCCAAAATTTGTATCTCCAAAAAAAAAAACAAAAAAATATATAGACCGGCATCACTGATTTTAATTGTGTGTATGGTTCTAATAAAAATCGACAAGAAAACATGTCAAGTATCTATTTGGATATTCTGAAAGCGTGTGAAGTTAACAATAAATCTAAATTAGAGAGGGTAGAGAAGTTGCTTTTAATGACAATCAAGGGGGCAGAACAAACATCGTAATTCGTATGACTATTATTGGAAATACTCAGACAATACATCTTCCGATGCTAGATAAAAAAACTGAGGATATTATTAGTGACGTGGCAAGATAAGAGGTTATTGAACAATCCATGTGCATCACCGTTTGTACTAGATAAGGGCAGTTATCTGTTAATAAGAATCAACAACACCTTCCATATTTTATTCGAGTCACGATGGTTTTCCACGCTAGACGTAAGAGCAACTATTTGCAAGTCAAAATGGAGCGAAGAGGATGTCACAGTGCCTCAGTTTTTTGAAGAAGATCTGAAAGTGAGAGCCGACATATATCAACGTGCTGGAGATAATTGTCAAGCCCTCGATAGAGGAGGTGGTTGCTAGGTGGAAGTACGTGTTCCAGCAAAACTATGCTCCAGCTCACAAATCAAAGTCGACCCAGGGACGGCTATACATGTTATTACCACTGGTCACCCAACTTGTGACCATCCTCCAGCCCCTACTGCAATCGCCTTCACTACTACGTGTAGGTTGTAGGAGAGGCAAAGGTAGAGAAGGCCATGGTCGCTGATCAGGGCTAAATGAAAAATCTGATTCTCAATACTTCTTGTTCTTCTTCCATTCTCCTTTTACTCTTGAGGGTGTCGGATAATTCTCAATACTATTTACTTTAATTATACCAAGTTTCATGCAAATAAAGTTAATTTTTTTGCGTTTTAATGTTATTTTTGTTGTTTTCACATGCCTGATGCCTTATAAACCTGTCATTTATGCCACACAAACCCCAGTTTGTGTTATTCTTAGAGAAGAGGTTTGGCTGCTATGTAATTTTCAGTTCAGAAGCAAGTCATTGGAAAATTATATTGCCAGAGATGATTACGTAAATCAACTTAGAAGAAATTCAAGTGGTATATACGATTTCGACTATATTGACATTAAGATTATAAGCGATCAATCGATATACCGAAAAATCAGTATATCACAAGCGATAATTTGACCTTCAATTTTAATCTGGCTACCATTTGACAGATATTGTGGCCTTCCATTGAAACTCAAAATACAATAGGAAGACCCGTTTAAAGTTGTGAAAAAGATATCGTACATCGGATTCACAACCCAACTAGTAGTAAGCTAAACGTTGCACACATTAATTGTTTTATGTCTTATTTTGAAATAAACAGTGAGCCCTTAAACAAATTAAGGGTTAGATTGTTCATTGGAGCAAAACCGTTTCAGCTTCAAGGAATTCATAAACAAATATTTTGTGGTAGAAAGTCTTGTTTTGGGTTAATGATCGAGATATGGCAACTTTGTTTTAATGTTTCGATCAATACATAGATATTACCATATGACCTCCATTTGTAGAAAGGAATTTCCTTGACAAAATTCTACAGTGAGCAAAATTTGCAACTAGAACAACATTTCATATATTATTTGTATGTACATATTTGGCTTGACACCCTTTGTGGGCTAGTCCAGCGTTTACATTTTCTGGATCCTTCCATCCTAACTTTTATTCAACTTTTTTACATATTTCTTCCTATTAATTGCGGCTCCTTCTGCGTCGACTATTCCTGCCCTATTTAAATCATTTTTCACCTCTTGTAACCATTTAGATCTTGGTCAGTCCTTCTTCCTCCTGCTGGTTTCCACTTCAGTATTATTTTTATTATTTTGTCTTCTCCCGGTCTCCAAACGTGTCCCAGCCATTAGGTTCTTTGCTGCTTTATTTTTTATTATGCCTTCCCCTTTCAGTTCTTGTAATATTTCTTGGTTGTTCCTCTGCCTATATTCAATTTTGTCTATATAAACTGGCCCCAATATTTTCCTTGCTAACTTTCCTTCCACTATTTTTAATGTTTCTTCTTCTTTCTTTGTGACTCATAATCTCCAATGTATACATCATTATTGACCTTATTAATGTTTTATATATTTTTATTTCCGTCTACTGTTTCTTATTTCCTTTCCTGTCCCAATCAATTTTGTTTTGTTCATATTTATTTTGTCCTGCATTTCCTCTTTCTTAATTATCTCTGTTAACATCTGTTCCACTATATTTTTTCATTTTTTTACTAGCAGATCAGCATAAGTTACTATTTGTCCTTCTCCCATTCTTATCGCTCCTTTATTTATCTTTCGAACTATATATTCTAAAAATATATTAAAAAGTGTGATGGATAGCGAGTCTCCTTATTTAACTCTTTTATCTGCCCCAAATTTCCTAGTTTCTCCTTTTTGCGTTCTCAGCGTTGCTTTAGTTGTTTCTATAGTACTACAGATCATTCTTCTTAATTTATATACTTGAGCACTGTTTGGAAGGCTTGCTCGAAATCTATAAATAACAATTCCACATTCTTCTTATGTTGATAGAAGTTCTCTATTAATTGATTATTAGATTTGCCTTTTTGTAAACTCGAATTGGTACTTTCCTATTACAATGTTCATATTCTCCCTTAATATTTTTTGGCTTACTAATGATAGAATATTATAAGTTATATTCAATAGGGTTATTCTGATCTTCTGATCTACTTTATTATAAATTGTTATGAACTTCCCATTTTTTGGACATTTTTTCCTCCTTCTAGATCTTTTGTATCAGTGCATGTATTTGTTCTTTTACTTTTCCCACCATATTTTATTAGTTACATGATTATTCCGTCTTTTTCAGGTGTCTTTGCATTACGTCTACTGTGTATAATTTTTTATTTCTTTAAGTATAGGATCATCAATTTCTATCCCGCCTGTATTCTTGACTTTTAAGTTTTCTTGCATTTAACCTTCTGTTAGTAAACTCCTGAAGTATTCCTCCCATGCCGTATTTTACCCGCCTTCCTCTTCTATTATTTTGCCATTTTTTAATTTTTGATGCGCCTTGTCAAGGAGACCGTGTCTAGAAGACTGTAGCTACTGCAGTCGTGCAGAACATAAACTGGCCCCTACGTTACGAACGATTGTGATTAACGACTTGTGACGATCCAGCGTGTTGAAATGTAACCAAAAAGCAAATTCAAATTTGAAATATGCCTGGAAATGGAAGGAAGCTGAAAAAACCTAATTGGGAAGAAGTGTCTCCATATTCACCAGCATTAAAATTATATTGGGCGTAATGTGATTCCATCGCAGTAAAAAATGACGTCTTACAGCGCGTGTTGGAGAGCTGAGATGGAGCTCCAAGGAACTTCTTGAGTCCTGGAAGTATTCCAGCAACTGGTATGTCTAATGGCCATATGGGAATGCAAAAGCGAAGAATTTTACTGGATGAATTGCAAGGAAGACATTAAAGGTTGGTGTCGAAAATAAGTGATATGGCACCAATGAAACAATATAGTATCGGAAATCTTTTGACATATCTGTTCCCTAAATAAATTTATTCTAGTGGCCATAGATTATTTCAGCAAATTGTTTGAAGCCGCAACCTTCACTGAGATGTTGATAAAAGAATTAATCAGCATATTTGAAGTGCCACTAGAACTACATTCAAACCAAGGTCAAAATTTCGAATCGGCGAAATATTGGCCATTGGTAAAACGAGAGCAACTCCGTTACAACCACAGTCAGATGCAGGGCAATGGGGAAGTATCTGTCAAAAGTTGCCTCGGACCATCAACGAGACTAGGTACGTCTTTTTTTGTTCTTATTGGCGTACCGTTCGTCTGTCCATGAATTTACTGGTCAAACAATAGCCAATATTTTCTTCGGTCGTAAACTGAAGTTACCATGTGACTTGCTATGCGGAAGTAAATTTGGACAAAACGTAGTTGAACAAGGCTACGTAAGCGTTC
The DNA here is from genome assembly GCA_036346155.1 of Sinelater perroti. Taxonomy (NCBI): domain Eukaryota; kingdom Metazoa; phylum Arthropoda; class Insecta; order Coleoptera; family Elateridae; genus Sinelater; species Sinelater perroti. Next base: position 10,584,017 of record JARFIY010000013.1, on the reverse strand, counting down.
TAAGGAGAAGAATGTTAGAGATCCACGATAATGTGCCATACAACATAAACATCGCGAATGACCGAATGAAGGATTGTTATGACATTAACACATCGAGAACAAGTCACAAAGAAGATATGGCTACATAAATCCAAAATGTTGTCGTGGGTTGACTCTAAAACACCAAAGCTCCTATAAAGGTTCATATGAGGCCCCGAAGAAAATAAACAATGTGGTGTGCGGAATCAGGAAACTACCAAGTGGCAAACCTAGGATCGTTTATTAAAGTCAGAAAATCTGATGTGCCTAAAGTATGAGCCAGGGTTTAAAGACTTGATGTGTTTAGTGAATAGAATTCGACGAGTGCGTTGTGGTTTCATAAGAAAAGTACAAGACCCATTCCATGTACCAACAAAATATGCACTAGCTCATTGTGTGGCGCGTGATTTACAGAGGTTTAGAGGAGTCGCCAGTGTATTTTGAGCGAAATTTGGTTCAGTAGAAAATTAAGAAGACCGCATCCGCAATTCGGAATGACGCTGTGACTGTATCGCGAAGGCAGAAATATCTATTATCTTGTGACCAAAAGATCCTCGCAGAACAAACCTACTTATTGCGAATTTTGTGGAACAATGACGAAGCTACGAAGTCATTTTTTTAACGAAAACATTTGGAACTTGGCAATACCAAAATTTACGTGCGAACAAGACGGTGTTGACTGGAGAATAGTTAGAAATATAATAGAAGAGGTGTTCCGAGGCTCTGATATCGACATCTTAATTTGCAACTATAATCCGTAAAAGCGGACAATCCCGCTGATCTGACGTTTCGATGCAAGAAAGATTAGGACTGCAAATATCTCCATGGCCCATCCAAACGTCGGAAGAGAATGATCCAGGACAAATTTCCGAATGTCGCCAAAAAAGCACGAGGCTAGTACCGTGCTGTGCCGTCGCGGTCGAGCGGCGAACACTGCCGTTGAAACCCCCACAGTGCCCATAACCATGTAAGAACTAGAATAACGCAAAATACTCTAGAACGGAACGCAAGCGGTTCCGGCGCTATGAAAAGGCTTTAGAACAAGTGCTAAATATATAAATAGTACACAATGAAGTAGCAATAGGAAGTCAAGTTATTGAAAGCGAAGCAAACTGTGCTAGTACAAAATAAATTATGTTGTAACAATTACAGAGTGTGATTTTATACTAGTAAATTCCTGTGTTAGTGTATATAAATAATTGTAGATAAATTAAATAAGTAGTTTAAATTGATTGAAACGTTTAGCCGTATAGTCATAACTCGCAACGCAATACAAAGTAACTCGTAAAGCGATTTCTAAGCGTTTGCAGAAGCAGGAGAGGATTTACAAAAAAGCCCCACAACTCATAACAAGGGTAGACGCTATCATATTATTGTCATTGCTCTCTCCATTCAAAAGACCGACTTCTAATAGCAAAGTTTGACCTGCGACGAAAAGCGGGTTCTCTATAAGAAACAGGGGGAAATCGTAAGTTTATCCAGGCAGACCTTTGACCAGTAGTGCATGACCGAATATCTACGCCAAGAATATATTGCTATGTATATGATGGCATCATTGGGGCATTATGCACTCAATTGCTTCAACCTACTGAAACAATAACAGGAGTCAGTCAACGCAAAAAGGTCTTATATCGACAAGGAAAGGATGGGTCTTTTTATTTCTTAATAGCGAGTGACTGTACATCGCCAAAACCTGGGTTGAGGAATTTTATCACACCCACCGTATTTGCCAGACTTCGCTCCTTCAGGTTATCACCTCTTCAGATTCTCGCAACATCATCTGACTGACATTCCTGTCGATGTCGACAAAATGTTGGTTGCTTATCTACTTCAAATCATCTTTTTTCGAAGATTAAGTGGTCGAATTTTTATAAAAAGGTCGTTAATCAAGTTGTGAACTTGATATAAATGAATATAAATAAATTGTAAGTTAAATTCACTACTTTATAATGTAAAGGATTAAGATCTGAGATGCCAAAAGGTTAATATTCCACCGTTAAAAAATAAAACACAATGTTTCTCAACCAAACCAGAGTTGATTTTGATTTATGGGTTGGTACAACCTGTCTAGAACATTCAAGGTTCACCTCAAAAAAAAAAAAGATTCGCCAAACTTAAAACATCCTTTTGGTACACAGTTTTGATCCCTTTTTCACTGAAATGAATATTGATTATTCCATTGTAACAGGCTCCCCATCAAACTATTGTAGATACTAGATGATGACTTTTCTGAACCCTCTTCACTAACTGAGACGTTTCTTTGAACAATCTACCATACAACCTGTCGTTTTATTTGTTGAAGGGTTTCTTTACAGTAAAAATTTCTTCATCCATAAACAGAATTTTTCTGTAAATATGTTAATAGACATTTCAAATGTTTTTTATAAGCACTTAATCTTAGTTTTTATTTGATAATACCAGAGACAGTTTAGCCCTAAGACTATCTTAGCAGATCTCTGATAATTTTCGACATCTACATTCTCATTAAACAACTTTATGGTCCAATACACAAACATATAATTAATGCTGATGGGTTTTAGAGTCATTTTTTTCTATTCTACACTTATGTAACGCCATGTCAGCAGCACAATTCTTTATCGTTAAACAACAGAAATCTTTTGACAAAAACAAATGCAACTCTCAAATTTAATAATTGACTATCACAACCATAGGTCAAAGTCATAGATGTCTTGATATCTTGAGTAAAGAAAAGGAATATCAGATGTATTGTGCTATAATAAACAATTTAAAATAGACGAGCTCCTTTGTTAATTATTTATAGAATAGCTGACTGTATATATGCAAAGGAACAAATAAATCACCAACAAACACTGTCATTTTGTTTATTAAGTATATATTTTTCATTTCAATAAAAAATATATTAATTAAAATATTTATTATAGATATCAGTATAATTACTTTTACACTAACAAACTCTTTATGCATAACAGTCGAAAATATTTAATACAGTCACTTCAGCATAGAGTTGAAGCAGTCCAAAACTTTTGGCCAGATTTCGTTAGATGTGCGTCCTTCAAAATGGCGAACTATTCCCAGGTCTTCATAAAACTTGATCACAGGTGTGATTTGGTTTTCATAAGCTTGTAGTCTCTTCATTGCCACTTCAGGTTTATCATCCTCCCTTTGTACTAAAGCTTCCCCAGTGATATCATCTTTTCCCTAATAATACATTCATTCATTGTTTTAAATTACAGGGTCTTCATTATATCAGGCAAAAGTTTCTTATTACTATGGTCAAACTTCTCAGCCAATCTTGTTTGACGTTAGTTATAACTAGGTCAATATTTGGAGTTTTGTTTACACTCTAGGTCAACACTAAATATGGCGTCAGCTAAGACCAATTATTCATCCAAAGAAAGGGTCTCCATTGTGGCCGCCTTTTACAAGAGGGGACAAAGTGCTAGTGAAGCGCTAACTGCCTTCAAGGCCAAGTTTGACAAGCACACTACCTTGTCTATCTCTACAATAGCAGGGTGAAAAATACCATGATAAAATTTGTTCTATAATTAAATTGTCTATTTTAACATGTTATAATAGTCTAATTGGAATGTTTGAGAAGACAAGAACTGGATGACAATTTGTCAAGAATAGGCAGACCAGTCATGGTGACCACTCCTGAGCTCAGGACCTTTATGAACAAGAACCCACAACTTCAGTCTCTAAAGGTGCAGTTCAACTTTGTATGAGTTTAGCCTCTATTTACACCATCTTCACCAAGAAATTGAATTTATTTCCCTATAAGATTCAATCGCAAACGCCTCTGACCGAGGTCAATATGGCAAAAGATTTACTTTTGCAAAAGTGATCATGGAGATGGTTCAGACCAAAAAGTTGGACATAAATCACGTACATTTCGCGGATGAGGCCTATTTTCAACTAAATGGCTATGTTAATAAACAAAATTATCTACATTGGGGTACCAAAAACCCAGAACCCAGGAAAAGTTAGTGTATCGTGTGCAATTATCTATAGAATTGCTAGAGCGCTGTTTCTCACAAAATATGTGAATGAAGAAGTTTATCGCGCAAAAGTTCTCAAGAAATTCATTCTAATTGTGAGAGACAAATCAACCAATACTGGTTTCAGCAAGATGGAGCCACCGCCCATCGGATTCAGGTCATCTTTCACATTCTTACAGAAGTCTTTGGAAAGAGGGTCATAAGTCTGAATGCCCCCTCCCCCCAAATTCCCAATGTGATTTCTTCTTGTAGGGTTATCTTAAGGAGAGGGTTTATCAGAACAAATCCCAGTCCATCAACGAACTAAAGAATCGCATGACAGACCATTTTTGTGGAAATCAGAAAAGCCACAATTGAGAGTTTGAGAAAAGGGTTGAAATGACCATCTGTAGTGAAGGCCTTCATTTTGAAAATATAATGCACTGAACTCCATTTGTTCATCATCATAATAAAAAAATAATTGAAATTTTTTCCTGTGTAGTTTTTTATAATGAATTTTTTATCGTTTGCGTTACGTAATAAAGGTCCTGTACTTAATTTTTGCTACAACTGATGATAATAAATATCTTTACTACAGAAAATGATTTGAAATATTTTCAGATACTTCTTCTTTTTTAATCTTTTCATTTTTATTGCTATCTTCACTTATCTGATTTCATTTCATTACAAAACCATACTAATTCTTTGCTTTATATCATATTTACTATTTAGTTTTAATGTAATGTTTCTATGATTCTTTGTCAATAAATTAAGGATAAAAAATGGAGGGGGTGTGAATGAAACTACTTGACAATCATTTGTCCTGCTTGAAAGTGACTCTATATATTATACATAATCAAATACTTTTGACATTTACTGGGAACATGTGGTGGCGCTAGTAGTACGATAGAAGTGCATATCAATAGAAAGATCTAGAAGCCCAAAGAATGCTGTTGTCACTACTATTTGTACAAATGTATTATGGCTTTTCACACCCATATCGATAAAGTGCTACAAGATCAGATTGTCGGCCAACTTAAATTTTGTGACCTAAAGAGTAGTGGCTGGGAAGCTTCAAGTTTTACAATGTTACCTAACTATATAATGGTAAACATTTACGACTATACAAACCCGCTATTTGGATTTAAGTGCCAGAAAACGACTGCATAACAAAATACAGGACTATATTAAACATCTCACAGTGACTATTAGGGAACTTGCAGGCCTAAAAATATTCATTTAACTGACGCCAGTCTGTAGAAGAACCCACCTAGCATAGTGTAGGGAACATTATGCTTGGACCGATAAAATAGTGGTACTGCGTATTGTTCAATGACAATTTTATATTTTCTTTGCAGACGAGAATAAATTTGGAAAAACACTAATTTTGTCTACTTATAAGAGCCATTCCGGTGCTCTCTAATGCCTAGCGGGTGGCCTACTCAATCACTAAAAATAATTGAGTACCTGCGTTCACTCGAACAAGGGGTAATAATGGCGCGGTGCTTGCCACATCGCCCCGCATCAGAGATGGTGCGCGACGACTGGGCAGAGAGAGCGAACGTATGAGAGCCTTAACCTCTCAGTTTGCAGGCCGTGCTCCCACGCGGGGCGTAGAGCCTTACCATTATTATTATTATAAGAGCCATTATTTTATTTATTATATGGAGAAGTGGTGAAAATTCAAATTTAAAAATAATTTTAATAGCAACTCAACAGTTTCTACCCACCTATATCTTGATTTATAGCTCTTAAAACCCAAAAATCAGACTACCATGCAAAAAACCCAAAACATCTAAGAACTGCAAGACAATAAAATGCATTTTCCAAAAGGTGTAGTGGTAGTTAGTCCAAGTTTGTTCCAAAAGTTCTGCAACACTTGCGAAAGATTTGGTTTTTGTGTTTATAACACAGTAACAAGTTACATCTTCAGATTTCCCATGGTTCCAGACAATATTGAACTCTGGGTTTTGATGCACTCTTGCTGTAAGCGGGGATTTTCAAGAGATAATTCAAAGGAAATCTGCAATGTTGAAGGTGAAGGAAGTGTTCACTAGTCTACTGTCTCCAGATGGTACAAGAGGCATAAGTTTCAAATATCAGTCTCATTCTGCATGGCCGTTAAAATTGGACAACAAAAGGCAACAGATAAGCCTTGGGATCAGTTTTTGGAGTTGGAAAATCAACAGTTCATCAACATCTCTAACAACTTGACTTCGTGCACAAGAAGCCCTGGTAGAATCAGCATGAACTCACTGAAGCGCAAGCTGCCAAAAAGGTCGAGATTTGCTGACAACAGCTCAAAAATCCTTTGAATGACAGACTCTGGAAGCGAATTTTGGCATCGGACGAGAAGTGGGTCTTCTTGGTCAATCACAAACGCCAGAGGCCAAACTCTACCTTCAGTTCTGAGCCAAGATTCAGCAAGAAGATTTGGTAGAATTTTAAAGTTTTGTATTTTGAACTTATGCTAAATGGTCACCACATCAATGCCAAATTTTATTGTCAACAGTTGGACTGTGCCTAGGACGTCGAAGGAGAAGTACCCAACCTTGATCAACCAAAAGCCCGCTTTGTTTCAGCAAGACAACACCAAATCCCACACTGCCAAGACAGGAGAAATTTGAAGAGTTCTTCTGCATTCAGCCTACAGTACAGATGCTGTCCCATCTGATTATGGCCCCTTCTGCTCAATTCTTGCATAGTCGCCAGTTCGAATTATTTAATGAAGTTAAAGAAGTGTACCGAAAGTTCTTCAATTCAAAGCCGACCAAGTGATATTTCGACCAGATCTTAAAACTTGCAGATCGGTGGCAAAGGATCATAGAAAATGATGGCCTCTATTTCAAAAAATAGTTTTTGTTTTTAAATGAATTCATCCATAAAAACTAGTTTTTTTGCAAGTGTTGCAAAACTTTTGGAACAGCGTAGTAATAAGAAAACTCTTCATATCTAGATTGTCTTATGAAGAAATCAAAAGCCACATCCTTAAATCTATTGCTTCGTTATATTTAATTACTCGTGCTACTTTTAAAAATTTGATAGAAAATTCTCCACTCTATTCAGATACCAGTTAGACTACTTTCAATAAAATAAAGTAAAACAAGACTGCTCTCCATTTATAGTATTACTAAAGTTCGAAGTAACATTTACAACTACTTACTGCTACTTTTGGAGCATTAAAGTCCACGTTATATACTCTTCCACTAGGCAAATGCACCCAACGGCCTTTTACCCTGTCGACAATAACTTCAAAGGGCACTTGTAAGTTTAATACCAAATCTAATTTTTCTGCAGCCCACAACTGCTGTGCTTGATGTAAAGTACGTGGAAAACCTAAAACATTACTAATATTTGATTGTACAATTATAATTAATAATATTTCACCATCCAAGAGCCAGCTTTTATTCTTCAACTTGTGTATTTCATTAATAATGAACTGAACCATAAAAGAATCGGGAACCAATTCTCCTTTGTCTATATATTTCTGAGCTTTCAGTCCAAATTCTAGAAACTTTAAATTAATTCATTGCTTAACTTTCATCGTTGCAGCTTACCTGTTTTATCCCTTATATTTAGCCGTAGTTTATCTCCACTAGAAATATGTTCCAGCTTAAATTTATTGATAATGCGAGACGAGATAGTTCCCTTTCCAGAAGCCGGTGCACCAAGTATCGCAACTTTGAATAATTTCGCTGCCATTTTATCTTTATGAACGTGTTACTTAGCTATTAACGGTTATCACATAACGAAGGTAAAAGTCCAGGATATTGCATTTGAGATAGTTTTTAATTAGATGGAAAAGTTAGTTAATGCAGTTATAATCGGTACATGAAAGGTTATGTTGCAGATTTATTGTAACATTCTACAAATAGGTTAAATATTAATCAAATATTGTTCAAATAAAAGCTAAAATTCATTTTAATGAGCTGTTATTTGTCGCAACTTGTTGCTCGAGTAAAGTTCATTATTACGTTACCACGGCCGTATGTGACATCATTATTTGAAACTAGCGGGAAACTTAAATCGTAATCTGAAATTGCAACTTTAAATGTTGTGGTAGAGTGCATATTATAAAAACCAAATCTTTAAAGATTACACGCAATACTCAAGATTTATCAGCATATTATTTAAAACTTGTTTACGAAACTCAAGGACAGCAAAGATAGAGTTTCATGAGGTCCTTATCAGCATTACAGCATTGTGATTTCAGACAGGCAGCATGTCAGTGTGCAGCAGGAGCAACGCTATAGCCCGGCTAATTTTCAATAAAGCCTTTGTGGTAAGTTACGGTTAAACAAGTTAAAGAACTCGTAGTTATCAAAAAAAATGCGAGCCATATGCTAATATAAAACCAGTTTCGTTACCATACTTGGTAATAAAAATGCTAAATTTGCTTACTCATCCAAGTTTCAACATTCCTTAAATTTAGAAAAACGTTTTGCTTTTGTGAACGAAAATATTCAAAATGTATGTTCCAGCCACATTTGAGAGCGAAGCCGGTATTTTTGGATTCGAAGCATACCTTGAATAGAAATATTATTAGAAGTGTATTTGCCTCTAGGACTTTGTATGCAAATATATCTTTCAATTTAACCGACATTGGAGAAGGTATAAGAGAAGTTGTCGTAAAGGAATGGTTTGTGAAAGTCGGTGATAGAGTTGCCCAGTTCGATAATATCTGTGAAGTTCAAAGTGATAAAGCGTCAGTTACTATAACAAGCAGATATGATGGAGTTATTACAAAACTGCACTACGACATAGATGGTAAAGCACTGGTTGGTCAACCACTAGTAGATATTGAAACTGACTCTGCTCCAGGTAATATGAAATTTAAGTCACTTGCACATTAACAGTTATTGTATTTTAGATACAACCACTGTTGGATTGCAAGAAACAACACTAACATCTGAAAATGGTAACTATTACATTTTAATATGTTAAACCAATTAACAAATCTTTTTTTAGACAAACCTAAATCACAAGCTGTTGATAACTATACAGACATGCTATGTGTTCCTTCAGTAAGACGGTTGGCAAAAGAAAATAATGTAACTGTTTTAAATAAATCTATGAATCGTTATTCATAATAATATTTTTTAGGTGGACTTAGCACAAATAAAGGGAAGTGGAAAGGGTGGACGTATACTTAAAGAAGACGTTTTAAAATTTTTAGAAACATCAAAAGCTGTGAAAAAACCAACTGAAAAAAGTATACACATTGAAGACCAAGGTGATAAAGTCGTTCCAATTACTGGGTTTAAAAAAGCTATGGTTAAAACTATGACAGAAGCTCTAGTAAGTTTAACTTTTTAAGTTTCCAAAATTGAAAATAATGTTGCAGAAAATTCCACATTTTGTATATTGTGATGAAATCTCGATCACAAAAGTTTCCCAAATAAGGAAAGATTTAAAGGAAGAAATAGAAAGCGTTGGAATGAAACTAACTGTCCTACCTTTCTTCATTAAAGCAGTTTCTAATGCACTTATTCAGTACCCTATACTAAATTCTTCGGTAGATGAGAATTGCGAAAATATTACTTTCAAAGCTGCACACAACATCGGAATAGCTATGGATACTAAAATGGGACTGGCAGTACCCGTTATAAAAAATGTTCACAAGTTGAGCTTCTTAGAAATAGTCAAGGAATTGAACAGGCTTTTAAAAACTGGGAAGGAAGGAAATTTTACTATTGAAGATTTAACTGGAGGGACATTTACTATTTCTAACATAGGAAATGTATGTTATATTTAGGAAACTCAAAACAAAGTAGCATTTCTTTTTTTTAGATTGGGGGAACTTACACGTCTCCCATCATTCTGTCTCCTCAAGTGGCAATTGTTGCAATCGGGGCATCAAAAGTAAGGATTATTATTATTCTTGCATGGTATTACAGCGATGTGTTTTAGATTTTACCAAAATTTGATTCGAATAAAAATGTGATAGCCGAAGAAATCATTCATGTAAGTGGAGCTGCAGACCACCGAGTCGTCGATGGAGCAACTATGTCGCATTTTGTAACTTTGTTTAAAAAACAGTTGGAAAATCCACATTTTTTACTGTTGCGCACATAGCATTATATGGTCAAGTTTAATTACAGGCATATGAACTAAATAAAAAATAGAACACTCTTAAACATTATTTAATAAAACAACTGCAATTGTAGTCAACAATATACAAACTAATATTTACTTAATATCGATTACAATAGTCTTCTCCCATTGTTAATTCCAATAACATAAATATGTTAACATATAAAAAAATATTAGAACATTTATATATAAAAAACTATAGTCCTTAGCCATCTCCGGTATATAGTATTCTGGAAAAATCATTAATTTTGTATATTTTTTTTCTGATTCACAAGCAAAATGATAGATAATACCTCGAAGAAATAGCAAACACGAAAACCAGTTAATAATTCAATTAGTGTTAGTTGTAATACAATTTCCAAAAAGCTTTACTACCTAAAACAAACGACTTAGGAGATTAGAACCAAAAGAAGACAAAATCACTTATACACCAAATACATGCAGTTATGACTGGAATTAAAAAAATATATGTATATGCTTTTTATACAAATCTGATACTCATGAATTTGCCATTTTACAACTAACGTAAGGATTCTGTAGGATTCGGGGAGTAGTTTCCATTACTCTAAGTAGCAATTCATCTAAGTAGTCTTCCAAATCTGACATCTTCTTTCTATAATGTTCCACTTCGTGTTGCATATCACATAGAAGAACAATCAAATCCTACGGGAAAATAATTACGGCATTAAAGCAACATGGTTAAATACTGCGAGGTCTTACTTCACGTGATTTTCCGTCAAACTTTTGTAGAATTTCATTCGAAATTCGGTTGTTGTTGGATGGAATCTTCACATCATTTTCTCCACCAATAATTATGCGTTCATGCGAGTTCATGTTGAATTTTTCATGTTTTAAATCGACACTTTCATTTCTGTCTGAAGCTGCAATATAAATTCGTATTCTGTTATGCTACAGTTTAGTTTTGCGAATTCTCACCTTTCTTGATCTTTTTCAATTTTGAAAGCATGCTCTCCTTTTCATCTTTTTTCAGTGGCTGTGGAGACTTGTTTATCTGTACACTAACATCCTCTTTGATTGACTCGGGTTGAGATTCCGTAGGTAACTCTTCTTCTTCGATTCGAGTGGAAAGCTTTGGTGAATCCCAAGACCTCCTGTTCAACGTCTCACTATTATTTGGCTTTAAAATATCTATACACAAAAAAATATCTATTAACAATTTGTAGTAACTTCTAATCATATGTACTAATATAACTTTAGCAAAAGCAACTGAAGTATGTAGGTTTCTCAATTTTTTTCTGCCACATAATGACAAGAAAATTGCGGAACGCAGACAATTTCAGTTTTTGGGTATCACTAGTGAAACACTTTGTAAATGTCTAGAATAGGTCTGCTAAAATTCATGACACAAATGGTGCGACAGTAGAGGAAAAAAAACAAGCAAATATTGACAATGAAGAGCAAAGTAGTTGCTCATCTGTCAGCTGAACACCTGATAGACATTTGACCAAGCCATTTCCACCTATTGCCGCAATTAAAAAAACATTTAGGTCGTCGCAGGCTCAGTAACTATAATAAATTAAAGCGCAGTGGTTTTGTACACCAAGAAACCAGAAACCACGCAATCTCTCTATCACTTGATAGCTAATTAAAATTCAAATAGAAAAATCCTGTCATTTTGAAAATAGCCTTATTGAACCAATCAGCGCGCGTGTCCAGTACAAGCCACCAATCTGCTTATTACACTTCTCTACTTGCTCTGAAGGCATGTGCCGCTGTTGTTTCATTCTCCCCACTTGCCTTCCCTGTTTTTATTTTTTTATCACTTCCCGTAGTTTTTCTTTTCAGATTCCTCGTACTTGTGGTATGTCCTCCCTTTCCTCGTTTTCATCTCTTGTTACGGTTCTGAATTTTACCTCGTAAAACTCCTTCCAAGTTTCCAATATTTCCTTGATTTCCACTTTCAGTTCCTTATTCTTATTTTTTATTTCTTTGCTTTTCATTCCTTTCAATCTTTTCACTGCTGTCCAAGATTTCTTCATATCAACTTTGTATTTATCGTTGATTTTCTGTCCAAACTCCTTCCAGCTTTCCTTTTTCGCATTTCTAACTGTTTGTTTTATTTTGTTTCTTTTTTCTTTATAATCTTCTCTATCTTCATGTGATTTTGTTTGGATATACTTCTTCCATGTCTATTTCTTTTCTTTTACTATTCTTTTTATTTCTTCATTCCACCGTTTTGTTCTCTTTATTAACTCTTCTTCCACATACTTCGGCTGTGTTTAGGATAGTTTCTTTAAAGACTGTCCATTTTGTCTCCAGATTTACTTTAAGTTTAACTTTAGTTAAAGTCAGATCCTGTTTTGTTTGTCAGATCCTGATATTTTTCCTGTTTTTCTGGGATTTTTAGTTTATATGTTATTTCTATCTTGTTAAATTTGGTTTGAACTTTTGCCATTACTAATCTGTGGTTTGAGCCTATTTCTGTCTGTTTCCTCGTTTGTGCTCCTTATATTATTTCTCTGATGCTTCTTGTATACACTATGTAATTTATTAGGCTGTTTGGATTGCGCTCCCCTGCCACAAAGGTATCTTTATCTTCCATTTCTTATCTCCATAAAATATTTCCTACTAATAGATCGTTTTTTTTTGGCAGAATTCAATAATTTCATTTCTGTTCAATAGTTGGTCCCCATATTTTTCCATGCATGCCATGCCCCTGTTATGATCTACTCTTGCATTCCAATTTCCCATTCTGATGGATACTTCAATTTCTTCTCTTGCTTCTTCCAGAATTTTTGGTAGGGTGTTATAGAATTCCTTTACTTCTTCCTTTTGCGTTCCTTCTACTGGTCTGTAAATTTGGATAATGTTAACTCTTTGTTTGAGTTTTATTATTTGGTTGTATACTTCGTCCGTCATCATTAGCCCTACCCCTTAATTTGCTCTCTTTTCTATATTCACTCCTAAATAATACATTACGTATTTGTTTATTCTCATGTTTATTCTTCCTTTTCTCTTTGTTTTACTTAAACCCATTATTTATATTTTATTTTTTTCTATTTCTTCCGCTATTTCTAAATCTTTACCTTTTATGGTATTTACATTCCATGTCCCTATACTTACTTCTTCTTCCCTTTCTTCTGTAATGCTTTTACTTTTTCTTTATTCTTCTATTTTTGCCTTCGATTTTCTTTTTTGTCCTTTTCTTTTGCCTATTGTCGTCATTGTTTCCGTCTGTTTCTCCTCTTCTATTCGTTTTTTAAACTATTTTGGTTTCTCCCTCTCTTCGTAATGTTCCTGAGGGTTTCATTTAATTCGTCTTCCTCTATCAGTTGTCTATTCTTTATGCGTTTTATCTTCTCTATTTCCTTTTCCTTTCTTCCTTTTATGTAAGGTGTTAGCATAGTCTGTGTCCAGTTTTTCTTTTTTGGAATTGCTTTTTTGGGGGAATTATCATTCTTGTCATCTGTTGATCTTTCTCTTTTCTTCCTCTCCTCCTTATATTCCTAAATCTTTCTTGTATACACTACTTCTTTCTGTTTTCTGCCTGATACATTCAAATGTTCCTCTTTCCATTCTTCCCCATTTATTATTGATTTATCTCTTATGATCGTTGCTATCATTCCTTTTTTTGTAGCCTCTGTCATGTGGGATATTAGTCTTTTCATAGTTATTTTTGTCTTTCTGTTCAGATCTTCGCTTACCCCTATTTTTGTAACCTTCAAACCTATTGGATTTTTAATATTTCTTTTTTGTTGTAAGGCCCACTTTTATTGGTTTATTTTCATTTCCTTTGCGTTGACCTAGTCTGTTTATGAAGTATATTTCCCCCTTTGACATTGTTATTCCTATTTTTTCTATTACTTCTTTCAATATGTTCTGGGTCTTCTTTGTACTTCTCAGGGATTCCAAATATTATTAAGTTCCTTTTTTTATTTGGCTTTCTACTATTTCACTTTTTGTTTGTTGTTGTATTGTAATTTCTTCCAAGTTTTTTATTTTCTCAGCTGGTTGTTTTTACGTTCATGTTCATTGCATCTATTTTTTTCTATTTGTAACGTTAAATTTTTGCCTTCCCCAAGGTTAGCAATCTCCCTTTTGTTTTCTGTGTTGATATTTCTAGGTTTTCACTCTTAAATTTCCTCGATACGGTCCTGCACATTGTTGTTGCTCCGCGTAAAGAGCGCGATCCCGATTGACCCGTCGATGGCCTTACTCTTATCAGCGCAACCGTCATCACTTATTTTCCCTGTAGTTATTTACTTATATTCTATTCCTACCTTATTTTCTGTTCATTATTTGATTGCTTCTTCTTTTCTTTATTATTATTCACGTGTGGTGTTTATTAAGCACTTATTTATTATTACAACTTTAATATTTGCCATACACTTTATCGTCGCTGTCACTAATACTTCGTCTAGGACCAGTATCTCACGACTATTCCACAAGCTCTAAATAACCACAAATTTGATGAAGTGTTACCCCCTTTAATGCTGTATGTTGATAACTGAAGGTCTACTAACTTAGAATAAATTTTATTTGCCATTTCAAAATGTAAATAAACTCTGTGAGAAACAAACCAATAATTCAAATGCACAATAACCAAAAATTCCACTAATTGATATGCACAACGCAATAAATCATAAAACCTTCAAAAAATGGTAAATGGCGAGTTTACAACAACAAATAAGGACAATTATCATATCACCAAATTCTATACAGAAAATGAAAAGTAGTATCATACATTTCAAAATTATAAATATTCCACTATAGTTAACCCCAAAACAATAACAAAAAATCAAAAACCATAAATTGGACGAATAAAGATTAGAATCATAACAATAATCATAGCAGATATTGGCTCCGTTAATCCAGAAAAGTGGAAAACCACTTGGCAAATTTTAAAATAGCACAAAGAACTGTTCACTTTTACCTTATAAAGGTTCTATGTAATTAACCATGTAGAACAAAACCATCCTATCTTGATCAAAAACATTGAACCTACATCATCTAAAGACATAGCCCAATTTATAGTAGCTTTATCCGAATGAAAAATATTTAAACATGATCTTATGCCGAACATTAGGCTTTAGCACATAGCCAAGAAATGCTTAGCATACTTAGCTGTCTTAGTCTCTCTATATAGTGCATGTGTCTTTAAACAGCCTATTTTCTCAGAAAATGCACGCTCATATTCTTATGTTTGTTAAACCAGGAAAAACAAAAATTATATTAATGATTACAGGCTTATGTCTCTTACCACTCTTTCGGAGCTCTACAAAAAATTACTTACACTTGATTACTGAAAATCTATCAAAATATTACAAACCCTTCCATCTTTCAGTTTAGTCTAAAGGGGGGATATTGAACTTGTCACCAGCTTTAATAAATTAGCAAATAATTTCAAGTGGTTTCGAAGTTATACTACAATAATCTTCCTAGATGTAGTACCGTTCTCCAATAATTTCTAAATTGAAGATATCAACAAAAAAATTCTGAACTTAAACATATTTAATTACTTGCAAATAATCGTCTTCTCCTTTCTTTAAAATAGAACATTCACAGTTCAAGTAAATTTTGATATATTGCAAATTAAATGTATATGCCCAGCAACCCTACAAAGATGTTTATTGGGACCTCTTATATTCAATATTTATAGTTCAGTATATCAACAGCAACAACATCTTTAGCCATATTTTCTGACGATACCTTTATCCTTTAATAAATTGAAAGCTGTCGCTCAATGTTAGATACATAAGTTAAAAATCGTATGCCTCGTCATATCTCAGAATACTTAAGTAAAATGACACTGAGAATAATGTATTGATAATTTACTTTTGTAATCTTAAATATCAATCATAGACAATTTAGGACAAGATCAAGCAATAACAAGATTATTTTTGATTTCTATCTCTAGATTTTATACTATTGTATCAGATCAAGAACCTTTGGTCAAACATCATATTACTGCTCTACCACATCCCCATGGTTCACCTGACCGATCGCTATGTGATTTTTTTGTTTCCCCATGTGAAAACGGTGCGAAGTGGAAACGTCATAAAGATATTACAGCAATTCATACAGCAGATACGCTGAAAAGAAGCACATAAAGCTTTCTCTGCTTGCTTCTATGACCTCCAGAAACGATAGCCAAAGAGACTATTTTGACAAAACCTAGAATCATTAGTTTATATGTTGAATAAATTATTTCTTGCAAATCTTGAAACTTAATGATAAAAGGGTGTACTTTTATTTTTATAAATTGCAATACAAATCTTAGCCACACTTCATAAAAACATTAAGAAAGTAAATTCAAAATTCTTAAAATGAAAGTTATAAGTAATAGTCAAGTGGGCATTTATTCACAGAATGCCGGTTTCAGTGTTACACTTAACAACATAAACATGCTGGAAAATAGCAAAATCATTTGGAATAAGTCTGTTCAGTTTAAAATATGGCTTCAAATTCGTCTAAAGCAGTGATCAAGGTGCAGATCTTAAATAATTTAACTGTGAATTTTTTTGACTATTGATTCTGTGTTAGACAGCTTCTTGATTTCTTCTTTTGTCGATTTATATTTCCACATTAACAACAATGAATCCTGCACACTCTGCTTGTTAGTAGCAAAATAAGAAGCATGCAAAGCAAAACGTTTTTGCCTTATGTTCCAAAAAAGCATTTCCTTGGGTATGCGTCATTTATAGGTGGTCCTTTTATAATTATAAAAAAACCTGAAGATGTTTTGAGTTATTTAATTTTATTACGAGACAATCCCGCCCAAGAGTCACAATGCTTTAAGCTAAGGCTGTCAAATTTACTTCAAGTCATTTTCCAATAGGAGCCATACACAAACTATTTAAGTTTACTTTTTCTTTTTTTAAATATTTCCATTAGGATAAACTTTTAAGGAAAGACAAGCTGTCTCATCCTTTTCATTTTTTCTAAACGTCTGACGTGTTTTGGTTAGGCGCAATTTCAATGTCAAAACAAAATACCAAAAAGTTTTTGCTCCAAGAGTAAGACATGGTATCACAACAATTTGCCAAGATACTTCAGAGTATTTTTTATGTCTTGTAGTTTTAAATTCTCAATAAAAAATACATCATATTATAGATAACCATTGTATAAATATTCTTTCATTTTTGATGAAAGCATGGGTGTTAAGTAAAAATCTTACTCTGTTTACTTTTTACACTTATGGTGTTTGGTTTAATATGTGTTTAATTGCAGATAAATTAATGTATCCCAGTTCATTTCATTAATTTATAACTCTTATTGTAACTTATCATCTGTGGGAAGTATTTTTATAAACTGCTATGTGTATGTTTATTTATCTTACCAAATACTTCCTCGTCTGATAGTCAAGTACAAAATTGACTTAAAAAGAGAGCAGAAAGTTTAAATCTATATTGTCTACAATTTAACTTCAAGTAAATAAAAACATCAGAAACCAATAAGGTAGGAGTACTTGTGTAGCAAGTGAATTTTAGTTTAAAACATTGAAAGATGGACTAAACCCTAAAAAAATTTTAAAGAGCCACTTTAGTTGTACAACTAAGGAAAAATATAAATTTTGGCTTATAAACCAGAAAACTAATTAAAGCCTGTCAGATTTTATCCAAACAATCAGATAATTTGATATTATTTATAATAAAGCTAAAGATAATTTGCATTTGGCCTTCAGATGATGATTATTCAATGACTCATATTACAAGATAAAGACAAGCTTATTTTGAAGAGACTACGAGATTTGATTTCATAGGAAGGAAGTGTTTAAGTCAGCAATTATGTTTTTTAACCTCAACTCACAAAAATTGATGCTAGTGAAACTTGTTCCTTTAGGGAGCAGTAGAATGACAGGATATGTCAAATCTTCAGCAAACACCAGGACCTCTGCATGTTTGGGTCGTCAATTATAACTTCAAGACTTGCTTCTATTGAGAAAGTTAATTCTTGTTTTTCAGGTGCAGAACTCACAGTGATCAGTGAAATCAGACTTGAGATTATGATAGATATCGCCAGTTCTTCAATTGAATATAGTCAGGCAATATATAGAAAATATTTAAAAATTTTCTTTTGCTTCTCTTCTAAAATTCATTTGTTGCTAATTAATAATATTTAGAAATAGTTAATATCATTAGGATATTAGTTGGTAATATAAATAAGAATAATTGTAGTTTCCTATACTGAATTATATGCAAACACTTATTACATTTTGCTATCATTGGTAGAGCTTGATTGGATATTATTTCTTCTGGCTGTAATCAATGGTAGAACTCAAGTTAAATTCTATTTGGTAAGTCAAATTATGTCAATGAGTTATCAACTGTATTTCCCGAAGTCTTTGGAAACAGACAACCATTTACCTATTTCAAATATTGATTTGTCTAAAGACAAAGCACATCTCAGCCTTTCACTGGGCATATCAAGTGACATGCATTAAAGTCCTGCAAATTAGCAAAGATATCTACAATTTTTTTCTCACTTAATTTTTAGGGTTTGTTGTCAGAAAAGGCTAAAAATCATTCCTAGTCAAAAATTAAAACCATGTTGGATGCCCCAGTTCCCAATAATATACACAAACAGATCATATACGCCATGCTATTACTAATTAAATCTTATATTGTACCTGAAATATTAGTTTTATTCAATTCAATCTGTCATACAGTGAATTCATCAATATATGATATTGGAATTCCATTAAGTTACATTATTAATGGTACAAAAAACCTACTGCTCCTGAGTCTGCTACCCTAACTCTATCTCAAATCAATTATTCTCAGCTAGGTAAGACGCCCTAGATTTGGTATTTGATGTCAAAAAGTTCCATAAGTATTTGTTTGGAAAATCACTTACAATAGCCACCAAACCTTTGCAAAAAAAGTTTCGTATGTGGCTTCAGCTAAGCAATGATGTTATCAGACTATAATAATAAATTTAAATATACAAAAAGGGACTCGGATGAAATCTCATTTGCCTCACAAAAATGATAGTCCAGAAAAAAACTAGCCTGAGTAGCATAATAATAACGAAAAGAAAGTGTCTAAATATTACAAAAATGGAAAACTTGTCAGCTCAAAATAATTTTTTACTTTTTAGTAGTAATGTAGTGAAGTCCAAATTATTAAAGGCTTATGCCCTTAAAATGTTATTCACTAACAATATTGGGACTACGTGCACATAAATGTCTACTTCTTTGGTGAACTGATATGGGCCAAGAGTTGATTTCTAAATGTAAAGTATGTCGATGTAATCACAACTCTATTTTACAGTCAATTCGATCATTCCAGCCTAAGTCTACAATACATTTGAATGTATTCTTAATATCACGTGAATTGTATTTAAAATGGATAAAATGTGTCTTTAAAATTCATCCAACTTTGCTGTTTTGATAAGTTTTCATTTTTTGATATGAGGACCCATAGCTCCAACACACTTTTGCAGTGAAAAGTTTTGAAAAATAATGGTTTTAAGTGCTTTTATTTCTTTTCTACTGTTTCATTTTAACATAAAGAAAACTTTAATTTTACATTTTCAAACTCTCCATTGCATGCTATCTCTTGAAGGAATTTCGCAAGTGCATTTTTGGATAAGTGTCACAGTATTCACTGATTTCGCGTCTCCTAGACAATGTACTCAATTGTTCTACCTTCGCTCAATTATATGCAGATTTCTATCTAACTGATGTCTGAAATAGAAGTAGAAGTTGGAGCTTTTGCCTTTTCCTGGTGAAAATGTCCTCACATTAATCTACCGAGACATATTTCAGATGCATTAGTAATGTCTTGTTCCTGGTTTGTAGATAATATATGAATTCATAACACTCATTTCCATTCCCCAAAAGAATAATTTTTGCCACCGCTTGAAGGATTTTCTCAAAAATATTGATTTGTTCAATCATCACGCACACTATATAGCTGAGAATTACATTAGGCTTTTTCATCGTTACCTTTGTACCCGCTCTTTTACTTCCTTTTGTAGTCATCACAGCATTAATAATGACTCAAAAGTTACAATTCTCTAATCTTTCGCAACTCTTTTCATAGAAATCTTTGGCTTCTTTATTACAGTTGGCATTTTTTTGAATTATAGTACTTATTAAGTAGCATTTCATCTTTTGCAGCTGACCAGCTAAGATTATACTAGTGTAATACCTGTCTATGTCCAGTAGTTACCGATGAGTAAAATTCAAATTTGGGTCTGTGATGAAAGTAATGCATATAATCCACAATCTAGTAGATTAATAGAATAGAATATGTAGTAATTTAAAAAGCTATTTAGGAATATTACAGCTAAATCTCATTTGCCTTATAGTCAAAAGATTATCAGATTGTCTATTGTTTTATAGATCTGTACTATCTTCCACTACAAGAGTATCACTTATGCATCAAATGTTCACTTTTGTTACCTGCTACATCCTTCAAATCTATCTAAAGAGCTAACATGTCAAGTCCAGAGTGATACATTTATCTCAATACAGTAAAAAGATATTTAAGTGGTTTCAAGAAATTGTTGAAAAGAGTAGCCCTATTAATTTATACAGTTAAGCTTGAGACAGGTGATGTAAGAAAGACAGATGTGTCAATTAAAAAAAATTGTCTGTTACCTCCTTGAGGATTACAAATTGAATTTTTGCCACTTGGAACATAAGGAGCTGCAATGTTAAATCTTCATAGTAAAGTCACAGTGCCTTCTTTCAGTGGCAACACAGATTCTGCAGGGCTTCACTAAATTATTGTGTATTTGCCTCCACTGACTGTCTACTCATGTTTCAAGATATGAAAGGAAATTTAATCTTCCAGAAAGGCTCGTGCCTTTTTAGGCTAGGACAGTGCTGTGTGATTACTAGTGTCATAGCATTTTGTGATAAATCTTGCAAGCTATACACACTACTTGGTACTTTCGAGCTTTTTGTTTGCTCAATCACTATTGTGATTAAAGAATACAGTCACCAGGAATGGAAAGCCTCTATATCACTTATAATTATCATCATCACCATAGATAGATTAATGATAGAATCATGCATGGTAAATCCAGGTCATTATATAAGTGACTCATATGTCTTCTTTGTGTACCTCACTGGATACAAAGTAATTTGTATATACTTTAATGTGTACAATATTCAATACAATGATAAATCAAATAAAGCTTTCTAGATTGGTTTACATAACTTTCAATGGGTAATCAAATTCTTAAAATGTAAATCAAAATTGCATCGAGTACCTTTTAAGAGAGAAATGACATTTACAATTCTATTTATTTTTTTCTAAAATTAAACTAAGAGTTATGATAAGTTAACTTTAATATTCATCGATCAATTTGACAATGCAAATGGACTAAATTTAAGATGTGTTAGAACTAGTCATTTCACAGCGCAGTTCATTTACAGTACGAGAAAAGCTAAAAAGAACTTACTTTTAGACTGCTTTCCATACAGTTTCAATTCCCACTCATCCTGCAATTTTTCTGAGCGCGGTGGCTTAGCCGGAGGCATGGACCCACCAGAGTGTTTGCGTAAAACTTCTCCACCAGCTAGATTTTCGAGAGATGCTACAGAAGAACTGCCTATAGTTCCTGAATGACTAGCAGTTTGATTTAAAGAACTTCCCGAGCTCTTATGAGATAAGTCATCAAACTGTAAAGAATATTATGTCACGTAGCAAAAATTTGTTTCAATTCATACCGTAAATTCGTCGTCGTCTTCACTAACAACTCCAGGGTCTGCATCCTCAAAAGTTTGCTTACTCTTAAAGGCAGGGCCGAGAGTATTACTTTTGCGTTGCAAACTGCCTACGCTTCCGATAGACGAATTGTCATCAACTTCCCCATCTTTCTTCTTACTCTTTAGATGCATCTTTGAACCGATAGATTTGGCAAATTTTTTAATACCCTTGCGCTTCTCAATGCTCGTTATACTCAGTAAGCTTCCGCCAACTGATTGAGCCATGTGAGACAACTGTCCTATGGAAGACTTGTGCTTTTCTTTTTTACTTAGATCAGTCAAGCTCCCAGATTTAACAATAAATGCTATTTTTGCTTCAAGCTGACCACGTTCTTTGTGTTTACCTTCTTTCCCTGTAATCAAATTGAATGTCACATTAAATAAATGATTTGTCATCCAATATTTACCAAGTTTGCTTTGCAGTGGATACCACCGGTTTCTGGGGCGTTCATAAACATCCAACTCATTAAGACGAATAGCTGCCCTTCCAAGAAATTCATCAACTCCAAGAAAATTTCTATGCAACGCAGTCAGAACTATTTCCGCTGTGTTTCCTTGGTCTGGTATTGGCCTAAAATGTAGTTATTAATAGGGTTTATAACCATACTGTACACCATTACAGTTCGCATTCTTCGTGCCACTCCACTGAAGATTCCGCTTTTTCTTTTACAGAAGTCTGATACTTGGTTTTACCCAAGGCAATGGTGACAAAACAGTCATTGGTATTGTTTTTACCTTTAATAAGCAATCCAGATGCTCTTTGGACTAAAAAAATTATTTCACATACATTGGTATTTAATCACTTGTCTTGAATATTAGAGTATTTGCAAAATTAGTAGTAATAATCCAGCACAGTTCTAAAAAGCAATAAATACTTTACATACCTGTAACTTGTACGTGTGTAGGCATCCACATTTTCTCTAATTAATAATAATCAACGGATAAACGATGTAATATAATTGCTAAAGAATGTTTTAGATAGGTCAAGTATGAGTAATTGCAAGAAATTCAGACTCAATTAGAAGAACTTCTTGATTTCAAGCTAACCCTAGGGCCACTTCTTGTATTTTAATCTCATGCTCCGATCTACAAAAATGCCGTTAATTGCAGGAAGGAATTCGCATTCTTTTAATACCATTATATTTAAAGTAGTTCACAACCATATAGCACAACACATCACAACATTCGTTTGACTTTTAAGGCTGCGTCTCCACAACGTCGGAGAAATCGGAGTGAATTTAAAGCATGACGTCGTAACTATACAGGGTGTTTGAAAATTTTTTTGTTTGCTTATTTAGAAATGCCTATTATCCTTCATAATAGTAGCAAATTAAATTAATTTATCTAAATTTTCAAAATACTCCAAAACAAATTAGCAAAAAGTTATTAATATAAATACGATTTATTAAAAATATAATTAACATTATTTTGCAGTAATATACTTTAACTATTTCAATTTTTCTTAATATTTTTGGTTCTGCTTGTTTTTATTAATTATTTTAATTACTTTACTGTGACTTTTTGGCATGGTTAGAGGTCTCTAGATCTAGCCAATAACCTCCGTCTTCCTGTGTGAACTGTGTTAGGCCACCCCCGTACCACCTTATGGAGGAATCAGGATTTTTGGAAGCCTCTGTCAACATTATAGTTGTACAAACCACGGATGAACGGGTTTCCATGGCTTTGAATGAGATATAAACTCCAGGATTGTCAGTATCTCTGCGTCGCGATGCAGAGCAGTGTTTCTATACACGAAGGAGCCAAATATAATCCTAAGTGCTTAATTCTGTACACAGAAAGTTTCTGTATATGGATTTTCGGCGTCAAGATATCTTATAGATGGTCATCTTATTCTAAAAGAACAGCCGGCTTCGCGAATGGAACATGGAGCTCAGAGATTATAGGGTTGCCTTTGTTTTAATTGCGGCTCTTTCCACGTAGGGCTTCCAGGTAAGCTTAAAGTTCAGGGTGACTCCAAGGTATTTTGCCTCTACTTTTTATGTTATCTCCCGGTTGAAAATCCTGAGTGGTGTCAGTTCGTCACGCTAACAAAGTTTCATCCTGGTGGAGAATAGGACCACTGCGTTGACTCCTGTCTTCCACCGGTGGCACCAGTCTTCTAGTAGCGCAAGATCTTGGAGTCGCCGCCATATGTGGACCCAGTGAGCTGGTCAGCAACGCCGTGTCATTTAGATATTAGTCCATCAACGTTGAGGGCGTTATCGGAATGTCCAGGACTTGAAGGACGCTGGCTCGGAGACACCTCTCGGATGACGACCCCGTAGAACTTGATCTGAAACTTGCGGCCGGACAGGAAGAACCGGATCAGTTGTATCATGGTAGGATGTTCACAAAAGCTATCTTGTAGATGAGCCTATTGCACCACACCTTGTCAAAAGTCTTGGCCGCGTCAAGAAAGACGCCAATGCCTTCATTTTTCTGGAAGCTTTCCGATAGTTTCTTCTTCATACGTAAAAGCTGGTGGACGGTAAAGTGGTCAAGACAAAAGCCAAACTGATCCTCTGGGATCAATTTCAGGTCTTCGACGGTTGTCCTCAGTCATTAGTGGATGATTTTCTCCGCAAGCTTCGCCATAGTCGACAGAAAACTAATTGGCCCATAATTCTGGGGAATGTGCCGAATTTCCAAGGTTTGAGGAGCATTACCACATCCGCCACCTTCCAACCATTTGGGATATGGTGGAGGTAAGTCTGTGCACTTTCGCTTTTATATTCGAGAGCGTTGTTGACGTCATAGGATTAGTTGCTGACATAAATCGGCTCGTTTGAGGTAATATTTCGGAATTTTTTTTAACTCACTCGCTTTTTCACATGGTGGTTTGTTTTTTACCACTTAAGGGCGATAAATTAAAATTCAGATAAATGAAATCCGTTCTTTCTGTTAAAATTATTTTTATATTTAGAAATTTCCGCCGCCTCTCTGTGTATTGGCTGGCAATAGTTCCTACAATCTTTCGGACAGGATTTCCCAACGCACGTTCAGCAACTGCTGATTTTTTGAGTTTATTGAGGTGTAGGTGTCGTTGGTGTTCTTTTATTCTGGTGGTGATCGTACAGCCGATAGTTTCCTGTGGGGTTTTTGTCCTTGGCTAATCGAAACAAGTTCCGTGTTTTGATGGTGGTAGTATAGATAGTTTCCATCTTCTGTTTTTTGAGAATTTTTTTTCCTGCTGATGTAAGGTAAAAGAGCTTTGCCTACTGTAACAGATCTCGGTTGTGTTTTGCGTAAACATCTGTTAGGTTTCATTACTCTTTTTATTTTA
Organism: Sinelater perroti; assembly: GCA_036346155.1. NCBI lineage: Eukaryota > Metazoa > Arthropoda > Insecta > Coleoptera > Elateridae > Sinelater > Sinelater perroti. The sequence continues at coordinate 10,558,981 of JARFIY010000013.1, read as the reverse complement.
GTTTCTTATCTAAGAACTGTGGTTGACATATACATCGTCCTCGATCTACCAATGTATTCACAACCGTTCTGTTTTGACTTGAGTGGTGATTCGACTGCTTATGTAGGTATCTATCCGTATGCGTGGGTTTTCTGTACACTGTGTGTTGTAAATGTCCATTCTCCGATCTCAATACCTGTATGTCGATTCCAGTTCCGTGGTAAACTATATACTCGAGTGTATCAAATTAAGGTATTTCAGAAATTGCGGTAGTGTCCCCTTGTCCCAAATGGCTATGTCTACGTGAAAGCCCAGGATCAAGTACACTAAACAATTTGGCGACACTTTTGTGTACTTTGACAGCAAACGTCCTCTGGACACCCCACATAAGTTAATACCTGAATAAGTTCAAAGGCGAACTGATGGTTACCTCCAACTTCTTCTGAATCTATAAGACAGTTTTTCTAGCGCCAAATCATCACCTTCGTTGAGAAATAGATCTTTCTGCTCAATTCAGACACAAATAGATAGATACATATAGAATGGGCCCAATGGCTTAGGGTTTATTGTGCACCCCTCTAATTTGTTAGAACTCCCTCTTTAGGTCTAAGCTTTTGACTAACCTCCAGAGTCTAGAGAGAGAGGCTCTTTTGTATAGGTCTCTGAGTTTGGTTTTTTTTCGCTTAGTTCTAAGAATCCGAGCCCTGTAAGGCCTTTGAAATAGCACAGAATGTGATCTGGAGTCTTCTCCTCTTAGCAAAATCTGCACAAGTTGCTATATATTACTCTTAGAAAAGTAACCTTCTAAGGTGGTAGTATTCTGTTAGCAGGCCAACTATGACCCTAAGTTTGAGTCTGTTTAGTCGTAAAAGGCCTGCTATGTGACGGTCCCTGTATGAACTTCTTTAGTTATCTCAAATAGCTGGTATTGTTAAACCTTCTTTGAGTTTTATTAAGTATCCATTTATCAATGGAGGCTATTTCAAGTGTCACAGTGGAGTTCGGGTGCGACGGGTCTTATTTCTGATCCTTTAATAGCCAATAAGTCTGCCATATCGTTAATCCTGAAGCCCCTATGTCTCGGTACCCAGAAAAAGATCAGACCATTGTCTTTTCCTATCTGTCGGAGCACCTATGCAGTCCCAAACAACCTTTGACTTTACCACAGGTCTGGCTGTCCAAAAAGATGGTCATTCTTTTACCCCTAATGTTGCAGATACAGATAACCAATAACCCCAATCAGGTCAGAAAGAAATTCCCGTCGCTTGAGAAGAAGACGATGTTCTAGGTTTGGTGAAACTTTGAAAAAGTTTGTTGAAATTAGTAGATTATATTTCGATGAATAAATATAACTTGTATACCAAAATGTTCATAGAAGAATATTACGTAAAATAATATTACGTCCTCAACTGAACATACAACACGATGCAGACTTATGTTACAACTTAGTAGTATTCAAGATAATCGATACCATAGAGTAACTCACGGCGTAAGCCGTAATTTGCAGACTAATATAAGTATTTTAGAATTGTCTAGGACAATTTAAAAGTTCAAAGTAAGGTTGGTTTTCATATTGAAATAATCATAACTAATAAATGGAATAATTAAAATATTTGAACAATTCGAATAACTGGAATATTCTATTGGAGTATTCTAATAGAAGACTAAAAACTGTAATACATGTAATTGAAATACTTATAATTGACGTGGGGATGAATGGATTATAAATGTATAAAGCGTTTTTTAAAAAATCATAATTTTAAATAGTCAAATTTTTTAAATAATTTTGTGCTATTTTTAAATACTTGAATTCCAATTTTAACTTCTCCTTGCGTATACCGTCTCAAGAATCCCTAATATTGGCGATCACTTCAGCGTAGGCAGTTCTGTCTTCTGCTATTCTAAAAAGTTGTTCGATACTTCTGATCCCAGTCTATTCCTGAATGTTCCTTAATCAGGACTTTGGCCTGCTATTAATTTTACGCCGCCCCTTAACGTCATCCTTCAGAATAAGTTCCATTAGATGTTATTTTCTTCTAAAGAGAGACTATTTTGCTGCATTGGGTAACTGCTCTCTGTAGGACTTTGATGTTTCTAACCGTTTGGATCCGTTATATTCTTAACATTCTTCTATAAAGCCACATCTCAAAAGCTTCTCAGCGATTTTTTGTTGTTATCTTAATTCTCCACACTTCCATACCATATAGCAGTGTCGATTATACATAACATTTGACAATTTTTTGTCTTAACTTAAGGTTTATGCTGGTATCACAAAAAAGTGGTCGCATTTTGCTAAATGTAGCTCAAGCAATCTCAATTCACCTTTTAATTTTTGATCTGAGTTTAAATTTTCAGCTGTTAAACATTTTACCTATTTAACTTGTACAAATATTCAATATTTAAATGATTATTCGAATCACAAAAGCCAAAAAACCTCAGGTTTAGTTTAGAGAAGTATCAGAAAATTTTTTACTTAGTTTGTAATCTGTTCTTTCCCAAATTTTTAAATTCTTTGCGGATGCCATCAATACATGTTGATAGACTATAGAATTATATTTGTTGATCATCTAGAAATATAGATAAAAATACTAATCAAAGCTAAAAAATATGATAAGCTGAAATTGCAACATAGTAGTTAATCTCACCTGTAAAATAGCTGATGATTAGTTGTTTAAAAATGAAAATCTTCACCACACTTTCTAGGACCCATATAGCAGATTTGATTTGAAATATCATAGATAATTTTATTAAACCATAAAAAATAAATCACAAGAAAAACATGTAGATAAAATATACATAAATTATCGCCTCCAAAAAAGATAATTGTGGACGAACAAAATATATTCTAGTGTAAAACAAAAAAAGCAAAAATAAGATATATAAAAATAGAAGGAAATAAATAGAAATTGCAATAATCTTACACAAATACAATTCACAATAAAATTTACATGCTTGATTTGCTACAACACTGTAATACCGTAGGCGGTACAATAATCACTCTGCGAGGTTTAAGGTTAGATTATAACTTCAAACAAACCTGCATTAATATTTTTTATAATTGTTGAATATGTATTGTTATATTCGAAATAGTTTTTGTTGAATTCTTGTATATATTAAATATTGATTGCGATTTATGAATACTTACCAATAGAGGTTATACTAAAACTAAATGTGGCTTAAAACGTGCTGCAAATCTACTTCAGTTTTAATGTTTAATTATTGTAAGTACAAACATTTAGAACCAAGAATTACGAAGTTAAAGCATGCAAGATGTAGGAACCTGCATTCTTCTTTAATATTGTGTGATAATTCGACTACATCGAAAGATGTAATTCTATATGATAACTTTGAAAGCATAAAAAAGAAAAACAAAAATACTTATTTGGAAATGGTGAAGATTTTTGAGAAAAGAGATGTGCATAGAAGAGGTCATGTAGAATTTATTTATTCTGCGCTAAAGCACATGAAGAGCTTTGGCGTTCACAAAGATTTGGAAGTTTATAAAGCTGTCATTGATATTCTGCCGAAGGGGAAATTTATCCCTACGAATGTTTTTCAAGCAGAATTCATGCATTATCCAAAACAACAACAATGTATTATAGACTTACTAGAACAAATGGAAGATAATGGTAAACTCTAAATTAATTAGTTTCCTTGATAAATACTTGATATTACTTAGGTGTCATACCTGACTACGAAATTGAAGATATGCTACTGAATATATTTGGTAAACGAGGCTTTCCGTTAAGGAAATTTTGGCGGATGATGTATTGGATGCCAAAATTTAAAAATCTTTCCCCTTGGCCCCTTCCTAATGAAGTTCCAAGCGATACTTTTGAGTTAGCAAAGCTTGCTATAGAACGAATTAGCAGTGTTGATTTACAAACTGAAATATCAATTTATAAGGTTAGTTACGTTCTTTGTATTTATAACAAATTGGTTTTTTATTAATTTTTTAGACTACTGATCTACCAGATGCAGCTGAGGAAACATGGATTGTGAGTGCCCAAAGTCAGGCTCAGCAACGACTTCTTGATGAACATAATGTCGAAGTTCCATTATACATCGAAGGGCCCTTTAGAATATGGATTAAAAATAAACTCGTAAATTATTTTACTTTAAAAACTGATCCAAAGCCTACTCCTAAAACTAATTATGATTTGGATGGTATGAATCTTGCCAGATTCCCTGATTAAAAATTTTATGTTGGTAAATTTTAGATGTGAGTCATATTGATGTTCCGTTATTTGGTTTTACATCTTTAACAAAAGACATTATAAATGTGCCTACTGTTCATGAACAAGAAGATGGAATTATATTTGCAGTGTGTGCAACTGGAACATCTGGACGTGACTCGCTGCTGTCATGGGTTCGGTGTTTAGAGGCAAATGGAAATTCAGCGTTGGCTAAAATACCTATAGTGTTCAAGCTTCGTGCTCCAGAGACAGAACTAATAGTGAAAACCAGTTCTAGTGAGGACAAAGAAGATACTGATAGTTGATATCTCGGTTGGTGTTATGATTATTAATAAAAGTATTTCATTTTACCTTTTACATCAATTAGGGCATTGATAGTGCACATTTCTTATGGTGGATTAGATCATGTTAAAAAATTTAGTAGAGGAAATTGAGCAATTTATTTTTTAATTCTATAATCAACCTGTGGTCAAAAACAATAAGAATACTTAACCTGATAAGACTTCTATGGAGTTCTACATTATCTTTGACTTCACTATAGAGAAAGACAGTAGCCTAACTGGTTGAATAAATATTTATTCTTCTATTCTACATTTAACTTTCAGTATTTAAAACATACTTATTCAGGCTTACTAGAACTTTTATCTTTAGTCTTGCGTCATATGTACTAGTTTTGCATCTAGCATGTCTGAGACAACTGTAGACTCTTAGGTAGTATCAAAAATAATGTTGGTTTTAACCTTCAATCTTAAACATATATATCCCAGCCTAGAGAAGACTTTATTAATTGAAGTAAAAACCATTAGAATGTACATATTTTTGCAACCAAGAAACAAGTTTATTCCAGCAGCATAAAATTATGAAGTTCTGGAGGTGATGAAATTGTAGAAATTTTGGCATTGGCAAAATTATTGAAGCACTTCTCCTATAGGAAATTCTCTAGATACTTGGAAAAGTAGTAATCAGTAAACCTAACTCATTTAACTTTTGCAGCATCAGTTCTGCAAAATGTGGTCAAGTATTATCATGGAGAAGAATCGGCCTTATTGACCAATGCTGGGTGCAGGCATTGAAGTTTTCAGTATATTTTTTTAATTTACTGGATGTACTTTTCTACTGTGATGTAGAACATTACTGGATGTACTGTTCTACTGTGATGGTTTCAACCGGATTCAATAAGCTCTGATGAATCAGACTAGCTGCATACCATCAAACAGCTACCACAACCTTCTGGTGCAATTTTGGCATAGGGAAGTGCTGAGGAGCTTTTTTATGGTCCGACCACTAGACTGAACATTGACTATTGTAGGGAATCCACTTTCAATCACATGTCTTAATCCTATCAAGAAAAAAGAAAAAAGAATGCCCAGAACAGATTTCTGATGTTTGTTGAGCTCATGTGACGCTCATTTGTCTAACTTTTTTGACTTGTCAATTTAATTAAAGTGGTCAATGATGGCTGTCTTTTTATGCCAAGTTCTTCTCTGAGCTCTTGAAACATTGTATGTTAATCTGCCCTGTCTAAAGCCTTCAATTTGTCGTTCATCTTCAAGCGTTTTATTTCCATCTTGAAATTTTTGGAACCAACGTTGCATCATATATTTATTTGCTGTTCCTTAGCCGAGTATGATAATGTTACGGTCTAGTTTGAACTCATAAGAATATTGCACGCAATTGCTTCTTTCAATTATGAAATCTATAGACAAAAATAACAAAAATTTTAATTAAAAAATGAAACTAATAGTAAAGAAACAGAGTAAAACTTGTATTTTAGGATGGTGTATAATATAAACAGATCGCATTAACTACTTTCTTAAAAAACATGCAGCGATACCCAACAAAATAAAAACAGTTGTCCCTATTCTGTTTAATATTGTTTCTGTAGTCGTGATTTTCCAGTCAAAATTCTGTCAAATCTTAAATTTGATAATTTCATAAATTTTACTCTACAACTGATTTTAATTTTAGAAACTTGATTTTGAAGGTTTATGCTACTTCATTTAACATTAATTTTTACTTTACACTTTTATGGTGAAATATTGTGATTTCAAAATCTGTATTTGCCAGATAACTAAACATATAATAAATACTCACTTATAAACAAAGCATATGTATGAGGGAATGCAAATATTGAAAAGATGAACAAAGTGAAAATTAAAACAAGAGTAACATGATAAAAAAATAATGAACTAAAATGGACAAATACAAAAGTATGATAATATACTAAATGAATTAATTAAAAAAGGGGCCAACAGTCTAGAAGAATAGATATAAAGTAAGAGGCATAAAATAAATTGGTTTTTTAATGACGGAAAAAGACTAAAAATACATCAAAAAGTATTGTACAAGGTCCCACAGGGAGGTGTTACGTTTTTGGGACGGGTATAACGTTGGTGGTAGGGGAACTTGCGCATTCACAATGACTGATATACACTCGTTAGTTGCTATTTCAGTAGCTGTGGAGACTTTGTTTAGGACACTTTTGTTGCAACCGATCATTCAGTGATGTAGACATAGCGAAAATTACATCAATGTTGGTCGACGCAATACCGTCCCATTTCGCCGACAATACTGAAATTGTTTAGCAACTTCAGAATGAGAGGAATTATGAGACCTGGAACAGCTCAGGGAGGTGATTGGACGGTTAGAACACTACAAAACATCAAAAGAGTTTGACAGGCTGTAGAGGCCAGTCGTCGTCATACAGCAGTCCTTACAAAGTTATGATGATTTAAGAACTGAAATAAAAGGACTGTACGGAGATTTACGTTTACAGAAACTATGCTGGAAACCTTGGAAAATGACTGTATTCTGATAACGAGTGACGAGGCTCATTTTCACTTATCGGGTACTGTAAACAAACAAAATTGGCGGTACTGGTCGGAAAATAATTCACGGAAAGTACATCAAAGACCACATAGAAAGTAACTGTGTGGTGTGAAATGGCTTGATTTGGTATAATTGGAGACTACTTTTTCTGAAAAAATGGACGCACTGCGACGGTCAACTCATAGTGTTACTTTATGATATTGCGAGGATTTTTAATGCCTAAATCGAGAAGTCGTCGGATTACCCTCTAGAGGATTTGGTTTCAACAGGATGGGGCTACTTTCCATATCTCAAACGAATCGATGGTTTTTTTAAGGGAACATTTTCCAGGGCGCCTCATTTCATTGCCCTCATACATCGGATGCTTCAGCGTGTGATTATTTCGTATGGGGTTACCTGAACGTTCGGGTTTTGATTCAAAAACCACGGACCCTTTAAGCTATAACTCGAGAAATTTCATACTTGAAAGGTGTGTGGACAATTTTTCCATTCGCTTTTGACAATGCCTGGACAAGGATAGTCGCCACTTGGATGGCGTTATTTTTCACATTTGAATTACATTCTTTTTCTTTGTGTTTTATGTTTTTTGAATGGCACTACATATGTAATTTTTGGAAAAAATAAAAAGCGAAATTTGTTCAAAAACATCTGTATTAGAGTGTTTTGCAAAACGTGACCCCTACCTATTGGACCCTGTATTTGCTCTTAAATTGGCGAATAAAACTTACATTCATTTAAATTACTTATTTAATCTATTTACAACAATTTAATTATTTGATAATATTTACTACACTAACATATTAATATAAAATTACACTCTATAACTCTATTTATCTAGAACATAATTTATTCCAAGCTGTTCTAGTCCTTGCACGTTTACGAGCATTGTGGGGATCTCAACGGCAGCGGCTCGCACATTGAAGGTTGTGCATTACGTGTGTCGCTCGATTGCGACGGTCACTTCGCAAGAAGACGATGCCTTTACGACGGTGTTCATAAATTCATTACAGTATCAAACAATTATCAAGACGGATTAGAGTAAACAAGTTAGCCATCGAATTGATGCATATAATTAGAAGAACGTTAAAGCAAAAAGACAACGTTAAAGAGGCACAAATAACTCTTGATCTCCAACTAAAATAAGCAAAAACCACAAACTACTAGTTAAACAAACTAATTGGAACGTCCAAAACACGACAAGCACAACCTAAACCAAAACATGAATAAAAAGGATCCCAAATCACTCCTAATTTTTGTAACTGGAATTCATTTCCTGCCATTATTAATAGAGCTTTTAGAAAGTATAGCTTTATAGAAAGCCACAAGAAAGTTTAAACAACCAATCCAGCACATTCCACTTTTTCGCAAAGATGGAATCTGGACAAGAAGTAGTTCTGAAAAAATGACTGTATTTGCAAATGATTTAGAAAAAGTATTCGAGTTTCATCTTTCCTAAAGAAGAGAGACAAGTTAAATTTGAGCCCTAAAAGGCAACACATCGCCAGGCTATTATTTAATCACCAGTGAAGTACTTAAGGAATTGTCTGAAAAAAACGCAATAAATACCTGACAAGATTATTTAACGGAGTACTTAGAATGAGATACTTCCCTAACCAGTGGATGCTTGTTATTGTAATCCTCATTATGAAATCTGGAAAATTGATAAAGGTAGTAAGAAATATATATATTCAGTATTGATGTTCAAAGAAGTGATTTATTTGTGCTGTTAAATCTATTAACAAATGTAAGGATGCTTTTGAAGGGACCTTTCATACTAACTTCTTTTTTTTCCTATAACTCATTGAGGAGCAAAAGGCGTTTAAAAAGCTGAGTAGATGGCAGCGTTGCTAGTCCTGAACATCGTGGGTTGGGTCCATTATTGTTGATAATTTCTGTATCACTTTACTCCAATTGTTCTGGTCCTGGACTATATATTTGGCTTGCCTCATGGTAGGTCTTTTAAAACATTTCTTTTTCATGTGTCCCTTGGTCCTCCTATAATATGTTTTTCTTTATGTTTTATAATGTTACTGTTTGGTTTTCTTATTGTATGACCTATCCATTCCCATCTTATTTTTCTAATTGTGTTTAAGATTTTTCATAACTTTTTTTATTATTGGTACTTTACGGCTCGTCACTATACAAAAGCACACGTTTAACATTTGTATCGAAAAGACGGGGTTTTGTTGTTTTTGAACTTCATGTTTTCTTTAGCATGTTGATTGCTGTTTGTGCTAAAGTTATTTTTCGGTAATATCTTTCTGTGGACCTCCACTAGTATCTAGCATGCTGCCTAGCTATCAGCATTCGTCGACTTTTTCTATGTTAAATTCTCTTAGTGTGATGGCAATTCCTTCTTTGTTGTTGTTGTGGGTTTTTGTCTTTCTCCCATTTATTTCTTCATCAATCTTTTCCGCTTCAGAGTTTAGTTTATCAAGTTCTTTTCCATTAGATATTCATTCGGTAGGAACAGATGTCGTCTGCGAATTATAGGTCTTCCATTTTGCTGAACGCGACCAAATTTATTCCAGATTTTTTGCCTTCTGTATTTCTTATGGCCCAGTCTACGATAATAAGAAAAAATGTTGGAGATAAGATACAGCCTTGTCGGACTCCTGTTGTTTTTCCATTGTTTGCTCTAATATGCTTGGTGTACAAATGCGGTCAGTGCATGATCATACTAACTAGTAAGTACTATTTCGTTAATTTTTACCGTCATCGCGGTATAGGTAGTGAAAAAGTAGAGGAAGAATATTGTTAATAATTAATAATAATGATAGTAATACAAAGAATAGAAATGGTTTTCAAAAAGAAAAAAAGAGTACTGAAATAAATTTGATAAATTGATAAAGATTGAAAGAAGAGTAATTTCAAAGTTTTCAAATCTATCTAAATTTAATGTTCGATCAGTTAAAATAATTTCTTAAATCTTAATTTGTTAGAGAGGCTTGGTAACTTTCGTCTTGTTAAGTTTTCCAATCTCGTTTCTATTTCTCATTGGTCGATAAATGCGCAAAAGGAATTAAACTTGACATCGCCTGGGCTGTCAAACTGCACGTCAAAATGCCATCCCTTTAAATCTGTATCTAAATAATGATGTAAATCGAATTAGTTAATGCAGAATGGCAACGCAGAAACCTGGAGAATGGGCAAATACATTAATCGCTCGTTTTGAGGAACAGGTTAGTTTGATGCAACTTCTATTACATGCCATGTTTGTCATTTTGCTTTACAATCAATATTTACATGATAGCAGCAATTCAACAATAGCTCATGAATAGCAGCGAAACGCTAGAATTTATGCTGGTCCCATTTTCAGTTGCCATGTCGCACTGGTCCTCAAACCACTCATTCACGCATAAATGAAGAACAAAACAAAAACTGTATAATACAAATCTCTCGCTATCGTTTTGCTTTAGTTTTGGATGGTTTCGTCAAAGTTTTAAAGCGAATACACGAACTGGTAAGAACATTTTATAATATTAAGCGACTGTCACAGCTAATTAATCATATGTTAGTTTCAACAAGGGACGTGTGGAACCCAAAGACAGCATAGTGCCGAAATAGAACGAAATTACTACGATAGTATAATGATAGTTTTAGAAACATTAGAAAAGTGTTTTAGTATTCAACCAAAAGACTCGATAACGCTTACTATGGAAGAAAATCAAAATCTGAAATCATTACTCAAGGAAATTTGCACCTTTTTAGGTATGACTTTCCTGCTTCAAATGTGGGATCTAATTTTTTTCTTTTAGATATGTCTAATGATAATCCTAACAGCCATGCAATAAAGTTATTAGCAAGCAAGGTCTTGTTTGCCTTAAGTATTAATTTTTTCAACGTTGTCTTCAGTCGTATTTCATCAAAACTTCAGGAATTAGCCTCCTGTCCAGACGAGAATCCTGATTACAGTGATATCGAGTTAATTCAACACATTAATGTTGACGTATCCAGACTAACCAGGTTGTTAACAGGTAACTTGGAAATAATTTGATGTGATATCTATACCTCACCACAAAATAAGTTATATTCTGTGTTACAGAGGCTATTCAAAAGTTTAGGTTATTAAAAAAGTCTGCACATCTAGTGTTAATGAATTCTTTAGAAAAGGCCATTTGGAATTGGATGGACACTTACCCGTATGAGTTTGCGGAGTTGCAAAAAAATCCAAATGAAGATTTGTCAAAATGCTGTGAGCAGCTATTTGACATTTTGGATACTTTTGCTGATAATAAAAAAGGAAGAGCTGCTGTGTGGCCATTACAAATAATGCTGCTTATTTTATCACCTGTAAGTATTAGAGATAGTTTTTTTAGGGTGACGGTTGTATGCAGTAGTAGCAGATCCCTCCCTCCTATTTCATTATTACTTTGGTATTTCTCCATGTTTTAACTAATATCATGTCAATTATGCTCAAGTTATTACATATTTTTATGACAATCATTTTTACAATGATTAAAACCTAGAAATTTGAAAAAAATTATAATTAACATATTAACTGCCACTTCAAAAGTTAAAATCTTGACCCAGGTGCCAAATGTAGATTTTTGTGTTGTGTGAACACGCGCTGTAAAATATAAATTAAAACTAAATAATGCCTAAGATTTGTTATTTAATGGATAGCATCAGCAGCGTTTGACATATCTAGACCATTAATTTCCCTTAAAACTCTTAAAAACCAAGCTTTTAATCTAAAATTCAATCTTTGGTGTTCTTAAGTTTTGATTTGAAATCTGCACTATACATTTCATGCTGTACTTAGTCTTAGTATTTAAACACCTAGAGTAATTCATAAGGCTCTGTCTGATCAAATGTATCCGGACACCCATTGTAATCGGAGCATTAATCACAGCCTACACTTGTTTAAGAAGACTTCACCATGTTTTGATCTTATTAATACAGGAAAAATTCTTTCCCAAACTGTTGCCAAAGAGTTGGAAGCACAGAGTTGTCAATAATTTAAAGATATATTTGTGTTCATCCTTCCAGCTACAGAAACTAAGGAACCTAAGCCAAACCACAATAACCAAACTTGTCTGTTGGGACAATACACTCAGATAAGAAGTGTTTTCTTGGTATCCATCAAATCTAGATGCATTCATCAGATGACCAGATTGTCTAGCGAAATTCATCGCTCCATAAAATTTGTTTCCATTGTTCCACACTCCAATGGCAGTGGCTTTTGCACTATTGGAAGTGATATTTGGAATTGGCCGTGCTTATGTTGGGTTTGTGAGTAGCTGTATAACCTGGTTCTTCAGTTTCTGATGAACAGTTCTGGTGCTAGCAATTACATCAGAAGCACTTTAAAAATTACAAGTGTTCATTGCCATTGAGGATATCCAATTTTTTATCATTGCTCTCGTTAGAGTTTGACGGCTACGATTGTTTCATGACTATTTCATATCTTGGGCGTTTTTATTTTATGACATTATTTGCAGCCTAATTTTGCCATCTATAGGAAGGCTAATGTTTCACAAAATAATTTGTTGTAACGATGGCATCCAATGATCATACCATGTTCACAATCATTCAACTCTATTGACTGACTTATTGTCTGTCTAATGCCTCTGTTGACCTACATATGTTACTATGTGCACTTTTATCTCATTTTATGATCTTTTAATTTTATATCATACATGATTTTCATGCCATTTTTCCTTGCTGTTTCTTCTTAGTGTTTCTTCTGTATATATGTTTATTTTTACTTGTTTATCTTTTTCTTTGTGTAATCCTGTATTTCTTTTTTGCTTTCACTTATTTTTCCAAGTTTGTATCTTGTTGTGTTGATTTTTGTCCTAAAATTTTCTTTGCTGTTTGGTTAATAGTTTTCTTAGACTTATTCCCTATTTGTTCGACTCTTTTGATTTCTTTCTTTTTTGTCTTGTTCCATTCTAGTTAATTTTTCTGTATATCAGTTCCTAGTTTGTTCTTCTTTTAACCAGTGTACATTTTATTTCTCCCGTTGTTTTGTCTTAAGTCTGATTTTAATTTAATTTTTATCTTATCAAGGAAATAACAAGAAAGAAGCCAAGAAATGAGAGTGAGAGATAAAATGGAGAAATATTAAGAACAAATACAGAAATACAACAGATATGGATTGAATTAAAATATATAAGAAGACAACAATATCAAATGAAATAATAGAAATATAAATGAATAGGTGAGGAAATAGATATTCCAGGAGAACTGATGAGAGCCAAAGCAATGGAAGAAATGATGCATAAATTATTAAACACTATATGGAAGGAAGAGAATAGAACGAGGGTGTAATAATAGGATGTTTAAACTGGAGAGCAATAATGTTATTAAATACGGCAAGTAAAATACTTCGTCTTCGTCTTAGTCAAACAAAGGATGAATTGGACAAACTATTAATAACCAGGCCAGATTTAGACAGAGATGGTTGTGTATTGATAATATATTTATTCTACATAACAACCAAATGAATGACAAAAAGAACTTCAAATAATTTTTGTAGATTTAGAAAAAGCTTTAGGCAGGGCGAACAGAGAAAAAATGTGGTTAATGTTAAAAGCGTATGGCATGCCAAATAAATTAATAGGCATGATTAAACTTCTTGCAGATTATACAGCAAAACTAAACATACAAAATAAGTTAACAAAAAGCAAAAAAAGCGTGTGTCTTGTCACCTATAACTGATTAAGTTAGAAATAAAACACAAGATGGGAAAACAGGAATTAGTTTGAGGTTGGGAAAACACGAGGATATAAAATTTACAGAAGATATCTATTAACGGAAAAATCAACACATATGCAGGAAAGTCATACAAACTGAAGAATGAAGTAGAAAAAGTGGGACTAAATATAAATATGAAGAAAATAAAATCGTGAAAATAGAAGACAGAGAGAACACAGAAGTAGCAAATAACCTTAACACTGGAGGAAAATTAGAAGAAATAGAGAATTTCAACAACCTAGGAAGTATTATAGATAAAGAGGCAGTGAAATAGACATAAAAGCAAAAATACACAAAGCCCATCAAGTTTTGGCAGACCAAGGAAATGCACATGAAGACAAAAATCCGGTTATTTAACACAAATGTGAAGACTACACTGTTATATGGCTCAGAAATATGGACAATATGTTTAATAAAGAGACTATAGACACTTATGAACAAGTGACCAAGAAGAATATTGGGAATGTATTGGTCAGAAACAAACGAAGATATATGGGGAAAAACGGGACTCAATACAGAAAACAATAAAAACAAGGAAATGGAATTGGATAGGTCACACATTGAGAAAACCGAATACTGACATAACAAAACAAGCACTAGAATACAATGTTAAAGAAAAAATAGAAAAGAAGCCCAAAAGACACATGGAAAAAGATGTAAAGTGAAGAATGGAATAAAATCAAAACAACGGCTAAAGATAAGAAGAAATAGAAAAAATTGTGTGTGAAAATAAAAAGTGACAGTGTTAGTGACAATAAAACTTAAAAGACAATCTAAACAATTAAAAATAGTAAAAGACATGCAGTAAATAGATATAGAGTTGGCAACTATATAACCACAAAGATGGAAACGTTAAACGTCAAATACCAAAGAATCGTTGAAAGGCGCTCTATGCTTTTCTGGAATAAAAGGATTGATGATAATGACGTTTTAGTACATGTAACGGCCAGATTCACTTCTTTAGATGGTTATCCGGATACTTTTGGTCATATATTATATTACGATATTGATTCAATCTCCTTTTCATGTTTGGCTGCCTCAAGTATAATATGTAGCACCTTGTTTTGAAATTTTTGTATACTATCAACATGAAATCGTTTGGTACAACCTCAGTTATATGCCATAGGCTCAAATTGATTTTAGGGTCTGATTGTATATCAAGACTTCATTATACATTGACACCTAGGTATTGCAGCCTATCAGCCAGTATACTTGTCATATTTTTATTATCTGCATATTTTTGGGTGTATGTTGCTGGGCTTGAATAAGTTTTCAAAATGGTTACCAAAAACTTCAGATTTTGTCCATCTGATGTTCTTGATAGTACTTGAGTTACGGATCTTTTCAATTTTTTGGCAGCTTTCTACAAAGAATAATCTGTACCTTTCTCTGCTGTTAACTTTCTTGAATAACGTTTAACTAAATTCTTTTTATTTTTAATATACTCTTTTTTAGTAGTTGGGCTTTATTTTTAATACAATTTTGTTCATATGGTCCCTAATTATCGTGGTATTCTTCAATGCTACTTTCTAAGTAGTGCTGGTCACGTTTTAATTTCTATTTCTAGTTTCTCGAGGGTTTGCAAATGATTGTATTTTTTATTTCTACCTTAAAGCTTTTCATTCAGTTGTATTATTGACAAGGAAATATTTACTTTTTAATTATCTCCTCATTTAGTATTAATATCACTACTGAATGATATGAACTCGAATCAAATGTATCCTGTACATCTTCTTCTAGGCTTATTTATTTTTTCTATCTCTTTTTTAACTGTGCTGCTCTCTTATTATCTTCACATCGGATAATGCATATTTTGCTTCTCTTGTGTATGTGATGTAATCTATGATGCTCTTTGCTCTTCTTTCTGTTTTGAATGTTATTGTGTTTATAGTAGTTGTTTCTTATGGGCATCTGTTTTTGCATAAATCCAGCGTTTTGATATTTTATGTTCCTATTCGCATATTCCTTTTTCGTTGCGTTTGGTGGCTTCGAAAGCTCCGTCCTGCTCTGAGGCTAGTGTTTTTACTCTGCATCTTACGACCTAATTGGTAATTAGCCAAATGAAAGTGGGCTCTATTAACTTGGGACAACTGGTATCGGGCTATACTCCCTGATGTTGGGTTGTCAGTCTCGTTTGTTATCTAGTAGAGAGTACCACATGCAGGTGAGGTTGGAATTTGGGTGGCTAGTTATTGGTGTTCCCCTTACCCCCTAGTAGAATAATAGTTACAATTTAATTTTCTGATTGATTCTCTCAACTGTTTTGCTTTGGATGCAATTAGATTTGATTCCCAATTTTTATTTTATTTCTATCGGATTCCTGTCTTATAAAGATATTTATATTATCTTCATTTCTGACTTGATCTATTAAATTGTATTACTCTATAGCGATTCATGTTTAATTGTAAGACTGTAATTATGTTACATAATATCTTAGCTTATCAGGGTGTTTTATAGTATTTTTTTATCTTGTTTGGGATAGAGTCTACTTGAATACAAAACAACTCTTGCTATCTACTTACGCCCAATAATAGCACATACTTTACCACATTTAAAATAGTATTTTTATATTTGGAGTCGTAGACTATAAGATTAACACAGTTTGCATGTTGTGATACTTAATCTTTTGGTTAGAGAACCTCTAACCATACCATTTGTTATGTAAGGTTCTTGTAACACGTTATTTGTATTGTTTTTACTTATTGGCGTTTGGTCTGAGGTTACCCTCTCCTCTCCCAGTGCCGTCTATTTTTTCTTCAATTGCTACTACTCCTTTCTCTCTTTATGTAGTTATGTTCAGTACCCTAATATGAATACTCCCTACCTTTTCTGCAGGGCTAACTCTCCTATTTTTCAGAGTACTAATAGAATAATTTGTTTTATATTCTCCAATTTACGTTTTTTCTGTTGTAGTAAGCAGTTTGCCATCTTTCGTAATTCTCAAATATGTTAATGGTTTTGCGTTCATCAGTGTTTTTACATTTTGCAGCAATCTTTCACTATAAGAGCGTGGTTTTTCTATTTTTTTTAAATATACTAGCGTATTTTCTTGTACAGATGCATCTTTTTATTCTGAACGAATGTCATTTTATTATTTTTTGTAGTCTTTTTATGCTCATACGTATGTGGTGCAATTCGAGCTACTTTTTCCCATTTGTCTTTTTCTTTTACAAATCTTGGTCAGTAGCGTTGTGGTGGTTTATCTTCATTATAGTATGGTTTGAATATTTATTTGTTTTGTTAAAGCGAGTCTGGGTTGTGTCCTAGTACTTTGAAATTATTTCTAATTTTATTTCCAATGCCGCGCATATATCTTTATATTGTTTTTGAATAGTCTTTTCTATTTTTTAATTCTTGGGTTCACTTAGGATTACTTTCATTACCCAATCTTTTTTAATTTCAGTATTGGAGAAAACTATCTTTTCAGTTCTTGTCGACTGCTATCTTCCAAGCCTATAAATGATCTATAGTAATAATAATAATGGTGAAGCTTAACATCCCACATGGGAGTACGGTTTGCAAACTGAGAGGTTGAGGCTCTCATATGTTTGCTCACTGTGCACGGTCGTCGCGCACCATCTCTGATGCAAGGCGATGTGGCAAGCACTGCATCTCAGGAAACCTCATTATTACCCTTTGTTTGAAATGAACGTAGGTATTTAATTATTTTTAATGACTGAGTAGACCATCTGCCTGGCATTTGAACCCAAGCCAGATTGCACCACAGCCAATTGATTCAACTGCAGTATGTGTATCTTCTAATGTTCACAGTTTCCCCCATGCCATGGATTGTGTGGGCATATCCCTTCATTGAGTCTCTATATCATATTAGGCTTTACATTTGCGTTTTTAATAGTCACTTTCTGGGGATATTCCTTTTTAGTATTTCTACATTGCTTAGAGTTTCAAGGTTACTTGCTAGTTTTTACCATTTTCTTTAATTTCTTCTACTTTAGTCTGACGAATATTTTATTATGCCCTGTAGCACTTTTAACAATACAAAAGCTACAGGTTTTCTTCTTTTTGATTGTTTCTTGCAGGGCAAAAGAAGTGTCTGTTATTTTATTTTGTTAGGAAGATATCACAGAATTTTTTCTTTGTAATTGACCTATTTCATTTACTGTAATAATTTTTAGTTTTTCTTGTTACTCTATGTTAGCCTTAAGAGTTGAGACAAGAGAAGGTCATCCATAAAGTAAC
The DNA here is from genome assembly GCA_036346155.1 of Sinelater perroti. Classification (NCBI taxonomy): domain Eukaryota; kingdom Metazoa; phylum Arthropoda; class Insecta; order Coleoptera; family Elateridae; genus Sinelater; species Sinelater perroti. The sequence continues at coordinate 10,541,075 of JARFIY010000013.1, read as the reverse complement.
ATCCAAGAGGAAGGCGTTTAAATTATGGGATATATTTGGCGTTACATAAGTTTTTCATGTTTTATTCTCATTCATTATAATGGTTTTGTTCTTGTAAGTTAACAACTTAAGGCATGCCCCTCAGCTGTTTATTTTTATGCAACATACCTTTGATATGCCCTTCAAAGATTGTTGAAGCATGGGTTTCAGTATTAAGTGGGGGGCTGGAATTTACCCATCTTTAGCTCAGATGTACCTTTTGAGAGTTAAGCCTCTTCTACAGTTCCCACCAACATTGTTTTTGGCATCATTGCAGGCACTAAACCCTACCATCAATGACAAGGTCCTGTGGCTTTGGGGAGGGGAGGGGGGTCAAGTACTATTTTAGTATTATTATTATGTACACTATCTAATGGCATATAGATTGTTGTAGAACGTTCTTTAATTCTTATATTATATATATTGTAATAATTAACAGAATTGAAAAATAAGACCGTTTATTCTCTTGGTAACAATAACATTTATTTTTTAATATCTTGCTTTTCTATGCCACTGTAATAAAGTGTATTTTTTTAAATTCTTTGTTGTTTGTCGTCTTAAAAAGATGCAATATTTAGTTCTGTTTTTATTATTATTAATATTCAACATTTTTTCATATAACAGTAAGATTTATGCATATCATGTAATTTTTAATTTTTCTATTTTTAGAATTGTTTAGAATTCTTTTTTTTATTGTTATTGAGGTGTGGGGTTTTTCTGATGGATTGTTCTGTTTTGTACGTTTCATCTATCACACGTTATTTTCCCTAGTTTTTAATTTTTGTTTAATCAAGGTCTTTTTGAAATATCCTTTACATATTTGCAATGTAAGGGATTCAAATAGTAATTTTTTGATATCTTCTTCTTCTTGGCTTTTACCACCAATCAAGCTTCTTCATCTATTCAACAATCTTCTTCTATTGTTCCATTGTTCTTTGGCGTCTTCTGACCAATACTACACATTAAGCTTTTAAAGCTATTGGTACATGTTGTTGACCCATCTTGTGTGTGGATTTTCTTTTGGTCTTGTTGTTGTAGGTTGCCTATTAAATATATTTTGCCATTTGATTTATCAGTTATTGTAGGACTCCTGCCTTGTAAAGGCTTAGCACATTTCATGTTCCTAATATCATATCCCTTTTCTGTCATTTACATCGTTTGCTGTTGATCCATCCATCCTGTCCGAGGCTCTTGGTGAGCATTTTTAACTACATGTGGTTTTTTGAGAAAAGGATTAACCCCATGTACAACGACCGTTTTAGAGGACCATTTTTCTCGCTCTTGTCTTCCCTGAGCTTGGTTTCCGCCAGGGTTAGTTACATGATTGTCAATAAGGTTGCTCAGATTTCTGGGATTCATCACTTGGAAGTGAGTCGGAGTTAGGCGGGAGAGGCTATGCAATGCAAACTGGAAATAACGTTGTATGGACGAATGCACTACTACTGTAGAAAGAGGATAAAATTATGTATGTATGAAAATTATGGATGCTTTGGTAATACGAATAGAGCTGTACATGAAGCAGAGATGGCGATGTATTCTGCTTGGTGAGCAATATTTGACGTTTGAGTTACAAGAGGCAAAAATGTCTCAACATAACGAAAATTGTCTGTTATTTCTATTTTTAGTGGCAGTTATAATGCATTTCTAATCTAAATAAATGGTGTGCTTTAGTATTGCTTCATTTTAACATTTGTTAGTATTTTAGGCCCTAACCTTGCGTCGTAAAAATTCTAAAAACGATTGTAATTTTTAGAAAGTGCTTGAAGAAATTGTAAATGCTGATAGTGGAGCTCCGTGTTCTCCAAGACATAGCAAAAAGAAGCAGTTTATAGATGCTGTTAAACGATGCATTAATCCGCATGGAAATTCTGGTAAACAACTTACAGAAGCGGCAGCAGTAACTTGTGTAAAGTTATGCAAAGCATCTACGTATATTAATATTCTAGATTCTAACAATGTTGCTTTTACTTTAGTCCAAAGTGTTCTTAACGATCTAAAGGTATGATTGTGGTAATTTTGATGCTGAAAAGTTAACAATATTTATTCTAGTCACTACTATTTAATCCGAACAAACCATTTTCACGTGGGCAGAACTATTTATACCAAGATATGGATCTTATGATTGATTGCTTTGTTTCTTGTTTTCGAATCAAACCGCACAACAACGAAGCCTTAAAAATATGTCTTAATTTAACATCGCCATCTTCGTACCATTTTGTACTAGTTAGGTCTTTGTATAGGTATGTAGTAGTTATATTATATTTAGAAACCTACATAGACTTTATTATACATTATTTTAGAGTAGTCACACAACCAAGGTTGCAGTGGTGGCCTCAAATTGATTTAGTTTATAGTCGTTCATCAGAGTTGAGGGCAATGTTTACAGATACTTTGAATAAAGTTGCTCAGGGATACATTGCCCACACACCTTTAAGGATGATTCAATCTCTTACTCTGAAAGGAAAGGACTCGCAAGCTAAATTTAAAGATCGAACAGAGGAGATGCCAGGCTATCGCAACTTGTTGCTGTATATGGTTAGGTTAATACATGCTGATCCCATGTTGATGCTGAATGTAAGATGTTTAGTTTATTATATAATTTCTAAATGTAAACGCAATATATTAAATATATTTAGAACCAAGGAAAAGCAGGTCATGAAATACAAAGTTCTACATTGGAATTAATAAACGGATTAGTGTCTTTAGTCCATCAACCGAATATGCCTGATGTTGCACAAGAGGCAATGGAGGCATTGTTAGTTTTACATCATCCTGAAAAAATTGAAGTTTGGAATCCAGAGGCTCCCATTAACACATTTTGGGATGTCAGGTAAAATATGTTTCTAAACAAAATTGCATTTCCAAATTTTAATGAAAACCTCTTAGTTCTCAGGTACTATTCTCAATATCTCAAAAACTAATTCAACACCAAATTGTAAATTATACTGATATACTCAAATGGCTTCGAGAAATTTTAGTTTGTAGAAACGCTTTCTTGTCAAAACATAAAGAATATGCCAATCTCGGAAGTCAAATAGCAATATGTAAACAAGCACACATAAAATTAGAAGTGAGTATTTTTGGCTTCCAATGTAAATTTAAATTTCTGTTCTTTAAATGTTATAGGTAGTATTCTTTATGTATCTGTGGAGTATCGATATGGATGCAGTCCTTACTGCAATGAGCTGTTTTTCACTTCTTTGTCAAGAAGCTGAAATTCGTTGTGGTTCAGATGAAGTAACAGTAACATATTTGGTACCAAACTATCATGTGTATCAAGACTTAGCACAAGCTTCAACTGTCTTAACAACAGGCAAGTTTTATGGGTATTTTATAGTGGAACATTGCTTATCCAAGGAACGTCTGTCATTCAGATGATCAGTTATTTATTATCAAGTTTGTTGGCGGTCATCACATAACATAAGAAAATAATAGCACTTAATGGGTAGTTGTAAATTATATCTCTGATAATTGAATCGTAATTATAACTTAAATCTAGAGTGTTTGGTGCATTTAGTTACTCTTTTTTATATAGAGACAGGAGACAACTGAAAGAATAGCATAGGGTAGGTTTTTTAATTAGTTACTTGTTTGATTTGTTAAATGACTAGTTGTGTTTGTCTACTAAACATATTGTTTATTGAGTACTCAGTTACTTAGAAATTCATTTATCTGAATTAAATTTATTTCTAATTGGAAGGGATAATCAATGATCTACTGTACTTTTTTATATTAGTAGTATATACCAATTAGTAATAATTACCAAATTTGTAAATAAATGGTAGCCAGCGGAGAGTCTCGAATGTGTTTTCCGGATCATGCCAATGGTAAGTTTGACGTGCATTTTTTGTTACACTGCCGCAAATGTTTGTTTTAAAAAACTAATATAGGGTTAGTAATTTTGTGTGTTTTGTATTGCAGGGCGTGCAGCTTTACAAAAGCGAATCATGGTATTGTTACGTAAAATTGAACATTGCGTTAATGGAGTACAACCTGCCTGGGAAGAAACATTCATGAATTGGAATTCCGTTTGGAAAAACTTGGCTTCATACCCTAAAGCTAAAGCTGAGGATGGTCAAATGGAGACTTTTCATCGTTCGATGGGTAAACGGCGCGCTTCACATCAAAATTCAGAGCATGAATTGGAGGTAAGTTTTTGATAATTGTTCTCATTTGATAGAACGTATTTATGTGAATTATTTAATGTACATTCAATTGGATAATGATGCTATTGCAGGATCAGATAAATGAGTGGGCTAACATGACAGGTTTTCTATGTGCCTTAGGAGGTGTTTGTTTGCAAAGGAAATCGCCTTCAAGGCCTACATTGTCTGCTTCTACACATTCTAGTTTGTCTTCTATTACAATTAGTTCTATGGGATCATGCCTTAGTGATAGCCGCAAATCTAGTGTTTTACCAAACACCAACCAAGAACAACGGCAATATTGTCCTGTAACCCAGTAAGTACTGGCTTCAATATTTACGTTTAATTATTGTATGTGCTCAAATATCAAAGCGTTATTTGCTTGTTTACAAGTTCCTTTTGTTTATTTTAGAATTTGCAGCTTTATACAATGAAAAAGTAAAAATAATCTTTCTTCTAACGTAATTTATTACAGATTTGTTGATTTGCTCTTGCGATTACTAGTTTGTAATAATGAAAAATTTGGGGCACAAATACAAAAACATGTAAAAGAATTGGTTGGACATGAAATGTCTTCTGCTTTATATCCTATACTCTTTGAACAAATTAAGACCATTGTTGATAAATTTTTTGACCAGCAAGGACAAGTGGTTGTGTCAGAAGTAAACACTCAGTTTATAGAACACATAATTTTTATAATGAAAAACATTTTGGACAGTAGCAAAAATGATCAGCCATCAGAACATTTGGGAGTCACAAGTATAGAAGGAATGATGTTGGGAATTGTGAGGTGTGTACATAAAATTGAGGAAAGTAGCTTGAATTACATTGTTCATTCTGCAGATATGTACGACATCTTGATATGACTGTTCATGCAATCCATATCAAAACAAAGCTATGTCAGTTAGTTGAAGCAATGATGAAGCGACGGGATGATTTAGCATTTCGACAAGAAATGAAATTCCGTAATAAATTGGTGGAATACTTAACTGATTGGGTGTTAGGGACTTCTCATCAAATTGCTCCACCTAGTTCCGGCGATGTTACTGTCATAACAAGAGATTTAGATCAGGCTTGCATGGAAGCAGTTGCAGCTTTATTACACGGCTTGCCCCTACAGCCAGAAGAATCAGATCGTGGTGATCTAATGGAAGCTAAAAGCCAATTGTTTTTAAAATATTTCACTTTATTTATGAATTTACTTAATGATTGCAATGATGCAACCGAAGTTGAGAAAGAAGTTTCCAGACAACGCATTACTGCAACAGTTGGCAAATTAAACACATTACGGAATGCTACTATTCAAGCCATGTCTAATTTGTTATCTGCCAATATTGACAGTGGTTTAATGCACTCTATAGGTATTTTTTCTTACTATTTTTTCAACAGTATGCAAATTTTATTTTATAGATTTGGGTTACAACAGGGATTTGCAGACTAGGGCTGCATTTATGGAAGTTTTAACAAAAATATTACAACAAGGAACTGAATTTGATACATTAGCTGAAACTGTACTGGCTGATCGTTTCGAACAATTAGTGCAATTGGTTACCATGATTAGTGATAAGGGAGAATTGCCTATAGCAATGGCATTAGCAAATGTAGTAACAACTTCTCAAATGGATGAACTTGCAAGAGTCTTCGTGACATTATTTGATGCTAAACATTTGTTATCGCCTCTACTATGGAACATGTTTTATAGAGAAGTAGAGGTGTCGGATTGTATGCAAACATTATTTCGAGGAAATTCTTTGGGAAGCAAAATCATGGCATTTTGCTTTAAAATTTATGGAGCTAGTTATCTACAAACTTTGCTGGAACCTCTTATAAAACCATTACTGGATGAACCAAATTGTAGTTTTGAAGTGGATCCAGCTAGGTATTTTCGAACAGTTACATGTATATGCTGTTTAAATATTATGTTTTAAGAATTGAAACAACAGAAGATATTGAAGAAAACAGACAAAACTTGATTGCACTCACGCAAAAAGTTTTTGATGCTATCGTTAGTTCTGCAGATAAATTTCCTCCACAGTTAAGATCTATGTGTCATTGCTTGTATCAGGTATTGAGCAAAAGGTTTCCTCAGTTCCCTCAGAACAACATAGGTGCTGTTGGAACTGTTATATTCTTAAGGTTTATAAATCCAGCGATAGTATCTCCTCAAGAAATGGGTATTGTTACTAAACAAGTTCCAATACCTGTTAAAAGAGGATTAATGCTTATGTCAAAAATATTACAGAATATTGCTAACCATGTAGAGTTTAGTAAGGAGCAACATATGTTACCATTCAATGACTTTTTAAGGGCTCATTTTGAAATAGGCAGAAGGTAATCATGTTTTTTTTTGTTTTTCTTTAATCTTAAGCACTGTTTTTTAGGTTTTTCATACAAATTGCTTCCGATTGCGAAACTGTGGATCAAACATCGCATTCGATGTCTTTTATTAGTGATGCAAATGTGTTAGCTTTGCATAGATTGTTATGGAATCATCAGGAACGGATTGGCGATTATTTATCCAGCAGTAGAGATCATAAAGCTGTTGGACGAAGGCCATTTGATAAGATGGTTACTTTATTGGCCTATTTAGGACCTCCAGAACATAAACCTGTGGATTCACAGTATGTATGCTAATGTATGTAGAAAATGCAAAATTAAGAATACATTGGTGTTATTTATTTTGCAGTTACTTGGCAATGTTTGTATAAAGTTAATATACTTTTTTTTTCTATATTGTGTTCATTAATTAAGGGACAACATCTGTTTGAAGCCTCAAAAAACGTGTTTTTTTGGGAATTATTCTTCACTAAACTAAAAAAGTAATCAAAAAATTCTTTTGGATATTCATTAATCACACTTTTGAGCATACAAAAATTTATTTTTATTTTTATTTAAAAACAAAATGGAGCTGCAGGCGCTGCAATCTGAGCCCTCCCTACTTTTTTTTATGCTTTTGCGGAAGGCAGTAGAAGTGCTGTTCATCTTGACCTAGAGGAACACTAAATTTTTTTTTCTATTCTCTATTTGAGTTTTGCTAGTGAAGTACACACGATTATTAAAAAATATTGATTTTTGAAAATTGAAAAAAATGTTGCGTTTTTGGCAAAAAATCGACCTTAATTTGTTTATAAACATCGTAATCGTCAATCAATTATAAAAATCGTGTGTACTTCACTAGATAATTTGTCTAAGAAGCTACAGTTAAAATTTCAAGTTAATCGGTTGAAAATTGTTTGAGATCTACTGCCTGCCGATTTCAAAAACATGATTTTGAGATAATCGAGTTCAAAGTTTCAAAACTACTTATCAATATGAAATTTCTAAAATAAGTGCTTGCTGATTTTTTTACACTGGCATTTAGTGTTTATACTTCAACTAGCGACACTTGTACCTGCATATCGACCATGGGTAATAAACAGAAATCGCGCCGGTATGCTTTGAAATTCAAAAAAAGCTATGCATGAGGTTGAGGCTTTTTCTATGCTTCGGAACGAAAAATGACCTTAAATTTTTTTTTAATTATTTCCCTTAAAAATTTTTGTTGAATATCATTTTTGAGATGTTTGTACATCATTTAAGCCAATAAAAAAAATTGCCAAAATTTTTTTTCAAACAAATGTCCCTTAAATTATCATATTCAGAGTATAACACTACAAATTTAATCAACAAATACCATAATTGCAATATTAATTATATATATTTTTGGAGTTGATAGGAGATAATGTTGGTTTACTAATAGTTACAATATTATTTTTCTTAGAGAGTTCCTAGGATTCATACTTTTAATTAGAGCATAATGGCATTATCATATTTAATATACAGATTTAATGATTGTGTAAAGAACAGGTTACTCAATATGTTTCTGAATTGGCCTTTACACTTCATTAACATTTTATGCTTTACAATTGCTTTATTTATGAAAAAAAAAAATTATAAGTCCAATTTAGGTAAGACATAAATTGTTATTGAATCAGTGAATAGAATTTTTTTGTTGAATTTTGTATTAATTGCTATTATTTCCAAAATACCTTCTTGGAAATAACTATAACATTTGAATGAAAGTGATTCAATAAAATCAGACGTTATATTATTAAAAAGTAACGTAAAAAAACTTGTATTTTTAAAGATTTTTATCGTTTATGAGAACATCCTATAGTGGTAGGTAGTATTTTATGTAACCAAATTATAATTTGTACTTTCAAAGGATGAAAATATGTTCGTTAAAAAATGTGTATCAAACAAGATTCAACTATGAGCCATTTAACCTGGTAGTATTTCACATTTTCTTTACAGCACTTTTTCCAGTATCCTCGTCCCTTGTACCAGACTGTAGAAGTTTCTTACTGGATAGTTGCTATATTCTGCTGGATCCATTATTGATTTTCCATAAATAACTTGCTTAATGTGAATTAAAGCCTCACACTAGCACAAGATGTGGATGGTTGTCTTTGGTTGCCTACCACATTGCTTACAGCTGGGGTCTCCATTGTGCAACTCTATTTTGTTAAGGTGTTCTCTAAGAAAACAATGCCCTGTGAGGTGACTTGTAATAGTTCATACCTGATGAAGACTATGTACGTCAATGGATTAAAGAAAAATATTTCAATAAGGCTTTCAAACTAAAAATAGTATTATTACAAAGCTCCTGAAGAAGAATAACAAATTCTTATGAAAGAAAAGAGCACTCAACTTGACATTAAGAGTAAATTTGTGGGAAAAAGTAGTGTTCTCCCCAAAAATTTATTGTAGCCTTCATTTGCTTAGCATTCCATAACAACTCTTAACAATTTATGCTAAAATTTTAAAATAAAAATTTTACTATCATTTTCAGAATGCATTTTCTGTGGTCCAAATTGCTCACCAGGCAATGGAAACGTCCCTAACTAGAAATGCTCTGACCACTTTTAAATTATTATATTTGCGAGATTATGTTCATTGGTTTATTGAGGTGAACAGCAATGGTTGTTATTCACTCAGAATTCTCACAGTTTAAAATGGAAAAAATATTAATTTTAATTATTAGTAGACAAGCAGTGTATGTGAAAAAATATTTCTTTTATTAACATTGTTTAATATATGTTTTAAATGTTATGCTTTTATTCTAATTTGTCATAACACTAATGAGTATAATAAATTTTACATGAAATGAAATAAAATGTACAATTTCTCACTATTGTGCCAACATCTAATGAATTTTATTTCTTAAAGACAAAAATGTTTCTTCGTTATTGTTTCTGAAATTAATAATTATTTTTTAATAATCATACGAAATCTGCAATATAACTGTTCTTTGATGTTCTGTTTTTATAAATTTGATTGGCAAAACTTCTTTGAATTTTAATATTATGATTTTTTCAGTATATTGTTTTCATCGTATGCTAGATGGAGTTCAATCGACATGTCATCATCAAATTTTGAAGAAATTATGAAGAAGCACAACATGCATGAAAAGGAAGAATTCAAATCTTTAAAGACGTTAAATATATTTTATCAAGCCGGTACGAGCAAAGCTGGTCACCCTGTATTTTATTACATAGCACGTAGATACAAGTAAGTAAAAATTGTTTAAATGTTTCAAATAGGATTTTTTCCAATGTTACAGCTATTTTAGATTGGGCGAAACAAATGGGGATTTACTAATTTATCATGTTTTACTTACTGTCAAACCTTTTTGCCATGCACCATTTGAGTTAGTTATTGACTTTACTCATACAAGTTCAGAAAATAGATTTAGGTATGTTTATAACCATTTATACACATTCAAGTAATCAGTTTTTTGTTAAAAGGACTGAATTTCTGAATAAATGGTTTTACGTTCTTCCTGAAGTTGCATATGAAAACATCCACGCAACTTATGTTTACAACTGCAGTAGTTGGGTTCGAGAATACACAAAGTATCATGATAGATTGTTAGCTCCTTTAAAGGTAGAATATCTCTTAAATGCATGAAGTTGTTTTGTTCATATTTTGGTATTTTTAGGGAAATAGGAAACTGGTATTTATTGATTCCGCCGCTAAACTGAACGATGTGATTGAACCTGACCAGCAAAAACTTCCAGGGGCTACACTTAGTTTAGATGAAGATTTAAAAGTATTTAATAATGCATTAAAGTTATCTCATAAAGACACCAAAGTTGCTATTAAAGTAGGACCTACTGCAATACAAATAACTTCTTCAGAAAAGACCAAAGTACTTTCACATTCTGTGTTATTAAATGATGTTTATTATGCTTCTGAAATTGACGAAGTTTGCCTAGTAGATGATAATCAATTTACTTTAACTATAGCTAATGAAAGTGGCCCTCTTAGTTTTATCCACAATGATTGCGATACTATTGTTCAAGCTATTATTCATATAAGAAATCGTTGGGAGCTTAGTCAACCTGTAAGTTTCTGTAATAATTTATAGAAGTGATATGTATAAAACAAGTAAAATATTGTAGGATTCGGTAACTGTTCATCAAAAAATTAGACCAAAGGATGTACCTGGAACTCTTTTGAATATGGCGTTATTAAACTTAGGTTCTTCAGATCCAAACTTACGCACAGCAGCATATAATCAACTTTGCGCTTTAACTGCTACTTTTGACCTTAAAATTGAAGGACAGCTTTTAGAAACCTCAGGATTGTGCATCCCTTCCAACAATACTATTTTTATTAAATCTATTTCAGAAAAGCTTGCTACAAATGAACCCCACTTAACTTTAGAGTTCCTAGAAGAATGCATACAGGGCTTCAGAGTATCAAGTATTGAATTGAAGCACTTGTGCTTGGAGTACATGACACCATGGTTGGGAAATTTAGTAAGGTAATGTTACTACAATATCATATTCTTGGTATAACTGTGGCCATTGCTAATTGTAGATTTGTTAAGCCGTCTGATGAAAGCAAGAGGCACAAGCAAGTTTCTCAAATTTTAGAAAAGTTGATTTTGTTGACTATAGAAGAAGTTGAAATGTATCCATCTATTCAAGCTAAAATATGGGGTTCAATTGGTCAAGTTCCAGAATTAATTGATATGGTGTTGGATAATTTTATACATAAATCAGTTACTGCCGGACTTGGTTCCTCAATGGTGGAAATAATGGCTGATACTGCTGTAGCATTAGCTTCTGCCAACGTTCAACTTGTTGCTAAGAAGGTTATAGGACGTTTGTGTAAGGTAGGTTGGAAACATTTAATAGAAATTAAACTGTTAATTTAAATAAAATTAAAAATCAATTAAATGTCGTATCAGTTTAAAGACATTATAATATACATTTTTTAAATTCTGATATTTAAATTGAAGTTGCGTATAGTATAGCATATCACTAGTTATAACAATTTTTTTCCTTATCTACATAGTTGATTCTTGCAATATTAAGAGGAAGATAACATAAAAGGGTAGTTTTATCATTTATTGTTCTTATAGAAACCAATAAATGAGAAATTTGGAATTATTTTTAAACATAATCTCCTAAAAGGTTCATACATTTTGTGTAATGGTATTCAGGTGTTTCAGTCGTTTTGAAAAAATCTATATTTTGTTTTTGAAACCTGTTAAGTACCATCATCTGTTTAGTAGTAATTTTTTTATTAATTTAAAGATGGGGTGGAATGTAACTTTACATATAACAGTGCCCACAAATAAGTGCCAAAAAAACAATTTTTTATTTGTTCTTCTATGTCAGGGGCAGGTTCAATTCACGGTGCTCTCTGATGCCTGGCGGGTGGCCTACTCATTAAAAATAATTGAGTACCTGTGTTCATTCGAACAAGGGGTAATAATGGCGGTCGTCTTAGGCGCGGTGCTTGCCACATCGCCCCGCATCAGAGATGGTGCGCGACGACCGGGCAGAGAGAGCGAACGTATGAGGGCCTTAACCTCTCAGTTTGCAGGCCTTGCTTCCACGCGGGGCATAGGGCCTTACCATTATTATTATGTCAGGGGCAATAAAGGAATTAATCTACTATGATAACAAGTTAGAATTTATTTTTGTATTATTAATCACAATATGAATTACCATATATTCTGTGAGCTAATGATATGATTATATTGTAGCGAACTCAGTTTATGGGTTTGCTTATTTATTTAACTATATATAGGCACTATCACTAATTATTTATTTCTAGTGACTGATCTGCTCCTTGACATACTTAGATCACCATGCCACTGTGTCTAACCTTAGTTGCCTACATCTTTTCCGTATTCCTTTTCAATTTTTTTCTAAAAACTCCAAAGTATTTTCCTATGTTTACTTTCAAGTCTGCTGAAATTGCTGGAATGCTCTTTTACATTCATCATTAATTCTTTCCTTAAACTTCGGAAAGATTCTGCATTTATCTTTATTTCTTGTCATTTCCCTTTTATTGTCCTGCACAAACTTCTAGATTATTCTTCTACATATATCTTTTCTTCTGTAACGCCCTTCTTTTGATTTTCTGAAATATTCCCCTATATCGGTGCAATTCTTTTTTAGAGCTTCTGGAATTTGCATTTGTATTTTTTTTTGTAATTCTCCTTTTCCAGAGCATTTTTTTGTACATTTTCCCAATTTTTCTCTCAAGTTTTTGATATGTCCTAATTCTTCTTTTGAGATTCTGAAATGTTTCCCATAATTCTTAACTTATGTTCTCCATTAACATATGCAGATCAGTGGTTTTAAATAAATACGCGTTTCGGTCTCTCCCCCTTGTTACAATATTTTTTGTATCAGTTTCTACTATTCTATCAATAAATCTCGCTTTTCTAACCCATTTTTAGCTCTATCATTTTCAGTTCATGCAACTTGACTTACATCAGCATAGTAATTATTTTAATAGTACTTTGAGTTGCAATGAATTTTACAGCTGACACTAGCTGTAACGAACTCGATTTATAGGTTTGAATATTTATTTCTACCTAATAATTATTTAACAATATATAGGCAGTATTTACGTCCTTTTACTAATTTTTACTGGCCGATCTGCTCTTTAAATTACCACTCTATCTAATTGCAATGCTTGCAACTTCTTGTTACGCCCCCAAACAATTTGTTTCTACATGGCTAAATATTTATACTTGATTCTGGAATGTTAGCGTTCTGCGTCAGCAGCTGTCCTTTCACCATGCTTGTTTGCATTCTTTCCAAGGAAGCCTGGCTTCTTGGGGTCAACTGTTACAATATATTGAACCAAAAAATTAAATAAATAAACTGAACTGAAAATAAAAGAGAAAAAATAATAAAAATCACTAACTGATATAATAAATGAAAAAATTAGTGACATAAGGAAGGAGAATCATCTCTTCATCTTGTTGAGGCTATCATGAAGAGTTTGATTTGATATGAAGTATGGAGCATTGGCCATATTTCAAAGTTTTTGATTGGAAATGTTGAACTATTTTTATTGTCGATTAGCTAATGTAGCCTCATACAATCAAACAGGACGAATTATGGTTTTATATAATAGTATCTTATTTGCTAGTTTAAGTGGTGATCTTTTTCCACTGAACTAATTCATATTTTTAATTTTTAGATCCATTTTTCCAGTTTCTTAACTAAATGTGTCTTTCAAATTAAATATCTATCAAAATGTAAAGTGAGATATTTGATAATGTTTTGCTGATTTACAGTAATTGAAGGTCAAATTCTTCTATTGTTGAGTTGTTGCAAAAGTAATTTCAGTTGAGCAACTTTATGCAACCAGGCAGAGAACGAACGTATGAGAGCCTTAACCTCTTAGTTGTGCACGACTGTTATCTAGTATATGACTTTAAATGGAGACTGGAAGTAATAGAATAAAGTCATTGTATAAATGTATTTGGCGAAGGTACTGTATGAATGCACAGAGCACTTTTCGTTCAGTTGTTTTTGCAGTGGTGATTCTGACCTCGAAAATCAGCACTGCTCAGAATAACTCTTGATTGCTACTTGGCATCAGCTGCAAGAGCTAGTTGAAGTGAAGCCACGTTTGAGTATGAGATAGCAGACATGGACAGACATGTCCACTCATTGGGTTATGCGTTTGGAAGTTGCTGTTTTCACTACTGTCCCTTGATTCCATTGTATTGGAAGATGAAAAGTGGCGGACAACCACTGCTTCAACCATATTGAGATTTATACCCTTAAAAGATCATCATTTGGTGGGATTTATTACACATTATAGATACTTTGAGCTGCCACCTCAAAGTACCAGTGTTGTACTGTACTGTAACTAACTTCAACTTATCGCTGAAAAAATTGCAGAAACCCGCTTTGGCAGAATCAAATTTGGTTCTTGCAAGAGACCACACGTTATTTGACTGACTTGACAAAAATTGTTTGAGGTGCCCTATCTGTTAGGTAGCCCTGATTTTGCACCAATGGATAACCATCTTTCCCAAGAACTAAGCAACGTTCTATTAAACCCAGAGTTAACAATGAAGTGGAGCTCTGTTAGTGAATAGCCAAGTTGTTTATATGAAATATAAAGAATAAAACTGACCAAAAGCGAATTCACTTTTATGGTACTATTGTATTGTAAAGTGTTACTAATGAACTGGTGATTTAGAAGCCACTTATTTTGCAGTCCATTTGAATTAATTCACTTATCATTAGTTTTTCCAACTTTCATATAAGTGGGAATAAACTTAAGAAACAATAGAGCTTAATTTTGTAAAGAGATTTTGTGGGTATAAGGATGAGGATCAGCTTTATTATTTTGTTTAAGCTTCTATAGGTAGAAATGCATCGACAGTATGTTTGCACTATCTGATTATCACAAAATTTATTTAATGTTTATTTAAAAACAAACTTATGTATTCAAAGATGCGTAAATAGTATATATAAGTGTGAGCCTCTCAACGTGGATTTCTTCAGCACATACCTATTGTAGGCTTGAGAAAAGATCCTAAATCGAATTATACTTTTTTAATTATAAACCTTTATAAATTACATCTATTTGGTATTAAATATTATATTTTTTCAAAAATAATACTTTAATACATGTTTATATAAGGTTTGTTTTAGGTTGTCGACAAAACTTGTCAGTCTCCAACACCACTGCTCGAGCAACATATGATGTGGGATGATATTGCAATATTAGCAAGATATCTCTTGATGTTATCATTTAACAATTGTTTAGATGTTGCTAGACACTTGCCTTATCTTTTTCATACAGTAACATTCCTTGTGTGCTCAGGTTCACTTAGTATGCGAGCTTCCACCCATGGTCTTGTTATAAACATTATTCATTCTTTGTGTACCTGTACAAAACCTTCCTTCTCAGAAGACACTCAGCGCATATTGCGATTGTCTTTAGATGAATTCTCTTTGCCTAAATTTTATCTTCTTTTTGGTATAAGCAAAGTAAAGTCAGCAGCAGTCACAGCATTCCGTTCAAGTTATCGACATCCTAATGAGAAGTGGCTTGGGACCGAAAGAAGTATTTCGGGGACTTCTTCAGATCGTGAACGACTTTCATTAACCTCATTGGAAGTTATCACAGACGCTCTTCTTGAGATAATGGAAGCTTGTATGCGGGATATTCCAGAATGTGATTGGTTGACCAGTTGGACTGCTTTAGCCAAGAGTTTTGCATTTTGTTTTAATCCTGCCTTGCAACCAAGAGCTCTTATTGTATTTGGATGTATAAGTAAAAGTATAACAGATCATGATATGAAGCAGTTGCTACGTGTGTTGGTGAAGGCCTTAGAAAGTTTTAATGACATGGTGTTAATTGAAGCTCTAGTAATGTGCCTAACCAGACTGCAACCTTTATTGCGACCTGAGTCGCCGATACATAGAGCTCTTTTTTGGGTTGCTACGTCTGTTTTACAGTTAGATGAAGCTTCTTTATATGCTGCTGGGCTTGCATTACTGGAGCAAAATTTGCATACTCTGGATTCTCAAGGAATATTTGATGAAAAGGTAAAGAAGAGACATTTTGTTTTTAGAGAATATCAACTTATTTTGTTGTAGACATTGGAACAAGTGATGATGTCTACTAGAGAACCATTGGAGTGGCATTTCAAACAACTGGATCATGCAGTTGGCCTCAGTTTTAAGGCTAATTTTCATTTTGCATTGGTTGGACACTTATTAAAAGGATATAGACATCCATCACCTACGACAGTTTCAAGAACATCTAGAGTATTGATAATGTTGTTAGCAATTGTTGCAAAATCACACAAAAGAGATAAGTTTGAAGTAACTCCTGACAGTGTTGCCTATCTTACTGGTAGGTTTTCAAGAAAAAATTTATTAAAAGAACAATCTAAACTATAGAGATTATTATTATTTGTAATCGTTTTAAAAACAAAATATGTGTAAATACAAAATTTTAAAATGTTGGTAGATTTAAAAACTTTCAGGAAATTATTTAAACACTAAGTATTAAATTAAAAAAATGCTTTGTAGGTATTAGTCAGTTATAACTTGATGATGAATATCAATTATTGGCTATTTTATTAGTTTACTTAGGTGGTTTTTGGTTAAACACAGTGTATTGAAATATATTTTGTTTCTATTAATGTTAAAGTTGCTATGTCTCTTGGGTTTCAAACATACAAAGACCAAACTAAGCAAACAACGAACAGCTGGTATTCACTATTCTTTGTACTAAACTAGGGTATTTTATAAAGTATTGGGGGAATATTTTGAGATATTTTAGTCTTTTTTTTTGTATTATATCAAATTATTTCTCGACATCTATGGATAGATGGTGATGTAGCATAATTTTAGGAATTGAAATTTTTGGATGATTTGTACATTGGACTTTAGCAGTTTCTTTGTTATTGTTTATAAATCTTGGTATAGATTTATAAATGATAGATAATTGAGTTTTTTGATAAATTAGCCATTCTTCTATTAGATTTTTCAGATTTTGCCAGTATCTGACAATTACTCAAAATGTTCATAATCGTTTCTGTTTGTTTTTTGCAGAATTTATAATTGGGATTGTTTTAAATTCTTGAATTTGTCAGAGGTGTTTTTTTTAACAATTACATCTTGCTAATAATAATATAAAGTACAGACGATTTATGTGTACATCTTTTTGTGTAAGTTTTTTTTGTTAATTATCTGGTTAGGTTTTTTTGTTAGGGTGGACTCATTGTGCCTAATAGCATGCAATGAATTAACTTAATATTAGGACGTCACATACACCCATAGATTGAGTGAGATTTGAACTAGCTTGTTTTGGGTCACGGGCAGGAGAACAAACTTAACCGCGAGGCCATTGAGACACCTCCTGGTTAGGTATACTCTCAGACATTCAAGCTGATAAACTTGTGGTATCTGCAGATTTTTTTTAGTTATCAGTGAAAAACATAATGTATGATAGGTTCATGGAAGATTGCGTTCCAAGAAATTATATCATAAGAAACTATGTTTTTTGAGTTAACAATAATATGGTGCAAATAGTGTATTTCTTCATTAAGAAGTATTGTATATGTACAATATTTAACTAAAAAGTTATTTTCTTAATGATATTAAAAGAATTATTTTTAGAAAATTATAAATTTTTAAATATTTAAAATTTTGCATCCTTTCAGATAATAGTTATGTATGTATATATTTTATATATAATGCCTCTTTATAAATCTGTACCATTATCACTTAAAGCATCTGGAACTATTTTTACACTTATTTGTTTTGTAATTATGTTTCACAACTATATAAAAATAGTTTATGAATCAATTAACAAATTACTTTTTGGCTACCTATACTATTCAACTTTTGATATCTTTTTAACTACGCAGGAATTTTCCAAATTATTTATTATTATTAAAAATAAAGTCTCTAGACGTTTGCCCTATACAACACCAAGCAATCTTTCAAAACAACTATTGCTTGATATTAGAGTTTGGGAATTGGTCTCCTGATGCATGGAGTGCACTCTAGTACTACATATATTCATTTGAATTAAAATATGATTTTATTTCTGTTATGAATAAGTTAAATTTGTCATTTAGTTAACTGTAAATAAATGTGGTATTATAACCATCAGCAATCATAGACTTATTGACTGCTTCTCAGAATAATTCATACAAAGGACTTTCTATTATTGTATTTATCCCAAGGCCTCTTTTGATGTTTATTTCCTTTCAATAATTGATTGTAGTATGTTGTACGTTTCAGGGTGTTGTATTGTATGTTCAAAATATTCAAGTTTGTCTTTTTATATTTATAATTATTTATCGCCGTTTATTTATTCTAGCAAGTACATCTAAAAGATTGTATCTGTACAGATAATTTTAAGTAGGCAGTGGTACACTCACATTTCAAATGCTTTCTCTAGCGATTTTCTTTCTATCACAATGCTAGTGTCTCGGGGTTTATTCTGGTTACTTATGATAATGTATTTTGTTTTATTCATATTAAGTTGTAATCTATGATATCTACATGTATGCACAAGGCATTCATGGACTTGGTGATTTATTTATCTTTCATGGTGTTTTAATTTTAATGAATTCTTTTATGAACAAATTGTTAGTGTATAAGCACCAAATGCCATCCAGAGACCATGTATTTCTCTAAGTGTTTTCAAGAAATTGTGATTTCAAGTTTAATACACCCTAGTAGTACTGTTGTCAAGGAAGCTCAGTGGCATAATGAATTAGATACATTGTTACCCATCGAGAGGTCATATATTCATTTGTACTTATTAGCTATTTTCCATTTTTCTGTTGTTTGTACTTCTAGATAAATTGTTAGATTATGTATTACTACATTTGTAAGGTGTAGGCGAATTTTTTATTCAATGTTAGGTTGTCTTATCATTGATGTATATTGTGATGGTAATTCCAAGAGTCACAGGGAAGTCTGTTGCATGTAACAAGTAGCGAATCAGATCTACAAACATTCTTTTTAGAAATCTTAACTTGATTTGTTTGCGATTCTATATATACATTTTTGTATTTTACTAAATTTTTTTATGTGTTGTTTTAAAACTGTAACAGTATGCATTTTCGTTTTGTGGAACAGATTTTAAAGACAAACAGTATATGTTTACTCTTATATAAAATGAAATTTTCTTGTGAGATTACATAATATATCAAATTTATATTATCATAATTATATCAATTTATATTTATATCAAATTTATATTATCATAATTATATCAAATTTATGTTGAATAGCATTGGTTGGTGTGTCGGAAGAAGTAAGAAGTAGGTGTCATGTGAAGCATTCTCTCCCACGTTACGCTCCGGATTCTATAACCCAAGATAACTATATTTCTGACAATTTAAGTGGATCAAATCAGCAGAACAGCTCCATGCACGGAAGTGGTGCAGTTACATCAGGCAGTGGGAGTGGAGTGAATAGAAGACAGAAATCGTGGGATTTATTAGACCAGTCAGCTCTGGCTCAAGCAAGGCAGCATAAGCAGCCTGCACCACATCAAGTATGTATTGTACAAGTAATTTTACAATAATATGCTGAAAAGCTAGGTTAACATTGTGTCATTCATTCAGAGTTACTAATTTGTATTTAGTATGAACGTGCTGCCTCAAGTTAAATTCCATCGTCATAAAATACATTATACAATACTTAAATTACTGATGTGCATAAAAGGTGTTATCAAACATTACTTGCTAATTAATTCCTCACAGTATTCTACATAATAATGGAAAATATTTCTTTCGTGGATAATAATTAGATCCTAACTAACCAGGTTGAAAGCTCGACAGCCAATAAGGGCTGGCGAAGTCTAGACTTGACTCAGAGTCCGGGACCTCAGGCTAATGGCGGCCTGACCCGGCCTCTGTATCGTACTCAACGTTCTAGCTCAGTGCCAGTCCAGCAGCACACGTCCCCTAATGTATTAAATACAGAGGCGCATAGCCCTTCCGTGGCCCCTGCCAAAGTAAGACTTGCCTGCCACACGCAGCGTTATATCTATTTTGTTCAGTCTCTTATAGTGAGCTTATCTTTTATGCAAATTAGTTTTGTTTTGATATAAAATGAAGAACAAGTGTTGGTTGCTTCTGTGGTATGTTCTCTTGTATGAGCTGGCCCAAGTATGAAATATGACTCACTTGTGCAGCAGCAATTGTACTAATTATTGCCGCTTGTCTTGCCTGCCTGCCTGCCTGCTGTGGGGGTGGCCACCATTCAGAGCGCACGCGTCCTCTTCAAAACACAACGCTCATTTTCGGTGCCAACCACCAAAGAACAAAAATCTGTTGATGACTCTGATACTAAGGTAATTCATCTGCCATATCCCATTAATAAGATCACAAATATGGCTTGATTATGAGCACAATTTTTGAAAATTAATTGATCAGTATGCCCAAATTGCTTCAAAATAGGATTGTTGAATCTATTTAGGCTTTAAAAGAATTTATTGGTAATAACTTAAATGTGATATATTCATTGTGTATATGGCATTGCTCTTCTCTGCTATGCATGATTGTAATATCATCTATTCATTGTTTATTTGACACTGTTATTTTAGCATGCCGTAAGATGTGCTTATGAATCTTCTAGTTTATAATGGCAGTTTTATTATTTAAAATAGTTTTAGATTTAACTTAGTGTAAATATTTAGTTTGTACAGGTTGTATATCAATTTATACTTTCAGAATCGAAGCACCAGAGTATCAGTGAGCAATGAAAATAATATACTGTTAGATCCAGAAGTACTGACAGACTTCCCCACACAAGCTTTGGTTTCTACAGTAATGGCAACCTTGGTAAAATATAGTACTGATGAAGCTGAAACTAGAGTTCTGTATCAGTATTTAGCAGAGGGTGCTGTTGTGTTTCCAAGAGTATTTCCTGTTATGTGAGTAGTTTTTTATTTTAACATTGGGCTATTAAAATTATATGCTTGAATTCGAACCTGCATTCGCTACTTTTAAATATTATTTTCAGATATAATCTGCTCGACATGAAAATTAATAATGTCCTCACAACCTGTCATGATCAAGCCATTTTAAGTGCAGTTAGAAGCATTATTCAGAACATGATAGCTTGTGAAGATACTAGCCAGCAGCAGTTACATTATTTGCAAAGTTGTGGATTTGGAGGGCTCTGGAGATTTGCTGGACCATTTAATAAGGTTGTCTATTTTCTTATTATTACTATTACCATTTGACACGTAATTTTTAAATTTTATTGAAATTTGATATTATGAAGCCTAATTTATTTTATAAAAAAAATGTTGCTGGTTATCGTTTGATACATAGAATAATATAAAACGTATTTGCTAGAAATTTTACAACACAGCAGATAAAAAATGCTTGTTATATTTTCCAGTTGATAATTTGGTGTTCGAAAAATTAGAGTGTCTTCTTCTTTGGGTGCCTTATATATTCTCACTTTGTTGACAGTAAGATGAAATAGTTCTATTGATGTTAACCTGAATCAGTCTCTAAGGTTCTTCAGCCAGAAATGGCGTCTTCTTCCTGGACCTCTGTCTCAAATTTTCCCTATGGAATCAGTTGTAACAGATGGTATTTGTTATTTCTTATGACGTGTTCAAGGTATTCAAGCTTGCTAGTTTTGATTGTAAACATAACTTCCTTTTTTATTTGTAGTCGCCTTGGCACTTTCTTGTTCCTTATGTGTTCTGTGTATGAAATCCTGAGTATCTGTCTGTACATTCACATCTTGAAGGCATTCGCTCTGTCGGTTATTTTTTTGTTTATCGTCTAAGTTTCCACAAAATAGAAGAGAACAGGAAATACATAACATTTTTACATTTCTATTTTAAGAGTTAAGCTTAGATCCCTGTATAGAAATAGTTTTTTTTTTATTTTTATAAAGGTTTTTCTTGTCATTTCTATATGGCATCGCACTTTTAGATAATATAGTAGGCTACTTGGTGAATGTTACCTTCCTGATGGCTAATTATTTACTTGCTGCAGATGAACTGTAGAGGTCAACTTACAAGGTTCTATTGGTATTTGTTATAGGCAAAATTGCGTAAGTAAAATCAGCATTACCCAAAAGTTCTAGCTAAAGCTGTATATTCCTAGTTTTACATGGGAAATTTGCAGACTATTGGATTTATGAAGGAGTAAAATTATATTTGATTCATTACTCTTATGAAAAAAATAGGACTTCTTGTTTGACTAAACAAAGTTGAGTGACAATTGGAATGAAACAAAATTGTTGAAGATTTGTATACACATTTTTTGATTGTACATTTCATTTTAAGTTGATATCTTTTATAGCATTGACTTTTTGACTGAGCATTTGCTAGATGATGTATAGATGTTTTTTAGTAACTGGTTTTTAGAAAAACATTCCATTTCCATTCCTTGGCTTGTGTAAACCTTTATCATATCAATCATTAATACAAAAGCTTTTAGAAAATCTTTCTTTTGTCAACATCTAGACTTGAAATTGGATTATACCACAAGTTCTCTTCGGATATACATCTATGATTATAAGTGACTCCTTTGTTTTGACATAATTCACAAATTTCTCTTTTCTCACATATTTTATATTACACATACCCTCAGTTTCTTCCTCGTGTTCCATGGTTCTTCTTCTTTGTTGAAAACCATCTTATATTGGATTGTCTAAAGAATTGAAGCTTTTCAACTTTTCCAACTGTAAACACATTGAATCTTTTTAAATAACAGGAACTCTTAGATGTTTTAGAAAGTGATGTTTTTGCATATTTCACGAATTGTAACAAGTCGCGCTATTTTTCTTCACCTATGTAACTATTAGTGTCATTCGAATAGTTTTAATAAAACGCCCTTTAAACGCAGTACTTGTAAATTGCTTAAAAAATGTTATTTTTGAAGTAGTCCATATGGCACAAAGACAACATTTGATAGCTAAAGACAAGTAAACTTGTTAGTAAGGTAAAATTGGGTGGTCTGAGTTTTCCAAATATATTGTGTATCAAAAATAGGACAAAGTCTTTCGATATGGGTCCTACTCATTTCTTACGAAGAAGAGGGCTCTTTTGCATTGAAATTTATTGGTACTATATTTCCAATTAGTGGAGAAAGTTTGTTTTTCTCAGATGAGCCCAAGTTCAATGTACTAATCTGAAGAAAACAAATACTGTATAACCCCATGAGCATCATGGAATAGAATCATTCTAGTGGTGGTCCAATGGCACAGACAGGCATCATATTCATTCATTCTGCATATTTTCATCACAAGATGTTGGAATCACATGAAGTTCATATTTATAAAAGATAAAATCATGAATATGATTATTCAGTGCGTGATTTGCCAAATATGAATCTGTAAAATTGTATTCCATCAATTGTTATTTAGGACAATTCTACACCCTTGTATTATTTTTTGTGAGAAAAGAAATTTTCTGCCAATACAGCGTTTACATGATTGCCTTGATGTGAGTCTTGGATTGGTTATTAGGTGTAATAACACTCTTCACTGTTTATCTTAAATCACTGTTATCCCCATTTATTATTGTAATGAGTTTCATTTGTTTTGTCTTTAGTCATTTTAACATATGATTATCAAGCCTTTTTTTATAACAGACCAATTATTAAATTATTATATTTACCTTCTGGTCACCATTATATCGTTTTGCCATTAATACTAATCAAAATGGATTTAGCATAATGATGAAAGAGTGTAATCAGCTTCAGAATTAATTTTATATTATTATTCTTTTTAATTAGACATTATATAAAAAGAAATCTAATTTTTCAAATTAGTTGGACTTGCAAAATAGTAATTTAAAGAGAGGATTATTATTATCATTTTAAGAACTACATAACTTTTTTTTACATTTATCTTTAATGGTTGTGATTTTCGTATTATTTTCTAAATTATGCGTTTCAATGAAATTAAGGCCTCATGATTTTACAATGATATTCATTTTCTTTGTAGTACAACAACACAGCCGAGAGTAGCGAATTGTTTGTAAATTGCCTAGAAGCAATGGTAGAAACATGTCTTCCTGTTGAAGAGTCTGAATGTGAAAGTGGCGAGATGCAGCAGTATCCTTCCATGTTAAGTGTTAGTTCAAATATGAATTTATCGTCGAGTTTATCAAGTCTTACCATGGGTTCGCCAACTGAAAAGGAGAGATTTGAAACACGAGACTTAGAAGCTGGCAGTACAACGTCATTGGGTAGATCTTCATTCAGCAAGCAGCGTAGCCTAAAAGCTAAGCCTCACATTCATTCAGAAGGTTCACCTATTCATAAACCATAAAATGATTTATTACAACTAACCGATCTCATTACGTTTGCCAAATATGTTTTTATTGAAATTTAATGTGTATATTGCTTTTTTACAGATGTGTGTATATGCATATATACATACATGCATAGGTGCATCTGAATGTGCAAATAAGTGTGCATGTGTGCGTGTGTGTGCGCGCATGCGCACCTATGTATTTTAATTTGAATTACCAGTGAGTCGGAGTTAACATTAATCAACTGGCGATAATTATTTGCATCTTCTGTGACCGGCCTTACAGGTTATTTGTTGCCATATAATTCCTAAATAAGTACCAATTTTCAAAATTGGGTACATTATGTCCTGATCTCACATGTGACCTTTCATTCTCCAAGTCTCCGATTCACTGCTCTAACAGTTTCCAATGGTTTATTTAAACTACAATTTTGTATGAACTTGAGGTAGCTCGCCCTTATCATTATATTTTATGTAGTTGCTTCTGTGTGTTATACGAGCCTATCTTTGTGTATAACTAAAATGCCAAATAGTTTAATACCAGTATAGAAGAAATGTGGAATAGAAAGTGACTTCAAACTGTTGTAGAATAAACATAAGTCACCAAAGAATAATTACAAGGGTTATCACACACAAAAATGTGTGAACCCATATATGCCCATATGCACATCACACCATACACACCACATATACTACACGCACTACCTGCATCACACACTACAGACGACAAACACACTGCTCATTATGCACATATGCAATTTTTTTAAACAGACATTCATGTCACACAGTATTATAAGCGGATTTAGTGTTTTAAGTTTGGCTTTTAATATAAATGCTCAGGTAACACATGACACCAATTTTAAATCACAGTTTTGTAGTTGCTTATGATTACTAAGTACTATAAAAATAAATGCGAAGTGTTTTATATACACCATTTTATTGGTGTCCAGCAAGTTATTATTAGGTTCCCAGTTATAATTGGAGCCGAGACTTCAAGTTTCATTTGAATAGTTAATATTTTGAATACTGAAAATTGGTATTCAAACAATTCAAATAGACAAAATTGGTAGCTACATAAATAGAATAGTCAAAATGTCCGTGGAGTTTCCTAAAAAATAAACAATTATCAAATATTGTTTATGTTTGGCAAAATTCGTCTTTTTACCATTAAATATTCGAACTATTGGAATCTACTTAATTCGAAATTGAACGGAGTTTAAAAAGAATTGATGAATATTCGTATTAACGAATTTTGTGGAAATGAATAAAGAACACGCTAATGTATGAGATAAAAACGCAATTTTCTATCTAATTTGCTTTAATTTATATTTTAAAAAAATAATTTTGATTTGCATTTCTTTAGCTTTAAAAAAGCTACAGTGAATTTTTTTAGAAGGGGCAATAGGTAGTACTTCTGAAAAATCTACCTAATGGAAATGCAAATCAAAATTACTTTTTGGAAAGGTTTCCACGGTTAAAATAAATGAACAATTAGGTCCACGGGATGAACCGCATTGATTTTTGGGAAATTCGTTTGGAATTATATATTGATGCTACTATCAAGAGAGATTGGAGTTAGTTCTCTACTTTGAGTTCTCAATCTGCCTACTCCATGAGGAGAACTGTGAGTCATAGAAGACAATCTTTTTCTATGTATGTGTGTATGTGCATGTGTGTGAGTGTGGGATACATCTGTCGTAATCCTTATTTGAATGAAACCTTGCACACACATATTTTGAATAGGTATCTCAGGTAAATTTGTAAATAGGTAAAATCATTAAAGGGCTGGGGAAAACGACCTTCAAATTGTTTCAAATTATTAATAATTTCCACAGTTTTCACCAGATTCAGACTGAATTTGTAACATATATTCCTTAGACTATACCCATCTACGATCAATAATTGGTTGAGACCATCAGATAAAGGGAAAGAGATATGGTTATATTTTGGTTTAACTGATGTCAAAACGATTCGTAAAAAAATGTGTATATAAAGTTAAAATCAAAGACACGGGCCTAATTGCGTAATCTTCAACAAATTAAATGAACAAGAATTTTAGTTGCCCAAAATTTTGAGATTTTCCAGAAATTGCTTTTAATATTGGTTTCAAACTGGATGAGTAAAAAATTTCCTCTTTGAAACCTGTGACTACTTATTGACATTTCTTTATTGTGCATCTTAGTAATAATGTACCAGAAACTTTTGGATTTTCTAAGCATTTACTAGATTTTGGTTACAGTGTAATAAAAAATGCAGCAAAACTTCGAATAAACGAACATTTCAAAATTCTACTCTTATATAGGCTATTAGCCTGTTTCTGACCACACAGTTCGTGTAGTACTACGAGGCATGTTGAACATACCCCGGGCTGGTGGCTAGTCTAACCCGTTAATTAGAATAAGGATGTATTTCATGACCGCCAAAGGCGTTTGTATGATGGCCGGAGAGCATTTGATGTGACTTGGGAGTCGAACCCAGGGCTCGCTGCATGCTAGTGTGGCAGGCGGAGGCCTTTACCTCGCGGCTGTCGTGCTTTCATTTCAAAATTACAATGTATAATCGCCGTATTTTTAGGTAACGTGCTGCTCATTGATTTTGCCAGAATCTAATAAGACCAGTCTGCGATTAAAAATGGGAGTACTGCTTTTAATCTGTGCTTTAATGGTAAGCTGCCCTGCTGGCTTAAAATTGTGTAATACAATGCTAATTTGACAGAAATAACTGGATATATAATTGAATCGGTCATCAAGTATTAGAATATTTGAATACGAATCCCAGTCCTAATTGTAACATGGTCAAGTGTATTTCTTTCACATTGAAAATCTTTGGCATGCTATTTAACAAAACATTACTAAAGGCAATGACAATATATTGCATACTTTTAGTTATCATAAAGTACAGAATATTGATGTAGCATTTTGCCATTCGTTATTAGTACAGAGCTGCATTTAGTTACTATTCTAAATGAGATTCGTTTTTATTCTTGAAAGCAAATATTGGGCAGAGGTGCTTTTTAAGTGTTTGCTTAAGAATTAGTTGTAAAAATCCATTTTACAATAATAATGATAAAGTATGTACAATTAGAGAGTTGCGATTTTTTATTGTTAACTAAATAGGGCGAGCTCGTGCATTAGTATTAATCTGTTAGTTAGTTTAATGAGTGTTGACTTTTACAGATTATTACAGAATCGCTTCATTATTAGCAGATATAATTATTCTTTAAAACTGCAAATCGTTTTTGTGATTGTTATTTAACGCCAGCTATTTTAATAATGTTTACATTTGCCTTCATTCTTGCTGCGATGAAGAAATGTTTGTACATGTGTTAAAGTAGTTGGCGTAAAGGTGTTCGTGTTAGTAAGATATCAAACATCAAAAATTTAAGCAATATTTAAAAATTATTCTAAATTTTTAACAAGATTTCTAAATATTTTATGTGGAATAATAACTGTTAGTAGTGTTATTAAAATCTTGATGTAATTGGAAGTATTGCAATCACATGAACTCCTTTACAAGTACACTTTATGTTCTTGCACATCGAAACATTTTTATGCTTAAAAGTGATATAAATGTATAAAGCAATCTCATAATATACCATTTGTGTTACTGTGTCTGCAGTAACACTGACTGTTGCTAATTGTACAATTTCTAGTTTTATTAGCTGTCATGGTCCATTTCAGTATTGAAGGTAATTTTAAGCATTTTGTGTTACATTTATATAATGAATGTAGTATTTTTATACGGTTATAATGTTATGCACTTCTAAGTTCCTGTTCGCATTTCTCAGTGTAAAAATAATATTCTAAAATATTAACTCCAATTTTCAGCAAATTTCACATATCTCATATATTGTAATTAAATGTACAAATTTTATCCATCGTTTTAATATTTAAATTTTGAATGTGGGTGAGCAATATTCTGTTGTTCATGGATTTTTATATTAACCATTTTGTACATACATAACGATATACACTTAACAAACTTATGCTATTTCTGTTTGTTATATCGATATGGAATAGTTGCTTGCCCTCACCTGCCTTTAGTGCCGTTGATTCACAGTTTCTGTTAAACTCGTATTATTTGATAAGTGTTGACTAGGATAGTAATATATAGGAACCAACAACTAATTTGTAGTAAAGTTCACTGCTTTACTGCGAGCGCATTCTAAATTATGTTTAAGTTGTTGTGACATAACTTTTGTAACTTTAGAGATTTCTTACAACTCTCTTTGTGATAGATTTACTAATGTGGACATAAAATATATGTTTATTAATGTAGGTATGTGTTAGAATTTTAAAAACGCTTTCAATTAAAATATATTTAACAACTCATTCCTTTTTCATTTATTTCACTTTATGATTTAGACATCACTCCCGCCTTGGGATTTTGTTTTATTTGTGGACAAAACTTGCACTGTGACCTGTGACCTTGAATAACAAACTTTTAATGTCGCCAAACATGTATACATTAGGATTTTGATTGTCATCCTATATGAGGGAACTTATGTCGTAACCAAAGTCCTACCGATTCTATTAATCCCCTTCCCATCCTAAACCCACTCACCAATACGTATGGCCAGCGGAGTGAGTTAAGGCTAAAAACCTCCAAAAATAACTTTTAACTTTCATGAAACGTCGATTATACAAAACTTATCGCAGGGTAGTAGAGATAAAATCTCAGAATCTCCCACTGAGAATTCAGTCGGCTCCACTGATTCTGGGGGGAACAAACAATCGATAAGCAACAATAAAGAGATAGTCAGAACCAAATAAAGGAAATACAAGAAAAGGAAGATGATATTCAACATACGAACTCTATCAACGACAAATAGACTAACAGAACTAGATAAAATAAAATAGAATGTCATAGATGTCTCAGAAGCAAGAAGACCTGGGGGAGAATGCATAACTTTACAGTGACATTAAGCTATACTATAAAGTTGCATTCTTAGTTAATAAAAAAAAAAAATATATATATTCTTCTCCTAAGCCCAATTAATTACGTAATTAATTAAATCCATTTTTGGATGTAGGCCTTCCCTAACTCCCTAATGATATATATATATATATTAGCCAAACAAAAACAAATATTAGTCTTATGGCCCTAATAGATAAATAGATGCTACTAAGCTAAACAATTGTGCAGAAAGTATGTTGAAAAATGCCTTGCTTGAGCTCAAAAAGTGTCAATTGAAGTAATGTCGTTTTTTCCTTTTTTTTGGATGAATTATGATGATCTATAGTTGTATAAAGTGTCAAACATCCGGAGTTTTAAGAGGTAGTGAAGCGCAATACATGTGGTAGCATCAAGCTAACATCACACAGCTTCTCCAACTCAATTCCGACTTTTACGTCCAAGTTGGCGAACCCCAGAAACCCTCGTCAAAGATCTAGTAGCCCCCAAGAGACCAGTAATCTAGATATAGCACACACGATTTGCGAATGGTAATAGGAGGCATGCACCCAAAGATAGGAAGAGAGCGGTGCTGCATACCAGTGATAGGAAACCGCAGTACTCATGAAGCATCCAATGATGATGGTATCAGTCTAATAGATTTCGCGTTTGCAAATGATATGAGAATATGATATACATGGATATCGCCGGATGTAAACACAGAAAACCAAATGGATCGCGCTCTAATAGATAAAAGGTACGCCACAAGCCTGCTTAAAAGAAACGGATATATCGCTTTTTAATTAGAACAAAGGTAAGAGAAAGAATTTCTACAAAATTTTAAAACGGAAAGGAAAAGGCAACATTAACAAACTTAAAGACGAAGAAGTACCCCGACACCTAGCGGTAAATGGGGGAGCGGATAAGTAAAACAAATAAAAAGAAAGTACAAAGAAATAATCTACAAACAGAAGAAGAATAAGACATACTGACAATGTATGCAGAGCAATGTGGGCAAGAGGATAGAAACATCGTGGAGAAAAATAAAAAATGTAATAAATCAACAGAAAGTGTCATAGGAGAATAACAAAAATGCTCTAATAAAGAACAAGACAAAACGTAAGCCGTTCATTCACAGACTCTTCATAACAATAAGGAAAGTTGAAACAATTCCAAGTGCTTAGAAACTTGGTATTATCTGTTTTCGCCTTCAAGAAACCCGATAAATTCAAATGCAATAACTATAGGGGTATTACTTTATTAGAGATTAATATCACTTGCAGAGAATATAATGAGCGAATATCAAGCGAGTGTTTGAGGAAATACATCTACTAGCAATCACTTATTTTCTAGAAAATTGCTGAGAATCTAATATCGATATATATCAGCTATACATTGACTTTAGAAGGCATATAATATCAAATAACATGCAATATATAAAATATTAAAATACTGTAACGAATTTCGACCCCCCCCCCCATGCATGACCACTTTCAATTGGGAACATGATGCTTAAGAAATAAATGCAATTATTGGCAGTTGCAGGGTGTACTTCGTCACACAGCTTCCAGAAAGCGGTATCATCAATATTCATGGCTATGATCAACAACATCTTTCTTGGACACAATGACCTTATAAACCATTGAGAACCTTGTCTGCATCGCTGTCTTATTTGAATTAGGTTTACAGGCCTACCCAACTTTCTACGATAACTCATGCTTCATTTAATAGTTGTGGATGATGATGTCTCATGAGATGATTGCAGCATGGCTTATTCCAAAATTCAATTTGATCTTTCGTGAAATCATGCTGATCATTCAGATTCTTCAATGGTGAAATTGTAAAAACATTTATACAGGAATAGTTAAATCCATAAAGAAAATTGGCAGAGGTGAGAATTTCTAAATATACTACTAATCTCCAAAAGACGATCTAAAGTTGCAAGCATATTGGAAATAAAAAGTACATAGACTTACAAAGAATCAAGAACAGATCGTTCGAGGAAAGCGTTTAATCTGACAGAAATTGTCTTCAGCAATATGTTTTAAGTGCAGCAGTCCTGCAACATACAAAATAATTGTTATACTCAGGGGTGCCCCTCAGCGGTTTCAAAAGACCCCCAGATTATAATTTAGGGTGCAACTTCTCAATGAGACAAATCAACAGTATTAAATTAAATCTTGGAAGGCAGTTTGAAAAAATATGCTAATATGGTCCAGACTTCGTTTCTTTGGATGAGTGGTTTGCGTTATCTCGTCTAAGCTCATTAAATATACGCTTGGAAAATAAAAAAATTATTGGATCAATTCAAAATAACACCGATCAAGTTATAGGATTTTGGAACTAGCGCGTGATAGTCTTATTCGAAGAACTCATTGGAGTGTTGTAGGTGATGGGAAAGAGATTGAAATACAATAAAATAATATTCTTCTTGCATCTTTTAACAGATATAACGGTCATTATGGAACACCCTGTAATATTAGATAAAGATAAAGGTACTTTAGCAGACAAGTAATTTTGATGAGCATGATACTTACCATTAGATAGGACTTTATGTTAAATAGCTACAGCAAAATTTATTGAACAAGAAACATTCAAAAATCTAAATAAAACATATAGCAGTCTTTACAGACCTGGCATCTTATACAATTATCCATTCGCATTTTACCCAAATATGACGCTATTGTAAAAAGGTGTTTTATTATTCACATTCTCCCTCAGTATTCATTCTAATGAATACTAGAGGTTCTATTTTGCATTTTTTCTTGTCAAGAACTGTTCTTATCATTGTCATGTTGTCATAACAAAATACAAAACCAAATAGATCACCTAATAATAGATAAAGCGCATACAAAAAGTGTACTAAATGTAAGAACATACAGGGGAGCTGATATTGGATCAAATCATATGTTAGCAATTGCAAAAATTAAACAAAAAACTAAACATTGAAGATAAAAGAAATAGCAAAACCAAAAGAATTACAGAAGCGCTAAAAGTAGAGGAAACCAAACTACTATACAATGAAAACTTTGACAACAAAAGAAACATCGGACGACATCGACACAGAATGAGAAAAATTAATACAATAAAAATAAGTACAAAGACACTGAAACCCGCAGCACAAGGAAGGAAAAAAGATTAGTTTGCCAACGAATGCATAGAAGCAATACAAGAAAGAAGATGTTACAAGAAGTTTGGAGCAGTATAAACAAATAAGGAATGCCACACAAACAGTAATCAGAAGTAAAAAAAGAGATTCACAAAAGGCAAAACTGTTCTATACGGAATTGAATGAGCAAAAGAGGGGATATCAAGTACAGACCTCTGCACTAAAAAACGAACAAAGTGAAATCTATATGGATGTAAAAGGAATGTTGGGTTTATGGGAAAACTTTTTCAAAAAGAACTTGTCCGGTAACACAGAGAGACAAAACAAAAAGGTTCAAACTATACAAGAACTAATGGAAGTAGTCAAGAAAACAAAGAACAATATAGCCCTAGGCATAGATAGCATAATAGCAGAACAAATAAAACACAGTAATTAAAACCTATCTAAAAGATTACATCAACTACTAAGACAAATATGGAACGAAAAAAGTATGCCAAGCACTAATATACACAATACACAAAAAAGGGAGCTTACAAAATCCAGAAAATTACCAACCAATTGCTTTATTAAATTAATAGCAAAACTGATAAATAACAGAATCCACAAAGATGTAAGAAATAAAATAGGTCACTACCAGGCAGGTTTCAAGTGGGAAGTTTACAATAAATCATATATTTACCCTGAGGCAAATTCAGGAAAATGCGAGGAGAAAAACATTCCATTACACACTATTTATATACCGCAAACAGGCTTCTGACAAAATCAACAGCGAAAATATATTCGAAGCAATGAAAGCTCTGAACATACCAAATAAAAGAAACAAAAAACAAGATATTATTTCAAGGCCAATTTTCCCAAGGTTTCGAAAGTTGCACAGGTGTAAAGCAGGGAGATCCACTATGTACAACCCTATTTACATAACTTTAGAAGACGTGTTGTGAAAAAGTAAAACAAAACTGATATATACTACAATATATATGTCAAAATTCATATCAGCTGCTAGCATACGCTGACAACGTTGCGATCCTGTCAAGAACAAAGGAAGAATTAAAAGATATACTGAGAAAGTTCCAAAAACAAACCAAGGAACTCAGGAGATAAACGAAGAAGATTTGCAACTAGTAATTGAAACCAAAAGTAGTAAAAAGTATTGCTTTAAAATAGTAAATAGTTTAGTGTATCTTGGTGCAGAGGATAATGCGCGAGTGAAATAAAAAGAAGAATTACAATTGGAGCCGAATTTGCAGGTGCATTAAATAAAGTGCTTAGTGTAAACTCAGGCTAGAAATCGGGGAAAGAAGAAACCAATAATGAGCTAAAAGAGACTTACAATAACATAAGAATAAGTGCAATTATAACACAAAACAGAATGAGACAAAAAACTAAGAAAAACATGGTGGCAAAATGTGCAGCATGATATCAAGTGTTACAACCTACACAATTGGAAAAGTGCAACAATGAATAAAAAAACATGGAAACGACTTATAGAAGTCATAGGCCTACAGGCCTGATGGGCTGTGGTGCAATGTTCCTTTCTGATTTCTATTTACCTTATTGCTTTGACAGTTCAAATTAATCAAGACACTACTTATTATAAAAAAGTTTATTACACCTAACAAAAATTACATTATTTACATTAAATGAGACATAACTACCTCATAAAACCAACAATTTTTTAAACTTTCTTTGATTTTAGTCATACAGTTCTGTCTCATTCATTATAATGCCACAGATAACAAAACATGTTACACGAACGTTTACACTTCTATTACAGTGGTATGTTCAGAAATTTCTGCAGTTTTTGCCCCCTCCTCTACTTTTCCAATTATCCACGCTGGTTCTCCATCCAATTCATTTATGTCACGACAATAATCATTGGCATTGTGTTCCGGCACACATATCAATAATCCACCTAAATTCAACCAAAATCACACGATTATGTCTCAGTTAGTATATTATTATTAACCTGATGTTTCTGGGGTTCGACCTGACAACATTTTTGATTTGCTTCCCGTTGCTTCAGCCACAGCCAACATATTTTTAAGGAATGGCAGCGTGCTGATAACAAATTTCACGTTGTTGTTTTGGAATTTTACCAAATTATTAGCATGTCCAAATAAGCCGAACCCAGTGATATCTGTTGCACCATGAGCTTCATATTTATGCATCAATAGGGCAGCTAGTAAGCAGATTGCAAAGTAATGTGAAACAACATTTAATTTAAAACACTACCGTTTCGATTCAGACGTATCATATTTTTAACAGCACAATCGAAAGCATAGTTAACATCCTGTTCACTCACAATCTTGGCTATTTTCTCCCATTTTTCAGGTATTTCTCGCCAACGATTTGCATTGCATGCCATTTGGGCCCCTAATGGTTTCGTCAGTACCAAGACATCCCCTACTTGAGCATTTAAGGGGCTGAAATTGACATAGTATACTTACAATTATTTAAAAAATAGGGCAATGGAACTCTTTTTGCACAATTTTCAATTTTTTATAATTTCACACAATTATACAATTTTTAATATGAAAAAATTAGAAAACAAATGAAAAACTTAAAAGAAGTAACAGAAGTACATATTAACAGTACTTTAAGGTGGTGTTTAATTGTAGATAAAGAAACATGATTTGGAGTATTTTAAATGGTGTAGTTTGCATAAAAAACAAACAAGAAAAATTCAGGCGAGCACTTAGACGAGCCAGAAAATGGTAGATGACACTAGAAACATTGTATATAACCTTCTTCAAAGTAAGGACCTCGTGATCATGTGTTGTTTCAATGATTCAAAACATTCTGTAAGCCCCTGTGTTAAAATTGCAAACTACCTCGTCATATTAGTCTGAATCTCGCCAACGGTTTGGAATCTTTTCCCTTTTGAAGATCATTTAAGTTTTGGGGACAGCTAGAAGTGGTAGGTCAACAAATTTGGACTGTAGGGTGGCTGAGTCACCTGTGTGATTTGATGTTTTGAGAAAACATTCTTCAAAGATCTGATGAATGGGCCGAAAATATTGTCGTAATGAAGCTGCTGATCATCAGTTGCCTTTATTTATTCTGTATTCATTGCATCTTCCAAAAAGCATTTCGAATTATCTAAATAGTTTCTGTAGACGACTGTTCTAACTTTGGCATTAATTGTAAGAACTAACGCGGATGGTTGAAAATATTCTGAAATTTTATTGATGCAACTATTGTAAATTTTGTGCTGACAGGTTAGTAGAACTCAGACTTTCAAACTGATGTAGCTATGGTGATAATTGGGATACCCAAACGTGAAAAAGAAATAAATGTAGCAAACATGATTTTTCAAGCAAGAAACACTTAAAATAAGGTAAAAGGAATCATCACATGTACTTGTCTACAGTAACTTGGTCAGGTGTAGATTTTAAGGGTCCAAAAACGCAAAGTTGGATTCAATTTGACTTCATGATAAAAAATGTTATGAAATACCACAAAAAATAGCATTTTTAATATTTGATTCCCGGTAGTTGTAGTCATGAACAGACTGCTTAAAAATATTAGAGAAAGAAACCAATTCACACAATAATCGGATATCAAAAACTGGAACCGGTTCAAATCGACACTTTAATGTATGCAGATGACATAGTATTGATAGCAGACTTCAAGAAGAAGATGCAAAGATTAATAGACATATGGACGGTAGAGATAGAGAACCTAAAAATTGAAATAAACATAGAAAAGACCATAAATGAGAAAGAACCAGACAACACACAAATAAAATGCAATAAAATAAACATAGAAAAAGTAACAACATTTAATTACCTGGGAAGCATCATAACAAACGATGGAAACAGACATAGAACTAGCAAGTAAGATGTGTAGATCAAATAAACTATACTATGCTCTAAAATCTAGAGGAAAAAAAAATAAGGTAATAAAATTAAAATTATACAACGCCATTATATTACAAGTGAAAATTGGACAGTACAAAAAAAATACATCGGAAAGTTAAATGCAATGGAGATGAAACACTTAAGAAAAATAGCAGGGAAGACGAAATGGGCTAGAGTTGAAAACAAAGAAATAGGAGACCTGATTAAACAGAACCCATAATGAATAAAATAAAGAAAAGACAATTAAACTGGTACGGCCACATGGTTAGGATGGATACAAAGAAACTAGTGAAGAAGATATGGGGGACAAGAAATCACAGAAAGAGAAGAAGAGGAAGACCTAGAAAGGCTTGGATAACTCTAATAAAGAAGCGGGAAAAAAAGGGGAAAAAATATTGAAGAAATGAAGCAATGAAAAAATGGGTGGAAGAAACTAAAGAAAACTAACCCGACTCCAACACCTGAGAGGGTAATATGGAAGGGGGAAAAAGAAGATTCTCAGTAGTTGGTGAAGAGTTTATTATTTCTTCAAAGTTATAAGCCTTTTAGCATGACATTTGTTTTGGAATGAACTGAGGTAATTTAAGTTCAAAATACCAATAAAGTATTTTTGGGGAAAACCTCAATTTCGAACTCGAACAAAAGTGCATTGTTAAGAAACATTTAAATTCATTTTTTAGGCCACCCTTGTATATATGAAGTAGATAATCAAAACTTTGAAAAGTCATATAGGAAGAAGCTACTAATTCAAATAATTAGAAGTAAAAAAGTATTTATTGGGTAAAGCTTGTGCAGAGTTCAATCCAATTTGTTCTTGGTTATCAGTTGTGGTAAAAGTCGATGATATGAAACATAACATATTAAGTAGTTGAAGAAAAAAATTCCTCTAAAAAATCCTAATCAACCTTCAGCACAATTTCTATTAAATCTTTCCTATTCTTAAATTCTCGCTTAAAACTAGCAGCTATCAAACATAACAGAACAACTATTAACCTTTCTAAAAGAGTTTAAAGCATTGTTTAATCAACTTATCAATGGAAATTGCATGGTATTAAACTAAGTACTGTCATAAGCAGAATTGATGGATAGCACACTACAAATTGGGCTGTCAAAACATATCTACAGATAGAGAAAATAGATATTGTATTGATATTTGAAACACATTTTACTACTAGAACGATGCTCAAAGTACCATGTTATAAATTATAATAATAATAATAATAATAATAATAATAATAAGTCCCATTATACCCTTATGGGTCATAGGGTTTTGATGTAATTTTTCCACTTCTTCTTATCCATAGCTATTTGTGCCAACTCTGGAAATGACTTTTTTGTTTCCACCTCTATCGTATTTCTCCATGTATTTTTTGGATGCTCTCTTTTTCCCTTCTGGATTCCAATTTAATATCCTCTTACTAATTTCATCACCACTTCTTCGCAAGGTATGCCCCAACCATCCATATCCTCTTTTTTATCTCCGTATTTATGTCCACCTGATTTGTCCTTCTCCACAGCTCATCATTACTAATGGTCTCTGGCCACCACTCAGTCATCTGTTTATGAACACCTGCAGCTTTTGTTTTATCACTCCCGTAATCGCCCACGATTCTGACCCGTATAATAAAACCAGCTTCACCATTGCATTAAACACTTGTATTTTAGTTTTGGTATTTAAATTTCTTGCCATAATAATCCTTTCACTGACCGGTTTCCATTTCACCAATAATTCTCTTATGTTTTTATTAAAGATGATTCTAACACCATGCTGATGTTCACTTCCTTCTTCCAGTCCAGAGTAGATGAAACTATGTTCTCTTGTTTTGCATTCCCCGTATCCTATCCATCTACATTCACTTATTCCCAAGATATCTATGCAGTATCTGTCCATTTTATCCTGAACTTGTGCTAAATTGCCCTCCTGGTATAATGTTCTTACATTCCATTGTCTAATAATTTCTTTCCCATTTTTTTTTCGCGTGCTTTCGTTTATCCTTACTTTCCTGTTCTCCATTACTTTTTTGCTTATCTCTCAATCTTTCATTTCTATGTCTATTGCTATTGTCGTCATCTTTTTTCCGGCCCGCTACTGTTTTACTTAGTTTTTTGTACATGAAGTTTTTGTTATTTTCCTTAACTGTGCTCCTAACGTATCCTCTTTGGGTGACCTTTTGCTGACCGATCTCTTTGTACTAGCGCTTGCTTCGCCACTATATACCTTTCGCAGGTTTTGCTGAGGTGCTAACTCATTTCTCTCTGTAACGTATACTTCGTTATTAATTATTAATTTATTGTACTTAATCAGTGGCTACTGTCCTTTCGATCTTGCCTCCTTCATAATTGGGATTAATTTTTTACGCTTTTCTTGCACTTTCTTTGTGTAATCTTCATTTATCCAGATATTTGTGTTTTTAAATTCTTGGCCTGTCTTAGGATTTCCATTTTCTTACTAAATTTTCTTAATTTAATCAATATTGGTCGCGTTCCTGCATCTTTATATTTTCCCAACCTTATGCAATCTTCTTCTAGCTCCATTTCTTTATCCATCCTAACCCCTATGTTGTTCATCACCAGTGTAATTTTATCCAGCATCTCCTTTTCCCTTTCATTATAAATTATACCATAATCCTTATCCTAATGACAGCACACAGAGGTGCAACCATTATAATTATATATGTCAGTTCAAGAGGCCTTTGAGGCCCATGGCTTTTTCTATCACTCTTTTCCATTTTCTTTTATCCCTAGCCCATGCTTCCTAGTTTATAATTGTTAGTTCCTGTCTTTTTCCACACACTCCCTCCATGCTCTCTCTGATCTTCCTCTTCTTGTTTTCCAATGCACCTTTCTGAATGTAATATTCCTTGCTACTCTGCTCTCCTCTAATCGTAATACATGGCCTAACCACTTGATTACTTCAATGATAGAGGGGTTTTTATATATATATTTTATTTATATATTATATATTTTAGGTTGTTCTTTTTTTACACCTCTGTAAATCCCTAGTATTTTCCTCTCCCAAATTTTATTTTTTTAAATATCTCCTGCTCTCAAAACCCAGGTTTCACTTGCATATAACGCTACTGATCTTATTACCTTTTTACATAACCGAACCTTCGCAGCATTAGATAAACCTTTTGCTTTCACAAATTTTAACATTGAACCTGCTCTTTTGGCCCTTAGCATCAACCTTCTTTCTATTTATTTTTTTGAATCAATTTCTACTATATATATATATACATATATATACACTTTAAAAAATGTATCTTTCTTCTTCCACTTTTTAGAAGTTAGAAATAATTAGAAATTCAATTAATCACCACTAACTTAGCAAATACATAGAACATATATCTTTAAATATGAGAATCAAACAAAATGATGATACAGTACAATATTTTACCATTTTAATACAGAAGGCAGATTCGCACTCAACACCAACAACATAACAGGGGATGTTAACATCAATGATGACAGTGAAATCAAATGATTTCTAGGAATACCATACCAAATCTCAATCAATCAAAACATAAATCAACACAAAGCACCTGGATATAACCTTATTAGAAAGAAAATACTCATGCAATAACCAAGAAAGGCGATAATACCGCTGACAACCATTTACAACAGTATGTTTAGATTGAAATACTATTCTCTAATGTGATAATTCACTCAGATTGTAATGATCTACAAATTAATAAAGTATGTTCTTATCACCCAATTGGAAATCAACTAGAACTGTCAGCTATTATCTCTAATTATCAATTCAAATTTAGAAAATTACACTACAAAACGACAAACAGAATTATAACAAGACTATAACAAGCCTGGAAGAAAAAACAATATGCACCATTTCTTGGTGTTACACCAGCATTTAACTGGACTGCTATACAAAATTAAAAACTCCTTGCCTCGTCTGTACTATTTACAGCTAAAATTCTACGTCATTAAAAGAATCTACTAAATACAATATAACATTATATACTCCAACTACTATCACAGGGAAGCGTACCATCCCTTCTATTGTATCTGATTTATACTGCAAACCTACCCACAACAAATACCACTATAATTGCAACTTTTGTGGATGACACTGCTCTGTTAGCAACAAATAATGACCCAGCTGTAGCATCACAACTACATCACTTGGACCTGATCCAAAATTGGTTCAGCAAATGGAAAATTAAAATAAACCAGACAAAATCAATAAAAGTAATATCCATAATGAAACATGTAACTTGTCCCCAAGTACCAGTTCAGACTGAAGAAAAATACTCAATCAAAAATTGACGTGATAAAAACATGTTAAAGCAAAAAGCCGACAAATGAACTTAAAACTACAACAAATGTTTTAGCTCTTGACCCATAATTCAAAACTATCCCTGAAAAATACAATTTTACTGTGGAAATCCATAATGAAACCCACATGGACATGATATTCAAGTATGAGGTCGCGCTAAGCCTTCGCGCACAAAAACCATCCAACGGTTTTGTTCGAAGATTTTGCGTATTATAGTGAACATACCCTGGTACGTCTTCAATTTAACACTCTATGATTTAAAAATTCAATTTGTCACGTAATAAATAGACAGACTGTTAATGCTGCACCCACAAATTTAAGGGCATGAAAACATGTTGCGGAAATCACCAACTTGTCAACCGTAACAAGACGATTGAAGCGATAATAGCTGTTCGACCTACGTCTTCTATAATAATCATCGTCAACCCTTATGGCGTTTGTATAATCAATGGATGAGAACTTTTCTCATGTTCAACTAATTTATCACATTTACTTATTACTCCATATAAAATAGGACAGAATGTAACTAAGCAGTGTATTCAAATAAAAAAAAAATCATTTCACACCATTAAAGCTTTTTGGTGAAAGATTTTGCCATTTGAATCATCAGAAAATTAGTAAGAGTTCCATTGCCCTACCCAAAATGAAATTTACAATTACTTTATATATTCCTCCTTTAAACAAATAGACGTCGCAATTCCACCGAGGATGCACCATGGATTAACAGTCGCACTTTGAATAGTAGGGCTTATACCAACCGATTTTGCGTTATTCTAAAAGTGACCAATTAGGACTTCAAAAGCATGTTATTTCTTAACATTTTAAAATTACGTAAAATCCTCTGATCATCAAAGGTACCACGGAATCACGTTCTAGTTCCGTAAATTGAGTGCTCACTGATAGAAGCATGGACAACTTATCCACATCTGTTACTCCCGTTGCATACAAATCACTAAGTACATTTGCACAGGTAATTTTACCTGAAATAGACATTGCTAGAGAGATACGTAATCGTAATGTTATAACTTCTTACCCATAAGATATGGATCATCAATTAGAGGGTAAAAGAAGTCCACCGTTTGAATTAAAGATAGGTTTTCGAAACGAGTAGGAAGTAAACAACTATCTAAACCTATGCCTACAAATTCTCAAACATATACAAATACTAGCAAAATTGTAAAACCGTTACCTATTTCTAGATTATCTGCAGCAGTGCAAGTTGGAGCCGACTGAATCCCCGCTAAGAAGCCTGCTAAGACTTCTTGGGGAACTTTACACCCTCATCCACGTAAGTCGGAAAATTTTGTTAGTCGGAACGATGCCTCTAG
The DNA here is from genome assembly GCA_036346155.1 of Sinelater perroti. NCBI lineage: Eukaryota > Metazoa > Arthropoda > Insecta > Coleoptera > Elateridae > Sinelater > Sinelater perroti. The sequence goes on along the minus strand of JARFIY010000013.1, from coordinate 10,499,350 downwards.
TCCATAATTTACAGGGTTGAAAGGGATTTCTTGGTCTTCTTCCATTTCTCCGTGTGGGTTAACAAAACTTATAGGTTAAGTTTACAAACAGATAAAATAATGTGATGCAAACTAATAGATGTAGGAAAATTGACAGGAGCGCCACCGTGTACGGAGTATGGTACTAGACGTTGGAGCGGGAAAATCAAATGTGCCCTATTTACTTAGGTGCGTATATATTTTTTTATACATACAAATCAAACTATTGTTGAAATTTATAGAATGTATTTATATATACATTACGTATAGATACACGTAAATAAATAAATTATTGAATTGTTTAATTTTAACTGTAGAAAACATTAGCTATTTTACTGTTGTGTCACCAGCAAAATGCAGTGCATTTAAAGAACGTCTTACAAAGTTTGGAAATTCTGGATGTTGATTAATAGTTAAGGGTTTAAAATTTACTGTTTACAAAACTGTTTTACTACACTAGCTCAAACGCGTGGCATAGAAATGATTGTGGTCATATGGCCAAAGTTCTTTCCGAACCACAGCCTTGACCTTTTTTGTAGCTGTTAAAATATGCTGGAAAAATATGTAGTTTGAAGTATTGTAAACGAATTTCATAAGTGAATTATGTTAACCAACCTTACAGTAATCGCCTAACAGCAAACTGGGGCTTTTTCGATATTTTTCGAGCGTTTTCCTTATTTTTTTGTGGAGGAGAAGCGTCATCCCAGGATTCTTATGGTGGTGAGCGTTTTCTATTAGTCAATTAATGTTCTAGCGTTCATGGTGCTATAAATTATTGGATGATGGAAAATTATAATTTTCGCATATTTCTCGTGAATGACGAAATAGCAAAAGTGATATTGGTGTCTACTGGTGTGCAGAAATATTTGACCTCATTTATATGGAGAGAGGCTTGTCTGCAAATGATGACTTGACTCGGATCTTCTATTTTTGTTCTGATCTTGGTACAAGCACCTTTGTAACTTTCTCCAGTAAATGGATCATTTTTTTAAGATGGTCTAGTTTATTTTGTGGCCGTTTTGTTGCTAGGAAAGGTCCTGTTAATGATTTATTTCTACAGGCTGTAGTGTTGAAACAACCACCCAAACTATGTTCAACCGGAATTGCTCTATACTGCCTACAACTTGACCGTTTCTCATATACGTTTAAATAAAGTATCAGCCAAAAAAAATTTTATATCCATGACCATAACTCGTTTCAAAGACGAGCTACCTCCATGATTTTTGAAAGGGTTGGGGGACAAAAAGAAAGAGAATTTTTCATCGCCAACCTCGTACAAAAGCCTTACTTCAGGGCACTATCTTTTTTCCTAGAGCGTGGAAAATGCGGAAAAAATATATGTTAAAGAGGATCTCCAGGACCAACAACTCTGGCAATCAGAAGATATAGAAGGTGGTAGCGGTCCTTTTACTGCACTTGCCCAGAACTCTTCCAGGGAAGTACGGCTTTGGGGGTTAATAGTATAATCAGAATTATTAAAACAAAAATGGGGGCGAAAACGAACATGCAATTCTTATAAAACATATTTAAGCAGCGTATGTGTATTAACAATATAAATAAAAATAGAAAATAAGAATAATTTCAGCAATACAAGGAACAAGCAAAAAATAAATATTAATGGAAGTACAAAATAAACAAAGCAGAGTAGGTTTTTATAGTAGACTCTTTTTGTTTGTAAATAAGAAGGGAGTTGATTAAAAAAACTAGAAATATATTTATTTTTAAAATTTTTTATGTCATATCAATATCAATATCAAACTTTTTAATTTTTTTAGCCTTGATTGCGCGTTGGTATCTTAGCCATAGAGTAAAATACTACAATATAATTTTAATAATTTATTTTAGAAAAAGAATGCCAAGTTACAGACAATGAATAAGAGAACACAAATGGAATTATTTATAACTAACTCAGTCTTCTAATATAGTATGTTACATAACACTCAACTGTACGGTAATGCTTTGGGCTTTACTTGAATGCCTTGCACTGCTTATATGATGCAAGGAATGTATGTTAGAAGTTAGAACTTAATTTACAGTACACTTCTATATGGTTGGTTCTAGTGTACATTGCGCAACGATAAATACATGAATGTCACCACGTTACTTCATTTCCCCAATTTACGCATATGTAGTTATATATTTTATGCCACTTACTTGGGAGTGCAAGGCATTTATGAAAGCATTTAATTACTGTCTAATTCTTTTAACCATTTCTTATTCAGCGCCGAAGAAGCTGTAGCCCTTAAATCTGGATCAGGTTCGATTAATGATTGAATAAAATCTGCGAAAAGTATTGCATCTACTCGTTTCCAGCCGTACTTGTCGACTAGAACGTCTTCCACTTTCCATATCTTCATGCTTTCCTTCTTAATGTGTTTTAGTGCTCCTGTAAGTTATTTAAAATTATGTTTCTTTTATTACTCCTAGGTACTTCTATATACCTGTATGGTCGAAAAAGTGTTTGGATTGTTTTCCACTTAAAGCCACGTATTTGGGAATGCCATCAAGGACTTCCCATATTAAACCTAGGTGATCTTCCGCAGCAGATAGGTGCTGCGAGCCCTGAGGATTAAACAAGTATTCGCCAGTTGACATTTCAAATGCCACGCAGGCGACCGACCACATATCTGCCGGAAAGCTGTAATCTGCTTCAATAATTACTTCCAGAGCTCTGTACTGTACAGTCTGAATGACTGAGGCGAAGTGTCTATTCTGTAATTATAATTCATGGGTTAGTATCAGGATTTTTGAACTATAAACTATAAAGGTTATTGTAATATTAAATATGTCTGTAACGGTACTTTTACAATTAAATTATATGACAAGGTATTTTCACATAAAAAAAAACAAAATTCTGCCCAAAAAATTACATCTAGAAAGTATACAGTCCAAACTGGGATAAGATGTAGATGAACAACAGATATATTTATAAGCATCTTCTAAAAAAGTTATAAGAGAGATGAAATTAGGATCCTGCAAACCTCTTGGGACGCATCTGTTATTGCTCAAGTTTTGCTCAGAAATGGTGATAAGTAATAGCACAACTCTATGTTTGCAGCTAGTTGTAGCAAGCTGCTCTTAGCTTCGTTTACCCCTAACACTTTAATACTGTGCCTTGAACATCAATTTTGTCACAGAAATGATATTCTATGTTATTTTCTGAGAAATTCTTCATCTGTTATTACACAGTGCTTTTCAGAGCATTTGGTCGTAAGATTATGGTATGGAACAATTAGTTATGAAAGACACTTATGTTTACTACTCATGCCCATTATATCACTGAAGTAATCCAAGCAGAAATGCACCTTTTTGTGCTTTCAAGAAAATAACTCCTGCCCATATGTTGCTTGCACTATGCTGGTCTTTGAGGAGCAGAAGAGGTTCTTTCATTACCCACACCAAATTTGAATTTATTTCTTATCTAATATGTTTGGAATATAATAGAGTTCTGACAAATGAAGATAGTCTGTGGATTATGATAGAACAAACTAAACCACTATCCTAATCCAATTCCCTTTTTTTGTACCTGGGGGTTGTTATATTTTACTGATTTGTTCTATTTTCAGTAAATAATTTTTCTGAATTAAAAAAAAATGAATCTTGCCGGGTATTATTTCTTGACCATCTGGCTAACAAATAATTAGAAAGAATAGACTGCTATTACTGTAACTGCAATGGGGCTGGTGTATCTACTAACTTAATTTTTAGGTGCGACAAATATAATCCGTTCATCTTTGGAATTTATTTCCTATTTAACATATTTGGGATATAATAAAGTGATATCTCTTGCTGCATCTTGGTGTTCCTGTAAACGAAGACAGTTGTGGGGTAAGATAGAAGAAACCAAGACACTATTCAAACCCTATTTTTTTGTGTTTGGGGGTTGATCAAGTTGATTAGAATGTATTGATTTGTTCTATTTTCAGTAAATATTTTTTCTAAATTACAAAGGTTCATCATTCATTCTATCAGGTGTTGTAATTTTTTGACCATCTGGCTACAAACCGTGAGACAAAAATAGACTGTAACTGTAGTGGGACTGCTGTGTCTATTAATTTAATCTTTAGGGGCCACAAATATTCATGAATTTTAGCTAGACACAGAGTAGAGGATCGAATTTTTTGACCAAGGGGCTATGCTCTGGTTCTTGCTAGACTCATACAATAATACATGATGTGTAAAAATGACAGCATGCTATACATATGGATTTGAGAAAATGCAAGTAGTACATTAAAATTTAGAACATTAAAATGTATACTGCAACATTGTTTTGGATTGATAATAGTGTTGATGTAATGGGCTTATTGTACTTAGTAACTTAATTCAAACTAATCCTAAGATACCATAGACACTTATAACTTTTAGTAAGACTTAAGGCTATTTAGATTCCCTTACTTAAAGGCTATGCTTGTACTCCGCAACAGTATTTTTATTTATTAGTGTGCATTTTAACCAAATAGAGTACTTACTTCCCAACAGGCATTCCCAAGATCTGCTATTTTTACTTGAATATTAGGATTTATAAAAAGTAGCGGAGATGAACTGCTATTATGGCTACGATTAGATGATTTGATCAATTTTTTCATGTACACATTTTCAGGCCAAGAAACTTCTCGAGAGAAAGGGATCTCGGATGACGGGAGTATCTTTGAGCTGCTTTGTTGACCATACAGTTCCACATGCTCTTCCCATTTGATTGCACTTACTGGAAGTATATTTGTTACGACTTATTTTAAACAAAAGTAAATCAGAAGTTACCATAAGATTTTGGCATTTGGATGCCCAGTTCTTCAAAACGCTTAACATATGCCACCAGGTTACGAACATACGATTCATTGATAGTAATTAATATATTCTCCGGTTTAATATCAGTGTGGATAATTCTACACACGTCATGTAGGAACATTAATCCTTCAAGAACCTATCAATTAGAAAAATGATTATTCAAATTCATTTATAACAAGGAAATCGTTCGAAATACCTGCTTTATTATTATTTTCACACCCTGCTGTTCGATTCCTTGAAAATAACTTTGTACTAACAGTTCTAGTAAAGATGGCCCCATTATTTCAAACATTAGGCAAATGTGAGCCCCATTTACACTGCACTCTGTAAAATGTGTGTGTAGTAAAATGATTCGATTGTAGCCAACGTCGTTGGGATCCTTCTGCTTAGCACATTTTAGTAGCTCAATTTCATCCAAGGCAACATTTCTGAATACATTCGAGGCTTTAACAGCTTTCAGTGCAAAGTAGCCCTTATTCCTGAAATTGTTTGGTTAGAATATAAAGTGGAGCTTTGCTTAACTTACTCCAAGATATCTTTGCAAAGCCAGACTGTAGAAAAGTGTCCCCATCCTAGTTTTCGGATAATTTGATATTGATTGTTTGGTCCGATTGTTTGTCCCAAGGATATTGGCATGTAACCACCCATGTCGTACTCTTGTGGATTTTCTGAGTCGTTGCCTTCATCGTTTTCTGTGATTTCTTGCAGCTGCTTAATACTCAACGTAGCCGGATCTTGCGTCGGTTTGAATCTGAAAGTAAAAATGCATATTGAATATCAGTCGAGCAATAACATGGACATGTTTAAATTGTCAGTGCAGTATTTATCTGTTGATAGTGTTAGTACCTTACCGTTTAAAAGTGGGAACACAAGAGCGCGATCTGTTAGGTCGCATAATGAATGGGAATGTCGCATTTAATTTTTGTCCTGAAATTGTTGCATCAGTGACTTCATCCTGGCCGAATTTGTTTGCGTCGATTTGTCGAAATCGTAGAATAATGAGCAACACGACAACCGACAGATAGGCACCAGACAAGAAAAAGTACAATTCCAAATAGCGGTTTTGAGCGAATTCGGGTATTTCTGCGATGGAAGCGTTTGCACTGCATTGTAGATGATTTTCAATGAATGCTGACATTTTACCGATATTCATACACTGCGCCCAGCTTACATAAATATCCAAAATTCCAATTTTAGATTCGCCTAGTATTCACTGCCAAGTTTTTATGTGAAATTTTACTACAAGCATTTCAATTTGAATCGGCAATGACAGTTCAAGCTGCGTAAAAATGGCGGGACGTACACTTGGAACTACCCTCGCAACTGCGTGTTAACGCTTGCTTCTGTTTCACTCTTATTTGGCGGGAAACATGTGTCAATTCCTTGGCGGGAAACGCGCTCGCAGTTACTTGGCCGAGCTCCGTGAACTAAACGGGAACGGCAGCACCTTAATGTTGGTAGTGCGCGAAGCAGATCTATTTACAAATTCGTAGTTGTATTTATAGCTCCACACCGAGAAAAGTTCATTATAAAATGCTTACTGCCAGGATGGGCGCAGGCAAATGCATTGTTCCACAAGAGCACGTTATCACTGTTTATTAATTTATCCGGTGATCCTGGCAGCACACATATTTTTGTAAATATTCGACGCAAAGCAAAGCCCTGCCAGGTACGTAGTTAGACTAGACCGCCAATTAAATTATCTTCTAGAATTCCTTTTAACCCTTAAATAAAGAAACTCAGAATAGATTTTTACAATGCATTGCAACATCCAAAAAATACTGAACTCTAAATCAGAAGACACCACTTATCGCGCTCTCAACAAGACTAGCTTCTGAATTCACTAGCAGAGATAAATTAATTTAAATAATTTATGTAAAGGTATGTTTGCTTATCGAAACTTCAACAGTGAGAATACCTTCTGTAAATTATTGGTCAGCTACGACATTCTTTACTGAAATAAACCTTGATACACTTGAGCAGGAAAAGCTCGTTCTAAAAAATTAGCAGAAAAACTTTTGTTGGAAAAAATGTAGGCGTTAGTAAAATTTTCATATTAACTTTAGGATTTCACTGTACTGTTCAAACATCTGCAATAAGAAAATTGACACAGCAAAATGAAAAAAGGCATAAAGGAGCTCTTGTACAGACAAAATTCAAGCGTGTTAAGACAAACATTAGGATTACAGAATACTAATCAATTTTGTGCTACAACGTTGCACCCAAAGTTTGCAGGAAATAGTTCCTGTGCTAAGAAACGATTGTTTTCATTGTACAGCCATATTCGCATTTTCCACCAATAATTTGTACCATTCACTGATCACCTTCAAGTGATTTTGGGTGCCCCAGACCTTAACCGACAATCAGAAGGCACGACACGTTTTGTGGTACCATGAGATGTCCAAGTTTAAACAAGGTGGGAACGTGGAACAATGTTAATCATTATTAAAGAATTGTAAATCTATTTATATCTATTGCTATTAAAAAGCTGAAAAAGCGACTGACGAATAGACGGACGGACGGACAGACCGTACCCAATAGGCTTTTTTTTATATATAATGACGTGACGTTCCCAATAGAGCTCAATAACAACATTCTAATGGAGTGGGCTCAGATCTCTGAGGAAACATGAAAAAGTTGGTTCAATGACTAGTTTCGAAGGATGCAAAAGTGAGGCGGAAAGTATTTTGAAAATTTGAAAGATTATTAATAATTTTCCCTGTAATAGAATTGTAAACGTTTTGTCAAATTTTAGATAAGTAGATATATGTAATCAGATCCGTCTAGAGGGAGGAGGAGAGGTGGTAGAATTCTCTGAGTGGTTTTTAAGGGTCCGGAAACGTTTCAATATATTAATAAAAATGCTATTTTCTTAAATAATGCCCCAAAAGTCCGTAATTCTATTCTACACAAATTCAAATTCAAAAACTGTTTGGTATGAATATACAGTTGCATCCTTATATTTTCATGGAAAAACAATCCGAAATGACAGTCGGGATGAAAAACGTAAAAAAATTATAAATAATAAAATAATATATAATTTATATAATCAATAAAAATGGTACAAGTTGCAAGAAATATTGTACCTAGCCTAAGTCTTTTTTTAATTGTTTTGGGAAAATTTTGTTGGTTGGTAACAATCTGAAACAAATCATTGACAATTGCAGCACTATGTTCTTTCTGCTCTTGTAACAGTGGTTGTGGAATAAATTTTGTCGTGACATATTTAATGCTGAGATCTTCACCCCATCTTTTAGTTCTTGGAGTGTCACTCAACGAGTCTCATTGATTGTAGCCCGTACATGTTCAACATTTTTTGTTTTACTCATTATTAGTCTACCAAAAACGATTTCTGGCCTTTAAATGGTTTGTAGCATGTCTATTTATGCTGTACTCACTACATCGATATTAAAGCCTTCTGAATCATCCGAGTAGTTTCTTTGCCAACAAATTTTGATGAACATTTCTTGATTTACTCGCCCAGCTACATTACATGTACTCAGTCATCGATGTCTAACTCCCAGCTGATCCATTCAGGAAAATTGTTCTCCTTCACACATGTGGATTAAAGACCAATTTCATCATCTGTCAGGTTACATTGTAATCGCGTAGGGCTGCATATTTTTGGGATAGACGGTGGTGAAAACATTTTGCATAATCCTGTGTTGGAACTGAGTCTCTTGAACGGTCTGTATTATTCTCCTTTTCAAATATGATTTAACTAGGAGCCGCATGATCTAGTTCTTATCCCGTACACGTTCAACATTTTCAGATTTTTTGCTCGTTTCTGGTCTTCTAGAACGTGGATCACATTTAATACGAAGTGCGTTCAAGTTCTAAGGTCTCCAGGTCTTAGCAGTGAAAGTAAGTAGAAAGATGCGGGTAATTTTAAAAGGCGCGGGTAATATTTCTGAATTTATAATATAGATGGCAGCACCACACAATGTGCACAGGTCGAGTTACCGCCCTTGCAGTGAGTGTTGTTTTGCATACTTAAAACGGCGACGTTTAGTGTTCAAGAACAACCAGTAATCATTCGTTTTCTCCTCTTGCGTGGTGAAACGCCCATGGAAATTCATCGCCAATTGAATGAAATATATGGTGAAAGCGTTATGGATGTTAAAAATGTTCTTTCGTGGATGCAAAAGTTTAAAGGTCGAGAGTTAGGTGACAATGAACTGAAGCAGAAAAAAATGGAGTTTTTAGAACTGGAACGCACTTCGTAGATACTCAACTTTTAAACCAAACCTTTTTTTTCTGAACCATCCAAATAGTTTTTGTGGTCGAATGTTCCAACGAAGTTTGAAGCAGGTTTACTACTCCGTTTGCACAATCATTGCAATTATAGGGTTACTCACTGCCGTCTAACTCCCAACCAGTAAAATCGTTCTCATTAACGCGTGCGCATTATAGTGGACTACCACCGGCTGTCAGGTTTTCACCACTTATGCATTTGTATATAGTAAACCACAAGGCGGCAACAATTTGAATTGGTTTATTATATGAGTTGTGAAGCTTAAAAATGACTGATTTCTAGAATAGTATTATGTAAGAATTGTTTTGATATTAATTTTCTTCCTGTATGTAATCTAAAAATTCTATCTGGAAAACAAACTAACGCTGCGTAACATATTGAATTGTTTTTAAGGATTATTTTGTATATACTTCACCCACTCTAAGCATAAATCAAGATACGATGTTGTAAAAGCAGAAAAATCAGTCCCACAGCTCTACAAAAAGTAAGGTAAATCAACAATTACAATTAAATGGATTGAAGTGAAATATTGATTTTATCCTTAAAAAAACTCAAGCTGCAAAATGGGTTTCAAGAAAGTTCTGTAATGTCCTTCAAGAGGGTTGGGTCAATTTTAAGAATGAAATCAAATTCGTAAAGTATTTACAAAACAGTTATTATACACTGACTTAGAAAAGTGTTCTTTTTCTCTCTTTTTATGTTATGTAGGCTATTAATCTGTTTCTAACCGCACAGTTATGCGGTACTATAAGCCATGTTGGGCGTACCGCGGCCAGCTAGTCACCCTAACCCGTTAATGTAGAAGAAGAAAGCACTTCACGAGCGCTGAAGGCGTATGACGACCAGAGAGTATTTGATATGTTTGCCATTGTTATTGAGCCGGGAGTCGAACCCAGGACCTCCGTGTATTTGTGTGACAGGTCGAGGCCAGCAAGATGTCCAATTATCAGTATTATCCGTTATGATATTTGGCATATTTTTGTGATTAGGTTTACAGATTAAGGAGCGAAAAGCAACTCCTATATTTCAAGAATTCGTTGAAATAATTTTCTGATAGTTAATGTGCGTTTATTCTTTAGTCTCTGTTTAATGTACTCACTTTTGACTATATTGCCATTGGAAGATTGTAATTGCCAGTCTAAGTCGCACACAGTCAATTGGAATGGTTGTGGTCATTTTATTGTAACAATAATGCCTTATTACTGATTCTTTATCATTTTTGGACAGACTCTCACAAATTTTAAACATCTTCCAGTCTACATTCAATGAAACACTCCTAAACATGCAGCTTAGTGGATTGTTTAATAGAGTGCTAGAGTAGTTTTTTCCAATAAATATAACATTATTTTAGTTTCACTCTAAACTTTACTATGTAATGTAGTAGACTTCTAAACGTTGTTTGATTGTCAACAGCCCTACTTTAACTATTTTTGGAAAGTTTTAGGTAAGCTTGACAAAGTGTTAAATTTCGATCTTTTTCAAATAACATACTGTCGCTTATCGTGCTTTACCAAAGTTGCTCATATTTTTCCTCTATTGGATAATTCATCTATAGCTTTAGTTTCCTAGTATCACTTTTATCCACTTTTACACGAAATCATGAGACTCGCTGCTGCTGCAATACTCATTTAGCAGCCTTTGAGATGTTTACATAGGAACACCGTTTTAAACATTTGCAAAAACAATATTCCAAGTAAAACAGTATCTCTTGTTTTGCTCGCAGTAGAATAACTGAATTACAATTTGCAAAGCATAGTGCATTTCAAAGAATAAGTTGATTTGCGCCACACATGTTTGAACAGAACATTGGCTCAATGGTTTGGTGCAAATGTCACACTTAAATAAGGAAAGAGATTTGTATAATATCAAAATGATTCTTCCGACACGCAGGCTAACGATCGAACATCCTCAAAACTTAGTCGACATTTCATAAAATCCACCAAGCAAATTAATTCGTAATTTATTAGCCCGGTTAAAAGTCAAAATGACTGTTGATATTGCCTTTACTTTATAATTCGCCAACACCTTATGTTGTGAGAGAACCAAAATAGATTTGGGTTAGAATTCACAATCTTAGTCAAGTAGCATCTAGTCAGATTTAAACAGTATGAACGTGGATAAACCGTTGAAATTTTAATCTTCAACTACTAGTTCCAATGGATTCATGAAATATGGACTTGCTAATAGCATCTGTTTCTCTAACTTAAAATTGCTGCAAAAATTGTAAGTAAACGTTACAAGATTTGGTTCTAAAGAAGAATATATGTATCTACTACTAACGTCCAAAATTTGTTAGAATCATTTATGCGTTAACGGATTAATAAAATCAAACAATTCGATAACATTGAACCTGCGAAATTTTACATCGAGTTGAGTATGGATTTTCATCAACAAACTTTTTTATGACCGATTTTGAAATAAAAGCCTTCGGTTCCCTTTTCCTGACACCTACCTGTTCGATAAAATACGTGATGATGCATTTCTTATTTGGCCTTATGGACAAGATACTCTTTCTGAATTCCTTTCCCACTGAACGAACCTCACATCAATATCAAGTTTACAATGAAAGTAGAACAAAACACTTCCCCTCTTTTCTTGGACACCCTCATAATAAAAAATCTTTCCAAATATAGTTTCTATTATATTGTCTACAGGAAATTTATCTGTACTAACCATTATTCAAATATGACCGGGACTGATTTGTGTGTAAACAAGCCGCACTGTGAAGCTGCTGTGCGAGAGTGGAGCCACAACCTTCACCTTCCCTTCTGTTCGAGTTAGAACCTGTTTAGTCCTGTTTGGGAGTTACTAGAGTGACGAGCGAACAGAAGGTACTGCGAAGCGTGGAATAACTCATTGTGATAAAATTCCTCGTTGGAGAAAACGTCCCGTCTGCTGAAATTTAACACAGACTCCAACAACAGTATGGGGAAGAGTGTCTTTCACGGATTCATGTGTTTGAGTGGTGTAAGTGCTTCAGAGAGAGCAGAGAGCGCATGGAGAATGAACCGCATGATCGTCGGCCGCGAACATTTGTCACCGAGCCAAACATTGATCGTGCAGACACTATTAAAAAACTTGGAGCAATGCTATCCATTCGTGTTGGTAGTGTAGAAGACATTGTTGAAAAACACCCGCAAGGTCAATGTACGGTGGGTACTACGCATTTTTGACGGACGTGAATAATATAGTCGTCCCCTACAACAGTTTTAAGGTGATACATTTTGAAGTCTATAGTGACCGCCGATAAAATGTGTGTGCACTACTTCATTCCCGAGTCCCAGAAGTCATCATGCGAATGGCGGCATACCAGTTCTTCCAAATCCAAGAGAGCGAGGAGGAGCTGTTCTACAGGAAAAGAGATGGCAACGTTCTTCTGGGACTGGCAGGGGTTGTCCATGTAGACTTTCTGACGGATGCCAGAACAGTCAATGTAGCTTATTACTCAAACCTCCTCGTAATAGACGTGAAGAAAAAGATCCAAGCGAAAGACAGTTGGAAAGCGAGTAGCCTTCCTTCAAGACAATGCACGCCCCCATACGGTCAGAATAACAATGGAAACCCTCTGGAAATTGAAATATAACCTTCTGCTATTTTCGTAGTACAGTCCAGAATTGGCTCCAAGTTATTTCTACCTGTTCGGAAGGTTCAAATCAGACTTGCAAAGCATGCCGTTTAAGGACAACGATGCCGTCATCCAGACTGTTCGGGAGTGGATGCGCCGCCAACCAAAAGCCTTTTTTGGAAAAGGCATCTGGATGTTTTCAGAACGTTGGAAAAAATATACCAAGACTGCAAATAACTGTTTGACAAGTTGGGTTTTTTGTGAAAAAAATCAGTCCTGTTCATATTTCACCATCTTGCTCAAATCGTTTCAGTTGCAAAATATCTTATTACCAAATTTCTCAAACTTTCCGACATTCAGAACTGCTGAATCAAAATCAAAATTCTAATACCAAGCAGGTATTCCAAAAAATCTTTGACCCATATACAAATTTAAAAACCCACGATTTTCCCGAACAAATAAAAGCATTTTTTGCCTTACATCGAAGATATCACTTACGGAATAGGCTGCGTCTTAAAACAAAATATACAAACGATTTTTACGACTAACAATAAAATAGTTGATTTCATCCGTTCAACTAAGGACCAATACGCCTAGGAATCTCAAGAAGTTTACGAAATACCTTGTGGTGACTACGAAAGAACCTATTTAGCCTAATATTAAACCCCATATACGAACATTTTTTGGTCAATCAGAATGGTAAAACTAATTTTTCCAAATTAAAAACACTTGGTTCCATTTCCCATCAACAGAATCATTGGTGAGACAATTGAAATAAGAAATATCATCATTGTCTGAATACTTTGACGGTAATCAACGTTTTGCCATTATTTGGAAACCATTAATCATTCTATATTATCATTTACATAATTCTTCCAAACTTTTTCAAACTTTTGGACAAAATATATTCCTCTTTCTTCTATTACTCATAGTTCTCCTTAGAGAGCAAGTAGATTGAGATCCTAAGTAAAGTTTAAAATTTTTGAAGACATGAAAACGTATGAACCACCTGCGCAACAAATAATGTGGACAGATATTTCAAGATTAGGCATACCTTTTAAAAATCTTCTTAAAAGAGAACGTTGAAATTGAATGTGCGAATTAGGTCAAATTTGACTTAAATGGTTTCTGAACGATAAGGAAACTAATACATTTTTGGAATTTATATCTGATAGTATTGGAACCAGAACTATCAAATCCTGGTATTACAGTTTTAAACACAGTAGAAGAACAGATGGAGTTTGTTCAAAGGTTAGTTCAGTTATTTGGTACTCGGACCTTGCGCGGTACCACCCGGAAGTTTTAAATTGAAGATTTGTCAGGGAAGATATTTTACAATGTTCCTAATCGTTCCACTTTTAACAGTTGCAGCTAATGTGCATCATATACGCCTTTTTAACTCAGAAATTAATAAAAAGCTAGCAACATAAACTTTTATTTCATATATAAAATTGCAGTTTTGGTTTTTGAGGAAGTTTAATATAATTTAGTTCTCGGTGACATCATGACTAAAAGTTTTCAATTTTTGAAGAAAATCAACAATACTCGCAACATCGAAATTACTTTGAATTTTTTTAATGCTTCCTAGAGGTACTTCGTATGAGATACCTATGGTTTGCACTATGAACATGCTCTCATGGAACATGTAGTTCTATTACTGAAGCAGTTAGGTCAGTCATCATCTCCATGACAAAAAGACATGGTTGTTAATAATAATAAAGCACAGTTATGTATGGCTGAACCAGTTGCGCCGCTGGAAGCTTTCCAAATAATTCATTTTGAGGTAGATCAGTCTTCATTTAATATTTTCCTACTTCTTCGTATATCTTATACTGTAATTTCCTATTCTTAACTTATATCCAACATTTTCTACTCTGTAGTTCTTAAATCGTTCATTACCTCATTTAGTCATCTTGACTTTGGTCGATCTTTTTTCGCCTTTCCTGTTGGTGTTCATTCTAATACATTTATTTCCTCCTGTCAGTCAGCTCTCATAATATACCCTAAACATTTTGCGTTCAACCCTTCTCGTCCTATCTCTTGATTTTTTTCATGAAGTCATTTACTTATACTTTTTTGGTATTGGTTTTATAATCCTTCTTTCATTATTCTTGGGCTTTCCTCTTTTTTATTTGTTACTGATATAATTTCTGCACTGTATATTAATATCGGTCTCATTAGGGTGTTGTATATTGACAATTTGTTTTATTTTTTGAAATTATTTTCTTCTTCAATACACTCTTGTTAGTATGAAAAGTTCGATTTATTGCTATTTCTCAATTTCATAAAGTGGTTTAATTTTTAATTCTTTTGTTCCTCTTTTTCCCTATTCTCATAATTTTTGATTTATTTTTATTTATTTTTAGTCCAATTTTGTCCTTTTATTATTATTTCCCCAAGCCCGTTAGTAAATATCTCCTGTCTTTTTGTTATTAACACCTTATCTGTATATGCTATTAATTGATCGTTGATAATGCAAGCAAGCAGTGGAGGTTTAAATACATTTTACGAAATTATGGATCCAAATTACGCGCCGAACTACGATCAACCTCAGTTAAATCAACATATTTAATCCAACTCATTCTACAGCCCGCATTATACACGGCACATTCACAAACAATTTCAACACAGCCTACTTTTTGTCATAAATAATCACATCCGACAAGGTTGGTGGGTACATTCAATCAGCTACAAGTTCCTGCAATCACAATATGAAAATATATCAAATCAAGCACCTTAAATGTTTGAAACAAATTATTCACAGAGTCAATTATCAAATTATTGAAGTTTTAACAAAAATAAAAACGATAGTAATAATTAAACACAGTTACAAATTAGCCAGGATGTAATTATTAAAATAAAGGACTTCTAAGAAGTGCATTCAAGGAAAAAGAAAATGGATTTTTTAAGTAGTAAAATCCAAACAAAAAATATATTCAAATTAGATTTCAACCATGAGCAGCTCCTGGTAGGGATACAAAAATAAATAATGGAAATGGTTCGCAAAGTAAAAATAAAAACAACCTATCAAATAAAAAAAACAGATGTGCCACCACCGTTTATAATTCACTAGTTACAAATTTAACTCCTAGAAATAGTTGAGTTTGCAGTTAAAAACTATCAAACCATGTAGGGAAATAAAATAACATTGGAAATCAATATCGAAGAGAACTATAAAAAGTAAGAGCTGTATTTGACCTAAATAAGGCTGCTCGGCAGACATTTAGCTTAAAGCAAGAAAGATGCTAGAGGGTAGTGATTAAAACCTACCCAACACAATTGGTCCGGATGATATAAAGGAAGCATTGACGGAAATAGGTCGTGTTCCTAGAAATATTTCACTGTGCAAGAATAAGGAAGCAGACGCTTTTAGAAACATATTCTTTGTAGACATCGAACCAAAGGGCAATAATAAAGAAATGTTTAACATTTAGCATCTTTTAAATGCCAAAATAATACATTTATCCAATGTAAAAGATGTCAAAACTATGGATACGCGAAACTTCTGCGCACAACCATTTAGGTGTGTCAAATGTGGAGTAAATCGTGGCACCAGAGAGTGCAAAGATACTGAAGTTACTGCACCACCATGCGCTTTAAGTAAAGGGAACCATCCGGCAAATTTTAAGGGGTGCTAAGTTTATAGACATACTAGAAAAACGCAGGCTAAACGAACAAATACTACGAAAAGTGTATCAATAGCAAACACTCTAAAGGGTAGCAATATTAACAAATTTCCCTTCACTACATACCCAAGAAGCGCTGGCAATAGAAAGTCAACGGAACGGTAAATGATGCAGGTACAATAAAAAATTTTAACCAACCATATAATATGCAATTTATGCCTCGAACAAGAATAAAATAATAATTAGTGTTATGAACGAAACTATGAAAATGAGGCAGATTATAGAAGCATTGACCAAGGTAATCACACTGTTAATAGAAGAAATACCAATAATGGATTATTATAAAATAGCTACATGGAACGCAAACGACCTGACGAGACATCATGGAGAAATAGAAGCTTTTATAATCACAAACCAAATAGATATATTATTAATTTCTGAAGACCACTTCGCAGAATGTACATATTGGAAAATTCTTCGGTTTAGGGTGTAGGACATTAAGCTTCCGCATGGTAATGCTATGAGGGAGGTACTGCAATAATCATTAAGCAAAATACAAAACACCTCGAGGTTACCAAATATGAAACAGAATACCTTCTAGTAATTACAATGATGGTAGAAGATTGGAGAGGTCCATTGTCTGTACCTGCAGTGCACTGCCTACTAAGATACAAACCGAATAAAGACGGATTCATTGAATATTTTCAATTGCTAGGATTAAGATTTATTTCTGGAGGAGACTTAATGCGAAGCACTACCAATGGGGCTCCAGATTAGGTCCTTGAGGTAGAGTACTACAAACTGTTATGAATGAAAGACGTCTCCAAAAGATCCAGAGATAAAACGAAAATATAACATACGCAGAGAGCTTAAAAAATGATAAATGAATACAATAATGAAGCTTTTGCATGTTACCTAGAGGGTAACTGCTACTGAAGCTATTGGTCATTCTCTGTGAAAGGCCACAAACGCCATAGACAGCCACAGCAAACAATACTGTCGATGCTGAAAAGGCAGAGGGCTTCGCGAAGTATTTAGAGAAAGCTTTTAAGCCACTGGAATATAAACAAGCACTAGATCATGATAAAATACGGAACTACCTGTATGCACCCTTACAATTGCCACTACGGATTAAAGCCTCTTCATAACACGAAGTTACGAAAATAATTGCCGCTCTGACAGTTAAAAAGTCACCAGGATACGACCTTATTACAGGACGAGTTTTAAAGGAATTGCCAAAAAAATGTATAGCGTTAATCACGCACCCTTTTAACACCATACTAAGAACTGGTTATTTCCTTGATCAATGGAAGTTCGCAAAGATTATCTTAATTCTCAAGTCAGGTTTACCTAATAATGCTTCATTGTATGGACCGATAAGCCTCTTATTAATCTTGAGTAAAATGTTACTTAAACGGTTAATGCCTATCATACACGAAAAATGAATAATACCAAACCATCAATTTGGCTTTAGGAAGCAGCGCTCGACAGTCAAACTGGTGCATCGTGTAGTAAATCATATAAATGGAGCGTTCCAAGCAAAACAATATTGTCCACCTAAGCTAAGGGCTTTTTTTTAAACTAAACCAACGCCACCTCCTACTTTTTACCTAATCGTATTTACATAAAAGATACTTTCTGGTAAGGTACCAAGAAGCGATCACCAACTGGATGGCGTTAAAAGCGAGTGTTCCCCAAGGAAGTGTTGAGGAGCCACTATTATACCCCATTTATCCAGCTGATCTACGAACCAATCAAAATGCTGATGACATTGTTATCCCAACTACAGATGAAGATTCTGGAAGAGCAGTATTGAAGCTATAGAATGCTTTAGACCAGATACATCAATGCTTCAAAAAAATGACGCACACACTAAAAGTCTCCTTCACGAAACTAAGAGGAGTAGCAATACCATCATTTGACAATGCCAAATATTTGGACATTCACCTTTATAAAGGCCTTACCTGGCAAACACATGCATGGAAAAAACAATTTAACCTGAAGCTTAGAAGCTATTATTGGTTACTAGATAGGAATTATCAGCTAAGTTTAGATAACAAGTTGCTAATATATAAATTGATTTTTAAACCCATCTGGCTATATGGAATGCAAATATAGGGAACTGTGTCATTCTCGAACATAGCCATACTGGAGAGGTTTCAGTCAAAGCCGACGCACCGCAGTATATCACTAACGCTGAAATCAACACTGACCTCAAAATATGTTCGGTTAAACGTGAAATAGTGCACGCAAGTTATAACTTATTAGACAATAGTGAAGATGATTGTAGGCTTAATAGACACTATACTTTGGATGTACCTTACATATTTACTTAACACTAGAAACATATAATCAAGAAATACATGCGAGTTTAATGTTACAATGTAAAATAAATTGTTTTATTAAATTTTAAATCAATTCACTTGTTAATATAGTTACGTTTTCTTCATGTATAGAATTTGCTTAATTGTTCAAAAAATTGCGTATTAAAATAAGATAAAATCAGAGTATGTAAATTTTATTATAGAAGAATTACGAAGAAAAATAAAGGCAAGCCGCAGCTAACTCTGAACAGCAAGATAATTTTGTATAAAGCTATTCCCAAACCCGCATGGTGCTATGGAATACCATTGCGGGAAATAGCAAGTATTTCAGATAACAAAATTTTATGACGCTACCAAATCAAACATGGCTACATGACACGATCGTGGAGTAACCATTATCAAAGAAATAATCCAAAAACTAACATCGGACACTGTCATCTCTTAAATGGATACGTAATGTCACGTAACTCGATCAAGGAATCAAATAAAATATTACTGTCAGCGAAATGTATTTGTCATTCATTGACGGGTGTAAAGTAGATGGTATAAAAAATGTAAATTTCATTTTGTGATAAGGAAGACAAATTCTAATGAATTTAAATGGTATAATGAGAGAATTAAAGTCAGTGAGGCATAATAAGACTTGATCCCTTAAATTTTTCAACTAGATTTGACTAGTTATTTTTAGGCGTCTTAAATTTACCTTGGACAAGGGTAATGTTATTGAAAAATTCTCTCGTTAAAAACCCATTTTGACGATCCTAAGGTAAAATATGGCAAATAAAAGTGTAGAAAATAAAATAGATTACATCAATCAAAGATGTAGGCGAGAGTTTATCTATAATTGAAATTACGTCAGGTAATAGAGTTTTCCAATTTCGTTTAAGAGGGGTGGGGTCAAATTATAGATTCAATTATACAGGGTGTTCCCGGGTCAATAGACAGAGCGGAAAGGATTATTTTTGATAGTATAAAACTGTTTTTCATGAGCTTTTAGGTTCCCGAGTTAGTTTCTTTTAGTATATATATAATTTTTCTATTTAAGAGAATAAATAATGTAAAAACAAAAAATGAGACTATAAAATTATTTTCCGGAAGTAATTTAAAACATTTGAGATGTTCCCTATAAAAGCTCATGGTTTCTTTGAGGTATAATCTCTTCAAAATTTGGAATGTAATCAATTTCAAAATTTGAAATGTAGACCAATGTAGTCAACACCCTATAAAAAACCTTTACTGAATGTTCTAAAAATAATTTTATATTTATAAAAACCGTCTCGTGTAAAAGTGAAAATCAATAGTGCATTTTGATGAGCACGACTGGAAATGCTTTTCCGTCATGGACATTTTTTAATTCCGAGTAAATAAAATAGAAATTTACACTACCATAATTACGCTTAATTAAATTGTAAACAAATATTTTTTGAGATAAAAAAAAATATGAATTCAATTTTAATTTGCTACACCCAACTTTTATTGATTTATCTCTTTATGCTCTCATTTCAGTTTGCATGATTACATTATTTGCATAAAATAGGGAAAATGCGATCTAAGTTTACCTACCTATTACTGAATTACTTACGGGTATGGTTCTGTGGTAGTGGTGCGTCGCCTAGAAAAGATCGTAGAAGTAGGTAAGTCTTGAAAGCCCCTGTAGTTTCTAAGATCTTCTTCGCGGTACGATGGGCTGGTTCGGGAGGTACAACTTTTCTGCCACACCACGTGCTCTTCGATGGACGGACTCTTGAGGCCCTTGTAAGATGCCTTATTGACCTCCAAGAGCTTTTTGTAATTTTCAATGCATTGTTCTTCGCAGAGTAAGCGCTGCTTCTCGATATCCAGCCATACCTTTTGGTAGCTGCGATTATCTGGCCCAGCCGGTTCTTCCAGAAGAGTCTCTTGCCCTATCTCTTGGTCAGATAGCCAAGAATGGGAGCTTCGATGAGGATATAGGCGTTCGAATAGCGGATCATGGCCAGGGTTCTGGTCACGCTCTGTGGACTCCGGCAGATTTTCGCTGCGAATCGTGGACTGCAGGTTGACGGGAACTCCTGGAGCCAGGATGACGTCTGCTGGAATTGCTTGGTTGGAAAACACCTTTGCAACGAGTGACAAAACAACACTCCCAACTGTTTGCTATATCTTGGAACGCGGGGCGAATCAGTCATAATGGCACTGACTTTTTAGAGTATGATATGTATTGGATAGCGACATAGGAAAATACAGTAAATATTCGGAGAGGCCTTTTGTAGCACTACGTTAGGATAAGAAAATGCGCATGTGTGACCTGGAAAAGCGTTCAATATTAGACCTAAAGCGGAAAATTCAATTGATTAATAAGGAAAACGCGAGCACATCATATATATTTCACAAACAATGCATTTGAAACATAAATGGCCCATGGCATTTGATTAAATTATTTTATTTTCTTAAATTAATCGCAGAAAAATGCAGTCACCATTACTGTTAACTAAAAAAATCTTTTCATGATTAACAACATATCATATATTTCTGTAATTAAATGTTTACTATGTAGACGTGCATTTGCGTCTATTTCTAAAATAGTTATATAGATAACTGCATAATTATCGTAGTAAATAAGCTCAGATAAGGCTTAAAAGTTAGTATATTTGAAAACAATGCTTTGTCAACGTTACTTTACAACGTAAGTACGTACTTATAACCCATTATCAAAGCGGAGAAAATTTTAATATTGTGTATTTAGTTATACATTTTTTGAAGGCTATGTTATATTATTTATGCATTTGCTATTACTTTCTTTCAAAGCTGGATATGTTTAATAAATCCTTTTGCGTAAGTAGCATTGAAAATTTAAAATCTTGTCTTTTTTAAATGTTTGTTCCTAGACATAAAATGTTTCTTCGTTTTTGCGTAATTATGTTGAAACTGAAAGTTATACTCTCATTAAGAGTATCCCCGCTACCGCACGGAAAATGCTTTGCTCCGTAGAAACGCAGCAGTCACCCACGTGCAATTTATACCAGTTTTTCAATTACAAACCAAAGTCAATACTACACTATTCTATCTTGAAATTCTAATATAAATGCGATATTACCCTTCATAAATCTTCGCAAATTACACTAAATACATCACGCGCAAATCATGCTATTGTAAATGGCACAATTATTTGAGTGGTCTATTTAAACCTTTGTGTGCTAACAAAATAGAAGTTGTTGTTCGGCCAACATGAAGTCGGAAGTGTGCTTGGTGTTCGCAGTGCAACTGCTTTTTCAGAAGGCGCATTCGGCGTCTATTGAGAAAATAAAAGACTTCAAAGGTAACTTTTAGGACGTGCCCTTCATAAACATTGCGACCGTGTGTTTTAGCTAACTACGAGCCCATTTTTCCCGCCGCGGAAGAGGATATTCTCCGGCAAGGTAAACACCCCCTCAAATTTAATGTTAAGATGCGGTAGCAAAATACTAAGCGATACTCTGGACAAATTTCCAGAATTTATAGGAATTGTATTTGGAAAACTGGGTGAAAGGCTGAATGGAGGTAGCAACAGGCACATTCATAGTGAACAAAAAATGTTCGTAGTAGCAGAACTTAAGTGACCACGAACCTTGACAGATCATGACGACGGCTATAGCGATGACGACACTAATACCCGTTATATTTCTTTATAGAAAAGAATTATTGGATGGAGGATGGTTTGCGACATTTGAAGACAGCAATAGAACAAGAAGCAAGTCGCAGACATGTGGCAAAGAACGTTGTATTTTTTATTGGAGATGGGATGGGGTTAACCACAACGACGGCTTCTCGAATCTACAAAGGACAACGGGATTTTGCTGGAATGGGCGAAGAATATAGTTTAAGTTATGACAAATTTCCTAATGTCGCTCTTGTAAAGGTAAGATGCTTTTGTATCGGTGATTATTTTTGATCATATGATAATGGTGAAATATTTTAGACTTATAATGTTGACAGACAAGTGCCTGATTCAGCTGGAACGGCTACAGCTTTATTTACAGGTAACGGCAAAAACTTAATTTCTGCCCTAAGTGTACTTTTATAATCCTCATAGGAGTTAAATCCAGATTCAAGATAATAGGATTAGACGCGAAATGTACAATTACAACATTTGATGAAAAGACTTATCATGACAGCAAACTCGATTCTATTATGGTATGGGCTCAAGCAGCTGGAAAAGATACAGGTATTTGTACCTAATATTTTGAAATAAAGATCAAGCTAATTGTTTATATTAGGTATTGTTACGACTACAAGAATAACGCATGCCACTCCTGCTGCAACCTATGCGCGAATTAATAATAGAGATTGGGAATGTGATACTGAAATACCACTAACCTACAGACCTTACATTAAAGACATTGCAAGGCAACTTATTGAAGATGAACCCGGAAAAAATTTTAAGGTTGCTTTACTAACCACAGAAATGAAATAATAATTTACAACTTTAGGTCATTTTGGGAGGAGGACAACAGCAGTTGGGTTATGTAAATCGATTGAAAGATGATAAATGTAGTAGAGGGGACGACTTAAACTTAACTAAAATGTGGATAGAAATGCATGAAAATACTAACGCAGTATTTGCAATAAATACCGGGGGTTTAACAAATGTATCGTCTGAAACAGATTATTTATTGGGTAATTATTTAAAATAATCAAATATAGAAAAAAGCGTATTGTAAATTAGTATTCATGTAGGTTTATTTGATCCAAATCACTTGCCTTTTGAGCTGACTAGAAATACAAGCTGTTCAGGTACTCCAAGTCTTACCGATATGACGCGAAAAGCTTTGCAAATATTGAAGAAGAACAGCAATGGTTTTGTTTTAATGGTAAGAAATTCTAGCAAGCGAAGCTTTTTGTAAAGATTTTTATTTTGCAGGTAGAAGGGGGTTTGATCGATCAAGCTCACCATAAAAATTACGCGAGACTTGCACTGAGCGAAGCAGCGGAATTCGATAAAGCTATATCCTTAGTTATTAATGAAACTGGAGATGATACTCTAATTTTAGTAACGTCTGATCACTCACATTCTTTTATTCTAAATGGATATGGTAAAAGAGGCAATGATATATTAGGTATTTTGAAAACACCTAACAAATAATGCATTATATAAAAATTTTGACTGCAGGTTTTGGGAACGAAACTATGGAGGAAGAACCATATCTGACTTTATCATATGGAAACGGTCCTGGTTTTGATTATCACTATCTTCCCAACGACAGTACACTGAAGACGCGTCCTTGGAAAAACGTAGCTGTTGATAAAAATCGACTTCAAGACCCTTGGTACCAACACCTAGCTACATTTACTAGAGAAGATGAGACGCACGGGGGTGAAGATGTGCCTATTTATGCCAAAGGTCCTGGTTCGCATTTAATTAGTGGGGTGGTAGAGCAAAATTACATAGCTCATTTTATAAGTTATACTGCTTGCATTGGACCTCGAGCAGCTTTAAATAACCATTGTGTAAAATTGAGCTCATTCAGCCGCAACACTAAATCTAGCAATTATTACCTAATTATTGTCGTAATTGCGTATAATTTATTTTAAACCTTTGCTTATTGTAAACGTAATTTACAATAAATAAAATAACATAATTTGTAAAATAGCTATTAATACTCACATGTTGGGTTACAAAAATATATGATTCATAGGTTACCACATATTTGATTATTAAAAAAATGCGTTTCACAAATTGTTATGTTGTATAAATTATGCTAAAATTGTTATCACAATAGTAATTTTTTTTACTGGTGGAATATTTTCTATTGTGGTACCGTAGACGTGTGTGGAGTTACTATTTTTGGTTTTTCTATAACAATTTTTAGGTTAGAAAGTTTTAATGATGTGGGTATTCGGCTACGGGTCGTTAATTTGGAAAGTGGATTTCCCATACGAAACAAGAATTATTGGTTATATTAAGGGGTTTGAAAGAAAATTCTATCAACACAGCACAGATCACCGAGGGACTCCTGAACGTGTAAGAGGTTATATAGGGTGTCCACAACTGAGTGGTCATAATTGAGCATTTAAGTACGGCCATTTTAAGTGGAAAATACAGATGCACTGATATTTAATTAAGTTTCTTTAATTTGATGATTTTTGTAGGTTCTACTGTAATATATTACCTTTCACTGGTTGTTACACTTTTATCGCTACAGTTGCCTTTACTATTCATACTTCATACTTTTACAATGGAAATACAGGAGCAATACCGCAGGCAGTCTCTTATTTGATGAGTAATTAATCAAAAATAAGTTGACCAGAATTTTCTAAATTTGAGACAGAAGGCTATAAACAACTAAATACGTTTAATTTTTTTTTTAACCCTTTTGAGTTTTGCGGGATATACCCCTTGGTCAATGATTGAAGATGTGTAACAGATAATAATATGTTTCAGTTTTGTATTATCTTGATCTTAGTTGATACTTGGTTTCCATTCAAAAAAACAAAATTATTAGAATACATGAGGGAGCATCCACCCGTTGAGGGTGAAACAAAAAAAGGTACATCAACTGTTTGAAGAACGAGGGAAACAACTGGTCAAACTTTCTTTAAAATTTCTTTATGTAAGTAGCATTTTACTCATACTAGGATGTTACAATAATTATGTTTAATATACTTTGTGTTGTACTACAAACTTTTATCAACTTTACTTAAAAAAGTAAAAGATGTTGCAACTAGCTTGATAATACGTGCTTTATCATATAGAAATACAAAAATTGAACCAAGTGCAATTAACGAGAGAAAATACATGTGTGATTGCATCAGCAAAACATACAATGATATCTGCTAATTTTAATATGTGAGATTATTAAGTGAAAGGTCATTTAAATCCATCCTTGAGCAGATAAGATATGATCAGTCATCTGCTTAGCAATTTTCCCTTTAGAAAATTTTATTTCAGCCCATCGAAGGGTATAATTTTTGTTATGAGATAATGTCACTAATGCCGGATTGCAAAGAATTTTGTCTAAATAACTAACAAGATTCTAGGTTCCAAAAACCTATTTTTTCAATGTTGCAGTGTTGTAAAATAAGTATCATATTTGTTTTCCAGATTCATTAATATTGCTCTATCTAAAGTATTTAACTTGAGCAAGAAAATACTTTGAAATGATTTTTAACAGTAATTATGTCAGTTGTTATTATAGTAAATTTTACTCTAAATTATACTAAAAAATTCAGGAGAAAGGGTGAGCATTAGAGAAGCATTAGGGCAAAAGAATCAGAATATCTGATTACCAAAAAATATTAGTTACAAAGGGTTGGCAACTTATTTTTGTTCGGTCGTATTAGAACTTTTAAAATTTTGCTGCAAAGTATCGTAGTTTTGATACCTTTTGATGGGTCACGGTCACAGGAACAACTTTTATGCACAACTCATTATGCTGTTTACAAGATAGAGCTTACCAGAGAGGACATTTAATCACTGTTTTAGCTTCAATATAAATTGGACCCAGATATGAGTGCTATACAGGCTGGAAAAACATTTGCAAGGCTTAGGGCAGTGAGACTGTTGCAGAGGCTACTTCCAGATGCTGGTTTCCAAGGTTCAAGAAGGGATGGGAAGATATGACCTACAAGCAAGGAGCTGGCCACCCACGAGAGTTCAGTCACCAAGCCGTGATCGACACAATTGAAGAGAATCCATTGACCCATAGATATACTTCCCGAAAAGTGGCAGGATGTTACGGATTCGGAAGGCGATTACTTTGATTATTAATTTGTCCTTTGTTCGGAATTAATTGATGTGAAAATAAGAGTATTATACTAGGGCTGATCAAAAATTAGTTGCTAACCTGTTATTGACCTCTTAGAAAAATTAATAATTTTTTAAAAACTACTTGATGTGAGATACAGTAAGTAACTGTTAGTTTTTTCTTTGGTAAAAAAAATGATGAACCTTACTTTGATTTTTTAAAATTAAGTATTATTTTTTCCAACTGCAATATATGCTAAATTTTGATATTTAATTTTTTTAATGGAACATTTTTGAGGTGGCCAAATGGAAATATGTTTCATTAGTGATAGATTGTGAGTAAGATGATCATTATTCTTCAAAAAATTCACTTAACATGATCATCATTCAATTTACCATCTGTATTTTGAATGAGTGAGAAAGCAAGTCTTTTTGTAAAATGAGTGGTACATTTCTGTTAAAATTGCTAATGAAATTGTAAAACAACAACCAGAGTGGCATGGACTATGTTTGAAGATGATCTTCATATTTTTTGGATTACATACAGTTATTGCTGAAATTTTGATGGATGTTGAACTAGCACTATAATAACCATTGAGTAATCATGATATATTCATTGTTTTTATGTACCTTAATGGGGAACCCATATTGTGTATCTGCTTGTTAGTTCAAGATTTCTAAATACTATATTCTTGATAGTCAGCATTAATGAACAAATTATCTTTATTCTAGTAGGGCCTGCAAAAGTTAACTTTAAACATCTATTACATTCTATAGTTCTACTTCTCCCTCTCTCTCTATGGTCACGAGACTGGGAATTAATTCAGTTCCTATTAATTCAATTGTAAAAAGAATTAGATTATGCATAAAAGCTAACGCGAAGATATTTTGAAGGTTTAATATTAAATCAGTTCTGTATTTGAACAAATTAAACTTGCGATGTCTTTTTCTACTTAAAATGACTTTTCTAATATGTGTTAGGCTATATTTACCAAGGATATTTTTTTAGTTTTTAGTTGAAATGTATTAATTTTGTTTTAGCCAGGAAGAGTAGTTACATTAGTACCCAGCCATGAAGAGGTAGACATTGGTTAACACTTAGCTCTTTATATTGCATTTTCAATTTTTAGATGCAAGTGTGGGGAATTGCTTATAAAATTCAGGACAAAGACGTTGAAGAAGTTACTAGGCATTTGGATTACAGAGAAAAGGGGGGATACAAAAGAACGAAAGTAACATTCTATCCCAACTCATTGGAATTGGAGCCGTTTGAAATTGTTATATATGTGGGCACAAAGGATAACTTGAATTACGCCGGTGAGGCGGATGAGTTCAGTATTGCTCGGCAAATTGTTGGTAGTGTGGGGCCTAGTGGTTCCAATGTTGAATACCTTTGCAACTTGGCAAGAGCTATGCGAGAAATTGCGCCTCATGTCAATGATAAACATCTTTACAATATAGAAGCTAAAGTATTAAATTTACTTAGTTCACAAAAAAATTAACTATAAATCAGTATTGAACAATTTTAGTAATAACAAATAGGAAATGGTTATAGCACATATTTTGCAAAAATATTTACAATGAACTCGCTAGTTTAACATTGTGATGTACATATACAGTAGTTTTTTTGTTTTTATGGGAAGTACTTCTCAAACTTATATTGTATAACTATATATACTAGAAATAGTATACAGATGTTTCATGAGGAATAGTAAATGTTTTGGCAAGTTGTAAAACAAATCGGTACAAGTAAAAAAGTCTAACATTTAGAAAAGATTTTATGAGAAAGTGTTCAATTGAATGTAATGTTTCTATTATGTTCTTCCACACTGACACAAAATTGTATACGTTGTATGTATTAAGGGGATGTCTGGGTTTTTTGTGTGAAAATTGGTCAATTTTCATAATTTTTTTTATAGAAATCTATTTTATTTAGAGATATGAGATTTTGTGAATTTGAAAAGATATATTAAGAGGCATCAAAAACAATTTTTTTTTTAATTATATTATTTATTTCAACTCCACCAGAGGGCGACGAAGTCGTCCCCTGAAAAACCGTGCGTTGTGCAGTGGACAGGATATCTTTGCACCAGTGTTGCTAAAACAAAAAAATCAAACGGCATCTTAAAGTAGAGATATACATCTTGTCTGTATTCTACAATCAAGTTGTTAAGATCAGTAGAAAAAAAATACCAGTCTGTGGAAAAATTTCTCGGAAAAACGTCCTTTTACCCTATTCTAAAGTAAAATAAAATATTTTAGGTTCAATTTGGAGAATTGGTTGTGGAATACAGACAAGCTATTGTTTCAATAAACACACAAAAAAATATAGGTCGATCGGATTAATGGTTTCCGAGAAATCGTGTCTACAGCGCGAAAAATTCTCATTTTGAGAAAAACGCATTTAGAGTTTTTTTCTATTTTGCATTCAACTATTTATAATTGTAATAGACAAAATGCTTACCAATCATCAGTCTGCGATTCCTGCGCCATAAAGTAATCCTTGGGCCTCTTGAAAAAGTTCTTCTTGCTCATCGAGCTCCTTTTTTCTCTTGATTCTCGCATCTTTTGAGGATTGCTGAGATTTTTTTATTAGTACATGAAGTTTTCATTTTTTATTCCTACCACACTTTGTCTTATTTGGATCTTTACGAGATTATTTGTTTTGCGAACATTTAGACATAATAATATCAAATTCAACGCCCGTTCAAAGGTCACGACGTAACTGGCGAGAAAACTCGTTGAAACTTGCATCGCGGAACAACTGGTGCGGCTAGCATGCATGTATAGGTATAAAGATACGAAGAAATTAATAAAAACATTGTGATTCTGAGGTCGTTAGCCTTTCAAAAATATAAAAACCTGAAATTAATTTTTTTATCCAAAGAAACGAGTCACAACTTACAGGGCGGAAAAAATGGCTTGGCGAGCGTGGAAATATATAGGTATATAATGTATATTTTTGCCGTAAATTAAGACATAGAAAAAATAAAAAAGCTTATAATCCTAGAGTTTTCAGCTTTTTGAAAAAATAAAAATCTCAAAATCGATTTTTTGGCCAAAAAAAACCAGACGTCCCCCTTAAATATAAAGGAAACTTATGACATTACACATGTAACATATAAAGCTATTGTTAAATTTTTTTTGTTACCTTGTCACTATTAGGATCACTACTAAATTTGAAATTGACTTTTTTACTTTAGTAGGCACTACCAAAAATGCAGAAACATTTTTAAATGAACAAAGTGAATATGCAAAACTAAGTAAGTCTTAAATTAGTATAAAACAATATATAAACTAGTGAGACTTGACTTTGAAACTTCCAAATTTTTTCCTTGCTACCTGCCATTCTTGTTTGCATATCTGTTATACTGACTTTTGGGCTTCCAAGTAGATTTTTTGAATTTTTTTATTCTTGCTGTTTTGCTAGTCTTCCCTAGCAGTATCTTTATTGTTGTTCACTAGTTATAGTTCTGGCGTGTTCACTTGTTTAGGTAGGAATATGTTTTCACTTTCAACCATGAATTTAATTGTTGCTCAATCAGATTAAATCAACATGGACACATTCTGTTTCTCTTGTAAAGGCAATCACTTTTTAATATAGATTTTGATCTTTCTCAAATTTTTTGGTAGCAATTGTTTTTGAATAGTCTAAGGCTTCATCAGGAATAGCAGTATAAAACTGCAATTCTATTGTCTTGCTTCTGTTCCAAGTGATTTTAGTTTTTTGATCAGCCGAGCCATTAACATCATCTGTGTAAGCCAAGCATTGATGTGAATGATTTAGTATGGTTCCCATTCTAGTTATGTCTGTTCTTCTAATTATTTGTTCTAACACCACATTAAACAATATAGCAGACATTTGGTGACTGCCTTAAGCTGTTTCATATGCTAAACTTTTTTGACAGCTTGTTAATAACCTTTACCATATTTGTTGATTTTTCTAAAGTCATTGATATTAAACTAACAAACTTCTTTGGAATGTATGATAGATTGCTCATTTAAAATTGAAAAATACTGCATGTACTATGTTCTTTTCATAGCATTCAGTTTCCAATTGCTCAAGTGCAAATACTTAGTCTATGGCAGATCGATTTTTGTAGAACTCTGCCTGATATTCATTTATTGGTATATTCGTGTGGTCCTGCAACCTGTTTCAGATCAGTGGCTACTTTCTTGCACATTACGTCTAACAGGACTCTCCCTATATAGTTTTTGCACTGAGTTTTGTACATATTTTTATATAGCAATATTATAATTGTTTCATTCTACTCTTCCATCGTGGTCTCTGATTTCTATATTTCCATAATAATTTGGTACATCCGCATGATCACTTTTTCCTCCATATTTGATT
This sequence comes from Sinelater perroti, assembly GCA_036346155.1. NCBI lineage: Eukaryota > Metazoa > Arthropoda > Insecta > Coleoptera > Elateridae > Sinelater > Sinelater perroti. The sequence continues at coordinate 10,468,721 of JARFIY010000013.1, read as the reverse complement.
AGTTCTGCACTGCCATTATTTTTTCTGGACTTGTTTTGTTTTTAATTGTATGTATTATCTGGCTTTTTTGTTGGTTTCCTTGTGTCTTCAAAGTGTTTCTCCATTTTTCTAATATTTTTTACTCGGCGCTTAGATCTTCCTTTCTTTGTCTTTACGCACCCTAATTTTGTGTGTTTTTTCTTTGTTTTCGTTTTTTCTTGGTACAAATTTCGGATTTTCTTTCTTTGATCGTTTACATATTATAAATAAAATTTGTAAACCATATACAGAACAGTGATTGGTACATCTAGTGCTTAGTGGTATTATTTTGCATTTACTGATTTGATTTAATTATGTTCTTTGGGTGCTCCAGAAAGGTAGCTTTTATTTTTTCATTTTCTCTGTTTATATTTATAATTATGTATTTAGAACAAAGGAAGATTTATTGTTGAAAGAGTAACTCTCTATTGCAACTGTGAAACATTGAACTTTTTCACTTGGTGTAAAATTTGATGTAACTATTATTGGTTAAAATGCGCAACTAATGTTTTTTTAACTAAAAATCTATTTTTTTATAAAGAAATGTACTCTAACATCTTTAGTAATGTGCAGAAGTACATATCAATATTGAATATGCATTTTTACTGAAATTAATAGAATCTTATTGAAACGTTTGTTATTCCCTTTGAAACACATTGTATATGTTGTTTTTTCTTTACATTTACACCCATGATGTAGTTTATTAATAAATTGTCAATATTATATATTTTTGGACGAAATTGCATGTCTGAATTTTCTACTGTATGTATTGGTTTTATTGCCTATTATAGTGTAAACAACTACAGAAAGTTAAAATAACATTGTTATTATGGAAGTAAAACTTCAATATTTTATTTTTATATATTAATTCAATTATAAGTGACAAGATGGATTTGCAGTATTATCAATGAATAATAGTTAACTAGCTGCGTTGTTTGGTGCTTGGTATGTTACATATCATACAAATGTAAGGCACTTTTTGTTATTATTTCTAGGAACATTTTGATTATTTTCTCTTGTCTAGTTTATTTGTTTGAATTATATAAAGGTTTATAAAGTGTTTTGATTATAGAATGTTTATTTTTCTTGTCTTCAATATATGTTCTGATTTTGAAAATTTGGTTGAATTATTTTATATATTCTTAAGTGGATATTAATTTTGAATATAGCCAAAAGTTATTTTTGCTTTGTTATTGGTATTTGACTTTAGAGTAGTAACATGATGCATTGCAGTCATCCTTGGTTTGCACGTGTGCATCATTTTTGATATTAGAATTAGTTAATTACAAAATTAGTAGATCTCTGTTACTAATTTCTGCCATTATTTTTATATAGGAAGATATGGCATCAGACAGTAAGTAAATAACCAATGCTACAATTAATGAGTTAACATGTAGATTTAAAGCTAAAGATATAGGGAGTGAAACCAGTGATCTGACAATGTTTTGTCTGAGGCTACTGTATACCTTCACATTATTATGAATGAAAATGAATTAGATATTTGGAAGTTATTTTTTGACTCTTTCATAATTGATGGCGTTAGTAATCGTACAGATAACGATATAAAAAAAAATTAAAAACAAAGATCAGAGTTTTGTATACCCCATTTCCTTGGAAGAAATATATGCAATGTTTGGTTTGTTTTACTTGAGTGAAATGCTGAATGTTTCAAACCAGAATATCTCTGAACCTTTATTTGAGCAATTTGGTGTGTAGTTTTAGGATTTTAGACGCTGATGATTACTTAGGACTTGTATATCTAACAAGCCCAATAAATGTGGACTTAAAATTGTTTTGTGGAACAAAAATATTCTACGTGGTTTCAACAAAATCCAATCTTGGTAGTAAAAATGCAGATTCGTTAACTCGCTGCATATTGAAAATCTGAGAATCAATTTATTGTAATAATAGAAACATTACTACTAACAATTTTCTTACTTCCATTAAGTTGCTAAACTAACTGCTTGATAAAAATCTTTAGTGGGAACAATTACTAAAAACGATCGCCAGAATGGTTTAAGCGGTTGAGGCGAGGACTGTGATGCGGACGGACCCGAGTTCCATTACCGGAGCTCTTTGATGCCTGGCGGGTGGCCTACTCGGTCACTGAAAATAATTGAGTACCTGTGGGCAGTAAAGTCGGACATACGAGAGCTTTAACCTCTCAGTTCGCCATTATTATTATTAATTACTAAAAACCAGTCTCTGATACTTTTTTTATTTTTAATTGTACATTTCTAGTTCAAAGTTTGCATGTAGTAAAAACACAACCCTGGTATCATTTAGCCTTAAAAAAAGGAAAACAGTATTATCGCCATAATTTCATAGTAGATAGACTTAAGTATTTAAAAACCGAACATAGTATTATTTTACAATGGTACAAAGAGTAGGATAGACACTTGTGACAAGTTATGTCATTTATAAACTGTCTTGTAGAAAAAAGGTGGCTCTTGAGAATTTTTTATGGTATGATAAACAGAGGTGAAGTCAATACATATGTTACTTGGAACGCTAACGGGGCACTATTTTAATTAAGAAATTTATTTGAATGCAAGTATAATTATAAAACTAGTGATACCACTTATTATAAGCAGACTTCAAAAGAATATATCATGTGAACTATAACATCAGATGTTTGATTCCTGATGGTTTGGGAGAAGAACCCAAGTCCTGAGAGATTCTAAATGCATCTGGAGGAAATGGAAGCTTCTGTGCAATATGTTCTAGGAAAAACAAAAGAGGCGAGCAAGTGTGCTATTTGTAAAGAAAAATTATCATATGAGGTTAATCAGAAAAGTAGTGAGGTTCGTTAGAAAGATATATTTGCAATATTTCATTAGTATTTTAAATAGACCCAAAGAGACCACAGCCAGAAAAAAAATTATTTGGGTAGAAACTGTCAAAAAATTAATTTCAAAATTTTTGCCTCCTAACGGTCAGATTGATGCCACCCCACCTAAAGATAGTACTACAATAGGATAAAAAATGGCCATACTAATTAGAGTTCAAGTTTACCTTTTTAAGTGAGGTAAGCCAAGTTTCGAGGAGCGCGTATTTTTCGGGTAAAAACTATTGGTGCAAGTCTAAATTGTGCTGTTTGTCAGACTATTTGTGGCAAGTACCTTCATTTCTGGACACTAATCCGACTTCCTTCCGCAGAAGGAAATCAATGGCCGCAACTGGACGTAAAAAACTGGAACATCCACCCGAACTTCGCACAAGAGTGATCTACCTCATCTTGCTGAAGTCGACTGTTGATTCTATTATCCAAAAGTACTAGAAGACAGACCAAATTGAAAATATCTCTGGCAGAGGAAGAAAATTTAAGACAACTGATAAGTACGACCGAGCGATAGTGAGGCTGGTTAAAAAAGACCGACGCAAGTCAGCCATAAGAGGTTGTCTATTATACCCCAAACAATCCGTAATACGTTGTATGAGAACCATCTGCCCAGCATACCGAAAGAAGCGCCTCGCCTGGGCCAGAAAGTATGTATCGGTTTTTGGAAGTTTCTTTTGTGGTCAGATGAGAGTAAATTTAACATGTTTTGGTACGATGGGACGGGAAAGGTATGGCGCCAACCTCATGAAGTCTACAAATTAGAATATTTGCTACTGACTGTAAAGACATGGGAAAAATTTGGTGTCCTCCGCCTGAAAACCGAAGCTGCTAAGGAAATTTTACTTCCAGCAGGCTAATGAAACTAAGCATATGACGGCCTTAGGTCTTCAAGTGCTTAGAATGGGTCTCACAATCTATTTTGAAATCTAGGATGCGAAACCGACAGTCAAGGCTATTCTGTGGGAAACTTGGGATACTTTAGATCTAGATGTGATCAGAAAGTTGGTAGGGCATGTGAAGGATAAATGTATAGTCGTTATTAAGGCCAAAGGTGGACCAACTAAATATTAGAACCGTTTAGAACAAAACTTTAGTACGTGCCAGAATAATTATTTTGTGTAAACTTTTTAATTGGGAGGGGTTCTGGTCTATTTTTTAGATATATGGTGCTTGGGTGTCTTGTTTTCTGGTTGTGCCTGCGGAAAAGGTGCCTTCAATCTATTAATTTGGTTGTGAGTATTCATAGTATTCAAATGTACTAATTGGAACAAAATAAAACGTTTTTCTAGTGCTGCCCGAATAATTTCTTGGCTGACTATATGTCTGTGTCACTATTGGTATAACTGTGAATCAAGTGATTCACTCCATTCTTCCTGTTTACCTCGTATCAAGAGAAGAGGCCAATTTTAGTTACATTTGTTTAATGACGAAATTTAGTGGAGGTGAAAGAAAATGACAAAAACGTATGATGATCCGAAAATCAGTCATATCTTTTCTCTGCCAGTAGAGCAAATGATCAAAGACGCTACAGTCGGAAAGCCATAAGTCTGCTTTACATTTTTTGATTATATGGCCAATGATTATTTCTAACATTTTTTACTGTGGAGCGTCTGTAAAATAACATTTTTTTGTCTAGAATTATTAACTTGTTTATAGACTGATCAACCAATTATGACTGATCGTAACTGCACACGTAATGGTAGTGTTCAAAAGTTTTTGCTTTTTTTGTAAAAATAAATGATTATTCAACAAGTAAAATGAGAAAGTATATCAAGTATTGGATATCGTTAGCTATGACTTCCTCTTATCTTTCTGGTAATTTGTGGATTCTGTTTCTATAACTGGTCTTTTAAAGCGATTCAGTGAGAGAGAGAGAGAGATTCATCAATCTAAATAAGAACAATATCTGGTGAATGCGGTGGGTGGAGTAAAATACCCCAGCTAAGAGCTTCCAATGTGTTTTTGATTTATTTTCCAACAAAAAACGCCTTTACCATGAAGATTATTGGCAGAAACCAAGTCAAAATTATGACAGATAAAGCAGAAAGCTATTGAGCGTTAATAACTAGACTAAACGATTTCAAAGTACAATATTATACCCACCATTTTGAAAGTTCAAAGTCGTGATCAAAAAACTACATTATTCAACTGATGCAGACAACCTAAAGGCAGAAATAGAAAATTATGGACATAAAGTAATGAGCATATAGAATTAATATGAAATACTGCACACGCCTGGCTAGGTGTGTAAAATGCGGTGGTACACACCAAACAAAATCCTGTGTAAAGCCTAAAATTGTTCTGGCCAAATGCGTATTGAAGTCCATCTGGCGAACTACAAGGGATGCAAGATCTACAAGGAAATGCAGAGCAAAAAATTTTCCCCACTTGGTTCCAAACAACCAAATCAAAACCGACCAGATCCAATAAAAAGAACAAACGTAGGGTTAATACCTATTCTACTTACAGTAAACACAAACCAAGTAATTTCAAAACAGTCATAACCTTTGGCATTCCACATAGACAAATTAGAAAAAATTATGATCGAGCTCGTAGAAAACGCGAAGAGAACGTTAAACCTTCTAACAATCATAGTGTCCAAGCTACATTAATTGCCCAAATCTTTAAGATGACAGTTTAGAATGGCACCGGCTTGACCAACTATAGACAAGTATTTATATCCGAAACACACTTTACAAATAAGCGCTACCTTAGAAGATTTACCGTCTATGACACAAAGCGTCTAGATGGGACAGTATATGATGGTTCAACAGTTATCATAAAAGCTTCATAAGATACTGCGAACTAAATAAATACCACCATGAGCACATACAGGCAACAAGTGTTGTGGTTAAAGACTGGATTACACCAGTTACAATAATAGTGTTACACTGCTATGCTAAACACGCCATAAAAAAAGAATAATTCACCAATTTTTTAACACGCTTGGTCAATGATTTATTGCAGTTGGAAACTACAGCTGTAAGTATCAACAATTGGGCTCTAAAGGCAAAGAACTATTAGAAATCAGTGAGCAGCTTCAATTGTATTTCCACTAGACAACTCGCCTACTAGCCCTCTGATAAGAAAACTTTAGATTTAGTTAATATTTGTGTAACAAAAAGTATAGCATAATGTTATACTAAAGTTGCACAGTGGTTAGATCTTTCATTAGACCATTCGCCATTTTCAGTCTCGCCTTAACGATTAATAGTATACCATACACAGAGATCACCTAACGTCCACAATAAGAGAACAAACTGGGACTTACTTAAAGAACTAGTAAGTGAAAAAATTAATTTAAACATACCCTTTAAAACTGAAGAAAACGTTGATGAAGTTGTAGAACCCTTAAATTTTAACAGAGCAACAAGAGATCTAGAGAATATTTTTCAAGATCTAAAAAACTAGACGTTTTGAGCTTTCCTAAAAAATTTTCTCTTGTATGAAAGTAGCAGAGCGTGCCGCCCATTAGAAAACAGGAGGGTAGTCAGTCCAGAAGTGCTAAGTAGAAAACTTAAACATTTACTGATCACCTCGCCGTGCTATTTCAACTACATCCTACAGTATCAATTCAAGGACAAGAACATATTTAGGAACAAGGCGAGAAGTACTTAGAGATCTGTCTGGATAGAAGGTTAACGTGGAGAAAACACATTTTTACTAATTGGAAGAAATTTTGAATACGCTCTTGGTAATGAATTGTTAATATACAAAGCAATTTATAAAGCCTTACGGACGTACGGTGTATAGCTACGGGGCACCGCGAGTACCTTAAACTTACAAATACTGCAACGATTCTAGTCAAAACACTAAGAATTACATCAAAACTGCAAAAGGAAGTGAAGTGCAATAGTGAAAAATATCACTTTCAATAACAGACTTTCTCTTCTTGACTTAATAAGCAGATTTTACTTTTTTTAATATTCTACTATCTATGCTATTCCGTTGTTTGATTAAGTATAATTAAGTGAGAGTCCCTCACTGGAGGAACATTTCGATATGTTATTTTATTAAGGTTAGTAAATTTATTTAAACAGATTGTAAATATTACTTGGTAGCCAAAATAAAAGAAAAATGTTGATGCTTGGCTTGAGTTGGGATTATTGAAATATATCCACTTTTCATCTTTAGTAATAATATATTCCAAAAACTCCTTTCTTTTTGCTTCGATGTCTTTTCTTCAATTATGACACCCATCTTTTCGGGTTGATTAGCTTCTGTTCCCCTCAATTAAATAACTATAGTACTGATATGCGAGGGATGTCCTATTTTTAAGTTATAGGTGGCGCTTATACAAACTGTGCATGCGCAATACCGCTGTCATATGTATGTATAGTAGTCTGGAGCGTTGTTTTGTTCAAGACTTAATTTAGCTTTCGGGATGCAAACAAACGTGGCGTGTGATCGTAGATTATTTGAAGTGTGAGGTGCGTACAGTTATTAGCAAGCTGAAGGAGTTAATCAGAGCGACATTCGTTACAGATTAGAGGACGTGTATGGGCCGAATGTTTCGAGCCGAAAAGAAGTAAGCGAATTGTGCAAAAAGATGGACGAATGGAACTGAATGATGATCCAGAGAAGAAAAGAGGCAGACCTCACACATGGCTGACAATTGCACAGTTGTCGAACGTTTGATTAGGGAAGATCGTTGCATTAAGAAAATGACTGGCATTCCTAAGAGTTGTGTTCTTAAAATGATGTGACCTAAACTTTCGCAAAGTTTCGACTTGCTGGGCGCCGAAAATGCTTTCCGATGAACAAAAAACGGAATGAATGAGTGCTTTACTTCAAAATCTCTTTCATTGACAGCATCATTTTCGGAAATGAAACCTGGATTTATGAGTTCAATCCAGAGACGAAACAATAGTCCATGATATGTAAACGTTCAAAAAATTTCAAAACTCAACCATCTGCCCGCAAAACTATGGTCACTATGCTCTAGGATAGTGAAGGACTATTACTGTGTGAATTCCTAAAACCGCACACAACCATTAACAACGACAGATACTGCAAAATTCCCCAAAAATTGCATACAACCGGGACGATTATGCGAAGGAGTTAAACTTTTCCACGGTGGCTCAAGACCCCACACATCAAATAAAACCAAACTGTAATTGATACAGTGGAATTTGGAGGTCCTGCAATATCCTTCATATAGCCCAGATTTAACCCTCTGGGACTTTCATTTATTCGAATCTATGAAGAAATTTTCTCTCAGCCAAAACATGGAATTAATTTGTGAACATTTTCGTGTGATGATTTTTTACGACGTAGATTATCTCAACAAGAGTACGTCTAGCAACTCACTTAGATGTTTGGTGACGAAACTCCACATAGAGCTACTGTATATCGTTGGTTCAATAAATTTTATTGTGGTCGTAGTTTGTTGGCGGATGAATTTAAAAAAGGCCGTCCAAAATCAGTTGCGATGCCAGCAAACATCGATGCCGTGCGCGAACTGATAAAGCGAGATCGTCATATGACTTATCGTCAAATTCAATCATCCTTAGGCATTTGATGTTGCACGAACATTTAATCGTCAAAAAGCTGTGTGCGCGTTGGATCCTGCATAGGTTAACGATCTCTCAAAAACAGACTAGTGTCGATTGGTCGAAAGAAATGGTCAAAAAATACGATTAAGGTGCTTAAAAATTTGGTTACAACATCAACATAGGTGACGAATCTTGTATTTATGCGTATGAGCCCGAAAGTAAACAGCAGTCGACAGTCTTCCAAAATGACCCAAACCCAACAAAAGTCCTTCGCGCTCGAAGCACTTCGTGTTTTTTTTTTTTGAAGAACTAGACATGTTGCAACTGTGATTTTAGAGGATCGTAAAACGGTCAATTCTGAAGGGTACACAACCATTTGTTTCTAGGAGTCTTCGAGGAAATGAGAAAAACCAACGTGTGATGCCAGATTATTCTCTATCATGGCAATGCGAGCTACACACCTGGCTTTTCGAGTACTCAAAACGTCGAATTGATAGGTTATCCGTTGTACAGTTCTGATTTGACCACTAGTGATTTCTTTTTCGTGAAGAACAAACTGCGTGGACAACAATTTTCGACGTCAGAAGGGACGGTTGATGCGTTCAAAACTCATGTTTCGAAGATACCTGATTCGCTATGGGAAAAATGATATGAAAATTAGTTCCAGCGTATGCAACCATCATGGAGATTATTTTGAAGAACAATAAAAAAGTTTCCAATATTAAACAATTGTTTTTGTTAATTTTTGCAGTAGATATCGTGCAACCCACGTATGAGTAGATGAAGAAGTTTAAATATGGCCGTACAAGCGTGAAAGAGAGAGCAGGAAGTCCGTCGATCTTTGTCACTGACGAGAAGATTCAGCAAGCACGAGAAATAGTACTGGCAAACCATTACTGGTTACCATTGACAATGTAATCTGTTCCCTGCAAATTAGTTATGGTTCTGTCTATCAAACCATTCATAATAAGCTCGGCTTCCTGAAAGTCTGTCCAAGATGGGTGCCAAGAGAGCTTAACACACATGACCGGCAAGACCATTGAAACCGTTACCCATTTGCGTTTCGAGGTACTGGATCATCTCTTAGGACTACTTAAACTGTTTTACGAGATCGTAGATTTTCCACGGGCAAACGAGTGAGGGAGGCGGTGCATAAATGGTTTGGCGACTAACCAAAAACATTTGCTTGGAGGAAATACGTAAGCTTATAGATTTTTGAACCGAGTGCACCAAAGAGGAAGAAGACTGTAGAAAAATAACGTACTTGTTTAAGCCCTATATTTGTGTAAGCAAATTGGGTAAAATAAAGTGCGGATAATTCTTGGCTGTCCCTCGTAGTTTTATCGTTACTTTTTTGCTTAACCTTATATTCTAATAAAACTGAAATGGCTAATAATTGCTAAGTTAAATATAATAATGTATTTATACGAGAAAAAAATAATTTAATGCACGTTTGGTATGCATTTCAAAGAAGCAGTTTAGCTGAGGAGCTTAACTAGCAATTTTTTACGGCAACTTCTACGTATCGCATCGAATGGAACAATTAAAATTTCAAATAATGTTACAAACTGCCCTGCATGAGGGCGAGGTGAGGGGTTATACAACTGTCGTAGTCGAAGTGCGACAGATGCGTTAGGGTGCACCCTCGATATGGTAATATGTGAACTGATGCGATGTGCTAACATTAGTTATGAATCACAGGTATAAATCCACACGTGCACACCTGTTCTCGCTTATTAACTTCGTAATCTGAACGATCTAAGTGCACGCGCTAATGTAGCAATAGTTCGATCGGACTGAAAACAAAAGTCTGGCGAACTTCTTCAATGTAATTTATGTATGGGGCTTTTCATTAAAGACCTTTACTTTTTTACATTTGCGGACCGATGAAGAGAACTTTCGAGAAGGTAACAATTAACATTTTATCATTAAGTCTTTATATTTAACTTTATTTTAACTTTAACTTTTTAAGTTCAGTTGTTTTTCCCTATAATTCTTAGGACGAATGCAGTCTTACATAAAGACTTTTCCTTTTACTGAATATTCAGGAACCTTCCCACAGTTGTGCAAGTATTAATAACCATAAAATTGGCTATATTATAATTTATGTTTGAATTAAAATCAAGTATGCGAATATTGCTTTGAAGTTGTTTAAGAATAATTTCTGTGGCTGCAATGATAATTAGTAACATTGTTGCTTTATCCTGATCTCTACCACAAGACCTTTTCACTGGATGATTTTCGGAAGGATGATACATTAAAGGAGGAAACTACCTACCTCGGAATGACTCTGGATTGGAAACTAATCTGGAGAGCTCACGTTGTTAGACTAGAGATATTTCTACTCTGAGCCGACTATAGACCAACAAGTTCGTCTTAGACAAAACCATTATCTGTCCTATCATGATTTATGTGATCACAGTTTGGGACTGCACCACAAAAACCCACATCAACAAGCTCGAGGACATACAGAACAGGTCGGTCTTCGGCGTTTCTTGGTTTGTCAGGAACTATGGCTTCTACCCAGACGCGGATGTTCCAACAATACAAGAGTATATCTTCTAAAGCGCTTGAGAAGTTTATGAGAGCTTTTATCATCCATAACCGGCATGAAGTTAACGAGGTACCCACCATAATTTCCTGAAGATTCTAATTCCTTTGTGAGACGGCACGGAGGCGTATCAAGAGGACTGAGGTTAAGGGCTGGATCCAGAGCCTAATAGCACATATATAGTGATTTTATGTTTCTGTTGTAAGTTTTTGTTTTAAATTATTATTTAATGCAAATTTACAAGCTGCTCTAGGGAGCTATAAGTAAATGGGCTAAATGCTAGACTTTAAGAAGAGACGCTATCCAGGGGCAGGACTCCAGTGAATAATAATACAGATTATTATAATTTGCTAATTAATTAACGTCGGTTGGCCATCTGCGTTTTAGTCGTCTTCAGATTTCTCAGCTGACTGACTTGTTCATTTGGGTATCTTGCAATTCCAATTAAAAAGTTGGTGGTGGTACTAGTGGGATGCCTGAGTCGTCGTGTAATGTTTTATTGCTGACGTACCATGGGGCGTCAAATATCATCCTTATGACCTTCGATTGAACTCTTTGCAGTATTTTTGTATTTGAAGGCTTTGCGCACCCCCAGAGCTGTACTCGTACGTCCAGGTCGGTTTTAGTATAGATTTATAGAGTAACAATTTATTTTCTGTTGCAAGATTTGATTTGCGACCAAGCAGCCAATGCATTTATTTCAGTTTCAGATTGATCTGAGTTTTCTTAGCTGTTATGTGTTGTTTCCAGGTTAGTCTTCTATCCATTGTTAGTCCTAGGTATTTTACTTGGTTTGCGACTGGCAATTAGGTATTGTTTATTGATACTGGTGGGCAGTCCTTTTGTTTATATGTAAAAGTAATTTGGGTTGATTTGGCTTGATTGACTTGTACTTGCCAGGAGTGAGTCCAGTCTTGTAGCTGATTAAGGTGAGTTTGTAGCAATTTGTGGGTATTTATCTACAGTGATGATTGCTATATCATCAGCAAATGTGGCGATGGTGGTGTTGTTTGTGATGGGGATGTAGGTCGTGAAGATGAGGTAGAGAAGGGGTCTCAGAACACTTCCTAGGGGAACACCTGATTTAATTGGATGGTATGGCAAAGTTTCGAGGTTACATTTAGTTTGGAAGTATCGATCGCTTATGTAAGATTTCAGTAGAATGTAATAGGGGGTTGAAAGATTGCGCTTGATTTTGTATAGGATGCCGTCAAGCCAAACCCGATCGAACGCCTGTTGGATATCCAGGAAGGCAGCTTTGCATAGTTTCTTTTCTTCTAGTCTAGTGAGAATGGTGTTAACGATTCTATGGATTTGCTCAATGGTAAAATGATGTTCGCAAAAGCCAAACTGATGTAAAGGTGTCCAGATTTATGTCTTCGATTAGTCTTTTTAGCAACAGTCTTATAGGCCGGTAAGATGTTACATTATTTGGCACTTTGTCTGGTTTGGAAATTAAAATAATTTGGGTGAATTTCCAGGTCATTGGAAAGTAAGCTAATCTTACTATACTATTGAATATTGTGGTTAACATAACGAAAGCTTTTAGGTAACTCTTTGAGTGATCAAATTAAATCCGGTTGCCTTATAATTAGTGCATCTTGTGATCTCCTGTTTAACTCCTGGTGGGGAGTAGAGATTGATTGGTAGAGTCATTGGGCATAGACTATCGAGGTAGCGTTTCATTATAGCATCATTGTTATTATTTCCTTGTAATGTTGGTGGGCAAATGTACATTGCAAAGATATTGGTTTTTTCTTTATCGGTTTTCGCTCAACTATCGTATTCTTTCTTTATAGGGAAAATGTTAGTGATGGGTCTCTCAAACTTCTTGGTTGCTTTCCAAACAGAGTGGTCATCCTTTGATAGGTTGGTGAATTCATTGTTGCGAATGTTTTGTAGAGCTGCTTTTAGTTGTCTTGTGAGGCTATTATATTCGATTTTATCAATTCTGTTTCGGTTCCTTTGGCATCTGCATCTGGATCTCCTTTTTTCTGCAACCAGTTCTCTGATGAATAACGAGGTGTGACTACTAGATTCCACTCCTGAGGTATTGTAGATTTCTATGCTGCTTATTGTATTATCCTGGTAAAATTGTCGAGTGAGGTGTCAATATCATCAGGTTCTTGTAATTTAATGGTGAGGTTAATGTGATCCTCGATTAAACTACGAAACGAGTCCCAATCCGTTCTTGGCGAGCTTAATTTGGGGGGTTTGTTTCGACTAATTATAAGTGCACTTAAGGTTACTATTATGGGTGTATGGTCGGATGAAAGGCCCCAGTTTGCTTCATTGGTAGTATAGTTTGAGGCTATATTTTTTAGGACGAAGAAGTTTAGTAGGTCTGGTATCTTGTGTGTATCCGTAGGCCAGTAGATAAATAGGAACAATTGTAGTTTACGATCCCCTGTTGCAAATGTCTACCTTTCATGGTGGTTAGCCTTGATCCCTAGTTAGTGTTTTTGGCATTCCAATCTCCGGCGGTTAGGAATTTTCCGCCTAGTTGTTGGAATTATATTTATTCTGTGTCTTGGCGGAGAGTATATAGCAGTTATATCGAAGGACCATGGTAGTGCGTTAATTTGAATTGTTGTAGCTTGTATTTTGTTTGTTTGGTATTGCGGTTGTTTGTGATGTGGTATGGAATTGCGGATGATTATCGCAACACCTCTGTGGGCTGTTCTGTCAGGGTGGTTGGTATGATAAATTGAGTAATGGGGGATTCGAAAGAAGGTTCTCTCCGTGAAGTGGATTTTGGATACAAGTATAACATCTATTTTCTTATCATGTAGGAAGTTGATTAGTTCAGTCTTATTCTTTGTAAGACCATTTGTGTTCCATTCGCCAATGCGAATTGATTTAATGTCCATAGTTGAGCTTAGTGGTGATGACAGTATTCAGCATATTCAGTATCATGCCGTTTTGATTAATGAGTTGGGTGAACATTGCTTTAAATTCGTTTAGGAAGGAATTTCATTGGGCTGAAAGGTTAGTGGGCTGGTTTACTGTACGTGACCCCGAAACGTTGTTAGCGTAGAAGATATTACTGGTTACACCTTGCTCCGTGCTTGGTCTGAATATACGCGTGTGCGCGTTGTTTTGAGTTGTTGGGATTGTCTGTTTATCTTTAACGCTCTGTAAGTTCCTATATACGGTACAGCCTTTATAATTTGCTGTATGTCCGCCGCAACACAGCGCGCATGTGGCTGATGTGTTTTTTAATTTTTTGCAGTCAGTCGATTTGTGGTTATCGCTGCATTTTACATATTTGAACAGTCTCGTACAATATGCCTTAGGGTGCCCATATAGTTGACACCGAAGACACTGGATTACAGTTTTCTTTTGGTGCAGAGGTTCAATAGTTATTTTCATGTTGCCTATGTATTCAATATTGTATATCTCCTAATTGTTTGATGAAGGTTCTAGATCGACGTAGAGGATGCTTGCTTACTTTATGCCTGATGTTCAGGATGTTCATAACAGCGTGACCGTTCTTTTCTAATTCTTGTTTTATATCTGCAGTCGGAGTTGAACAGTGAAGGTTTCTGATAGGTATGATGAACGATTTTTTCGTTGTTAAGGTATTGAATGAGTTTTCTGTAGGTTTCCGAATTTTGCGTGTTGATTTTTACTGTATCATTTTGAAATGCTTTACACTGGAAGGTTTCGTATTATATTACTTTGAGTAGGTTTTCGTTCATTTTAGTGATGTCGACAACTCCGTATATGAATATCGGTGGTGGTTTGTGGGTTATTTGCTCTTTATTACTATTTTAATTTCATTCGTTGTTTGTTAGTTAGGCAAATTTATTTGTTTTGGTTATTTCAAATGTTTCTGGGGTATTTTGTATTTTTTCTTTTGATGATCTTTTCCGCTTTTTGATTACTTGCCACCCATGAGTAGCGACTTGGGATTCGTTGCCGCTGGAATCTTTCATTGCGTCGGGGTTTTCGGTTTCAGTTGATTGCATGACGGTTTGGTGTAGCGGAGGAAATGAGTTATTATAGTATTGATTATTACTAGACATTTGAGTGTTAACAGGGGGTTGATTTGTAAATTGTTGAAACACTGGTGCTTTAGTAGAGGTTGAAAATTGCTGGTATGGCATCTGTGATAATAATGATGTGGGTTTAGCACATTTGGATTATATTGCTAATTCATTTTATTTGCCGCAGTTATCGCTTCGTTCAGTTTGGCCTTGCGGCCGCACTTATCACACTTTATTTTCGCCTACTCTCCAAGGACAATTAAGAGTCAAAGAAGACTATACATATCTTCTTCGAGTTTACTATAAAGAAACAGAGTTTTCACATAGAATTTATATAACACCGGTGAAAATGTTTCCTCATAATTAATGCCTTTTGTTTGTGTGAATCCGCGAGCGATTAATCTAGCTTTGAAGCGTTCAATCGATCAACCTCTCTTTCTTTCAGTATGACCAACTAGCTGCATGACACTGGCCTTCTCACTGGCAGCAAATGAAATAAATTCTACGTTTTATTGACTTCGTGAGATTTTTTTCTTTTATTGCTTTGCGCCAGTTTTCTGTTTCTGGAAAATTAATTGCTTGTTACACACTCTGAGGTTTGTCTATATCGGATACCATGTCGCAAGAGAAATTATTCTCATACTGTGGTGTTCTATTTCTCATAATATATAGACACTCAACCGGTGAAAAGATGCGCGCGCTACTACGTTTATTCCTTGTTCGCGTTGGTTCTGTATCAGTACTTGAATTTTTTCTTTTTTCAACTGCTTCTAGGAATTCTTTGTTAGCGTATTTATTGTTATTCCATTTATAATACATTTAATTTCTTTTCACGAATGATGACATTTCTTAAAGTGGCGATTTTCCTCGCTAGTGGATCCCAAAGTCTGTACGCTGTTTGGCTGACTTGGCGTCCCATTTCACATCTCCACTGGCGTTAAGTTACGATTTCCTTTAGGAATTTTGTTCAATGTATAGGTCACACAGATAATGGCTTTGGCCCAAAACTCGTTTAAAAGACCTGTGCCTGTATCTAGGTTTTTTCCATCTCTACCAGTGTTCAGTTTTTTGTGCAGGTCCGTTCCTTTGTGAAGTGAAAGCAATACTTGTTTAATGTAGAATGCCCACGTTTTAGAGAACCTTGCTCAAATTTCTATTCACATATTCGAGATTATCGTCGGTTCTGAGCACGCGAATTGTTTATTTTTTTTAGTTTCTAATTGGACCATATAATTTTTAATGCTAGTGGTCACATCTTTTTAAGTCTTGGGACTCAAAAAGAATACATTGTTAGATGATAATTATAGTTGTATTACCCAAATCAGAGTCTTCATATTTTATGTCATTGATTTTCAGTTCTTCGGGTAAACCACTGATAACGCTGTTGAAAAGCTTCATTTTATTCCTTATTGCATTATCATCTCGCGGGATGCTTGCGGAACCTTTGATGGCTTTTATTTCAAGTCAACTATTGACTCGGTAGTCATGCATGTGTCACCTTTGTCTTCATTTTGTGACTTACTTCCAATGTTTTACGTCTTTTTATTAGACTTCACGGCGATTGAATTTATCGTTGAACTTCTTATTCTTTTCGCGTGCTGGGCTCTTTTTCATTTTCAGAGCTGCCAACGTACGCGTTGCGCTATCCGCACTAATATTGAGTTCGAGCTCATGCTTTGTTAAGTTAGCGGTAAGGTTCAGCATGGTATATTCTTCTTCTGGTTTCTTAACTCACAATGGTAACAATAATGTTGCGTACTTGGGTGGCAAACAGCTGAGCACCTTAGTTATTACTTCTACTTCTTTTATCTTGACGCCGGCGGAGTTTAATTGCGCGACTACTCTTGCCATGCGATCACTGATGACTTCAACAGCTATCGTTCACAGCAAAGTGCGACTATATTTTTGCCCTTCTTTTGGTCTACTTCTTTGTCCAACTCTTCGATGATTTGATTTACATCGCGTTCGCGAAGCTAAGCGAACATAAGAAATTTTCACGTTGGAAACTCGCCAGATTGACCACTAAAACAAGGAATACTTCCGATTCCTTTTGGGTCCATTATTACACTTCTCAATTATTGGCCGTCTTCGCTTCTTATATGGATTTCTTCTATGACTTTTAGTAGTAATTATCAAAGTATTTAATAAGAACAGTTTATTAATGATAATTAAGAAACGATTACAATTAAGTACCATTGGTTATATACAAGTCAAAGTTTAAGCGATTGATTACCTGATTACAATTTCTTAATTAAAATATTTATTTAAACGGAGTGGGGGATGATGTTTATTAACTAAAACTTATAATCTTCTGAAAATATGAAAAGTAATAAAGGGATGGCGTAGTAGACTTGGTAGGTGACCTGAGTTGAGTAGTAGAATTCACTCACAAAGTGAGATCTTTGGATTATTTGCTTTTCAACAATTGGTTCTCTTAATTATTAGTTGTAAAGATAGACACTAAGTTGACTGTTGATGTCTCGATTATTTCTGGTTGCAGTCTTAATTACGTAATTGGTATATGGAATTCTGAGATCGTTATATAGTTTGGTTGTTGATAAATCATTGGACATTGGCATCTTCTATTGCAAAGTCTGTAGAATTTTGGTAGCTGAGGGTTTACTGCAACCTCATGCGTCTGAATAGGCTTCCAGGTAACTTTATATACATAGTAGTAGCATACTATTTATAGACAATTGTGATCTTCATCCAATTAGCTAGGGCATATTTTTTCTTTAAGTTGTTGTTGTTTAACTTTTCTGTGGGCTCTTCAGTTTAGTTTTTAGTATAAATGGAGTCTCAGCTATTTAATCTTAGTTTCCATTGATATAAGTATATTATTAACAGACATTACTTTTTGTAGTAAATGTTATTTGGCTCCGCCAATTTTGTTTAATAAAAAGTTGGAATTGTTTCCAATTGGTTTCTCTGATGTATAGTTTTGCTGAAGGGTTTTTACATATATTTGTACTTAAAATTATTACCGATGGGCTATGATTTGAATGTAAGTTTAGGTTACTACAGACTTTATTATAAAGGCCAGAAAATTTTTTTGCTGACTACAGAATCAAGTAGATCTAGTAGAGCTTTTCTTCAAGTCCGTGTGCTATTAGGTTGAGTTTCAAATCGTATTGTGCATTTTATAATCAGTCGTGTGATTATCGTTTCACAGAGCTGGAGTGTTCTTAGATTTGTAAAACTTACTTTTTGACAGAGTTGAAAGGTTTCTTATAATAGTCTTAAAATGACCAGTTTTAGCATTGTACTTTTTTATTTGTGGTGTTTCTACACTTATTTTATAGAGTATCCTAACTTATCCAATTCGTGCTTGATATTTTGAATAGATACTGAACTGATTCGTATGATAGACCGTCTTCCTATCTTAGATCTTAAATTTCTCTAGGTATAAATAAATTAAGTTAACTGTGTTGTTTGATAACATTCTGGAGTAATACCCTTCATTTTAAATGACTTCTGCAAGATCTTCGATCATAGTTTTAAAAAATCTGATTTCATATGTATGTATTGGTAGAGATCTATGATTTTGAGGTTACGTTTTTAAGTTTTTAACCTCTTGTTTGTCGTGCTAACTGTTGATATGTGTTCAACTGTTTTTAATAGCTCGCAAAGGGTGCATATTGTTCCTATTGTCTTGAGCCAAAATAATTGAGTTGTCGTTAAAATAAATTGTAAGTTGTTGACTTCCCTGTTGGAACTAATTGGTGAAGATTGTGTAGAACCTATATGATTATTAATGTTGATATTTGAAACTGATTAAAGGCGGGTCTTAAGTGGGATCTTTTTAGTATGGTTGAAACATAAAAATTTTGAGGCATTTAGAACAGCAAAAAATTTGTTAGTGTTTGACTTATATGATATATATAGATTAGTGATTGTTGCAGTTGATTTCATATCGTGAACATACGTTGAGGATTTGTTTGATGAGTTGTGTGTATTTTCGACTAGCAACATTTTAGCACACAATTGTTTGTCTGTTTGTATGATATAACTAAACGTAAATGAACTCAAATTGTATGATAGATGATAGGACTAAATTTGATTACTCGACCGACCCTTATATGTTATTTACATGATCTAAATTGAGATAATTAAAGTTGAAACAATAATGCTGAAAATAATAACAGCATGATTAAATGGCGGTGAATTATTGATGATCAGGGCAAAAAGGTTGGAAAATTTGACACAGTAGTGTTTGAGGTAAACAGACTGGTGTAATTAAAATGAAAAATCCACCGATTAGAATGAAAACAATTTGTTTTATTGCTCAGGCATTTTCATTTCAGATAATTAAGATATGACACTAGCAAAAATACTAGTCATTAGTTTTTATAATTAGATTTGGACTTATCACCCCAAAATGGCTTGTAGTTATGAAAATCCAGTTGCCAAAATGTTATTACTGATACTGGATTTGGTGAAAGCAAAGCTGTTGCGGTCTGTTATAAGTATACACATTAACTCTTACAGCATTTAGTTTGTTTTAAATTCTCTTACACTTTAAATAATGATTGTGATTGTAGCAAGTTTTTGGAATATGTGTCTTTTTGAAGTATACATAAAAGTGAAAATGGACAGAGTTAAAATTATTTTATTTCCTTTGTATTTTAAGTAGTTGATTTTTAAATGTAGGACTCAAGGTTTGAAATAAGAAAAAGATATGTTCAAACAAATATGTTTAATATGTTTTTATGCAGTTACACGAAACTCATATTAATAATGGTAAGGCTTCAACGTTTCGCATCTGAAAAGGTTTGCGAACCGAGAGGTTAAGGTTTTCATATGTTCAACCTTACTATCTAGTCGCCGCGCACCTTTCCTGATGCACTGGTATTAATTCTTTGTTTAGTAACTGAGTAGGCTACCTGGGTCTGTTTGCATCTCAGCTACGCGACTCAACCGTTTGATAAAAAAATTGTCAGTGTATAATCACTAGGTGCACAACGTACTAATTTTGAAATCCTTAAAATGGTAATCTAAAATAGTCATAAAAAAGACGTCCCTATAAAAGGCCAAAGCTTATTCAGGCATTGCCTATGTTTTTGACATAGTTTATAAGTCGGATAGCACTATTTTTTAGGTACAATAAGTTGTGTGAAATTATGAAGTCTTAGATATACAGTGTTGGCAAAGCGCAGAATCTAATTTTTAAATCTATGTCTGTGCCTTTCATTAGTTTGGTAATGGGAAGTTACCTCAGCCACATTGAAAGACAATATTTCGTAGTACAGTGAAAGTGATTTCTTGACCAAGCTGCGGTAGATTTATACTAACACTTAAAGTTCAAGGACAAGTGTATTACATGCTGACAGAACTTTAATAGAAAGTCTTATTTTTGCAAAACTATCTTGTAGGGGAGAACGGAAGAAACGTGCTGTTAAGATGAGATAACTTTTCTGGCGCCATGAAGGTTTCGATCAAAGAACTACAAATGATGCTATACGATTTCGACAGTTGCGTAAAGTACTTGAAGTATTATTTGGAATTATAAGCTTACTATTGTATATAGGACAAGAATACTGTGAGCGGCTTTGAAACTCTTAACAAAATTGGGTAATATAACAGACTACCTAATGAAGATATGATGAAGAGAAGTTATTGTACTGATAATTAGGTAAATTTTAGCAAATTATACTTGTAGTGCCTGGAAGCATGCATCGAAATATTATATTTTTTTGTTATTTTCCCCCTCTGGTCTATCTTTCAAAGATAACTTAAAGGTCCAATTGAAGAGCGGTATATCTGTCAGATAATTTTCCAAACATTTACAAAGTTTAAGAAAATGATGACTATCTACAGACTTAGGCTCACTAATAATGTCTCTACCAATTTTTATCGCTTATCATTTATATCAAAGAGAAATCGATAAACTGATGGTGTAAATGTGTTATTCTGAGCCCCATAAATAATAAGTACTTAAATTTCAAAAGGTAGAAATAGAGAACAGGTCTGTGGCCTAAGTAGTACAAAAAAATAAAACTATATCTTGTAGTTCTGTTTTAGAGTAGGGATTTTTACAATTTACAAAATTTTAATTAAACTTTATAAATATTATAGTAATCCGTGAGTCGTAGGTTTCGTAATATTCAATATTTTTTATTTTCTTAAATCATGCGAAACTTGGCTCATATATTAAGTGTTCCGATTGGTTCAGATCAATTTTTTGTCCAAAAAGGCCTTTATTTAACATATTAAATGAATTGATACACTAATCAAAATATTGTTAGTTATGAGCCTTTTCCATCTTTCGGGCAGCATGCCGATATCGTGCCGAAAAACCAAACGGTGTTTTGAGGCAATCTATTTGTCGACCCATTTTTACACTTCTTGGAAATTACGGAAATGTTTGTTTAGCATTGCGTTTGGAAAAGGTAGTAATATACATACGCGGAGTGTATGAGAATTTTTCATTGGAGGTCTACCAGTGTTTTTTTACTGCCAAAACAACGTAAGGCTGAGAGTTATTGTGTAAAAGGATTACTTTTCGGTCTTTGCTGGATATTGCTAGCCCCTTTTGATAAAAAATTCTCATCCAAACTGAGCAATAACGATTTTATTTGGTCTCTGTAATAGACTACACCCTCCTAGTCTCACCAGTTACAGAGTATAACCTTGTAGCCATGGACATTGAGCTTTGGCGCTTAAGTAGATGGTTGTCCAAAGTTCACCCAAGATTTTTTGGCGTTTGAAATTATTAAAATATATCCATTCTTTTTACGCTGCTTATTAAGCAAAAAAGTCACGATGCTCAAACGACAACTGAATCTTTACCATTGCATGTAAATAATCCTAAATGGTTGATTTAACAACACCTAAAACCATTGCAAGTTGTTTGAGTGTTTGAGTCGGATTTTCATTTAAAGGTGTCTTGGAACTTTTTTGTCTGACCTAAGGGTTATTTGCCATTCACATCAAGATTATGATTTTTAAAACGTTGAAACGAAAATCTGTAGTTGAGATACAATAACGCTTTATCACTATAAGCTTCTACAAGCATTTGATGATCTTTGGCAACTAATTCTTTCAAATCAAACACGAAATGTAGCAAATGTCGAAAATGTACTTTAGAATAAATAACTAAATAAAATGGAGGGAAGACTGCTATACGCTATACAGATATGTTAAAACTATCGACATGCCATCTATTGATCTTGGTACTAACAATCAGATTCTAATTGATTCTTTGATCAGAACTAACCGAAACACATTAGTTTTCTAGCAATTGTCAATGAAAACATATTTTTGTATATGTCAACATTTTTTGCCGATTGAAATGTTTGTTTAATTTAAATTTGGTAATATACGTAGTCATCTAAGTGAACATGTTTTTTGCCCATGAAACTCACAGCAATATTAAAAAAAAAGTAGGTCGATAAAAAACTTTTGGGTTGTACCACGTATATATTACATTTTTTGGTTGATTGTATTCGTGTTGATTAATTAGAATCGACTTGATTATTTTACCCAAATACTATGTGCCTTATGAGCATTTTTATTTGTTGTGGTGGAAAAGTAAATTAGATGGAAATATCAAATCTAGGGATCTTGAACTTAAAGCCTTCTTCTCTCGTAAGTATTTGGCGCGTTGTAGATAAAGTTAGAATTAAAGTTAGTTGTAAGTTAGTAGGCACAATATCCTCGTTGAGCGGCAGTGGTAGTTGTTAAGATATTTTGAAAATTAATTTTAAAAAGTTTTTATTATTTTTCATTGTCACCGTATTTCAAAATACGATTGCCAACTTATGTTTATAGGGTTTTAAAATATTTTTGAGCCTATCCGTTATAGGTTTTTGGGCCATATATTTAGGAATCGTGTATAAATCGAGTTAAAAGCATTCGCCAGCGAAGCTTCTTGTTCCTTGAAACGTAGCGTAAATCATATCCGCACAAATGGCAGGAATTAAAAGGATCATGGCTGGAATGCCGGCTGCACCGACTCGCGTACAACCCTAATAAAGGCAGCGCAGTGTTCCGCTTTTCCCTTGACTGCACTTGCTTTCCCGATGATGACCTAATGAAATTCTATGAGGCATAGCGATGAAATATAACGTTCTAGGGATGTAGCTGTTTGCATGTATATGGCTGTCAAACAGGCATTTCTGCGATTAACTATGCGTTTTGTCGAGAGAAGACGGTTTAACCTCAATCCTAGGATGTTGCGATGCGCAGCTTTCGGCTCATTTTTTCATGTACTATACATTTTTCGTTATTCTTCTGTCTTAAAGTGTTAAAAAAGTTGGAATATTTAAAGGGCTTTATATCCCAGAAAATAGCCTCAAACAGATTGGTTGTGTTTTGAGTGACATCAAGTAATAAACCTTGAGTATTTCGATCGACTATAAACAAATAACTTTATGATTGCAATTAATTGTCATATATTTAAATAGGAGCTTTTAATGAAAAATAAAACTTGCGCATCTAAATAAAATGCTGTTGACTTGCAACGGTCTTAGAGGCGCATAATTACAGCCAGGAGCGTATGAACGAGAATTTTACGTTATTACAATAATAGTTAGTTATAATAAATGTACAACCCTAACAACAGTATCAACAAAGCCAATATACATTCTAGCTTTCCAATCCACCGTACTTTCCTACACAAATATCAATGAGAATTCCAAACACTAACCCAACCACAATCTTATCTACCTCAACAAGGCAACATGCCAGCTACAAATCAATGCAAAATATAAGTACTTTAAATAAATATTATGAAGATGACGGAAAAGAAATATTAGTTGGCACCGAGTTAAAACAACAAACGCAAACGATTAATTAAAACTATAATTTAAATGTCTATAATTGATAAGGAGTCATAAATTGCTCAAAGAAATATCAAATGCGGTCTTTGTGCATGGGGTTATAGATTACAATAAAATGATAGAAAGTCTACTAACAGTCACTCAAGGACAATACTCATAATAGCGCTGTTAAAATTAAATATCCCCGACACACATCGCAAGATAATCAAGCATATGCACGTTTATACATCACACATATCAGATGAAATATCGGCCGTATAGAGTTATTCTGAAATATTTACATCAAACTACCTTAACAGATGAAATAAATAATCCGTTAAAATAGCAGGTCACACAGTACAAAACATTCTTCTTCTTCTTTGTCTTTGTCTCCATTTATACCTCACGGTGTTGGGTTTTTGATTCATTTCTTAAAGGTTTTTTTTTCTCTTGCCATTATTCGTGCTTTTGTGATAGTTTGCCCTCTTTTCCTTGTCATTTCTTATATTTTTCCATCTCCTCTACTAATTCTGCCTCTTTCCCAGTTAGTGTTTTAATGTTTCATGTTCCAATTCGTATTCTTTGTTTTGACGGTCGTCTTCTGTTAAGCAGTTCTGTTCCGAGGCTCTTGTTATAGTTTTGAATCTACTATATCTCGTATAGGTGACGAGGGTCCCGTTACCTCGGGACAACTGGTACCAGGTTATACTCCCCAATGTTAGGTCACCAGAGTTCCGTTACTTTTCTAGCAAGGGATACTACGTGCATGTGAGGTTGACATTTGGGTGACTAGTTGTTAGTGCCATCACTTCCTCCCCTACAAAACATTGTGAACTTAAAACATAAACAAACCAAGGATCCTCTATCAATGATCTTTGTAGACTATGAGCCAGCTGCAACCAACAAGAAAATATACGACGTACACTTATTGCAGTATGTGTCTATATATATATATATATATATATATATATATATATATATATATATATATATATGTATATATATATATATATATATATATATATACGGTAGCGGGTAGACACTATATTCTCAGCAGAGTAGGTCTACTTCAGGGAAGCGACCCTGCCCACGCGAGCCTTGGTTTTTCTCTCACCGCCTATCATTGAGAGGAACCATGTCCTTAACCCTAATCCATCCTACTCCAATTTAACCCCTCCTATATCTTACCCTATCCTCCAACCCACTTGGCTAGCGTAAAAGATTATGCCCCCCTCCTCAATATGGCAAGTTTTAAAACAAAAAGATCCAGTTAACAGGTGGGTAAATACACATCACACTCCTCCAAGAAGGGCTGTCTGAAGGAATTTGGGGGAGACAAAGATTCGCTAACAACCCTAAAACACCCTCTTAATATTGTCAAACGGCATATCGCAACTTACAACAAGATAATTATTAGCAGAAGAATGACTAACGGAACCTGAAAACGAACTACAAAACGTGAAATAAGACGTGATTGGTCCCAATGAGATGAGAAGTTGAGGGAAACAATTAATAAAATTAAAAACTGGTAATAGCTTTTATTATGCGAGTGAAGATGATAGTACCATAGGAGGAACCGGAATTATAATACATAAACGTCTGAAAAGTAGAAATTATCGCAAAGAGAGAATGTTAGGCTTTATACTTCAGAATAATACGTTTCAGATGAACAGTTTCTTCTATAAAAAACCAAACAGAAGATAGACCTGGGCGAGTCCAGGCGGCCATACGAAAAACGAGATTAATTTTATAATAACTGACAACAACAAAAAAAGTAAAAGGCGTGTTGGTAGCAAAGAATGATATAAAATGATAAACGATTTTATCGAAAGATTAATAGCTTAAACGAAAAAATCAATACCAAAACAGAAAGAGAAGAGAAAATCAGTCCAGAGACTAAGAACTTAATGCAGAAGAGAAGGGACATGAGAAGTCAGAAGACGACGAAAACTGAAGAGCTAAAAGAGATAAATAAGCAAATATCAAAAGCTATATGGAAAGATATTAGAAAGCGCAACACAAAGGAAATTAAGCAAACCATAGAAGATAACAAAATAATGAAAGTACTATGCAATGGAAAGAGAAAAATAATTAAAGTTAAGAAGTAAGAAGAAAAAAGCGAAGAAACAGAGAAAAGATATTGAAAGTAGTAGAAGATTTCTATCAAGTGCTGTATAAAAGTCAAAAAGAAACATATTTGGCTCCAGATTTTGAGCCACACACTTTAACATCAAGAAAGGGTATATATAAATCAAGGATCAGAATCATTACCAAAAAACAATAAGACAACTGGAGAAGATAAGGTAATTACTGACGCAATAAAGGCGGTCCTTGCCTACTTAGAAAAATAAGAAATGTGTACAATTTATGCCTGTACAATACCAGATAAATAGAATAAATAACTATTGTGATATTGCTTCACAAGAAGGGTGATATAGCTGAACTGGAGAACTGCAGATCTACAAGTCTTTTAAGCCATCTGTACAAACTATTGACAAGGATAACTATGAGACTTGAGAAAAAATTAGACTTTTACCAAACACTGAAGCAGGCCAGTTTTCGGGCCGGATTTGGGACCAACGACAATTTACAAAGAATCAAAACAATAATTGAAAAATCCATTGAGTACAACAGGCTGCTAGTTCTAGTCTTTGGGGACTTTCAAAAGGTACCAGATGTTAAAATTATGGGATACAAAGAGCTACTGCAATAGAACATTCGCATGTGTCAGGACCACATGATACAAGAAGCTGTCAAAAACCACAAACAATTTCAGACACGTGTACTCTGTGTGGAGGTTCACACCATACAAACTACAAAGAATGCACAATTTATCAAGAACTGTAAGGAAATATTAACCTAATAAGCAGTACACAAGTACAATACTTCCAACTCCAACAAGACAAGATTTTCCATTAAAATAACTAACCCATTTCCAATCAGATATTGCATTTACTCCCCTCCTATACAAAAATGGTACAAAACCAGTCTCCATTCACTGAAGATTTTAATCTAAACAATTCCTCGACGAATTCAAAAATATTCAACATATTCAATTGTCATAACAAAGTAGTATAGATATTAAATATGTTAACTAATTCAATAATGGCTAAGTTCATAAAAATTGTTTTATAGAACGTCAACGGACTTCAACAGAAAAAAATTAAAGTTGAAACCTTTCTACATCTTAATAATATAGATGTCCCTTTAATTTTTGAAATCCATTTTACTTTATGTTTTATCTAATACTACCTAAATACTTAATTTACCACATAGGGCATCCAAATGACACTGCACATGGTAGTTCAGTCAATAATAATTTGTAATTCCAGAAAATACCATATATAGAAGGTACTATAATTTAAGTCGAGAAACTATTGGCATCTATAGTGGTATCAGTTGTTTATTGTCCACTACGTCATAATATAAATAATATGTTTCAAACCTTCCTCAATCTTTTAGACCTCTGCTTTCTGACAGACGGTGGTTATAATGCCAAAAACATACGCTGAGGTTAAGGTTTAACAACGATAAAAATTATTATTTTCTGTAAACGCTCAGCTCAACAGCCTTTGGATTACAGTACAATTTCGGACTTGTTGGACTGGATTGGTATTGTTCTAATTATGATATTTTGTTTCAGCACATCCCTGTAATGGTAATTATAAGTGCAACTATACTTTATAAAGGACCCAAACGTACTCTAAGCAGTGCAAAAACCAACTAGGAAATATTTGAAGGAAAGTAAAAGATGATCTAGAGTACGCCATGAATTACTCAATAGCTACCACACAGGAAGCAGAATCAAACTCAACATAACCGCTTAATCTCAAAGTCAGTACTTCTAACATTCCTATTGAAATCGTGGAATTAGTAAAAGGAAAACGTAGAGTAAGGGCAACATGGCAACGTACCTACAATTTAGCTGATAAAACCAAATTTAATCAATTGAATAGCAAACCACGATGTAGGTTACAAGAAATTTACAATGCAACTTTTCGATTCCATATAAATTCATTTTTTGTGCACGACCACTTAATCTGGACCAATAAATACTCTAAGCATCCCAAAGAACATATACCATCTTTGCGCGACAAAACTGAAATTTAAACCCAGATTAAATTAATGCTAAATAATAAATCACTAGAGTAAGACTATTATAGAAAATATCTTACGTCTACCTTTTTTTAATGAATATTTATCGATTTCTATAATCTACTCTTGATGGGTATTTAATAAAAGTGTTAATAATCATTCAGTGATAAATATTCTAAATACATTGTACTGTTTGTTATGTCACAGAAAATTAGCCCATATTCTGTTTTGACTAGTGTCCAGGAAGTTTTATATGATATTTCTAATCATCTAATACTACTGGGAGTAATTTTGACTGGAACTTCTGTATAATATTTTTTTATGGTTTCCTATATTTCCATAACTGGACTCAAATCCAAATAGGTTTAATGGCGGCTTTATAGAGTAACATCTTGTTTTCTACATTTATTTTAAACTTTCAGTTTAGTTGTTTTCTTTTCATTTGGAAGTGTCTCTTTCACGTGAGGCGTTCGTCCAGATGTAGACCCAGATATTTTGCTTCTATTTTGACTAAAACTTTAGCTCCATTTGGACTCGTTAACTTTACTAATAAGATCTAAATTTTGTTGTAGGTACTTACTGACAATGTCTGGACGTTGGTGAGTGGATATTACGACAGAGTAATCAGCAAATGCAGCCGTTAAGGTATTTGTTGATTCAGAGTCGCCAGTTGTGTATATAAGGTAAAGGAAGGGACCAAGTACACTACCCTGAGGGACACCAGACTGTGTAGGATAAAGTTTGGAGATACATATTTGTATATTTCAGAGTAAAATCGATCTTCAAGGTAAGATTTTAACAATGAGTAGTAGGGACTTGGTAAACAAGTTTTTATTTTATAAAGCATTCCAATATGCCACACCTTGTCCAAAATTACCCCAGTGCAATATTCTTTTTTCAACTTTTGTCAGTTTGGTTTATAATCCTATGTGTTTGGTGGATCTTTGAATGTCCTTCTTAAACTGTAGATTTACATCTTTATGAAGTCTTTGTAGTAATAATCTTAAAAAAAGTGTACTTAGTTGGTGAAGCAGGCTAATAGATTTGTATAATGTTTTCTCCTTGAGTGGCTTTCCCGGTTTAGGTATCATAATTATTTGGGCATATTTTCAAACTAAGGGGTAGTATGAAAGGCTTAGCATGCGAATATTGTAGTTATAAGAATAATTGCCTTTTTCGGTAGCATCTGTAGTATTTAATAGATTTATGCGGTTTTAATTTGCTAATTTCAGATTTATTTCTGCTGACGTAGTAAGGTTTATAGGGAATGACATTTGGCAGGGTAAAAAAAGTTTCAATTTTATTGTTATGGTAACTTGAATGAGGCATTATTTATTCTAGCGGATTCGCCATCTGTTGTTACAGTAGGTGGAATGGAAAATTGTGGTCTCTTAAATATTTTGGTTGCCTTTCAGATAGGGTAATCGTCTTTATTTAGGTTGGAAAGGTATTCTTAAAATGTTAAATTTCTAAATTCTTCAATAGACTAATTTGTTGTAAGTTCGCTTATCTTCTGAGTTTCTTAATCTGACGAGAAATCTAGACTTGCTTCAACTGCAGTATAATTTAAGGCTATGCGGATCCGTGGGCCAGTATGTGGCTTCTCTGCTAGACCAATCTTAGTTTTCAGTAGGTCTTTTGATGTAATTATCCTGGAGTTTTAATAGTTATGCTTTGTATTCCAGTCCCCTCTTACGATAAATTTGGATGCTAATGTATAGAAGAATGCTTTATACTGGTCCGTTGAGATTTCGTGCCGAGGCGGCTAATAAATACCAGATACCGTGAAGAACCTTGGAAGTCATACATCTATCTGAGAAAGGTAGAAAAATACTCAACCATCCAAAAATGTTACTGGTTAACAAACATAACACGTAGTGACTATCAATGGAGAACGTTATCGTGAGATGATAGTAGATTTTTTGTGGCTTCATTTAGACGGCATGGATTTGGTTTTAGCAGGACGGCGCCACCTGCGTGAAACAATCCAAGTGTTGGAGTAAAAATTTAGTGGGCGATTTATGTCCTAAAACAGCGAAGTGAATTGGCCACCAAGATCTTGCGATCTTATACCGTGCGATTTTTTCTCTGGGGATTCATAAAGACTAAATTTTATGTTACAAAAATAAGAACAATTTCTAAGCAACGCATTTGATAAGACTTGTATTACAAGATAAAAACTCTTATCATCCCAGTACTACTTATTTTTCTGTTCATATCTGAAAAATGGTTTCTTTCAATACAAACGTGACAACAAACCTAGTAGATGAGAAGGATTAATGTAGGTGTCTCCTAATACAGGGTGCTTGGGGCTTTCCTGTACTTGCTATACACGTTCGATTTACCAACCACAGCACAAACAACCTTGAGTACCTTTGCGATGACACAGATTCTTTTGTGTAATAAAAATTTAACAACAGCATCAGAACTACTTTAAGAACATCTCAATCCGATGGAAAAGTTGTTACAAAGTAGAAAGTTAAAGTTAATGAAGGCAAATCAGTGCATATTATAATCAATATGTCCTCGCCACACGAATCCCATAGGCGGAAGAAGTTAAATATATGGAATTGCACCTAGATCTTCGACTGATATGGTAAACACGTGACCAAAAATCTCAAATAAATAGGTTTACGACTGAAAAATTGTATTGGGTCTTGGACGAAAATTTGTCACTCACATTTGAAACTAAATTATTACTATAGAATAGCGTGGATTGTCCTATTTGATTCTACGGCTGTGCCAGCACATCAACTATTAACGCAATCCAAAGTTGCAGTCCAAAACGCCGAGGATGATCTCTGATACCCAGTGGTTTGTGTTTAACCTGACCTTGCATACAAGTTTGAACATTTCATATGTGATAAAAGATCCAAAGTAGTAAAACATTGCGACAGTATTAATTTGTACCAACGCGATAATTGAATTTGCAACCAGAAGACTGACGAAAGTAGTCTACAGTGGGTGTCTATACATAAAATTAGCTCAAAGAATTATTGTTATGTTTTGTTTGCTAATACAGGGTGCAGCAACCTTTCTTAGTTTTAAAGGTAAATTAAAAAAATACTTGAGATACAAAAAAATTATTTTTACACCTCAAATTTACATGGCAAGTTTTAACTTAACGTATGTCATTTTGAAAATAATATCGGTTAATGTTTTCCGTCATTGTTCATACAGTTTTACATAATTTTTTCGAAAAATTTATGAGATATGCGGTAAATTTCTGAGCGGATTGCTTCATTTAGGGTTAGTAGCTTCCTTGGACGATGTTTATGAAGTTTGGATTTGAGATAATTCTACTCCAATATCTTCTTCTTCTTCTTTTCCTTCTCCCTTATGCCCTAAAGCGTCGGGTCCTCTAACCACTTCCGGAAGCTGTCTCGGTTGGTTGCCATTCTTTTTACTTCTCTTAGGTGTTTTCCTCTCTGTTCTACCCTCTTTTCTAAGCTCTGTTCCCATGTTTCTCTTGGCCTTCCTCTGCTTCTTGTTCCCTCTGGCTTTGCTTCTAGAATTCTTCTGGGGTCTCTATTTCTTGACATCCTCATTATGTGCCCATACCACTGTAATTGTCTCTTCTCTACCTCTTGTATTAGCGGTTGCTGACCTACTTCTTCTCTGGTTATTGTATTTCGTATGCGATCTCTTTTTGTTCTACCTACTAGTCTTCTTAGATATTTCATTTCACTCGCCGTAATTTTGCTTCTGGTTTTATCTTGTATTGTCCAGCTCTCCGCCCATACGTTAATACTGGTGTGTATATGCTTTTGTATACCCTAAGCTTTGTTTGCATGCTTACTTTTTTTCGCTATTATTGATTTGTTAATCGCATAATATACTTTGCTTGCTTTATCTCTTCTATTCAGAATCTCCTGTTCTATCGTGCCAGTTTTATTTATTATCGTTCCTAAATATTCATAGTTATTGACCCATTCTAGTTCTTCCCATTGCATATTATTCTTGTGTTTTCGTTTGTATCATTTTCTCGATTTTCATAATTTTAGTCTTGTTTGTGTTTATTTTCATATCCCTTCTTTCTATCGCTCTATTCCATTTGTTTATTGCTAGTTGTAATTTTCTAGTTGAGTCTGCTAGAAGCACGATGTCGTCTGCATATACGAGGCATTGTATATATATGGGCTCTAAATTCCAATTTCCTACCTTCACATTGAATCTTGGTTCTTTTGCTTCCTGAATAATCTGATTCATTACTATTAGGAACAGTAGGGGCTCAGTGAGTCTCCTTGTTTGATCCTTTCCATTTCAAAGCTTTGAGATTCTTTCCTTTAATTCGCACTCTTCCTTTTGCATTAACGTATACTCTTTTATGGCCTGTTGTAGTGGGTATGATACATTTAGTTCTGCTAGCGCATTCCATATTGTTTGTTTGGGTATTGTGTCAAATGCTGATTTTATATCTATGAATGCTAGATACAAAGGGTTTCCCTTTCTAATCTCTTTTCTGTAATTGTTCTTAGTACAAAGATATGATCTTGTGTTTGCCTCTGTGGCCTGTAAGCGGCTTGTTCTTCACATAGTTTTTCTTCAACTTCTTCTCGTAATTTTCTTTCTAGTATTCTTGAATATATCTTCTGTACTATTGAAGAAAGGCATATTGCCCTGTAGTTGCCGCAATCGTTTGTATCTCCTTCTTGTGTATAGGTACCACTATGTTTTCTTCCCAGTCATCTGGTATTTTTTCCCCTTTTCAGACTAGTTGACAAATCTCTTTTATCCACTTTAATATTCTATCTCCCCCATTCTTTATAATTTCTGTAGTTATGCCATCTCTACCTCCTGCTTTTCCTTGTTTAATATGTTTTACGGCTTCTATCACCTCTTCTATTTCTATGTCTATTTCTTCTTCTTCTTCCTGAACTGTTCCTCTTCTCTCTCTGCCCCGGATATTATCATCTTTTTTAAATATGTTGTTGTAATACTCTCTCCATGCCTCCAAGATTCTTCCTTCTTCTGTTTCTACTATGCCTTTGTTGTTCCTTATACTCCATACTTGCTTTCCATATTTCCCTCTTAGCCCTCTGATTACTTTCCAAAACTGTCTTCCGTTATCTTCGTTGAATTTCGTCTCTAGTTCTTTTCCGAATTCCTCCCAAGTTTCTTGTTTTGCTCCATGTACCACTTCTTTGGCTTCATTTCTTTTATTTATATAGTGTTGTTTATCGCAATCTTTCTTACTTTGTATATACCTTTTCCAAGCTTTCTTTTTGATCTTTACTTTATCTTTTACTTCTTCGTTCCACCACCGGGTTCTTTTTTGATCTCCCTTTACTGTTACCTTTCCGCAGGTCTTTACTGCCTGTTCCACTATTTCTGTTTTTAGTATTGTCCACTTCTTTTCCATGGGCCATTGGTTTCCTTATTCTGCTTCTTTCGCTTCCCATCCTTCTAAGGTGTCTTCTAATCTCTTTTTGAATTCTTTTGCCTTTTCTGGTTTTCTTAATACTGATATTTTTTTTTCTGATATTCTCTTTGTTTCCTGGGTTCCCTACTATAAAATCTGGTGTCTGTTATTAGCAGTCTGTGGTCTGTATGCAGTTCGGCCCCCCTTATTACTTTTACATCTGTTATGGCATATTTCGCTTCTCTGTTGTATGTTATATAGTCGTTAATGCTTTTCGCTTCTCTTCCTGCTGCCTCAAAAGTAATTTTGTGTATTATCTTATGGTTAAAGTGGCTGTTTCCGATTAACATTTGATTGGTAACACAAAAGTCTATCATTCTTCTTCCGTTATTATTTATGGTAGATTCTCCTCCATATTTACCTATCGTGCCATATCCTATATCTTGTCTATTTCCTATTCTGGCATTCCAGTCTCCATTTATTAATATGTGTCTGCTTCTTTCTCTCCCTTTATCTATTTGTACTTGGAGTTCTTCGTAGAATGTCTCTTTCTCTTCTTCTGTGGAGTTTTCTGTGGGGCGTAGATCTGTATTATGGTTATTTCTTCTTGCAGTTTTAGGTCTACATATAATATCCTTGCATTTACCGCTTCCCATTGTTTTACTTGTTGGGCCATCTGTGTAGTTAGGATTATTCCTACGCCCTCTTTAGCTCGTCCTGCTGATCCTGAGTATATAAGCTGGTAACCTTGATCTAATAGTTGTCTTCCGTTTCCTTTCTTCTTTATTTCACTTATACCTAGCATCTCCATATTATATTTGGCCATTTCTTCTATTATTTCTACTTCCTTTCCGTTTATACCGTTTACATTCCACGTTCCAATTCTTATCCGTGATTCGCGCCGAGTCCGTTTCCCAGTTTTCCGTCCATTTCCGAGGCGATTGTTTGTTCTCTGAATCTGTTTACCTTGTGCGGGTGATTAGCCCAGCCACAAGGGCCCCGTTACCTCGGGACAACTGGTATCAGGTTATACCCCCCGATCCTGGGTCGCCAGAGCCTCGTCTGTTATCTAACAGGGGGTACCACGTGTAGGTGAGGTTGGCATTTGGGTGTCTAGATGTTGGCGCCACCCCTTACCCCCCTACTCCAATATCGAAAGTTTTATTTATTTACACAACCAATTGAGAATGTGTCTCGTCAATTCGACTATGACAATTAAGTTCTTTCAGTTTTTAAACAACGACCATCTCGCACAGATGAAAAGGTTTTGATGGAAAATTTGCATTTAGGTGACTGAAAAATTGAGCGCCTGACTGCGTTGATGTTTTCGGGTATTCCAGCATCTCGAGGTCGTCCGTCTTCTTCCCTGGCAAACAGATCATGTTTCCCTCAAGTTTTTTACTCACTGTAATCGATTGGCTAGGGTGTAGAATTCTACGGCAAAAACGCGCTGCTCGTTTATCCAGATTATATTTACAACTGAAATTTCTTGTAACGGAAACTTCCCATTTACCTGCCGCTATAAACGCCACCCCCACTTTTTTAAGACCACCGTTGTATTTATAGTATCTTGTTGAAATTACGTAGTGAGTTTTCTGCACTCTGTAGAAACATATAAAAAATATATATTCTAAACTGAAAATTTTTAACCTGCATAGGTCTGCTAACCAACTCTTCAGGATAAGAGAATTTTTTTTTGTAGTTTTTGTTATTTAGCGCTGCGAGCCCATTATCAAAAATGTTCAGAAGAATTCTTGCACGAGTTGACAATTTTTTTCAATGCTGTGTCTTTAAATTGAATATTGATTATTTAATTTACGCAACACCGTGTATACGATAATGTATGCTATAAGATGTTTCTATTGTAATTTGAAGCTTTAGTGATCTTAATGATTAAACAAAGCAGATAGAATTAAAAAATATGAAAGATGATTATTTATATATTAAATTTCTGTATGTCACTTCATATACAGGTTGTTTTAAAAAGAATAATTCGAATTAAAAAAATCGTAACTATTCACGCGGTTGTCTACAATTAGCTCCAGCGCTCTTCGTTCACCTGCCACTTCAGTGTTAGTCAAGATGGCGACTGGACAACAGAAATTATAATGTGTTCTACGCTTCGCAAAATGTGTGACCGTAACAAATGTTTAGCGTGATTTTCGGCGACAATATGATGTTGAACCTCTTACTGCTCAGAGCATTAGGCGATGGTACAGACAATTCCAAGACACGGGTTGTCTATATGGGAAATCCAGTGGTCGTCCCCATGTGTCAGACGAAGATGTAGAGCGTATCCGGCTGAGTTTCGCACGTAGCCATCAAAAATGCACTGGCCATGTCGGTAAAAAACTGAACATTTTTTCTAGGTCTGTCTGGTGTGTTTTGCAGCGACTTTTCATAATGAAACTGTACAGGATTCAATTAACCCAAGGTCTTCATGCAAGTGACAAACAACAACGTGTGGAGTTATGTGAATTCATCCTTGACAAGGTGGCAGAAAATGACAATTTTGTAACACGCCTAGTGTTCTCTGACTAGGCTGCTTTGCATTTAAGTGGTAATCCATAATGTTAGAATATGAGGTCAAATTGTATAGAAAGAGAAAAATTCTCCTAAATTTAATGCTTTTCCCACAGTTAGAGACTAAATCGGATGACTTCATTTTTGAATAATTAGATTCTATAACAATGAATCGGGCGTATGAGATTTAACAACCCAGCTTTACATCACTGGCCTTCAAGGTCGTTGGACCTCAGTGTGTGTTATTTTTTTGTAGGGGTTTATAAAAGTCTGCATTTATATGCCTCCTCTTCCCAGTCGAACTGCGGATCCGCATAAAAACAGCCGTGGCAGCAGTGGATCCAGATAGGTTCGTTTGGGACGAATTTGGCTACCGTTTGGACATACACCGTGTATCCCAAGGCGGCCATATAGAGCACCTATGATTTGGTATGTAAAAAAACTTTAAGATGAACCCGTAATATAAAATTAATCTTATGTCTACGTTCATTATTTTTCATAATATAAACATATTAAATCCGACGATTCTTTTTTAAATACCCTGTATATGAACACATATATGCATATAGACAGTCATATAGGATTCGAGGTCTGCAAAAACAAATTGTGTAATAAACCGAAAAATCTAAAACCGGTAGTTAATGCGAGATTAGATCGAACGAGCGGTAATAAAAGGTTGTAAGTGCTAATGACGCATTTATCAGTACACGTAACTGGAAATTGACGAACAATGGTAGTGTAAATCCACGTCCAGCATATGCCAAATACAAACGCAGCGATTTCACGGTATGGTAATTATTCTGAGGCATAAGCGCAGGAACGGAACGTGCTGATATCAAGTCATTTTACTGCGCCACCTGATTTTATGATGATAGAGAGCATTAAATTCAGCAATTCGAGCTGGACTTCGCATTAAATAAATTAATAGCCAACGTTTGTAACCCGGAAAATTTAAACAGACATGAACAAGCGGATTTTAGCGTCTTTGTTCGAGATTTTATGGCCGACGGGGCCGGGTTTCATGTTTCATTCGGGCAGTTCTTCAGGGAATATGGTAAGAACTAATTATATTATGCGTTTAAATTAGGAAGACGAGCTAATAAATCGTTGTGAGTAATTAGAACCATTTTTATAGCCGTTGGGTAACGGTTTGTCTTTCACGTAGCTGTTACTTATATTTACCAAGTAATCTTCGCAAATGTTCAAAAAAGCACCAATAGATGTATTTTTGTAAGGTATTTTGAGGGTTCAAAAATTATTGGAACTTCCCTTCGAAACTCTGATCGTGCCGCAGATTGAATTTTTTTAAGTTTAATACCATATCAACAACACTGTTATATATGGTAGTGTGTTACAGAGTAGTACATAGGCAAAGGTAAGGTAAGGAAAAGTAAAATTTAAAGTTAAAATAAATAAATAAATATACTAAAAGTCTTAAAAAATAATGATTATAATTACAAAAATTATAATAGTAAGGAAGTTTAACAAGTGAAACGGAGATAGGTCATATTAACCTCCAAAGAGTCGATCTGATTAATTAGATCTTTCGCTCCAATGACTGTTAGATAAATTCTAGCGGATAAGGTCTACAACAAAAGATGGATAAAGTTGAGGAAATGTTTAAGCAGTTAAATGATAAATTAGATCACATGGATTGGTAGCTTGAGTATCTGACCGCGGAAATGGCAAAAATAAAGTAAGAAAACAAATACCTGAAAGAACAAGGTAAAAGAATAGAAGCATCAGGAAGAAAAGTTAGGCAAAAATATCTCGTAATACAAGAAGAAGCCGATGATGCAAATAAGGCAGTAAGGGACACAAAGTAGAGGAGCAAAAATTGATACTGAAACTGCGATCAACGAAAAAAAAAAGAATACGGAAAGAGACCGATATTGATCAAATTAACAACTGCCAAGAGAATGGAAATGCTAAAAACAACAAATGCATTAAAGGGTACCAGCATATTTATTAATGAGGATTTATCAAAAGAAATTCAATAAGAAAGAAAATTACTGATACCACGAAGCAAGCCGAACCGACTATAAAGTGCATCTGAAATATAACAAGCTGATCATTGACGATGTTGGTTATGGGATATGAGATATTGCAAAATAAAGGAAAAAAATAGAAAAGTACGATTGAAGGAGGGACTACCCAAGGCAATGAGAGGAAGATGAGCGAGTGATTTCCTCTAGGAGATTTTATACCAGAACAATCAAGAAAAATTACAAGAACAGCAAGGCAAAAAAAAAATTAAGTGTTAAAATAATTTACTCGTTAGATGAGGCAGATCTTGCCAATGATAATTAAAATGATTTAAGGAAAAATAGAGAAACTGTAGATACATTAATTAAAAAGAAAAAGTTTTGTGTAGCTACTTGGAATCTTCGAGAGACGTTTAAAGAAAGAGCTTTAAAAAATGTAGTGGCGGTATTAAACAATTGTTAAGTAGATATTGCGGAGCACCGGAAACTAACAGAAAGATAAAGTAATAATGAACATAGAAGAATACAGACCTTATAATAGTAGAAGCAGGCCAAGACTGTTTGGTATAAGTTTGATAAGAAAAAACAGCTGAAGAGAAAAAAGTTGAGTATTACGAGAAATTTCAAAACTCACAACTAGTAAGAAATGTGATGTAAAAATAGTGATTGGTGATTTGAATGCCAAAATTTGGAAGTAGAATAAATACAAGCCTTTTACAGGAAAATCTAGGAGACATGGTGTGAACGACAAAAATGAGGAAAAAATGATTGGATTTTCGTCAGAAAGATTTGTGTATTATGAGCATATGTTTCGAGCAAAAAAATATATTTCTAGAAACATGGATTTTCCCAGGCGGAAAAAGAAAACCAAATAAACCACCTAATGATATAAAATATTTACAAGATGTTTGTTCAAAATATAAGAAGTAATAGAGGAGCAGATTGCAACTCAGATCATATAATTACAAAAACAAAACAATTTAAACCAACAATAAGTAATACAAAAATGAATAAAAATAGTACCATAAAGACAAGGTACAAAATGAAAAAATTATGATGGAATATAGTAAATA
The DNA here is from genome assembly GCA_036346155.1 of Sinelater perroti. Taxonomy (NCBI): domain Eukaryota; kingdom Metazoa; phylum Arthropoda; class Insecta; order Coleoptera; family Elateridae; genus Sinelater; species Sinelater perroti. Next base: position 10,430,029 of record JARFIY010000013.1, on the reverse strand, counting down.
TATGGTAAACAGAAGATAATGCAGAATATTCAGAGGATGAATGGTGCATCATATTTGAAGGTATACAAGAAGTAATCGAGATTCTATAAATAGAGAAGGAAAGGCAAAAAGATGAGTGGTCTAGTGCTAAATTAAAATATTTAGAAAGTAATTCAGAGAAAGACAAATAAAACTATAAAGAATTAAGAAAAAAAAAGGAAAAGTAGGAAGAGGCAGACATGAGAAAAAATTATTCTAGAATAAAGGAAGTCAAAAAATTCTACCAACGGATAATAAATATAATTAGTTGAATAATAATAATTAGTTGAATAATAAATATAATTAGTTGAACTGTAAGACAGAGATAGATTAAGGAATTTTTGGAATACAACTTTAAAAACCTGGATGAAACATTATGAGTTGGTGTTAAATGGTAAAAATCAGTGGAAGAGGAAGAGAATATGGCCTGTTTCTTTATTATGTTTGGCAAGTGCCGAACCATTATCGCCTTTCCGTACAGCTGGAGAATGCTCAAATATTCGGCTGGATATATAAGGTAACAATGCTTTTTGTTGGCCAGGAAGGTGTTGGAATTTGGAGTTGATATTATTATTTATATTTCTGATTATATAGGATAAAGATTTATTAGAACACCTATTTTGTAGTAGGGTGGTGGCAATGGTTTTGAGTTTGGCTGCCATTTAGAGATTTTTTTGTTTTAAAAGTATCTAGGAAGGCAAGAAAATGATTTTGATTGGTTTCCATGGTGAATTTGATATTGGTGTGGATTTGGTTTAGGTGGGAAAGGAATTCGGAAAGGGTATCATGTCCATGAGGCCAGATAACAAAAGTATAATAAACATATTGTATTTAATAGATCATGTCCATGAGGCCAGATAACAAAAGTATAATAAACATATTGTATTTAATAGATAGGTTTAAGGTAAAAGAAGATCTGGGTCTTTGTTTCAAAATTGGCTGTGAAAAAGTTTGCTGTGATAGGTGAACCCATGAGAGCCCCGTTAGTTTGGCGGTAAAATTTATTTTCAAACGTAAAATAGGTGTTGGATAGGCAATGGTTTATTAGGGAGAGGATATTGTTATTTATGTTATAAGTTGACTTCAATAACTGTAGCTATGTTGAAGTTAAATATCTCCAGAAAATTAGTGAATTTAGAGTGGATATTACTAGAGAAAAGTAAATGTAAGGTGGAGACAGCAAGCCTTTTCTCAAATAGTTTTAAAGTAAATTGAGGAGTACACCAAGGAGATTCAATCTCAACAGTATTATTTAATGTGTTATTAGAGAGCTTATTAGAATAAGCTGGTATGTACAGAAATGGGACAAGCATTAGAGTTTAGCGTATGCTGCCGACATTGCGCTTATTGCAAGATCAAGAAAAGAGCCAAGCGATGTAATGATAAAGCTAAAAATCAGCAGCAACAAAAAAGCCTGTGGATAAATGAGGATAATACTAAATATATGGTAATGGATTTGGGTATAGAAGCTGATAGAGACAGTTTACAAATAAGTAGTATAATAGATGGAACAAGAAATAATTTTAAAAATGTTGACAACTTTATCTATGTGGGGCTAAAGTCTATATGTAAGGGTGATGAAAATAAAGCAGTAAAAGAAATAATACAATAGGCAAACCTAAGCGGGGAACACCAGGACTTGAATTTACCAAACGATTGTTAAACTAGTGGTGACTTACGGTAGCGAAGTGTCGACCTAAATTCTGAAAAATACAAAGAAAGTATAGGCATAAGAAAGAAAAACGCTAAGAAGGATCTTCGGGAGAAATGTGACGGAGGGGGAAATTACGCAGAAACTATGTCACTGTACAACCATGTAGCGATACCACACATTAAACATGTTAAAAAACTTTCTGAAAATAAGGCTACACGAAAGTTAACAAAAAGGGAATTGGGAAGAAGAGGCAGAGGCAAACCCCGAAAAATATGGCTAAAATTGGCGAAAGAAAATTTACGGAAGCTGCACCTAGAAAATTGAGAGATTAAAGTAAAACTAAAGACCAGTAGAGAAGAATTGTAAAGGACGTAATAAATTTGTAAATATATAATAATATATATAATATATAATAAAGTTTTGGACCTCTATGGCCTGTGTATGCTGAATAATAAAATTCCATGTTAAATCTATGGGCGTAGTAAATTCATGAGGCTACAGTACTATCGGAGACACAGATTAAACGGCTTTCAAAAAAATGGGTTAACCGGTAAACGAAGAAAAGAGAAAGGAAGAATTTTTGTGGTTTGGCACTGATATATTCTTGTATTCTTTAGATACCTAGTCCGTAATAAAGCTGTCCATTTCGGATAAACCATGGTACATTTATTGAAACCCACGTTGGTGAAACATACAATAATGTACTTAGGTTGACAATTTTTGATTTTTATTAATTCTACTGTGGTTCGTACAGTACCTGCTCTAGCAGGACTTGAGGAAAACCACGGAAAAAACCGAGTCAGGGCATCTAATCTTGAACAATACATTCTGTAGCCAGAATAGGCAGTTTTTAATTTTTATTCTTTTCTTTCTGCAAGTCTTGTCCATTATGTAGTTTCAAGTAAGCCTACCTGTTTTCACACTACCATTTGAGAATCTGCAATTCTTAGTCTATGCTCTTATGCAGTCTCGAGCAAGCCGCAGTTTTAAGCTCCAGCTGCTAGACCTACCAACCGCAATTATGAGTCCCAACTGTTATACTTTTTTGATCGCAATTGTGAGTCCTGGGTCTTCTGCGTGCACGTTTACTTCACTCTCCCTGGCTCATTTTTGTAGCCGCGTTTGGATCTGTCCCACACCCAATTTTTTAGCTAGAGATGGCCTCGTTGGCTAGTTCAGTGATGTTTCCTTGGTGAGGGCGATTTGTTCTAGAGTTTGGGATTCTTGTTTCAGAGAGTAGCTTAGAAATATCGCAGCTTTTTTGGCTTCTGTGCTGCCTTTAGAGTAGGCAGAAATATGTTTGTATGTCGTCCTGTTGCAGCCGATTGCCATCTCCCTTCCCACCTGGTTCTTGTTGTCTCGCGGATTTTGGTTTTAATCAGTCTTTCTTGAACTGTGCTGCATCGTTTGCAGCAGCCGCCTCTTTGACTAGTCCGTTTGTACGCTCGTTTTCTTTTATGTCTACGTGCGCTTTTGTTCAGCAAAACCTGAGTTTAATTGTCGCATCTACTGGCTGCCACAACTCCATTTGCAATTCCGTGAGAGCCTTCGTGAATCTCAGTGCTTTTAGTGCCGACAGACTGACTGATGCAATCGAACATTTGGGAATTACGTCGTGATGGTGATGTATGTAGTTTAAACAGGCTCTGGTAGCTGTGAGTTTACACTTAAATACCGTGCTTCCGTTCGAGGGTTTGGTCTTTTTGTGGTGCAGTTCCTGTTCTTTCTGATAAACCCTGAAGACCGCCCCAGCCTTGCCATTTTCTCTTCTGGAACCGTGTACTATAGGATGCGGTATTCTGCCTAGTCTGCCGTAATGGTGGTGGTGGTAAAAAATTCTATTTCATTTTTGTCTACCGGGTGTCCTGGATATACCATACGAGCTTCTGGCACAAGGCCTTCTCTTTCCGTTGTTCCAGGTGTTTCGGATCAGTGATACCCTGCAACACCAAATCACAGGCAGTAATATGCTCAACACGAATACCGTTTTGTAGCTACTGTGTGGTAGACCAACGCCGTTTAACCTGCTTTACCCTGCATCCTTTTGCCCAGACTTCGGTCGTTTATAATATTGTTGGTTCGACCGTCCCTTTTTAAACGCCCTACATAAGTTGTGTTACCATTTCTATCTGGTGGGCGATTGTAAGTGGTACTGTGAGTCATTGAATTGACTCCTCTAACGTATTCAGTACAGGTAATAGAGCCACGTTAGTCGCCACACCGTTGCTACCATGCGGGCTCTCGGGTATATCGGGCTGCCTTGTCACATCTTCCGCTGAGTGATTATACTCTGACGTAATGAAAGAGGCAATGAGTAATAAGAAGAAGTTCTCCTTCAATGGCGAGTGGTTTGTCGTTGGGACTTTGTAATGTGTGAAATTGGACTAGGTTATTTATATAAAATTTTGTTAGCTTCCGGTAATCATCATGGATGTTAGGCCATTTTTTAAGTACTGGTGAGTTTCTTTTACCCACTGACACGGGTCGCCTCGCATAGCACAAACACGAGAGTGATTTATCCCTATGAAATCTACCGATCGATCATAAGCCAGTAGAGGGGAGGTGGTCCTACACAGGTTCTCATGGCTGGGGTTTCATTACTAACTTGACCACTAGCCGAAAAGCCTTAGCCCTTCTGCTATCCGCCACCTGCAAACGCGCTCGGTAGGTATCCCAACCCTCGAGGGCGTAAGTGTGTTACGCGCGTTAATACTTCGATGGTTGACCGGTAGGAAAATGTCACGAACGTCATACTCAATTATTTCCCGAATTGATAATTATAGACAAATAGAGTGGAGTGATCTAAAATATTATTGGTTTAGTATAACGTAGTTACTGTTTTTTAAATTATTAGTAAATGGAAAACTTATAAGTAAATAAAAATAACACAATTGCGCAAAGACATAAATTATCGTATCAAAAACATTAATCACCTGACTTTTTTTGGCATAACAATGGTCATAGGAGATTTTAGCAATAAGGTTGTTGAAAGAAATGAAGAGTTGAACATTTTCAATTGGGTGAATGAAATCTGAAAGGTGACCAGTTGGTACAATTTTACAGATAAAAGAAATTAGTCTTGAGTAACATTTTATTTCAACTATCTGCACCAAGCGGGTTATTTTACATGACGCGACTCTGTTGACCTTTTTCAATTTCGCCACCAATGTACGTTTGGCTTGAAATCTTTCAAGCTTTTCTTAAAAAATAAATAAAGCAAAAATAAAGTTGGAAAGAAGAAAAAGACTAGAAATGTCAAATATAGAAAGGAAGGAACAAGATACGAATGATTTGAAAAAATAAATTACCGTTCTGGTAGCTTCGAGTGCCCAGAGACGGAGATCAACGTCATGAACGGTCTTCTTTTCATTCCTGGCAGCAATGAAGTGATCCATCACTGCATTCGCGATTTGAGCTTCTCCCATTGCTCGAGCTCCTGGACACGCTTGACGAATCTGTGTTTGGCCTGAACAGTTGACAGAGATCTCCTGAACATAGTTTTGCTATAGCGCGTATTTCAATTGCGGCGACTTTCTGTTCCAGCTTGATTTTCTTACCGGGTTTCACGGGGCTGGAAGGGGTGAAATTCGATTGGGAGCTTTCTTGATCTGGTGACGTTTCTACTTTCTCACCCTCTTCTTCGGTTTTTAAATTTCCTGCTTCAGTCGGAGTCGTTGGCCACTTACTAAATTCTTCCCCGAGATCAAGTTCATCCGCATCTTCAACGTCAATAAACTCATTCATATGGTCTTCGATTAGATCTGTAAAGAAGTAAAAATTTTGGCACCTTAAAATTTTAGATGGTATTTATTCCTTGCATATTATACTTAATTCTAATACTCAAATCATCAGTTATGGGTGTCTGCATAGTTGACCAATCATTATAATCTTCCTTGAGCAGTGATTGTAGGGTTTGGTACGCTCAATTTTCGATAAAGATTTGCGAGGTAATTTGTTCTTTTTGCTGTTGATATTGTTGTTTATGCAGAAAAGGAAGTGAAAGTCAAATTTGATTTTACCTATATTCACCGGTAGCCGGCGACACTAATGGCAGTCAATGGGCTTCAGCTATTTAATGATGTTTAGTTACGTCACATTCCTCATTTCAATGTGAGTTAGTAGTAGGAGAAACACCATATGGATTTAAAAACAGATTGGTACAAGACTTACACTACAGATGTTGGTCCAGAGTTGCAGGGACATAAACCATGATGTCCATATTTATTTTTAACCTTTAAATGTTCCCAAAGAAATTGGTATCGACAGCAAAGATATTTGAATAATATCAAATTTATGTTGGAAGGCTCAAAATAACTATAAAGACACAAAAAAAAATCAGAAGAGTATACCTCAAAGATGTATTTTATCACCTACCCTATTTAATGTCTATTTGGGTAGAACCTTTCATGGATCAATCAATAACTGTGTCGGTGGTATAAAGATGAACGTTGAAATAATAAATAACCCGACTCTTTAGGTAAATTTGCTAAATTTGAAAATATATGATTTGCCATAAAATAATTAATATCATGTTTTGTTTATAGAAATTCTGCAAAAAGTGATAATGTACTCCTGTAGTTAATTTGCGGAGTGCGGCAAAGCAATTAATTAGGAGTCCCTGGAGCTAATAATTAAAAAAAGAATCGATTGCGCCCGTCATTCCAACGTTAATTTACTTGATGAAATTGACGGCTCGGAAAATTTTACCCCAGCAATTTTCGCGATAAACGAAAGGCACTTAAAATAATGGCCGGCCGTTTGGAAATTTATGAAATGCCGGGACGTTAGAAATTTCAGGAAGTGTAACAGACTTTTATTTTTGAAGTATCTCTGATGGGGAACTGAAAAGCTGCTTATAAGATATCTTTTGTTTCGTTGCTGTCGTTATTGTTACCTCAAAGTGAAGGACACGTACTTCCAGGTCTGGCAAAGGAAAGCCTGGGTTGGGGCGAGCTGCAATTAAGAAGGATTATTGTTAGAAGAGCGAAAATTCTCAAAAATAATCCTACATAATGGCAAAGATCATTGCTGTAATTATCTACTATTAAATCGGCACGTGATGGGCGGTATTTAATATTGAGCCGCCAGTCCGCCTCTGTTGTGTTTTGAAGGTGGGACAGTTTGAAAATTTGGAATGCAATTTTATGCACTTGCCGGCTTTGCGGGTTTCATCACTTCAGTATAGTGCTTTGTCGGCGCCGAACTAATTAAAAATTAAATCCGAAAATGCGGAATTTTAATTGCGGCGCAATTTGCAGATGGGACAATGAATTTACAGAGTAACTACGGCTGAAACGTGACAGTCTCCCGGGAATCGAGCGCATTGTGCTTTACCCTAGGCGAGCCCGAAGGGGCGTATATTGGCAAACCACTAAACACGCACCTGGTAAATTGATTGATTTACTTCGGTTTCATTTCGGCCGTACATAGATGCACTTCGCCGCTAGACTTTTCCAGCAGGCGGAAATCGATTTCCAGCGAAATAACAGTTGCTATTTAGTCCTAATGGCGAAAAGATATTGGGCCATCTCCGTGCAAATAAATAAGACTGTCAAATGCGCAAGATCCGGGCAGGGCGAGAACGTTCCTTTTCCGGATACGGCAAGTGAAAACCGACGGAAGTCTAAAAGTTACCCCAGTGAAGGGGCATCGATGCTACAAAAGTTTTGTTGTAGAAACACATTTTGGGTACATTAGGAAGAACAAATTTGAACAATAGTTTTCTGTACTGATTTACATAGAAACTACAATGGTCTACTATTTCTCAATTTCTCTATTTTTTATTTTTTGTTTAAGGCTGGAAAAACAATTTAAAAATTATTCGAAATAAAGTCGTAGGAGTATTTTTTTTGTTTGTTTATTTGCAATCTGCTACACAGCAGTAAGCAATTCAGATAAAAAGTTAACATCGCACTTGAAATAAAGTGTGAGAGGAATACTCTTTGGCAAATGTGCTTACGAATAATAACTTAATTAAATAATATTTACAATAGATATTTAATCTAATAAGTTAGATACGAAATGGAAGGTCTAATGGCCTATGCATTTTTTCACTGTTGTCTAAAAGGTTTAACGCAAGCGGATTAGGATGAGCTTCTAATCTACCGAGATACTTAGCATTGTATTTAGCTGCTTCTTTCTTCACTGTTAACACTTAGGAAGCCGGTTATAACCCGAAGGTACTTGAATTGGAACCGTTCCAGTATTTCTATGTTAGAGTGTGAAGCAGTAGCCCACTACTGGATACCACAGCTTCAAATGGGTTTCAACATAATTTTATATACGAGAAGTTTGTTATCAAGGGAAAGCTTATATTTGCAGCCAGTAGTAGTTATTTAGTTTGAGGTTAAATTGTTTTCTTTTAGTCCATAGTTAAATAGTTTTTCAAGGTATAGTCCCATGCATTGTATACAGTCAACTTGTAGGAGAACGTGATTATTCATACTAATCCTAGGAACGGTGGCTCTACATTTAGTGAATGTAATTTAGAAAGATTTTGTTTCGTTAATTTTGAACTTTGTTTAAACTTTGTTGAAGGGTTCTTGCAGCTGTCAGGGTCTTGTGTGGCAAGGAGTACCGTAACATCAACGTAGGTTGCCATAAGTGTAGTGGGGTTTATAGGGATGTGTGTTGTGTATAAAATATACAACAAGATATCGTGCATCGTGTGGTTGGTTCTCGGATTATAAGGCCGTGGTCGGAGTTCAGAAACTCTTGACGTTTCGTCCACAACTGCGGCGGACATCTTCAGAAGAAAATCTTCTAAAAATTAAGTGACTAAATTAAGTGTTCGGGGGCTGTTGTTGACGTTACCGGTATGGTAAATAATGTGATCGGGCATTTTCTGACGTCACTCGCTCCTTCACTGTATCGCGGTCTGTTTTTGCTCCTTGAGAGCGATAACCCAAAATTTAGGTAGATTGAATCCATCGTTCCTGTTAAAATTACTTTTATATTTATAAATAAATAAATTGTTGAGTTTTGTAGCTCAGTGTGTGGTCGTAGTGTAATAAGCGATCAGGACTCGTAGCGCGCGGTGTCGGTGACCGCGCCGTATCTCCGGCTCCAGCTGCTTATCTGGCAAAACTTTTAAATTATTTATTCGAAATTTTTAAAAATTCGAAGTTGTAACAAATTAGTTCAGAATGTATAATAATAATAGTAATGCTAATTATTTAGCAAATTTCAATCAACATTTTTCGCAACCAATCGCAAATTATCATAATCCTGTGTGTTAATAATCCTCAACAACAAATGCAATGGACATCACAATGGACAATCACAACAACCACAAATAATAAAAACTGCACTCCAGCAAGGCTATCAAGTTCAGTTCAACCACCTTCTGCAACCAGCATGATTGCAATACGCTCCCATGTTTGAATTAACTCCTGTGCAAGAAAATCCAATTTGATTTGAACTTATGTCCACATGAGTGATAGACGGACATATTAACCCCCTTACCACAATATCAATACCACATAGAGATTATAGTCAAAATTCCACAACACCACAGTTAGAATTAAATAAATCCACTGAAGACAACATGTCAGTTACTAGTGACAAAATGGAAGTACTTACCCTTAATGACTTCCAAGAGGTTAGAAAATCAAAGAAAAGGCGATCAAATCCTAGCCCACCCCAACAGAAAGCCAAACAGACAACGTCCGAAATATTGACTAAGAATAGGTACGCGGCTCTCACCGATGCAGGCCCCTCAGGACAATCAAACGCCAAACAAAAAGAAAAACCCGCAAGTACCTCCTTTTATTCTTCACTACGTTACAGCAATTTAATCCTTGCTCACCTTCATCAACTCCCATATTGAAAAAAAGATTATTACTATAAATTAATGCAAGGAAATAAAGTTAAGCTACAACTAATAAGTGTCGATAACTACAAAAAAATTAGGGATATATTAGATAAACACAAAGTTGCAAGGCACACTTACAGCCTGGAAGAAGAAACAACTTTTAGAGTTATCTTAAAACACATGCATCATTCCACAGATGTAAACCTTATCAAAAAATCTCTTGCCACAGAAGGCCATGAAGTAGTAAACATTACTAACGTTATCAATAGAGAAACCAAACAAAAGAAAAACTTGTTTTTCATTCATCTTAAACGTAGTCCAAGCAATAAAGAAATATTTAAAATTAAAAATATTAAAAATGCTATCGTAGTATTCGAAGAGCCAATAAGAAAACCTCAGATTTCACAGACCAAGAACTGCCACTGCTATGGACACACCAGAAACAGATGCACCAGACTCCTCCCCCCCCCCCGCTGTATAAAATGTGCAGATCTCAACGACTATTGGAAGTGCTCGAAAAATCGTCTTGATGGTAAACCAGCAAAATGCGTTTTGTGTGGAGGCGTACACCCCGCCAACTATAAAGGTTGCAAAGTTTATATGGATATACTGAATAGAAGATTCCCCAATCAAGCTAGGTCAAATTATCCCACATTCAATGAACAGCAACCCACTCAATCGTAACTAATCAGCCATCTACACATAGTGGAAACGCAAATCCAAGTCATATGTGGACAGATATTGTGAAAAATAAAGTTTCTGCACATCAAAACTTAGCACAAATTTAAAACCAACCTACCTGCGTATATCCTCAGTCATCTCAAAACCAAGTTACATCTCAAATGCCTCAGTCTTCGTATACAAACAACTATGTACCCGGACAACAAATAGAAGACTTAACCTCTATAATAGTATTGATGCAGCAAACCATTAATAACTTAACAATTGAGATCAGACTTTTGAGAGAAGAAACGTCTAAAAACAAAAATGGTTCCAATGTATAAGATAACAGGAGATTTTTACATTTCTGTTACACAACGGCATTGATATCTTATTAATATCTGAAACTCACTTCTCCAGCAGAAGTCATTTTAAGGTACCAAACTATACAGTGTATTCTACTAATCATCCATATGCCGAAACACATGCAAAAGGTGGCACTGCCATAATAATTAAAGAACATATCAAGCATCATGAGCTACCTCACTTTAAGGAAAACTATCTACAAGCAACAACTCTAGAGATTATTGACTGGCATGGTCCACTTACTTTGTCTGCAGTTTATTGTCCTCCAAATTATCCTGTAAGTAAGGAGAGTTTTATCTCATACTTTCGGTCACTCGGTAGCAGATTTATGGCTGGGGGAGACTTCAACGCCAAAAATATTCACCAGGGTTCTCACCTTTCTCCCCCAGGCAGGGACAGAACTCTGTACCAGGTCATACAAGAACTGAAATTAAACCATTTATCTACATATAAACCTATATACTGGCCGACTGACCCTCGAAAACTACCGGATTTGCTGGATTTTTTCGTTACAAAACGTGTTACTCCGGGATATCTGGATATCAGTTCATGTTTGGACTTATCCTCTGACCACACTCCTGTTATAGCCACTGTGAATGCTACAATAATCGAAAAAGAGAAGCCAGTTAAGCTATTTAACAACAGAACAGACTGGGCACACTTCAGAAGCCTAGTGGACGGCCAACTAAACATGAGAATCCCATTAAAAACTGTCGAAGACTTAGAATCCGCGTTTTAAACTTCACTAGAATTATTTAGGACTCAGTGTGGGCTGCCACACCTGTTATTCCAACTAAAAGAATGCTGTTCAATATCTGTTAAAAAGAAAATAACCGAGAAGAGACGCATTCGAAAAATCTGGCAAACCATCAGATCAGATATCCTTCTGACAAAATGCGATATAATCAAGCCTCTAGAGAACTAAAAAGCCTAATCAGCAACCTTAAAAACGAATCCTTTCAAGAATATCTTGAAAACCTTACAGCTACAGATGATACAAACTACTCATTATGGAGAGCGACCAAGAGAATAAAACACCAAAGACTTCCTGTACTACCCCCCCCCCCCACCCATACATAAAGAGGATGGAGGTTGGGCACGAACAGCAACTAACTGAACTCCATCATATCCTTTCTGGCATATTACAGGGCAGCGTGCTGGGGCCGCTCCTGTACCAGCTCTTCACCGCTGATCTACCCACCAATAACCAATCTTTTACAGCTACCTTTGCCGACGACAAAGCGATCATGGTTAAGCACAAAGATCCCACGATAGCTGCTGAAATACTACACAAAAATTTAAATGACATAGAGATGTGGGTTAAAAGGTGGAGGATAAAAATAAATGAAAGCAAATCACACCACATCACGTTTACAAAATGTAGAGGTAACGTACCTCAAGTCTTCAAGAATAATGCACCACTACTACAAGTAACAGAGGTGAAATACCTAGGCCTTACACCTTGACAGCGGTCTCACATGGAAGGAACACATATGGAAAAAACGCAAGCAACTTGGCTTGAAATTTAGCAAACACTATTGGCTCCTAGGAAAAAATCCAAATTAGATCTTCGTAACAAGCTCTTCGTATATAATGTAGCATTTAAGCTCATCTGGACATATGGACTACAACTCTAGGGTACAGCAGCCAATACCAATATACAAATAATTGAACGCTTCCAGTCCAAAGTGTTACGCGCTATGTGTGGTGCTCCGCATTTTCTAAGAAATGTTGACATTTTGAATGACTTAAAAGTGGACTCTGTGAAAGATACTATAGTGAAACAAAGTGCAAATTATTTACATAAATTAGAATTCCATCCTAATTATCACGCTGTAAATTTTCTAGATAATAGTGCTAACATTCAAAGACTGAGTAGAATTAAACCACTTGACTTGCCATATAGATTTGCACAGCTGTAATAGTTTAATTTAGCAATTCCTGTTACATGGTAGTTAAATGCATAATATGTAAGAAATCTTGGAGTTAGGGTTGGTGAATCCTATCTCTCATATCTGTTCATGACACTTTCAAACATTTATCTGTATTGCTTATTGTATCTTCATATACATATTGCAATTAGTTAATAAATTATAAAAAAAAATATTTATAAATCTCCACCGCCTCTTTGTATAATCTCGGGTAGTAATTCCTACAGTTGGATAAAACTTGTGTTTGGCCGAATTCTATCTAGTGGTCAGGATTTTCTAAAGCATGTTCAGCAACTGCTGATTTTTCGGGTTGATTAAGGCGTAGATATCGTTTGTGTTCCTTTATCCTGGTGGTAGTCCCAATGTAGACTTGCTCACATGAGCATGGTAAGCCGTATACCGCTGGTGTATCTTTGTCTGGTCTAAGCAAATCCCGTATCTTAGTGGTGGTAGTTTAGATGGTCTCCACTTTGTGTTTATTGAATGGCTACTCGAGGACGGAGATAAATAAAGCAATTAAACCTAACAAATGCATACGAAAAACACAACCAAAATCAGCTACGGTAGGCAAAGCTTTTTTAGCTTACATCAATAGGAAAAATTCTCAAAACAAATTTTTTGGTTTAGTATTTCGAGTGCATCTTCAATATGAGTAGCTGTTTTTAATGGAATGTTAGTTTTTAGTTTATCGTGTAATTAACTCTAAAATAGACCCAATTTGTTTTGTGATTGGTTAACGTCGGGGATAATGGGGCTTTGGTCAGAGAATAAGTCAAGACACGATTCAATTTCAAATAGTTCAGGAATCTTTACTGTGTCGGTCTGCCAATAAGTAGACTGGTAAGTAGACAAGTGATCTAGGTAGTGCTGTTGTATAATAAAAAAGAGCATTCTTCCTATTGGGCTAATTAATTTGGATCCCCAGTGAAGGTGTTTAGCATTGAAGTCTCCCCCAGAAACTGATTTCGTAGGAATTGTAGATATTGTTTAAGACTATCCTTGTTGAGTCGGTGTCCAGAAGGACAATAAGCTGCGTAAGTAACTAGTGGACTTATCCAGTCTTTTGCTGTGATACTGGCAGTTCGTATAAGTTCAGGGCAATACTTAGGAGTTTCGTGGTGTCTTATATGGTGTTTTATTATTATTGCCACCCCTGATCTTGCTGTGCCAGTTAGACAATTGGTCTTATATATGTCATAGCCACAAATTTTGAAGTATGATTGTTCAGTGAGATCACGAGAATGTCTATCTTGTTGTGCAGTATAAATGCTTCAAGCCGTCGCATTTCACTGAGCTGTCTTGAGTAGTTGCTCCATTAGGACTGTTAGGGGTTTACTAGTTATTTTATTAGATCTTTTAGGTATTTTCTATCTACCATGAACTTGTTGATAATAATTCTCTGCGAGTTAATGGTTCGTTGCATGAAGGTCACTTTATTGCTTCGATACTGCAGAGTGTTTTGTAAAACTTGTTGGATGATCAATGCTGTATTGTGAAATTTGACTATTGATTGAATTAGACTTTAGGTTGGGTTCTTGCTTGGGGTGCAATAACAGGAGTTAATATTTTTTTGTAAGAGCTGGTTTATTGGGGCCTGTCTATATCTGAAAGGGGAAATCTTCTGTTCCTGATCTGTAAACCACGCAACCCCTATAGTTTTATGCCCGTCTTATTTTTTTTTGTAGCCATGGTTTTTAACACATTTCGCACAGTGTGAATGTGTGCAATAGTTCTGAGTGATCGTAACACTGGCATCTTTTGCATTGTACAATTTCTCTCTTTTTATGAGGTGATTCTACTTAAAATATGGCTTTTAGTGGGCTAGTAATATTATAGATGTCTTATTTTTATAAGATGTTATTATCCTGTTGCTTGAGGCCAACAAAGATTGAGTTGAAAGAAGTCTTTTTATCTCGATGTTGGACAACAGAAATATTTTTAATTGATGTCCATAAACGCTAGGGTTTCAGTTATGTCACTTTTGTCGGTGGAGTAATGTAAGTTTTTGATTACTATTTGAAAGCTCTTATTCTCAGGTGATACAGTGTGTTGGATGACCTTATGTTCGTTTTAACTAGTAGTTTTACAGTACCTCCTTGCAAAGCTTGATATTGATATTCATCTTTTGATGAATATTGGTGGTGGTCGGGGAACTGTCTTATTGTTTTCCTTATAGGGTGTTCTTGACGTGGAACCAATCGAGTTTGTTAGGGGTTGAAATTTATTTCTTGTACAAAGAGTTAGGGAGGATTTATGAGTCTTAGCCTGAGCGTTACGTTGTGTGATTGACTGATTAGTTCTTTTTCTTTTGTTATTCCTTGTTTTTAATTCTTAAAAGTCGTTAGGTTTAAATAAGTTATTGAATTCTATGCTTATGACAGAAGCAGTTTTTGCATCAAGGTTAGAAGGTGTTGGCAGTAAGAAAAACCGGTCTTGTTCAGGTCTTAAGCCATACCAGTCCATGATAACAGAATTATATGTTGCAGTGGCTTGCTGTGTGGATGAGGTTGGCTGTCGGTAATTAGTTGAATACGGTGAAAAATAATTTTGAAGCGGCTGCCAAGACACGTTTTGTGATGTTTGGGAGCCTACTTGTGGTTGAGAATAGTTGTTGATGTAGAGACTCTGTGATTATTGGCGCGAAAAGGTAATTTGGCGTTGAGTGAGTAACGTATTTATTTGGATTTACCTGAAATTCAGCGTTGATCTGCATTGTAGCAAATAATTAAATTATTGAAGTTGGAAGTTAATATCAATAACTGTTATTCTTGATTAGGACTGAGAATGGTTTTCAGAGGAACTGATATCACAGACGAGATCTTGTGGCTGCACTTGACCCATTCACTTATCGCTTTTCACCTAGCGCAGCGCATGATTTTACTCTATACATTTCAAACGCGAACGTTTATCACTAGGCGACTTGAACGCAACTTTACGCTACGAGAGCAAGACGACAGATCTATATAACACTTGATATTACGTGATACAGGATAAAAGTTTTTTCGTCTCAGAACAGCGTGGATGCAGAACGGCAGCAGGAGCAGCGATGAAGAGCTGCAAGTTAGGCGACCCAGACCACATCGATGACGGGCGCGGGGTCGCAAGATTTTTAACACTCGTCACACAGAACGCCAACTGTTAATACGACACGTCCGCTCTGTTTGAAACAAACCGAAGTCGTAGGACTATTAAATATAAAATATCAGCAATAGGCCATAAACATTAATAAAATTAAATAAAAGCTCTTTCAGAATATAATAGATTTTTAAATTTACCGCTTATCTAATAAAAACGAACGTTACCGACTAGAAACGACTAGAATTCATCCAGAAATTCTTTCAGTTTACATCAATACAATTTGGTTAATTCGTTCTAGGAAGTCGGTGCTATTGTCACCAGACCAAATCAAATATGAACAGAATTATTAAAGTATTCGAAACAAAAATATTCTACTTACACAGAGGAGAATAGAGGTGCAAGCACTATTATAAGTGTAGGTGCTCGTCCTTCGTTTGGTTGAGCAATAGTGATCTCAGTTATCTGCCAGTATTTGTCGAGATAGTTGAAAATGAATAAACATTAAATTTTTTGTGTAAATTCAAAAATCTACCTCTAAAATATAGGATCTACTCAAAAAGTATTTTTAAGAAGGGAAGGATAATGTTAGAAATAAAAGAGTTTTCATTTTCCATAAAGGCAATGCCTTAGCAGTTTATAATTTTAAACCGGAAAATAATGGGGTGAAAATTGGACTTTTAAAATCTTGTGATATTTAATTTTAGTATAAACTTGCATAATCTCCAAAATTACTTTGTATTGTCATAAATACTGTTACAAAATCAATTCTATTCTTGCTTTACACGGCATGATGTCTAAGCCATTGATGTATGGTTGCAATTATCAAGTCTTAAAGTTGTAAGTTACATTGTGTTTTTAGTCAAGTTTGGTTATTTACCAATAGAGTGAGGTGACAAAGAAAATCGCATTGTTATAATAACATTATATAAGTGTGGAACTGAAAAAAGTGTATTTTTTAAGACTCTGCATCCTCTCGGCATTATCCATATGATTGTGTATCAAGCTATAAAATTGTTTAATGAGACTGAAGGTGTCGTGGATCGTCCAAGATCTGGAAAAGCACGTTGAATTCGGACTGTTTAGGCAGTCGAAGCCGTAAGTGTCTGAATAAAACAAAATCCTCTTCGTAAGCAGATCATGTCTCAAAAGATATTTTCAAAATTTTGATGTCTTGTATTATTAAACAACACATAGGATTATCTGCTTACAAAAGACATACGGGTATATGCTGATAGATGCTTTAAAAAAATAGGAGAGAAAAAGTAATAATATTGAGTGAGCATGCGCATGATGGCCACAGGAAAATCTTTGTTTAACGACAAAAAACTTTTAAATTGGAGGAACCCTTCAACAAAAACAATATGATAAGGTATACGCTAGGTTTTTTAAAGAAGCATTTCAGCTAGTGCCAAGGGTTTAAAGAGACTATTATTATTCGGCAGCTGTGTTACGATGGAGTAACAGTTTCATGTTGGTGAAAAGTTTAAATTCGGAAGGCAAAATTAAATAACAAAGTGCCTTACATAGAATTTCTGATTGACCACCGTAAAGAGAGACTGAGATAACCGCCGAGAACAAGTACATTGAGAGTGATTTTTTGTTATGAGGGGTATTATACATAAGAAATATGCTATTCGAAGCTAGAATTACATTAGTGGTACTATGCGGTTTAAGATAAAATGTCTATCGCTGTTGTTCTGAATTGTATTAAGTCCAATATTGGTGCGGTTTAGCTGCAAAATATGTAACAGTACTTTCTCATCTACTCTGAATTTGTTTTTATTTAAATATCTAAAACGATTTATGAGAACTAGATAATAATTTGGAAGAAACGTTCTAGAATTCGAATAGGTTTCCGCATTTAATTGTAGTATCGGTTAAAAGCTTTTGAAAATTTATATCCATTATCATAACTCGCTCCAAAAGCAAGCCGCCTTCCTAATTTTTGAATATGTAAGATATTGATATGACATTTGGGTGCGAAAAGAGAATTTTTCGACGCCAATCTTGTAGGAAGCCCTAATTTCAGGGTGCTCTATTTTCTCGGGGCGAGAACAAAAATGCGGAAAAATATATTGTAGAGGGGTTCCCAGGGCGAACAACGCTGGCAATCAGAATATATGGAAATGTGGTGTTGCTGAGAAACAAATTTTTGGAAAAGAAAAATTTTTCTAAAAAAATGTTTTTTTCTTTTCATTCGATTCATTTCATGTATCTGATGTATGTTCTAGCAAGACACTGGATAATTTTTCAATAGTGGCTGGTTATTTGTTCCATACACTTTTTGGATCTAACTTCAAGGAGACTCTTCACTATGGTCTTTCATAGCCCACCGGCCAATTTCTTTTAAAATACTAAGTTTTCAAAGGTAGTTAACGGATCGTCTCAAAAGCTCAAGTTGAAAAAAAACAAACTGATATTGTATGTTTCCGCGGAGATCTGGCTGGTTTTGTTGGGACTCATCGGGAGTAAAGTAGGGCCTTTGCGTAGAATTTAGGGCACAATAAAGGCAGGACAATTCGCGGCCACTTAACGCTCCGTAGTGGTCTTCAAAGTTTTCTACATAGTCAGAAACCTTCATTATGTCTTGAATTCTATGCAAAGGAAATAATTTAACCCCGGTAAAAACATAATAGCTTTAATATGAGTATTTTGGGGACTTATCGTCTCCCAATAAATTTCCAAAAATCAGGGAGGTAGCTCGTCTTTGAAGCGAGCTATGGTCATGGATATCAATTTTCAAAAACTTTTGACCGATAACGTATATTTGGACAACTTGGTTTATGGATTAAACCTCATCATTTTTGATATAATGCATGACGTTTGGGCATGTGTTTTGATAATTTTTAAGAGAGATTGAAGTGAGTTTTTAACTTGGTATTTCAGTTTTCTCACTCGCCAAGGAGAGCTATGAGTTTTTGAAGAAGACTGATCATTTGTGTGCCCTGCTTTACTATTTATAAGATTTGGAATGAAAGTTTAGCAAGAGGTATATTGGGTCGGGAAAAGTTTGTTATTTTGGAAATGTTGCATAACTGATGGCGTGGGATAATAATAGATTTCAATATTCCTCTTTTTCAATTCAGGCATTGAGGATGTTTTTCTGTTTCAATTGTTTTACAAATAATCTTATTGGTGGGGTGGGAAATAAGTACAATAGTTTTTGCGTAGAAGTTAATTTAACGGATTCTTTCTTTGTTATGCTTACCAAGTGTCTAATAACTATCTAATACCCAACCATCACTAACCAACACTCCATACATAATCTTTCCAATATTTCTATGTGCCTTAAAAGTTCTAAAACAAAATAATAACATTACAATTTTTTAGAAGTACAAAGAAAACGCTACAGTGATCCTTAACACATTAAACTATATAGCTAAGGTAAAAAATTTAATAAAACCATTTGACTGTCGTCAAGTATTTAATAACTCCATTACCTATCTTAAAAAGAAAACCAAGATGCCCATTACTAACTCAAATCTGATACTAAAAAATATTTTGAAAAACCCTCCAAAATTCTAAAATTTAGGGCCTTCCAAAAATTCATGAAGAAAACATTTCTTTACATTTTATAGTTAGTGGATTCGGTTATCCCAAGCGTAATCTATGTTTGTGCCTTATAAAGGTCTTTAACCTCTTAAAGAGTAAGCTTTGTTCTACGTACGGAAGTTCTATATCCTAGAAACACTGAACACTTTTTCTATACGTAAAGATGGTCAGCTTTGATGTCATCTCTTTGTTTACCAAAATCTCCGAGAACGCGTACTTATTGAAATTATAACGTTTATAGATTTCCTACTTTCATCCGTTATACCAAACAATTTTACGATTTATTTTAAAATAAAAGCTTTTGTCTCTTTTTACCTTGTTGGATACGATATATCAATGTTATCTGCCCTTATGCGCAAAGTACGCTTCCAGATTTTTTTTTATCTAAACAAATTTACATTAATATCAAATTTATTATGAAAACGGAGCAAATATATTCCTCTACTCTTCCTAAACTGACTAGAAAACCTACTCGTGCCAATCCCATTATTAACCTGCCCATATCCATCCAGTTGCAAAATCGGATCCATCAGATTTGTGGACATGAAAAATTAACAAATAGTACTTATAATTACAAATATTAACAAAAATATGAGCTCTCAGTTCCAAGGACTTGTTTTTGTCTTATATTAGAAGCATTATCGGATACTGTGTTTACTACCAATAATATCTAGCTAACTTTATTCTTCCGCTTAAGGATTACTGTCCTAAATAATTTCAAGGAGTATACTATATAAAACATCTTCTGGAAGCTGTCAAAAAAACAGGCAAATATCAAGTTCAATAGATGACCATTATTTGGCCGTACGATAATGTGATGTGTTCAGCCCTTGCTAAATACTGTAAAGACACAGATCACAAAATCAATTTCTTCTATTCAAAAATTATTCCACCAACAGAATAATTCTTGAGGCAAGTGAAATACGAAAATGCCTACAATGCTTAAGTACAAGAGAAAATAGCCAACGTTTACCCTTTATACGGCTACTTCACATTACTCCTCATTATCAGTTCGAAACATCTTCAAACCAAAAAATATTTCACTTTAAATGCAACAAATAGTAAAGCAGAGTACAAACATATCGATCTTCTTTTAAGACTTATAGTTTTTTTTTGTGGAGTAGCCAGATTAAAACCTTGAGTGAAGGAGTTAAATTTTCTTAAAAATAGCACCATCAAGTAGACGTGAAAACGTCGAGAATGATCTCAGAAACGACATGGTAAAAAAGATAAACCAAGTTGCTCATATACCATTAACCACGGAAACCTATCCGAACTATACATTTAGTAAAAATAGTACAAGGAACCTTGTGAGTAGCCCCAGTCCCTTTTAAAGTAACATAGTGTTGACCTTGTTGCGACATTTGCATACTTTATTTGGAGGTGGTAAACCAGGAGATTTTTATTGAGTTTTTGCTTCCGGATCTTAGCCGTAGTGCCACGTTTCATCTCCGGTTATAGTTTAATGGTAGTCTGAAGCAAGTTATTAGCAACTCCAGCGCGATGTTTTTTGTGCTCTACTAACAGCAGCTACAATACTTGTCATGCCAAGATATTTTATCTTCAGTTTTTGAAATCGCCATCTTCTTATATTTCTTGGGCTGTCAGTTGCCTATTTTTGTTTATCTTAGCTTGTACTTTATTAACATGTTCTCGTGTCCTGCACGTTACTATTTTTCCGGAACGTGGATTACTTTCAATAAATTTTTGGCTACCGCTAAATCATTTGTACTATATCTTTGATTGTTCTGTACTGATTGTGTAATGTGAATAGTTTCTAAGGACGAATGTTTTAAATTTGCACAAAATTTAATTTTTAAAGATAGCTTCGATTTTTTTCTAATCATCTAGTACAGATTTTTAAATTTTAGTATGTTATTTAAGTTTGTAAAAATGTCTAGATGCAGTTAGTATGTTCTCGAACTGGCACGGATACTGTATGACACGAGAAAACCGATTAAAACTTCCTTTCTACATCATACTACCACTAGAGGCAATAGTTTATGTAGAACCAATTTCCTACTTTTGCAATATGATATTTTTCTTTATAAGTAAATGTGAAGTGGATTCGTTTATTGTTACATTTCAGTATTATGACATTTCCATTTATGTTAGGCTTGTAATCATAAGATCCATAGCCATACTTTTGCAGATTTTTGTCCGGTTTTTTTTAGTATATCGAGTTTAAATATTTCATGTTCATCCCCATATAAAACTAAAAATCAATTATTTATAGATTTCTAAAAAATTGTTTAATAACATTATTAGAATATTCTCCCTAACACCTAGAGTACTATCACGAATATATGTTTCAAAGTGATACATTATTCAATTTATTTCTGTTTGAGTAGAGACTTTTATTTTCTGTGTGACTTATTTTTTACAAATTGTAGAATTGTAGAATAATAATCAAATTAATTGATTAACCTCAATGCTGCTCAATATCTAAAAAATGTTTTCTGAAAATGGTATGGTTTTAAATAAAACTGTTTCTGTAGACCCTGTGATTATTGTTAATACAAAAAATTCTCATTTTGAAAATTTAACATCGAAACATTGGCTCTATAATTTGGCCACATCTATATTTTCTGTTCAGTATATTATGTAACTGGACATTTTTGTAATATAATGACAGTTAAAATAAAAATTAACACTTATACATTTTACTGGAAAATGCGAAGTAAGCGCTAGAAGTCAGTAGTCAGATAGCGCCGTCTTTGGTTGAATGTTTGTAAAAATTGTTAGTTGCAGTCGCGTAGCAGGAGTTACTTGAGTTGGTAGTGCCGCGTCACTTCGCATAAATTTAAAAATTGAGTGATGAGACGTGATTAAATTACTCACTAAAAAAGTCTTAGTCCCAATATGTGCGGCGAATTTTTGCTTTCATATTCGACTGGAAAGGAATGGACAAAAAAATTTGGTAGAAGACGTACCATGTGCAGTGTACATTAAGTACAAGACGTTTCCTTGCAGGACTTCTAAGTTTATAGGGTGTAACTCCGTAAGTTCTTGTTGGAACAATAATTGTGAGACAGGGTTGTTTTGATTTTGAACGGTAGTCGCGTGTGCCAGACATTGTTAAAGGCCTTGGTCACGTCTAAAAACGCAGCAGAACAATACTTCTTGATTTCAAATACCTGGTTGACTTGCTTTACTATCTTGAGGTCATGGAATGTATTTTCCTGAATCAAAATTGATGATCCGGCGGCAAATTAAGAAAAGGTTTAATTCTTTTAGGAGGAGCTTTTCGATTAATTTGGAATGATTGGCAATAAACTAATCGATCGGTAGGAGGAGGTTTCTTCTGGTGGTTTGTCTGGTTTTAGAATAAGCACAACTTGGACCAAGATTCATTGTGCAGGAAAATGGTTCAGACGTAGCATAGCGTTGAATAGAAACACTATGAGTTTAAGTCTGTGCGTCGGTAATTATTTCAAGATTTTTCCCGTGACGAGGTCGTATCCGTTTCTTTGGGTAAATTTCCTCTTACCTTGACTAGGGTTATCTTTTTTATTGTTAAACAAAGGTGATCTGGAGCCTCCAGATGTTGTTTTATTTTTTGGTGTTTTTGCAACTTAGCTCCGACGGGAAGCGCTAGAGTGTATTCGTCAAGTTCCCTTTTTAACTTCTGGCCCAAGCGGCAGATTTTTTCAGATTGGAGATTGTGATTAGCTTTCTTGTAGCTTTTCACAGTGAATAGGCAGATGCTTCAGTGACAGAGATATTTTGTAAATATTTCTGTATCCCCTGATTTTTTAGATGGAGCATTGTTTTTATGTTTTGCCTTGCACTGTTGTGTCTCTTCTTGTTGTTTAGGGACCTAGTATTCCACCATAGTCTACAAAGTCCTATTTTTTCAGCTATTGCTTTTTTAACTGTCAGATGGAGGGATATTTTGTTTGTCAATCGTATTTACATGAGGGATTGAGTCCCAAGTTGCACTTTATATTGTATGATTTAAGTGTTCTTCTGTTATTTCAATATCGCGGAATATCTAAGTTTGTCCTTTTACTAACTAGATCTCTAAAAGCGTTTCAGTTCATTTTGATGTTGCTGAGTCTAGGATTTTTTTCTGATAAATACAGAAGAATACAGTGTAATTAAGATCGGAGGATAAAGGTATTGCTCAATCTTCAGGTAGTTTTGAGCTATGTTTTTTACAATACCAAAGTTAAGGAGGTAGGTAGGTAGTGAGGTGACTCAGGTTGTTGATGCCAAGCGAGTTCAATAGCTCTTTTCCTTCAGTGGTAGTTACTTTAGCACCCCATTCCTGGTGTTTAGCGTTATAGTTTTTGGCGGCAATAAATCTTGTACCCAGAGTGTTAAAAACCAGGTGTAATGTTCTTATTTAATATTATGTTATGGGGGGCTGCGAATGTAAGTGGTCCAGTCCAGTCTTCTATCATCACACTTGTGGTTTGAATGTGTTTTTGGGCATATTCATTGGTTTGATAGTGTTTTATGGATTTCTTAACAGCTGTATCTTCGTGAGCCATTCTGTCTGGTTGTTGGTTGTCGTATGTTATGTAATTGGCTATGTTTAGGTAGGACTTATTGCTAAAGTAAGTTTTGAATAATAATATTATATTTAAGTTGGGATTGATAACAAATGTAATTTGGTAACATTGGTTGTGAGAAGACTTAGTACAGCTCTCATTTTCTCTGCTAAATCAAGCATAAGTTTTCGAACTTTTAAAGTTTGGAATTTGTGTTGTGTTTGGATGACGAATAGGTGGGTTATCATTCACTAGAATTTGTGGCATTGGTAGTCGTACGGTGGTGGTGCATAATTATATAATTTTTTTCTCTAGAGCTCCTTGTAGACTTGGCATTTTTTGTTTGAGCACAGGACACACTCGGGTTGTGTTTATTTCGTTTCTTTACATCTTTGACAGGTTGAACATTGAGGCATTTCTTTTTTCCGGCGAGGTGGTTTTATTGCTATTTTTGTGCATTGGAGATGTTTGATTTTGTAGATTTTTTTGTTAGTTTTGCAAGGAGCCAAGTTAATGAAGAACACGGAGAGTGGCCGTATGACCTTGACTTGCTATTTCCGATTTCAGTTGATTTACGTCAAGCCAGTAAGGAAGATTCTTAATTACCACTCTGAAGTTGCACTCTTTTTTAGTTGGTAGATGTGAAGCTGTACTTTTAATACTGATAACCTGGCTAGTAAAGTTCTATAGTTGTCTATGCTTTCCACCATGATGTTCACTTAATTCCTACCATTTATTTTTAAGGTGTAACTAACTTTGATGATGAAGTTTAGTTCTACGGTCTGGAAGAGCTTGAAAATGATTCGTTAGACTCAAATGGAGGGTTTGGTCTATATTGTTATTTTGTCCCACAATGAGAATGTCTTCTTCTTAGAAGAGACCCTTTTTTTAGAAGTGAATGTGGTCCATTCCTTGTTAGGTTGGTTTGATGTAGTTGTTTGAGAGAGGTTGTTGGCAATAATGTGTAGCAGATGAAATGCCCGATAGCACTGCGTTTTGATCTATGTGTTGATTAATTACGGGCGCATATAGTGAGCTACTATGGATTGAAAATGTGTTTGCATTTGCATCATATTTTCCGGTAGAGAGGGGCATCGAAGCTGGTATTATGCAAATGATGCAAAGGATTAGTGGTAGTCATTGACTGACACTAATAAGCGAAATCGCTTGCAGTTAAAATATTATAGAAATAATAATAATTAAATACTTTGTAAAATTAACATGTAGATAATTAAAGCATTGGTTCAAAAGCCGTACTTTATCACACGTGATAATGGACACTTAGCTATTGGAGCTGTAAATCGAATGTTTTTACATTGCGAAACCCAACTGCGACTTAAAATCAACTATAAGATAAACATGGTATAACTTATTGATGAAATATGCACGTGTACGTATTTAGTGCTACAACAGCTTTTTCTTCGGAGCGGATAAGCATTTTCGTCCCTAAGTTATAGACGCGATAAAAAGGCCGACACATCTGCGACATTTTCCAAATCAGCCTGTTTTATTTTCGGGACAGAAAACGTTGACAGACGCAGATGGATAAGCGCGTTGTTGGAAAATTGCTTTAACTAAATAGCACTGTAAAGCGACCGAGCGATGATTGGCAGATAGAGATCGCTCAAGAATAAGCTTATTTGCAATAAAATCAATACGGTAAAATTTACGAGGCGTCGGAAAGAAGGATCCAGGAGCATTTGGGAACTGATTCTTATGGCAGGCACTAAAAGCCTACTTTTGCTCTATCACTATGGAAGCTCATCTGACAGTTGACGATTTAGCGGAAGTAGGGCTCGGATGAATAGAGAGACTCGCTGCTTATCGCCGCATCACACATTACCACATAAATTTGATTCTGGGGTGGCATATTTTCAGCATTGCTTCTCCGCGACCGTTCTTTTATGTTATAATGAATCTAAAGCCGGCGTAGTTGCCGGCGGTAGCATTTCAGCGAACAACTAATATTTACCTTCCGTCGAAAATCTAAAGCGACGGCTAAATCGACGAAATTGCGTGACCTATTGTTGGTGTTTGCAAACCAAACATTCAATTTGTCTTGTCACACACTTTCCTTATCTTCAGGTTTATGTTGTATTGTTATACTAATGCACTCGTAAATCCCTTTTACGTCGATACGTCAGTAAATAAACTGATAGGGTGCTTTAGATCAATTTGTGCTTTATTGTGAAAGCTAAAATCAATGAACTTCTGTTTGTGCAGCATGCAGAAAATAACGTTTTGTGTATGTAGCATTATAAAAATTTAAGTCAAGTTACTTTCACAAAAAACACGTGTATTACAAAGTATCTGTAAATTATTTGCTGTTAATTTTTTTTCAATTTTTAATGGATGAGCGTATTCCAAAATTAGAATGTTGGGCCTAAGAAATGGCCAGACAACTAACTGATCCAGTACTAATAAGAACTAAAGGGTGGTCCAACCATAATGCACGATATTAATTGTGAGTCACACCTTAACGTCAAGTTTTTTGCCCAACTTAATTTGACATTTCTTTGTTTCAGTGTTTGACAAATTCAACCATGGAGAGGTACACAATTGAGCAGCGCGTTAAGATTGTTGAAGCCTTTTACGAAAATGGGCGTTCAAATCAAAATGCATTTCGTGCACTTCGTGATTTTTTTTTGGTCAGCATAATCGACCAAATGTGTCCACAATCGGGAGAATTGTGCGCAAATTTCAGTAAACCGGGTCTGTAGGAAATGTAAAAACACCTGTGCATGCTCGCCCAGTTCGTTCTGCCGAAAACATTGCTGTTGTTCGCGATAGTGTGGCAGAAGAGCCGTCAACCTCGACTCGTCGTCGTGCCCAACAATTGAATATCTCACGAACACCACTGATGCGAATTTTTAATAAAGATTTGAATTTACACGCTTACACGATTCAATTGACTCAAGAGCTGAAGCCTACTGATCATTTCAAGCCTCGTCAATGCGCCGAATGGTTGGTTGAACAGACAGAAGTGAATGGTGACTTTACAAAGAAAATCATCTTCAGCGACGAGGCACACTTTCACCTCAGTGGATTCGTTAACAAGCAGAATTGCCGCATTTGGGCAAATGAGAATCCACGAGTGATTGTTGAAAAGCCGATGCATCCACACAGAGTGACTGTGTGGTGCGGTTTATGGGCTGGTGGCGTCATCGGGCCGTACTTCTTCGAAAATAAGGTCGACCAAACAGTTACCGTGAATGGTGTTCGCTATCGCGAGATGATAACGGACTTCTTGTGGCCAGAAATTGAGTATATGGACCTGGACGATATGTGGTTCCAACAGGATGGTGCCACTTGCTGCACAGCCAATGAAACAATGGCTTTTTTGCGCGAGAAATTCAATGGCCGTGTTATCTCACGTCGTGGCGATGTTAATTGGCCGCCACGATCATGTGATTTGACACCGTTGGACTTCTTTCTTTGGGGATATTTAAAAAAAAAGTGTACGTCACTAAGCCAAGAACAATTCAAGAGCTAAAGGATGAGATAATTCGGCACATTAACGACATTGAACCTCAATTACGTCTCAGAGTCATTGAAAATATGGACCATCGGATAGAGGTATGCCACCGAAGCCGTGGCGAGCATTTGGCCGATATTTTGTTTCACACATAATTGTCATAGATCCTTCTATCATAATAAAAAATATTAAGATAATTCTCTGAAAACTTTTTGTTTTATTTACAATTAACATCGTGCGTTTTGGTTGGACCACCCTATACAAGCAGTCTTTGATTTGCAAAGAATACTATCGAAATATCCGTCACCGATTTAGATAACATTTAGAAAGGCAAAAAAATAAGAGACATGCATTTTTTTATCTGGCTATAAGTATTTTAAAGGGGTAAACCACCCCTAAATTTCCTCTCTAAAAACAGTTTATTCAGAATATCTCAAGTTGTATTTGGGATATCTTCACAAAACAAAATAAAAACCAATTGTTATTGAAAGACGAACAACCGTTTTTTATACGATTTTATAGAATTTTTAAAAATATTTTTTATGAAGCTTATAGTAAACTAAATCGCCAGCGTGGTTCTGCGGTTGGAGTGCGGGTTGCGGTGCTGGTGGACCCACAATCATTTCCAGAGCTCTCTGATGTCTGACGGGTGGTCTACTCAGTCACTAAAAATAATTGAGTACCTGCGTTCATTCGAACAAGGGGTAATAATGGCGGTCGTCTAAGGCGCGGTGTTTGCCACAACGCCCCGCATCAGAGATGGTGCGCGACGACCGGGCAGAGAAGAGCTTAAACCTCTCAGTTCGTAGGTCGAGGTACCACGCGGAGTGTTGAGCCACACCATTATTATAGTAAATCAAAGTTTACATGTTTTAGATTTTCAAAACAAAAAATTTAATAAAAAATTTAATAACCATGGCAACTAAATCACACATTACTAGCGATTGAGAAAAATTGTTATACATTAAACAAATGTGACGTTTTTATATGTATTTACTACAAATAATTTTTGTAAAATTTTGCAAGCATAAATATAACGCATTTTAGCCGTAGAATTAGTTCAGGTCTACTGATTGTACTCATATCTATCATACAACTTTACATTTACCATACACCTTTTTGGTATTCCTTTGAGAATTTCTAATTTAGAAATGAGAAAATAAATAATGTTTGTCTGCATGAAAGGTTTGTCTTTTACTTTTATACAAATAAATTTCTATTTCTTTCTTGTATTCTTATTCTAAAAATTATCAAATCACTTCTTGTTAAACATTAAAAAAATCCATAAAACAATGAATACATTAATGTTGATGCATTGCAGATTAAAAAAGAAAAGAAAAAAGAAAACTAATACCAAATCTCATCTATAAAAATATTACCCATAATTACATAGTTACATATTTGTACGAATAGTAAAAATTTCTTGATGATACAATTATAAAAGAAAAATTATTCTTAAAGTATATGTTGCAACACATGTCAAAGCCTTAGAAAGCAGAACAATAGTCTTCAAAAAAGTGTTTTAAACATAACAATTTTTTCTACCAAAAACATCGAATTATAGCAACATTATTACAACCATTGATTTTACAATGTGGTGCATGAATCATCGGAACCAAAATGTACAGGATTTTTAAAATTTCCTGGTCCATTGACAAGACAACTATAATACCACGTACATAAACTGCCACGCACCAACAAACAAAGCAGGTAAAAGAGAAAAAAACAACTTCTATGACACACTAGCAAGAATATACGAATCAACACCAAAGCACAACGCCAAAATAATCCTGGGAGACATACATGCACACATAGGTAAGGTAATAGCATACAAACCAATAGAACAACACAGCAAGCATGATATCAACAATTAAAATGGGCTGAGGTTCATAGATTTTGCATGGGAAAAAATTTAATAATCTTCATGACGTGATTGGCGCACAAAAACATAAACAAAGAAACTTGGGTACACCTTAATGGAATTACTTGCAACCAGCTAGATAATTTCTTCATATACAGTAGACATTATCGAAGTGAGAAGCTACCAGGAAGCAGATTTTAACTCAGACCACATTCTAATACGAGGAAAATATAGACAAAGAACAACAAACCAAAAAAGGGAAAAACATAAAAACAACAGCAAATAAAGGGTACATGACAGCGAGATATTACAGCAAGAAGAAGAAAGTCAACTAAAATACCAACAAAGAATAGCATCACTGCTGGGAGAAACATCGAATACTAACACAAGCACCCAAGAGAAATGGAAAAGTATTTTAATAACGCATACTGCGACAAACGAAACCATAGAAGAAATAACAAAATCAAAACGAAACAAGTGGTATCCTGAAGAATGTAGGACAGTACACAAAGTAAGAAATAAAGCTAGAATGAGAATGATCCAAAGAAAGACAAGGGTCAGTACTGAAGAATACCAAACCAAGAGAAAATATTCCCAAAATTTGTGCAGAATCAAAAAGAGAAAATACGAGAAAGAAGAAATAAAAATAGAAGAAGAATACAGAAAAAAGAACACGCGATGATTCTACCAAAAAATAAAAACAAAAAAAGGGCTACCAAATTAGAACAAGTATATGTAATGGCAAAGCAGGCGAGTTAATAACAAATGACGAAGAAATAATTGATGGATGGGAAGAATACTTTCAGGAACTGCTCAGCTGCAATGATGACGAAGAAAAAGAGCAGGAGTATAAAGATATTTAGTAATATAGACCACACATAAACATAGTACCACCAACGAAAGAAGAGGTGAAACAAGTAAAGAAACTCCAAAGCCACAGATCCCCGTGAGAAGATGGGATAACTACCAAACTAATAAAGAACGAAGGAGAAGAACTAATCAGCAAATTACAAGAAGTAATGCAAAGCATATGCATCAGAGAGCGAATGCCAAGAGAATGGATACAAGCAATGATCTGTCCTATTTACAAGAAGAAAGGAGACAAATTAGAATGCAGTAATTACAGAGGAATATCTTTAATGGGAATTGTGTATAAAATCCTAAGTGCAATCATAGCAAACAGAAGTGAAACATGGCTACTAAAAATGGAAGACCAAAAAATACGAAAGCGGATATATGGCCCAATAAAAGAAGGAGAAAAATGGAGACCAAAAATGAATTATGAATTAAGAAACCTATATGAAGACCCAGACATAGTAGCGACAATTAAGTCGCAAAGATTGAAATTGCTAGGCCACCTAATAAGAATGGAAAGTGACAGAGGGCCAAAATTGGCATACGAAAGAAATTCGGAGGGAAACGAGGACGACCAAGGAAAAAATTGAGCAAAGGCGTATAAAATGGTTTAAAGGAATTGGGAAGTACTTTGGGAAGAAAGGAAGAAGATCAATGAGCAGGCCAAGATTCTACAAGGACCGTAGAGCTAAAGAGATAGATAGATTGATAACGCGGAGATGAGAAATAGTTATGAATTAGTGACTGTAATTTAAGTATATAACGTGGTCAGTCTAAAAAGTTTTGAGCCTAACATAGAAACAAGTATTTTTTCTGTCAAATTCAATTTTATTTTTTAACATAGTCGCTTTTTAAGTCGATGCACTTTTTACAACGATGATCTAACCTCTTTAACCCGCCCAAATAATAGTTGGCGTCTTGCTCTGCAAAATATGAGTCTACGGTTGCGATGACCTCCTAGTTTAATAAACATCTCTATCCTCCGAGCCAAACTTTGAGTTTAGAAAACAGAAAATAGGTGCTGGGAGCCAGATCTGGTGAATATGCTGGGTGGTCAATCAATTCAAACTGCAATTCGAATGAATTTTTGGTTCAAAGTGTGAAAGGGCGGAACCCAACACGCGGACAACTTTCTTATGCCCGATTCTTCAGTCAAAATATGACAAACGCGTTTTCTCGATATATCCACAGCCTCTGTTATCTCTCTAGCATTGATTCGACGATTGTCTAGTATCATTTGGTAAGATTTTTTGATGTTATCGGTGGAGGTCGCAGTTGTTGGCCGTCTCCAACGCTCACCATCAGCCAAGGTGGTACGACCATGTTTAAATTCAGCTGTCTATCTTTTCACGGTGGTAAATGATGGGGTAGAAGTTTTAATTCGCGTAGGCGTTTTGCCTTTCAAATGCAAGTACTTAATTACGGCATGGTATTCGATTCTCTCCATTTTTACAAAAGCACTGACATCGACTAATACAAACGACTGTCAAACAATAACTAAGCATCCAAAATGGGTGAAATTTTTACAGATATCTTTCAAATCATGTGCTATTGCAGTAGCAACAGTTTTGACGAGTAGGGCCATCTTCATGTTGAGGCTCAAAGTTTTTCAGACTGCGCACGTATTTCTGATATGTAAATTCATGAGCATCACGTTATCTGAAAAATGCTTAACAAAGTTTTTCATATACGAAAACAATAAACATCTAATGGTAGGATATTTCCAGCCGTTCCTAGAGGTATTAGTTTTAGATGTTCTGTCTTATCAGATGGTGTAGCTTCTTTTTTCATAGCGAACAAAACATGATTTTATCTGAAGTCGGTTTTCCAGTTTTTGAAACTGAAATATACATACATGTTTATAGACCTGAATAAAGTTTGTGAGATCACTGGTCCAAACTCTCCGCTTGGTTTCTTCAAAACCAAAATTTATCGTGTTGTCTTCGTCCATCCTCATCATGTGTCCGAACTATATCAGTTTTGCTCTCTCTAGTGTATCTTGCATTGGTTTTGTTTTCAAGATTTCTTTAAAAGTGTTCTTTATTTTATCTTTTTTAGTTTTGTCTTCTATCTTTCGTAGGAATCTAATTTCTGAGATTTGAATTTTGTGTTAGAGTCTATGTCTCGGACCCGTAAGTGAGGATTGGAGTGCCTACTTTCTTAAAAAATTCTCCTTTTATTTCTTTCAGTATTAATATTTTTGTCAGAAAGGTGTCTTTATGTGTTGAAAAGTCTTCCTGCTGCCCCCTTCTTTGTATCTCTTTCTTCATGTATTCTTCCGTTTTGTGATATTGTTGTTCCTAAACTTGTTGTTCTTAAACTTGTTGAGTTGTTCTAATGTTGTTTATTCCAATGTTACCTGGTGTGTTTTATCTTGTCTACTTGCAATTAACGTTTTTGTTATGAGTTTCATATTAATTGATTTTAAGCCGTTATATTATAAATAATCAAGTTATTTTATATTTTGCAATAATGACCACATTGTCCATATATAATAATTCTGAAATTTTTATATCTTCTAAACTTCCAATGTCCTACTTTATATTGTTTTTCTTTTTTCTACCTTTTTGATTACTCTATTAAAAGGTATTGAGAACAGTAACGGGCTTAGGATGCACACTTTTCATAGATTTGTGACTTCTAATGTTTGAATCTGACAAATTCTTTAGTCTGTTTATATAGTGGTCTTTCCCCTTCTATTATTGTGTTATTTATTTTTCTTTTTTCAGTATTCTCCATATATCTGTTTTGCTTACACTATCAAAGTCTTTCGCTAGGTCAATAAAACAAATTCATTTTTGCATTAACTAAAAGGACAGAGCGTTATGATCATATATTGGTAACCTTAAACAAGGTTTTTTAATTTTAAAATTTTGAGTTTTTTTAGAAGTATTTTGAAAGATATTTACTGTCTTTCTTCTTAGTGCTACTGCCAATTGTTTGCAATGGTAAAAAAATTGTACTGGATAAGCCATGTGAACTTTTATTATGAGTCCAATTTTCTAACCTTACAATTTTTTTTAATTTAATTTGTTTTTTGATTTTTTTCACTTTTATTTTGAGAAAATTAGTTTTTACCTTAATACTTTATTCGTCGAACTCTTTCCATTGAGTCGTTTTGCTGGTTTTACTTTATCATAGTCCTTTCAAGTTTTTAATTTTCTTGAAAATTTATTAAAAATTTTGTGATCAATTATGGATGGAGCTTGTGGTAAACGTATTTTAAACTTTAGAACAGTGTAAACTAAAAATTTTTGTTTTTACATAATTATTATATTCTTTCTTACTTAAAGTTATCACTAGCTAATGATATAAAATCGGACAGTATATTGTGATACTTACAGGTATCAACACAATTGTGCAAAATATTATTGGTTTACTATATGTAATTACAAATTTTCAAAATAATGCAAATTAAAGTTTGTAAGGATTTTGGTCGACTTACTGCTGCATTTAACAAAAGATAAGATGTTCGCGGAAATAAGATTTACCTTCTTTAAATTTTCTTGGTAGCTCGGAAATTCAGGCAAACGACAAAAGAGAGCACGCCGGTGGTGGCGCCCGTCGTCGCGACGTCATCTGTTTTACACTGACCAAAGATATTACAACACGGTTCAATAACTTGTGTTTCTATTCAATTCTAAAATTCCTTATTTTAGAATGTTCCTTGGAAACTGTTAACCCAATGAACCAATATTTAACGTTACTTGCGCAAATTAGCTTACCAAACATTTACAACAGTTTTGTTTCTACAGTTCAGTTTAAACTTATTTTAATAGTTTTCGGTTACTAAATAAAAAAGAAAAATCTTACAATGTTAAGTATATTCGTTTTATAGTAAGAAATTGTTTGTACATAGTGTTTTTAAGTTAAAATTGTTTTATTTTACACTTATTTTATTACTTACACTTACACTTATTTACTTACAAAAAGTAATATTTGTATTAATATAAACAGTAAACTTCCATTATAATTGACTTGGAAGGACTAATTCGCTTTGTCAATTGTAACGGATTACCTCTTTCATAACTTTTTTTTAAAGTTTTTTTTGACCCAGCCTGCAAGTTGACCGTTTTTGTTCTTTTTAATGTGTTCTTTATTTGATAACATTTATCTAGTGAATTACTGTTGGTATTGTGTTTATACTCTTGAGGCGCTCAAAAATAAACGTTTCTACAATTTTTTTCTTACTAATCTGTTAGGAAGAAATAAGAATAAATTTCATAAGAGGCATTGCCCTTCAGTGTCTATGCACTTTTGCCATGAATTTGGAAGTTTCCCTAAAGCTTCTGCAAACTATTCTTTAAGTGTAGCACCGCATAACTTGTGAACATACAATTTATTGATTAAATATATGCAATAACATTACAAGTAAATGTTAACAAATTGCTTAGCGCTTCATCTTGCGACACTACACCAGCACTAACGCAAATATAAACTTCTTACTCTCTAAACCTATCCTTTGACAATTCTTACATTCGTTCACCTGTCCCGGCAATCATTTTAGGACAGAACTCGGGAAAACCACAAAAATCCAAAAACCGTTGATGGCTCCAAATTCTTTTGTCACAATTCTACACAAAGGATCAGACTATTCTACTTTATCCGACGCCGCAGTATTTGCTTGTTCAGCCCGGCTTTTCAACAATCACTCCTGGATTCTCATTTGCCCAAATGTGGCAACTCTGCTTGTTAACGAATCCACCGAGGTGAAAGTGTGCCTCGTCGCTGAAGATGATTTTCTTTGTAAAGTCACCATTCACTTCTGTCTGTTCAACCAACCATTCGGCGTATTGACGACGCTTGAAATGGTCAGTTAGGCTTCAGCTCTTGAGTCAATTGAACCGTGTAAGCGTGTAAATTCAAATCTTTATTCAAAATTCGCATCAGTGATGTTCGTGAGATGTTCAATTGTTGGGCACGACGATGAGTCGAGGTTGACGGCTCTTCTGCAACGCTATCGCGAACAACAGCAATGTTTTCCGCAGAACGAACTGGACGAGCATGCACAGGTGTTTTCACATTTCCTACAGACCCGGTTTGCTGAAATTTGCGCACAATTCTCTCGATTGTGGACACAGTTGGTTGATTATGCTGACCAAAAAAATCACGAAATGCATTTTGATTTAAACGCCCATTTTCGTAAAAGGCTTCAACAATCTTAACGCGCTGCTCAATTGTGTACCTCTCCATGGTCGAATTTGTCAAACACTGAAACAAAGAAATGTCAAATTAAGTTGGGCAAAAA